>CP141141.1:34978218-36228218 GCA_035235625.1 Saururus chinensis
AAAAGAAAAAAGGCAAAAATGAGCCTAAGAAAAAAAAAGGGCAAAAATGAGCTTGAGAAAAAAAAAAAAAAAAAAGGCAAAAATGAGCCTGAGAAAAAAAGAAGGTAAAAATGAGCCTGAGAAAAAAAGAAGGCAAAAATGAGCCTGAGAAAAAAAAAAGGCAAAAATGAGCCTGAAAAAAAAAAGGCAAAAATGAGCCTAAGAAAAAAAGAAAAAAGGCAAAAATGAGCCTGAGAAAAAAAAAAAAGGCAACAAGCTGAGCCTGAGAGAAAACTGTTGAAACTGTTGGTGCAGAAATTCATTTATTGTGATGTGCTCGTTGAAACTGTTGGTGTAGCCAAGTCAAATAGTAGCCTCATTCTTGAGGGTACTAAACTGTGGACTGGGAAATGCATATGTAAATAGGACTTTTTGTGGTAAATTGAGATATTTATTCACCTCTCTGTTCACTAAACTTTGTTCAGTCAGGTCCACCTCCTTTGCGGTATGAAAATTATGGTACTTTCTATGATCAGATCATTTTTCGTACTTTAGAATTGAGAGCATATATAGAAGTTTAGCTACACCTTGTTATAGTTTTTAATATATGAAAATGTACTTGTTTAAGATGATTTCTTTTCTATATTAAAAAACAAAAATGATGTCACTGGAAGTTGAACGTGGACAGATGTTTCTGAATCAAGTGAATTCTACCGGTTTTGTTTGGATGTGTTCACTGACATATGATCGTCTTTTGCTTGCAGCTTAAGATTGAATGGAGGTAGGACAAGTGTTAAAAGGATGGAATGAGGGAAAGGTATGTTTTGCTCCAACATAAAAGTATTCGTACAATTCAGATTCTTACTATGTAGAGACAATAACATCTAAGAAGAAAAGGAGAACTCGAGCATGGTAAGTGGCAATTATATCAATGACAGTGCCCAAATAACTAAAATGTTATTTTTATAATGTAATTTAGGCATTTGAAGGTTTTTGTTGAGCTGCAGCTTCTCTTTTTATTCCTCTTTATATCTCATTTTTTTTCCTTCTTGTTCGTTTGATTTTGAGGCTGTAAATGGAAACTTTTGTGGTGATTTGCGGTTGTTGTTGAGTAGAGGGGAAGCCAATTCCAACAAAGCCAAGGAATGAGGAGGCGGCACTGAGGAAAGAAATTGACTTTGAGGATGAGATACCTGAAGATACCTTTTTTCCTTTTTTTAAAAAAAGTGGAGAATTTGATTTTGGAAGAAGCTTTTCTTCAATGAGAGTGAAAAAATAGAATCCTCTGGGCAAAATTACTGGAGATAGGGTGGACCATCACGCTGAATTTTGTATGGCCAACACTAATTTCAAATATATAATGTGGAGTGTAATAGTAGTTGGCTGTTAATTTCAGTTGATGGGATTGGATTGAGTTTTTTCTCGATATTTGTGATTCTTTTTTCATTTTTGTAGAAAGTTGAAATTAAATAGGAAGCAAGGTTTATTTGTTCCTATTGGAAAAGAAGTGAGGTGTTTCTAAATTTATATTATTTTCTATTTGCAATTTTAAGCACATAAACTAATCTTCTAATGATTTTATATTTAATTGATAAGGGTCAGCCTATACTCACTCCATCAGATTTATTATGATTTTATATCTAATTATTTGTTTTATCCAATATCATTTATATATGCTCTGCCAATTTGTGGGTTTGATTTAGTTTTGATCAGAAGGGTTACATTGATGTCATTTGGTTCTCTGATTTTTGGCTTGAGCTATTATTTCTCTGTTTTCATTGGTTGTATGACTCATGATGTTCTATGATTCTGTAAATTTTGTCTTGAGCTATTAGTTCTCTGTTTTTATTGGTTCTCTTGAGCCATCATTTTTATTATGGATAGATTTATATTGTTGTTGGCTCCATTGATGATCTTGGTATTGTGGCGATTTGATGATTCGAGATCTGTGGGAGCTGAACTAATCCAATTTCTGGGGATGATTGATGAGGTTGCAAAAAGGAGAATTTTTACTTCGAAGAAGGTGAAGAAGGGTAAGTTTTGTGGATAATGGAAAAAAAATAGAATGTATGCTAGAGATAAGAGATTGAAAGCAATGAACAAAGTAAAAGAATTAGGGAGAGGCTACATGAAATAAGGAATTTTTTGTTCTTGATGATGAGGGAGCTCATGTGGAACTTGATAGATTTCATCAGCTCAGTGATGATGATGTGAAGAACTATAGAGTTCATCATAGAGGAGAGGGCATTTGGAGAAAGGATGGAGCTCTGCAGGGGCAAATATTTGCCTAACTCTGCAGATGGAAACTGTCACCTTGCAATTCTTTTGGGTCTTATGTGTCGATTATAATTCGTGATATTTACCAAAAGTGTAAAACTTCTTTTTAGTACATGTTGATGTTATATTTTCAGAAAAAAAAGTGTGCCCCTACCTCATGTATTATTTTATTTTATGATCCATTTTGTTTGGTCAGCACTCACTCAAAATTTGCACTTATGGTTCTATTATTTGAGAAGAGGGATGATGAAGCTAAGGAAATAAAAATAGTATTTAGAGGAAACTTGACCTTAGCTCTTTTTCATAAATGTACCACCTTTCCTTAAAACAAATAACCTTTTAAATTCATTTAGACTAGAAAAGGCCTTTTTGCCTTTGATAAAGACCTATTCAGTGATTTAGAAGGAAAATATTTTCCTAATCGATTTTTTATGATTATTTCACATGGAACTCCGGTACATAAATATTAGCCTTGGGTTCTTTATCATTAGCTTTACGTATTGTTTTAAAAATAATACTGAGCTAATTGATTTCTTTGGGTCGATCTCCCTGCCATTCATCCCCTATTTTCTTTTGCTCTCCCAAAATTTTCCCCTTGCCCCTCCCTCCCAAGGCACCCTTCCACCTTTTGAAAAGCTATTAACTTTACCACCTCCCTCAAGGCCTCAACTCACTTTGGAAGCCCTTTCTCTATCCACCCTCAAGTTCCTCATAGCTTACCCTCATCATGTGAGAGGTGAAAGCTCACTAGACACCACTCACCTTCTCATGAAGTCTTTACTTCACAATTCACTTCACCCCCTCCCTTAAGCCTCAACTCACTTTGGCAGCCTTCTCTCTGTCCACCCTTAAGTTCCTCGTAACTAACTCACGCTCATCATGTGAGAGGTGAAAGCTCACTAGACACCACTCACCTTCTCATGAAGTCTTCACTCCACAAGTGCACTAATACTGGTGGATGAATCTCAGTTGCATCTTTAGACTTCTTTTAAGCCAAATCCTCCAAGAGGTTTGATCTCCCGTTTTATAATTTATAACGAACACATCCATGGATGTGATGTAATAGTCATGATATTGGGAACTGGGTGTCATGCAAATGTCTTCCACGCAATGACTTCTCGATATTCCATTTTTTGGAAGGAGCTATTGATGATGAGATGGACTCTATATGTCCAATAATACATGGGTCTTAACTAATTTACCCATGACTCCAAGTCAATTGGGTGTATAAATGGTTTTAAGAGGAAATAATCCCAGTGGTACTGCATGTACCTTCAAAGCTAGACTAGTAGCTTAAGTTTTCAGATAGGAAGAGGGGATTAATTATTTCGTTACTTATGATCCCATAGCGTGTCTCTCTTCTATTAGAATAATGTTTGCATTAGCATCCATATTTAAATTTTGAATACACCAAATGTATGTTAAAACTATCTTGTTGAGGAGATCTACATGGACTAATTGGAAGGTTTTGTGCTTCCTGGTATAGAGAAGAAGGCATGCAAACTTGTGAAGTTAATATATGGACTTAAACAAGCACTGATGTGAACGTCCTAGGGGTTGCCACTAGGGTCACGTGCTAGGGTAATTAGGTTATGTAATAAGGGCATTTAGGTCAATAGGTTAATTAGAGTTTTCTTTTAATTATGTTTATGTAAAACCATGTGGAAAAGACATCTACTCAATCGGTTTTTAAAAATCACCCACTCTAGATACAAAACAAAACATTAAGCCTCTATGATAGTAACAAAATCACATGCTCAATACTTACATGGCCATGTACAATCTTGGTTCTCGGAAGACACTCTGGGAAGTAAACCATTTTCTTCTATAAGAAGAGACATCACTTATATGTCTTCATAAGAAGACAACTTGTTCTTACCCAGTAAAATTTGCGTCAGTGGTAAACTTGGGATTGGTTGGGATAGCGTCACTATCACTATTGATAGATAGAGGCGGCATTAGACTAGGCTACAACTTGATGTCCAACAACAAGTTCCTAATCTATTCAGCTTCTCTTCCCGTTGCAGCTAAGGCAATGAACTCAAATTTCATATTTGAATGAGAGATAACGATATGTTTCTTGGATACCTTGATACCTATGATTGTATCAACTTCACCCAGATTCTTCATTTTGAAGCTTGAAGTCAAAATATGTGTGTATGTTTCATAAACAATTCTACGTGTGTTTTTCGAAACTTGACTAGCCAACTCTTTCACAAAAGCCTCATGGAGAGAATAAAAGAATCCTTTAGTTTTGTTGAGTGCAGATCCTAAAAGGCTTTGACTGTCACGAGAGGAGAATTTGCTTGAGAGTTTTTAAGAAAAGTTGTATTCTACATGATTCAGAGCTGTATTTTGTGTATTCTACTTGCATATTCAAATTGTTCAAGCGTGAAGCATCTAACGAAAAAAAATTAACCAAAATAAGGAGTTATTTTGTAAATGAAGAGTGATACATGTTTTTTTATGGAAGAGTACTTCTACCCAAATTTAGCTAGCCACCTTGCCCATATAACGTGCATGGTGGATATTCACTGTCTAATTTGCATAGACAATAGATATCTACCTACCATGTTAAAGGGGGTGGGTAGGATAAATTAGCATGGCAAATTACTCATTTGAACAACATTTTCTTTGTGTTGTACCCTTTTTCTATCCAGTGTTGGAATTTACACCCCATAAAATTCTTTGTGTTATTGGTTTTTACATCACCCTGTATCACCCATTTCCAAAGTTGTTAACTGGAGAAGATTTCCGGAGTTTTTCACAAGAAATGGTCTATTGAGAATATGGGGATTTTTTTATAAAAAAAAAGATAATTAGAGGGATATGACTTAAAAGTTTTACCGCACTTTATTTAATTTTTACACATCTCAATTATGGTCTTATTGTTCTTTGTAGGTGAATGTTTCACAAACAACTTTCTTGATGTTCATGTCATTTTGAAAATATTTGGACACATTTTAGATGCCTTATACGGAGCATACACACCAATTCAAAAGCAGTGAGCTCTCACATGAAAATTAGTGAAAAGTCAATTGAGGTGGAGGAGCAGCTCGGCATTAGTACAAGAAGAGGAAAGAACAAAGAACATAGAGTTTAGCCAATAGGTTTTTAACAAGTAAAGTGCAAAATTAAAAAGAAGTTGTCTACCAATTCAAGACCCAATGCACAAGAAGAAATAAAAGGTAGATTCACATGGAGAATAAACCAATGACAGCAGGTAATGTAATAAGGAAAGTAGACTCCAGCAAGGAACATCCAAAAATAAAGCACTAGACCAAAACAGAGTTCATACTGAAGCTTACCAAAGAAATAACTGTCATTGAAGGGGCTGAATAGAGAAATACAAGGAAAGAAAGGAAACTGGAAGTAAAGATGGAAATAATTGAGCAAGAAGAAATCTTAAGAAGGGAGTTATTAGAGAAAGAAAGGAAGCAGCCAAAGAAATAGAGCAAGCCATGTCCAAATTGCAGCCAATCCACATTTAGATGTCTAGATCGTATGAATAGAAAAATTGCTGAGAATAGAGCATGAAGAAGAACATAATTCAAATAAGGAAAGAGAACTAAATAGAGAAAGAAGTGATATGCAAGAAAGAAGGATAAAAGGAAGGGAGAATAAATAGAAAGTAAGTCATTATGGGTCAAAATTGATGGCTTGAATTATGAGAAAAATTTTTGCCCAACAAGATTAAAAACAAAGAGCATGATTTCATAATTGGAGTTTTATCTCTGAACCATCTCTTCTTCTCAGCTCCAATTAAGAGTGAAAGAATCAAAGTCCAAAGCCGAAAAAATGAAGAAGAAGCAAGAAAAAAAAAGTAGCATGCAGGTACTATAGTAGGGTTAAAGGTTGAAAACAATGAACAATAACCCATGATTACTATTTATAGGTACTGTAACAAATAGTAAAATTTTAAAATTTTCCTTTTCTTTCACTTCTTGTAATTCTCTTTTCGATATCCAACCGGCAGTTTTGATTTCTGACCAGACATTTGGAATATCCAATCGTTAGTTGTGTATATTTTGGAGTTCGAGAAGTGATTTTTAGCACAAGATTCTACAATTGGTCCTGAAATCTTTGTTGGTCATCCCTTCTCCACTCACACGGCATGGGAGGCTCTCGGCGTGTCATTTCTATGGGATTAAGCGGCAGCAATCAGATTCTTGCAATTTTTAATATATGTTAAGTCCATATATCATGTTATTGATAACACAATATTCAGTGCATAGATATAGATGCAGAGTACACATATCGCGTTATCGATAATACGATATGCTTAATACATGCACATACACGCATAACACATAAATTGTGTGATCGATAATAAAATATGTGTATATCATATTAGGAATGACATGTCTTATTGACAAGTCATGTTTTCGTTGATGCGATATGAAACACATCATGTTATCAAGAACACAATAAGTAGATTAAGCATGTATTTGATGATTACTTGGGCAATTACAAAGGCTGAATGATCACTTGATTTTTTGTTTGTTACTTGGGCTATTACATAATCCGAATAATCACGACCCAATGCTGACAGTTACATAATCACAATAATCACGACCCATTGCTGACGACTACATAATATACTATAAATTCTAACATATATCTTTGACAGTTGTTGGCAAGAAGAAAATATACGAGAGTATATGAGTTGAATTTCACTAAAGGCCGCATAGGAGAAGAAGAAGGATTTATGGGAGGAGTCCAGGGTTGGGCACAAATAGCTACCCCAGTAAATTGAAACTATCGAAGGCCTTAATGCAGGGAGAAATTGTGAAAAGACACATTATCTGAATCTGGCTACAAGTGTCAGGGCCTTCCTCACAATAGAGTCGCTCTCGAATCATTTGAATCGAAGAAGACGAGCAAATCTAATAAAGAGAGAAAATAGACTCTTCTTCTCAAATTAGAAAACAATAAAAAAAACTACTTCTATATGACCAGTAATGGCAACAATATAAAGGCTATGCCCTAGTCGCAATTCTGTATATCATTGTAAATCAAATTTTATCCTACTACGAAATCAACCAATAGAAATCAAACCTAGCATATATGAAAGTCTAACAAATAAACAACTTCACTACTCAAAATCTGCAAGTTGTTATGCTCCCAATGTTGGAGTATAGCTTGGGCTTGTGGGCCTAGTAACTTGTTAGGCTTCTTCACTCCTCTTCTTATTCCTCTTGTCATTTGAGCATAAGCCCCATTGGGCATGCATCAGATCGTGTTGAAGAAAGGCTGGAATGCATGTCTTCTATATTGGTCTTTGACATTGGAATGTTGAATGATATTGTGTTATCAGGAACACGATAGAGTATAATATCGTGTAATCTTATATTAAAAAATAGGCATTTACTTGACTATTTCACACATGAATGTTGTATCATTGTTTCCCGTTTGAAAACTAGTCTTCATGTTTGGGTAAGTTAATACAACATTCTCCAACCTCGGTGATTTTATTCTATTCATAGTCTGGTTTATTTCCAATAATAGTGATTTGTCTCCATTTGCAATCTTGTTCATCTTCATATACAAGGTTATCACTTCTTTATTTGCCTCATTATGAATGGAAAATAGTGATTGTAGGTCTTCATTATCATCTAATTCATATGGTATGGATGATTTCGAAGACGAAATCAAATATTTCAATCTCATCACATTACCATTATGGACAACAAGTCTTTCTTTTACTTGCACCTGCATATCAACGTACCTCACCTAAGAATCAATGTTCATAAGCTGCACATTTCACCAACATACTCGTCATTATTTTCTATTTCTCCATTATAATGAAGGAAAATAACCACTCTATCTATTAGGCCAGAGAATGGGTTGTCGATGCTGGTGAAACAAAGGTTTTTTCGACCAGAAAAATCGTCGTGGTAGACAAAAATGAAGAAAGGAGGGTCTTTACTGCTTTCAACAAGCCTCCAATGAATCGTCGTCATCTAGCAACCACCGGTGTGCTATCACAAGTAACTCGCCTTCAATGCTACCTCCCCACCGGATAGACGCCCTCTCCCACATTGCATTAATATGATAAGTCATATGGTATTTGGTTCATTTATAACCTAAAGGCATTAATGCATATTGGTTCACGTAATATGAAAATTTCTCATGAAATTGCATCTACCTTACACAAAAACTGCCATTGCCAAAACTCATTGCTCCATTATTTGCATATACTCCATCACCCACACGAATTTTTACGTAAATTATTGTCTCTGCGCTGCACAAGAACTGTCATTGCCAATTATTTTTCCTTATCAAATAGTGATATTCCCGAACAAAAACTCTCAATTGAGTTTAAATTAGACAAAATATATAAGTCTCATAAAGTCCATTTCGGTTCACTTGCTTTATCTAACCAAAACTTGTGTATATATAGTTTTCCTTACCAAAAGTCATTGCTCCAGTACCAGGGATATTACTAATTAGAACGAGGCAATATGCATCCCAATATTCCCCTTAGTACCCCATTTTACTCATAAATTTATGAGTGGGTTTATGGGGTTATTGGGGTATTGAGGGGATTATTAGGGTGCATAGAGCCTCATTCTAATAATTATTGTGTTGGGAATTCCTACTTCTTCAAAATTAAATAAAAATCCAAACTAGACTATTATTATATGAACTTCCCTCTTATAATACTATATAAACTTTCTCCTTGTTGTTCTCCAGCTCATTGGCTTCACTGAACACTATAACCATGGCCCTTGCCGGTGTCGAAGCTCTTCCCACTAATCCCCCCCGGCCTAAGACCGAGCAAAAGCAATCCAAGCCCTCAACGAAATGAAGCTGGGCGTAAATGGGATGGTGGATGCTGGCATTGACAGGGTCCCTCAGTTCTTCATTTGCCCACGCTAGAACTCCCTACTGAGTCCAAGTCAAATTCAGCTTCCGTCCAGGGCATCCTAGTGGTGGACATTTAGGGGGTCGAGAGAGAAGATAGGCAAAGGGAGATTGTGGATGAGGTGAGGCAGGTGTTGGATGAGTGAGGCTTCTTCCAGGTGGTGAACCGCGGGGTGTCGCAGAGGGTATTGGATGAGATGATCGAACTAATGAAGAGGGAAAAATTTCAGAAATAGACTCAATAAATGTCGGAAATACAAAAATAGGCCTGATATTTCGATTTTGCACAATTAGACTTACGCACGTTCCACTTTCCCACACGCGCACTTGAATTACCAATAATACCCTTAGGCTATATATATAAAAAGATAAAATCCCTGATGGGAGACGAAAAGACCCAACGGCAGCTCTCGGAGAGGGAGACACCGTCCTCCTCTCCTCCTCCCCCATCTCAACCATCATCTTCTCCTAGATACAGAAGCCACCGTTTGCTCCTCGTCGTTTCCACATCCTCTCCGTCCAGTCGAAGAAGGTCCCTTGTCCACTTAGATCGTGCACCAACATGATCGTGTGCATGATCGAACCCAGTTCGTCTGTCGTTGCAGGGTGATCGGAAAATGGTTGCAAAGTGAAGACACATGGCGGGTTTGAGGTGTGTATTTTTTTTTAAATATTGCTTTGTTAGAGTCAGAATATAGGTTACGGAGATATATATTTATATTGAGTATATGTAATATGTGTAGTTCATGATTGTACAATGTTTAATTAAAAGCAGGGCGATTTGTGTTTGGTTTGATTTTCACTAACATAGGGGTACAGATTTGGGGTCTTGTGACTTGGCTGAGTAATGTTAGTTTGTGCTGGAAAATATATAGTTTGTGAAATGTTTAATTATATAGTTTGTGCTAAAAAATATATGAGAAAAAAGGGATTCAATATCTGTTTTCATTGGGTCTGGTTGTGTGCTACAATTTCCCATCAAATGGGTAGTTTGATTGTATCAATTGGGTTTGTAATGTATGGTTGTATTTTGATAGTTTATGATGGATTATGTAATTTCGGGGTTGTATGATAAACAAATTAAGGGTAAAAGTAATGGATTATGTATTTTTCTTGTATGTTTAGATTAACTAATGATTTGATATGATATCTTGCGAGGAGGAGACAATTGGACCTAGTTTACATGGGTAGCACATAGTTAACTGATACATCCTAACTATTGTCTGGTAGATGGTAGGAGGCTATTATTTGTTGAAGTATATTGCGTGGTCATTAGATTTAAGCAAGATAGGTTGAAAAGGTAGGTTTTCATAATGTGATCAGATATCTAGGAAGGAGGGGACCATATGACCTATTTGTTATGGGCAAATCAAAGTTAACTGATACAACCTAGCTGTTGACTGGTACATGGTAGGATGCTTAACTTTGGCCTAGCATATTTTGAGGTAAGTAGATTCCAGGAAGATAGGTGTAGAAGGTAGGTTTAAATGTTGTGATCTAATATCTAGCGAGAAGGAGACCACATGACCTATAATATATGGTTAAAACAAAGCTAACTGATCAAACAAACTGTTGACTGGTAGATGGTAGGAGGCTTTTTTTGTCGAAGTACATTGTGTGGTAATTAGATTTGCTCAAGAAGGGTTTACAATGTAGGTTTGAATGATGTGATCTGATATATAATGATTAGTATTGTCGTGCCTCGGGATTTTAAAAGTATATAAATTTTCTTTACACAAAAATATCGGAGTTTATCCGAGCCTGCGATTGGAGCCGTTCACCATATGCGATAATAAAATAATAATATCCCTAGGAATCACGGTCCGTGTACAAACACACAAGAGAAAAATAATGAGTTCTTACTCGTTTCAGTGTGGTTGAAATCTTTGAAATCACATCATTAAAACTTCGGAGTAGGCCCTTCTACCCGCACACTAAGCTTTGTCGAGTCTTGCAAAGTCCGGGGGGTGATGATTATTTTAAAATACTCAGTAGGGAAGTTTATACAATCAGGCATGAATAAACACATGGCAGTTTCATAGCACATATCACATATACTATTTTTCATGAAAACAGGGTGTGCCTCTCACCCAAAACCACCCCTAGTGCTTCTTCCTATGTATCGAAGATGCTTTTAGGGTTTGCAAGCTCTCACGGATCGCTACAAATGTCCCAGACATATATATTAATAATAGGAATTTGCTGCGGGTACAAAGCAGCGACCTCTTACTCCTCCACAGATCATGTCAAAATAATTGGTGCTTGTGGATAGAAGAGTCACCCGTGCTCATGGGGCGCCGGGATCTAGAGAGTCTTCCCATAATACTCTCTACCGTAGCACACGTAGCCTTGATAGTTGCCCTTCGTTAGGGGTGAATCATGGGTCTTGCCCTTCGTTAGGGGCTCACCATGCTAAAATAAGTACCGTGCATCCGATTCCGAACCGGATTAATTTTGTGCCCTTAACTAGACAACGGAGCTCTATCGGGGCGCCCAACAATAGCTCCGGACAACCAAAACACTCATGAGTCCCAGACTCATAGTCTTGAGTCTCAGACTCATAGTCTTGAGTCCTAGACTCAATTAAAATATCCTATAGTTCCCAGACTCCAAAAATGACTGTTTTTTTTAAAACATTATATCCCAATGTTTATCCTTTTGAAAATGCTAACTCCACCTCTACAAGTCATGGGAGTGTCACTCTCAATGACTACAAAGGCAAGGTTGGTCGCTCAATCCAATGAGACAGTTACCCCTTCTTTGTCCCGCTTCAGTGACTCGATCACCATGCTTATACGTCTTTTCAAAAATAATCTTGAGAAGCTTCCTTTCAACAAGGACGAGTCCTCTAAAATCGTCTTTCTAAAATATTGTATTCATTCGCAATGAAAACAGTGGCGAAGCTAGTTTGTCTCTATCTCACATGCTTCACCGTGTATAATTTATATCAAAATCCACGGATAAACATTCCATCAAACTATTATATATGAGGCAATCATAATGCATGTAGTATATATAACATATTTGTTTCCAACGGAATCAAATCTATGTGGAAATCAAAGCATGCAGTATATAAAGTATATCCGCTTTCCAGCGGCTAATCTAATTCATATTCTATCTCAACGATTAATCATTCGATAAATCAAATATATATGCAGAAATCATAAATCATGACTTGAAAATAATCTCTAACGCATAACATGCGAGAGTCATATAAATAGTAAGTTAAAAACACAACCAAAGTTTATAATCATGCCATAAGAAAGGATAAAAGCCCCTACCTCGCTCTCCACATGAGTTTGAGACTGATAAATCAAACACCAAGAAATTGGATGTCCACTTCTGGGGTTCTGGAGGTCTCCAACCAAGAAAATAACCTCGCCATGACATCCGGCACACTCGATTTAGGTAAAAACGCCTCTTGAATGGAAGAAAACAGACTCATATCGACTCCAGAAACTCTTTTTCAGTACTCATAGGCTACGTACAAAACCTCCCTAAGCTCAGGATGTTTTTCTTACAACACGCCCGTAGGTGATGGACATAATCTCCATTTACCCAGAGACACTTTACCCCTAACGCGCCCGTAGGCGACGGACGGACAGAACTTCCCCTTACTCCGGGATGTTTCTCCCATATAGGGTCACTAACTTGAGGAATAGACACTTCCATTGCGTAGAACACCCTCGATTTAGCTAAGAACGCTTTTTGAACGGAAGAAAACAGACTAAGAATGACTCCAAAAACTCTTTTGGAAAACTAAATGGAAATCTGAATTTATAAGAAAAAAATGGAGAGCAGATGATGAGTCGCGCGCATGTGCGCGCAACACGTGTCATGCAATGATAGGCTGCACACGCGGCACCACCACACTTGACTCGCGCACGGAGCACGCGTATGCACCAATCGTGTGAACCACGCGGCTACCGCGCGTTGCGTGGGTTCACGCGAATGCGCTGCGCGTCGCGCAGACGGCTGAAATCCAGTGGCGCGGCTCAGCTCGGCTCGACTCGGCTTGCTGACGTCATCAATTTTATTATTTTATTATTATTTTATACAAACACAATTCTAACTTCAAAATGTGATAACTTCTTATCCCGGAGTCGGAATTGCGCGTTCTTAGTACCGATGGACTCGTATCGACGAGCCCTTCAAAAATAGATCCCACATGTGTAGGTTATCTCACTTTTTCAAAGTGGGTCCCGCCCATGTGGCACACTTCCCAAGGTCATAACTTTCGCTCCCGACCTCTGTTTCGTGCGTTCTTAGGTTCATTACGCTCATCTGACCGAGCTCTATCACACCAAATAAAAAAACTCTCCAAATATCTACCTCTAATTAATTTAAAATAATTAAAAACTCATAAAATAGTTTTATTAGAGGCAAGAAATCATACCGAAAATTTGCGGTCATTACAAGTATACCATATGACCTAGTAGATAGAAGAAAACAAAGTTAACTGATACATCCTAACTGTTGATTGGTAGATGGTAGGAGGCTTATATTTTTTGAAGTACATTGGGAGGTCGTTAGATTTGCGATAGTTATGTTTACATATGGGTGGATAAATAAGAGTGTTATTAAGTAAAAATGTCAACTTTATCTTGTGTGTTTGGTGCGTAGTTAGTATGCTTTTAATATATTTTAATAGATGGAAAGTAAGTAAATGAATATATATGTTTTGTTGTGAGGGTAGTAATTAGTTTTACTCATGAGTATGATGTAATTTGATATCTAGCGAGGAGGAGACCATATAACCTAGTTTATATGGTTAAAATAAAGTTAACTGATGCATCCTAACTATTGACTGGTAGATGGTAGGAGGCTAATATTTTTTGAAGTACATTGTGTGGTCATTAGATTTGCACAATTTAGCTTTCAAAGGTAGGTTTCAATGATGTGATCTAATAGGGTGCGACGACGATAACATATAACCTAGTATATATGGTTAGAAGATAGTTAACTGATTTTGATTAAATGTTGATTGGTAGTTAACTGATTGCGACTAAATCTAACTCTTCACTTCACCGTAGTACACTTATATCTCCACCTCCCCGAGGCATGAGAGGGGTAGTGGAGCAGAAGCTAGAGCAGAGAACAAGTTGGTGGAGGCCAAAGTCGAGGTGTCAGATAGCTTCAAAGTGTATAGATTAATTATGCTAGATCAAAAGATGGGATGGATTTAGAGAGCAAACATTCTGCACATAACAAAGTTTCTTCATTAGGTATTGGTGGTTGCAAGTGGAAGTATAAAACCGTCATTAATATTGACTCAGACGATGAAGATGTTAAATCTAAGATGGGAAGCATGGATATGGTATATACCATATCCATGCTTCCCATCTTAGATTTAACATCTTCATCGTCTGAGTCAATATTAATAATGGTTTTATACTTCCTCTTGCCACCACCATGTCCTAATGATTAAACTTTGTAATGTGCATGACTGATTGCTCTCCAAATCAATTACATTATCTGATCCAGAATAATCACTATGTATAATCAACAAAAGAAAAGGTATGAACATATTTTCATATACCACCAACATCGAATCATATGCTGCACATGATAGAGTTATTGATATTTTGTAATAATATATGTAATTAGTTTTACTCAGGAGTATGCTTTGCTCTGATACATACGGATGAGGAGACAATATAACCTAGTTTATGTGGTCAAAACTAAGTTAACTGATACGGGCTACCTGGTGACTGGTAGATGTTAGTAGGCTATTACTTGTTGAAGTACATTGTGTGTTCATTAGTTTTGAGCAATATAGGTTTACATGGTAGGTTCAATGATGTGATATGATATTAGTAAGGACGAGACCATATAACCTAGAGTATATAGTTAAAATAAAGTGAATTGATATTGGCTAACTGATGACTGGTAGATGGTAGGTGGTTGATATATTTTGAATTAAATTTTGGCTCATTAATTTTATTATTGATTTCAAGGGGCAGCGGAGGAGAAGCTAGAGCTGATGAACAGGTCGTTGGAGTCCGATGTTGAGGCGCCGACTAGCTTCGTAGTGGATAGAGTGATTATGCTATATAAAAAGATGGACTTGGAGAGCAAACATTATGCACATAACAAATTTTCTTTGTTAAGCAGTCGTGGGGGCATGCAGAAGAAGAAAATTATAATAATCATAGACTCAAATTCTGAAGATGCTAAATCTAATGTGAGAAATGATATGTTATACAATCATGAAATAACTCAGTGATAGTATAACATATCGGTTCTCACCTTAGATTTAGCATCTTCAGAATATGAGTTTATGAGTATCTGAGTTAATGATTATACTTTGTAATGTGCATGACTGATTGCTCTCCAATTCAGTTACATGTAATCACATGCCAGCACATGATAGACTTAATGATAATTTGTATCTTCAGCATGTATGGCTACGGTGGATAATGTATACCCAATTATTTTTAATGGTTAGAAAATGCCTTCATATACAGTTTAGTTGATATTGTACAAGCGAATGTTTCTCAGGGTTAGAACTACCTTTATTTATTAATTATGTTGATTGAATTGGTGGCAATAGAAATAGTTTTTAATGCATTCATATACAATTTAGTGGTTGTTATAATCCTGATGATAAATATTATTTAGAAAATAAAAATATTAAAATCAAAAGCTACAGCTTCCCATAGACGTCTTTAAAAACACAAATAGAGTTAAATAAATTCAATATCGATAGTTAGAATTTGCCATGGCAAAGAGATATCTCGAAGGAGTGAAGGCTTCGATTTAAAAGCTTCATTTACGGTTATTATACTGTATTCGAAAGTAACCTAAAACACGAGGGAGGAGAAGAAGCTTCATATACGATAAATATACAAAATTTGAAAGTAAACTATAACACGAGGGATGAGTTTTCGTCGCAGATACTTAAATTGGTGAAGTGTCTTTAGTTTGTGCATTCTCCTTTGGAGTCTCATAAATGTTATTTTCGTTGATTGGGGCATTTATAATAGAGTCCTGTTTATATGAGCCCGGGCTCACGCGCACCTATGTGAGCCCGGGCTCTATGGGCCGTCGGATTTACATCCGGTGGCCCATAATACTCATGGGGCATTTAAACCCATGAGTATGTATGGGCCATCGGATGTAAATCCGACTGCCCATAGAGCCGGGCTCACGGAGGCGCGCGCGAGCCTGGGCTCATATAAACTTTCCCTTTATTATATACATACATTTAGCAACATATTTCCATTGTGGTGCACGAGAATCACGAAACTTCGCCATGTTTGAGATGTCCACATGCGCCAACATATAGCCGAAATGGGCCATACCTCGTCATAAAGGTGAAAACCATGAAACACCTCTACATGTTCTTAACAGCCGAAGGTTTCTTCCCAGGCTAACTTCTGAGGTATTCTCTTACGGCCCTATATTCTTGTCTCCTACTGGCAGATCATGGGACTTAGGTTGGCGGAAGGTGGATGTCGAAGAGCAGCCTCCCCATATGTACCCTAACTCATGGAGGAAGACACAGATAGTCTCGTTTCTACCTAAAGGTGGCCCTACCGGAACAATGGTAATGTTGGATGTGGAGAATATGTTAATGTTTTTACTTGTAGATGAACTAGTTTTTTACCTGATATGCTCTAAAGATGAAACAAGAAAGGCAACTAATTTTTGGGAGTGGAGAAGTTCGGCGAAAGCTTTAACTGATCCGTCTCAACTGATAACTGGTAGTGGCTTACATAGGTAACTTGCTTGTTCTTATAATCTTTGCTTTTAGAGGTACTTATAGGGTGGGTGTGCCGCATGTACAGTTGTAATACAGGAAGGAACGATTGAGGTTAATAATCAATTTGAAGAATGTAAACACAAAGTTCTTTCAATTTTGCGACGGAAAGCATTGACTGATAAGTTTGAACCGATAAATGATAGAGCCTAACTGACATAACTATTGGGTGTCTTCAGATGGATACAAATGAGCAGCCTCTGTTATGTGTGTGGGGGGGAGAGTGGGATGCAAGTCGACACAAGTATGATTGCTCCAATGCCAAATCAGATCTCATATTTGTTAGAAGCTCAATGACGTACGAATCCTTGGTGCCCATGGTTTATAAAGTAATAGGATGTTGTAACAAGGAATACTCGTTGAAGATGAGTTTTACATATCCTTTGGCAATCCCCCTCAACCTACCTCCAACAAAAATACATGATACTAGGACTCTTCATTGTTTTCTGCGCTATGCCAAGACCAGGCACGATGGTCTACCATTGATAATAACCAAAGTGCGACATGTACATGTGTTCCAGGAATGTGAGCAGAGTTTTGATGTATCCGATGCAAAGATTAACTAGTCGATTATTTTGAATGATGCCGAAGTGCATAGTAGACATGCGAATGAAGTGAACTAAACGGTGGAAGTGAAGGAAGTAGGAGTGAGGGATGCATTTGAAATCAATGATAATTTGAGTGACGACGCAGAAGTAGATGACTTACTGCGTGAGGCCAGGGAGTTAGAGGCAAAGAAACCTCCTCCTGTTTACTTAAATTTGCAATCCAATTCTGATGAAGAACTAGTAGATGTCCCCATTGCAAGGCTTGAAGTGGATAAGGTGAACATCTCAAATATTGAGGAGAATATGGCAAATTCAAATGAGGGTAATGATGTCGGAGTAGCTAATGATGAAGAAAGTGGGCCCAACACAATGTATACCATTTATGAAGAAGATGTTATCTACGATGGATGGCAAGAGCATCATGAGGAAGACATTAAATGGGATAAATTTGAATTGCATGATTATGATGAGGATGTCTACATTGTGGGAGGAGATGATGACATTTGGTATGGAAATGGTCAAAATGCGACTGCCACAGCTATGGAAGGTGGAAGAGGTCCGCCTCCGAACTTAAATAAAGTGACGAACATTGACATGTCTAAAAGAAAGTGGTAAGAAGTATTAAATCATTATTATTATCTGTTTGTTTGCTAATTTATCAATGTGTAGTAAATTTGTAGTGGTTTTAAATGCAGGGACGATGAAGTTCCAACAAGAGCCAATGGAACAATATCATTCATAAATGACGGAGATGGTGGTGGGAGGGGGAAAGCACCACCATCAATTAGCATTTTTGGGAAAACTTCGGCACCATAACAACTTCAAAGGTCATATCATATCTTACATAGTCAGTTAATTTATTATACCTAACTTATAACTGTTTGTCTCATTCTAATACCGATATAAATATATTCATTTAGCAAATTAGATGTGGAGGTGTGTGTGAATGAAGAGCACAACATGCCTATGGAGGTTGATTTGTATAACTATGGCAAAGATCCGAAGGTTGTTCTACTTGGCCAATAGTTTATGGATAAGGACTCTCTGAAGCTACATGTACACAAGTATGCTATGCACAATAACTTTGAGTTCAAGGTAAAATATTCAAATAAATCTCGATTCACAGTTGTGTGCAATGTGTCGGGATGTCCATGAAGGTTACATGGTATGATAACTAATGGGTGTAGTATCTTCAAAGTGAAAGCAATGAATAATGTTCATACATGTGGGAAACCAATATTTGGAGGATATCATAAACAAGCTAAAGCGGGTATTATTATTGACTCAGTGGTGAAACGACTTAGGAAACATGTTGCTTATACTCCCAAGGATATTCAAGTTGATGTCGATTTGGAATATGGAGTGAAGATGAATTATTCGAAGCCATATAGGTCGAAGGTTGTGGTGTTTAACAGGATAAGAGGATCCTACGAGTAATCGTATGCCGAGTTGGCTGCCTACTTATATGAGTTGGAGAAGGCAAATCCGGGCACCTCAACTGCTCTCCAGTACGACTCATAGGATCTGACATTCGAGAGATGCTTTGTTTCCTTTGGAGCAGCCATGAAGAACTTCAAGAAGTACATGCGACGGGTTATAGGTATAGATGACACATTCTTGAAAGGAAGGTACAAAGGGACTTTGTTCGTGATATCTACATTGGATAGTGAGAACCATATATACCCAATTTCTTGTGCTATCGGAGAAGGAGAGAATAATGATGCATGGGGCTGGGTCCTTGCACATTTGAAAACCCGACTGGTTATTTCGAGGGCCTAGTGATACTTTTTGATCGGCATAGATCAATCACATCACAAGTAGCTCAAATATTTCCATATGCCACACATGGATATTGTGCATTTCACATATCTCAAAACATGTTTGCACATTTCAAAGACAGAGGATTGAATAGTAACTTCTTCAGGGCAGAAAAAGCTTTTAGGCCGGAGACATATATGGAAGAAATGACTATCATTGAGGAGAAAAACCCAGAGGCCTACAAGTGGTTAACTGGAATTGATAAGTCACGGTGGGTTACTGCTTACTTTCCTTCGCCCAGGTATAATATAGTCACATCCAACCCATGTGAAGTCTTCAATGGAATGATTAGTGAGCAGCGATACTTCCCCATTGTCATGATCATTGAGGCCATCCGTTTGAAGGCACAACATTGGAAGGGCTACTTGACTAAATATGCAGAACGCAAGATTCAGAAGTGTAATGAAGCAGCTAGAGGGATGATGTGTTATCCCATAAGTGGCCATGAGGTCTTAACTAGGTCCAAAAGAGGGGATGATCAAGTTGACCTTATCACAAAGACTTGTACATGTGGAAAGTTTCAACAAATGGAGTTGCCTTGTGAACATGTGTTGGCAGCATGTGGCCACCGAAGACTAAATTATGTTGACTATTGCTCCCCGTTCTACACAACGGAAACTTATAGGCAAATCTATAGCAAGGGAGTTTATCCGGTCTTTGAACATAAAAGATAGGAGACTCTTGAAGATGTGAAGAGCCTTAAGTTGAGGCCTCCCAAGGATAAGGCACGACCGGGCCGGATAAAGAAAAAGCGAATTCTCTCTCGAGGTGAAGAAAAAAGGAGAGTACAATGTTGTAAGTGCAAACAATATGGTCACTATCGCAATACTTGTACCGTGGTAATTGAAGAGAACCCGGTCGGGGGCCCTACTCCTCATCCATCCACATCTACATCCACTCATTCTCACGGCCAGCCCCCATCACCAACTCATGCTAACCAAAAGTTGTCAACATCTACACAAGTCCCATATGTAGTCGACACGGTGGGTGGTAAAGAAATTAGGGTGAAGCGTCAGACATGTCCAATCCAGTCGAAGATCAGCCCTCTAACTCCAAAGGGGAAGAGAAAGAAGAAAATGAGACAAGTGGGTAAGCTCAATGCATGTACACTTGAGAACAAATTGTGCAAGTGACCAATCTCAGTGGACAAAGTCTTACCATTGTCGTTTGCTTGACCTTTATTTGGGAAACATTTATGTTGGATTGGAGCACAATATTTTGGCAAATCAACCAGAAATTCCAGATGTAGAAACTTCAATTCTCAACATCTTTTTGTTGTCTAAGTTTTTATATTTTGACAAATGGATGATGTACCAACAGTTGACGAAATCATTCATCATATTTAAGGATGTGGATTTCTATGTGAAGCCAGGTATAAAATAAAATTTGAGCTCTTGTAATGGACTTGATCTAACACCCCGCTTTTCTAATTACATTTAGCTTACGGGGTTAGAGGTAATTAGATAACCTTTTGATGAGTTTAGAGGGTTTCAGAGGTTGAAACCTTCGTATGTGAGTAGTTCTCGAAGAAACGAGCATAACGATTCAAAGAACGCGTGAAACGGAGGTCGGGACCAGAAGTTACGACCCCGAGAAACATGTAGTGTAGGCGGGACCCACTTGGAAATAGCATGTAGTGTATGCAAGAATCCGATTCCGGGGTAGAAAGATGCACGCGTTTGTAGATAAAGAAGTATAAAAAAATAAATCAATAAGAAAAGCCAGTGTGCGCCGCAGCGCGGGCTGGCATGGCGTGCGAGCCGGAGACGAGTGAGGTGCACTCACGAAACCGAACTGCGGGCGCCACAATTCTGCCCACGGGCACGAGCTGTGCGTTATAGTGGGTGCCGCTGCCCGAAACCCGCAGTGCCGCGGTTTCAGCGCGGCTTGGGGTCTATAAATACCCCATTCCCTTCTGTTTTTAGACACAAACTTCTCTCCCCCCGTTTCTAAGCAGTTTGAGTCCGATTTAGACCATCTAAGACCCGTTTCCTACTTAATTGAGCGTGCTCTATGCGATGGAGGGGTCCTTTCTTTAAGTTGGAGTTTGTATAAGGAGGAAACACCCAAGACAAGGAGAGGTTTTGTCTGTTGTCCTCAAACACCGACCAACTTCATTTTCTCTGCTTCTGACCATCCTAACTCCGATTTAGTCGATTCAAGAGGTGTTCTTGACTAAATCGAATGTGTTCTACGCGATGGAGGGGTCCATTTTCCAAGTTGGAAACCGTATGAGGAAGAAATACCCCGAGACAAGGAAAGACCATGTCCATCATCCTCGAGCACCGGAGCAAGAAAAAGGGGTCAGGAGGAAGACGGGGTTCTATCCGAAGTTGTCGGACCACAACAAGAGAAGTAATCTAGAGTTGAGGAAGCTATGTCTACTGTCTTCGGATATGAAGGGGATGATGCCCAGGAGGATTAAGCAACTCCAAATACCACTACCTTACGAGACATGAGGGGAGTAAGCATTTCTGATCTCCCGTTTTAATTATAGAACGGCGTGTGTCCTATGCTATGATCCATATGCTTGCTATGCTTATACGTCATGATGTGTGCTTATATGCCATGATGTGTGTTGTCTCGCTCTAGGGTAGAGCGAGACGCGTGATGTGTGTGTTCGGTCTCAGCTCAGTGATAGAGCGAGACATGTAGTGTGTTTTCAGTCTCGGCTCAGTGGTAGACGAGACCTGTAGATATGTTTCGTCTTGTTCTCTAATAGAGCGAGACGTGTGAAGGTGATTGATCCTTCTCTATGATAGAGCGAGATGTATGTTGCCGGTGTTTTATCGGGTTTTCGTATAACTCCGATTAAATATTCGGAGATACGTATGTTATATGTATATGACTTTGTGATACCTGATGTATATAGTAGCCGTTAGGAAGAACTACGTTCGGATCCGATCATATTGAAATAATATCCAATACGTACGTAGGAAACCAACAGCAAGGCAACGTTGACCCAATCCAAATTAATTATAATAATATGTTTTATTTTGTTTTACACGCGACGAACTATGAAGCTTCGTTGTGTGTATGTGTTCGTTACAACCTAAGTCAACGTACGGGGAAGCCTTGAAGCTCCATAGTAAATAAACGTTGTACCTCTCGCACACATACGATAATTCCTGGCTTAAGGAAAATTTCAAATTTCTATTAGTGAATTTGTGGGCCCGGCTTGGGTTGGGTCGTTACACTTGATGTGGCGGTGTATGTGTGTTCGAAGTTGCTCATATTTGTGGTGTTGTTCAGTGATATGTCTTGAAGATGATAGTGATGGATTTAATTATTCAATGTTTTGCAACTAGATTTCAATGTTGCTATGTGTGTATTACGTACATAGCAAATGTTCGCATCAAATAATTTGGTAAGGGAGGCAATGTCAACATGGAAACACAATATGTAATTAGTTATGGGGCGTCTGGGAAGTAGGATTCCTTTCAAATACGTCAATTTCATTTGTATTTTGTCCCATATCATGAAATTCGTTAATATGACATGGGTTGTACAGAATTCTCTACATCTGCACGATGTCCAGTTACCATTTTTGAAAGTTTCATTGATTGTTGTCTAAATAAACGGTTCGACAATACTTTCTTTCCAGTAGACAAATCCAGAGAACAAAAATACTTAATTCTTTCATAAAGCAATACTTCAAGTACAAGTTTTTAATAATAATCTCATTATTTTTCCCAATTCAGCAATCTGGTTTAAGGTTTACAAGCTGTAAAGAAGAAGCAAGTCAAGGCATGCCTGAATTGAGTTCCTTCCCAAAGGGATTTCATAGGCCTATCAACTGTTATCTGAACGCATTGATTTTTATCAATGACATATCTTTAACTGCTCAATGTTCTTCTGAACGTATTGATTTTTATCAATGTCAAATCAGTAACTGTTCAACATACTTCATACCTACACATGCTAAATTTCATCCAAATCTAACCAATCAGGAACAATATCTCAATCCTATCATACCATCAAATACCGCAATGACACCTAGCCATTATCATCTACAATTTCGGGCCTTATCAAAACAACTTCATTCATAGAATGTTGATATGTCATCATTCAACATCAGCCAAAAACCAACATAAACCATTAAATTAATATAGTCAAGTACCAACACAAATAACTTCAAGATTCAGTCAACATTAAACAAACTGATATGCCTCCATAAATTATTCCTATAAACCAACAGTCAAACACACACCGAATCACATAGTCAAGGACCAACACTATCAAGTTAAGCCACATCTACTGACAAGAAAATGGTCGTCATATGGTGTCATGCCCCGGCACTGCCCGACCCGAGCCGAACCCGGTCCAGGGGTCGGTCAAGCACACGGGGGCGACAATGAGAAATTGAAAGATGGTTTAGCGGAAGACTTAGCCCTAATTACGGGCGATCTAACAGAATTACGGAGTATGTACACCACTTTCAGAAAGAGTAAATAAGTAAAATTTAAAAGAGTCACTTTAAACTCTAAGATAAACAAAAGTCTCAAACCCACATGTTAAGTTAAACCATAGCCCACTCTAGGCTCCAAAATAGGTCTTAAACAACACAACTGTATAAAGTAGCATAATTCAAAATGAGAACCATACACAAAGGTTCTAATCATCAAGCATAAACTAGAAAAATAAGTCATATAAGAGGACTCCACGATCACTCCCAAGTCGTCTCCGACCTTTCCTCAAAGAGGAGATCCTATCCATCTGCGTGTCATGCCACGCAGCCCCAAAGCAAAACACAAGAAAGAGGGGTGAGTTTAACAAACTCAGCAATGATTTTTTAATATACTATCATCATCGGAAACACGATGGCATAGCAACATAACTAATTAAAGCAAAGATTGACAAGATGTATCATTTTCTGATTGCACATACATATCACCTAAACCTGCATCATAGTGTATAATCCACATAGTGCCATTCACATCATATCAACCTACATGAAATGTATCTCTGACATACATATCAAATCATGCCTCAACATTATATCAACCTGTATGAGATGTATCTCTAACTTACATATCAAATCATGCCTCAACATCATATCAACCTGCATGAAATGTATCTCTAACATACATATCAAATCATGCACCATATCATATCAACCTGCATGAGATGTATCTCTAACATACATATCAAATCATGCATCACATCATATCAACCTGCATGAGATGTATCTCCAACATACAAATTAAGTCATGCATCACATCATATAAGGAATGCCTCCATCAAGGAGTAATCACAATTTAGTGTCACACAGACGGGAACATAGACGAGGCCACGAAGGCGTGTCATGGTCCGAATTCTACACAAGAACTTAAGAAGTTCGGGGTTGTCAATCCCTAAAGCTGCTCGCCCCAGACGATCCTGGCCAAGGATGTCACATTCTCACGAAGAGAACCTAGAGCAGGGGTGTTCATTTTGGGACATCTCCTGCGATGCGGAAGAGCCCGAGTTCCCACGTAGGAAACCCTAGAACACATGGTAGCTGGTGCACAAAGCATACCATACTGGATTCTCAGGGTCCAAAAGACAATAATAATCTCAAATCGCAAGACAAATACGTAACTCGTCCCCCACATAATTCCACTTAACTAGACTCAACCCGGGGAGTGCACATGTTCCACGAAGGAACTTAAATCAAAGCATGTCCTTTCGGACCAATCAAGTTTCGATTAAGCTACGACCGATTAATCCAGGACGCAATTTCACCACATTGCATCCAATCGATCACATTCGATTAATCTCGATAAAGCCTCAATTGGAAATGTATTTTCATGATGCATGCAACATGGTACATACGTGGGCAAGGCATACATGAATCCTAATTCATGATAAGTGCTCTCATCAACCCCTCATGCATCATTCATAATCATAATATCCATGCTCATCATCATCATTATACCCCACACGTGTGTGTACTTAGTAGAAGCACTTCACTCAATGCATATCAACATGCTTGTAATTCACTCACTATCACACTACACATGTACATTAACATCTAATCATGAACTCCAGCGGAAATCATAGGAGAAGAATAATTAAAATCATATCTCAAATCAAAGCCTATCCACAAGTTAAACACATATAAGATCATTCAATTCATACTTGAGCCATGACATTCACTAACATTCACACATCAATAAATCACATCCTAACATGACATATCAGTCAGTTAGTATGTTGTAGCTTTACTGAAAATATACTTAACCATAGAGAATCAATCATTCATAACTTCAAGATGACAATTCCAACATCACATATCCAATCACAAGTCATTCCACATAACTTTAAATATATATACCTCAACTTCATAACCTCAATGGTATGCCTTTCCAATAGCATACTATAGCACAAAACACTTCACATTCATATGAAAATGGCATATTAAAGTAGAATCACCGAAATAAACATCATGCACATAATATAAAATCTGCTATGTAGCCGTTCGAACGCCCAGGAGGGCCGTTCGAATGCCAACAAGGCAGAATCGACCTTCTTCTCCATTTTAAAATTTCAAACCGAAACTCCATTAATGAATATTAAAATCTCCATCTAACAACCTAAATGCCAATAAAACTCCACCATAACTTTCAGAAAGCTAATCCACATCATAATAAGATAAAACCCTATGAAAATCGGGATTAAAGATTACCATTTACTAATCATGCCATTAAAGCACTAAATCAAGTAAATCCATTCAAAATAAACCACAAAATCAAGAATTTTACAATAGGAAGACTGAAATTTCGAAAGTCCATTACCTTATCCCTTGATTAGGCTTGGATTTGATGGTCACCCTTCTTGAAAACCTTACAAAGACATAGAGTTTAAATTAAACTCCATTAAAACCGATTTAACATAGAAAACCCTAATGAAAAACTTAGATCTAGGGCTTGTTAAACATAAAAATCGGATTTTTAGATCTAGAGTTTGAAGTAAAGATGCAAATCAGTAGTTTTGATGTTTAAAAATGAATCAAAACAAAGGGGAAATGATAGATCTAGAAAGGATTAGGATAAAATCTAGGATTTAAGGCTTAATTACAAGAGACTTATCTTAAACTCCTTCTAATCCGGGCCTAATTGGGGAATTAGGCCTAACCTCCCTTTCCCAGCCTATTCCCAAAATGGAAATGGCTCAGTTCATTCTATTTATAGTAGGGTTTGGGGTGTGTATGAGTAATTAGTGGGGTATGAATAGAAAAATAATCTAAAAATGAGTATTTTGGCTATTTGAGCACTAATTAAACCTAGGAAAATTATGAAAATTTTTGTAAAGGCTTGAGTTGGTAGTTGTCAGTTAAATATGAAATTAAAAACAAATGAAGACCTACCATAAAATGGACAAGATGGAAGGCTTGCTTGTTCATTGGGTTCCCAAGTGCCTTCTTCCACAAAGCCAACACATACGCATCAATATGCTATATCAGAGGAATCGAACATTGAATGAGTATCGTATATAATATCTATAAAAATCAGAATAATTATTATTGTGTACAATACAACCAACTACTAATAATACAACTCAAATTCGCACATACATTATCCCAAAGCCACCTATGTTGTTGCATAATGGACCGTATAAACTCGGATGTCAGCTGGATTCCACCAATTGTCAGTCGACTGATCAATTATGAATGCCATGAATGTCAACACATATTTATGTAAATGATATTGATTAATATGAAATGAAATGTGTATTAAACCTAATATTATAGTATGAACTCACTCAGATTTCCAACCTTTCCTGAGGCTCTTTCAAATGACATGCCAACTCCAGCAAGGCTATCTCTGAGAGTGCAACGAGTCCACATATCTTGCTTTTGTGGACTTCTTGCCCTGCTAGAGTTTGTCCCTTAGGTGGGTTGGCAATAACTAAATTTCCTCCATCTTCAATTTGATCAAGTAAATGGTTTGCCAATTCAATGTTAGCATGCCCATCTTCTTCTCCCTCGCAGTGAACATCGTTGTCGTGTAAGGGCTCGCTTGTAGTCTCTTCCTCTTCAACATCACTTGGGCCCCTCACCAACCTCCTCTTGCTTCTCCTTGGCGCCATATAAGGGGTCCTTTCATATTTGCTGGCGATCCTCTTCCTACCATGGACATCAGGGGGCACAACCTCTTTGACTTTTGGGGCATCACTCCCAATGTCGACCCCTGCCTCCCCAACGGCCACACTAGATGCACCATCAAATGAGAAAACTTCATCTACGACCATTTCCTTTGAAGACATGCATGTATGAATAGAAGTGCAAATCAAAATATAAAAATATTAGGACAATGTGGGGCAATTAAGAAAGAAAAGTATAACATTGGGGCAAGAAAATAATGTTCTTCATATGACAAAAGTTTGCATTCACTAACCTGCGGACTTTGAGATTCATTGATGGGGTTTTGATGGGTTTCATCTTCTTGAACAAAACCATCTTCAGTATCCTTCCCTTCCTGGTCAATATTAAATATTGTAAACCATAGTATGATTATTGTGGAAATACAAGAATAATAAAACTTACCACTAGTAAGAAGTCATAATAATTAATATAATGTAGCTAACCTTAAATGGGTCTGATGACCTCCCATTCATGGACAACAAAGCTGAAACATCTTGAGACAATTTGTTTACCTTAGCCTCCAACCGGTCAAATGCAGCATGTTTTAGCTAAATGAGGACAATTGTGTGAACAAGCTTGACTAATGTGTCCTTTATCCAGTCCAATGGGCTATGCACATTTTGTCCCTTTGCAGCATGTGGTTGTCCACTTCCCTCTTGCCTCACCTCATCAACAAAAGAAACAATTGTTTCATGAGCTCGCCAAGGCTCCTCCTCTGTATCTACTTCTACATGTTCCTCTGCCCCTTGCAGGGCAGCACCAACGGGGACTTCAGATTTATCAAAAATTATTCGGTCCCCCTTCATAAAATTCTTCAGCTCTTTGGCTGATTGGACAATCTCCTCATTAGACTCAGCTTGGGTCAACTCCAAGCGCCTGTGCACCAACACCTAAAAGACAAAATAATTTCATTATCAGTCATCATATATGTCATTTGTAAATTAGAAGTCATAGTAAGATGACAACTGACAATATATTACCTTCTCCCCTCCAAAAATTACTTTGTCAATTGCTTCATAATTGGGCTTCTTATAGTTAGCCGAATTTAGTGATCTAGGATAAACATCTTGTACACATCTCGCACATAAGTCCCCCAACAGAGGAATCCTTTCCATTGCCCAAACCTGCATATTCAAACCATGGACACAAATGTCATAATCTCATATGCAACATATTACATTAAAACCTCAATCAAACTACCTAAACAACGTACCAACAGTGCCGATACAAATCCATGCACAATGTAAGTGGTTTTGGTTAGGGCCTTCCTTGCTTCCTCTAAGCCATGGAGGGTGTCCCAATAAGGAATTTTACCCCATGGATATGAATCGAACTCCTCTACATCATTAGCCAACAAAAAAAACTGTCGGTCCACCTTATGCTCCCACCCTCTACCCACAATGAAATAAGCCAACACCAGTATGAGGGCCAACTTCACCGTGTCTTCATCACCTTTGCTTATGATGATCTTCTGGTATATCTGCTCCTTCATTATGTGAAGCTTCTCCTTGACGAACACCCTACAAAGTAGGGAGTCCTTTCTTAAAACTTTTGGCACTGTTAGATGGGATGGGAGCACATCAGCCATACGCAGACTGGTAACTTGGGCGAATTCGGTGGGTGACAACTTCATCGAATAGGCTTTCGTCACTTGAAACCTATACTCTCCCTTATGCATTTTTATTATGTGGTGCAAGGCTTGAAGGGGGAACATGAACTTCTCTATGTCTAACTGGAAGTATTTGCCAAAACATAATCCTTCAAAGAGTGTTGCCTGTCGTCTATGCTTATTGAAATGCTCTTTCAGCCTCCTTATGTAAGCATAGGTGGATTTTGGTTGAGGGTCGCCTTCATGGGCTCTACCCTTATCACTTTCCACTAGCTTGAAGATCACTGAGGCATTACTTGGTATCTTCACCCTGCAATGTTTAACAATTCCATTTTGCAAATGTGTTTTAATTTATAATAACCATCTATGCAAATATATGGTAATATATATAACATGTAAGCTAAGCCCCAAACACAAATTATACATTTGATAACATGAAAGCCCCACACTCCTATTACTCTACCCACATATAGACCTAACTATATCAAGTCAAAAGCCTGCACAATGTACTTTGCAAAAAAATAAAAGATATCTAAAAGCTACCAGTCAACAGTTAGTACCTAACAGTTAACTTTGTTTTAAGCATATATACTTGCTTAAATGGTCTACCCTTGTTTTCATCATATCACATAGAATGGTAAAAAAAGCCACTAATGAGCAATAATTTACAGATGTAGCCTAGTACCTACATTTCAACCCTCAAATAATTTTGTCCCTTGGTATTGCATTCCGTAAAATTTATCCATGTAAGCTAAGCCCCAAACACACATTATACATTTGACAACATGAAAGCCCCACACTCCTATTACTCTACCCACATATAGACCTAACTATATCAAGTCAAAAGCCTGCACAATGTACTTTGTAAAAAAATAAAAGATATCTAAAAGCTATCAGTCAACAATTAGGACCTATCAGTTAACTTTGTTTTAAGCATATATACTTACTTAAATGTCTACCCTTGTTTTCATCATATTACATATCACAGAGAATGGTAAAAAAAGTCACTAATGAGCTATAATTTATAGATGTAGCCTAGCACCTACATTTCGACCCTCAAATAATTTTGTCCCTTGGTTTTGCCTTCCGTAAAATTTATCCATGTAAGTTAAACCCCAAACACAAATTATACATTTGACAACATGAAAGCCCCACACTCCTATTACTCTACCTACATATAGACCTAACTATATCAAGTCAAAAGCCTACACAATGTACTTTGCAAAAAAATAAAAGATATCTAAAAGTTACCAGTCAACAGTTAGGACCTAACAGTTAACTTTGTTTTTAGCATATATACTTGCTTAAATGGTCTACCCTTGTTTTCATCATATCACATATCATAGAGAATAGTAAAAAAAGCCACTAATGAGCAATAATTTACATATATAGCCTAGCACCTACATTTCGACCCTCAAATAATTTTGTCCCTTTGTTTTGCATTCCTTAAAAGTCATCAATGTAAGTTAAGCCCTAAACACACAATATACATTTGACAACGTGAAATCCACACACTCCTATTAATCTACTCATATATATACCTAACTATATCAAGTCTAATGCCGGCACAATGTACTATGCAAAAAAATAAAAGATACCTAAAACCTACCAGTCAACAGTTAGGACCTATCAGTTAACTTTGTTTTAAGCATATATACTTGCTTAAATGGTCTACCTTTGTTTTTCATCATATCACATTTCACAAAGAATGGTCAAGAATAGCCACTAACGAGCATTATTATCCAGACTTAGCCTAGCAACTAAATTTCTATCCTCAAAGACTTTTGGCACATTCTTCTATGGTTCTTCAAAGCCGTGACCGCAAACTAAGCATTAAACACACAATCTACGTTTTACAAGATCAGTCTACCCATATATATAACAGACTATATAAAGTTTATTGACCACACAATTTACTTTAAAGACCAACCTATAATGTACCAGTCAACAGTTAGGCCATATTAGTTAAATCCGTCTGTAGCATACAATATCTCATATAACAGAGCATGGGTTCAACTTAACTAATCAGTTATATTTTTCTTCCTTATCCTACCTACAATATTTTTTTCATCTAAGATTTCCTTTTCAAAATTTATCATGAGATCACATCCTTCAAATATTTAAATCAAATTTATCTTACGACATCAAATACACTAATCATAGTAGTACATACGGCCAATTTACACACCTATTATGAACTTGCTCATTTAACTTCCATTAAGATCTACCAAGAATTTCATCACACAATCTCAATAAATTTCATACCAAACCATATTATACACCAAAACAAGATATTTGTAACCAAACCATATTATACACGGAAACAAGATATTCGTTTCTTCAATTAACCATACAACGTTGTAGGATCTTACCTTGCCATTTATATCATCTTCTATTGATCAACGGATGGGGAGATTGGTCAGATGGCCAAGTGAAGAGGTAGAATGTAGATTAGGGCCAAACACCGAAATGCAGGATGCGGCCGGCTGGAATAGAGGGGCGGCGGGAATGGAGATTAGCAAAATGTTTTCGGAGGGGGGAAAGGTGGCCACAATATATGTCTCCGGTTGTCAAATGACTGCCGCACTGAGATCGCCGGAGTGGAGTGAGATTGCCGGAGTGGATAGCGAAGGATGGAACAAAATGGGAACTTTCTCTACAATACTGGAGGAGCGAAAAATGGGACTGGATGACCGATAGTAGAGAAGAAGAAGGTGACGGAGGGGATATAAAAGGCTGGATGAGGGGTTGCCGAAAGGGAATGCGAATCTCATAACGGTCGCGAGCACCGGAGGGAAAACTGAAATCTAAATTTGGGATGCAAAAAGAGGTGAAGTCGGGTCGTAACTATTCATTTCCATTACCCTAAGGGTATTATCGGCAATTCAAGCACGCGTGTGGGAAAGTGGAACGTGCGTAAGTCTAATTGTGCAAAATCGAAGTACCAGGCCTATTTTTGTATTTCCGACATTTGTTGAGTCTATTTCTGAAAATTTTTCGACGAAGAGGTTCTACAAGCAGTCGGACGAGGGCAAGATGGGCTTCAACTCACAGGATCCGAAGAGGGTGAAATGGACCAGCAACTACGATCTTTACTACGCAGAGGCTTCCAATTGGAAGGACACGCTCTACTGCCGCATGAAACTTGATCTTGAAGACCCTCAAGATCTGCCACCCGTTTGCAGGTTTGTGATCAAATTCATTGAATGGTCTCTCTGAAGCCGCCCTTTCTTTTTCCATCTTATAAACAGTTTAGAAGCAAATTCTTCCTCAATGAGGTTCTTTCATTTTGTTCATCTTTCCTAGGAATTCATATCATGCACACAAGAAGTGTCATCTCCATTGTTGTTAATAAAAGAATCATAAAGTTTTATCTGCATATCATTGATAATCATTTGTCACTTTTCTCTTCCATGCTTATTATTGGGAATTATATCCCCACTTAACCATGGTGGGAATTACACTTTTCTCTAACTAGGAAGCTGGTTGTTTTACACTTATTTTATTATTATCTAAAAAGAAAACTGATAAGGTTAAGGATTTGTTTGGATATTGAAATTAGAATGAAATTGAAATGTAAATTCATTAGAACTAATTCTAGCAGAAGGCTATGAAATTAAAATTAAGTTTGATAGTACAATTGCACAATTTCCTAGAATATAATTAATTCAATAGAATTTAGTGGAATGGCCATATGGCTGCTTCATAATGTAGAAAAAAGTTATAAATGATGGTTAGAAGTGGAATCATAAGCATAATCAATGGAATCCGTGTCTGTCGCCATTACCTAACTCTCTTTTAAGTATTAGTATTTTACTGGCTACTAGGGGAAAAAATAGAATCCAGTACTTATGCTCTTAGGCACTTGACAACTTAAAAACATGGATTCAATACCTATGTAGTATATTAGGACAGTCCTAACATGCTACATAGGTACTGAACAACTCCAAAACATGAATCAAGTACTTATGTAGCATGTTAGGACAATCATAACATGTTACATATAGCAACTGGACAATTTAAAAATATGGATCAAATACCTATGTAGCATATTAAGATTGCTTTAACATGCTACATAATTACTAGACAATTTGAATTGAGATAAAATTTAGGTATTTAAGTACTTGTCCAGGTTTGGTTGTGTCTGTTTATGTTTAGGTCCGTAATAGATGGACTTGGACAAAGCATGATACGGACTAGGGCGGACACTAATGTGGGGTATACAAATGGTGGACGAACACGACAACCCTATTTTTGCATCCATTTCTATACATGAACACCCCTATATACAAACTTTTTTATTTTAAATGGAAAAAAACTTAACTCGCTTGTTATGTAGGGACATACTATTGGAGTATTTCAAGGAGATGATAAGAGTTGGGAAAATCATGTTTGAGTTGCTTTCAAAGGCTTTAGGCCTTAGCAATGACTATCTAAACAATACTGGTTGTTTTGATGGTCATATCATTCTCTCCCACTACTATCCAGCATGCCCCTAGCCAAAAATGACGTTTGGTGCAAGCAAACATTCAGATTTTGATTTCCTCATTTTTATTCTACAAGATGATATTGGAGGACTCCATATGTATCATCAAAATCAAATTTGGATTGATGTTCTTACCATTCATGGGGCATTGGTGGTAAACATAGGAGATCTTTTACAGGTATACTTTGCATTAATTCATGGTTCTTAGATTGCTATAGACAAGATTAAATTTTTTATTATACTACATGCATTAGTGATGCTTTGCTTCATTTTGTACTATTTATTCTCTTCCTGCATATTTGTCTTGTTCATCTTGTTTCTACATTACATATGATACGTAGAACATTTGGGCTTAATAGAGATGAGCCATTGTGTGAATATGAAGCTAACAATATAAAGATTGATGCATGGAACTTACATCTCACATTTGGTTATTCTTTAGTCTTTATTCTACAAGAAATTTAGAATTGTTGGGTTCATATATTTGATTTGTCCCTCAACTCTCTCTCAATGCAGCTTATTACCAACAACAAGTTCAAAAGTGTCATCTATAGAGTGTTGGCAAATCACATTGGACCCAAGATATCAGTGGCATGTTTTTCACTTAGAGGTTTTTTCCATATTGCCCGTCCGAAGAATGAAAAACTCCATATTCCTTGGATTTTAAACACAAATGTCATATGACTTATTTATGGATAAAACTACCCTTAGGTTTCCCACTATCCCATATGTTATAATAAATGAACACCGGAACAGTGTTGCGCTATTCCGGTGTGTTGGGGTTCATCGGCGGCCAACAGAAGTTGCCGGCGGGAGATGATTGGCGGTGACTCCCCTGCAAGATTCGTTGTTCATAAAAAATCATTTTTTGACACCCCAGAAGCTGTTTGAGGTCTCCAAAGGCTGCATTTCACATATTAGATCACCCTCTTAGACTGATTATGGATATGATTAGTAGTTGCATATATTACAATAAAGAGGTAGGCAATGACGACGTGTATATAGGTAGAAAGGCATGGATGATGAACATTGATCCATCTATGAGATTCGGGGAGTTGCTGCTTCCAGTCAAAGCACGATTTTCCATCAATGGTAATGTCACTTTGAAGTATTTAATTTCATCTTCACAATCATCCATGATATATGAATTACAAGGCGAAGAGGACCTCTAATCAGTGTTCTCCATTCTTAAGAAGGAAAATGATGAGGTGTTATCATTGTATGTCGAGATGAAAGAGCCCGACAACTATCACAAATCACCGTCCGCATAAAGGAACCAGATAGTCAATAGAGTTCAGCCCAGCTCTAATGTCGGATTTCAGACCGGAGTTAATGAAACACAGTTCACATTTAAAATTGTCAGGTAACAATGAAGCTTTAGATTACACAAGATTGTACTTTATCGTGTCCTCGAGCACATGATATCGACCATTTTGTGTTAAGTTCTAATCATATCATGTGAAAAAAGAAACACAATTTATAATATATCGCATCATACGACATACACATGCGATATATCAATTATGATTTTCAGTGTAAATGCAATAACACGACATGCATTCATATTGTGGTTTCGGTAACACGATTTGAATTGTAAGTGTGTAACCGAATACATGATGTCGAGTGATGTCACATTTTTTTAACACGACAATGTGTAATACAGATTGAGAGAACTGGGAAACTTGCCCTCAACAAATCCTTGTCAATCTTCTTTCACCAATCCAATGGCTATAGAACTTGGGATAGAAGTCAATCAGAATAGATCATAGGAATTGCCGCCAACGATGGGTGGGAGAAGGACTTCATTTGATAACTATGAAACTCCATACAGCCCTGTAATTACGATGGTGAAGAAGGTGAAGGATTTGAAGAATTGTGGGGTGACAATTAGTGGTACAATAATGATATAGTTGACATGATCACGAAGAATTCGGAAACAGCGAGGTCTCCAGTAACGCCAACATTGAGGCAGAGGCAGAGTGGGAGACACTTCTATGTGTCTTGCTACGATGAAAGATGGTACTCTACTGAATTATATAGAATGACCTATCGAGAACCATTACACCCAACAAAAGATAGGCACCAGTGGGCACCGTCTTGGGTTATGCCTACATTCAGCCCACCGATACCACAAAAGCAGTGGGGGCGTCGACGAAAAAATTGGATAGAGTTGCAACCACAAGTCAAAGCCCCACAAAAATGTGAAGCATGCGGGCAGTTGGGTCACAACTGCAAACGATGTACCAACACACAAGGGGAACCTCTTAATGTGGTAGATGTCCCAACTACAAGTCGAAGGAGGTCGAATAATAGAGTACGCAAACGATGTAAGGAAGGGGAGCATCAATCAGGGTTACCTTTTCAACCCCTGTTCTTCAGCTGAAAGTTTTGTATATGCATCGTGTCACCAACAACATGCAATATGTACATCACGTGTTTTCAAGAACACGATGTGTTGTTGTTTTTGTAAAGATTGTATGTTGTATATATATCATGTAATCGGTAACATGTCCAAAGGGGTTATGTGTTACTGATTACATGATAGGAACATACGATAATAAATTATTTTGATAGGTTGTTCAAAAATTACACGATATTGGTCATGTCGTGCGATCACACACACGATAATTGCATGAATTTAATTACCCAATTCCCGAAGAGTCACCACAATTTCCAGTGTTTGAATTAAATTTTACTGACCAATTCGCGAGGAGTCATTCATGAAGAGTCACCACAATTTCTGGTGTTTCAATAATTTCCATAACTTAGACCTATTGTAACGTCCAGGAATTTTCTAAATTCCCGAAGTCGTACACAGGGAAATTAGGGTGTAGGACCCCTTGATCTTCCCGTGAGAATAACTTGATCATAAATTGGAAGTGGTGGCTAAATCATATATGGATGGAATATAGACAGAAAGATTTTCGAAACGCCACCAAGAACGCATGAAACGGAGTTCAGATAAGGGAGATACGATCGTTCGAAGTTGAACATAACGTGCAGGACCCGTTTACCCGAATTGAACGCGCGAATTGTTCGTTTAAGTTGCGATACGGGCCCGATCAATTACTGTACCGAAATTGGGTTTTTGGGGACCAATTTCTCATGGGATTAGGAGCCCTAATCCCATGCCTATAAAAAGAATTAATTAGGGCTTTTTTGGGGGTCTTTTGCCTGATCAGAGCAGAAAATGAGGATTTTTGGGAGAGAGAGAAGGAGGAGGAGCGGCCGAGGGAATTTTTCGGCGAGGCTCCTGCGAAGCGTTAGCGATGGTGGATTGACGACAACTCTGCCTTTGAGGTAGGATTTTGAATCTAGATTAGAAGTATTTCATTATTAAAATATAAATCATTTTTGTTAATTATGTGAATAGTGATTTTTGCGATCACTGTTCACGTAATTTCATTTATTTTTTGACTGTCGGCCAGTCACCGGCCGGCCACCGGCCGATCGCTGGTGGCTGGACCAATTGCGAGAGGGGCATGTCGGTCCTGGCTGTGGTGGCTTTGGATCCGGCGGCCTTGGCGGTGGCAGATTGGCTGCGGCCGGGTCATCACAGTTTAAAAAAAAAAAGAAAAAGGGGGATCTGTGCGACGGCGTGGCATAGCTCCGGCCGGAGGCGAGTCCTGGCTGGACGGAATCGCCGGAAGGTGGCGATCCGGTCAGGCCAGGCCCATCGGCCGGCCATGGCTGCTTGCCGTCGCGGTGCCTCTGGCGGTTTTAAAAAAAAAAAAATGACGATTTTGGCTCCGTCCGGCCACCGGGCGACGGCGGGGGCCAGGGCCATTGTGATCGCAGCCTAGCGGCGATCCGATGGACCCAGCCTACCGCCTGGCCATGGTGGCCAGGGGCGGCGCCCCCAGAGGTGTTTCCGCCTCTGGCTAGACACGGGGAAGACGACCCGCATTGCGGGTCGTCGACCCAAACCGACCCGGCCCGGGTCGGTTTAAAAAAAAAACACAATGTTCTGTTTAATCTGTTATGCTTCGATCTTATCTGATATGATCCAATTTGCTATGTTGTGCATTCTACTCCACTTTGTGATAGAGCGAGATATATGATTCCATTGAGTTTTAACTTATGTTTGACTTCGATGATTTCTAACCAATTTTTGTATGACTTAGATTAAATACTCCGATATATATAGTTTGACGCATGTGTTTTTGTAATGCCTCATGCATGTAATAGTCGTTAGGCAGAACTATGTTCGGATCTGATCATATTGGAATAATGTTGTAGATGTTATCAAATATGTACGTAGGCAACCAACGACATGCAGCATTGGCTCGATCTAAATTAGTTATAAAATTAGGTTTATTTTAGCATACGCACAACGGAGCGTAAAAGCTCCGTAGGGCGTAGAGGAATGTTATGACTCTCACACACAGAGTCTGCCGCTCCCAATTGGTCTCATTTTTCTTTGTATGAAAAAGAATTAATTTACTTCGATTTTTTTTCGAACCCCCGATCTGAGTCAGTTTTCGGGTCGGGGTGTTATAAAATACCAACCAAGAATCTCCTCCCCTTGGAGGAGCATTTTCGAAAGAACAAAAGTATTAATTAATATTTTTTGGATTGGGCCAACATCAACCGATGTTATTTGCCTATGTGCTCATCAGACAACATCTCCAATGTTTACAAAAAAATCAGTTCTAGATGTAGTTCTGCCTAGAAACTACAATATTCTAAGAAGTATAGCATCACACATACAATGCTTAAGTATTTTCAACAAACCTATATTTTATGTAAGTCCTTAAATCGTTCCACTTGTTATAATTAAAAAAGGAATATCAGATAATATTATTAATTATCTCTTGAACCATTGTTCGATAATTAATATCCTCATCTAATCGTAAAGACAAACAGACTCATCAAATGTCAACCTAATTGACAAATGATGCAACCATCATAGATCTTCCTCCAAAAGGAACTAGCCATAGTACGGCCCTAGAATCCACCAGGAAGTACCATCACCCAACCTAACCCATAAGGACCTGATCAGAGTGGAAGGGCATGGCCCATAACTTCACCTAAACAGAAGTAGTGGGAGAAGCCAACTAAGCAAGATGTCATCTAATCCAAATGTGTGTACACTAAATGATTCTCAATTAATCGGTAGTGAGCCTAGCTCACACAGAGGTCCTTCTAACAGGGAGGTGCAACTACACGGTCAAATCAATAGCTCCTCAATAGAGCGAAGATTAAGAAAAACCATTCTGAACCCTGTCTTGCTCATCAACAAGTAAGGATTCCGAATGACTATCCCAAACCCTAATAGTCCCTTCTAGACTAGGGTTGAAACTCAAAACTGCCATCGATTTATTAACAAAAAAAATCGCCAGGTCAAAAGCCTTATTCACTCTATGAACTAGTCCCAGACCCCTCTGAGGGTATTTTACTTTTATCTTGATTAGGTGTTCTCGCCCAATTCAAAGCTATCTAACCCCATTGATTAATCTTTCATTAATCTTAAGTTAGTAATAAATTATTATCACAACATCAATAGCAAACATAAAAAAAAACACAATATAGACCCACACATGTCCAAGCAGATCATAATATCAAGAACCAAACCCAATAAATCGATGGTGAGCCCAGCTCACATTGGCCTGTTAATTTCATTCAAGCGAATGCAAGCCATTCCACTCATAGAGGGTATTTCTATCATTTTGTTGAGGGTTTCCCATAACCCTAATAGGTCTAAAATTAATCTTAGGGGTACTCCTTGACGTTATGGACTCGATATAATTTTCTTGTTGTCGTAAACCCCTTAAAGCGACCCCGGTTCAATTAACTATTTTACCTTAATCCTAGGGTAATATAGTTCCTTATCCACTTAATGGTATTTTTCCCTAGTTTGTTGATTGGTCTAAATTTAGGGTATGCATGTACCTATCACTGGGATTTTTTTTAATATTTAAATCCACTCATAAGCCCCTGAACCGGAGCCCCTAAATAGGATCATTAAAAATTATCCTACGATTCCACTCATAAGGGAAAATTAGTCACTAAAAAGCCTCTGGGATTTTTTTCCCTATCTGGAACTTGGTCAAGATACTCAACATGCTCTCATGATCATTTTTAATTATTTTTGAATTTTTCTGGCTATTTTAACCCACTGAACTGAACCCGTTTCAATTTATTTTCTTAAAAAAAAGAAGGGCCAGGTCGGTTTGGGTTGACCATGTCACGCCTTGGCGCCCGACCCGAGCTGAACCCGGTCTAAGGGCCGAATGAGCAGTCACCATCACAATCTTCGAGTGAGCGGTTTTTCCTTGCTGGAGATGATGCCTCTCTGATCACACGGGATTTTCGTTCCCATCAGGATCTGGATCTAATTTCGCTGATGATCAATCGAGAGTTTTCGAAGGACCGAAGCCTCTTGATGAAATTGCCTTGTGCATTCACCCACCATACCTATCCTAGTGGTCATGAATCGGCTGCAAGTCCTCACATGTCCTTTGCACACCGCTGCTTTCAGATGAAATGGGCCTAGTTGGGTCCGGTTTCAAGTATCATAAGACAAAGCCCGTACTTGGGCCCTCACCGTAGACCAGGGCCTAGTTCTTGCTCTATGCATCTACCCACTTCAATTTGGTCCTTGGCCACCTATACACCCTTGCCACTTGTGATGATTGTTGTCCTTGGCATTTATCTCTTAGTGCTATCTAATGCGCTCTTAGGGCTATCTCCAGCAGCCCTGTTGTCCCTCTGATGACCCCGCTTGTTGGAGACTTGTGCGGGCAATCTACTTTGATCCGCACCCAACATGTCGAGCCGTTTTATTGCTCCGCCGCCTTTATCATCTCTAGTCATCCCTACCAACTACGGAGATCCCTAGCCGTTGGATTCTGTTAACTACACTCCCACCATGTTTGTGCTAGCTTATGCACGTATGCTTTTGAGTAATGACCCACTATCTCCATCATTATGTTTTTCTCTTCAACAATTCCGAACCGATTGTTCACAGTGGAACTATGGTGAGCTCGATGCTTGGAATTTTAGGACCACCTCGGGGATGAGGTGATGCGCAAGCGAAGCGTGGTGGAATGTTGTGAACGTCCTTAGGGTCTATCACTGGGTCCACGTGCTAGTAGGATAGGTTTTAATTATATCATTGTTTAATAAGGGCATTTAGGTCAATAGGTTAATTAGGGTTATTAGTAGTTTTCTTTTAATTAAGTTAATGGGCCTTAGGCGCTGATTAGTGAGCCCACTAGTTAGTCTATTTAAGTGTAAGGGCTATGTCCTAATTGAATTATAGAATGAATTATCTCTTGTCTAATTATCTTCTCTTCTCCCCTACCTCTCCCTCCTATCCGGCGGCCATGCTGCACCCCCTCCCCTTTCCTGGCTGTCTTGTGTCATCACCTTCCCATTACTGATCAGCCAAGCCTTTGTGGACACTGATCCACAACACAATGTCGAGGTTGGAAGTTATCGCGTTTTGAGGTCAGGATATTATATGAATAAAATAATATCATTCTGGATATGATCAACGATGCAGTGGATAAGACTGATGATGAAGCGTATAGGATCAACGACGGAATGGATAAGATTGCTTACGCAAGCAGATAGGATTGCTGATGTAAAAGGATAGGATTGCTGACGAAGCAGATTAGATCTCTGATGCAGCAGATATGACTGACATGTGTCAATCTATCTGCCATGTGTCAGCCTCACATCTATCCAGCTTTTCTATAAATAGCATCCAGAGCATTTAGTTTTGGAGTTTTGAATTCTCTCCCACGTTTCTGCATTCTCTCCCACTTTCTAAAACTTTTGTTCTTCATTTCTCACTCATTTTAAGTCCAATTCGAGTCGTTCTTGAGGCGTTCCTAGCTAATTCGAGGGTGATCTATGCAATGACATGGTCCATTCCTCGAGTTGGAATACCTAGAGGGTGAAAACAGCCCGGGGCAAGAGGAGGCTTTGTCTGCCACCCTCCTGCCCCGAAGAGAATGCAATGACCCAGAGAGAGGGGGACTTCGTCCTCTGTTATGGGCCACATCGTGGGTCGTGGCCCGAAGTAGGGAAGGTTCTGCCCTTCACGGAAGGACCACGCAGTGTGAAAAATGCCCCGGGAAAGGAGACGTTCTATCTGTGGCATATGAATGCGGAAAAGAAAAGAGTCTTAGGGAAAGGGGGGTTTTGTCCGCGGTCTACGGGCGCATGATGTGTTAAGTGTCACCGGGACAAGAGAAGATAGGCTCGGGGCAAGGGCATGCTCTATCCGCCAACCTCATGCCCCAAAGAGGGAAAGATAAGCGTCCCAGAGAGAAAGGAGGCTTTGCCCTCCATCACCAGGCCGAATCAAGTAAGGTGGCCCGGAGTAGGGGAGGCTCTGCCCTCCACCGAAGAACATCCCTGAGTAAGGAGAGGTTCTATCCACCACCCATGGGTGCAGAAAATGAGAAGTGTCTCTAGAAAAGGGGAGAGTTGGTCAGTCATTTTCCGGCGCAAGGCGAAGAACGTGCAGAGGCTAGAGGAGGCTCCGTCCGCTATCGCTGGATCCGAAGGGGGAAGACTCCCAGAAGGAACGATCAACCTTGAATACCGCTACCTCGCGAGACATAAGGGGAGTAAGCATTTTCTAACCTCCCATTTTAATTATAGGAATGCATGTGCTAATTAGGATGTGTGTTATGCTATGATCTATGTGTTTTGTTATGTTATGCCTTGATCTGGTAAGTTTTAATATGCATAGATATGATGTGTGCTTCTATGACATGATGTATTCTGTCTCGCTCTGGGGTAGAGCGAGACGTGTGGTGTGTCTTCGGTCTCGGCTCAGTGATAGAGAAAGACATGTGAATGTGTTCTATCTAGCTCTGGGGTAGAGAGAGACGTGTGGTGTGTGTTTGGTCTCGGCTCAGTGATAGAGCTAGATGTGTGAAAGTGATTGGATTTGCTCTGGGGTAGGGCGAGGCATGTGATGGTGCTTGTGTGGTACTCGGCTCTGTGATAGAGCGAGACATGTGTGTTCAGGCAATTTATCGACTTTCGCATAACTCCGATTAAATATTCATATATGCGTATTTTGACGTATGTATTTTTGTAGTGCCTGATGTAAATAATAGCCATTGTGTAGAACTATACATGGATCCAATCGTATCGGAGTATCATCGTGGATGATATATGACACGTATGTAGGCAACCAACGGCAAAGCAACGTTGGCTCGATCCTAATTAGATATATAATTAGGTTTGTTCTGGCCTACGCGCAACGGAGCGCTAAAGTTCCGAAGCGCGTAGAGGAATGGGAAGACTCTCGCACTCAGAGTCTGCCGCTCCTAGTTTCTGGTTTTATTTATAATCATTTTCGGTATAACCCGGAGTGCGGGTTATCCCATGTGAACCTCCGACTCGGATCAGTTTTCGGGCGGGTGTGTTACATCACTACCCTGTGACACTAGGCTCACGCAATAACACATGAGCCTAGGCTCTTTTAAACGGGTCTTGTAACTATTAATGTGGCACAAGGAAGTATAATATGTACATAAGAATATTATTCACTAAAAAATGAGTGTTAGAATCACATAAATCTTTTGTCACTTGCTTGATTGTTCCATTGGTACTGTACTTCGATGCCCGTGAGCCTGAAGCTCTGATGAGTGCACAATGCGAACAAAAAGCAAGAAGAAGCGACTTTACTGAAAAGCAAAAGCTGGAAGCCCTCAAGATATCTGCTTTGGATTCTAATGAACAAAGCAGAACTGTGGGCAGAATTATGAAAAGAAAAGCCTTTTTATTCCTCCAACATCAGCTAAACACTGGAAGAGTGGCTGTGAAGGATCACTTCCAATTGAGATCGAGCTTCCATGAGCACACCATGGCTTAGCTTTAATTTGGATGATTCATGGAATGCAAGCACATGAGTGTAATCATTTCTCCTGCCCTTTTGATATACTTACTAAGCACAGATCTTCACACCCAATTGACACAAACATTGCATGCTTGTTCCAATTGGACAATTGGAGTCCCTCCTTTTTGCTTCTTCTTGTTCACAGGTTCAGTATTTGTCCCAACACCATTGTGATCAGAAACTCCCAACATCTTCCTTCCCCTGGCACAGGTGCCATTATCAACTTGTCCTGCTCCTGATGGTGTTCTTATGTTAGCATGTGGTGTTACTGATGACTTAGCTGCTGGGGGCCGGTGTGGATCATAATTGGCTAGCCTTTGAAGGGCACATACACGAGCCCTTCAAAAGCAAAAGCATGATACTGCCCCTCCCTTTAGGTAGCAGCTGTTAGTGCATGAGAATGATGCTCCCTTTGCAGCTTTCTCTGCCCCTTCTGTCTCCCCCCACTCCCCATTCCCATTCTAGATTATACTCAAATATTCAAGTACCCAAAGCCCAAGATGGTCCACTAAGAAGTGCTTATATTATATAAGCAGACTAAGCAGTCCCAAATTGACCGTTAGGTAACATGTATATGGAAATAAAGCCCTTCATAGGCTTTTTGGCTTATCTCACTTAGTTAAGATCTTGGGGGTTACCCATGCTTCCAAGGGTTGAGTCCCCGTCCCTAATGTGCAAGCTGATCCTCCTTCCCTTATGGCAAAAACGATTGCCCTTAAATAGGCATTTGATTGCAAGTAATGACTAGGAGAAGCTAACTTTATGTGAGGTCTATTTATAAAATTCAATCAAAATTTTTATGTAAATTTTTTTATATATTTTTGTTGTAGAAATATCACTATCCCTTTTAAAAACATTGTTTTTAAGGATAAATGCTTTTCTCCCAATCTAATTAAGCTCATCACAGACACAATTGGAGACAGCAGGCAAGGCTTCCAACCTAGTAATTGGTATCGATTGATTGACCCGGTCAACCAACGCCAGGCATAATTAGGCATACATGTGAGGGATTGAAACGTGTCGTGGTGGCAGTATCGTAGATTGGTTTCAAACCAAGGGCATTATGTATGTGAATCCATTAATGAGCTTGATAAAGCACCCTCGTCTGTTTAGGCGAAAGTTGTCACTCTCCGGGTGTGAGCTGCACCTCAGGAGCTCGATTCCCCCTCCAACACTCCGGCGACCGGAGCTGGCCGCAAGCCAGAAGAAATGGCGGCATTGATAAATTCCGGCTCCCGCCGGGAACCAACCTCGGAGAGCCTCCAGAGCAAGAAGATAGGGTGCATGTCCGGCCTCTTCCACCTCCTTCACTCCCCCACCCGCAAACGCCTCACCTCTGCAGGTTCTCTCTCTCTCTCTCTCTTTTCTGGTTTTTATCTCAAGTGGGTTTTTTAATGGAAGGAAGATCGTCTCTTCTGACTCTTGGGTTTAAGATCAAACAATAAATCTTGTTGGGACTTTTTGCCCCTCAAGTTCGTATTATCACGAAGGAAGTTTTTCTTTATGCTAGAAGAATCGTGGTTAATTAATGACCTTTTTGCTAGTGGATCGACTTTTCACGAACAAACTTTGATAAGTGTCTGCTTATTTGTTGTTTCCATCTAATGTGTCAAGATTGTCTTACAAAAGATCAATTATTGGTTCACTTATTAATTACTCTTTTTGATCATCAACTGCTCGTCCTTCTTTCCAATGCATTCTGCTTTTGATTTTCTTAACTGCGTTTAAGTTGAAAAGAAGTTTTCTCTAGCTTTTTGCTTGAATTCTGGCAGAGATTTTGCAACGGTAATCCATTAGCTGAATGTTGGTTGTAAATCTTTATAAAGTAAAATAAGTACTTTTATTGTCTTATGATGGACGCCATAATATTATTTAGAATGTGTATATATACACCCTAATCATCCCCTCATTACCCACAACCACACAAACACTTTCATGAATATACGAGTAAATTGGGATACTGAGCCTACTATACTCACACTTGTGAGTTTGTGAGTTAATTTGTACCATGTCGACGTGAAGAGGGCTGGAACTAATTTGTTACATGAATTCAATTGTATGTAACATTAGATCGAAATATGATGGCGCGCGATGCCCAAGATTCCCAGTTTTATATAACATATAATTTTATTTTTATAGAGTTAAATTTATTTATTATTCTAATATTTTATAGTCTTTTAGAAATTTGTTTCAATTATTAATTTATTAACTTGATTTAAACACCATTAGCTTCAGCTAGGAAGCAGGAATCAAAGAGCGATTGTGTCCCTCCAAGAAAGTCCAAGACGAAGACCTCAGCCAGGCGTAGGCCTCCGGCCAAACCCAACGGCGGAGGAGCCCGGACGATCCGCCTGCCGGGTAACATTAGCGACCCTCACTCTGACCTCCGCCGCTTCTCCTATGACGTCCCAAGGAGCCCCACCCTGACGCCGGAGATCCGGCGATCAAACTCCATCAACTCCCCGGAGAGCAGCCACTTCCGCCGCTCCCCTGTCGCAAGGTTGATGGGTCTCGATGACATAGCCCCCGCCACCCCGGCTGAGAAGGAGACGGCGGTGGAAAAGCGGAGGAAGCTGCTGGGGGCGTTGGAGAAGTGCGACGAGGACCTTAAAGCCCTGAAGAAGATCATAGAGGCCATCAAGAAGGTTGATAGTACCACAAATGGGGAGAAAGCCGGTGTTGATGCTAGAACGGACCTGCATGGCGGCGGAGGTCCGGCCAACGAGAGAGCGGAGAAGCAGTGGGGAGAGGCCAACAGCGGTGAGCAGCCAAGCCCGGTTTCGGTGCTTGATGGCAATACTGTCTTCTCCTCCCCCACCATGAAGGGCCAGTTGTTAACACCAAATAAAGGTACATTTGATCATAATTATTGAATTATATTGCAACAATCTTTTCATTTTAACTACTTTATAAATATGGACCATATAAAGTTTTCCATAGAATCATACTCTCTTTCAATAAGGCAATTACCAATTACTAACATAATTAGCAAATATGCTACCAAAACATAATTATCAAATTAAAGAGATTAAGCTGTATGGATCCATGTATTTCCACATCAATGGTGTTGTTTACCTTAATGCTAACAAGTGCTTAAATTTATGCTACTTCTAGCTAGTATAGTGTTATGCTTACAAAGTAGTTGTGTTATTAACTATCAATTAATTATTTTTAACAATTGTGTATTAACTACTTTCTTTCAAATTAATTAATTACTAGTGTTTTAATATCTTAATTTCGTATATGTAACTTCTTGTTTCCTTTTAATATATTTCCATAATTTTTTTTATTGTTTTGGCTAATTGACCTAATTAGTATTGCATGCATAGTTGATGAGTTTCGCCCAAATGCATCTTGGGCCCGCATTCCATACTATTAGATCTCGATTTGAGAATGCGTGTTACTTAAACCACCCGCCCCTTGAGTAACATGCACTGTCAGATCTTGATCCAACCACTCACGATGCACATAATGCACGTGTAGCCAGATGCACCAAGAGAGCACTAACTTTTTCCATATAACTTTATATATATGAGATTGGAATGTTGGATTCACATGTATAATTTTCATATAGGGGAAGGTCAACACAACAAGAAAGCCAAGGATAATTATTTCTACGATAGGATTGTGGTTGAGGCACCTTCTCTTTTGGTCTCTCGCCGGAGAGAAGAGATATCGGTGGCGCTGACGATGGCTACAACCGGGCGTAAAACACAGCTTGCGGGAAGGAAGGCCATGGTGGAGACGGTGAATGAGGTGTGGATAGATGGGATATGGGGACAAGGGTGGGAGCTAGGAAGAGTTGGTGTGATGTTGGAGAGTGACATCTTTGGTGAACTAGTCGCAGAGATGATCAAGGACCTAGTATTGTGTTGTAATTGCAATAGTAAGCGTGTTAATCTCCCCATAGAGGCTTGTAGGAGGAGGCTAAATTTCTAGACCATACAATTGATTGTCATAATCAACATTTGTGAATGTAAATGAGATGGAGGATGTTTCGATAATTCAGATTTTTTTATGCGGCTGTGCTTCATGACCCCATCTCTTAGCTTTCATTTTCAGCACTTTGAAGATGGAACTGTACTAATTAAACATTAAGGGATTAATTCCATAGTCTTTACATAGTACACAGAGGCAAGAGTCTATGTACTTTGCAAGAACTCTTATGTACCATGGTCACAGATTTTGGTCATGAAATCCCAATCAGGCTAAACACGTTCATATGCTTAGGACTTCTTTTGGGTATTTTCTTTGAGCAAGAGAAGCTTAGTAATGATTAATAAAGTGTTAGACATATTGCAAACTAAGCTCTAGTATCATGGAGTCAAGGACTATGATTTGATCGGCTCCCTCTGTTCCAAATTAATTGAATTAGAAAATTAAAATAGGCTAACTTTAGTTTATTCTATATTTTTAATCCACACAATTAATATGGGACGGAGGGGTAAAAATTGTGTAAAATTAGTAAGTACAAAATTTTTATAATAAGAGTCATGTTAAAATGCACCGGGTGCATGTGCACCTTGCGTGGCCATATTTTACTAAGGGGTAGGTGGGTTTTTAACACCTACCTACCGAAGGTGCCGCTGGATGACGATCCAACGGTTCCCAATGAGCCGCATTATTAACTTTTGGCTTATAATAAAGTTAAAATGGACATTGGGCTTCATGTCCGGCTGAGCTGCACTACGAGTCCCAATCCAACATGCAAGACCCGGGGCCCGGCCCATTTCCTTGTAGGCCTCGGTGGGTCTATGTACTGGGCCTGGCCCACTAGGGGACTGTAGAGTACACATGGCATATTTGTAAAGAAAGGGGTATTTTGGTCATTACAAGCAGAGGTGGGCAGCCGCCCGATTCTTTCAAAGATATGCCGACGACGGAGACAGCAGGTGACGTGGCACCGCGGACGCCCCGGGTCAACGAAGCGCGTCAAAACCGCGTAGCGTGAAGATATTCCCAGCTTATTTTATTATTTATTTGGCCCTCAAAATTATTAAAAATGAGTGAAAAGTGATATTGAATAGAATTTTAAAGCATTCGACAATAATACAAAGAAGAAATTTATACTTTACAGAAAATATATATTTTTGTAATTGACAAAAAAAAGTTGGGGACCACATCATGGTCCAAAAATGCAAAATATATTTATATGCCTAAGTTACCCTTTTGTTTATAATATGATATGAGGGGACATTAAGGGGGCCAAATGCAGATATAAACTTTAGAACTAATCATTAATTTGGCCCACTAAGATTTTTAGGGACAGAGAGTGAGTTAATATCCTCCCTTTAATAGTGTGAATCAGGGGTAGGCCTAAGTTATGCCTGTGGCATGGTCCCCTTTCTATTTGAAACTTTCAATCCTGGTTCTTCTTTAGCTGTGAATCAAAAAATCTAATATTAGCTTATTTAGTTTTTTAATTTTTAGGAGGGAGAAGGAATGTATAGGAGCTCTTTATCTATAAAATTGACGACACGTACATAATCGTACATTGGCTTCAGTAATATTGGTGCTAATGTGAGATAGTGTGTACGCCATTAATATGAAATATTAAGAAATATTTAGCTATAATTACAATTAAGAAAGCTGCTATGCTTCAAGCAAAAAGCATGTGTGCCAAACAACATCTAAATATTAAAAACTTAACCATAATTTCAAGCAAATATAGATTATTTCTTTTCATAAGACTCACGAATGCTTGCATTCTATGTGCCAATTAAATTTGACCCGAGAATTATCCTAGAACTGAGAATGATCCAACCAGCACACTAGAGGTTGGATTGGTGGCATGATTCACTTTTAGATTAAGAATGAAGTGATTCGTATAAGATATATGACCCTCTATCTCATTAATTATGAACTATGATCACAATATATAAATTCTTTTGGAGGAATGTTAGCTCTCAGCTACTTGCCAACACATGAGCATATGAACTGCAATAGTAAGTGCTTCTCATGCCCATTCTCCACTTCATGTCTACGTGAGGGCAAGTAGGGCGGGGTGAATGTGTATAGCATTTCTCTAAGTTACATATTATGAATTATAATGAGTAAAATTTGATAATTACACTCCCTCGCTCAAATTAAGTATTCAAATTAATTTTTTTTCCATATTAAGTGTTGAATTGGATTTTTTAAGGGTTTATCATTTGCTTAGATGTAATGATATGGTAACATCAAAAAAATTGTATGATCGGTATATTCCGAATAAGTTTAAAGATAAGTTATATAAGATTGCTATTAGACATAACAAAATGCTGGCCCCTAAAGAAAAATGATATCAATAAATTCAATGTAGCTAAAATGGGGATGCTAAGTTGGATATATAGGATGACTTTAACAGATAGGATTAGAAATAAGGAAATACGTGAGAACTTAGAGATAATTACCTATAGGGGAACTTAGGAAGTGTAAGTTGCATAAATATGAATATGTGCAAATAAGACCAATAAATACCTTAATAAAATAATTGGAGGGGATTTATGTAAATGATGCAAAAAAAAAGAGACCTAATAAAATTTAGATAAAGTTAATAAAAAAAACATAACTATGTTATCTATTACTAAAGAATTTGTACAAATTAGGCTAAGATGGGGTGTAAAATTCATATTGTTAAGTTTAAATTATTGAAAAAATGTACTTGATTATGATTATGATTTTTACTTACTTGAAGGTAATTAATTAGTCTCACGAGACAGCCCAACCATGTGCATTATAAATCACCCTGTTCATTCTGTATTAACACTTATTTTTGGGAAGTTATATCATATGCCTTTTTTAAAAAAAAAATTAAACACTTTAGTTCAAGACAAAGGGAGTAAATGCAATAGAAGACAATAAAAAGTATATTTATATATGTGTTAAGGATAGTGACAATCGTTGGAATATGAAGTAAATATATTAATGGGCGGTGGGCGCATCACGCTTGTTGGATCAAATTTTGTTCGTCGTGATGTACTTAGCGCACGGATGTGTTGATCACACGTATTTAAGTATCATATATTTAATTTTTATAAATATATTTACTTCATATTTCAACATGGTGTTACAAATAATCTTAATGTGTCGATGTCTTCTTGTGCGTTCAATTAGTTCCATTTGACGTCTTAACGTGTCTTGATGTCTTATTGTGCAGTGTAGTTAATCCGGCCCACGGTGAGTAGTTGTCCAAAAATAAATAGCTCACCTTCTCGAAAGACAAGGGCATTTCCGGACAACTCTTTTTTCTTTGAACAAAAATTGTCATAATCTTCGCAAAAGCAAAAAAACACAAAAAAAGGACATAAAATGCCGAAATGGGCCACGAGACGCCTCCGGGAGAGTCGCCTGGCACGCGTATAAATGAAACCCTAGAACGTCCGAAACAGCCGGCGCACGAAGCGGTTTCTCCCACTCGTCGGAGGCCCTCCACAAATCCCCTCCCCCTCCCGTCCTCCCCCCATTCCATCCCCCATCCCGCCGTGCCGTACACACGCATCCAGTTCCACAGAGAGAGAGAGAGACGAGGGCAAAGGAAATGGCGGATCAGCTCACTGACGACCAGATCTCCGAGTTCAAGGAGGCCTTCAGCCTCTTCGACAAGGACGGCGACGGTCAGATCCCGCTCCCTCCCCTCTCTCAACGATTTCCATTTCTTTCCTTTTTCTTTTGCGTGTTCTTGTGTCCGTTTCGATTCTTGTATCCGTTTATCAGATCTGTTGTGGCTTGTTTGATATAATCCCAGTAACCGCTTGTTGACTAGTGTGTCTTATATTTCTGATTCACTTTTGTTTCCCTTCTCGATTCGAAGGATTTTGCACTTGTATGAAATAATTTTCTTCTCTGTCTGTATTTTGATTGTACAGTGTCATGCTGGATCGTGATTTGTATCCATCTCTTTGTAGAATCGGCGTTTTTTAATTTTTTGTGCCTTTCTTTGGGAAGAGTTTTAATTTTTTTGTATTATGAGTTGTTGTTTTGGTTTTATTGCGTCGGGACTCAGGATGATTGGTCAGGAGTAGGATAGGTTGATGAAATGGAAGGTGCTTCTGTTCATGCCCATTTGATCTGTTTATTGTTGATTAATACTTGATTATACGCTGAACTTATAGTTGTATTAACACCCTAAAACTATTATTATTCATGAGGCAACGTTTAAGTGGGATGGAGGAGTGGCGTTTAATTTTTCGATTTGATTGTGACTTTGTACGCTTGCAAGCTTTTGATGAGTTATCTGTCCAATCTCGTTGCATTTGGTACAAGTTTTCATAGGACGGTTGTATACCACTGATGTTACAAACGAGAGCTCATGTAGTAGCACCAGGGAAGATTTTCAGAACTCCTGTAATTATATCCTTATATATATTATCATTTAAAATATTAAAAAAATAAGGGTTAGAGATCATATTTGCGATCTCATTTGTACTTGATAGCAAGTTTTTGGGTTTTTTTTGGATTTTGGGGGGGGGGGGGTGTGCATGAAACTTTTCACTCTGAGAGTTGTCATCAACGAGAATTTCAGTTTAATGAGTTCATACATGACTTGTTGAGAATAGTTGTTAATGCGTTATTTTGCATTTAGAGTATGCTGGTGGAGAATTGTTCTTCATTTTGATTTACTTTGGGTGCATTGTTTTACTCCCTCCGTCCCATATTAATTGTCTCGTTTAGAAAATCAAAATGAACCAGACAATTAATATGGAACAAAGGGAGTATGAGATTAGCAAGTGAAGTATATTTGTCTAGTTTTATAATTGCACACAATTGAGTGAGGTTTTATAATTGCACGCAATTGAGTGAAGCTTATTCAATTTCTTGGCAGGTTGCATCACCACCAAGGAACTTGGAACTGTGATGCGCTCGTTGGGGCAGAATCCTACTGAAGCTGAGCTGCAGGACATGATCAATGAGGTGGATGCAGACGGTAATGGTACCATTGACTTTCCAGAGTTCCTTAACCTCATGGCCCGTAAGATGAAGGACACTGACTCTGAGGAGGAGCTGAAGGAGGCTTTCCGGGTTTTTGACAAGGACCAGAATGGCTTCATTTCTGCTGCTGAGCTCCGCCATGTGATGACCAACTTGGGTGAGAAGCTCACCGATGAGGAGGTTGATGAGATGATTCGTGAAGCAGATGTTGATGGTGATGGGCAGATCAACTATGAAGAGTTTGTTAAGGTCATGATGGCTAAATGAGCTCTAGATTCATGAGATCACTAAATCTTTTGAAAGCAAAATTGAAAAGAAAAATATGCGAGGCAGAAAAGTATATGAGATTTTCATTCCTTAGGATTTTTATTGATAGATCATGAAAGAACGCTGAACAGTAATAGTGGTGTGTCTATGTAATGTTGTTGTTGCTGCCTTCTCTTGTCTCACGAACAGTAGTGTCTATGGTTTGATGTGTATTTTCGCTCACTTCGTGTACTTGGATTGTTTGAACCTTCTTCAGTCGTTGTCTTCCCTTCTGAACTGCCAACTTAAAACAAATTCAGCTTGCGAGCTGTGTTTTTCGTTTTTGAGGCCTTAGATATAGCCGTACTTTTTCATGTTGCAGTACCTCTTTATGTTTTTATGAGAATGTTTGAATTCTTATATAGTTTAAAATGGCTGTAATCGAGAATAGATTCACTGTGGACGCTTTCTCGATGTGAATTTTCTCCATGTGTTTGCGAGGTGCCCATGTTGATCCGTGTGCATTTATGGTTGGGGCCAGGGTTCTGACCTCGGCTATTGCCATATGAATTCGAATGATAAATTTTTTTAGCTGATTCAATATTTGCATCTATGAATACGTGGCCGAGGCGGTTGGGAATGATTACTTTTGAAGGATCTGGTTGCCTGTTCATTCCTTCTTCATCCTCCTGCATGTGTGTGCGCTCTTCCGAGCCCGGCGGATTTAGCTTATCAGGCCTTTCCTGGGTCTTCCAATGCTTAAAGTGCTTTCTTGTACCTATTACTGAGGGGCCGTTTGGGAGGCGATTTTCGCCCTCAGAAATTGATTTGTTAAGGGTGGAAATTGCTTTCCCGAACAAAAACCGTATGGAAGGGTGTTTTTCCTTCTAAACGGAAATCTTCACAAAAATTACTTTCTCGCCTATTTTTCTTTTCTACAGGAACTCTCCCGGGGATGTGAGTTCTCGTAGAAAGCACTTTCTACATGAGACGAAAATTATGTGGGTCATTATTGTGACCAAAATACCCCATTCTTGGTCTCTCACTCACCCATCTCTTCCGCTTTCACCAATCTCTTGCCCTGTTAACCCTAATCCTGTCGCTAGGGGTGCTAACGAGCAGAGCCGAGTCAAGTTTTTGCCTCAAGCAGCTCGAACTTAAAGTTGAAATACTTAGCTCGAACTCGACTCGAAGCTCGAACAAGCTCGAGCCTACTATCTCGAACTCGACTCAAACCAAAAAACACAAGCTCGAGCTCGAACTTGAGCTTGAACTCATTTCATTACAATGGAAAGCCTAGCTCAAATTGAGCTCGATCAATATATAAAAATAAATCTAATTTTAAATTCAAAATTTCAAATGAACATTGTATAACTGGAAAGCATGGATGTAATTTGGAGAATTAATCTTCCACTAACTTTCTTGTATCCATCTTACCTTAAATCAAGCCTCAGTTGCAGAATCAATATCTATAAACAGAATTAGTGAATATACCATCTTAATTGTCCTGAAACCCATGTCCAATGAATCCACCAACTTGACGAAAATGAAGCATGGAACTGCAGAACAAGTACTCATGTGCTAAAATAGTATCTTCCATTTCTAGCTTAACACTTAATATATTCCAATGTATAAATCCACTTGAAAGAAGGAAGAGTCTCAAAGCTAAAAACATGATAAACATATTCACTAATGCTTAAAAAGAGCTTGATGTTCACCAGAAGAACAAGCAATTATGTTTATAAACAGAGGAGTCAAGTTTTCTAACAGTGCAATACAAAAGGAACAAAATTTATAAGAAGGCTGGAGAGGGAAGAAGCCAAGCTAATAGCCAGAAATAGAATCATCTTTGTTTGGCTTAAGCCCAGACACATCCGGTTGTCTTTTCCTCAAGTCGGATGTACAGAGGTTAAATGGGCTTTCCAAGTTGTTCTTGTTTGCTCATCAAGAGCCTAAAATCAGATTTCAGACAACATAAACGCCACTAGAGGAAATCAGTGATAAACTGGTTTACGTTCATACCAATGCTTCAAAAAATCATGAAGACCCTGAAACAAAAATTCAATCCAATGATTAAAAAAACTTGCAACAGAAGCTGATTCAAGCTTAACAAATGCACCATGTATAATAATAAGTAAATACGGACCTGTAAAATATGCATGTACCACTAAAAAGCAGAAGCTGAGCTTTTCTTTCTCTTCTAGTTTGAGTTCTGCAACCAGCAAGCTTGAGAGGCTCGTCTCCCATATTCAGCACTCCATTTCGATCCGTAGGTCATTGCCAAATGGTACTGGCATGCATGGAAATGTTCAAGAAGGACCCAGTTCACCAGTCTTGTCATTTCTCCATGTTGTGATCTCATCTAAAGGTGGCATTTTAATTGAGGCAGATGTTGTCTCCCTCCAATGTTCCCATTTGAAGGCCTTGAGATACAAGCATACAAGTTACCAGTGCACTACATGAAGATTATTGCATCACATGGTTCAAAAATAAATCCTAAATTACCTCTCTTCCATCTGGATGTCCATATTTTTCAAACTTTTCACCTGAAATCGGATCTGTGAGGGCCTAATACAAAACCTCCAGAAAATCAGAGAGAATAAACAAGCTTTCAGTCTTCTAAAACAAACCTTAAGTTAACTGCTATTGGGTCTTCCATTTCCCTGGCAGAATCAAGAAGTCTTTCTGCTTGCCCATGACAAGATTCACATATGGAATTAGATTTATTAATAAGCAACAAAAACAAGAAAAACCTCAATGAAGAGCTAGAAATGTTAAATTCGTTATTGGAAAAAACTCTTCATAAGAAGTGCGATCATTTCTAAACTACATGGTGTAAAATGGGAACGATGTGTTAATGAAATTATGTAAGACTGTCTCAGAACATTCTAGTTTTTCTCCACTAAAATCATCTAACAGAACACAAGCCATAAAATGTATCATTGAAACAAGAATACCATAAAACATCTGCCTGATTTAATTTTCTACTTGTGTTTACTTGTACAGTTAAAGATGCTTTGCAGAATCAACTAACATAACCTATATATAAGGTTCATAAGCCACCTTTCCAGATGTATCATACTCACATGAGGTTCCACTTCCATTAGTCTCTTCTCATAACGCTATATTCTGGAAAGCAGGGCAGCTTCAACAACCTGTTTTTCCAAGCCAAAGTGTATTTAGTCAATGATTAATTACCATAATCAAATAGTTTTTCAAACTTGAAAGAATGGAAACTGAGGCAGGTATTTATAGAAAATCACAGGAACAAACAGTGTGCAACATGAAGCATCACTAAAAGAACAGCTAAAACCGAGCTGGTCAAACTTAGAACTGAAAAGAATAAAACAATAGTAGTTTATTGAACCCTTGTCCCCTTGGTGGTCCCTCCCTTGTAAAAGTTTCAATATCTCGATGTGAGGAGAGATTCATGAAACGAAAATGACAAGCTTCCCGCAGCATAAGCATAACAACAAACAAGATAGTAAAAGGGAAAGATTTGGCTTACCTATGGAGCTTTGACGGACAAAAAAAAGAGCCAAAGTGTGGCAGCCGGATGGGGATAGCCAGTCACCAGGGAAGCAAAGAGCTAAAGAGTGGCAGCCGGATGGGGGGTTAGGGTTTCTAACGAGAGGTTTTGAGGGAGATTATAGGTTTGATGGGAGCCATTAGATCCTTCAATCCGATGGATAAAATAAACTAACATGGAGCAGCGCCCACCGGAGTCGGGTTGGTCCAAGGATGGGGAATTATAAATTTGGTTGAAGGTTTAAATATGGTGTTTTGCTGCTGGGGTTAGCTGACAAGCTTGGGTTAATAGTTAATGAATAATATTTTTATAATTTTATTTATTTTATACTAAATTTCTATTTATAACGACCCGCATGCACCGTGAATGGTAACTAAAGTACTTGGGCTACACAAATTCAATTATGTTCGGTGCATGCTGATGAGTGATGAGCATACGAAATTGTGCTTATTAATTTGATCACTATATTTATTTTAAATTGAGTCCCCTTATTATGCATAAAAAACGTGCAATGGGCACATGCAATATGCATCATTGTTACACAATTTTGATAGTGTAGTGGCTTTTAATAACGCAACATGGGAGTTGTATATTTGATTGCCCTTCTTGTGATCTAACGTGCACTAAGTACATATTTTGACTCATAATAATTTTTTCTTTAAAATTATATAAAATGGTAAAAATAAAAGTTAATATGTGTTCATAGAAAACTGGCTCAAAGCCTCAAACTACGCTCCACTTGAGCTTTAATTGCTCCCAACTCTCCAGTATATATAATATTCAAATATTATTATTAATTTAGTATGTATGAATATACAACATCTAATTATATAATCAATGTTGTCCCTTCTTTGGGATTTTATCTTTGGGTTATAACTACCCTCAATGTTGGTCTCAGAATGTGGTGAGATGTCTTAGGTAGGTTTCTATTTCAATATTCAAATAATGATTATTAAGCAAATTATATTATACTAGCAACAAGAAATTAAGTCTTGTATTATTTGACTAATCTTAAATGAATATAACTTGCCTTTATCTTATGAAATAAATAACTTTTAGCAAATTATTATAAAATTTTAATTTCTAATTATTTCAATTTACACAAAATTTGAAAAAATATATCATAATTTATTTGACATGTAGAGATAATAGATAATATTGCCGATACATTTTTGTTTGATAATTGGCATATAGCTTAATACATAGTATAGACTATAATATATCGCATTTTTTACCAATTGTACTATATATGTATATACTTTATTAGGTTAAATTTATATGACACAACTAAATTTCAAATTGTGCATATGTACATATAGGTATTAATATATATTTATGTATATTATAAAATATATTTATGTTTCATTTGAGTTCGAGTTCAAGTCAAGTATGAGCCGAGTTCGAGTTTTATTCGAGTCGAGCCAAGGTATGCTCGAGCTCGAATATGCTCGAGTTCGAGCTGAGCCGCTTCGAGTCGAGCTATTTTCGAGTTGAGTCGAGTCGAGACACCCTTACTCGACGAGCTGGCTCAACTCATTAGCACCCCTACCTGCCACAGGCCCCCGGCTTTCCCTCCTTCCGTCCTATAACCTTCCGACTGCAGATCATCCACCTTCGTCTTCCATCCCATTTGACCGTAGATCCTCCATCCTCCGTCCCTCCAAACGTAGATCCACCGTCCTCCATCCCTTCGACCGCAGACCCTCCACTTCATCAGATGCACAAGCATGTTAGTCATTTGATGAAGTGGGGGTACGATGAGTTGTCAGAGGGTAATTTATATATTGTGTATGGTCGGACCCATGCCACAGGTAGCTATGCAAGTTACTTCCACTCATGAAAGTGATTGTCTGCTTACTAACATGCCATTAATATTGGTCGTACGTTCGAACACACGATGACACATAGGTAATACAAAGTTATGATAGAAACTGAAGCGTGTATGCCTTAACATGATAAATTTGTTAAATCATTTTTTCGATTACACGACAATTTATACACTCGCATTTTGTTTTCACATGACTTTCATAAATATCATGTTAACATGAAAACGATGAGTTATCAGACCCATTTTATGAGCTGACGACTACGATATGGGGCATGTAGTCTAATCGAACACACGACAATTGCATTAAATTAACACCCATTATAACACGATAGGGTTATAATGGTGATTTTATATTAAGAAAATCACTTTTTCCACTAGCTCATCCAAACAATCAAATTGAATAGAAACGTTTTTTTTACTAGGCAATCCAAACGGCATTGGATTTTGATTTTCTTTCCTAAAAGGCATTCAACGAAAAACCCATTTTCTTTCTACACAAAAGTAGTTGTCAAATGGGCCCTGAGGGCCTTTAAGTAGAAAGAAAATATATTCTTATTACAATTGATTTTTGGTAAGAAAAGTAAAAATAAAAGATGTTTGATTAGAGTTTATTTAGATGATTTTAAAGAAAAGTTAGATTTTAGCTCACTTTTGATTTTTATGTGTAAAATGATGTAAATATTTTTTCATAATTGTCAAGGAGAGAGGAGATTTATTGAAGAAATCTAATTTTGGGTCAATTCAAACCCAAAAGTAATTTCAGCCATGAAAGTTATTTTAATATAAAATAACATTTCCAAAATAGTTTTGAGTCGGGAAAACATTTTCTACAGTAAATAAATCTTTTTAAGCCGAGAAATCGCTTCCCAAACGGACTCAGCATTCTCACAACTAGCAGATCGTGAAATGGGAATCAAATCATAAGCTACAAATGTGAACAACTCAAATGTTCGTTAGTGGAATATCTTCATATCGGGGAAGTGTAATTATGCATTTCTCTTTTAAATTGCTATTAAGCAATCTTTGTCACAAATGCTGATCCAGAAAACATGAAGGGAAGAATCAGATTGGCAAACTTTGTGTCGGGGGGAGTGAAGTCGCACCGATAATTCCATTCAGGGTGGCTAACGTTGGACTTCCGGTTTCGACGCTTGACGTTGATCATTTTAATGCAGAAAACGTTCCTAAAGATCGTTTTACCTCGTCTTCACCAGTACCCCTTCTGAAGAAAAACAGTACGAACGTCAGTTGTAACTTGTATATGCTTAGTTGCACTTTAGAGACACCTTAGTATCGTCATTCAAAGAAGGCCTTTTTGTTAAAAGTATCTTGTTATGTTCCTGGTTAGACTAGAATATTAATTAGTACATGGATTTTAGCCAAGCCTGCATCACAATGCCTCTCACGACCGTTGAGTCTTCATCCCTATGTAATATGCCCGTTACGGACTCCAGAAACGAGCACAACTACCGTTTTGATACGCACAGTGCAATCACCGCATAACACTTCGATGATATTCTGAATTTGATTTATTTGCTCGCGGATGCCATTCGTGCACTTCAGACACGTCTACTAATGTCATCTAATGTGATGCCATTCGTACGCTTCAGACATGTCTACCAGTGTCATCCTCAATAGCACTTGCCACCCTGTCACACAATAGCAAAGCAAACTATCCGTAATACATACTAGGGCGCACACACAACATAGTTAGCTATGTTGAGACACAAATGACTAATCCTTGGAGTTTTAAAATGTGTCCCCCCCTCCCCCTTAGATAAATGCCCATGCTATTTTATAATGGGCTATTTTATCACATATGAGATGTATTATTTCCAAGGTTCTTATCGCTTAAATCCTACCTTAAAAGAGACAATGCAAAGCATAGTAATATATTATGTTCCTAATTTACTAAGATAATTAGTTTATTTCCTAATTTAGTTAAGATTATTATACTACTTTATTTTTCTATAAATTATATTATTCAACCTATTCTTCTAAGACAGATAATATTAATTTATTTTTTATCTAATTTTATATTCCATACCTTTGTTTCGTTCTATTGGGGCATGACATTTCACACGACATTACAAGACCAATCAAATGGAAACAATAGAATCAAAAGAGAAATGTTAGTTTCAATTCATTTCTCATACGCCTTTGTTCTTATACCCCACGAGGAAAAGTAACGAATGTTCAGTTCTACAATCTTTTCAAACTCTTCTTCCTCGCATCCATTTTCTTCTTATCGGCCGTCTGGCTCTTTGCTGCTACTGGGACACCACCTAAACCGACTCCTTCCTTCTTTATCAAGGGTGTGGCCCCTAGGGAAGTGGCATTTGTCTCGATCGATGGAGTGGCAGACACAGATTGATCCTGGCCATTGACGGCTCCTACTCTATTGCCTAGGGGTGTTTGCTGTTGAATGGCTTCTCCTGGGCCCTTGTTTTTCTGATCAACATTCAGAGCTGTAGTAGACTCTGAGATAGCTCCAGTCTTCGACTTGGGCTTTGGTTTAAGAGCATGAATTCCAGTATACAATCTGAAGATCAATTGCTTGTTGATTATTCAACAGTAAGAAGAGAACGATTGTTCAAAAAGTCATCTCTAAGACAACAATATACTCTCTCTCTTAGATGACTCGCTAAAACCAAATATTGATTTAAATGTGGCGATAAACAGTCTCTAAGAACTCACCTTGCATGCCTCGCATATTCTTCATAGTTTTCTAACAACATCTTGCCAGCCTGCTCATTCAGGGCCGACTCTGGGAATGGCTCTATCAGTAGGCACCTTACCACCTGTCAATAGAATATACTTCACTTTTAGAAGACAAATTTCCTGGGAAAGAAGGCAAGCAGAATCATATAAGGAGCACTAAAAAAACCTATAACAGTTTAGGACCACACAACCTTCTTTGCTCCATTATGTAGAAAAACCAATCATTTTGAATGCAATACAGAAAACTAACCTATAACAGTTTAGGACCGAGTCTTTTCTTAATTATGTAGAAAATTAATCCATTGTCAAAATGAAAAAGGCAAAAACATGTCATGCTATAAATTTACCTCATAAATCCATAATAAAGGAATAAGAACAGTAGCCTATTCCACGCTATTAAATGTACATATGATTTTATGTCTATTTACCAATAACAAAAACAAAAGACAAGAAACCGATAAATGCAATAATTGTGTGGTCTTATTTTGTACTTTCATCATCAAAAAGTGAATAAGATATGAATACAAGCCGTGTCATCTCAAGGTAAAAAAAACTCACAAGCAAAACATGACGCAGTCCAAGCGTTGGATTCCAATCTTTTTTCAAAGTGTTGACGCAAATCTCGCCATTGGTCGCAATATTAGGATGAAAGATTTTTGTCAGAAAGTAACCTAAAAAGTGTATTCATCACCACATACAAGATGAGTTAATGCATTCAATTATACAATAAACTTGTATGATATGTGCAACTGCAACATACCTTTAGGAGGCGACTGAGGAAAATCATGAGATAGTAACAACTTCATGCGAAAAACACCATTTTCATACGGTGTTCCAGCTGCAATATGCACAAATGAAATTTTGATTAATAATCTAGAAACAAATGATTAGATAAAACTCATCTTAGAAAATAAAGCAGAGTATATACATCAGAAACTATAGTTTTCCCTCAGTAACATACCTGGACCTTCAATGTCAGCAAAGATAGTGGAGAAGTCATCATCATTTATGATCACTTTTATGCCTTCTGGAGGATTTTCATCCAGATTCTTCAATTCCTTTGCAAGCTGTTTTACTACATTTGGTGGAAGGTTCTCATTGGTAGCCTGTCATATATAACAAATGATTAAGGAGTCAATTGGTCTTATGCAATTGAAATAAAGGAATACTCAAACCTTCTACATTCAAAATGATGTGACTCTGTGCACAAGAATTAAACACCAAAGCAAAACCACACAACATACCAAGATCTTGATCCGCTTTAAATGATGCAACAAGAAAAACATACTTACCATTGCCACTATAGATGGAGTCCTCCCAAAACAAACGAAAAGGCCTTTGCTGCTTTTGCGTGAAAAGAGAAAGCACAAATAAATTGTGCAATTAGTATTGCAAATTTCACTGTCACATGTCACAAGTTTGGGCCTAGTGTTTTGTGCAAAGGCTGGACTAAGCTACTGCAAAATATGAAAACAGAGATATCAGGTTGCACACCATCATATTACACAAGCAGTGGAAATTGAATCAGTTCCTCAGTTAATCTTATATTAATTAACCAAAAAACAGTTAAAAGTTAGTAATTGACATCAATCATGAGAAAAATAACAAAAACAAAAACTTTGAAATCATTACTATATTCAAAGTTAGTGATTGACCAAAAAACAAAAGGTATATTTTTCCAACTTCCTCGACAAGGTTCTATCGGGGGCTGCTAGTATTGTCGCTTTGGAATATAATCAGTTCACCTGGGAGAATTGTCCTCCCTAACCAAAGCTTGTCAAATTAATATATACTGTCAATTAACACAGAGGACAACGACATACATAAATAGTTCCTAAATATTCTTTTTCAGTGATAGAAATCGAAATTGGGCTTCTTGGATATTATACACCAACTACTAAAAAAAGCCATATAATTGTAACTCCAAAGTAAACATAATGACCAAAAAGAGACATTATCGATTAAAAGAAATGCAAATCGGTCCTGGAATGCAAAAGGAGGGAACAAAATTTTACATATAAGAACATATCCTAGAGTCATAATTTTTACGAACTATATAAAGAAAAACAGAGATATAAAGTTGGGAGCATTCAAAAAGCCCAAGCCGAAACACAAGTAAGAACTAAGAATATGGGAAGTCTACCTATAAAAAGTTATGGAAAACCTATTTTTAGCAGGTTCAACAAACATGCAAAAAGACATAATTGGGATAGAAGCTGCCATAAATAAGAACAGTATACAAACAACAAATGAAAAAAGAATTTCAGGCTTTCAGCAATGCCATTGAAAAAAATAAGATTTCTACGCCTAAAATCGGGCACATCTAAAAAAATGTGAGACCCACTCACGCAAATAAGTAAAAAGGCAAATCCGATAATCGAACAGAACAATTATGGAAAGGAACCAGGATATGTTTCAACATAAGCAGACAGCTTCTGACCTAAACCAGAAAGCCTATTAGGCCATATAACACCAAAACGAATAATTCTAGTATTATAACGAGGCGTCAAAGAAATTGGACTACAAGAAATTGCAAGAGACGCAACAAATGAGCTACTGAGGATAAAGTCAACGCAAAGAAAGAAACTTTTAGATCGACATAAAGCCAAATAAACCTAATGCCAATTAACCCTAGTAAGTCAGTAGCCAAGATGCACCAGGATGCAGTAAGGAGGCATATACAGAACACAAGAAAAAGATTGAAGTTTTCTACAAATTTCCAGACCGAAAATGCCGGATTGAAAGTACAAAAGAACAATTCAAACTAACCTTAGACATCAAACTCAGTCGAAGACAGAGAGCGAGAAAGAAGGCACAAAATGCAGGAAAATAGTCAAAATTTCAAACGATGATAACACAAAAGATCCATTTTTTCTTCCATACGAAAAAAAAGATAAGTAGCTAAAAACAAAAAGAAGAACAATGATCAAATTGGAATAAAAAAACGAAGAAGTCCGACGGCGGCAAAAGATGCGAGAAAAAGGGGCAATTCACGAGGCAAAAAGCAGCAACCTTTCACACCAATGGCAGAGAAAAGAACCGCATAAAGAAACTAGAACAGCCCAAAAGAAAGTACAGGAACGAAAACCCAGTTCAAATTAAACACAAAAACAGTTGAGCACAAGCAAGAAAAGCGGAGAATGAGATCAGAGAAGCCCCAATGACGAAATACAAAAAACAAACGAACTAAATTAGCTAGAAGGAGCCAAAATAAAGTTAAAAAAACAAAAACCCAGTTCAGATTAAGCACAAGAACAGTCAAAGAAATGCAAGAAAACGAAGAAAGACATCAGAAACCCAATTCAAATAAAAAAAAAGCCATAAAAGGTCGAAAATTTGCACTAAATTGGCAGAAAAAAAAAGTAAAAAAATGAGGAAGAATAGAAGGGGATGCAGACCTCAGAAGTGAGCAAGGAGGATGGGGTGATGATTGGAGGAAAGCCCCCTCTCTGGGCTCTGCTTTGGCGACGATCCGATCAAATCAAATGATTGAGGGGAGACAGCGAGGGCCAGGGGGGGGGGCGTCTGCGTCGCCTCTCCCTTTTCTCACATTCCTCAGAATTTTATAGCAGGATAGTAACTCTCATATTTGGGCCTTGAAGACCAAGTAATTTCCACTTTGCCATGGAAGTGATAAAAAGACGAAACTAGCCTCTACGTTGGAATGTTAAGGTTGGAATCTGGTCGAGATTTTCGGTATTTTGACTGGAGTTCGCGGCCCGGAAGTGGAGAGGGCAGGGCCACGTCAGGCCCGGGCCCGATAAGGAGATCCAGGGCCGTGGATTCGGATCGTGTCGGCCCATGGGCCCACTTAGATTAAAGGAGTGTGGAATTATTAAATGCTTTGGGATAGTGGGGGGTTGGGGAGCGTTGGCCCACAGATGGCAGGTGACCGTTGCCGCCATTTAGCCGTTAGCCGCCGTACCAGCTGGCACATGGAATCCACGGGTGCGATTTCGTCTCCCCAATTTTTGAACTGATCCCAAGTTTTCAAATTAAAATATTTTCATAAAAAAAGTAAAATGTTTTAATTTTATAACATGGGGCCTACCTTTCGCCGTCTCCTAGTTTTATTTTTCAAAATTTATTATAAAAAAATTATATAGAAAGAAACGGAATGAGGCCCAACATCCTATCATATTTCAAAACAACGGTGCACATAACGTGAGGGTAAGTTAATTTTTGCCTATTGTGACATTGTATCGTGAGCTTGGGTTTATACAAAATTTTTTAATTAATAATAGAAAAAAATTATATAAGCCTAGGGCATCATGAGCTATTGGATTTTAATTTAACAGCATAAGGGTGCTTAAAATTAATATCCCCTAAGTTATGTACATCATTGGATCAAAATTTAACACTGTCGACTTATGCAAGTGAGCCCGGGTTCTCATAAACGAGTCTCTTAATAATATCTACTAACCCTAATATTTAAAAAATTTACAAATGGCCCAAATGATTGAAATGAGTAGCTGACCAATGATAATTTTGATTCCTACCTTCCTATCATATTTAGTTCTAATTCATACATACCTGGGTTGAACCTGATTGACTAGGGTGGGTTTTTAAAATACTGACGTGGCCATAGCGAGTTAGATAATTTAATAACAAGCTTTATTTATAAGGTAGGTAGGTTATAAAAACGTACGAGCCTCTTCTTATATTACTCAAGCTTATATATTCTTACTCCACCTTTTTTATATTAAAAACTTAGTCCAATTTCTTTTTAGACATAAAAAAATGAATCTCCATGTTATCATATGTATGACCCACCTTCTCTATTAAATAAGAGACTGAAGTAAATTTTTAGTATAAAAAAAATAGAATATAAATATTATTTTCCCTATACTATGTAAGTTTTACTAGGTTTGTATTAATGAGACTTTATGAAATTCTCATGGGGTTTGCTATTTTTTATGTCAACATGGTTATGACCAAAAGTTGATATTTTTATTTTATTTTTTTTACACCATAAGCCTGACCGTACCTATAAATAAATATATAAAAATAATTTTCATGTTATCAAGTAGGACTCATATTCCCTATCTAATCAAAGATGATATAAGGCCTCTAAGTTAAAAAAATATAGTACAAATATTATATTCCTTTATGACTAATACCTGCTTATACAGTGGAGTGGTTAGTGTCCTTTCATTAAGCAAACGGAAAAGGTTTAAATGTGCAGAGTTGCATTTAGGAGAAGATGCACCTGACACATCGTTATTAGTCACATGCCCCTGTTTAATGCGCCTTGTATGATTGTTATCTAATAGCTGAAGAAGCTGACACATGAGCTCCCACATGAACCGTAAGCGCCTTGTATGATATATTTAGTTAGTTAATTTGGTGATCTCGTATCAATGGTCACGGATATTAGTCACAGGTCATTAAATTTTTTGCCCATATGTTATCTAACATACTATATTTTTGGGCAATAATAGGCTTGTTCAATAGATTACAACATTTAAGTATAAGTTTTGTGCTAGCAGCATGAGCCTGGCTGATTTCCGTAAGATCATCAGCCTTTGCTTGTTGCAATTACTATTTTACGTTGTGGTTTGGTCTTGTAAAATTTGGGCCTACTGTGCAAGGCTCACATACCAAAGTTGATAACGTTATCAACAATATTACTCCCAACTAAGGGTGATAACGAGTCGATCCAGCTTGTCGAACTGAATAGGCTCAGCTCGGTTCGATTGGAGCTCAATTCGAACTCGAAAATAATCAAGTTGATCTTGAATATGGGTTAACTCGAATCGATTTAACTCGAAAGATGATCGGTTCGACTCGAGATCGACTCAATTTGTTATATATTACTTCTTACATATTATACCCATATTATATAAATTTTTTAACTTTCACTTTTTATGTACTCATAGTATTCTATGTTATTTTATAAAAATATATATACTATATATACATTAATATATGGTATATAATATATTATATATTATAATATGTAATATCCATATTATACTATTATATTTAAAATAAATATAAATCCTATTACTAATAAAATTGAAAATCTAGGTATGAAAATTTATTTTACTCTTATTATACCCTTACTCATCTATATAATATATATTATTAAATTTTTAAATACTATCTTTAATCATTCTAATTTTAATAAATATAAATATGTAATTATACTTGCATATTCTTAATTTAACTAATCATATTCAAAGGGAGAAAATCAATTTACTCCAAGTAATATTCATATCAATATTCAAAGGTAGAAAACCAATTTGCCCCTTAAGTAATATTCACTATCGAATCAAAATTTGACGGTTGATGATGCCTAGGCTTGTACCAATGTGCATGTGAGCCCTTACTCATTCGAATGAGACTAACTATATCCCAAATTTATACTCTTGGGATAATTTTTTTTGTTGGACAGTAATTATTTGGGCTTGGTATAATCTACTTTTACTGTCCATCAAATATATACCTACCACCTCAAAAGTGTATAAGATTTATGTATAAATTTAATATAATATTATAATAGAGAAATCTAGCCTGTAAGCGGCAGGCGGGCAAGTGAGCTATAACCCCCTGGCTATCAGATCATGGTGGGGGACTAAGTGAACCAGCCCCGCCCATAATCTGACTCACACTATACGCCAATAGATTTGACCTTAGGACCTCTCGTTGGAGAGATCCAACCAGCCCAACTATGGCTGAATTGGCGTCCCAATAACATAATACAAGGAGTATCTGTACGAAGTTTTTAATGTTTTTCGTTGTCAAACAACATAAAGCATTTCACCCAAAATACTGGTGGATCGAACTTCACTAGAAAATATCAAAAGGAAAATGGGAGTTGGATTGGACCCATCAGATAGCTCTCTTGGTGTGAACTGGGCGGCCACCACGAACTACAACTACCTCAAGGAGTGGTAGTTGAAGTTGGTGGTAGTTGGAAATGCATGTGGAGGTAGATTCAGAACTGTGCGTGAAGCCTCCCCCATTACAAAAGCCTCATATGCTGCTTAGTTAGCTCCTGGAACAAAACACATTTCTGTTGTCAGTTTGTCGTAGTGGGGATGGAAAGTGGAGTCCAGAAGAAGACGAAGATACTATGCCTCCATGGCTTCAGGACCAGTGGCAAGTTCCTCCAGAAGCAGCTCAGTAAATGGGACCCCTCAATCTTCCATGGCTTTGATTTGGTTAGTCGTTGAAGTTGCCTCCTTTTCACTCTTCCAAGCATCCTTTCCTCTTCTCTTATTCCTGAAGTACCAAATCCACATTATGGACTACATATTACCCGAAGTGTTTTTTATGTTGATCTCTACTTACAATGAGTCTAACGTTAGTAATACTGTCACTAACTTGCACTAGAGTATGTGCCGTCGAGCTTATGGATGAAGGGCTCTATGCGTAGGTTAAACGGGGCTCCTTGTCAGTGAAGAACATAAAAAATGCTTCCCTTGTTACCATGCTAGAAGCTGATCTGAAACCTTGTTAGCAAGTTTGAACTACTTGTTTGCACAATATGTTCACTTTATGTTGAGGACAAAGACACCAAGAAAGCTATCTAATGTTTAATTAAAATATGGACTTTTCCAGTTGATTCTGGAGTAAACTTATCTTATGTTGATACTAATAAATATCCTTTGAAGTGATGGATTTAACTATGAAGAGGCACTAATTTTTTCTTGGGGATGAAGGGCCTTGTCACCACCTGTTTTATCCAGCTCACCGACCTTTATACGAGTACCTACCTTTATTATTTAGATATATACATATGGTGGATATCTACCAAGGATATTAAATTGGTGGGTTGGCTAGAGGGGAGGGAGGCTTAAAAGCATGGAGACACTTTCTGCAGTATCTTAACAAGGACTGTGGACTTGTTAAATTTTGTCACAAATCATGATTGCACTTGTTCTAGCAGCCCATGGTCTATGCAAGAAACTTTTCCCAACCTATTTTATCTTGAATCATGACCACCCTCCCACCCAATAATTGGAACAAAGGGTAGAGCAATACTAAAGTATCCATAAAGTGTATCTGCCCTTAGACCATATCCTAGAGCCATCTTCTCCAATATATCTCTTGATTTTGTTGTATTGGGAACAAGAACGGACCCACCTCCATAAGGTGGCGTTAATGGCGTTTTTAGGCAGGACAACAGCTTTTAAGGGGCATAGACACCAAATTGTTACCCAAAGGAGACTTACATTGTCACTTTTTTTTGGCTGATTACAGGATTTTCCAGATGGTATATTTCCAGCAGGTGGCAAATCAGACATTGAGGGCATTTTCCCACCACCCTATTTTGAGTGGTTCCAATACAATGAGGTAATTCTCTGTACAACTTGTATTTCTTTTTGTTTGCAGCATGTGATCTTAAATGAATAACGAAGCAAATATGTTTGAAGCAATTTTTCTATGACCCACAAGCGATTAAGTCATTTTTTTGCCTTGAGTTGTTGCCTGACATGGTGTAGTAATTAACCTAGTACGTCTGAGTAAAAAAATTTCAGGATTTTACCGAATACACAAATTTGGAAGAGTGCATCTCCTATCTCTGTGATTATATATCCAAGAATGGCCCCTTTGATGGCTTGCTAGGCTTCTCCCAGGTGTGCACATTTATAGGGCACATATTTACTTTGGATAAGCCGGATGTAAAAATAAATCTTTACTTTTCCACATTAGGGTGCAACATTATCAGCACTGCTGACTGGCTACCAAGCTCAGGTATGCATCACTGCTAGAACACTGAATATGTTCCCTTGTAAATGTAGATTTTTCCATTTTATTTCTGAATTATTGTACTTTATGGTGTTTTTAAAATTGACCCAACCACGAATCCGGATTGGTGGTCAGATCCATGTTTTCCCTATATCATAACTAAAAATAGTTTGACCACAGGGGAAAGTTCTAAAGGACCACCCACCCATTAAGTTTTTTGTCTCAATCTCTGGTACCAAGTTTAGAGCTCCCACTATATGTGAAGTGGCCTACAAAGATCCAATCCAGGTGAAATCAGTGCACTTCATTGGCGCTAAAGACTGGCTAAGGCTCCCATCAGAAGAACTAGCATCAGCCTTTGACAAACCACTCATTATAAGGCATCCCCAAGGCCACACAGTCCCAAGACTAGGTGGGTACCATACCTTTCAATATGCATGTCTTAATGCAACCATACTTATACAGCATACTATCATGTATACATTTATGTCTTGAAATATGTAGCTGAAACTGCCTGCCTGACCTATAACCTTACGAGCTTAATAATTTCTTGTTTTGACAAAAGGTTTTAGTAGCAAAGTACTGATCCATCATATGTGCAGACAAAGCAGCAGTGGAGCAGCTGCAAGCCTGGGCCTCAGGCCTTGTACAAAGTGGGGGTTCTGTTTATAAAGAAGAGAATGGACATTTGGAGAAAGAGAAGATCAATATGGAAGAAGTGGTGGTAAAGAGCATAGTTACAGATAAAGAAGAGAATGGACATGTGGAGAAAGAGAAGATCAATATAGAAAAAGTGGGGGTAAACAGCCTAGTTACAGAGCCAACTGAGACAAAGGATGAGATGGAACAAAAGGCTATGGTGGAAGAGAGCAGCAAAAACAAAATTCAGGAACTCATAGAACTGAATAACTTTGGCACCAAAGATCTAATTACAAGCCCGGGTTATACACTTTGAGCCAAACAACGGATGGTAACCTAATTGGGCAGGAATCAGGCGTGGATAGAGTCAAAATCACATTCATTAGTGGTCATTAGCTCCATGGTTGGTTAAAGCTGCCGTTATTTATGAATTGATAATGGGTCATATTGCACTAGTTATTGTATTAATCACATGGTTGATACAAAAATAAAATTTTTTGGCCCATAGTTTTGGCTATCCCACTCTGTTACTCTGTTATTTGAGCACAACATGCAGATTTGCTTCTGGTCCGCACCTTGTTTGACCGTCTCATGGCGAGCTTGGGGTGGGCGGGGTGTGACATTTTGTCTTTGCATTGCGGGGTTTCAAATGCTGTATGTCCTCCCCTACGGCGGCCTAACCATGAGTACTGCCAAACTGGCGTTAAGTTTTAAACATCAAGAATTTACTTCATCATTCCAACACTATTGCTTAGTGAGGTCCAACTATTGAATAGGGTCTAAACAAGTAGGCCCTATTCATCAATGGTGTATGGATCATGAAATAGGTTTTGGTTGTATAAAACTTAACGTCACTAAAGCATTTTCCCTAATCATTTGGGATAGGTCTATATATGGCTCATTACATGATAAACTTTTTTTGGGCACTTGTTACATGATAAACTTGATACTCCTTTAAAAAAAATTCTCGTATTAATACTCCTATTTCATGTTAGACAGAGTAAAAAGGTTAGTAAATGAAGAAAAAAGAATAATTAATTGGCTTCTTTAAATATCACTTCTTTTCCAAATTGGACTATTAATATGGGATGAAGGGAGTATAATTTATGTCCATATATGCCAAAGAGACATCAACACACACGTTGCATCTAATAAATACAAGGATTTATATATTTAATCCATGGCATAAAATGTCATGCTCCCACAATATACCTTGTACAAGATATAAAAATAAGATATTTCACATCAAATAGATGATTCCATGCTCAACTATGCTCTTGCATGTTCTCTTCACTCTTCCATACAACATCCTTGAGGCTTCTCGAGAATTTTTTGTAAAACTGTTTTAGTAAATAAAGACCAGCTAACCCATGTCAGCTAAAAACACGCATCTATTTATACAAAAAAATTCTTTATAGTATCAATATTTTGTCATCATATTTATACTTTTCTCATTTAACTAATCCATGCAAGTTCAAAGACAATTCCATGAAATTGAGATATGACCTTATGAAACTCTAGAGTATCTCCTTTAGCTTTTCGTATCTCAACCATATGAAATGTAGGAGCTAATTGAAAGACCTGGTTATATGCAAATTAGTGTGAGAAAAAGATAGTTATATGAACTAGTTAACATTATTATTTTAGCCATAAATAAAATATTCATGCAAGGACAACCTCTGTGACAACCTTTAGAATTCCTTTTCTCCCTGTATTATGATTAAGCAGTCTCATCTGGAGAGGGAAAGAAGCAAATTTTCTTCAAATAAAATAGAATGGTATTGAAGATTCATTACATTCTCTTTTGAATGAAAATATCCAAGAATTATACCTGACACCTTCAACTTATTTCAATACCTTATAGTTCTTCTTCTCAATATCAAAGCCAAGAGGTTTTGCAGCTTCTTCCATTTTATTAATAATTTCATGAGCAGGATGTATGGATGTAAATCTTGTTTCTTTCTTAAAATCCTATTACAGAAAAATGACTAACATTAAAAAGAACCATAATAAAATAAGTGTGAACATAAATATATATGATGTGTGTAGTGCATGAGAAGAGGAAAGTTTTCAAATAGACAATGAAGTTCCATGAGTTTATATTCTCATAACCTCTTCATTGGCTGATAACACAAATTTTACCGATTTAAATTCAAAGAAGTTAACCTGCTCAGCCTCAAAAAGCTTCCCAAGATTTAGCCCCTTGGACATTGAAATCAAGTCAAATGCGTTCACCGCAACAGGCTGTATTTCTTCGCTCTTGTTCATAATACGTTGTTGCTAATACACAAACAACATATCTAGAGGTTATTTTTCTATAAGCTATAAAATGGAAATGTGGAGTAAAAGTTTCATGAGCAATAACTCACTTCTGAGTTCTTGAAAATAGCATCCACATCATCTAGGTTTGTGTTGCCATAGTCTTCAAAAAAAGGTCGCTTGAAATCTTTTTTGAACCATTCATCCTCCAATATTTCACTGATCGTTATGCGCTGCAGTTACGTTGAATCATGTTTGTAATTGACACTAAACTATGCACTACATAATAACTAACACATTTGCTTTGATCCCCAAACATTAATTTATATTGTAAGTTGCATGATAATTTGTGGACCAAATTTAACTAGATAGCAATCAACCATTATGTACTAGGCTAATTGCTGAGAAATGTTACATAGAAAATCACTAATAAGAAATTTGAAGCTTAATTTAAATATCTTACAAGTTGATGTTTATGTTAAATAGTTTTAGTATGTTGTTGATTGGAGGAGTTTACAATTGACAGTGAGTCTTTTGATTAGCAGCCATGCTTTGGAACATTATCTAGCCATAATATTTCAAAAGATATAATTGAAGCTTGAATCAATCAATGAAAACTATATCCATCTTTTTAACCACCATTAATTTTTGTTGTTAAAAAGCATGAACTTTACTGGAAGCTACATGAACATAGATAAAGTAAGAGAAGCTAAAACCAAAGCATGGCTAAAATGAATTTGCAGACTAGAAGGGATGGGATTAAACATGAACAGATCGTGAAACATTGGGAGTGTCCATATTGGACGAGATACATGGACATGATTGAGGCAACTCAAGTCCTATCAGAAATAATACACTTACAGTCATGGGATTTGGATCCAAGATACGAGAAAGCAATTTCATAGCACCTAATGGCATCCATGATGGGCAAGTGAAGTCACCAACCGAAATCTGCATATATGAAAACCTTTATTATTAACAAGAAAGATAAGGAAATATAAAGGTGTTGAAGCTTAGAAACTTCTCACTTTTTTGTACAAGTTCATAACATTTGAGTCATCGAAAGGTAAATAGCCTGTAAGGAGTACATATAATATAACTCCGCATGACCATAGGTCTGCAGTTGATCCATCATAGCCTCCCATATTAAGGACCTTAACATGGAAAATAATGCCAACAATATCAATTTTGAATGCTACATAACAAACATATATTTCACAAAAATAAATATTGATATATTTTATTACAAAATATGTGATATCTACACCTCAGGAGCAACATAGTTTGGAGTTCCACAAGCAGTGTGGAGGAGACCATCATCCTGAAAGTAAAACTTAGAATTAATGAGATGGAGGAGGATTTTTAGTGCATATAATGAAGGGTTCCAATGTATTGTTGTAAGTTAACTAATTTTATTGTCATGAACCATGTACACATAATAAAACTTATAAAGCATAGTTACACTAAAAAATTTCTCATTATAGAAAAATATAGATGTTTTAGAGAAACAGAGAGAGAGAGAGAGAGAGAGGTCATTTTAAGGCATCTAGTTTTAGAGTTTAACAAAACTAACTAAACTAAGGATTCATCACCATTGCATTCAGAAGGCTCATTCAGAGCAATAATTAAACATGAGCATTACTATTAGGAGCTTGATTATAAATCCTACCTGTTTTTCCTAACTCATTTATGGCTTCATATGTGTTTTGCTCTAGAATGATACAACAACTAGTTAAGAATGAAAAACGAAGTTTGAGTACATCAACATAAATGTAAGTAAAAGTACACACTGCATTACATACTCTAAAAATTACCATGACTTGTTGGGATAATGCACTTAACCCAAAATCTGAAACTTTAAGGTTTCCATATGCATCAAGAAGTAAATTTTCTGGCTGCAACAAATTCATTAGCAAGAATAAATAATTACTTTTAATAGAGAGCAATAAATACAAACAAAGATATAAGTAATTTAATAAGAGTATTAACAACAATAACAAGCAATGAGCAGTTTACCTTTAGATCACGGTGATAGACACCTCTACTATGACAATAGTCAACGGCGTTAATAAGTTGTTGGAAATATCTTCTCACTTCGTCTTCCCCCATTGGGCCATTATTGACCTTTAGAAAAGAGAGGCATTTGCATGCCAATTAATGGGCATATGAGGGGCACAACAAATCTATGCAAAATGAATGAACTTGTTGCCAAGTAAATAACTTGAATATTATGATAGCCTGTAGGCTATGTCTTCATTGAACACCCAATCATTTTGTGACATTTGTGGCCTACCATGTTATCCTAAATTAAACATAAAATTTATGAACATTGATCTCAAGTTTTTATTGGCTTATTAGAAATTTTTATATTTTTGGATCTTTCTTGTAAGAAACATGTGTTGTCCAGATGTTAAAAGGGTATTTTACTAATACATACAAAGGATCACACAAGCAATCTAAAGCAATTTGACTTCCAAGTAAGGAGGAAATAGGGAACATAACATTTAAGCTAAGAAAATTTTTGGAAGGAAAGGATAAAAATCAAGGGACTAGATTCGTTACAATAAGTAAGGAGGAAATTTTGAACTGTCCATGATTGATTCAAGCAACAAGGGTCTGTAAAAAATGAAGCCAAGAACAAACATCTATATCTTACCATTTTGTCAAATAGGTCACCATTAGGAACAAACTCTAGAACAATGAAGATCTTTGTCTTGCTACCCATTACCTGTACATCAAGGTAAGTCATACATGAAAAACATATAACCTATTATAACTTCAAGGCTCATCTTTTTGGTTTTCAGTATCCAATATCTACACATTGGCAAACCTCATATAAGCGAATAACATTTGGATGCTTAATCAACTTCATGGTGCCAATCTCACGCATTATCTGCAAGTATATACACTTCAAAATTTGACAAAAAATTCTCAATTATAGGAGAAAAAAGGAAACAAAACAAATTATATGGGTATATGTAGAGAGTGATTGTTGAAGTCCACTAAAGCGGCCAACCCCAACAATGTTCTAAAAGTCTAGATATAAAACTTAAATCAAAATCTATATCATGATTTATAAACATTGGCTAAAGGATTAATGAACCTGCTCAACCATCTTGTGCTTGAGAACCTTCTCTTTATCTATGATCTTTATAGCAACAGGTTTTCCATTCTCCAAATTTTTGGCAAATTTCACCTTTGCAAATGTTCCCACCCCGATCGTCTTACCCAATTTATATCTGCCAACTTGATTCCTGTTGGGAGCAATCATCCTCAAATTATTCCCTCATAAGCATCTTAATAGAAGTTATGTAAATGAAATTCATTCATTAGTTTTGCATCCTAATTTCAAATAGTGGATCCATATTTTAGACTTGTAAAGTAATCAGAGTCACCAAATTAGTGATGAAAGAATCAAGCATAAAAGATTAGCGAATACTTTCAAAACCAAAAAAGGAAAATAATCCCACGGAATTTGAGTGCTATTGAGTTGCTCTATCAAAGTCATGAATTTTAAGTATTGCGTATAAAGTGCAAAATTAAAGATTTTGCTAAGAAGAAAAATCGATACTAAAAATAACATGTAAAATGCTCATCGCATTGGCAAAATCTTAGAAACACTTTTGTTTTGGAAAGAAAAAAATTGTAATTTTGGATCTCACAAGCATGAAAAATGGTAAGACAACAAGTAATCCAGCAGATACTAAACCTAGGCAAGCCTTGTAGAAAAACTTCCCAAGGCATAGAGGACTCCTAGATAGAATTCACCCATCAATTGCAAATGCACAAAATCTCCATCTTCAACCCAAGAAATAGCAGGAAACCAATAGATGGGAAAAGAAACATATTAACCATTCCGTTTTTAAGGAAGTTTCTATAGAGGCAAAAATGTCCATGCCAATCATCGAACCTTTTGTGTATGATGCAGAGAAAAATGTATTGGCAGCTACCAAATATAAAATCTAGGAGATCTCCACCTCAAAAAGACGCATAGCTGCAACTCATCACAAATCATTTTATAGAATGGGCATTGTTCATGCAATCCAAACTTATCACCAAACTAAGTCCCTCCCCTCCACAAATGTCCACATAGAACCAATCAAGATGATGCAAACTATTCAACCAAAATTTAAAACATTAAGAAACAAACAAAAACGTGAAAAGGAATAGAAAGGGAGGCTACATTATTCAGCGAGCTGATCCTCCAAGAACACTAGTTGATTGCAATTTTTTTTGAATGTGGATTGTCAGCTTGAGACACTGAAAATCAGAAGATCAATATATAGACAAGGGCAAGAGGCTGAGGTCCCTGGGAGAGCAGCATAGCACTATAATCACGACACCTACCAACTTATCCACATGAATCGTCACACTCCACTGTATACTGCATGCACTGGTGCCCACTATCTCTATAGTTTCCACTATCTTGAATGTGTCAATTCTTGGTTGTCATGTCAGTGAAGGCATTAGTACCACATGGTGTTTTTAGTAGAAAAAAAAACGCCTCTAGCCACAATAAAATATTTGGAAGGAGAGATTAGAGAAGAGGATGTGAGGTATACAGGCAAGCAGACTGGTGCTTTCTCTTTTTAAGCAGAGTGGCATTTCCCCGTAGCCGTATAAAGATTGACAAGGACATTGGACCTTATAACTATTCCTCATGTGATAGCTCCCACGAAACTCATTATGAGAACTTCCTTATCCATCGTCACGCTGTACTATCATGTTCTCTTTCTAGGAAAGTGCTAGGAAAGTGGCAGGAAAGTGCCATGACCTTACGAGGAAACTTCACATTGAATGAGAGGAATAAAGAGAAGAGAATAGCTCACCAACCAACCGAGAAGATAAGAAACATGTGCGTGTAGTGAATCAAAGGCAACGGTAGGTTCATTCACTTGTCCTCTATTTAGGCTAGTCCTCATCAAACATAGAATAAGGATATTTCACTACAATAAATAGTATTATTAGCGATATTTTTAGTACAAATATTATTAATAATTATTAATGATACTTAAAAAGAATCGTTAAATGTGTCGATAAAACTATAGTCACTATTACTCATTAGCAACGTATAATAAAACGTCACTAATAGTAAATTATTAACGATGCATAATTATAAGCATTACTAATAGTTGGTTATTAGTGACAGTTTATTAAACATCGGTAATATAAAAAAATATTTAAAAAAATAACTTATAAGCGACGCATAACTATAAGTGTCACTAATATACAAAATATTTTTAAAAAATAAAAAATAGCTTATTAGCGATGATTATGTAACCGTCACTAAAAAAAATAGTTTTTAGCGACGCTTATGGAAAGCGTCACTTATGAAAAAATATATTTTAAAAAAATTTTTTGTGTATTAGTGGTGCTTTAGAAAGCGTCACTAATCCGTCAAAAAAATAAAAAAATAAAATAGGATTTAGCAATGCTTTTAAAAGTGTTGCTAAACAATTTAGAATTTAAAAGAAAACCCACTGGTGGCAAGCCCGGGGGTTGACTGGGGGAACCGGGGAGAGGGGGGAAGCAGGAGGGATGTAACACCTCGTGTTCCTATTACTGTTAACCCGAAGAGTTAAGGATAATTATATAATTTTAATTAAATTTTAAGAGGTTTCAAGGAATATAATCCTAGTATATGAGTAGAGCTCAATGTAATGAGTATAACGAACTAAAAAATATGCGAAACAGAGGTTGGGAATAAAAGTAATGGCCTAGGAAAACATGCCACATGGGCGAGACCTACTTGAAAAGTGTGAGATGACTTACCCATGTGGGTCTAATTACGAAGGGCTTATCAATACGAATATATCGGTACAAAGAACACATGGTTCTTACTTCAGGATAAGAAGTTATCATGTTTTGTAGTTGAAATTGTATTTAAAAAAAATAATAATAAAATATTGAAGAAAAGATGGAATAGATGATGTGAGTAAGCTGAGCTGGGCCGAACGATTGTGGCCGGTCGCGTGACATGGGGACTCATTGCAGGCGTGTGCATTGCTCGAAGTACATGTGACATCGCCCCGCGTGCCACAAGTAGTGTAAGGACTCTCATTTCTAAACTGGTTTTCATTTCATTTTAATTGTTGGTTATTGCTTGGTTAACTCTTTTTCTTATTAATTCGGTGGTTTAAAAAATAAATGATATTTCTGATGGTTTTAATCAAAATCAACTTTACAATAGTGGTTTTTAGTGATTTTGAGTCAAATTTGAATTTTTGGGATTTTTCTGAATTTTCACTAATTTTCCGAAAATTAGGGTTTTGCGGGACCCCCTGTGGGCCTCACTATCGAAATTTGGGTTTTTAGACCAAACTAACCCAGACATCAACACAAGCACTTACTAAAATTTTCATAATTTTCCCAGGTTTAATTAGTACTCAAATAGCTAAATTACCCATTTTTAGCCTATTACTCTATTTATACCCCACTACTTACTCATACACACCCCAAATCCTACTATAAATAGGATGACCTGAGCCATTTCTATTTTGGGAATAGGCTGGGAAGGGGAGGTTAGGCCTAATTCCTCAATTAGGCCTAGATTAGAAGGTGTTTAAGGTAAGTCCCTTCTAATTAAGCCTTAAGTTCTAGGTTTTCTCTTAATCTCTTCTAGATCTATCATTTCCCCTTGGTTTTGATTCGATTTTAAACATCAAAATTACTGATTTTTATCTCTACTTCAAACCTTAGATCTAAAAATCCGATTTTTATGTTCGACAAGCCCTAGATCTAAGTTTTTCATTAGGGTTTTCTATGTTAAATCGATTTTAATGGAGTTTAATTTAAACTCTATGTATTTGCAAGGTTTTCAAGAAGGGTGACCATCAAAACCAAGCCTAATCAAGGGATAAGGTAATGAAGTTTCGAAATTTCAGTTTCCTATGGTAAAACTCTTGATTTTGTGGTTTATTTTGAATAGATTACTTGATTTAGTGCTTTAATGGCATGATTAGTAAATGGTAATGTTTAATCCCGATTTCATAGGGTAATCTTTACTTGATTTAGCTCTTGAAAGTTATGGTGAGATTTTATTGGCATTTAGGTTGTTAGATGGTGATTTTAAGTTTTATTAATGGAGTTTCGGTTTTGAAGATTTGAAATGGAGAAGAAGGTCGATCTGCCTTGTTGGCGTTTGAACGGCCCTCCTAGGAGTTCAAACGGCAACACTGTAAGTTTGACCGATTTCCCGCTTAGCAGATCGAATGGCCTGACTGGGCGTTCGAACGGCAACACTGTCAGTTCGACAGATTTAACGTTTAGCTGATCGAATGGCCTTATTGGGCGTTCGAACGGCTACACAACAGATTTTGGTATTACTTGCATGATATTTATTTCGTTAATTCTACTTTGATATATCATTTTCATATGAATGTGGAGTGTTTTGAGCTATGGTATGCTACTGGAAGGGTATGCCATTGAGGTTATGAAGTTGTGGTACATATTTAGTGTTATGTAGAATGGCTTGAGATTGGCTATATGATGTTGGAATTATATCTTGAAGTTATGAATGGTTGATCCTTTATGGTTAGGTATATTTTTAGTTGAGCTACATCATACTAATGGATGATATGTCATGTGTAGGATGTGGTTGATTTATGTGTAAATGTTAGTGAATGTCATGGCTTAAGGATGGAGTGAATGATCTTATATGTGTTTAGCTTGTGGTTAAGTTTTGATTTGAGTTATGATTTTAATGATTCTTCACCTATGATTTCCGTTGGAGTTCATGATTAGATGATAATACACATGTGTAGGGTGATGGTGAGTGGATTACAAGTATGTTAATATGCATTGAGGGAAATGCTTCTACTATGTACACACACACACGTGGGATTTAATGATGATGATGAACATTGATATTATGATTATGAATGATGTATGAGGGGCTGATGGGAGCACTTAGCATGAATTAGGATTCATGTATACTTTGCCCACGTATGTACTATGCTGCATGCATCATGAAAATATATTTCCAATTAAGGCTTTATCGAGATTAATCGAATTTGACCGATTGGATGCAAAGTGGTAAAATTGCTTGCCGGATTAATCGGTCGTGGCTTAATTGAAACTTGATTGGTCTGAAAGGACATGTTTTGATTTGAGTTCCTTTGTGGAATATGTGCACTCCCCGGGTTGAGTCTAGTTAAATGAAAATTATATGGGGATGAGGTGTGTACTTGTCTTGCGATTTGAGATTATTATTGTCTCATGGACCCTGAGAATCCAGTATGGTATGCTCTGTGTACTGGCTACCATGTGTTCTAGGGTTTCCTGTGTGGAAACTCGGGCTCTTCCCCATCGCAGGAGATGTCCCAAATAGAACACCCCTGCTCTAGGTTCTCTTCGTGAGAATGTGACATCCTTGGTCAGGATCGTCTGGGTGAGCAGCCTTTTGGGATTGACAACCCTGAACTTCTTAAATTCTTTCGTAGAATTTGGACTATGACACGCCTTCGTGGCCTTGTCTGTGTTCCCGTCTTCGTGACACAAATTGTGTTTACTCCTTGATGGAGGCATTCTTGATTTATGTTGATGCAAGTACATGATGTATACTATGCATGTTTGTGTAACATGTAATTTGACATGTTTGTCGTGCTAGAATGGATGAGGTATATTATGAATACATGATTTGAAGAAGTGTGATTGAGACATTATATGCATGTTTATGTATTATGAATGCATGATCAGAAAGTGTGATTGAGACATTATATGCAAGTTTATGTGTTATGAATGCATGACCAGAAAGTGTGATTTAGATACTATATGCAGGTTTATGTGTAATATATATGTGATTAGGAAATGATACATCTTGTCAATCTTTGTTTTTACTAGTTATGTTGCTATGCCATCATATTTCCGATGATGATAGTATATTAGAAAACCATTGCTGAGTTTGTTTAAACTCACCCCTCTTTATTGTGTTTTGCTTTGGGGCTGCGTGGTGCGACATGCAGATGGACAGGATCTCTTCTTTTAGGAAAGATCGGAGACGACTTGGGAGTGATCGTGGAGTCCTCTTATGTGACTTATGTTACTTGGTTTATGCTTTATATTTAGAACCTTTGTGTATGGTTCTTATTTTGATTATGCTACTTTATACATTGTGCTGTTTAAGACCTATTTTGGAGCCTAAAGTGGGCTATGGTTAAACTAAGCATGTGGGTTTGAGACTTTTGTTTATCTTGAGTTAATGTAACTCTCTTTCTCTTCTACTTATTTACTCTTGCTCAAAGTGGTGTGCATACTCCGTAATGTTGTTAGTTCACCCATTATTAGGGTTAAGTCTTCCGCTAAACCGTATCTCAATTCTCCTTGTCGCCCCCGTGTGCTTGACCGGCCCCTGGACTGGGTTCGGCTCGGGTCGAGTGGTGCCAGGGTGTGACAAGCAGTGTGCTGACGTGCACATCAGCACGCGCTGACCACATTATGTGGTCATTTTTGTGTGTGACATATGGCGTGTATATGTGCGCGCATATCCATTTTCCGTCATACACTTGCACACCTTCCACTATAAATTCTGATTTCTGATAAAACTTCGGGAGGAGTTTCTGGAGTCGTTCCAAAGAGAAGATTGCCCGTCACCCTTGAGCCCTGAGGAGAGAGAAGTGGCCCAAGTAAGAGGAGGCTCCGTCCTCCACCAAAGGGCCACATAGTGGGAGATACACCCCCGGGGCTAAGGGGAGGTTTTATCCGCACCTTATGGGCACGTAAAGAGAAAAGAGTGTTCAGGTAAGGGGAAAGTCTATCTGTCGTTTATTGATGCACAGAGAGAAAAGTATCTCCTGGTAGGGGAGGTTCTATCCACTACAGGAAGTGTGAAGTGTCCCGGGCTAAGGGGAGGTTCTGTCTGCAGCTTATGGGCATGGAAAGATAAAAGAGTCTCTGGGTAAGGGGAAAGTCTGTCTGTTGTCTACGGATGCATAGAGAGAAAAGTATCTCCGGGTATAGGAGGTTTTGTCTACTAGGTGAAGTGTGAAGTGTCTTGGGTTAAGGGAGGGGAGGTTATGTCTATCCCCTTCAGGCCACAATGAGGGAAATGTCCTGGGTTAAAGGGAGTGTATGTCTATCGCCTTCAGACATAATGAGAAAGATGTTCCGGAAATAGAGGAGGTTTTGCCTGCCATCTCTGAACCTGAAAGGGAGGACACTATGAGGAAAGGAACAAATTTGAATGCCACTACTTCCGAAACTGCAGAGGAGTAAGCATTTCCTACCTTTCAATTTAATATAATTTATATACATGCACAACTTACTTATTATTATTAATATACCAATTAAGATATATGGTTTGCTATGATCTGATATATGCTGATATGTTGTGATTCGATCTGCTTTGATATACTATGTTGTGATCCAATCTGCTCTAGAATGCTCTATTGTGATATGATATGCTCCGATCTAATATGATATGATCGGTTATGGTCAAATGAAATCTGATATGATCTAATGGGACCTAATATGATGTAATTTACTCTGTTGTGTGTTTTGCTATGCTTGGTGATAGAGTGCAATGTGTGATTCTGCTAGTGTTCTACTCACCTCTATGAGATGTGTGATTCCGCTGATTTATTGGCTTATGTTCTACTCCGATGATTTATGAGATTTTCGTTTGAGTTCGAATGATTTACTCGAATATAAGGATATATGCATTTTAACATATATAATTTTGTGATGCCTGATGCATGTATTAGCTGTTAGGTAGAACTACGTTCGGATCCGATCGTATTGGAATAATATCATAGATGTTATCCAATACGCATGTAGGCAACCAACGGCAAGGCGACTTTGATCCGATCTAAATTAGTTATAAAATTAGTTTGTTTTGGCCTATGTGCAATGGATAGCTAAAGCTTCGTAGTATATAAATGAATGTTACAACTCTTGCACACAGGGCCCGTCGCTCTTGGTTGGTCTCGTTTAATATTTTTATGTATAATTTAACAAACTCCGATTTTGTGTTCCGAATAACCCCTGGTCCGGGTTAATTTTCCGGGTTGGGGTGTTACAAGGGAGGAAGGGATGGGGGGGCTTGAATCCGGTAGCTGTGGAGGTCTCGGGGAGAGGGGGGAGCAGGAGGGAGGAGGGGAAGGAGTGGGGGGGAATCGGGGAGAGATGGGGGAGCGGAAGGGAGGATTGGCAGGTCGCCGAGGTGGAGGAGGTCTCCGGGGGTGGTCTTGGTTAGTGGGGGATGAGAGTTGGGGAGGTGATATAGGAAGGCGGGTGAAATTCGCCTGTGCGGGGAATTTTTAACTATGTCCAAAATTTCCCCACTTGGGAGAAATTTCACCCGTGCGGGCTTTTTGCAACACTTCTAGTGGAAGCGTCGCAAAAAGGGGAAGAGAGAGGGGGGAAGAGAGAAAAGAGAAGTGAGAGAGATGCAGGAGAGAGAGAGAGACATGGAGGAGAGTAGAGAGAGGAGAGAGGGAAGAGAGAGTGGGTAGAGAGAGGGAGGAGAAAGAGAGGAGAAAGAGAGGAGATAGGGTAGAGAGAGGGAGGATAAATTTTTTTGAAAAAATAAGGCTATTAGCGACGCTAATACTTATGCGTCACAATTGCTTTGTAGGAGCTTTGCTAGTAGAGTAAGTAATTACGACACTAATGCTTATGCATCACAATTGCATATGCTATTAGTGACGCTCCTAAAGAGCCTCGCTAATAGTTCAAATTTCTTTTAAAAAAACTAATAGCTCTACCCCTCTCTCTTCTCTCTATCTACCCTCTCTCTCTCTATTTATTCACTCTCTCTATTTATTCACACACACTCTCTCTCATCTCTCTCTACCCTCTAACTCTCCTCTCTTTCTCTCTATGCACTCTCTCTACCCTCTCTCTCTCTACACTCTAACCTCTCCTCACTCTTTCTCCTCTCTCTATACACTATCTCTTCTCTCTCTCTCTCTCTCTTCACTCTCCTCACCCTCTCTTTTCTCTCTCCTCTATCTCTCTCTTCCCTCTCTCCTCTATCTCTCTCTTCCCTCTCTCTCTCTCTCTTCTCTCTCCCACGTGCGTCAATGTGAGTCCCAGCTCCGAGCACGAGAGTGTAGAAAGTAGGGGAATTTAATTTTAATTCTTTTGGATTTTTAATTATATATTATATTTTAGAAATAATAATATATTAAATAAAATCAATTTATTAGCGATGCTTAAAATAAAATATTGCTACTACCCTATGTATTAGCAACACTTAAGCGTAAGTTTCACTGATACCTAGGGTAGTAGCAATGCTTTATCTTAAACGTTGCTACTAGATTATATTATTTATTTTTAAAACAAAAGATATAATTACAAAATACTCTTATCCCTCTCTCTATGCTCTCTCTCTATCTCTCCTCACCCTCTCTCTCTCTCTCGCCTCTTTCTCTCTATTCCCCCTCTCCTCTCCTTCTCTCTCTCCTCACTCTCTCTCTCTACACACACTCTCTTTTCTCTCTCCTCTCTATCTTCTATCTCTCTCTCCTCTCTCTATCTTTTTTCTCTCTCGCATGCGTCAACGTGAGCCCCAACTTTGAGGACAAGAGGGGAGAGAGTAGGGGAATTGAATTTTAGTTCTTTTAGATTTTTTAATTATATATTATATTTTAAAAATAATAATATATTAAATAAAATAAGCGATGCTTAATCATAAGCGTCGCTAATACCTAGGGCAGTAGCAATGCTTTATCCTAGTGTCGCTAATAAATTTGTTTTATTTATTTTTAAAACATAAAATATAATTGAGAAATACACTTATCCCTTTCTTTACCCTCTCTCTTCTCTCTCTCCTCACCCTCTCTCCTCTCTCTGTGCTCTTTCTCTCTCCTCTATATCTTTCTTCCCTTTCTCTCCTCACTCTCTCTCGCCTCTCTTCTCTTCTCTCTCTCTCTCCACTATTTCTTTTACTGTAAATTATATTTTAAATTTAATAAAAAAAATTAAATAAAATATATTAACGATGCAATTTCACCAGCGCTAGTATTTTTTATTTTTTTATTTTTCAAAATATAGTAATAAATAAAAAATCCTAAAAAATATAAATTAATTTCTACCCCCTCTCTCTTTCTCCTTTCTCTTCTCTCACACTCCTCTCTACCCTGTCTCTCCTCTTTTTTCTCTCTCTAACTTGCTCCTCATCTCTCTCTCTTCACTCTTTCTTTCTTTCACTTAGATACTTACGCGTCTAAATGTGAGCCCCAACTCTATTTATTATTTTATTATATATAAATAATAAATATTAAATAAAATATATTATATTTAAAAAGTTTATTTTTAAATTTTTTAATATTTATTTATTGTGTTTACAAATAGTAAATATTAAATAAAATATATTATATTTAAGATGTTTATTTTTAAAAATTTAATATTTACTTATTATATTTTTATTTATTAAATAAAATTAATTTATAAAGCTATTAGCAATGCTTTATTAAAAGCATCGCTAATAGTATAACTATTAGCTACGCTTGTAGGAAAGTGTCGCTATTATTAATACTATTTGCGACGCTTTTTTGAAGCGTCCCTAATAGTTTTAAATTTTTTATTTTTGATTTTGAACTGATAACTATTAGTTACACTTTTTGTTAAGTGTTAATAATAGCATAACTATTAGTGACGTTTTTTATAAAATGACGTATTGTTAAAACTATTAATAGTTATGTTTTTTTTGTTTTATTTAAAATATATAACTTTTAGTGATGCTTCATAAAAAGCATCGCTAATAGCACAACTATTAACGATGTTTGTTGTGAAGCGTCTCTAATATTTGTAATATGAGCGATGCTTTATATGAAGTGTTGCTAATAGATGACTATTAGTGACGCTTTATAAAAAGTGTTGCTAATAGTTAATTTTTTGCGAAGCGAAGCAAGTAGTAGTTTTTAGTGATGCTTTTCATTGCATCGCTAATAAAAGTGTCCCTAATAATATATTTTGTTGCAGTACTTATTATGGCCTAAGTGACAAAGAATGGGTATAGTATGCGTTTTAAAGGCTTACTATGCATTTCCCCATCCTACTGCAAAAAATGTCGTATTCTTTGCATTTTTTAAAAAAATATGTACTATATGATTTATTCTTGTACTCGCATTTAAAGTGTACTTCAAGTTTAAAACGTGTATTATACTTGTACTTTGTCACATAGCCCTTTGACAAAAATATTTTCCATTTCCATAATCTTTTGGCTCTAATTGGCTAGTGAGCTCTCTAATGATATTTTTTAGCCACTAACCTTCTCCAAATTTATGATAATGGATCTGCAATTTTTCTATGTACTATTTTCAAGGAAGAAGACATCTTATTTTTAATATTTTGGGTTACATAATCTATTGGGTTACATTATGCAGACATTTTTTATTTTCATTATTTCTCTGTACTTTTATATATTTCCCCATATTTTCTATTTTTGTCCCCCTAGGAGTATTATTGTCTTAGTGGTACTTTGCTGCTTAGATTATGGCTAGATCTTGGACCAAGCTACCTGCCTACATGGGCCAGTGGTTTGCCACATGTGTTAACCACCCCACCTATGAACCTTTGGCCTCACTCACTAATACTTCCTCTATCCCACGTTAATAGTTCTATTTAGTTTTTGAAAATGAACTAATCTAAAAAAGAAAATGGAGCTATTAATATGGGACAGAGGGAGCACAACATACCTCTCCCATATTAACTAAAATGATATATTTTTTATGATATTTTTTGTCTAGCAAATTTTTTCTGCTTCATATTAGTTTTTGATTGGACAAAAAAATAAGTATAATTGGAAAAGGGGGAGTTTTTTTAAGCATCTAAGGTGAAAAGTTTTCCAAATTGAGCATGGGTTATGTAGAAGAAAACCAGAATAAGGATGGGTTTTGTAAAAAAATTAGAATACACATCATTTAATGCAAATCCGCTCAAAATGTTTGAAAATGTGACAAAAATGCCCTTCATACTGCTAATTGCCGCTCTGCACAGTCTTTAGTCACTTCTACCAGCCATTTCCCATCACATCCTCTTCTTCTCGTCGCATTGTTTCACTCAGCATTCCCACTCCGCACCGCATTCTCCTCTTCACCCCTCTGCCCTAAAATCACCTCCGCCCCTCTACATTGGAATCACTTGGCCCAAAAATCACCTCTGCCACATTCTGCTTCACTCGGCTCTCCTCTCCGGGTTGATGTTCATCTTGAGTCCTCATCCCATCTCCGACGACAGTAAGGAATATTTTTTAGCTCCCATGACAGTAATGGTGTCCAACAAGCAAGTGATCACCCTTTCTTTCTATTAGGTTTTTGCCATTCAATTTTGCTTTGAATGAGAGGGGGGGGGGGGGGGCGGGAGGCAATGGTGGGGAGGGGGATTGTGTTGCGATGTGGCTAGGGGGGGGATGCTATGATGGGCTGGGAGTCTTTGTTGCGATGGGTTTTAGGGGGTGGACCACCCAGGGGCAATCACAGCCCACCCAAAGGCCATTGTAAGTATGACAATTTTATTTTTATTTTTATTTTAACTTAGCCCTATATTTTATATGTATATGCTTGGAGGTTGGCAAGTTGGATGTTAGGTGCTCTACAACAAAATTGGCAGAGCTAAATAGAGTCCTCAAAGGGGACCTTATAGCAGCTTTCATGACCACTTATTTTAAAAAGCTGTTGCATCTACCCTTGACCCAAGTGTGCCATCAACTAATCACCAGCCTGCTATCTGTGAGAAAATCGAGCCTCACATTCAACATTAGTGGGAAGGTGTCCACCTTCACGCCGTTAGATGTTACCCTCTTCCTAGATTTTCATATTCATGAGCTGCAGGATGAGGATAGAGCTTAACAATCCTTCAAGTCCGAGCTAAAAGATAAGCTCTTTCCAAAATGTCAACCGTCAAAGACACTTACATTTTGAACAAGCTAAAGGCAAGGAAGACTATAATGGAGGACAACTTGAGGCTTGCTCTTCTATATGTAATAGTTGTCTTCCTACTCCCCGGAATAGGGGGGACAATGGACTTGAAATATTGGATCTTAGTGGAGGAGGAGAGCTTCATATCATTCATTGCCCATCCTTGGGGGAAGATGGTGTACCAGGCCCTAAGGCGAGCAGTAAAGAATGTGGGTGATCATTTATACAAGGATAGGGTCAACTTATTTGGATGTTCAGTAGTCTTAAAGGTAAGTGTACCTTAAATGCTTGTGTATGATTTAACTTACTACTTTTACTAATTACTTGTATATGTATTGTACTTCTACATAGACTTTAGGTATGTGTTTCTCTTTTAGTACTGGTACTTTAGCATATCTCATTCCATTGTGGGGATTAAGTGGTGCATAGATGAGTAGCTGAGAATGTGAGTTTAATATCTGTCTATTCGGGATCACCACATTGCCCTAGTTCGATTATTTAAGGAAGATGAAGACTACGAGATATGACCTCTTTGCACAAAATTTTCTTATAAAGCAAAAAAAATAATTTTTTTCTCAAATTGCATTCACAATGTATCAATCTATCAAACTTAAAGCATTCAATCCACACATTAACACATAACAATTTTAACAGAGAAAACCCAAACTTGGGTAAAAAACCACGACACTTCTAACAAGGAACCAAATCAATGCACTACTAGCAAGCAAGACAATTACATTCACACAAATAAAACACCAACCTTTGTTTTGACTTTACCACAAACTCATTTATTTAGATCTCTACAAAATTTTGTTATTGCTGGCCTTCAAGTCTTCTCCCTCAAGTACTTGAAAATTTTCTTCCTCATTGCTTTATCTTTATCTTCTTCTAGCCTTCAAAAAGCTCATCTTATTGTATTAACTTTGGCCTCTTGGAATCTTCAATGAAGATTCACTGCAACTCCTCTTTGAAACTTCTGTGTAAAATCTCTTCTTAGTTGCGGAATAACTTCATGAATTTATCATTGATCTTATCTTCAAAACTCCATGTGAATTCCCTTAGAAGACAATATACAAAAGGTAGAAACCCTTCTTCTCCAATTTCTCAAGTTTTTCCTGTCTCGCAATTCATCACTTCTTATCCTTTATATAACTCTCCTAACCGATTTAGGTATTTCTCTTCAACAAGGAAAGAAGTTGAATTTAGAATGTCTTATTTAGGACAACTAGAATTATTAGCAATCCATCATTTCAAACAACGTCAAACATTTCAGACAACGATTGATCACTCATTATTTTATAAACACACGATACTTCAAGCAATTGATCGATTCATGAAGCGGTCAATCGATTAACGAAGCGATCAATCATTCACTATTTTACGAACACATGATAAATCTTGGCTTTATTTTACACTGGGCTGATTCAAGTGCCTGTTGATCGCTCTCTTCTCCTTTATATTCAGCAATCGATCGTTTGACTATATAAATTATAGTTTTTATCTTTTTACCCTAAAACCTTTGAAATCACTTCTAAAACTGCTCCAAGTAATTTTGATATACAAATGTGATCTGAATAAGTTTAAAAAACCTTTAACATTTTTTAATTTTCTATCTTGAGCTATAAGACCACATTTGCTTCTATGTTTTAAGTCTGTTAATTCCAAATCTGACTCAACCACAACTGCATCTAATTAGATTTTAAGACTAAGTACATACCCAAGGTTCTAACTTAATTTTGACACAAAAATAAATCAATAAACCCTACATATAACTCATATGTTCTTACAGAGAAACTGACAATGGAATGTGTACATAACACCAGACTTGAAGCAAATAATGCAAATGATGCAAGAGCAAGCTTTCCACTCCTTTGAAGTCACTGAGGAATAGGAGCGAATGTTTGTTGTGGTGAGGGACCTAACATGTTCAAATAAGATAGAGGAGGAACATGATTTCAAGGAGAGGGGTGATGGGGCATCATTCATGCATCCTTTACCACTGAAGAGAGCACGTGATTAGCCATCCCCCTCACTATCCCCATGAGAAGACGACATGAGCCAATTGGAGCAGTTTCACACCAATTGGAGCACTTTTTCTTTAAAGTTCAAGGAACTTTTTTGCAATATAATGGTTGTAAATCAAGAAAAATGATGGAATTGGAAACATGTGAAAACAATTGTTATAAATATAAAACATCATACAACAATTTTCCCACAAACATCTCTTTTAAATCATAGTACAACCAAACCAAACGTTTTTAGACGTGAATTGAAACGAAACAAACAAAATAAGTCGTCATTGCCATGGGCTTAAACATAAATACATCCCAGACATCTCTAAGTACAGTTTGAAGTCTAAACTAATATATAAGTCCAAAAGAGTATAACCAGCTCTCAACTCACCTAATACATTAGTTTGTGGCAAAATAAAGACTCATAGTGAATCAAGGTTATACATGAGCCAATAGAGATCTATCTACCAACGGAAACAAGAGTTCAACTCCAGGACCTCTTAATCCAAAATCCTGCAAAAGCTTCTAGAACATACGAGACTAAAAAGATAAAAAATGAGTGTTTTCTTACTTATTAGAAAATACTCAGTAAGAGAGTTCTAATCAGTGAACTCCATAAGTCCATACTTAGATGCGCTCATGTAATTTTTACAAGAAGCAGACATAACATTATAATCAAAATCTCATCAAATAGCATATCCAAGCCCCAAAGCATACTAGCTTACCATACATACTTACACTTACTCTTACTTGTACCATTATACTCAATCCTTACGCTTAAGACGTCTTACACAAAATCTTATACATACAGTCTTACTAAAAAACTTACACTTATAGACTTACTTAGAATCTTCAAACTTACTCTTACTCTAATTCTTACACTTACTATCGATAACTAGATGTCATTACCATTTAAACAGCTCGAGTGTCAAAGGAAAGGAATGTCATTGGGCGTCACCTTAACCTCCGGGGAGCACTAGTCGCCATAGACTTTTCCAAAGGCAAGACACACCTATGTTCATGGGGCACATGATCAAATAGGTAAGAGTAGATCCATAATACTATTTACCTAAGCATGCAAACACCCACACTCTAGGGACCATATAGTGCCAACTAAGAGCGAAAATCATACAGTGCCTCCTTTTGGGCAGAAATCTTATAGTGCCACATATGGGTAGAATCATATGGTGTCATCTATAGGTAAAAAATTATAGAGTGCTGACTAAGGGCAGAAACTTACAACACTCTCATTTGAGCACCAAATGTCTAGGCTAGTGTACAATAACAAGACAAAACTAACAAAACATACAACATTTTCAACGGAGCATTAGATGTTTGGTCTTAAATACAATAGTAGGACAACATCCTCTAGGATATCACCATGGCTAGACATGGAAAACACACATTCAACCAATTTCTAGCTGGCACAAACACGGAACTAAATCTGTCAAAAATCTTAGGTCTCAAACTCACAAGGTTATCATATTAATTTTACATATGACTCAAGTTTGATTTATGTAACTTATGAAGGTGCAATTATGCCAAGAAATCCTTCGGTCTTACGAACTTCTACTAACCAAACCGAATCTAAGTTCATTCTGAAACTCTAGTCTGGTAGGGCAACATACATCCTTCTCATATCCATAATTCACCACATAACATATCTTTACATATTCATACATTCCACGCCATCCACCTTACGATCAAATCCTCATACTCGGAAATCAACAAACTAATCCCATCTTGATCCAACCTCAATCATCAATTCTTACTAGAACCTTACTTATTGTTTTTACGTTCTAATTCATGTTACATACATTATGCGTGTAAAATGATGCTTTGAAATCTTACTCTCATAGAGTCCCCCACGTAAACTCCAACCCTAAGTTTGCTTACTCCCTGAACCCCCAAGCTTTCTTATCATTGCTCCAACATTTGATCCAATCCAATCAAATCCAAACTAATTCAATTCAAATCATCCCTCACCCGTCACTTATACACCATCCGACATCCGTCATACTGACACAAATCCACATCAAAATCCATGTAAAACCCTCTAGCACTACTTACTATCCATCACACAAAGATCTGCACCACACACGTACACATATCCTCCACCTCTGCGTAAACTCATCATACATATATAGGTCCATCACACATACGAATCCTGTAAACATACTTCATCATACTTGTAATTCAACACAGAGCTTACCAACATACTCACTAGCCATTACTAGCATACACATAGTCCTCATACATAACATATATTCAAAGCTTACAAACATGTCAAATGCATAAGCAAACACACCATATTCAAATTATCTTTCCCTCTAACATAATGCAATTGAATCATAATTTAACATCCAAAGCATTAAATCATATAATCCTAGCATGATATTAAACATTCAAAACATGTTATCATAAAACTACGAGTTCAAAGTCCCTTACCTCATAATCCATGTGACTTTGAATACGAGCACATGATAGTGGTGGTGTTGGTGGCCAAAGGCATCGCCTAGTTGAGAAAGTTGTTATCCTGAGGGTTTAGGAAGAGCTGGAGGTAATAACAACACGACAAGAGGTGACCGAAAACTATGCGGCAAAATATTTGAACCACGACATCACACTAGGAGTGACCAAGAGCATGGTCATGCCAACAAGAATGGTCGTTCGACCGGAAATGGGGTTGGTTAATTGAAGGTGGAAACTACCCGGTGGAGGTCATGGTCGACTATCAGATGGTGTAAAAGCGTCTTTACTCAATGAACACAATGGCACATGTGGCACCCCGTGTTCCGATTGCATTTAACCTAAGAGGGTTAGGAGTAATTATATAATTTTAGTTAAATTTTGAAGGGTTTTAAGTGATGAAATTCTCATATATTGTTAGAGCTCAAAGTAATGAGTATAATGAACCTAAGAATAAGCAAAAAGGAGGTCGGGAGCGAAGGTTATGGCCTCAGGAAATGTGCCATATGGGCAGGATCCACTTTAAATTATGAGATAACCTACCCATGTGGGGTCTAGTTTTGAAGAGATCATCGATACGAGTCCATCGGTACTAAAAATGCGCGATTCCGACTTTGGGATAAAAAGTTATCGCATTTTGAAGTTGGAATTGTATTTGAATAAACTAATAATAAAATATTCATACAAGGAAAAAATGGCTGACGTCGGTTAGCCGAGCCGAGCCGCGTCAGAGCCGGAGCAGAGTCGCATCATTGCGGCCTTCCACGCGATGCGGGTCCCACGCGATCGCGTGGTGTGTCCGTGCGCAGCGCTATGATGCACGCATCATACACGTGTTTGGCGCACCATCCACATCTACGGTCCAATCAAAGTGCGCCATGTGGCACGAGTATGTGCGCGCAGATTCTCCCTTCCTTCGTACGCTCACACACGATTTTCTTATAAATTCTCATTTCTGTCAAACTTCCAGAGGAGTTTTGGGAATCGTTCTGAGTTCGTTTTCTTCTATTCAAAAAGCGTTCTTAGCTAATTTGAGGGTGTTCTACGCAATAGAAGTGTCCATTCCTCGAGTTAGCAACCCTATATAGGGGAAACGTCCCAGGCAAGGGGATGTTCTGTCCTTCACCTATGGGCGCGGGAAGGATAAAGTGTCTCCGGGTAAAGGGAGGTTCTATTCGCCGCCTATGGGCACGTAAAGGGTAAATGTGTCTCCAAGTAAGGGGAGGTTCTATCCGCGGCCTAAAGGAGTGTGAAGGGTAAAGTGTATCCGGGTAAGGGGAGGTTTTGTACTCCATCTACGGGCACGGGAAGGGTAAAGTGTCTCCGGGTAAAGGGAGGTTATGTCCGCCACCAATGGGTGCGCAAAGGGTAATGTGTTTCCGAGTAAGGGGAGGTTCTGTCCACCGCATATGGGCATGAAAAGGGTAAAGTGTCTCTGGGAAAGGAGAGGTTATGTCGGCCGCCTACGGGTGCGGAAAGGGTAAAGTGTCTCCGGGTAAGGGGAGGTTCTGTCCGCCGCCTACAAGCACGTCAAGGGTAAAGTTTCTCTGGGTAAGGAGAGGTTTTGTTCGCTGCCTATGAGCGTGTGAAGGGTGAAGTGATTCCTAGTCATAGGGAGGTTCCGTTCGTAGCCTACGAACACGGAAAGAGAAAAGTATTCCGGAGTTAGAAGAGGTTCTGCTTGCCGTCTCCGGATCAGAAAGGGAGGATGCCCTGAGGAAACGAGCAACTTCGAATGTCGCCACTTCTGGAACTACAGGAGAGTACGCTTTTTTTACCTTCTAGTTTAATATGATTTATGTGAATGCATATCTTAATTAGTAATATACTAATTAAGATATATAATTTGCTGATATGATATATACTGATATGTTCCTATTTAATCTACTTTGATTTATTCTGTTGTGATCTGAATTACTTTGAAATGCTCTATTCTGATTTGACATACTTTGATCTGATATGACCGGTATTGTCAGATGAAATCTGATATGATCTAACATGCTCTGTAGTGTGTTCTGCTCCACTCTATGATAGAGTGGGATGTGTGTTTGTTAGTGTTCTGCTCACCTATGTGAGATGTGTATTTTACTGATTTATTGGCTTCCGTTTGACTCCAACGATTTATAAGATTGCCGTTTGATTCTGAATGATTATTTGGATATAAAGATATACATATTTTAATATATATGATTTTGTGATGCCTAATGCATGTATTAGCCGTTAGGCAAAACTACATTCAGATCCGATTTGTATTGGAATAACGTCAAAGATGATATCCAATACGTACGTAGGCAACCAACAATAAAATAACGTTGGCCCGATCCAAATTAGTTATACAATTAGGTTTGTTCTAATCTATGTGCAATGGAACATTATAGCTTCGTAGCATGTAGAAGAATGTTATGACTCTCGCACTCAGAGTCTGTAGCTCCTTGTTAGTTGGTTTTAAATTTTTTCACTTATTTTATACACTCCGATTCTGTCTTTCGAATTAACCCCCTGTCCAGGTCGAGTTTTCTGGGTCGGGGTGTTACACAACATGCACATGTGACCAAAAGGGTAAAAGGATGGGGAAAGGAGCTTTCAGTGGGCCTAGGTTCTAATTAGGCTAGTGGTGGTTGGATTTCGCTGCTAACAGGTCAAATCGACTCGCAAACAACACATCCACATGTTGTCTTGACCACATCTAACAAAAACCTAGTTTTTGGGTGGGAAAAGGCCAAACAAGGGAGGAGGCATATCCAAGGCAGGCATTGGCAATCCACATCGTCGCTAAGCCAAGGTGAACTAAGCAAAGACATGCCAAAGACCATTTAGTTGCCAGCATTGACAAGATGGAAAAAGGACAGAGGTGGGGTTGCTATGCATTGCACGGATCATGCACAAATAGTGGAAGAGTAGGGTGGAACAAGGTAGAATGGGGGATGGCCTAGTCCTTGCCATGCCAAGACCAGCTGGCCAGAAATGGTTTATGGCCATAGCAAAATGGCCCTCTGACAGCCGGTTCTGTTGCATATGGAAAATAGGAGAGAGGGAGAAATGTCTATCATGGAGGAAAATGACAGAAAAAGGGGTGGAGAAGAACCTTGAAGGTGGACTATTGTCGATGGGTAGGAGAGGAGGGTACCGAGAATGGTTGCCCTTGGTGTTGAAATGACAGGGCGGAGCTGGCCAATGGCCAACCAGCCAAAGTTGGTCATTGACAATCGTCGCAGATGCTAAACAATAAGGTGGTTCGAGCCGAAGAATAGTAGGGTAGGTGAGTGCAAAAGAGGTGTAGTCGGGTTGGGTGAAATGGATCCCTATAGTTGCCTAGTCGGGGTGGAGCCAATGGTGGCTGGCCAGCAAAAGAAGGTATGACAAAATGGGGCATAAGTTTTGTAGGTGCAAAAAAAAAAGAGATAAGAGGGGAGGAGTGCATTGGGCCAATGCAACTACTGTAATGACCCTAAATTTCTAGTAATATTTGTAGCCCCAATAAGCTAATTTTTGAGTTTTTGATAATTTTAAATTAGCCCTACATTGGATGGCGTGGACCCACATGATCCCTAAACTTTAATTATTTTATATCAGTTAGTTTTGGAATGATTAAACTCAGTTTTAGTCTTAAAATAACCCTAATTAGTTACTCAGGGAATTTTTACCCTATTTTATAGCCTAACAGTTTATAAATACAACCCAAAATATTACTATTTAAGAAAAACCCTATCCACTTGCCAATTTGTAAAGGGCTGTGCAAGGGAGAAGGAGGTTCTCTACCCCCATTTTTTAAAGAGGAAAAATAGATTAAGGTGTATTTTCTTGCCCTAATCACCCCTAATTTTTCGATTTTAGTCTTAATCCTCCATATCTTCATTTCTCCCAAATTAATTCTTGATTTTTTCCATTAAGAATCTTATTTTTAATTTCAATTTAAAACCCTAAATGGGTGATTTTCTTTTTTAACTAAAAGAATCATAGCTCTACCTCTTTTCAAATTGATTTGAACTTATTAGTTGATTTTAATTAAGTTTTAATTGAAACCCTAATTTTTGGGTAGGATTTCTTGAGGATTTAAGCTTATTCATAGATCCAAAGGCTTTATAGAGGTAAGGGGATTTCATCTCTTGTGGTTTTATCAGGTATATGTAGGTTCTTACTTTATTTTGTGCTTTAATGGTAATTTGTTGAAAATATGTGATTTATGGCTATTTTCTTGTAATTAAGCATGAAAATGATTAGATATATCATATTCTAGGATTAGATTTTGATATTATGAAGTTTTAGGGTTATTTTAGAATTTATCTTTAATTTTTGATTGTTTTTTATTTGAATTTTCAAAAGGTTGTAGACAAACTAGGAAATGGGTAAAAAGTGAATTGTGAAGGGCATTCGAATAGCCGACCATACGAATGGCCTACCTGGTCTATTGAGCGGCCTGGTGTTCAAACGACTTGAGAGGGCGATCGAATTATCAAATGATAGATTTTGTGATTTTAGCCATTTTTGTGCATTTTGGCCATTTCTTATTCTCTTCTCATAAATCTAATTCTTTATTATTAAAATGACTTATGACTGCCTATAAATGCTGTTGTGAATGCATAAGGACAGTTTTTGAATTATGATTTAGCTCAAACATGATTTAGACTGTTCTTGTTAATTTTAATTTGATATTCTACTAGCAACACATTCATGTTTTATGACTTCTTAATGATTACTTGATGATTCCAGTAGGTTTAACTATGGTGATGTATAAATATGCTTGCAGATGTTATATTAAGTTTAGGTGAATCATGTTTCTCATGTTCTAGCTTAAGTATGGTTATGTTTATGCTTGTCGAGTTCTAGCATGATGTTATACTTGTCTTGAATTTATATTTCGATCTTTTCACCACATTTATTCCATGATTCGGGTAGGGTAGGACTGTGATAAAATTATGGATGCATGCATAATATAACATTAATTATAGTTTGCTCATGTTTCCCATGTCTTAGCTTAGGTTTGCACATTACCACTTATGTACACTCTTGCGTAGATATTTATGATTTTATTTGGCACAAATGGACCATGTTTCATGCACATCTGAACTTATTTGAGCATGTTTACTTGGACCCATTTATCATTTTCTCACATATGTATCATGTGACATGCATAATGAAAACGATTTATTTATGAGATTAATCGTGATTAGTCATGGTCGATCAATTGGATGACATTGGTTGTCAGATTAATTATTCGGAGGCTTATCGATTAGTTTTTGGATCCAAAAGGTCATGATTTTGTTTTGTGTTCCTTCATAAATGTGGTGCATCTCTGGATTGAGATGATGCAATTAGCTAATGTGAGTTTATTTTGACTAGTTATCTGGACTCTGAGAATTTAGGATGGTATGTCCGTATGCACTGGCCTACCACAGTGCTATAGTTTTCCTTTCGAGGAATTCAGACTTTCCCTTGCAAGGTTAGTCCTGGGCAAGTAGGTTGCTCTAGTTTTCCTTCTTGGAATTTGAACCTTCATTTTTAAGGATTGTCCCGGGTGAGCAGGGGTACCTACCCAGTTAGGTAACCTACCCAACCGATCTAGTTTTCCTTTTATAGGAATTTGGACCTTCCCAGCTAGGGATTGTTCTGGGCGAGCAGGTTGATTATTTTTCTCATTGTGAAGCATTCACAATTGATTGTTGCATGTGTATGGGAGATAATACTCACTAACACAAGTTGTGTAGGAACAATGAAACTTATGTTACACATGTTATTATAATATGATTTAGATGAATATGCAAGATGGTGTGTGGTGATGCACTTGATGTTGGAGGTTGAATGTTTTTCTTGAGTAATGATTATGCATGAGTTTATGTTCAGAAATGATTCATGTAGGTTATGATTATGATAATGAGTTTCATATGTTTACACATGAGGTGTATATGTGTTATGAGCTATTGGTGAACTCATGATGCATAGGTGGTACGATATGTGTTTATGAAGTGTGGGTTACAACATGATATGCAGGTAGCATGACTATGAGTTGACGAAATATGTTATATATAGCATGATATGTAGGTGGCATGACTACGAGTTGATAAAATATGCTATATATACCATGATATACAAGTAGCATGACTATGTGTTGATAAGATATGCTATATGTAGCATCACATTTAGGTGGCATGAGTAGATGCTTATAGAATCTGACTATGTGTTGATGAGATATGTTATATATAGGATGACATGCAGGTGGCATGAGTAGATGCTTATATAATGTAAATTATGACATGATGCACAAGTGGCTAAGGTTTATGTGATTGTGTCAAATAGGCATGGTGAATGCTTATATGATGAATGTTTATGTTAATTATGTTTGGGTTATCATTATGAATTTACATTCTGTATTAAAGCCCTTATTGAGCTTTTGCTCACCCCTCTTTGTTTGTTTTTTATTTTGGGGCCGCATATTGTGCCATGTAGGTTATTTATACAAGCGCTATGTTGAGCAACATGAGGACGGTGTTCGTTATTGAGGGGATGGGTTATAGAGATGACTTAATTAAGTTTGATTTTATGAGATGTAGAGATTATACTTTAAACTCTACTTCACACTTTATTAGATATAGATGACTTAGACTTATGTTAGCCATTGTGGGCTTGTTTATGTTAAGACTATATGATGCGGATATGAGTAGACTAATATGTTTAATTAGTAGTCATTTCTTTGTTCATTTTGCTTTTATACAAAGTATTCATATGCAACTCCGTAATGTATACCCAAGGATGGGTTAAGTCTTCCACAATCCAACTCCACTTGGTTACGCTGCATAACCACTTACTTCTTGGGCTAGGTTTGGCTTGGGGTAGCATGTTTTGGGGCATGTTAGAACCTGTCCCGCACGATCGCGGGCCAACACATCTAGTTTTTGTATCGCTAGATCAGGCCTGAGAGATCGCTACATGCGGTGTTGCTTGGTCATGCTTATGAGTTGTGTATTCTGGAAATAAATGTGATACCTATGAAAAATGATTAGCATGAATTACATTATATTTTGATTGCATGCTCTACCATGGTAGTTCCTTAGCTAAAGAACCAAGAATGTACCATTACTTGGAAACCCATCGAGAAAAATAATCGACCTTGGCACATGCGCAAAAAGGTATAAAGCATAATGAAAAAGCTCCTATCCTCCTAAGCCTTTCGATTGCCCCATGAGCATCAAGGTGAACGTTGTTTGGTATCATAACTCCTGATTTTTATCGTCATTGGATGAACCAACAAGTTTTGGATATATTTTTGGATCAGATTTCTTTTTGAATAATTAATATTTTTAAATGAAAGATATTTTAAAAAAATCATATCTATTTTTTGGGATTTATGTTTGGCACTACTTTAAATTTTAATTCAACCTACTAAATAAAAATATACTCACAAACCCCTAGACACTGCAGGTGTTTTAGCATTGATGGAGATGAAAATGGAAGAGAATTCCAATTGAGTTATCAGGTTGCTATAATAGAAATTTTTGTAAATATTCACGAGTGATGTTAAAAGGCATAATATGCCTTGCAGGTTGTGAACTCTGTATAACTATCAGCTCTACGCACAGTGGTCCTTAGCCTATGTGTTGTATTATTTGAACTTCTACTAAATCAATGCATTCTTTTATGTCCTATGATTTTGCTTTAAGTATCAAACATTTGATTATGGAACTAGGATATACATTAAAAGTGTCAACTCCTATGGGAAAGACTTTCCTAGCTTAGGAGTTTCTGCAAAATGTGTTTGTGTCCTTAGAAAATAAAAAATTGGAGATTAATTTTATGCTCTTAAGTATGTTAGACTTTGATGTCATATTAAGAATATATTGGTTAGCCAAAAATGAAGCCTTGGTAGACTATAAAAGAAAAAGAGTTATGTTCCATAAGCAAGGAGAGAGAAGCTTTAGCTTTTATTGAAACAAGGAACATAGAGGGCCTTCTGTCATATTTGCTCTTAAGGCTCAACATTTGATATCTAAAGGATGTCACATATATCTTTCCAGTGTAATAGCAAAAGAGCCTTGAGCTTATAAATTAGAAAACATTGATCTGATAAGGGAATTTTCTAATGTATTCCCTGATGACCTTCCTGGGGTAACACCAAGAAGAAAGATAGACTTCATTATTGACTTACTACCAAGAGCATGTCCTATCTATAAGGCATCCTACCGTATGGAACCTATAGAACTAAAAGAATTAAAGTCAATTGCAAGAGTTACTAGATAAAGGATTTATTCGACCCAATGTCTCACCTTGGGGAGCTCCATTGCTATTTGTAAGGAAGAAGGACAGATCCTTGAGATTATGCATAGATTATAGGATGCTTAACTATGTAACTATAAATAATAAATATCCTTTACCCCGGATTAATGATTTGTTTGGTCAACTAAAAGAAGCTAAAGTATTCTCAAAAATAGATTTCAAGTCTAACTGAGAATACAAGATGAAGATATGTGAATGCCTGAAGATGCTTGAGATAGCACTTATGATGCCTAAAGCCATTTTCGATGGACAAGCCATTTGCATTGGCACCTGTGATGCCTAAATTTGTTTGTGATGGAACTTAAGAAGGCCACAATCAGTTCACAATGGAACTTGTGATGGAACTTATGAATACAACAGTTAGCTTGTGATGGAACATGTATTGGCACTTGTGATGCCTAAATCTGTTTGTGATTGCCACAAATAGTTTGTGATGGCTGCAATCAATTTGTGATGGCACTTGCAATGGATGCAATCAGTTTGTGATGGAACTTGTGCATATTTTCCTAGTCTATAACATTGTTCATGTGGGCTACAATTATAAAGGTTTTGATCCACTATCGATGACCAGTCCATCGAAATTTATATGGCAATCACACTTGCAATGGCGAATGGCATCAAAATTTTGATGCCCTTCTCAATGTATCTCCTTACATTCCATCACAATATCCATCGCAATGCCCATGGCAAACATCCATCGAAATTGGATAAAAATTACATGTAAGATCATCGAAAGTGAGACCATTGCATGTACTATCATTGTAAGTATTACCATCGAAAGTACTTACATGGCAACAAAAGCCATTGAAGCAAATGTCATCGAAACAAAGGCCATCACAAATAGAGTTGAATGTGTTTTAAAATTTACATGCCTCCCCATTGTATTTGTTGCCCAATCTTTGAAGGTCAAGGCCCCCTGTCTTGGAGAACACTGCCTCTTCTACTTCAGCTCCACTTGATGCAATCAGATGGATAATGGGAATGCATGAATGGGGAACAAGGTGGATACAATGGACTGAGGTAGCTAGAATGAGAGGTAGAGGTCAAGGTAGCTGGCAGAACTGAGTGGCGGAGGCCAAGTTAGTTGCCAGAACTCAAGAGGCCAAGGTAGCTAGAATTGACAAGCAGATGACAGATTTGAAATTGTAGGTCAAAAGAGGTGCAGAGGGCCAAACTAATGGATGGATACGAGAGAGATGAGCCAGAGAAAGGCGAAAATGAGGGTGACTAGTCATTGGAGCTTAGAGAGAAGACATAAACAAGGCCGGAGGGATGAATGACAAAATGGTTCTAGTCGGGATGAGGTTTTATAGTGAGAAGGGCAAAATGGGGATTCTACTAAATATATTATCCTCCATATTTACAAATTGGGCACTTGCCCATTTTGACCAACCTCTCACATATGAGGCATAATCTATAATTTCTTGTTGGAAAAATTATTAGGTGAGCCTATGTGTATGGGGAAAATAGTGCTCATCACTTATGCGTAACAGACACATGTGAAAAGTTTTAATTATGGGCCCACAACTTGTTGCATATGCCCATCATTTATAATGTCACTGTTCTACGGGCACGTCATTGACAATAAGTGATGGACATTATTTTCCCATATGTATGTATCTTGTAATTTCCAATACAATAGCAGAATTTACTTTTCTTGGTCCAATCAATATTTGGTGTAAGATTTTATTAGAGACAAAGTAGTGTAGGACAATCATTATACTTAGATGTCTTTTGGACAAAGTTTTTCACCTGCAACATAGGCGCTTTTGAACTGAGTCTCCGCATAAGGAAGGTTGAGGAATTGGGCAGAAAATTAGGTGGAATATTTTAGCCTAAACTCTAACGGGGAAAGTCACTCTGCTACAAGCAAAACTACATCTTGGAAAGACTAGAGTGTAGGAGAAGTGTGGGCGAATTCGACCAATAAAATTAAAAAAAATGCATTTCTTATAGGATCAAGTCATACGCATGACCTATACAACCATTCACTAAAACTCACCATGATGACTACGAACTTGCCTTTGTAGAGCTAGCAAAAATGCACATGCATTATGCATATAAAAATAAATTAGATAAAAAAATTAAATTAAAAATAAAGTATGTATTGAACAAAGATCTCCTTGTATGATACAATTACAATACTATATACTAATCTATATACACTCGTAGCATGCAACAACGAGTCCAAATATTATAGGCTTAATATTAGGTCATAATATGGTGAAAACAATGGTGTCAAAAGGCTTTATACTATGGAATGTGTCATTCATATTCAAGACCAATTTAGTGACAAGTCTCATTTAGTAGAGGTCGTTAGGAATTTTCCAATGATGTCAAAAATACGTGAATTTGAACATGTGTAATATAGATAAAGATAAAAAAATAGATTATTGTGAAGTGTGATGTATGCATGCTACCTACAAAAAACTTCAAGAAAACATACGATGTGAGATCTCATTTGATAGAACTTGTCAAGAGCTTTCAAATAATACTAAGAACATGTAAATCCTAGTTCGAGAGTCACATATATAACCTTATAAAGTTAAAACTAACATAATGTAAAAAATAAGGCCCCATGTCATATTAGCAACAAGGAGGATTAGTTTGACATACGACAACCATTTAAAAGAAACTAAGTAAATAATTTTGCTAAAATTCTCTCGTATCATATCACGTACCAAAAACTAGTATTAAAGGACATTATAAGAAAGTATGAGGGTAAAATAAAAAATTTAGCAAAAATCTACCATCACTCAATTTACTTTATATAATAGTATGATTTGATTATGCTATCCAACCAGGAGAGCTAAGGCCACTAGTTTATGAACATGAAATTGCAAAAGTAAAGTTCAGTGAAAATAATTTGAGACGCAAACAGATCTTTAAGAACATAATCCTTCAGAATGGAGAATCTCTGTGGACAGAAGAATGAGCATTGGTATCTCCAAGAGACCTCCCTCAGTCTAGGTTGCATTTTTTTTATCTTCGTACGTATAAAAGAGAAAGACATTATGAACATTCAACTATTGCCTAAGAAAGTCCATGAACAGCATTAATTCAATAATAACAATGACAAACCACAAAAGTCAGCAGGTTTTCTTACCTTAAATGTAGGATGGATACATTCATCAATCATGGGTCCATGGTGCTTTTTTTTTTGTGTGCACAAATAGTCATGTTCCGAATTATGGTCATTACTCTGTTCAGGGATTATCCAAAGAGCAGTGGTCAATACCACCTTTAACTAGAGCCCGCAAAGGGGCGTTTTATCAAGACTGGCTAGATACATCGTCATTTGAACATTTAAGTAAGAAAGCAGGAGGCTATTTAAACCAGTAAGTCACAAGCAAAGTTGTTGTTCTGACAGACTAGATAAAAGTGTTTTAGAATGCTGCTGCTGAGAAAGTCGCCAGTGTAATTTCCCAAAAAACAGAAAGTTGCCAGTGACGAACATCAGTGCATAACAGTGATAGAGGTGTTCTAAGTTCTGGTAAAAGGTTTTCAGATCCCTATATTTCAGAACAAGTTGAACAAAGGAAATTCGGAATTTTCTTCACTATCAACAAATCAAAATACAAATGTAACAGAAACTTTACACGAATTCAAGGAGATTAATCCAACCTCAATGAGTTCTTCACAGAGAACTTCGAACAGAGAGTCGTAGATTCTTCTAATTTGAAAACAAAATTCATCAACTCACTAACTCCACTACATTCGACCAATTTATACTGTTTATAACCATCTGACATGGACGTCAGCTGGACAGAGGCTGATGTAAGCATCGACCCAATCCTCCCACGTGAATCCTATGCAATTCCAGCTCCCATCAGGTTGAAGACGACCGTCGGTCCCAACGACCTGATACCATTATGCATTGACCATTATACCCTTCATCGTCAGCCGTCAAATGTTTCCAACAATCCCGATTAGAACTTGTACTAGTGAAGGACTACTTTACCCCTTTAAGTTGTAATCGTCAGATTCATCCAACGGTCATGATTAAACCTTTATTAGTGAAGGACGACTTTACCCCTGATTTCTTTTAAAATGAAACCATTCCATGAAATGCCAGAGAGACATTCCTCTTTTCTGTTTTAACCATAACAGGCCTGCATCAAAGTTTCCCTGCTGAACAAAGCTCGACCTCGAGCTTAGAGCCTTAAAGACAATAAAAAGGCTTCTCTTCTCCTCGGTAAAGAGTGAGATCTTTAATATTAAAGGTCGAAGATATAGCGAAATCAGATAGAATGTCGACCACAAAAGCATTGTCACCGAGCTTACGCAGAATGCAACATGGACCATATTTACGCTGTCTAAGCTTATGAGCTAAATGTGCAGGGACTCTGACTTTGCTGATATGCACCATAACTTATCCCCTTCTTCCAATTTAACAAATCGATGATGTTTATCTGCTTGTTCCTTATATTTGGCATTGACTCTTTGTAGTTTATCATGAATAGACTGATGAATGTGCTGCGTCATTTCAACAGTTGACACAGCCTTTGAATGTTCTTCTGGTTGTTTGGGCAATTGTACTAGATCAATAACATGGCGAGGGTTTCTTCCGTACATTACTTCAAATGGTGACCGACCAGTAGAACAATGAGTAGCAACATTATAAGCAAATTCTGCTTGAGGCAAAGCAATATCCCACTGTTGAGGAGAATGACCACACAAACATCTCAATAGATTTCCTAGAGTTCTGTTTGTTACTTTTGTTCGGCCATCCGTTTGTAGATGACATGTGCTACTGAATTCTAGTTTAGTCCCTAGCCTTTTCCATAATATTTGATAAAATAGACTTAGAAACCTATTGTCTCTAATAGAAGTAATGGTAGAAGGAATACCATATAATCGAACAATTTCCCTGTAAAATAGCATGGCTACATGAACTGCATCAGTAGTTCTTGTGCAAGGTATAAAATGAGACATTTTTTAAAATCGATCTACCACTACATAGATAGAATCATTTCCCTTTTGTGTGCAAGGTAAACTAAGTATAAAATTCATACTTATGTCTGTCCAAGGCTTATTAGGCACTGGTAACGGTTGATATAGACTTGTGTTAGTAGCACCTCCTTTGTTAATTAAATAGACAGTACATTTGTGAAGAAACTGTTCCATATCCCTTTTAAGGTGAGGCCAAAATATCTATTATGCAAAGGCTGAAGAGTCTTATCTCTGTCAAAATGACCACCCAATCCACCCACATGCACTTCTTGAATTAATTGCATTCACAATGATCTTGTTGGAATACAAAGTTGATTGCCCTTGTACAAATAGCCTTCTAATATATGGAATTCATCATATGGTTTAGTCTGTTGATATTGATCTCTCAGACATTCAAACCCAAAGATTTTATTGGACAAAGTAAGAAGTAAAGTATACCTTCTACTCAAGGCATCCACAACTTTATTTAAAGTACCAGATATATGTTTAATGGTAAAAGTGAAGTCTTGTATATCACTAATCCATCGAGCATGTAACCTATCAAGTTTTGACTGACCATGTAGATATTTCAAAGCATCATGATCTGTATGTAACAAATATTTCCTAAAAACCAAATAATGTCTACAGTGTTTGAGTGATTGGACCAAAGCATATAACTCCAATTTATATGTTGACCACTTCATTTTTCTATCATTTAACTTGACACTGTAATAAGCCACTGGTTTGCCCTCTTGTGTAAGCACAACACCAATACCCAAGGCTGAAGCATCACACTCAACTTCGAAGATTTTTGTGAAATCTAGTAAAGCCAAAGTTGGTGCAGAATTGAGCTTTTCTTTGAGTAGTTCAAAACTATGTTGTGCCTTTTCATCCGAATGAAATTTATTCTTCTTTAAATAGTCAGTAAGAGGATATGCCAACGTACTAAATCCCCTAATGAATCTTTTGTAAAATGTGGCTAAGCCATGAAAACTCCTTACTTCACTCATAGTTGTAGGAACTGGCCATTCCATAATAGCCTTGATTTTACCCTGATCCACTTGGATTCCATCAGCACTTATTGTTATCTTGTTGATTGCCCTACTGTCCACACACATTCTCCAACTCTCATCCTTCTTTGGCACTAATAAAGTTGGAATAGCTACAGGGCTCAAGTTTTCCCTAATCAATCCTCTGTCAAGCAAATCATGTACCTATTTTCACAATTCATTGTGTTCTATAGGGTTCATCCTATAATGAGAAACATGTGGCAAATTTGAACCATGAATAAGATCAATATGATGTTGTATATCTCATAAATGAGGTAATGGCATTGGCATTTCATCATTAGCAATTGATTTAGACTGATTAAGAAGGTCTTGGACTTTTGCAAATAATTCAGGTTTTAGAAGTTTTTCTGGAAAACCTTCATTCTTACATATCATTACCAAAAATAAATGGGTTTGGAACAATTTTACAGGTAAATTGTTCACCAATAACATAGATTTCTATCCTGTTTTGGAAGCTGTGGGTGATTTTCTAGATTTTGATACAGTCGATGAGGATGCAAAAAGGTCTTCCATCTTAACTGTGTTCAATTTTCTTTTTGAGGCCAAAAAGTGATTACCACTGTAATGCCCTGTCCCAAAAACCAACCCGAGTCAGGGGTTCAGAGGGGATAACCCACACTCTGGGTTACCCAAAATGATTAAAATCGAAACCAAAACCAAGAAGGTCTGACTATGAGTGTGAGAGTCTTCACGTTTCTCTACGCTCTACAAAACTTTTAACGCTTCATTGAGCGTAGGCTAGAACAAACCTAATTATATAACTAATTTGGATCAGGCCAACGTTGCCTTGCAGTTAGTTGCCTACGTAAGTATCGGATAACATCTATGATGTTACTATGATAAGATCGGATCCATACGTAGTTTTGCCTAACAGCTATTAAGTACATCAGGCACTACGAAAACACATACGTCAAAATATATATATCCGAATATTTAATCAGAGTTAGACAGAAGCCGATAAATTAGCGGAAACACACATCTCGCTCTATCACAGAGCCGAACACCACACGGACACCATCACAAGTCTCGCTCTACCCCAGAGCAGATCCAATCACATTCACATGTTTCGCTCTACCCCAGAGCGAGATCGAACACATCACACCCCAGAGCGAGACGAAACAAAACCAAAAGTCTCGCTCTACCCCAGAGCGAGACCGAACACATTAGGTCATATCAGCACATATAATCACTACGCATATCAAAACATATTGCATCATAGCATAACATATCAAAACACAACATATCATAGCATGACATACATCCTAATTACACATGCCTTTATATAATAAAATCAGAGGGTTGGAAATGCTTACTCCCCTGATGTCGCGAAAGGTAGCGGCGTTCAGGATTGCTTATGCCTTCAAGGCATCCTCCCCTTCTGATTTGGAGGCATTGGACAGGGCCTCCTCCTGCTTCTACACATTTCTCACTTGTGCTTGAAAACGACGGAAAAAACCCTCCCCTTTCCTGGAGATGCATCACTTTTTGCAACAATGGGCGGCAGACAGAACCTCCCCTACTCGGGGATGTTCCTCACACTACGTGGCCCTTTGGTAGAGGGCAAAGCCTCCCCTACTCTCGGCCACTTCCCTCGATGCGGCCTGGTGACGTAGGACAGACCCCTCTCTCTCCGGGCCACTTCTCTCTCTTCAAAGAATGAGGATGGCGAACAAAGCCTCCTCTTGTCCCTAGTTGATCCTCCCCGTCCCCGGTGACACTTAAAAAGTAGTGCACCCGTATGCCATGAATAGAATGTCCCCTTCCCAGGGCGTTTCTCACACTGTGTGGCCCTTCTATGGAGGACGGAGCCCCCTCTCTCTCCAAGCCGCTTCTCTATCTCCTTTGGGACACAAGGGTGGCAGACATAGCCTCCTCTTGCCCCAGGTCATTGCCCCTTTTAGGGATGCCAACTCGAGGAATGAAGCATGATATTACATAGATCACCATCGAATTAGCTAGGAACGCCTCTTAAACGACTCGAATCAAACTTAAAATGAGTGAGAAATGAAGAAAAGAAGTTTTAAGAACTTAGGAGAATATGAGAAAACGTGGGAGAGTCTTTCCCACCCAAAACTAAATGTTCTAGATGTTATTTATATAAAAATGGATAAACGTGAGGCTGACACATGGGAGATAGGATTGGCACGTGTCATCTCATCCACTGTGTCAGCGATCTTATCCACTTCATCGTCAGTCATATCCGCTTGCATCATCAATCTTATCCGATTCCTCATCAATCTTATCTGTTACATCATTAATCCTATCCGATATTTATTAAAATAATATTTTAACCTCAAAATGCGATAACTTCCTACCTCGAAGTCAAAATTGCACGTTCTTTATACCAATGGATTCGTATTGGCAAGCCCTTCAAAACAAAACCACACATGGGTGGGTTATCTTGCACTTTTTAAGTGGGTCCCGCCTATATGGCACACTTCTCGAGGTTATAACTTTTGATCCCGACCTCTGTATCACGTGTTCTTCGATTCATTGCGCTTGTTGCTTCGAGCTCTACCTGTATATTGGGATTCCATCTCTTGAAACCTCTTATCTAAAATTACTAAATTACCCCTTGGGTTGGACATAACCGAAAAATGGGTCATTACATTCTTATCCCCTTAAATGAATTGCGTCCTTGCAATTCGCCCAAAACCACTCTTCAACACACAACGAAATCAGAACATAAAGATAATAGAATTCGATCGTTATTATGATAGAAATCAAAAATATAATTTTGATAATTTAAATATCAGAGAAAATCATCAGAAACACAATCCGATAGTCACTCGGATAAAACCGTCGGAATTTGAATCCGACAACACATTCGAAAAACACACAATATTTGATCGTTAAAGACAAATAAAACACATAATTAGAATCCAATAATTACTTGGATTTCACATTCATAAACATCATCCGATAATTTATACTCGGATAACACAAAATGAAATCCGATGAATTATGATCGGATTACACACTCTAAACATAATCTAACTATTTTAAAACTAGATAAATCATTATTCAGAGTCAAAACACAATATAACAATTCAGGGCTAAACAGATCTCTTCAAAAGAAATCCAAAACACTCTTGGACTTTTCAATATCTTATAATTACAATCTGATAATTTAATCAGATAAATTATTTCTCAAAAATCCGATTTAAAATCGACACTTTTCTTTTCAACATCACAGCGAAGCAAATCAGCTTGGAACACATAAAAGCATATCCACAATTGCAATTCTGAATCAAAGCACATCCACAACTCAAATCTGAGTCACATCACAAGCCATGATACCCAACGGCCTCGGCATTCATGGGGCAAACAAGGGCCACTTAGGGAAAGAGTTTTCCCATGATACTCCACCCTGCGCAAGCCACTTGCCGATTATTTTTCTTGGTGGGCATCCACATGTATGTCCAAAACACTAAGTGGTATGTACAAACACATCACATCCAAATATGCGTCACAACACAAGTTGGGATACCCAACGGCCTACCTTCGGCGCTCATGGGAAAAACGAGGGCCACTTAGGGAAGGAGTTTTCCCACGATGCTCCACCTTGTGCGCGCCACTTGCCAATTATTTTTCTCAGCGGGCATCCACATTAGTCCCCCGTTCTCTAACCAAGGGGCTAAACATAACCACCAGCACTCGCGTATCATTGTACGCACCAAATTATTTTTTTGAGCAAAATTTTTTTTAGAAAATGGAGCCATAAATCAGGCTTGATCAAAACACGCCACAACACTAAAATCCTTTCAGAGCGAAATGGTTTAAAGCTCTTTGCTCGCTCTAGAGCATTAAAAACGATTTCAATCCCCCCGCCCCCCCAACCAAACAGATTTGAAATAGAAAATTCATCTCAATATACGTGTAGATTTACTTAAGAGATACCCATCTACGCCGCATGTCCCGTAACATGGGTGTTTGATGGTTTCTCCTTGGTAATTCTACTGGCCATTGAAACAACTTTATAGTTTCAAATCATTTTTCTAAACACAAAGGGTTTGAAATTAACTTTCTTATAACAAATCCACCATCAGACTCAACCGTAGAGTGGTCTACCTGCATTGCATGTCCCGTAACATGAATGTTGGGTAGTCCCTCTTCGAGAATTCCACAGGCTTTCGAAATAATTTCGCTCTAAGTTAAGAGTGAACTTTCAAAATACAAATATTATGAAATTAAATTTCATTTTGAAACACTGGCAAAACTATCTTTAGAGTGATCCACTAACACCTTATGTCCCATACCATGGTCATTTGGTGGTTCCTCTTAGGGAGTTCTACCTCCTTTTAAAATAATTTTTCTTTCTTTCAAACTGATTCACTCTAATTTAAAGCAAATCTTTTGAAATGCATACTTTTTTTAAATTCATCCGCAAAACAAACACTAGAGAATTCCACCGCACATCCTCTACCACGGATATTTTGGTGGTTTCTCTTAGGTGGTTTCACTGTCTTTTTAAAATAATTTGAAATCAATTTTCAAATTTTAGATCATTCAAAATCGAAGTTCAACATATGAACCATTCAAAATCGAAGTCACTCAAAATATTTTTAGAAAATCATGTAATACATTAGAAACAAATATTTTCGATTGAATTAAATTCAAAATCAGAATTCGAATAAAAACGCAAAGTAGCAAATTCAGACAGAAATGTTTAAATAATTTCTAACTCGAAATCAAATTTCATAAAATCAACGTTCGCATCAAATCTCTTGCAACACATGCAAGACAAAAATTTAAAATTATTTATGTTTCAAAATTAGAAGTCATAAAATAAGAGTTCGTTTTAAATCCGATGCAACACTCGTAGAACAGAAAACTCATAATTAGAATTGACCTTGAATCTAATACAACACATGTGGAAGTTCAAAAATTGGAATCCTTAATTCCGATATCACAAGTAAAGAACGAAAGATTCACAATCGGAATTTTCCTTAATTCCGATATCACATATGTAGAACAGATGTTCACAATTGGAATTCATATAAAATCTGATGACCCACGTGCAGAACTGCACAAATCACAATCGGAGAATATATATATTAACTTCGATACAACACTTTCCGAAATGAAACTTCAGATCAAAACGACCCTCACAAAACGGAAAGTCAAATCAAATCACTATATATTTTAAAATATTTTTCTCTCGCAAACAGAGCAAAGATCCAATACCATTTGTAACGCCCTGAACCGGAAACCGACCCAAGCCGGGGGTTCACAGGGGGTAACCCGCAAAATGATTAAAATTAAAATCAAAACCAAAACCAGGAGTGGCGGACTATGAGTGCAAGAGTCTTCACGTTCATCTATGCGCTATAGAACTTTAGCGCTCCATTGCGCATAGGCAAGAACAAATCTAATTATATAACTAATTCAGATCAGACCAACATTGCCCTACCATTGGCTGCCTACATACGTATTGGACAACAACTACGATATACGCTGATACAATCAGATCTGTACATAGTTCTGCCTAATGGCTATTACATACATCAAGCACTATGAAAACACATACGTCAAAATAAGTATATCCAAATATTTAATCGAAGTTATACGGAAGCCGATAAATTAGTGAAAACACACATCTTGCTCTATCACAGAGCTGAGCACCACACGAACACCATCACATGTCCCGCTCTACCCCATAGTAGATCCAATCACATTCACACATCTTGCTCTACCTCAGAGCGAGACCAAATACATCACACGTCTTGCTCCACCCAAGAGTGAGACGGAACACACAACCATACATCTCGCTCTACCTCAGAGCAAGACCGAACACATTAGGTCATATCAGCACATATCATCATTATGCATATCAAAACATATCACATCATAGCATAGCATATAAGAACACAATGAATCATAGAATGACATACATCCTAATTAGCACATGCCTTTATATAATAAAATTGGAGGGTTGGAAACGCTTATTCCCCTGATGTCCCGAAAGTAGTAGCGTTCAGGGTTGCTTATGCCTTCTAGGCATCCTCCCCTTCCGATTTGGAGGTAGTGGACAGAGCCTCCTCCTCCTTATGCACATTTCTCGCTTGCGCTGGAAGACGATGAACAAAACCCTCCCCTTTCCAAGAGAAGCATCACTCTTTGTGATTGTGGGCAGTGGACAAAACCTCATCTACTCAGGGATGTTCCTCACACTACGTGGCCCTTCGGTGGAGGGCAAAGCCTCCCCTACTCCAGGCCACTTCCCTTGATGCGGCCTGGTGAAGGAGGACATAGCCCCCTCTCTCTTTGTGCCACCTCTATCTTCAAAGCACGAGGATGGCGGACAAAGCCTCCTCTTGCCCCTAGCTGGTCCTCCCCTTCCCCAATGAGACTTAAAGCGTAGTGTGCTCGTAGGCCACAGACAGAACCCCTTTCTCGGAAACACTTTTCTTTTCTACACTCGTAATCCACAGATAGGACATCCCATTTCCCATGGCGTTTCTCACACTACGTGGCCTTTCGGTGGAGGACGGAGCTCCCTCTCTCTCGGGGCCACTTCTCTCTCCTCATGGCACAAGGGTGGCAGATAGAGCCTCCTCTTGCCCCGGGCCGTTCCCCCTTCTAGGGACTCCAACTCGAGGAATGGACTATGTAATCACGTAGATCACCCTCGAATTAGCTAGAAATGTCTCTTGAATGACTCGAATCGGACTTAAAATGAGTAAGAAACGAAGAAAAGAAGTTTTAAGAACGTAGGAGAATATGAAGAAACGTGGGAGTCTTTGCCACCCAAAATTGAATGCTCTCGATGCTATTTATATAAAAACTGGATAAACATGAGGCTGATACATGGCAGACAGGATTGACATGTTTCAGTCTCATCCGCTGTGTCGGCAATCCTACCCGATTCATCATCAGTCTTATCTACTATGTAATCAATCATATCCGATATGATATTATTTTATTAAAAAAATATCCTAACCTCAAAACGCGATAACTTCCTACCTCGAAGTCAAAATCATGCGTTCTTTATACTGATGGACTCGTATTGGTAAGCCCTTTAAAACAAGACCACATATGGTTAGGTTATCCTGCACTTTTTAAGTGGTGCCGCCCATGTGACACACTTCCCGAAGTCGTAACTTTCGCTCCCAACCTCCGTTTCACACGTTCTTTGATTCGTTACACTTGTTACTTCGAGCTCTACCCGTATATCAAGATTTCATCTCTTAAAACCCCCTAATACTTATCTAAAATTATTGAATTACCCCTAACCCCTTGGGTTAGGTGTAACTAAAAAACGGGTCGTTATAACAATCCCATTGTGTTCTATCTTATAAGCATTGTCTTTGCCATTATGAATAGCTTGATTGTCATATTTCCATAGTCTACCAAGCAGTAAATGACATAAAGACATGTCGATAACATCACACAGGATATTGGCCTTATATGTTTTTCTAGTGGAGATAGGTACCATACATTGATCTATAATTTTAACTTCTCTTACATTTTTTATCCAACCAATAGAATAAGGATTAGGATGTTGATGAACAAGTAGTTGAAGTTTTTCCACAGCTGACAATGATACAATATTCTCAGTACATCCCCTATCTATGACTATTTTGTAGACTTTACCATTAACTGTACCTATAGTAGTGAATATTGCATGTCTTTGATTTTGTTCAGATGTTTTAGTTGTACATAGCATTTTCCTAACCACTATTACAGTATGATCTTCTTCACATTGATCACCCTCATCTCCAAAAACTTCCTCAGTTGGTGGTAGGCTTTCCTCAACATTATCTTCTTCCTCTTCCTGTAAAACAGGGTTGCATGCCATAACTTTTGCATTAGACTTAGGATCCATTCTTCTTAATGGACACTAATGAGAGTAATGTCCAGTCTTTTGACATTTCCAACACTTATCAAGACCTGGTTTAGAATAGGGCTTAGATGGATCCACAGAAAAGGTGAGTTTACCATCAACTATATAATTATCTTTTCTAACAACTAAAACTCTTTCCGGAGCAGGTTGGTAATTAAAAATCTTAGCCCTTGAAAATTTTGTTTGAGAACTCTCACCTCGCTCAAATTTTTGATTTGAAGAATCTCTATTTAAACTCTTGTACATTAGAGCTTCATTCCTTGCTGCCAATTGATAGGCTTCAATGAGAGAACGAATAGGTTTAACAACTAACTTCTCCTCTAATTCCTGTGATAGTCTATTTAAAAACCTAGAGACTTTTTCATTTTCTATCTCATTCAAACAATTGCGCACAATCTTTGAAAGTTAGCTGAATATTCAGCCATTGTACTGTTTCCCTGTTGATAGTGTTGTAACTGTTAAAACAAGATTTGTACATAATCACTAGGCAGATACATATCCCTCAATAATTTCTTCATTCTTGACCAAGACATAATTGGATGTTTTCCCAAAGGCATTCGGTTATTTTGCAACTATGACCACCAAGCAACAACCCCTTTCTTCAGTTTGCAGGTAATCAAATTAACTTTTATTTCTAAAACATCCACGCAAGAGAATTAATTCTCCACTTCAATTAACCAATCCAGAAAATCTAATATATCCAATTGACTAGAGAAAATTGGTAATTCTAGCTTAGGTTTGAAAAATAAGGAATTATGATACATACCTTGCATATTTATAGGAGGGTGGTTCTCATCTTCTTCACTAGATTCACTACCATCATTTCGAAAACTTCTCATCTTCTCCGCTAGATCCACTATCATTATTTCGAAAACCTTGATCATGCTACATATTCCTATTTATATTTGGTCTAGGATGACCTGCCAAACCTCCCATTGGTATTGCATTAGCCTGTCAAGGTGGAGCTCCAGTTCTATCCATTTGAAGAGCTTGAAGTTGTGTAGTCACTTCCTGCATTTGAGTTAATAACTATTGTTGCATTTGCATCTGCGTCTGCAGCCAAAGCAACATTGTCAGTTGCTCTGTAGAGGTTTTGGATCGATTCAGGTTCGACATCGAAATCAAACCTGTAGGCTTTGATACCGAATTTGACAGAGGCGTTCTAAGTTCTGGTAAAAATATATATTTCAGTTGTACATAGGAAATTCAGAATTTTCTTCACTATCAACAAATCAAAATACAAATATAATAGAAACTTTACATGAATTCAAGGAGATTAATCCAACCTCAATGAATCATCAAGACAGCTGAACCTCAAGTTCTTCACAGAGAACTTTAAACAAAAAATCACAGATTCTTCTAATTTGAAAACAAAATTCATCAACTCACTAACACCACTACATTTGACCTATTTATACTGTTTATAACCATCTGACATGGCACCAGCTGAACAGAGGCCGATATAAGCATCGACCCAATCCTCCCATGTGAATCCTCTGCAATTCCAGCTCCCATATACAGGTTGAAGACGACCAACGGTCCCAACGATCTGATTCCGGTATGTATTTACCATTATACCCTTCATCATCAACCGTCAAATATTTCCAATAATCCCGATTAAAACTTGTATTAATAGACTACTTACCAATAATCCCGATTAAAACTTGTATTAGTAGACTACTTTACCCCTTTATGTTGTAATCGTCATATTCATCCAACGGTCACGATTAAAACCTTTAAAGAACGGATTTACCCCTGAATTCTTTTAGGATGAGAAATCTGGCACCGCAACACTTTATCCAGCCCACCCTACTTTCATAACAATCGGTATATCCACTGGCAATCGGTATATCCACTGGCCCCATATATATATACAGTGGATATCTACTGGCCCCATATACATATACGATGGATATCTACTGTGTTAAAGCGGTGGGCTGGATAAAGAGGGGGGGGGGGCGGCGGGGGATCATAACAGTCCCAATGTGGAAGAAGTAACATTCAACATCTTCGCATTTTATAGAAGAGCTTTGAATGACTTCTCATCCATTCTTTTAAAATGAAACCATTCAATGAAATGCCAGAGACATTTCTCTTTTCTCTTTTAACCATAAAAGGCCTGCATCATAACAGTCCCAATGTGGAAGAAGTAACATTTACGCAAAGTGAATGGTCTTTAGTCCTCAAGTTTCTTTAACTATATTCAGTGCAGGTTGGCCAGTGTATAATTTTTGCAACAATGTCAAGTCCACATTCAACATCTTCGCATTTTATAGAAGAGCTTTGAATAGATTCAAGTCAAAAAACTTGCAGACGGTATACAGAGTTCCAACCACCGTCATATACAAAATATAAACTTTGTTTAACAAGGTTCCTACTTTTTATTAACGCAGTCAAGCCTTAACCTCCTCAGCAACCACTGCAGCAGGTTCCTCTTTTTCTGCTTCCTCCGCTTTATCTGCCGCTCCTTCTGCATGTACACAACAATAATTGCTCTCATACGTCATACTCAGTTGCGGAGTGAACCATCTAACGGTACTAGACACAAAAGCAGTGGAAGTAAAAGGTACATATACAGCATGCACTATTTCATGGTATGATATCATTCCTATATTCAGTGCAGGTTGGAGGAAGGTAAAAGACAGATAAATTTTTAAGGTTTTCTTCTAACCTTCCTCATCCTTCATTTCATCCATATCAAAATCATCATCCCCACCCATGTCCAGTTTCTGCACAACGTCAGGTTTTAGTTAGTACAACAAAACAGAACATAGAATTTAGATAGAAAATTATCTTGTCATAGTTGCCAAGAGCCTCAATCACGCTGGGATTTTAAACAGTACAACATAAAACACTGACAACTCCAGGTTAAGATGCTTGCTACTAACCACGTTAGCTAACATTAGGAGACTTTTTAGAAATAAAAAAATTATCCTTCAACGATCTAAACTATCTTCCTGGACAAGAAAACATTACCCTTCAAGGAAAGCTATAGATAAACATTTTTACAAAAAACAAAAAGCAGGAAGCAAAAGCAGCTGTTTTGTAGCTGAAATATAAAATAAGGTTTTTGGTTTTAATACAACAAAGAAGATAAGACCATGGCACACGTACCATGTTTCACTGAACTTGCACTCCATCCAATATAAAGTACTCAAAATCACATATCAATTTTTTACACTTTCATTAGAGCCTATTTTACATAGTTGAACTAGGCAATACATCTACCAATCTATATTACCTTCTTAAAAAGCAGTAAATCATGTGTTCAGGATAATGACCTGCTGGGGGTGCTTACAGATTTATGTGTTCTAATGAGAACAATCTACTTATCAGACTGTTCATATAAGAAGAATGTCATGACTTAAGATCCTTGTCCAATTTGGTTATTTGCTACTAAAATTGTGCTACAACGATTTCACCTAATATGAACCTTAGCCATGATGGAGCCAAAAAACCCTTAACCATGACGAATGTTATGAGAAAACATGTACAATGTCAGATCTGGTAAGATCATTGTCCATTTTAGTTATTTGCGACTGAAGTTATGCTACAATCATTTCACCTAATACTAACCTTTGTATTAGGTGAAATCGTTATAGAAAACACGTATAATGTCAGATCTGCAGCATTCATGCAAATAATTGTCCAGTACTTACCGAGAAATCCATGTCATCAAAATCTAGACCAGCCTTCTCTGTTAAGAACATCAAAATCAAGTTGGTCAAGCTTCTCAAGGTAATTATAATTCAATAAGATCATTTGGTAAGTGGTCATAGAGTAGAAGCTGACGTAGAAGTTCATATTACCTTCCTCTTCCTCGTCAGCCCATTTGTCCCAGTCAACTTTCAAGAACACAGGCGGCTTTCCCTCCTGCTTGAGTAATCTAGGCCACCATGTCTTCTCGGCTTTCATAATTACATAGAAAATACTTCTCATACCAATACTAACTTTGCTCTCCTGAATCCAGAACCATTTTTTTCCCTTCTTTTCAGGCAAAGCAGTTAACAAACAAAAATTGGGATCCTAAACGTCAGATTTAAGAAACAATACCTCTGCATTTATTTTGTCAAACAACTCCATGCCAATTTCGTACAATATCTCATCCTTCTTAGCTGAAAAGATGAACTTTCCTTCAGGTTCGAGCTTGACCTTCACATCCTTGGCGTCAGGTAGCTCAACCGTCAAGTAAATTTTATCAGATCTCTGAGCCCACTTGACAGTCGGGTGTCGGCTGCTCATACAAACAAGTTTTAGTAATTAGCCTGTTTCGAGTTCACATTCATGCCCATATAACTCTTTATCATTTTCTACATTTAGAAAGTTGTACCATTAAGATGAATTCATCAATCCATTGTTCTACCATAGGTCCATAACTAGTAAACTTGAATAGTCGACAAAATTTAAATAACTGTAGTCGTCATCTACAATTGTTCACAAACTAATTTTAAGAGTAATGCTAGCTGTTAAAGAGCAATTCAAATACGAATATAAATGCACCGTTGAAGAATATAGAAGAGACAAACCAGAATACATTTAGCTCCCATTTGATCACAAAGCATATCATTACACACACGAAGGGACTGACATGTGTGATTATTGATATACAGTATTCAACAACAACATGTAATCCGAAAGCACAGCCAAGAGACTCAAAACTAGGAGTAAAACAGTTTGAAATAGAGAAAATCAAAAGATAGCATAACAAAACGAAGTACCAGCACCTGATGTCCACCAAAACGCAAGTAACTCAACAATTATACGGTGAAGCGCATCAAAAGAACATCACCACCAACAACAAAACAGGGTACCCATGTCGTAAAATCGCCAGCTCTCAACGACCCAAGTTGGGAAATCGTGAAATGCTTCGATATATGAACCAGAATCAGGATTCTTGACGCTCACCTCATCTTCCGCAGCAGACAGAACGAGTTTCAAAACACCGGGAAATGCCGAGTGCTACAACAAGAGACAACACAATACCATCGACAGAAGGCTTTGCCTCGTTAAGGAAGAGAGTAGGTGATATGAACAGGTGTGGAGAAGAAGGAAGAAGCAGCCCGAATGTTCCAGAAAGAGGGAAAAGGAAAAGATTCGAACTTTAATTCCTTTCTTCGAGCAGAGGAATGAAGTGCGAAACTTTGATGGGCCTGACCTGCTGGATCCTGAAGTAAAGTTTAGGGCTTAAGCCTTAAACCTAGAGTTTAGGGTTTAGCTAATGTTAAAGGTAAATAATTTATAGTCCTCTTATATATAAAAAGATTATTTTTTATATTTTTAATATTTTATAATGGCATAAATAGAAGAACGGAAGGGAGAAGGTTATATATTTTAGGAAAGTTTAAGTGAGTAGAGTTGATTTTAAATGACTAGCTAAAGATTATGGGTGCTAATGGACATTTATAGTTTAGATGTCTCTCAGTGTCCGCATCCATTATTATATACAATAGATAATTTTGTTGGTCCAGGGTAGATACGGACCAAGTTTTTTATTTGCTTGGATAGGAAGCTACGGAGTGTTATGGGGCAAAGAAATGTACTATTTGTGATACATACTAAGACGCACGCACATATAAATATATTATATATTTAGTGTGTATTAGTACGCACCATGTATGTATGTATTACGGAGAAGGCCCATAAGTATACGCAACATGTGTGTACAACATTGCACAAAATGCACTTTACAATGCTGCAACGATGTGGATACATGGTTGACCATGTTGGGACACTTTGGTCAGCTAGCTAGCTTGTTGTTTGGAGTATTAACATGTCCCCTCCACCTAAGATAGCATTGGAGAGTAAAGCGTACTATGCATGACACTTACTGGAGTGCACACACAGGTGGGTTATTGTATACTTGGTGTGCATGTGTTACAGAAATTGCCCATAACATTGTGCACCCTCTATGCATGCCTTGTGGGGACATTGCGCAAAATATACAAAATGATGTCATATCTATGTACATATATGGTTGGCCATGTTGAGATACTTGGTCGACTAACTTGTTGTTTGGAGTATTAACATGTTTCCTCCCTCTAATATAATGTTGAAGAGTCATGTGTAGCATTTTGGGGGTTATTTGGCAAACTTTGGACTGGGCATCCCTGTACAACTACTTTAGCTACCGCTCTAGAAATATGCAAGAAATCTCCTATGCAATATATGATGAAGGGATATATTAATACTCTAAACTACAAGCTAGCCTACCAAGTGTACTAACATGACCAACCATGTGTGCACATCAGTGCATGCATTCTGCGCAATGTTGCGTAATGTTACTGACTTTCTCCATAATGTATACACACCATATATACAACACATTTGCATGTGTGTGCCCCAGCACATATCACAAATAATATGCTTTGCTACCCAGTGATAGGACATAAACATATCATTGTTCGTGTCCACGGGCGTTCGCATCTGCCATCCTTACCCAACACTCCTTTAAATATAGTACTCACTCCATCCCAAATTAATATTTATATTTGGCAAAAAAGTTTGTTCTATATTAATTGCTCTATTTTGTTCATTTTAAGTGATTGGGTACTTGAAAAATAGTATTATAAGCTTATATTCCCTTCTCTTAAACATGGGTTTCACCATTTAATAAAAGTTACTATTTTCCTAAATGTAGTTATTAATATGGGATGGAGGGGCTAGTAATTATTACTAACTATTAAGGAAAAAATAGAATCAACTACCGAGATAACATATTAGAACAATCCTAACATGCTACATAGGTACTTTGACAACTTAAAAATATAGATACAATATTTATGTAGCTTGTTACAACAATCCTAACATACTATATAAGTATTGGACAACTTATAAACATAAATCCAAAACCTATGTAGCATGTAAGGACAGTCTTAAGATGCTACTCACAAAATGCTACATAGGCGTTGGACAACTTGAAAACATAGGTCCAATACCTATGTAGCATATTAGGACAATTTTAACATTCTACATAAGTATTGAAAATTTTGAATTTGAATTAGGATAAAAATTTAGGTGTTAAAGTATTTGTCTATGTCCATCAATTTTTGTTTGTGTTCGTAGTTGATAGACTTATACAAAACATGATACGCACTAGGCTGGACACATTCAAGGGGTATATAAAATGGTGAACAGACATGGACAACCATATACCATGTCTATTTTGTTAGTGAGCACCCCTACTAATGATTATAATTTTTTATTAGAAAATTAATTTTATAAAAATAACAATAAAAAAACATGTTGCCCAACCTACCTTGCTTAGGTGAGGGTTGGACTTTAAAAAGCCCGCTATGAAAATAGGTTGGGAGGCGTTAGATCCCTAGCTGCGTAATAGGCTAATGGGCGGATGAGTTTTAGCTTGGCAAGCGGACATCCAACAAAAAGCTAAGAAATGACGGCATTGGTGCGTGGACAGACTCATATACAAGTCCTACTAGGAGTTGGATTCGATGGCGGGCTGGGCGCCATCACCTAGGACGGGTCCTAAGAAGGCCAGGATTCTCACGGACAACTCCTACTTGAAGTAGGAGAGACAATGGTTATGGTTGTTGATTTGTTCCCATGTTTCCTAGTGCGACTAGGAGTTGCCTCGAAGGCCTAATGAAAGTAGGAAGCCCGAGCAAGGAGTTGTGCGCAAGTTAGAGTGCTCAAGACGGTCGTATCTTAGCGGACTCTATGCAAGAAGAGGACGTAGCCAAGACTCTGTATAGAAGGTATGTGAGTAGAGGAATTTTAGCCAGAGTAGGAGTGAGGAATGCTAGGAGAGGCAGGACACTTGAAGGAGGGCTCAGTTGGACTCCTAGTTGGGTTAGGACTCTTTTTTGGGACTGTTTTGGGCATGTGTATGTCTGGTTTCCTGTTTGTAATGGGGTAACGATGTGGGATTCCAAATTTGTAACTAAGGTCGGGCTAGACCTAGTAGTACTAGGCTTCTTGATCCTTCCTTTATATAAAAGGGGTGCCATGGCAGGTTGGAGGGAGATTATTCAAGCATTCAAAACTCAGAATTCTGTAAGGGGTGGACTTAGAGCTTTGGCCACGGTTCCGGAGGACTCTTGGGCAGCAAACACTTTGTTGGTGACCTGGAGGAGATGCTGGGAGCGCACTCAACCAAGGGGCAGACCATACTTAGTAACTCAACAAGGCTTTAGGCAGATTTCATCCAAGGGGTAGACTGGTTTGCAAGATAACTGAGATGGTGTTGAGTTTGGGGGCAAGGTAGGGGCCTTGTTAGTGTAAACTGTATACTGAATAAAAAAGTTTTGGAGGTGGTCTTCTTTCTTCCTTCATTTTACTTTGTTTTGGATTTGCATAAACTTGGGTGAAAGGACGGATAGGCTATTGGTTGCGCAGTGCAGCTAGGCCATCACATGTGCTAATGTTAAGCACAGCTTCGCGCCTGTGACAGTAGGCTAGGGCCCAAACCCAACTCATGACCGGATTTCAACCCTACCCATGATCCACTTTAGAATTGAACAAGCATCACAATCGAGCTCGAAGAGACTCACACATAAGATTGCAAATTAGACAAATTTGCCAATAAATTTACCAAAAAATCACTAATAAATTTGCCAAAGCTAACTCCTAATAATTTTGCAAATGGATTGCAATTAATTGATTAATTCTTGCTAAAAGGTAACTATTTGACAAGCGAAAAGTGTCCAGTTAAGGAAGAGTCGACTATTTTGTAAAACGTTTTTATTTATCAGATACCAACTTTGGTATTTTGCTTTCTTTGAGGACTTTGGGATAATCTTTTTGTCCAAAGAGCAATTTTGGTAATGTATATTTGAACCAAGCAGTCTTCTCTGACAAAAAATTATTTACTCTCGAAGGGAAGAGTTTTTCACGCTCTATACTCACCATGAGCCCAACATAATGAATACCTAAAAAAAGTTTATTTTAAGATCGACGGTGTATACACTAGTGCACATTAATATTAATATCACTAATGTTAATGTGCACTAGTATACGTACCATCAATCTTATGGATGAATAATTCTCAGATGTTCCTTAGGTGGAGCACACGGTGAGTGGGGAGCCTCCCGAAGCATCTTTCAATAATTAAAATTACTCTTCACTTTTTACAAGCCTAAAGTGGGAATAGCTCCCATGTAGTTCTCTTTGAGTACCCGACAGTTTCTCCTCCTTGAGCTATGAGCGAGCTATACGCTCCTTTTATACAGTGGCATGTAGTAATAGAAATTAGTAGTAACCCGTTAACCCTGCCTTTTTCTATTGGCAGCCTCCCGTTTTCACTTGTTCTTTTCAGTGTTTATACTCATATCACTATGCAAATAGTCTATTCATTTTGTGTTCATTGGAAATTGACACATCTATAAATTTTCTCTCACATGGGAAGTGACATGTAAGATCAAACTACAATGGTGCACATTCAAAGAATAGTAGGGAAATATGTAACCCAAGTCAAATAGGTTTCAATTCATATTAGCAAAATTTTATTTTCATTTGATATTGCAAATGTAGGAAGTATTCTTCTTGGGCAATATCAAATGAAGATATTTTTAATTAAAAATTACATCTCTCTAATTTTTAAAGTGCATAGGACAAAATTAGCCAAAAAATAAATAAGCCCTTTATTTCTAATAATATTCTTAAATTTTATCATATTCAAACTTTGTTAAAAAGACTAGTGCTCCTTCACCACCATTGCCTTCAATAAGGACAACCATGGTCGTGGCCACAACAACCTTAGGAGTCATTTTGTCATTTTTTAAACATTGGGTACCAGCTAAATAAAAAAGATGGGTTTCGGTCTTTATTTGATAGTTGAAAAATTATTCTTGGAGTTATGTGAAAGACAATACCAAGAGTGGGGTTATGTATAAAAAAAATAATTAAGGGAGGTATCTAAAATTTTCTCTTTTTTGGTTCAATGGCAAAGAGTGGGCCATTGAGGCCGAGGTTTAGACTATGGGAAAGGCAGCTAATATGCAATGACTCGGGTATTTTCATCCAAAAGTATTTAAATTCTTATGCGTAAAATTTTTCCTTGCCCAAACTTAAAAATGTGTAAAATTGCCTTCCCTCTGCCCAAAAAGCAGTTTTTCCAGAAATAAAAAAATGGTTCAGCCAAGTGAAATAAAAGGAAATTTGAACTTCTGTTGGAATATGAAGAGGGGAAATCTGCTAGTGCATCTTGCTCAATTGTTTAAACTAAATCAGGCATATGGCCCGCATGATTGCGTTAAGTCTATGACATTATGTGCTGCCGGATTTTAATCTAATGATATACATAATTTAAGGAGTGGATTAGTTTCTACCTTTTTAAGCTGTTAGATCTCGATCCAATGGCTCGTAACACTTACGTTTATAAAAAAACATATATGAGCTAGGCTCATATAAATGCACCAGGACATTTGACAGAAACACAGTTGGAAGAATCTCTTCCCCATCATAAACGACAAATCTTTGTTGTAAGCATTTGCTCGCCCACACGTTTAAGCCTTGGCAGAAACATTTTATATCACATGACTTCCATTAATTAATGCACTAAATCACTAACTGTTAGAGTCCCTCCCTCCTCTCATTGACGGCAAATCCAAGCAACAAAATTGTCCCCTTCCATCAATTAAAAAAATGAAAAGAAAGCGAGAATTGTCCCATTCCATGTATCATAAGAAACACTGAAACAAACTGGGTATGCCTTCAAATCAATAATTCAACCAAGCTGTATAACACTAACCATATTACTTTTTATAAGCCTTCAAATCTTTCAAATCCTAAACAAAGATGGATAAACATTGGGGCCAAAATGATAATATGGGGAAGAATCAAAGAAGGTCTATTAGAGGAACCTTGAACATTAGAACTTAGCAATGTTGAAGAAAATGGTTCGAATCTATCTTATAAATGTGATGAGGGAGAAGAACATCGTGATTTTTTTTTCTTCCTCGTTGCAAACGTCGTGCAGGCTGCTCATTTCCTTTATCAGAGGTTTTTTTATGGGTCATCTTTTTGGCATCTAGTTGTTGGCTATATGATCAGACCAGAGTTTTACGAGAATATGAAATCCAAAATCTCACATGCTTATGACTTATGTCTATCAAATACAAGCACGTTTGTTTGTTTGTTTATTTGTTTTTTTTACAGTAATAATAATTCCAAGCGGAGTTATATATAAGAAGAAATTAAAGGAGTAACACAGCCAATTACATATGCAAAAAGTACATTTACGAAGAACTTTGATGGATGCTTGATCCAACAACAAGAGCATTTACAAAGGGCAAAGTTACCATGGAGTTTGCAACCATATTGACTTAATTCCTTAAATGCATGACATTGTTTAACCTAAGGAAAGTCCTTGATGAGCTTCTTGATCTTTAGCACCAAATCTCTTGTATGTCATGGAGTCGAAGAATCACTGCATTGTTGTCTGCTTTGCCAAAGAAAAAGGATCTACGAGCACGTTTATGAAAAGTCTGATCAAATAGTATAAGCTAGAAGCCTCACCAATAAAGGCATTTCAAGAAACCGTTCGGCTTACTGTCTTCCAGGGTCCCCCGGTATTTTTTGAAGACCTTTGAACAAGGGAGAATGATATTTATACACCTATTTTTTTATATTATTATATAAGGTTTACATCATATTTGATTTGATTGGAGGCCCGAGTGCCAGTTGGGATATTCTCATTTCTCGCAAGAAATGCCGGGAAGGACATGCCTGCCCACGTACCCCGTTGGCATTGTCCAAGAATAGCTCTCTCTACAGAGAGAAAGAGACAAGGACAGGAAACATACAGAGCAGAGATAGAGAGAGAGATAGAGGCTGGGGAGGGATGAAGGTGACAACATTATTTTGCTTCGTTTGATCCGTTGGAATTATGGTGGTGGGTTGGAGGCAGATGAGCAGCTGCTTCTTTTGACTACATCACCTCATTCGCAGACAAGCGATCAATCACATCCCATCTGCTCCCTCTCCTTGCCCTTCTTCTCTCTCTTTTCTGCATCATCTTCCCGTCTCAATGTTGTCATGATGTGTTATTCATGGTTCTATACCAAGGGTTGATCCATCTGGTGATGAATATGGTGTGGCTTAGTTAGGCGTTGCGTCTTGTGATTGGTTGTGGAGGGTAAGCTGGGAATAATGTCTGCACCTGCTCCTGTCAGGCTGTACAAAGTTTGGAAAGGAAGCAACGTGAGTTTTCTTTATTTGTTTTGTTTTATTTTTCACTGCCATATTGTTCCATTGAGGAGAAAAATCAAATGGGTTGTTGATGGGATTGTTTGTAGATGTTGTTGATCCTTCTGTGTGTTTGCGTTTATGCCATGATTTCTAAAATGCATGGTGAGGAATTGGATGGATGCTTGATTTTTTTATCAGATTTTGAGGTTGAGTAATCTTATGGTTATGCTATGCCTTTGTATATGATCTTTATTTTTTGTTCTTCAGGTATCTATTTTTATAATTATTCATCTGGGTATGTTTTCTTTTGTTAACCAATGAATACCACATGATACAGAGGGCTTAAATTTGCCGATCAGAGAGAAGGCGATATAACACAAAGGTTTCTGGGAGAGGAGGGAGGAGAGAGTTTGCTAAAACCAAATTACATTACTACCATAATATCATGATTAGATGATTTGCGGGTACTGGGTAGAACAAATGTATAACGAAGTTGTCGTCCTTTGACAAATAACACAGATAAGAAACCTTACGCAGATATGTGAGACTGGACAAGGATCGGTTTCCAATGTCAATTTATATCCTCTTCTATAAAACTGTGTATATATATTTCCCGTTTTCATGCTGAAAAAGATTAATTTGAAAATTTCCATTGTAGCGTTGGAAATATATGAATGACAAAAATCTTTTAGTATTATCTACATTGAAGCAGCTCTTCCTTGTTCTTATTTTTGTTGAACTGCGCTTTATTGTACATCTCTTATCCCTTGATTTGAGAGTTGGCTGTTATTAGTTGCTTTCCATAAATGAGCACATCTTTTAGATCAGAAACATGAATTTTTTTCATTGGATAAATTAATATTGGACTTTTTTACTTTGATTTTGCATAATGGTACAATGTTTTTACTAATCAAAGGATCAAAATTGTGTTAGTTGCTACTCTAAAACAGCTGAGCTGTGAAGGGATCATTAGATATGGAATGCCGAATGCTTAAATTTTGATGTCAGTCTTGTGCACTTTGTTAATTCAATAAAGAGAAGTAAACTTTACTTTGGTTCAGGCATATTAATTTGCATTGACTAGGAGCAAACTCATTTGATTTCAGGTTTACTAATTAAATATTAATTCTAGTAGTGCTGCTACCGATAATGAAACATTTTCTTTTTGTTTTTCCAGAGGTTCTTCTGTGGTGGAAGATTAATATTTGGTCCAGATGTGGCATCACTATTTCTAACCTCACTTCTAATAGGAGGTCCTGCAATCGCATTTTGCACTGAAGTGCTTAGGAAAATGAAAGATTATGATCCAGCTGTTGCATCTACAGTATTGGCTATTGCTGTCATTGTAACTATCCTAGTAAGAATCTAACTTCGCCCTTTTCTTCCTTATTTGTTCTATGTCCTTCATGGATGCAAAATATGCTACAAACAAAATTTTAGGCGGATGAAATATCAAGATGTATTAAAAATTCCTTTAGGTAGGCCATTTGAAGTCTGTGATAGACCTTGTATATGATATAATTCTTCCAGTCCTAATACTTCAGTGACGAATTGTAGGCAGAGCTTTAATTCAAATTCTCTTATAATGCAGTAGCAATTTTAAGATATGTATTAGGAATGTGTCAATCTGAATTTTCCTTCTTTGACTGAACAATGCAGGATTTAGTTTTCCTCTTCTTGACATCTGGTAGAGATCCCGGAATTGTTCCCAGAAATGCACGTCCACCAGAATCAGATGAAACATTTGACATGACTACTCCTTCAATGGAGTGGGTTCACGGGCGAACCCCTCATCTAAGATTACCCCGAACCAAGGATGTTCTTGTCAATGGTGTCATAGTAAAAGTAAAGTACTGCGATACATGTCTACTGTATCGTCCACCTCGATCTTCTCACTGCTCGATATGCAATAACTGTGTGCAGAGGTTTGATCATCACTGCCCATGGGTTGGCCAATGCATTGGACTAGTAAGTCTGATGTTTATGACTTTCTTGATTACTTCTGGATCATTATGTAAGCAAATTGACTCTGAAAACAAGGCTCTTGAAGATCAGAAAATAATAGTCTAGTGTAGAATTTCTTGATCCTAGCAGACTTCCATGGATCTGAGTTTCGATAATTTTTAACTTCTAAGATAGTTTCTACAATCTTACATGTCCTCATCTGAACTTTATTGCAGCGCAACTATCGTTACTTCTTCCTCTTCATCTCCTTCTCAACCTTTCTATGTATCTATGTGTTCGGATTTTCTTGGTTGAATGTCATCCAACAAAGACATAGACAACATTCCTGGCACAAAACCATGTCAGAAGAGATCCTATCAATTGTGCTCATAGTGTATTGCTTCATTGCTGTCTGGTTTGTTGGTGGACTCACTGTCTTTCATCTCTATCTCATCAGCACAAATCAGGTGAGAGCTCTTATAATGTTTACTTGATATTTACTATGTTCATGTTATCTTTCACAAGCTTATGGTGCTTGTGTTCCTTGTTACCGCAGACAACATATGAGAACTTCCGATATAGGTATGACAAAAAGGAAAATCCATATAATAAGGGGATCTTACGAAACTTCAAGGAATTGTTCTTTGCTAGAATTCCGTCTTCTTTGAATGATTTTCGATCATGGGTTATAGAAGAGCATGTGGAAGTTGGAGCCATGACTCCTGGTACTCCAGGTGACATTATTCCTTCAAAGGAGAAAATTGACATAGAAATGGGCAGAGTTGGTGGGAGCATGCCAGTCCCCAGCATACTGCAAAATTTGGATTACACTGGCATTGATGAAAATCTGAAGAGGAAAGACAAACAGGGGGATAACGACTTTGATGCATTTTTCTTCCCCATAACACGAGAACTGGCTGAGTCTGATCAAGTCAACATAGCAGCCGACTGCAATGTCAAGGATGAGATGGATACTGCAAATGAGAGTAGTGAAGGATGTGAATCTGCTAAAAGTACTACCCCTCTTGACCGTGGTATTGATGTTCACCAAGTGTAAGAGGTATGTATGTTCAATCATTAATTCACAATTTCCAATCCCCAAGCTTCGGTGCTATATGTCTGTAACTTGGTAGATAAAACCTCTCTGCAGGTTGGTCAAGGACGGTCATCAATGGTTCACGTTTGCTCTAGTTATACACACTCCAAACTGTTTCTAGCATACTCTGGTGCCCATTTGATGATGGGCTCTAAAGGATTCAATTTGGCCAGAAAGCAAGTTGCGGTTGAATGAGAGTTTACTTGCTTTTGAGTTAAGCAGAAAGAATCGAGGAAAAACTATTGTTTTGTGTTGCTTATTGTCAATGGGGTCCTCAAGTGCACAATTTCTATGACTAGTTATTAGTGCAAAATTGAAAAGATGATCTGTTAAAACAGTGTGTATTTCAAATTGTAGAGAATGTACCATTTTTCATGTAGGTATGTAGAGCTTATATGATTTTAATTTAATTGAACACGAATTAGTTTTCCCATTCCGGGAAAGCGGAAGTATACGTTTGCATGCTATTCAATGTGGGAAATACAATAGCATCTGTGTGATGAACTTCTCTTGATGAGAAAAGATGTGGATCTTGATGTACTGGATTGACCAGAGACAAATGCCTAATATTGTCATGTCAATTATTCCCACTGGAGCTCAACTGTTTGGAATTTTTCAAATTATTTTTTTGCTCACGTAAAAAAAGAATATTTATTTGGAGATAGTTAAAATGCAGCAAGCGCATAAAAAGAGGTCTGTTTTTCCACTTATATTTTTTAATCAGGTTTTTTTACTACAAAGTAGTATTAGGTAGAACACTGGGACATGGGGAGTTCGCTCCAACACAAAGATCTTAACTAGGTGGGATAGGCCCAATAGACTTCAATAGTTACGAAAAATCGTCACAAAAAACAGTTAGCAACTCTTCGTTTCATTCTAACTGTCTGAACAGTAAAGAAGCCAGTAGTTAACTAGTTATAAACATTTACCAATAGAACAGTTAATACTATCCCTAATCAAAATTACTAATTGTATAGGCTACTCTTTCAGATAATTACTACTACTTTTTATGGTAACTTGTCCCCATCTAAATTATCTCCTGAACAGCCAAGCCAGGAAAAATCTGTGTGCTGTGAACTTCCATCCCACCATGATCTGGGACTCCACTGAAAAAAAACAGACCACAGAAACATCTGCCAAATGTCAAGAGCCTGCTAAAGGCTCATAGATTTCTTTGGATGAAATGACGAGATGACAGTGATGTCATCTGTATATAATGACATCCTGTAATTCTTCCAGCCCAGCCCTCCTTCAAGCTCACACTCCTGCCTCCATCTTTCTCTCGGTCTTGATTTGAAGGTTCCCTGTTGCCATTGGCAATATGGCTGCAGAGCTTTCCCTCATAAAACCCATATCCAGAATCCCCAAATTCAGCTCCCCAAGGCCTAATTCTACCTGCAGACCCTGCATTTCCATGTCTTCTTCTGCTGCCACTATGCCCAGCCCAAGAAGGCAGCCAAAACAGCCATTAAAGAGACCCTTTTGGCCCCCAGGTTCTACACCACTGACTTTGACGAGAAGGAAATGCTCTTCAATACGGAAATTAACGAGAACCTGAACCAGTCCGAGTTCGAAGCTCTTCTGCAGGAGTTCAAGACCGATTACAACCAGACCCATTTAGTCAGGAACAAGAACTTCAAAGAAGCAGCTGACAAACTCCAAGGTCCCATCAGGCAGATCTTTGTGGAGTTCCTGGAGAGGTCCTGCACTGCCGAGTTCTCTGGTTTTTTGCTGTACAAGGAGTTGGGAAGGAGGCTTAAGGTACTCAGTTCCTCAATTTAGCTTGTTGATTAAATCTCTAATGCTTCTTAATGAAATGGATCTCTTCTTGTAATACAATTCTTTATATTTGACTCATCTGCTTGTGCTGTTGAAATTCTTTGACACCCTTCAACTAATTTGTAGGAATTTGTGTTTGTAATCAGAAAACCAATCCTGTAGTGGCTGAAATTTTCTCACTTATGTCAAGGGATGAAGCGAGGCATGCTGGGTATGAAAACAAATCTGCCATTTTTCTTCTGACATAATTTAATTTGTTAAACGGGTCTGATTAATATTGGATATCTTTCATCATTCATAAATTCTATTATCCCTCAAGGTGCCTTTCTATGGTTCACATCTGCTGTGTTTCTTCTACCATTCCTGACCTGTTGCTTATTTAACTGCATAATAACATTACATAATGCTTGTAAAAGATATAACGGACGGGGCATTAATTCATTTTAGCCTTTTTTTTTTCTGTTTTTGATAATTGAAATTTTCATTAAGCAAGAAACGAAGGGAACAATAGGAGAAACCGGGAAAACATCCCTCGAGCCCCAGCAAGACAGTAAAAAAAAACTAGGAAGATTGCACAACCTTATCCCAAAAACTGGCCAGGAAAGAACGTGACTCTAGAATTTTCCCTTTTAAATTGAATCCTTCCAACATGTGGCGGATTCATTTGAACTTCATTGTGCTTCAGGTTTTTGAACAGGGTCTATCTGACTTCAACCTGGCATTGGACTTAGGGTTCCTGACCAAGGCTAGAAAATACACATTCTTTAAACCAAAATTCATTTTCTATGCTACCTATTTATCAGAGAAGATTGGATACTGGAGGTACATCACCATCTACAGACATCTGAAGGAGAACCCTGAATTCCAAGTCTACCCTATCTTCAAATATTTTGAGAACTGGTGTCAGGACGAGAACAGGCATGGAGACTTCTTCTCTGCACTGCTCAAGGCTGAGCCACAATTCCTCAAAGACTGGAAGGCGAAGCTATGGTCTTGATTCTTCTGCTTATCGGTAACTTAGAACAATAGTATACAATTTTGTACTCAGCATTAGTACAAACCTTCATGAAATCCTGCTTTTTACAACAATTCAAACATTACTAGGTTACTGACAATTTGAGGTTGCTCCACAGGTGTATGTGACAATATACCTTAATGATTGCCAGCGAACAGCTTTCTATGAGGGCATAGGTCTAAATACCAAAGAGTTTGACATGCACGTCATCATTGAGGTAAATGCTTCATCTGTTTTAGCGTGACATTCCCAAAAGAGCCGGAGCTATTGTTCTGTTCTCCTGCTTAGTGAAGAGATTTGGACTAAAGAATCAGTTCATTTCTTCCTCTTATGCATGTCTTATTATCAAGGCTTTTTACGTATCCATATAGATGGAGATATTCATGATCTTCAGTATGGATATATCTACTGGCCACTATTTCTGTTAGGAATGCGAAAATAAGTTCAGTCCTAATGATGTGGAGATGGCTTTTTTTTGCTGTTCATGTTTAATTTTACTGTAGGCACGCCTATGACAAAATGTAACATGAACCACTACAATAACATTGAACACGAATTATTAAAAACAAATGCCCTCTACACTCCAATACTACTATTCTTGTTACAATGTCATAGTACTAGATATTTCCATATTTATGGTCTAATATCAGCCAATGTTATCTCTTTGGTATGGAAATCTAATCAGTTTAGCATCTGTGGCCCCTGCTTATGATAGATATAGGCTTTTATTGTCTCTATCCTTTCTATATTTAAGACTCTGCTTATGATATTGTACCCAAAAATAAAAAGACCCTGCTCATGGTAGATAGTTTTTTGGGATGGTATGCGCAGACAAACCAGACAACAGCGAGAATTTTCCCAGCAGTTTTGGATGTTGAGAACCCAGAGTTCAAGAGGAAGTTGGATCGTATGGTGGAAATCAACCAGAAGCTTATTGCCGTAGGGGAGAGCAGCGACATTGCTCTGGTGAAGAACTTGAGGAGAGTCCCATTGATTGCAGCTTTGGCCTCTGAGCTCTTGGCTGCCTATCTCATGCCTCCTGTCGACTCTGGATCAGTTGATTTTGCAGACTTTGAGCCACGGCTTGTTTACTAATTATTTTGATCCAAGAGCAATCCCCATAAATGGTCCATCATTTGATCATCATTTTAGAAGTCACTTAGTCTGAGTTATTGACCAAATGAGGGGCACATTTCTTTGAGCACCAATCTACTGGAAGATAGCTAGTAACCATGTAGAACAAAATGAGAGAGATTTCTGATGAAGCCTTGTCGGCTGTTTCTAACCTAACTTCGATAAAAACACTATCTATGAGCAAAATGTTATTTGTCTTTTCAGTCTCATCTTTCACGGCTAAAGAGAGTAGAGAGTTTTGTACATTGTATGATCAAATGCTTGAAGAACATGCAAATCTGGGAGTGAAATACAAAATGTTAAGTGGTTTTTTTGTGGTTATAGATTAGACAACACCATCTAGTAGAATGGGAAGTGGGGGCCACAATGTTAATATGATGTAGACCAAGGTCTACATAGGAAAAATTAGGGGAAAAGGAGAGAGGAAAGGAAGAGTAAAATTAATAAATTAACTATACTAATTGTTGATTTTTATTAATTAATCAGCACATGAATGTACACTTTAATTTATAGGAGAGTGATAAATTAATCCTATTGGTATAAGGAAATTAATCCTCGTCTAATTATAATTTAATTAAAATATCAAATCTTAATTTAGAAAAGTTAAAATTTAATTCTAATTAGAGTGAGACATAACATTCCACCATCGATTCCACTAGGCCTTGTCCGTTGGGAAGTATTAATATTCTTATTGACCGTAAACAACTGGATAACCTAAGTATACTTTGATCGAGGTCACTAAACAATGTGCAACTTATCTGTAGGTTGAGTAGTAAGGAGGCATTTGATTTCATCAATCTCGAAGCTCACTTGTATGCGTTCAAAATCATATTCGACCTTTTACAAATACACAACCAATCCATAACAAGAACGATATCAACCCCCTTAATATGCAAGACATAGAAAATAAATATGGCACTAAGGCCTTGGGCATGCAGACATGCCTTATGACAAACTCCCATATTGCAAAGCTTTGTACCATCTTTAATCATAACATCAAAATTCGAATATTCGGAGATATGAAAACCCAACTTTTTAGTAATGACTTCACTAATGAAACTATGGGGTGCTACCTGTATCGATAAGAACTATGACATGTTGTTTCTCCATTTGGTCATTGATGTGCATAGTGTTGAAAACATTATCACATTCATAGGCATGAAAGGATAAATATGGGTTTACATCATTCACCAAGGTGGCTGTGTATGGTCAAACTTGGCCATAAGATCTAGAGAATCCACAAGGTTAAGTGCATCTTCAAACACATAAACATGAAGGGTTTTGCAACAATGGCTAGGGGCATAGTTTTCTTCACAATTATAACATAAGCCTATTGAGCAATGAGCCTCAATTTCAGCGTGGGATAACTTCTTAAGAGGAATCGTAGCGGTCGTAGTAAAAGGAGTATGCTCCATAGTGCTAATCGGACCAGTAGAAGAAGAAAATTGTGGAGCCCATAAAAGATGCTACTAATGTTGAAATTGCTCTTGACACATACGAGCCACACGGTTTATCTCAGTCAAGGTACATGGCTTAAAAATATGTATCAAAGCTTGTAAGTTGGGCTGCAAAGCACCAAGGAAAGTTCCAATCAAAGCAGCTTCTGGCCAATTAGAAACCCGATTAGACAACTTTTGAAACTCATCTTGATAAGCTTCAACTGTGGTAATCTAGTGTGAAAGAACATATAAGTCATATATGTAGTTTATTGGTTGATTTCTTTATCAAAATTATGTCAAGAAACTTTGTGTATGTATTGAGTCTTAGAATTTGATTTGAGGTTATTATAGTCAAATTAGATTTAGAATTGACAGGCTTACAAAATAGGAGTGGACATGTTCTTATTGATCAAGACAAAAGATTAAAGAATGTTGAAGGGTTTTGAAGTTTATTCAGATCATATTTGGATACAAAAATTACTTTGAAAAGTTTTAGAAGTTATTTCAGTGGTTTCATAAAGATTTTAGGTAAAAAGGGCAACAAGGTAAAAATATAAAAAGAATGATCAATCGCTGCAAATAACGAAGCAGTAAACAATTGATCACATCTTGATTCAACCACGTGCAAAACAAAGCTAAAAGTTATCGATCGATCGCTTAAAGTATCGTGTACATAATAAACAATGGCTTGCTTAGAATAATCAATTGTTTTAAGGATAGGTTACCTTAATTAAGATATTTCGATTTCAATTTCATTCTTTATTTAAGTAATATTCGTAAACTGATTTAAGGAGATATAAGGGTTATGAAATCATGAAATTTCAAAGAGGAAACCTAGAAGATATTAGATAAAAAAGTGTTTACACTTTTGTTTATTATTTTCTAAAGAAAAATTCACATGAAGCTTTGAGTTGAAGATCGATAATGAATTAAAGAAGACAATCAACAACTAAAAGAGTTTATACACAGAGATTTCAAACAGGTGTTGCAGTATATCTTCAATGAGAGATTGAAGATTTTTATAAGGTCAAAGTCAAGACAACAAGAGGTACTTATTAAAGACTATAAGCAGATGAAGACAAGGCAAGAAGGAGAAATTTTCAAGTGCTTAAGGGAGAAGACTTGAAGGCTAGCAATAATGATCTAAACAAGAGGAACTTGTGTTAGATTCTAAACAAGGTTGGTAGTTTGCTTATGCCCACTAGGTCAATTAGACAGATATTAAACTCACATGCAAATAGAAAATACAAAGTTTATGATCTTCATAATCAGCAGGCCTGAAGCACAGAGAGAGCTAACTCCACATCATCCCATGTAGCATGCGAAGTGTGAGAAAGAAAGTGTTTAAGACACTATAGTGCATGACCTTCTATGTGAAAGGAAGCAAGATCAATACGCTCGTGAGCTAAAGTTCGATGAAAGTGAAAAAATTGTCGGGTGTGGGATATTGATTCCTCTAGTTCGTCACCCTTGACGATAGGGAAAGTGAGGTGAATCGAACGAGTTTGGATAGTGTCTGCATAATTGTGAGGGGCAGCATCATACCCTGGTAGATTTCCACCAAGTCGGAGACCACCACGCCCATGGCCGCTAGGACAACCACCACGTTGATGATATTCAAATTCATCATGGAAATTATCGCAATAATCATAATAATTCTTCAAACGATCATAGGCACATGGGCATTAGGATAAGGGCCACAACCATGATATGTCAGCGGTGAGGGGGGGAGTGAACTGGGTGCTGGGTGCATGAGGGAGCCATAGTGGATCTTCATGTTGAACAAGATGCAGGGCCACCAGAGAAACTTAATGTGGGTTAGGGGAGCCCATATAGGGAACTGGGTAATGTCTAGACCCGAATCCCTGCTACCCAAATACAATATAGTCGTCATAATCATGTTGGGTGGCTTTTGGAAAAGTGACCGGGGGAGATATATTTGTCGAGAGAGAAACTTAGGACTAGGCAGAGTGATTGACGGTGGCGGAAGTAGATCTAGCTAGAAGGTGAGGTGCGGTGGCCTAATCCACTGCAACGTAAGTAGATTCGGTCGGAAGAGACACATGGGAGGTAAATGAAGCCGAGACGCAAGGGGAGGCCACAACCCCTAAATTGGGTGGAGTGCTAGAGACACCCAATGGAAGATGCGTAGGTGACAGTGACAAGGCGGTGGTGCAAGCTAGAGGCTAGAAGGCACGACTGACTAAAGGTGGAATGCGGCATTCTAGAGGAAGTGCTGCCAGAGAAAAAGTGTCAGTGGCAGTGCCAGGAAAACAATCACTTACGACTGTTATGCCAAAAGGGTCATGGGATAGACAGAGGGTGGAGGAAGTGCGTCCAAGGGTGAAAACGGAATGGACGACCCATTGATTGGAGGCCCAACATGGTCAAAATCAGAGGAAACCGCGGGGTAAGCGAGGATATCGGCAATGGCTAGAGCATGCGAGAGGTGGCTGATCTGGGACCTAGAAGTGGAAAAAGCCTTTCGGTGGAAGAGGAGCTATGGAATTGGCCCGCGCAAAGGATGAATCACGTGTCAGAGGAGGTATGAAAGGAGCTGGAGTGATTGGGAGTGGAAGGATAGCTATTGGCAGAGTGGATGCAAGCCTCATCCTCGAGCTGTAAAGAGGAAGAATTGTCGGCTAGGCACCATGGCTCCGGGGAGAAGCCAATTGTCATTGGCAGAGGAAGAGAGTCTGAAGCTAGAGGAGAGAAGTACACTTGCTGGACGAGCAGCAGTCGATGAGCTCAAAGTGATGGTCAATCGACTCTGACTATTAGCCAAGGAATGTCAATGAGTGTTTAACATTGGTAAGTTCCTAACCCGCCTTATTTATTCCCACTTTTAGTTGATTGATAGAAGAATGGAGGTGCGTGGGAGAGGAATCCGTGATGGGGACGTCTCAGGGCAGTGACGGGTCCAGGATGGAGGAGCGCTTAGTTGTCGTGTTTGGGCTTTTCCGTCGTGGGCATGTCATGATGACAAGAGGGAGGGTGGGAAGGCACAAGGGCGTAGGAAGGACATTCCGATACAATGATGTAGACCAAGGTCTACACTGGAAAAATTTAGGGGAAAAGGGGAGGAAGAGTAAAATGAATAAATTAACTATATTAATTACTAATTTTGTGCCCTACAATTTATAGGAGACTTATAAATTAATCCTCTTAGCATAAGGAAACTAATCCTAGTCTAATTGCAAGTTAATCAAAATACCAAATCCTTCTTAATCTAGGAAAGAAGACTTGTCCAGGAAAATTGAAATCTAATTCTAATTAGGGTGGGACATAACATGATCAAACAAGGCTACACAGAAAGCAGTCAGTGAAGCACGTAGACCCATAAAGCTAAGCCACAAACTTTCAGCCTCCCATGAAACCATGGTTAGAATTTCTATTGGATGGAGCCCAACATAAAAAAAAACTTAGTAAGTTATAAGCTTACTATGCAACATGAGTATGAGCTTTGGTAGGTTTACTATGAACCAAAACTCCCAAACCCATTGTGGAAGCGAATGAGAATAGTCAAAAGTGGCACATGAAAAAAAGTTGAATAGTTTAATATCCAAAGTGAAAAATAAGTTGCATGAGTATATAAGAGCCAAGTTTAATTTTGTATGATATGCCCTTAGGGCCACCTCATTTTTTTGGGGGAGAGACATGTTATACCTATGCACTTTTGTTAGCTAACATGCACGCACCATCGGTAGGTTGGGTTGAGTTCTTTTTGGGACTAATTTATTTTGTAATTAATTAATTCTATTTAATTTTTACTAATTAAAATTTATAATTATGTACAATTATTTTGTATCCCTTCATATATGATATGAGTGTAGCCTTGTCTTACTGTTGTCATACCTCTTTACGCATATAGTCATATACCCCTATACATATTGTCTTTAAATACTATCTAATATTTTTTCTATGCATAGTTCTCTAGTTCACCAGGTGCATATAGTTTACAATGTTTCTACTATGTGCATATGTGATCATAGTATCCTGGGACGCATCCCAAGTATTGTGAGGAGGACAAAAATTTGTCTTTAAGGACAAAGCCTTAAACACTGATCTTGATCATTTTTATCATATAATAAGTATAACATTCACAAACGCAAATGCAAACTTAAATTTTATTTACTCATGCAATTTTCTTCTCGCTTTGGATGCAAGCTGATTCATTTTCCCGTCCTTTATAACTCAACTAATTCCATTCATTTCCATAATGGCCTTGGGTTCAAGCCCAGGGAACTAAGCCAAGCTTACTTTCACACCCAGCCACACTCCCCCTTATCCAAACCTAGTCCAAGAAGGTGGGATGCGACGTGACAAAGCAAAAGACTAACCCATCCTGGGTTCTCATCGAAGTACACAATACGTGTCCTTTGTGCAAAAGCAAAATAACGAAGTGTAAGAGGGATTAATTAACAACTCAGTCCAACACAACACCCACAACATCTATATAAATATAATCTTAAGCCCTAAGGCTATAACAAGTCTAATTTATCACAGGTTATCCATAAGAACATAAAATATAATGAAGTTCTACATCAAACATAACACGAGTCTAAAACATCCAAAGGTAACTAACCCTCTCATATTGTGTTTCTACTCATCATGATGCTCATAGTGCATTTCATCATGAGTACATGCATGTCACGACATACAACCCCAAAACAAAATTACAAACAAAAGACGGGTGAGCTTAGCTCAGTATTAAACAAACACAATAGGCTCATGTCAACACCAAGATCATTCATTTTATGAAAATTATCTCATTGTGCATTATAGCTAAACCTATGCATCATGGTCTCCAACATAGTTCATAAACACCTATGCAAAACATGTGCATCATGGGCTCATTAACATTTCATATTCCCATTAACACCACCCATGTGTCATAGGCTCATTTATAATTCATAATACACATGCACAACATGTGCATAAACAAATTAATATCATTCACATTCACCATGCATACTCAATTTTATCAAACCACATCCATCCTGCATGTTCAAGAGTAATCAATCCATATGCATTCGATGTAAATAAAAGTTTCATTGTCCCTACACAACCCATGTCAATGAGTGTTATTAACCATACACATGCATAAATACTACGATAAATGTCTCACAATTGAAAAAACTACCATGCTTATCCTAGTCAAAGCTAAAGCACACCTGCTCACCCTAAAAATCATAAAAAGGAAGTGCTAAGCAATTTGGGTAAATCCTTAACTAGGAAAGTAACCCCTAGTAAGCCGGTGCACATGGACAAACCGGCCTAGATTCTCAAGTCCAGAAGGACTCATTAAATTAACTCATTATAGCATTCCTCTCTTCTCACCCAGAGAGAAAACTTGTCCTAAAAGGAATGTAAAACACCGTCCTTTCGGAGGTAAACCTGATCTCAATAAACTTCCAATGTGGCTAATCCAGTAAATTCACGACATCCAATCGATTAATTCAGATTAAACACAATTAATCTCCCTTTATAAATCATTTTAATGACGTATACAATATGATACATACATGAACAATATTTAATAGATGCAAGGATAAGTGATCATACCCTAATTAGTCCGAAATGTATGAAACATGGTTCATTTATGTCAAATAAAAATCTTATAAGAATGAGTAAAAAGATACATTCATAGATATATTCCTAATTGAGCTAAAACAAGTGTAACATGACTCATTTATAATTAAATTGATATGTGCAAGTATTCATATCCTCTCATGATTATAAGCTACTAGAATCATGAAGTAAAGAAGAAGAAAAATTGAAATATAAATTTAAAAAAGGTAGAGCATCATACAAAACCTAAACATGTATCCTCTTTATACATAAGCTAAAACACATCCAAAGAAGGTTCATATGCAATTAAGGTGGTAATTATAAGTAATCATAACTCATCATGGTCGTAGGGAATAGAATTATGAGAAAATAATAAGAAATTGCCGAAAATCCATTGAAATGGCCATTTCCACAATTTTGTTGTTTGGTTGTTCGAACGGCCATGCTACCCGTCTGAACGACTCGCCATTCGATCGGCCAGTCACCCCATTCGAATGGATGGCCATGCAAATGGTTTGTCAACCAATTCGAACGGTCAAGACAATTCACTTTTCTGGTTTGTCTTATACCTCTTAAAATTCGAACTAAAATTGTTCTAAAATTCCATATAAATTCTAAAATTATCATAAAACATCATATAATCAAAATGTAAGCCTAGAACATGATGGATTTAATACTTTTCATACTTAATCATACAAAAACAACCATAAATCACATTCTTTTAATAAATTACCATTATACATCAAGATGAATAAAAACTCAAATAAACTCATAATCATGACATTTCAAGTAAGAAAATCACTCAAGGTAAAAACCCCTTACCTCTATCAAGCTTGTGAATCCCTTAAACGAGCTTCAACCTCAAGAAATCCTACCCAAAAATTAAGGCTTTTAGTTAGTCCTAATCAAAACTAACTAATAAACTTAAATCTTAGGAAATGATAGATTCAAGACCTAGTTAGGTCAAAAACAAAAATACCTAATTAGGGTTCTAAATTGGATCTAAAAACATGTTTTTGATGGAAGGAAACTAAGAATTCAAATAGAAGAAGTGAAGATTTAGATGATTAAAACAAAAAAATTTGAAAGACTAAGGGAGAAAACCTTACCTTAAGAAAGGTTTCTCCTTTGGAAAATGAGGGTAAAGCTTAGCCTCCCTCCTATTCTCAGCCCTTCCCTATTTCGAAAATGGTTATGATTTTTTTTATAGTAAGGTTTATAAGCTGAGAACTAAATTAATGAGCTAGAAAATAGGTGAAAAGACCCTAAGTGACTATTCAAGTTCATACTTGACTCAAAAACGAATTTAATCACACTAGAGCCCACTTAGACAAATTAATAGAAAGTTGGCGGCCGAAATGGGTAGCATGCCATCCTACATGGCGTGGGTCCCACGGTGGGGCCTACTCTTTCGACTAAGAAAAATAGAAAAAAATGTCTTTAATTAGGTAAAAATTGGGTGAATCAAGCTTGACACTAATTCTCTTAAAATAAAATTAAACCTTAAGAAATTTATAATTAAATTAACCCATTACCCCAAAAATTAAATCAAACCGACAAACAAATAAATTTACACAAGAAATAAATTATAGATCTTATACCTACCGGCGGTAGTAGTGTGCACATTAACTCACAAAGGTGCATGGGTCCAACATGTCATTCCCCCACAAAAGTAGGGTGTCTAAAAGGCCTATCTCATAAGGCCAAACTTGCCTCTTATTTACCCATGCAATTTCTTTATCACTTTCTTGACTAGTGAAATTTTTTTGTTTCCTTCCTACGCCCTTATGCCCTCCCACCCTCCCTCTTGTCGTCATGACAGACCCATGACAGAAGAGACCGGATACAATGTCCAAGCCCTCCTCCGCCTAGAACCCCATCAGCTCTTTGCGATGTCCCCATTACGGATTCCTCTCCCGTGTTAATCAACTACTAGAAGTAGGAATAAATGAGGTGGGTCAGGAACTTACTAATGTTTAAGTGCTAGTTGATGTTCCTTGGCCAACAATATGAGATGATCGACAGTAGCTTCGAGCTCGTCAATAGCTGCATTGACCAACTCTTACTGGCCGTCCAGCAAGAGTGCCTCTCTCCTCCGGCTTTGGACTCTTCTCTACCAATGACCACCGGTTTCTCCACGGAGCCGTTGTGCCCAATCGATGGTTCTTCCTCTTACAACTTACAGATGAGGCTTGCATCCACTTTGCCGACGTGCATCCTTCCGCTCACAGTCACTCCGGCTCCCTCTGGATCTCCTCCCACATGTGTTCAGCCTTTGCACCAACTAATTCCACCATTCCTCTTCCATTGGAGGCTTTTGCCACTTATGGGTCCTAGATTAGCCACCTCCTACACACTCTTACTGCCACCAACATCCTCGTTGATCCCCCAGCCACCTTTGGTTTTAGCCACACTATGCCTTAGCTGATGGGTTGTCCATGCCATTTTCGCCTCTAGACACGCTCCCTTTGCTCTCTCACGGCCCGCAGATAGATTTGTCAGCCTCCGTCCCCCTCCTATCCCATGGCTCTTTTGGCGTACTAATTGTAAGCGATTGTCCGACTAGCGCTACCACTTGCACTTCTTCGCTGGTACCTTTCAACCTCTGGCTCCCACCGCCACCCTATCATTGCCGCCTATGCACCTTCCACCTGGCATCTCTAGAGCTCTGGCCAATTCTGGCGTTGAACCTCCCCTAGCATCTCGACTCAAGTCGCCTCCCATGCATCTCTACTGGCCAGATCTACTTCCGTTGCCATCAATCACTCCATCCAGTCCTCTTTTTCTCTCCCTATACTGGTTTACCTAACCCGCATCAAGTTTCTTCAGTAGCCCCGCAGCTTGTTTCACACATCGATCCCCCGCGGCACCCCCATGTGCCCACCGAACCACTTCCCCGCCCGACATATTGTGTGCATGGCCCTAATCCTGATGCCCATGTGCCCGTTCCACACAGTTATGACCATCCGAAGAATTATTATGATTATGGTGATGACTTCCATGATGAATTTGATTATAATGAACGTGGTGGTCATCCTTGCGACCATGGGCATGGCGGTCCTCGATTTGTCAAAAATCTATCGGGGTAAGATGCTGCCCCCCACGATTATGCAGGTGCTATCCAAGGTCGTCTAATTTGCCTCACTTTCCTATCTTCAAGAGTGACGAACCAAAGGAATGAGTATCCCGCCCCTGACAATTTTTTCACTTCCATCGGACTCTAGCTCATAAGTGTATTGATTTTGATCTCTTTCACATTGAAGGTCATGCACTGCAATGGCTCGAATACTTTCCTTCTCACACTCTACATAGTACATGGGATGATGAAGTGCGAGCTCTCCATGTTTGCTTTGGGCCTACTAATTATGAAAATTATAATCTCCGTCTTTCCGATGTTTGCCGGACTACTACTGTCGAAGCTTATCAAAATGAGTTTGAAAAGTTGTCTATTCGGTTTCCAATTTGCTAGAAGCGGCTTTGATTGACACTTTGTTTGGTGGTTTGAAGCTCGACTTACAAGTTTTGTTGCATTTTTCTAAGCCATGTACCTTGACTGAGACAATCTGTATGGCTCATATTTGTCAAGAGCAACTTCCACATCAGCAGCGTCTTCCATGGGCCCCACAGTCTTCTTCTACCGGACATACTCCTTCTACTTCACCTACTATGATTCTTCTTAAGAGGTCATCCCAAGTTGAAATGGAGGCTTATCGCTCAAAGGGCTTATGTTGTAATTGTAACGAAAAAAATATGCCTCTGGCCACCGCTACAAGACCTTACTTAATCTGGGTGTATAAGGTTGCAAAACTAAACCCACAACAAACTGAGTGTAATTATCTTGTGAATACTTTCATTCTTAAACTGTTCCTTTTTATCTTTAAATACCTTATTTTTTAGCAATCAACATCTTATTGGGGAATCGCTCCAATGTGTCAGATCATTCAAAATGTTAATTTGTGAAGATATTACTTACTTTTTCGTGTTCAAAGTCAGGGAATTCATGTACTTAGGCCATTCATTATTGCCATTTCTACTCAAAATCCCAAAATAGTTGCTCACAATACGTAATGGCTCATTGTAGGCTTCCATATGGACCATCTGGTTTCCCAATGAATTGGTCTTCTTAACCTTCTAAAATTCCATGTTAGGAGATTTGGTCACTGTACGACCTCTTTACGTGCTAAGTTACTGATGGTTCTCAAGATTCCCATTTAAAGAGATTATTTAGCCTTGTCATGGAAGAAAGAGGAAGAAAATAAATAATAAGTGCTGGCCACATGAACCAAACAAGGGAAAACTAAGCACAAATGCAAGTGGGAACCTTCGCACAAATGTCTCCTTTGTAAGGATATTTATTGCAATGAGGTATGAATTTATTTGTTGCATTATTAGAATATGGAGCTCTCTGCCGGGGGAATTGGAGCTATCAATGTACTTTGCTATTGTTAGATGCCAGTAACATATAAACACTAAAAGTTTATGTTATTCATCACATATTGCAAGGGCACAGGAATTGAGAGTTTGTGCCATGTAGGAAATAGCTCATTATAGGACATTGAAGAGCTATCAAGTTTTCTTATCGGATGAAATTTCATTTTTGTTGTGCTAAAGCCATATTTTTATGAGGGTAGTTTAGGAATAAAAATGGCAATTCTTTGTTTTAAGGATAATTTGGGAATAAAAGTAAAAATCTATCTTAGCCACAAAACCCTTCTTCTCGCTTCTAATAATAGAAGTATGATTATAGACCTACAATTAAATGGAAATTTAAACATGTTGTTTCTCTTTTTTCTTCATTATTATAGACCTATAATAGGAAATTTTCCACAAAGAAAATTATTTAAATAATATTAAAAAATAATTATCAAAATTATGGAGAGGGGAAAATAATCTTCAAAATGGTCTTTGTTTTGGTTACGTAGGCGCCAGCTAAGCGTTGACACTTGCATGACATTTTTTTAATTTTTATTTATTTTATCCTTAAGAAGGACAATGTCATGTTTAAGTTAATTTCATCCTTCTATTTAGAGTGATTTCGTACTTCTGAAGGATGAAATCACTTTAACTTCAACGAGCTATGGTGTCTGATTTCGTCCTTCAATCTAAAGAGGATTTCATCGTTGAGAAGGATAAAATCAACTCGAACATGATTTCATCAAAAAAAAATAAAAAAATGTCATGCAGGCATTAGTGCTTGGCTGGCACCTATGTGGCCAAAAAGACACCATTTTAAGAATTATTTTCCTCTCTCCATACTTTTGGTAATTATTTTTTTAATATTATTTAAATAATTTTCCCTTTACACAAATATGCAAGGAATTATTGTGTTTTTGAAATAATTCTCTAGCCAATTCTTTTATAAAGTTTCAAGGAGGGAACAAGGGAAAGATTCACTTTTACTTAAGTGAAGCTTCTACGAGACTCTGGCTATCTTGAGAGGAAAATTTGTTTGATTGGATTAGATTTAAGGGCACAAGAAGAGGGACACCTTTTGATGCTCAAACCGCTGTGGGAAATGCTATTCGTACTAAAATAGATAAATATTTCCTCTTGGAAAAGATTTATTCTATGTGATTCGAAGCCACCAATTATATATTTTTCTTATAAATTCATATTGTTCTAATGTGAAGCATCTACAACTAGGGTTACCCATGGAACGATACGGTTACGGTATAACTTATTCTATTACCATTACCATTTCCCAAATCTTTATCCATAACTGTTCCATTAAATAAACGGTATAAGTGTTTCCATAACCGTTCCTTCCACTAATAATCGGTCGGTTAATCGGATAACTATTATCTATTATATTTTTTAAAATGTGCTAAAAAAGTCTAAAAAAATATTTTTTATTCACTTAATTAGATATTACTAAGGTAAAAACTAACATCATTACTCCTATTATTTATAGTTGTCGCAAATAAATTGTAATGATTAAACATGAAACAAAAATAGATACATATATTAGGCATATATACATAATAAAACTACTTATTTTTAAATAATTATTTCCTATCATATGAGTCCAACTCCAAAACATCCATCTAATGCCTGTTTCATAAGAATCCCATATATGAGAAGAATAACAATTGCCTTCTTACAGCTAGCTATCTTTAAAGGTATATTACATACAAGAATGAGACCATTTGTAGTGATGCACATCATCCATTCGTGTCTCTTTGAATAAATGTTTTAAAAATCAACTTAGGTTGACCGGATGATAACATCATCATCTAAAAAAATTAAAGGAGTCCCCCCTCATATTTTAGAAAAAATTTCACATAAACATATTCAAAGTTTCACTTTTATTTGGATATGAAAATTTTGTAAGATTCTATTGATTCTACCCAAATTTCAGCTTGAATTATTGGAATCATATTTGTGTGTAGAAGGTAGGTGGAATTAAAAATTCCGCCCGAAAGTTGATTCCAAGCCATTTTGAGCCGAAATTGGTTGAAATCACCGAACCACCTCATGAGGTGATTCTGTTGATTTTGGCTCTCAGCCCCCATTTCAAAATTACAAATTCTATTATTTTTCAACAATTACCTTTTATATTGATTTGAGGCTAAAAAAATATGTCATATAGGTGGGGCCCACTTTAAAAGTTCAAAATTACCAACCCTTGTGGGATCTTGTTTGATAGGGCTCGAATATAGGAGTGTAATAATACCAAGAGCGTGAATATCCGAGTTTGGGAGAGAGATTGTATTCGTTTAAAGTTTCAAAATTAGGTTTTACGAGACATCCAAATTTATTCTAAAATATTTTATTACCAACCATAATTGGAATTAATTCCAAAAAATTTCACTTTTGCTTCTAAAAAATTCAACACCCAAACAACCACTTAAAATATGTTTGTCATTCAAAACTTGTTTATTCCAACATATTTCAATAACTAAATCATTCTAAACTTTGCAATATCAAATAGAAACACGATTTGTAACATAATTATGATTCTAACCAACATATACCAAATATCAAAATAATCACCTACATCACCCATTAAAAGTAAAGTCAGCCAACACTCAAACCAAGCTAGTTCGAGATGGGTCAAATAAGAGTTTAGTTCTATTAGCCCATGTTTAAGTTTTGATTTGATCTAACTTGAGTACAACCTCGAGCAAAATAGAGCTGACTCATAAATCCTACTCTAAATCCACAAATCATTTCCTTACACAAACAAACACTCCATAAGTTTAATTATCAAAAATAAAAAAGGACTCACGTGTTGGAGTTATCAAAACGAAATCTAAATTAACCTAAAAGATGCAAAAACATTTTGTATAAAGAGTTTATGTAGCTAGTTAAGATTTTAGCGCATATGATTAAAGATGAACCGTCTTAATGAGACCAAAAAAATTAGACAAAATAACCAAATGGGAAACATAAAAGCGAAGTGAGTTTAAGAGAATATAAAATATAAATTACAAATGGATAATTTTTATAAAAAATGCAGTTAGATGTGAAATGCTACAAAGAGCAAATCATCTTCTTGTAACAACTATAATGAATAGTTGTAAGTAGTTAAATTAATTTAATAAATATTTGGGATTTAAATAATATATATGACATAAAAATTATTATACAAAATCATATGTCAATCACTTTTGAAACTAAACCATTTAAGACTAATGAATTTATATATATATATATATATATATATTTATTTATTTATTTATTATTATTATTTTTTAATATATGACAAACAGGTAATGGATAAACGGGTATGAATAAATTTTTTCCATTACCTTATATTTAGATAACAGTTCAATAAAATTATTTTTTATTTAATTATTAAATAAATTTAATTATACTATTTAACTTCTTAACGATATGGTATGTACAAACGCTAAATCAATAAAACAGGTACCATTGGCATCCCTATCTACAACCATCCCGTCCATTAAAGCTTGTAAAAGAAACATCTTTGTAATCATATTTAAGTAATAATTAGATTATAAACAATGCATCCAACTCGAGCACAAAGTGAGAAAAAAAAAAACACTCAAAACAGGAAAGGATGCTCACAAGAATTGGCCGACCATCCGGGCGTCGTAGAATCGCCCGATTCAGCGGTCAATAACTTTTGTTCTATAATACCCATATTCTATCAGGTCGGCGGGGTTCATAAATCGGGGTATAAATGTAATTGGACGAACCGCCTTCTCCGAGGGTTCGGGTAGGAGGGCGGCATTAGGGCACTGGTCTCTCCTCTTCTTCCTATCTCTGCGGCACCGCCTCCATCCTTCCCTCCCTCCTATCGGCCGCCATCTCCTCCGGATTTTCTGCCGCCGGACATCCCACCGACTTCGACGTTGTCCGTCTCCTCAACACCCCTTCTCTTCCCAGTTCCTATCTTGCAATTTTGATCGGTACGTGGACTTAAAAACTCGACCTTTGCCACTTTACTTTCGGTTCACTCTGTAGAAATATCGGCTTTGAATCTGGATTGATTGAGAAAAGGAAGCAGTTTCAAGTTTTCGTTCATGTTGAAACCGTGGTCACCATTCTTTTCAAATTTTGTTTGCTTTAGATGTATTATCTATTTAGTTTGTACCTTAATCCGTTAGAGTTTGGTTGATTGAGTATTTTTTTGTGTACTATCCTGTTATTGCGATGAAAAGGAATTATATTTGGTTAAGTTGATCTTGGATCATCTGTCTTTGTTACTGATTTCTATTGATGTTTAGAATGGCTTCGTGGATTTAGGAGGAGGCCTTTGCTCTAGCTGTTGCTATTGGTCTTGGTCTCTTAGCTGAAGGGTTGGTTACAAGTTTGATTACGCTGTTTATAACTATTTTAACTTGGATTTTGTTGTTATTCGAGTTTCGGTTTTGCTTAATATAATCGAACGACCATTTTTCTTACTGGGTGAGCTGCCTGTTATCAGTTTTTGCCAATTTGGATGAGCTTTGTAAACATTGGAAACTTCATACGTGGATTGTTGTTTTGAAACTTACTTGATCTTATTACTCATGAGGGATTGGCCTGTTAAATTTTCTTATTAAATGTTTTTTTTTCTAGTTTGTGAATGTTGGTTCCTGATTGTGATTTTTCTAAATTTCAGTTTCACATTAAGAAGCCAGTGGATCAAGGAATATAGAATTTTTAGAATTCACGTAGCTAGAAGATATTTACCAGTTTCTTGACATTTCTGTTTTGGAGTATGATGGATGTCCAGAAGAAAACCCTTTACATCGCCTACTCAGCGGAGTTAACCGATGGTCAGCCATTGTATGTTTCATCCAACTGCCTTCCTGTTAAGGCTGTCGGTTTTGAACCTGCAGGATATTCTTTTCATCATGCGGCACTTAAACTTTGTGGTTTCTCTGAGCAAGAGGAGTCAGACACAGAAGATCAGAATGTTTCAGGCAGTAAGGGCCAGACTTTTACCGCTTCATATGAATCCTATAGCACTAAGGGGAAGAAAAAATCAGGGACTGAAGGAAATCAACAAGACCATTATGCCTTGCTAGGTTTAGGCCACTTGAGGTACCTGGCAACTGAGGATCAAATTAGAAAAAGCTACCGTGAGGCAGCATTAAGACACCATCCTGACAAGCAAGCTTCACTTCTTCTTTCTGAGGAGACTGAGGCAGCAAAACAAGCAAAGAAAGATGAGATCGAAAGCCATTTCAAAGCCATTCAGGAAGCTTATGAGGTCCTCATGGATCCTGTAAAGAGAAGGATATATGATTCCACAGATGAATTTGATGATGAAATTCCCACCGACTGTGCCCCGGAAGATTTCTTTAAGGTGTTTGGTCCTGCTTTTATGAGGAATGGGCGGTGGTCATCTAACCAACCAGTCCCCTCGTTGGGTGAAGAGAATACCCTAATACTGGAAGTTGACGAATTTTACCATTTCTGGTACAATTTCAAAAGTTGGAGAGAGTTTCCACATGCAGATGAGTTTGACCTTGAACAGGCTGAGTCTCGTGACCACAAGAGGTGGATGGAGAGGCAGAATGCTAAACTTAGAGAAAAGGCAAGAAAGGAAGAATACATTCGTGTTCGGTCTCTGGTTGACAATGCCTATAAGAAGGATCCACGAATTCTGCGAAGAAAGGAGGAGTTGAAAGCTGAAAAGCAGAGGAAAAAGGAGGCGAAGTATATGGCTAGAAAGGTACAGGAGGAGGAGGCTGCAAGGGCAGCAGAAGAGGAAAGAAGAAAGAAAGTGGAAGAAGAAAGGCTGGCTGCAGAAGCTGCTCTTAACCAGAAGAAACAAAAGGAGAAGGAGAAGAAACTTTTACGTAAGGAAAGGACACGCTTACGGAATCTATCAGCTCCTGTAATATCTGGGAAGCTGCTTGATATATCAGAGAATGATGTTGAGAGCTTATGTGCAGGTCTTGACATAGAGGTATTAAGGAGGTTATGTGAACACATGGAGAAGAAAGAAGGGTTTGAGCGAGCCCAGATTTTGAGTGATGCAGTTAACAAGGATGAAAAGATTGATAGTAGTTCAACAGTGAAGTACCCATATCAGAATGGGTTTGGAGAGGCGAAAATGGTGAATGGGATTACTGTAGATTTCAAGCCTGAAAAGAGCCCATTAGATAACTACGAGAAGAAAGAGAAATCATGGGGGCGAGAAGAGATTGAGCTGCTAAGAAAGGGAATGCAGAAATATCCCAAAGGCACATCACGGCGGTGGGAGGTTATATCAGAATATATTGGTACTGGAAGATCCGTAGAAGAGATTTTAAAGGCAACAAAAACAGTTCTGCTTCAGAAGCCTGACTCAGCAAAAGCTTTTGACTCATTTCTTGAAAAGAGAAAGCCAGCGCAGTCCATTGCATCCCCTCTCACAACCAGGCAAGAAATGGACGGGGTACCTACTGATGTCTTAAATCAGTCCTTGACATCAACGGAGCAGCAGACTACAGTCACTTCCAGTGCCCTAGAAGCTCCTACTCAGCTGAATCAAATTGCTGGTTCTTCCTGTAGTGAACAAGATGTGTGGTCTGCCGTTCAGGAAAAGGCTTTAATTCAGGCTTTGAAAGCATTTCCAAAGGATACCAATCAGCGCTGGGAACGTGTGGCTGCTTCTGTCCCTGGAAAAACAGTGAACCAGTGCAAGAAGAAGTTTACTGCACTGAAAGAGAGTTTCAGAAGCAAGAAAAGTGTCAACTAGGCCGGATATTTCTTTCTCTTGGACAGTATTTGCGGCTATCAATGGTGAGCATATAGTCTTTTAGCACTCAGATCCACTGTTATGCAAAGAGATAGTTTCTGCCACACTTTTTATTTGGGGTTAAAGAGACGGGTGCTCTTTAACACTTTTCCTTCCTAATTGCTTGGTTAAAGATTTAGTTCACTGGCAATTCTTTGCAACTTGAAGGGCATTATTGTTCGAGATTGATCCTTGAGAGTTTATATATTAAGACCTCTCAGGGGACCTCCGGAGGGGTTGTGAGGCATCAGCTTCCCAACTTGATTTTGTCTGAGGATTACAAGTCTGGTATTTATGTTGTGAGTGATTAGCTTCATGTATGATGATTTTTGTAGTTGCCATTATGTTTCCGTCGTATGGCTGAGATGGAATGTTGTTGACAATAATTTTTAGTACAGCTGATCCGCAATACATACATAGTGTTATTTGCTCACCTAAATGTGAGTTTTTTTGTTGAAATATTGGTGCATTTCGTCAGAGTGAATGGAAAATCGCATCTCTCGATTGATATCTCATGAGCTCTCCCACGTGTCTAGTTCTTGTTTGATGAATCATAGTGCCCAACTATCTTATTCATGACAAATTTACTCCCTTCGACATTGGGAAGTCCCTACTTCAAATAAGAAGGATGATATTATTGCTCTTTGACAAAATAATAATAGGAGGAAATTATTGCTCATGCACTTCGGTATATACATATGACATCACAGGGGGACTGACCCTCTTCTTTTTATCACTTTCATGCCTCCTCTTTTCTATATATCCAAGAGTGTCAATGGGAGTTTAATTAGAGATCTCCAACCTCACGTTGCCTCTAATCCTATTGATAAAAAACATATGGATAGTTTATTTATTTCATGAGTTTCATGAGTTTTTTTCATATTATCTGGCTGAAGAAGTATATTTTATATTAATTAGTTTTTTCACAAAAATGTCACCGATCTCAGACATTAGGGTTTTATATCGTGTAAACCCGTTACACTGTTGCATTTGCACATAAATGACCCATCCAACCGGTGATTTTCACGGTCTGATTAGTGAGAAGTGGTAAGTAGGGCTGCATATATGACGGCCCGGCCTGGCCCGGCCCATAAAATTTCGGGCTTGGGCCGAAAAATAAAAGAAATGGGCCGGGCCTCTAATTTCAAAGCCCGAATAATAACGGGCTGGGCTCGGGCCTGGGCCAAAAAAGGAGAAAGCCCGGCCCGTTAATCTCTCCCGCCGCTTGACTCTCTTCACAGCCGTTCATCAATTAGATTCGGCTCATCGGCCATCGCAGGTTAACCCTAAGTTTCACCCTCCTCACTCCTAGTCCTCGACTCTCTTAAGTCTTCACAGCCATTCTTCACTCTTCGCTGAATCGCCGTTGCTTCAGTTCGCCCTCCTCACTCCTCACTCTCTTCCGCCAGTTCGCCCTCCGGCTCCACCCTCCCCTCTCTATCTCTCTTGTCTTTGCTCGCTGCCTCGCTGGCCCTCTCGCCATCGCCGGTCCTTTGCTTCTCTTCCGTCTTCCACAAGACTGCAAGTCAAGATCTCGCCAGAATTGCCGACAACGTTTCTCATTCCACCGACCGCTTTCTTCGCTCCTCCAAAAACCCTAATCCTCTGATCGCTTGCCATTCCCCATTCCTCCCTTTCCTCATTCCGCTAGACCGCCGCTGCGCCACTGCATGCGTGAATCTCCCATCATACAGTCGCCGAACCATCTACATTTGTTCTCTGCGTCTCAATTGCCATCGGCGGCCAAGCCCCCCAACAAAATCTGCCAGATGCACACTTGCTATGGACTTCAAGCTCTGCCGGACCACGATAAAAATAAGATTTTTTATCCTTCATCATTGTTATACTTCTTAATTTTGTTGATCATTTGTTCTATTATTGCTCCTCATCCTCTGTTATAATTATTAATTTTTAATCCGTTCTGTTATTGTCTATGTTTTGTTATTCATCCTCTGTTTTGTTATTGATCCTCATCCTCTGTTAGATTTATAAATTTTTTATCAGTTTGGTTATTGTCTATGCTTTGTTATTGGTCATCTATTCTGTTATTGTCTTATAGATCCTCATCTATTCTATTATTGTCTTATTGGTTATTGTCTATGTTTGTTTTGTATAATTTTGACTTGTCTGACTCTCTATTTTGTTGCGCTAATTTTTCATTTTGTCCATTTTGTTCTGTTCATGTCTAATTTCTACTTGTCTGTTATTTAATTTGTACTAGTTCTTGTCTTTGCTCTTTAAACTTTAATATTTACTTATCTGTTCTTTTCTAATATTTACTTGTCTTTATTCTATAATCTAATTTGTTCTTGTGTTTGTTCTGTATAATTTTGACTTGTCTGACTCTCTATTTTGTTGCACTAATTTTGTATTTTGTCCATTTTGTTCTTTAATTTGTTCTGTTAAATAAATATTATTATATAAAAAGCCTAAAAAGCCCGTGGCCCGAGCCGAGCCTGAACATCGGGCCGGGCTGGGCTGGCTTTTTAATAATGAACATCGGATCAGGCCGGGCTTTTTTTTTGCTATTTTTGTTTAGGGTCGGGCTCGAACAACCCTGGCCCGCCAAAGGCCGGCCCACTTATAGCCCTAAGTGTGAGTTGATTTTCAACCCATCCCACCAGTGATTTTCAAAAACCGACAGTCGATTTCCAAAGTGCGATCAGTTAGACACGAAAAAACTCTACAACATCTGGTTTGTGATGTTTTCAACAGACGATCTTCAAATTTTCCTCCCTGAAGAAAGTTTTGGCCATGAAGTGAGGTTCTGTTTAAGTGTATTTTGACGTGATCCTGGTAAAACAGTGAACTTTGGCAAAAATTACCGGCCAATCGAGGGGTTAGATCAATTTCATGGTAAGGGCTTTCTCTATGTAAGATCTATAAATAATAACTGATTCATATTATTTGATTTAGTAATTATTATGTGGTTTAATATTAACTTTGATCGGTTTTGACTTATTTTTTAATATAAAGTGGTTAACAATGGTTTTTAATCAAATTATCTTCATTTTGATGGTTTTTATGTTAATATAAGGCAATTGGGATTTTTTCAGAATTTTTGGAATTTTGACTATTTTCTCGAAAAGTTAGGGGGTGGGACCTGCCATGGGCCCCACGTGCAAAATTGGGATGATAGGTCCCAAATGACCATAACAACCTTTTAAGACAGTAATTAAATATTTTAAAATTTTCAGACATCAATTTGGACTTAAAATAAGCAAGTTTTTTATTTTTAGTGTTAAATTCTATTTATACCCCACCTATTTGTTAAGTTTACCCTAAAGGTTACTATAAATAGAAAGGCTCAGCCACTTTCCCAATTGGGAAGGGCTGTAATCTGTAGTTTAGGAGCCCTAATCCCTATTTCTAAAAAAGGAAAGGCAATTAAGGTAAAGATTAGCCTAATCCTTTACTAATATCTTAGGGTTTTTCCTAAACTTTTCAAATCTCTTCTTTTGCTAAGGTTTAATCTTGATTTCTATCCATGAAGCTACTGATTTTAATCTCTATTTCAAACCATTATTAAAGGAATTTAGTTTTTTAACTCAATAAACCCTAGATCTACAAGTTTTCAAGAGATTTAGGTATTTTTAAGCGGATTTAAGTAAGTATGAACAAAACCCCTCTTGTGGGTAGGATTTGGAGGTGTGGGAGCATCGATTTAAAGTCAAGAAGCTCTCTGAAGGTAAGTGATTTTGTCCTAAATAGATCTGTGATTTCATATTTGATGTTTAATGGAGTTTTATGTGGGTTTCCATGGAGTTGAGCTTTATTGGCGGATTTAGAAAAACTTCATCTTTCTTATGATGTCTTGGTATTTTTGGTTGTAAATGGCTATATTTATTGTTTCCTAAGCTCGGATTTCATTATTATGATGTTAGGGAGTGAGATTTGGTAGTTTAAGATGTTTATGTGAAGTTTTGGTTTTGGATTTGAAATGGAGAAGATGAACCAAAACTTCTATTTTGGCATTCAAACAACCATGCAGCCGTTCGATCAGCTGTGCGGGGCATTCAAACGCCAACACTGCAGTTTGGTGACTTTTTCCTATTTTGCTCATTTTCGAGTTTTTATTCTTAAGTACCATTTCTTATGTTCATGATGAGTAATTTATGGTAGGATGAGCTACTGGAAGGGTATGAATTTGATATGGGAAGTTATGTTGAATGTTTAAGTATTGTGTGAATTACATGTTGATTGGTTAAACATGTGGTAATTCCTTATCTTGAATCTATGTTGAATGATTCCTTATATTTTAAGCATGATTCCAGCAAGGTTATATCATGAGAATGAATTTGTATGCCTTCACATATTATGCTTGAATTGTAGGTGAATGATAGTGTCATGTCGAGTTTCAAGTGTGGTATGAATATGCTTACATAGTTCTAGCATGAGGTTGCACTTGATTTGAATGATGTTTTTTAATGGTTTTCACTCATGATTTCAGCAAGGAGCTATGACTAGATTTAAAGAGCAGGTGTGTAGTATGTTGTTGGGTTATTTATGATGCATGTCTATATGCTTAGAATTGAATGTTTTTACAATGTACACACATATGTGGGGGTAATTATGGTGATTGTTGATGCTTATGATTAGAAATGATGCATGTATGGCTGATGAGGAGCATGTTTCATGAATTATAATTCATATAGTCATTGCTTACATATGTACCATGTTGAATGCATCATGAGATGGATTTACAAATGAGATTTTATCGAGATTAGCTGTGTTGATCGTTTGGATGCAATTGTGTGATATTGCTTGCTGGATTAATCGATCAAAAACTTATCGATTTGGTTTTACGTCCCTCGAGGATGGTTTTCCTCCCCGGGTTGAGAAAAATGGCAATGCTATAAGGAAAATAAAATTATTGAGATTATCTAGACCCTGAGAATCCAGGCTAGTGTAGCCAAGTGCACCGACTTACTAGGGGGTATTCTTCCTCGTTAGGGAATTTACCCAAACTACGTAATTCCTTCATAATTTCCAATTGGGGATTCTTTGGAGTGAGCAGGGATTGCTTAAGCTTTGGTCGATTAAGCAGAGTTGTTTTATCGACTTTCATGGTTAAGATTGTGTGTTAGAGACACTTGATATGTATGTTGATTGCTTATGAATGTACATGATATGATTGCGTAGTAGAGACACTTCTAATAGAGGTTAAATGTGATGAATATGCATGATATGATTGTGTGGTAAAGACACTTCTCATGTAGGTTAAATGTGATGAATATGCATGATATGATTGTGTAGTAAAGACACTTCTCATGTAGGTTAAATGTAATGAATATGCATGATATGATTGTGTGATAGAGACACTTCTGATGCAGGTTAATGGTTATGGATATGCATGATGTGATTGTTGATGGAGACACGTGTCATGCAGGTTGAATGTTATGAAGGAGAATGGTTGTGCATGAATATGTATGGTATGTTTGAGATATTTGCATGCAAGGGTATTACTTATGAGCATGTATGGTTATGGTAAGAAGAGTAATCAGAAACATGATATTATGTGATATGTAGATCTGATAGACCATGTTGACATGATGTGGTTATTTTTTTTATTTACCATTTTCGTATCCAAAACCTTACTGAGTTTTACTCGACCCACTTTCTATGTTTTTGTTTTGGGGCTGCATGATGCAACATGCAGTCGAGCAGGATCCTCTGTATGAGGGACGATCAGGGAGAGCTTGAGAGTAGGTATGGATGCCTTTGGACTTTGCTTTGTTTTTTTATTTACTCTGTTATGATAATAGAACATCATGTATGGTGGTTCCTATTTCAAACTCGTGTAACTCTTATGTTTTTAGACTGGTTTAAGAATTTCTGATTTGAGCCATGTGTGTCGGCTCAATATTCTAAGTATGTGGTTATAAGACTTGTGGACTAGTTCAGAGTTAAAGTCGTCTTTTGTTCTACTTATATCTCTTGCACAAAGGTTTAAAGGTGCGCACTCCGTATGTGTTAAATAACTACTAGAGGGGTTAAAGTCTTCCGCAATGTTAAACCAATCTTTTCGTCCCCGTGCGCTTCGATCGTCCCTTGGACCAGGTTCAGCTCGGGTCGGGTGTGGCCGGGGTGTGTCACTCTAGCTCTAAATTGTAGATTCATTTACACGATTATTCATATATTGTGTTATTGATCACACGACATAGATAGTACTTTCATCCCCTCAGTAGTTTGTCGTGTTATCAAGTATACGATATTTACTATATCGTGTTATCAATAATACGATATACGATATGGAGATGTCCTCCTATCGTGTAAGATCTCTAACTTTAACTAGGTTTAATTTCTATTTTAATTATGTGAATTCTATGGTTTTGCTTAATTACCAGTTTTGATTTGATTTTGGGGGTTAAGGGTTAGTAAATATGGTTTAAATGAGGTTTAATTCACTTCTTATGAGTTTTAGTGTCAAACTTGATTATCTAATTTTTATGGATTTTATTGTAATTTTTCCTTAATTAAACGTGTGGAGCCCACAGTGGGCCCCACATCCACGATTAGACAGCATGTGGCCCTTTTAGTGGTTCTCCTCTCTTTTGTCTCCCTTTTATACGTTTTCCAATCTCTTTTTAAGTGGGCTTCATTTGACGGGCCTCTTGCTGAATTTCACTAGGTTCTTCTTAGAGAGTCTGACACAACGAGAGCGGGTTCTATTTCTCAGAGCCCGCGGGGGCCTGGACCCCCACACCACCACCACCACACACACACGGCCAAGCCCGAGACAGGGTCGATCCCTCCCTTGCTAACCACGGGTCCGACCTTCGACACTAATTCGTGAGTCAGGCTCCATAATGTGTTAATGCACACCCTAGTCACATGCCTTGTGTGTGTGTGACGTATGTGGGTCCCATAATAATTCATGTTATGACGGCTCATGTGGGGTCGGCGTGACTACCCCTGTTAACCTTGGACCCTTTGTCATGTACCGGCTCACCTGAACTACAAACAAAGCGGACTGACATGGGCCCGAGCCCATACCTTGGTCCAACATCCCCCACTATGGGTGAAGGGCTCATTTGGTCCAATAGTGACTTGTGCTAATCACGTTGAAGATCAATACTATGAGTATGCTTAGAAAATAGTTCCGTCGTTAAGGCCTTAGTAAACGGATCTGTCAACATCTCAGCACTAAGAATATGACTCAATCACTTTTCCTCTCTGTTGTATGTCGAAAATGTAATAGTAATGCACTTCAATGTGCTTACCCTTGACACTGATCTCCTCATTCTTAAGTGTCGACACAGTTACCAGATTATCACAATAAATCTGGACAGGAGCATAAGTCTAGTCTTCTAGCCCCAATCTTGCTAGAAATTTTATTATCCATAGTGCTTGGGAAACTGCAATACTGCATGCATAAAACTTAGCTTCCATTGTAGACTTAGAAACACTCTTTTGTTTCTTACTTGCCCATGATATAGCCCTGCTTCCAAACATGAAGACAAATTCGGTAGTGGATTTCCTACCATTTGGATCCCCTGCATAGTCTGAATGACAGACTCTCTGCATGCTAGGCGAGTTTTAAATTCTTATACCCTAGAAGGTACCGAAATACCCTCTTCACTGCTTTCTAGTGTTAAAGTTGAGGGTCTACTTGGTTAAGACTTAGCAAGCCTACCACAAAACTCAAATCAGGTCTAGTATAGGTCATGACATACATCAAACTGCCAATAGCATGAGCATATGGCACTGACTCCATCTGGAGTCTTTCTTCCTCAGTCTAAGGAGTCATATTCTTAGATAACATTGTACCCTTGTATATAGGGGATTCAATGGTCTTCTAAAGAATGACATTGAAGCGTTTGAGAATACTCTCTATGTATGATTCATGAGATATACTTAGCTTTCTATATAAAGTGCCTCAACCATGTGATTCATTTTAAACTAAGGATGTAAGACGCCGCAACCATGTGATTCATTTCAAACTAGATTTTGAGTCATTCCTTTAGACTGACAATCATACTTAAGTCATTCCCCATCAAGAGTATGTTATCTATATAAAGTGACAACATCATATACCTAGTTCCATCCCAGAAGGTATAGACACAGTGATTGTGTTCATTAACTATGAACCTATACTCACTAATTATCTTGTGAAAAATAAAGTATCATTGCCTTGAAGATTGTTTTAAGCCATGCAATGATTTTATTAGCTTGCACACCTTATGTTCGTCTCCAGGAACTACAAAACCCTTAGGTTGTTCCATGTAAATCTCCTCCACAAAATCTCCATTTAGGAAGACGGTATTTACATCCATCTAGTGCAACTCTAAATCAAAGTAAGTAACACATGTCAAGAGACATCTGATTGAGTCAAATCTTGATTTAGGTGAGTATGTCTTTTTAAAGTCCATCCCATACACCTGGGTAAACCCTTTGACCACTAATATTACTTTGTACTTGTCTATTGACCCATTTGCCTTAAGCTTCTTTTTGAAGATCCATTTACACCCTATGGGCTTCTGCCCTTCAGGTGGATCCACTATCTCCCAGACCTTGTTCTTTATAATTGAATCCATCTCCTCTTCAATAGCATTTTGTCATTCTTAAGCATCTGGAAGACTCAAAGGTTGCTCAAGAGTAATTAGGTCATCTAGAATAGGTTCATCTAATGTGACATTGTCTTTCTATATCATTGTATAGAACTCCCTCAACCATGTTGAAGGTCTTCTTTCCCTCAATGCCCTTGGTTCCTGTTCGGTTTGATTTTGACTTGATCCAATTACTTCCTTCAGGGTAGTATTAGGACAAGTCTCCTTTACTATCTCAAATAAATCTACTCTTTTATTAGGTCTTTTGTGGTTAAATTCTTCTTCCAACAAATAAGCGTCTCTAGATTCTATAACCCTAACTATCCCATCCGTGTGGTGAACCTCAAATATATACCTCTTAGAGTGATCATAGTAATCAATAAAGTTACACTTTATGGTCTTAGAGTCCAGCTTAGACCTATGCTGATGAGACACATTTATGTGTGCCTTAGACCCCCACACTCTAAGATGCCCTAAGCTCGGATGTAGACTCTTCCATAGCTCATAAGGTGTACATTGGACGACCTTTATGGGTACACAATTAAGAATGTACATAGCGATGTCTAAAGCCTCACCCAAAAATTGGTTCCTAATTCAGAGTGATTTAACATGGACCTTACCATGTATATAAGCATCCTTTACACCTTTTTGCCACTCCATTTTGTTGTGGAGTGTAGGGGAGTGTGTAATGATGCACTATTTCCTAATCGGTACAGTAATCCTTAAATAGATCATAGGTATACTAGCCACCCCTACCAGTCCTCAGGACTTTTACCTTCCTGCCTAACTAAGTCTCTACCTCAGTTTTAAATTCCTTGAATTTATCCAAGGCACTGGATTTACTATTTATTAGATACATGTACCCGTATCTTGAATAATCATCTATAAAGGTTATGAAATAGGTCATACCTCTATGGGTCTAAACATTCAGGGTCCCACAGATGTCTGAATGAACTATGCTTAATAGTTCATTTGCCCTTTGTCCGTTTTAGAAAGATTGCTTGCTCATCTTCCCTGATAAGTGATCCTCACACACACGTAAGTCTTTAGATATTTTGGGTAATAACCCCGCATTTGACATCCTATGTAGTTTGTCTATATTTACATGACACAAATGCATGTGCCATAACAAGGCTTCATCCACAGACAAAACGATATAATCAGAAGAGTTCATTTTATTAGCTATAAATGAGTTAATTACATTTAAGCAATACAATCCATCAACTAAAGTAGCAGTAAAAAGAATTGAGCCACCCTTGCCCATTGTGGCTTTATTCGCTTTGAATTTAACTTCAAATCCTTTCTTGGTTAGAATAGGAATTAAAATCAGATTCCCCCTGATGGAGGGAGCAAACAACACATATGTAAGTACAAAAGTAGACCCTTCCTTCGAATGGATCCGGTAAGTCTTCATGGCCTCCACATCGCAGTAAGTGTTGTTCACCATGTAGACTTTGTTCTAGCTTAGGAGGAGATTGATCATCTCACCCCTCGACCCCATGGAATGAGACACATGCATTGTGGCTCCAGAATCCAGCCACCAAGTCTTCTCCTTAATGTCAGCTATCATGACTTCAGAGACAACACATAATCTCTTTATTCTTGCCCTTATTGTTGCTAGCCTGGTTATCCTTCTGAGGACAGTTTGCCTTGAAGTGGCCCACTTAGCCACATTTGAAGCAGGCACCCTCGGATTTGTTATTCTCCTTCCCATTACCTTTGTTCTGAGGCTTCTTCCCCTTTCTCTTGAAGGCTTTCTTCTTTGAAGGTCTTAGCCCCTGTCCACCTTTCTTCCCTCCACCAGAGCTTTGTGCCAGGTTGGCAGTAGTAGCACCTAAAGCATTGACATGGTTCCTCTTTTCCTACTCAAGCCTAAGCTTGGCAGTCACAGCCTCCATTATTAGCTTCTCGTCACTCGTGTTGAGGTACACCACTACACTCTACTAGGACTTGGGGAGGTTGTGTAACACAGTAGACATTTGAACTCCCACAGAGATGGGGTCATTTAGGGTCTTAGGTTATTAGCAATGCTGGACATAGCACTCAGGTGCTCATTTACATCATCTTCTCCTTGTCATTGCCTTTGTTTTGAGGCTTTTTCCCCTTTCTCTTGAAGGCTTTCTTCCTTTAAGGTCTTGGCCCTTGTCCACTTTTCTTCCCTCCACCAGAGCTCTGTGCCAGGTTAATAGTAGCAACACCTGAAGCATTAATATGGTTCTTCCTTTCCTGCTTAAGCCTAAGCTTTGCAGTCAGCTTCTAGTCCCTCATGTTGAGGTACGCCACTACACTCTCCCTAGACTTGGGGAGGTTGTTTAACATAGTAGACATCTGAACTCCCTTAGAGATGGGGTCATCCAGGGTCTCAGGTTATCAGCAATACTGGACATGGCACTTAGTGCTCATTTACATCATCTCACTCCTTCATCCTATAGTTTTGATTCTTTGAGTGCAACATCCTCTTATGAGCCTCAGTTTGCTCCTCATACCTCACAGATACAACTTCTAGCATCTCTCTGGTAATCTTGTACTTCTCAAAGAGCCTCTCTAGGATCCACGAAGGTAAGAATAGTTGACCTGACCTTGTTGTCATCATCCTTTAATTTCTCATAGGCCTTCTTCTGAGTTGTAGAACAATTATCTGGACATGGCTCAATGACCTACTCCATGACATGAGGTAGGTTAGAGAGAGTGAGGATGTGGTGTATCCTCCTCTTCCATAAACGATAATTATTAGCAGACTTACTTACTATAACAAACAACAAATGGACAAGTATTTTATGCTGATTTCATTAGTTTAATTGCATAAAAATTAGGCTCAAGTTACTAGTATGTGAAAAGCCCAAACTACCCTTAAGCCCCCCTTAAGGTAAGTTAACCTAATTATGTGATTACTTGTGTTAATGGCTTATGATATCCCTTAAACATACCCAATCAGCAAGAAAACACCAATTAGGGTTGCTGGAATAATTATTTTTCTATCCAAAAAAATAATGTTGTGAAATTACCAAATAGCCCTAGGGCTAATTCATTCTTTTCACCCTTGATAATCACACCAAATTAAATCACCCAGAAATCATTTAATTAACATACAAGATAATGATTAATATTCTGGATAGCAAACATTTAATCACATACAAAGCCCTTGTGAATTGACCAAAATGCCGCTGGGCTAAATCGGCCAATTTACACTATCTTCTAGTCCAACTAATTAATTAAATTAACACAATCTAATTAATTAAATCTTATGGACCATAAAGTATGTGTGTAAACATAGAGTGATCAAAAAAATTATTTGGGCAAAAAATTCACACGGGTGAATTTACTATTTTACCCCTACACGTGCCAAATTCACAAATTCAAATAAATGGTCTAATCATGAAAATTCCAGCAAGCATAATATATGGATAAGTCTCTAATAGACTCAATTTCACTTTAGTATCAAAAGCCCTTTTAAAAAATCATGCGTAGTAAACAAATTAGGGTTTTTCCCCAAATATGCATCAAAAACCTAAATCGGGTAAAAAGCTAAACTTTATACGGATCAATGACCTATTCCCCTCAACCGGGTTCTGATACCATTGTAGAGTGGCAGCGTAGTGGTGGGCGAGCCCAAGGGAAGGCACAAAGCATAAAAATCCTGACTTTAAATCAATTCACTACACAAGATGCATGAACATGCAAAACCATAAGCAATAAACATGATGCCCGTCCTCAATTGAATCACAAATCAATTAAGCAAAGTGAGTAGATTACCTTGTTTATGTGTAGAAACCTCAAACACCCTATTTTTTGATGGAGAACTCAGCAAGGAGGCGTCCAATCCCTTGTCCTTGAAGCCACGAATCAGCGAGGAAGAGAGTTCTCCCCTTGCACCACGCACCAAGAGAGGATAGAGGGAGAGAAGAGGGGCAGCTAGCCCCTTGTTCTCTCAAGAGACAAGGGGGCGCACCACCAAGAGGGAGAGAAGTGGGCGGGGGAGAGAGATTGGGGGGGGGGGGCAGCACTTCTAGGGATCCCTCCTCTCTTTTGTCTCCCATTTATACCCCTCCCAATCTCTTCTTAAGTGGGCTTCATTAGACGGGCCTATTGCTGAATTTCACCTGGTTTTTCTCAGAGGGTCTGACACAAGAGGGTGGTCTATGAGAAGCAAATCCCGTGGGGTCCTGGACCCTCAGCACATGGACAAGCCTGCGACAGGGTCAACCCCTTGCTAACCACGGGTCTGACCATCGACACTAATTCGTGAGTCGGACCCTACAATGTGTTAATACACACCCTAGTCACATGCCTAGTGTGCATGTGTGACGTATGTGGGTCCCATAAGAATTCGTGTCACGATGGCTCATATGGGGTCGACGTGACCACACCCACTAACTTTGGACCCTGTGGCCCATATCGACTCACCTGAACAGCAAAAAAAGTGGACCGACATGGGCTCGAGCACATACCCTGGTCCAACAAAAATATCATCTTTTGTATATCCACAGTTTCTTATCGAGTGCTCATCAATGGTGGTCCAGGCCCAAGAATACAACCATAGGGTGGGCTCAGGCAAGGTGATCTGCTCTCCCCATATTTATCCATCCTTATCCAAGAGGCTCTTACATCCCTCCTCAAAGCAGGTCATAGTTCTTTTAAAGGTATTTGAATATATAAAGATGCTATGCCTATCAACCATTTTCTCTATGCTGATAACTTAATTTTATTCTCTAGAGCCAGGTCCATCGGTTGTTGGTTTTCCATGGAAATAAATAGTTCAAAGACATTTTTCATGTGATGGGTAGACATGGCATCACAAAATATTTGGGAGCCCCAGATACAAAAGGAAATTATTGAAAAAGGACCAGTGTCAAGAACTCATAACCTAGGTGTAGGAAAAACTTGCTGGATGGAAAGACCATCTTTTAAGCCAAGCAGGTTGATGTACCCTTATAAAATCTACTCTCTTCCATACCTCTGCATATTATGTATGTTCATAAGGTCCCTACTTCCATCACTTATCTGTTGGACAAAACAACAAGGTATGCTTTTGGGTCCAATTTTAAGGACATAACTCTACATACTATCAAGTGGAGCACAATCACCATGCCAATTAGAAATGATGGACTTGGCATTAGGCAAAGTGTAGGGAATAACGACCCTCGCTAGGCAGAGTATAAATTTACTCTTTTGTAGTTCTTGCCGAATAGAGTATAAATCTACTGTTCTCTAGTTTTGGGCGAACATAGTATAAATCTAATATTCTCTGCCTGTACAATGAAAAAAAGGATTGTAGACATGCCAATAAGAAAGCAAAGGACACAAGGGAATTTAACGTGGTTCGGCCTTACTACCTACATCCACGGGATTACACAATTCCACTAGATAGAGAATCAAAAAACAAGAGAATTACAAAGATCACTCAGCAATGCTCCTCATGCAAAACACGGAAGAAAACTCCAACTTCTTTTTCCTACAAATTCCTGTTTTCCTTCTCTCTGTGTTTCTCTCTACGTCGGCCTCTTGGCTCCGGGTTATGGCGGCTTGGCTCTTTTCAGTATCATTGATTCTTTACCCAAAATCCCATGCACAACCTCTTTATTTATAACTTAGGACTTATATCACAATGACCAAACTAGCCCTTAATGACTTAACCTGTAATTAGGTTTCACAATCAACAATCTCCCACTTGAGACCTAATTGCTCGAAATCTTAAACAACCATTCTCCCACTCAAACTGATCCATGTCGAATCAATTTTCAGATAGAGACAATTACAAGCAAGACAATTGCTCCACTCATATCTAATGCAACTGTGTGATCACCACCATTCTTCTAGTGTAGAAGACCGATGGTGGTTGAGCAAAAATTCAATTTCTCCATCGTCAAGAATATTCGCTTGATTGTCCTTAGTATGTATCTTCTCCAAGAAGACCTTCTTCTCTTCAACAAATTCTCTCACAAAATGATATTTAATTTTAATATGTTTCATTCTAGAATAAAACACATTGTTCTTTGTAATATCTATTGCACTCTTATTATCACAATAGAGTACGCACCTCTCTTAGGTTTGTCCAACTCCTTCTAGAATGTTTTTAACCACATCATCATTTTGTAAGCTTCAGTAGCTGCAATTTACTCTGCTTCAGCAGATGAATTTGTCACAGTTTTCTACAATTGTGACTGCCAAGCAACTGCACCACTCCTCAATGTGAAGACAAAACATGTGGTACTTCTCTTGTTATCTATATTACCTCCGTAATCTGAATTAACAAAACCTACCATGCTCGAGTACACGATAAAGTACATTATCATGTAATCTAAAATTCATTGTTACTTGATAATTTTGCAAGTGAATTGTGTATTATTGACTCCATCTGCAATTTGAAGTTTGAGCTGGGTAGGCTTATACCACCGGTGATTTAACTCCATTGAACATCGGATTCCTTTCCACTGATAGTGATTTGTCACCGTTGTCAGGATTTTTCATCTTGGCATACATTGATAACACCTCTTTATTTACCTTCTTATGAATAAAAAATATTGATTGCATGTCTTTATCATCTTCTAATTCATATAGAATGGATGATTGCGAAAATAAAATTAAATACTTCAAAGTCACATTACCATTAACGACAAGTCTTTCTTTGACTTAAAGTAGAAGTTCGCCGAACCTCATCAATTGATCGATGTTCATCAACCGTACTTTTCTACCGACATATGTCATTATTATCTACCTATCTATTATTATATTTTTAAAACCTCATATATCTTGACTTTTTGCCTCCATCCTCTAACATATACTTTGTAGTCATCAGTTCCTCATAACTGAGATTATGTGTAAAAAAGTTGATTTAATCATTTGGAATGGTGATTAAATAAAAAAAAAGCTAACATGAATGGTGTTTATACGTTATCAAGTGAACCTGAGCATTAAGAGTGAATTGATCTTATCCGACAGCATGCATTAAAAAGGGTCTAAGTAGGTAATTTAATTTTACCTAGCCTCTTTTATATATATAAAAGAGACTTATATAAATAGCCTATCATGACTGTCTAAGCCTGAGCTATATAAACGAAATTTTTAAATAAATAACCTACCAATATGATATTGCGACACCTCCCCAATATTTTCCACGTGTGGATCAATTTCCGAGGCTTAAAATTAGAACTTTGGACAATGATTTGACGCAACATTGTGGGTGATGACCCCAAAGTCGTCCTACGCCCACCAACTTGCATGGATAAAGTGAAGGGGCCCAGCAAGAGAAGCGGCATAGTTGTTTTATGACTTACATTCTTACTGGCTCCTTCACCAATTCTTATCAACATTACTTTGAAGACAATATTGCCATTTTGCCTATCTTCAATTTTCAATATTGGCTAGTTTAATCATGTACATTCACTTACCCCTAGCAAAAAAAATATACTAAGTGCTGTACCCAACCAGCTCAATACAAGGCGAACCAGCCTATTTTTGCGTCCATACAATGCGGAGGTGGTGGTAAAGAAGCTTGGGATTGGCTTCGGAGTTGAAACAGATAACCGAGCCAACCAATTCACATCTTGCTGTTTTCAATTAAAGTTTCTATCCTGCGGTCATCCAGAAGAGGAAAGCTTTGCCATCTTTCTTCTGCAACATGAAAAATGACATTTTAGTAAATAAAATGACATTCAAATGAAGGCATTGCATACAAGAAAAAACATCATTTCTTTTGAACGCTTTCAATTTTCTGTCCATTTTCTCACTATAATCTGACTCTCATGAGACATCACCCTGGCTTTGTTGGTTCTTACACTTGATCAGCTCATGGTCCACTGACAGTTGAGTACCTAGGTTTCCATTCACAGTTGCCCACTTAAGTTTAACAGTCACTTGGTCGGACTAGAGACAAGGCATATTGCGAAAACATCTCTTATACTCCACCTTTATTACACTAGTCATGGTTTGCCTCCGGTCTTGTAAATTTTCAGCTTTATATTTTTAGCATACTTTTTGCATAGTTCTCAGAGAGAAACAAGCAGCGGGCAGCCCTCATATTCATAATACTAGTAAAATTAAGGCAAAATAAGTTGAGACAACAGCATACACAGAGAAAAAAAATAGGAGTGAGTAAAAGGACACTTGTTTTGAATCAAGTGTTTGGCTCCCGCTGCCCATCCCCTTGAAATCAATCAAGTGTGAGTGATCGACAATTTCATCCCTTTCTTCATCCTTTTCCTCTTCTTCTTGTTTGTTAAAAGGGTTGAATTGCCTCTGTTGGTTGAATGACCATGGAGGGAAGAAGAAGGTGAAGAAATTTGGGCGAGGGAGGGCAGTTTTGTCATTAAAAAAAGTGGTGGCAAAGAAAGTTTATGAAGCAGGCCAATAAAAAAAATAGCCTACCAATTTTATATTTCAGTCTGTCAAGGGACAACATGGTCTTCCACTGATGTGAGTGATGACCCTACCCAACCAGCTCATTCAATTATTAATACAAGGCGAATTAGTGGAAGTCAATAAAATATCAACCATTCAATGTGGAGCTGTTGGGCAAATGTTGAAACACATAACCAAGCCAGCCAATTCCCGTATGACAGGGTGTTCTTTTCAAGCTTGTTCTAGATTTTAATACTAGACTAGCTCCTCCTCTTTAAACGTCCTACAATTTTCTACAAACGACTCTTCTTTTCTTCCAGCTTCCTTGCTTGTCAAAAAAAAATTCTCAAAAATGGTGGACGCTCTGGTTTCAGTTGCACTTGAACATCTTGTCAGGCTTGCAACAGATGAGGTGAGATTGTTGAGAAAAACCAGGGAAGAGGTCAATCAACTTTCCAGTACATTCACTTCCATTCAAGTCTATTTATTTGATGCTGAGATGTGGCAGATCAAAGACAAAGGTGTGCAGGACTGGCTTCAGAAACTCAAATATGTTGCCTATGAAATGGATGATCTGGTTGACGAGTGGAAGTTCAAATTGCAACAATTAAGCAATAACAACATTTGCCATGTCAATTCGGTAAGGAATTTCTTTACCCGTAGCACTTGTTTTCAACGCCTTGTTATGCGTCATAAAATTGGGAAGCAAATAAAGAAAATGAATAAAAAATTGGATCAGATTGCAAATGAGAAAAATAAGTTTAAGTTTCAGCAAATTACTATGCCTGTTGAGGCAGGGGATGGGAGTATTTTCTCAAATTTTGTGGGCAGGTCCAGGGGCACGCATTCTTGGGTAGATGAATCAGATGTATTTGGTAGAGAAGACGAAAAGAAAAAGATAAAAAATAAGCTCATCAATGAAGCTGGCTCTATGGAAGGAGATATCCCTGTCATATCAATTGTGGGTACGGGGGGATTCGGAAAGACAACACTTTCCCAAATTGTGTTCAATGATGTTGAAGTGCATCGCCACTTTCAGGAACATATTTGGGTGTGTATTTCGGACGAATTTGATGTGCAAAATATAATTAAAAAGATTGTTGAAGTTTTAAAAGAGGAGACTCCCAATGTAAATGAATTGGAGGCCTTACAAAAAGTTTTGTCAAAGAACCTCGAGAAGAAACGATTTCTACTTGTTTTAGATGATGTATGGAATGATAAATCTGGAGAATGGGAAAAGTTGATAGATATTCTGAAGAAATGTGGGGAGAAAGGGAGTAGGATATTGGTCACTACCCGCCTTATGGATGTTGCTGAAGCTATGGCTAGCACATATACATGCCAATTAGGGCCTTTATCCCTTACGGATTGTTTGTCGGTCTTTAAGAAAGTTGTCTTTCAAGGCACACATGAAAGTGAGCATTTAGAGTTAATGGAGATAGGCAAGAAAATTGTGGAGAAATGTAAAGGCATGCCTTTAGCTGTTAAATGCGTAGCAGGTGCCTTGAGAATCAAAAGGAGACGGAGAGAGTGGGAAAGTCTCCTTGCTTCCCCGGTGTGGGATTGGGAAGAAGCTAAGGAATACATTCAACCTGCTTTATTGTTGAGTTATTATCATTTGTCCCCACAATTAAAGCAATGTTTCCGGTATTGTTGTATATATCCAAAAGACTACGAAATAGAAAAGAAACAAATAGTAAATTTGTGGGTGGCTCAAGGCTATATTCCACTTGATGGAAATATGGAAGCAGAGGACATAGGTGAAAAGTATTTTGAGGAGCTTTTGGCACGTTCACTCTTCCAAGAGCCTCAAGTTGATGAATATGAAAATGTTAAGAAGTGCAAGATGCATGATTTGGTCCATGACCTTGCACAATTTGTGTCCAAAGGAGAATTTGATGTCATCAATGTCTCAAAAGATAATCCTTCACCAAATGTTGGAAAAACTCGTCATTGCAATTTGATTGCAAGTACAGATCCAGAAGCCTGTTTAAATGCTTTGATCGATGCTGAAAACCTTCGCACCTTTGTGTCTCTTGGTTTTATTCATAACATTCACTGCCTTATTGAACAACTCCAATATGTTAAGAGTCTTGAAAATACATGGATCTCCTCTTATGCAGTTGCCCAAGTCATTTAGTAAATTGGTTCATTTAAGATATGTTGATTTGTCTTACACATGGATAGAGGCATTGCCTGATTCAATTGGGGGACTTTGGAATCTAGAATATCTACGAATGCCAGAGGAGTCAATGATTGTGGCATTGCCCGAATCATTTATGAAATTGGGGAATCTAAGACATCTGAAATTGAGAATAAAGATATTACCCATGTCATTCGCCAAATTAGGGAACTTGAGTTATCTAGATTTGTGGAGGTCAGAATTTGAGGAATTTCCGGAGCCAGTTACAAAATTGGGGAATCTAAGGCACTTGAATTTGTCAGACACTAAGATCAAGGCATTGCCAGAGTCAATAGAGAAATTAGGGAATCTGAGACACCTTGACTTGGAAAGAAGTCATGTAGAGGAAATTTCAGAAGCAATTGGAAAGTTGCAGCAATTGCGTTATCTCAACTTGAGTCAGACACGCATAAAGGAATTACCTGAATCCATAACGGGACTCTCACACCTACAGGTTTTAGATGTATCTCTTTGTGATCAGCTCAGTAGATTACGGGAAGGAATCCACAAACTGACAGGCTTGAAACAACTTATGATTCGTTTTGCTGGTTTGGAAACGTTACCCACAGGAATAGGGAGATTAACTTCTCTCCGGCGGTTGGGCAAGTTCATTGTGACGGCCGATACCCAAGCAGGAGGCTCATCCAACCTTTCGGAGCTCAGATATCTCAACCACCTCGGTGGGCTACTTGAAATAACAAACTTGGATAAGGTAGGGGGCAGAGAGGAGGCCGAAAATGCTGAACTTGAAAACAAAGAGTTCCTTGATGAATTGTGGTTGTCTTGGACAATGTATTTCTCATATGGTGATGATTTATCCACTCTTCTTCACAAATGGGAAGAAGACTCGAATCAGAGGAGAGCAGAGGATGTCCTTCAAGTTCTTCGACCCCATCCCAATGTAAACAAGTACCTCATTTATAGCTATCCAGGTTCAAAAATCCCATGCTGGTCGCAGGACGGGAGCTTGTCCTGTATGAAATCCCTCTCTCTTGAATACTGGCCAAACTGTAAGCAATTGTCGCTGTCGGCCCTCGGCAACTTGCCACAGCTTCAATATCTTAGCATAAAAAAGATGCCAAAACTGAGAAAAATGGGGGGCGAGTTCTTTGGGTCCAAGAATGGGTTCCCCAAACTGGAAGAACTTGTGTTTTTAGATATGGAAAACTGGGAGGAGTGGGAGCCGTTATTGTTGACAGGTGAAGAAGAAGAAGAAGAGGGAGAAGCGATAGCCACCTTGCCCCGTCTCCGAGAGCTGCAGATTATCCGTTGTTGTAAGCTAAAAGAATTACCCCCCATTTCTTCCGAAGCCCTTGTAGATGTAACAATTTCGGATTGTCCGGTCCTGAGTGGTACTTCTATCCCACCGAGCATCGAAAAACTTCTTTTATGGGATTCAGAAGAGTTCCTCAGTAGATTGCCCAGCCTCCCCAAGCTTAAACGTTTGGAACTGCACGGCTTTGGTGAGTTGACGGAGCTCCCCAACAATCTAATTAGATACGGTGAATTGCGGGAATTACAAATCAGTAGTCACTGTCGCAAATTAGAAGAGAGCTGCAAGATGGGATGATACCAGTGGCCCAAGATTGCCCACATCCCCCGCATTACAATTGGTGGTTTGCTTGGTGGTATTGGTGGATCGATAATCCAATGGAAAGAGTGAACTTTTCCATCATGTAAGTGGCTCCTCCTTCTTTTGTTATTTCTGAACTGTTCCAACAGCACAAAATTAGCTTCCTGTTTTCTTTTATAGCATGATCAGTTTGTTTTCACGTTGCCGCCCAACTTTCTCATTTGATTCTTGCTTACAATTTTGTTGCTCTTGCTTTATTTACCTTATTATTACTATTGTTATTGCTCCTTGACTCTCAAGTGACGGTTCTTGTATCAAAGAAAAAACAAATTTCCTGCAAATCTCTGCATCATTTACCTCTTGGACTCCTTTTTATGTTCAGCATGTGAAGGTGCATTACCCTGTGATTTCTTAGAACATGTCTTGTGATTAACATCACTGCTTCTGCACTACTCTTCAAGTGTGATATCATGGATTATGCAGCCTAGTTTCCTCATTCCCCAACTATTATCGATGCTGCTTTAGCTACTCCTGCTTTAACTTGTGTTTTTTCATTATTTTTTTGGCATGAGCTATAGACTATCATGGAAGATTTTTTGACCATGTATATTAGCTGCTATTTGTAAGAGGATTTGCCCAAAATGTGTGCAGGTTTTGTACAAATAAAACTCAATTCGTTTTGAACTTTTTATAGACCTACAGTCTATTTTGGGCAAACCCTCGATTTTAAATGGTATGTTCAGTGCAATGACTTGTATTTTGTTGGACTATTCCGCTAAACAAAATTTTTGCATACTTATTTAAATTTTACTCCTACAAAAAGATCTGCAGGTTTGCAAATCTTGTTGATGCATCTATAGAATGTTTAAAATAGTTTGTTCAGGAAGACCTGATGTAACATTTGAAGGAATATAATTGGTTGTTCTACCCCACAACGTTTAGACCCTTTTTCTGTTTCCAAAAATTACATTCCTTGTTTTACTTTGAAAATTTGTTCCATGGGAGAGTCGTCTCTCTCTCTCTCCATCTCCTAGATTTCAATAAAAGGGTAGCAATTGGCAAGTGTTCTACATATGTCTTCCACACTTGAAATGACTATTTATACATTATAGGTAATGCATGCTTCTCGAGGTATGTAGATGATGTTAAAAAAAAAGTTCATAATACTCTTGACATGCATACAAGTGACTTGGACAACTTTTTGGAAATGCGGATGTATTAGAAATATATATGGACATGAACGAAATATCTTAATGAACAAAGAAGAAAACTGAACGGTAATGTGGATTGTCCCGTGAACAACTTCTTCCCAAATGAGTTCTTGGACACTTAACTGGACAAAAATGTTCAGATTACAGTTATTTGATTTTGGGTGAAATTGTGTACGAATTTGATCAAATAAATTAGGCATTTCAAAACCTATTTTAATTAAGTTAATCAAGAACATGTTTGAAGTTTAAAATCGAAGAATGAAACTTGATTTCAATTGAAAAGAAGATATTTGTGTGACTGCTATTGTTGAACACGAACTAAAGGGAATAAAGAAAGGAAATTAAAAATAAAGTGGGAAAGAATTGAGTAGCAAGAAAGCTTATAAAAGGAATGTTTAAACTGTAACGTTCGAGATTTTTCCTTATATTTTCTTCAAAATTCATGAAATTTTTTTGCAATATAACTGTTATAAATGAGGAAAAATGGCAAATATAAAACTTTTGAAAATAATTTTATAATTTAAAACATCACACGTAAGATTTTTCCATACAAATTTTGTTCATTCAAACATCTTACGACTAAACCAAATATCCTTAGGCACTACTCGAAAACAAACGTATGAATAAATTGCTATGATCATAGACTTTAAATACAAACTCTCCCGGGTATCTCTAAGTGCAAGTTCCATAACAGTCCACAGTCTAAACTAAATTAAAAGTCCAGAATATATAAACATTTTAATTCTCATCTCACCCAATACATCAAATCGTGACACAAATAATACTCGCAGTGAATCAATGATATACTTGAGTCAAAATGAATCAATCCACTGTGGGAATGAGCATCCATCTCCAAGAGCTCTCCATCACAGACCTGCAAAAGCCTCCTGAACAACAGGGCTTAAAAATAGGGTAATGGGTATTTTCATACTCGTAGGAAAATACCTAATAGGGGAGTTCTAAACAGTGACCTTAATAAGTACATATATAGATACTTTTATACAACTCAAACATGAAGCAAGCAAGCATATAATAATTATGCTCATACGTATACCATCATGCCAAATAAATATCATCAAACTAATCTTACAAATACACTGTTAATTAGAGTCTTACAAACTTACTCGTACAATCTTACTCGTACAACCTTACTCATACCGTCTTACTCATAAACACATGCTTACAGTCTTACTCAGAAATATAGTCTTAGAGTCGTGCTCATACTCATACTCATACTCTCACAGTTGTGCTCATACTAATACTCTTATAGTCATGTTCATACTCATACTCTTACAGTCGTACTTATACTCTTATAATCATACTCATATTCATACTCTTACAGTCGTACTAATACTCATACTCTTATAGTTGTACTTATACTCGTACTCTTATAGTAGTGCTCATACTCATACTTTTATAGTCGTACTCATACTCATACTCTTACAGTCATACTCATACTCGTACTCTTATAGTCGTGCTCATACTCATACTTTTATAGTCGTACTCATACTCTTACAGTCGTGCTCATACTATCGACCACTGAAGCTCATTATAATTAATAAACTCTAGCCTCGAAATGGAAAAGAATGTCACTGGGGCATCACCTTAACCTCCGGAGAGTGACTAGATGTCATGGACTTTTCCGAAGGTAAGACATACTGATGCTCATAGGGCACATGATCAAATAGGTAAGAGCAGGTCCATGATACAACTTACATGAGTGCACAAACATACACACAAATGCCCCACTTTAGGGGCCATACAATTGCCCACCATTATGGGTCTCATAGTACTATACAATTGCCCACCATTATGGGTCTTATAGTGCCAGTGTCACTCTTGGGCAGAAAACATATAGTACCACTCTTTGGCAGAATCATATAACACTCTCAATAGAGCATCAAATGTTTAGGCTTAATACAACACACAGACCAAATTGAAAATATACATCACTCTCAACATAGCATCAGACGTCTATGGGCCCAATACAATACATTAACATCCCATGAGATAAACAACATGGTAAGACATAAGAAATGCTCAATTGACTCATTATCGGCTAGCACAAACACGGAATTTAATTTGTTGAACCCTCAGGTCTCAAACTCACAATGTTATCATTAGCTTTGCTTATAATTCAAGTTTGAATTAAGTAAATTATGTGGTACAATTATACCAAAAAAACTCACAATGCTCGACAAATCAAATTGAAGCTACGCCCGATCAAAAACCCTAGTTCGTTAAGGTACCAGACTTCACTTAACCTATCCATCTCGTGATCAAAACTCACCATACAACGAATCCTTGCAGTCTTACATACTTCACCATTCACCTTATGGCCAAAACATCTTACACAAATGTCATCAAACTAAGCTCCTCAGAGCCAACCCCAGTTATTATTGTCTTACTTATACCTCACTTATTATGCTTACTTTTCACTTCATAATATGTACGTTATTCTTGTACAATTATACAACACTCATAATGTCTAACAATCCCATAGCATATGCTCCAATCCAAACTGATCCATTCCAATCCTCGCCCATCAAATTCATATCCTCTATCTTTTGTCATACTCTTACACATCCACAACAAAACCAGACGAAGCCCTTTGTTCCTCTTACCATCCATCGCCCATACATATGCTTCATACATATACACATGTATCCATTGCACAGGCATATAGTCACCATACATACACATGTCCATCACACACATGTATAACATACACATACTTCCATACATAGCTTACTAACATACTTGCTAGCCATCACTAGCACTTACATACACATCCATACACGTAGCTTACCAACATACTTGCAAGTCATCACTAGCACATACATATTCTATATATATAACTTACAAACATACATGCTAGTCATTACTAGCACATACATATTCTACACGCATTAAACATACTTACAGCTCACATGCATGTTATATGCATTTCAATATGATATAATTTATCCTTGTACATCATGCAAATAAATCATGATTTAACATCCAAAACATTAAATCATGCAATCCTAGCATGTTGCTACTCATTCAAAGTATGCTATCATGAAATCACGAGTTCAAAGCTTCCCTACCTCGTAGTCATGAAGTTTGATAGAGAACACACGACGGTGGCAGCATCGGCGGAGGAGTTAGTAGCCAAAATCATTGCCAAGATGAGAGAGCTGTTGTCTCGAGGGTTTAGGAAGCGCCAGAAGCAATCACGACCAAATGGGGTGACACTGATCAATGTGACAAAATCCACGATCCATAGCAGCACACTAGGGTGGCCCGGAGAAAGGTCACGCCAACATAAGTGCAGGTATGACTAGAAGTCGAGGTGTACTCACTAAAGGTTGGCTGATGGCTGAGAAGTACCCGGTCGGCCGCAAGACATCGAAATCAGCCGTGGACGACACCCAACAACGACGATTTTGTGTCAACAAGGTCCCAAAATAGGGCGGAGGGCATGGGGCGACACTCGAGGATGGAGGAGAGGTGGTGGAGGACTCTGATGTCAACTCCATTCGGTGGCGAAGCTATCCAACGGTTAGGCGGCGCGAATGTGGCTCCTAGACCTTGAAATGCACATGTGGTCACATGCACACGAGGCCAAAAAGCCATTCTAGGGGGAAATGAGTCGGACGGTGTGGCCTAAGGCCCACAAAAGGGCAACCGAGCTAGGGCCAAGAGGTGGTGGCATACCGAAGTGGCAACGACATCTCCGATCGCCACCTACACCCAAAACCAATGGTGCGAGCAGGTGTGCATCACGCATGTAAAAGGGCAAAGGGTGGCCCAAGGTCAAGCAGTGACGGGGCAAAGGCCAAGGTGAAACAAGGCTAACCCCAAGGCCAGCTAGAGGCCAATCGGTGACCGGATGCATCACAATGGCAAAACGGCCACGAATGGTCATATGGGTAAGACCCAAATCGATGCATAATGGTAGAGCACAACAATAGGGACGAAGCGGGGTCGAAAATGTCAACCCCCAACTAACACCAGGTCAAGGTAGGTTGGACGGAGTTTGACCGATGGCCAAACGATGACAAGAAACACACCAACATCTAAAACATCGGACAGTGAGATGAAAATAAGAACAAAAACCGACCAAAGTACCGGCAGCTTACAATGGAGCGAAGAAATCATGGCGACAGCTCTAGCCAGTGCCTATGGGTTCCTAGCGGCCAAACGAAGATAAGTCTAGTTGAGGGTGACAGCAAACGGTATCAAAATCGTACCCATGACCCAAAAACGAATTTTGAAAGAGAGAAAAATCGAAGAAAAGTCTAGTGCCTCGTGGAGGAGCAAAGAGGACATGGTAGTGGTCATAGCCGGTACCTACAGACTCGTGGCGGTAAGGCGAAGTGGATCTCGACAAGAACGGGCAGAATCTGATGACGGAGGAGGGACAACAGAGTGACCGGAATCTCACTTGGATTTTCTCATCTTTCTGGACGTAAAAAAAGTTTTTGGACATCGCTTCTAGAGTTTGGTCGACGGATTTCACATTTATATAACTTATTTTTTATTTTTTCATCTATGTCCCCAACATGCGTTAATCTACTATTTATATGTTATACCTCCAAAATTCGTGCTAAAAGCACATAGTGAGGCCCGTGGCCTGCGACTAAGCCCTACACCCGACTCTATGGGTATAAATACTGAGGTAAATACATAAATATAAATATACCGAAGTGTCACATTTTTTCACCAAAAATGACCAGAAAAATTGTAGAAAAATCAGGGACATTACATAAACATAGCAAGAAGCTCTTATTTTGGGTCAAAATTGGGTACTTAAACAAGGAAAGAAGTGTTGTCTAAAAATTTATTTAAACACTACAGTAGAGAATTGCAGAAGAGGAGGGAGGAGAATACAATGAACCAGAGGCAAAATTCTTCAATCCCATCCTCCAAGATTGATGAAAAAATACTTTTAAAGTGGAAGAATTGAAGTCCCAAACTTGAGGAGCTTAGAGGAAGCAGAAAAAAAATCAAAATAGTCTACAGGTTATTGTAGCGACACTGTTCATGCAAAAAGTTGAAGACGTTCATGGTTACTGTAGCAGTCCAGAATTTTTATATCTTGCTTGATTTACTTCTAAATTTGTCTGTTTCTCTCTACTTTATTTAATAGAAATTTTATTTCTTAGGTTAATGAGTAACTAAACCTCTTTGTAGGGCTTAGATGAAGCTTCATTAAATTGTAGAATTTCATGAGTATGAGATTTGATTAATTTATCTTAATAGTGAATTTAATATTAATTGTTTCTACCTCTTTAATATATGAGATTGATTTAAATATTAGTTTAGTCATGTTTCTTTCATGATTTTTAAATAAATAACCTACCAATATGATATTGCAACACACTCCCAATAAGTTTCTACGTGTGGGATCAATTATTTGTAAGACTTTGCTACTTTCCCGCAATTTCCGAGACCTAAAGTTAGAACTTTGGACAATGATTTGACACAACATTGTGGGTGGTGACCCCAAAGTCGGCCTACTCCCACCAACTTGCAACATAGGATTAAGGTGAAGGGGCCCAACAAGAGAAGCGGCATAATTGCTTTATGACTTACATTCTTAGTGGCCCCTGCACCAATTCTTATCAACATTATGTAGAAGACAATATTGCCATTTTGCCTATCTTCAATTTTAAATATTAGCTAGTTTAATCATGTACATTTACTTACCCCTAGCAAGAAAAAAAAAATACAAGTGCCGTACCCAACCAGCAAGCCAACCTATTTTTGCGTCCATACAATACGGAAGTAGTGTAAAATTAAGGCAAAAGAAGTTAAGAAAAAAAATAGGAGTGAGTAAAAGGACACTTGTTTTAAATCAAGTGTTCGGCTCCCGCTGCCCATGCCCTTGAAATCAATTAAGTGTGAGTGATCGACAATTTTATCCCTTTCTTCAGCCTTTACCTCTTCTTCTTGTTTATTAAAAGGCCTATGTTGGTTGAATGGCCATGGAGGGAAGAAAGAAGGTGAAGAAACTTGGGCAAGGGAGGGCAGTTTTGTCATTAAAAAAGAAGTGGTGGCAAAGTTAAGAAATTACTTAACCTTTTTCAAACGTTTATGAAGCAGGCCAATAAAAAAAATAGCCTAGCAATTTTATATTTCAGTCTGTCAAGGGACAACATGGCCTTGATGTGCGTGATGACCCTACCCAACCAGCTCATTCGATTATTAATATAAGGCGAATTAGTGGAAGTCAATAAGATATCAACCATTCAATGTGGAGCAGTTGGGCAAATGTTGAATCATATGACCAAGCCAGCCAATTCCCGTATGACAGGGTGTTTTTTCAAGCTTGTTCTAGATCTTAATACTAGACTAGCTCCTCCTCTTTAAACGTGCTCCAATTTTCTACAAACGACTCTTCTTTTTCTTCCAGCTTCCTTGCTTGTCAAAAAATATTTCTCAAAAATGGTGGACGCTCTGGTTAAAGTTGCAGTTGAACATCTTGTCATGCTTGCAACAGATGAGGTGAGATTGTTGAGAAAAACCAGGAAAGAGGTCAATCAACTTTCCAGTACATTCACTTCCATTCAAGCCTATTTAATTGATGCTGAGATGAGGCAGATTAAAGACAAAGCTGTTCAGGACTGGCTTCAGAAACTCAAATATGTTGCCTATGAAGTGGATGATCTGATTGACGAGTGGAAGTTCAGATTGCAACAATTAAGCAGTAATGACACTTCTCATGTCAATTCGGTATGCAATTTCTTTACCCAGTGCACTTGTCTTCAACACCTTTCTGTGCGCCATAAGATTGGGAAGAAAATAAAAGAAATAAATAAATAATTGGATAAGATTGCAAATGAGAAAGATAAGTTTAATTTTCGGCCAATTACTATGGATGTTGATGCGGGGTATGGGAGTATTTTCTGAGATTTTATGGGCAGGTCAAGGGGCACATATTCTTGGGTAGATGAATCAGATGTATTTGGTAGAGAAGATGAAAAGAAAAAGATAAAAAGTAAGCTCATCAATGAAGGTAGCTCTGTAGAAGTAGGTATCCATGTCATATCAATTGTGGGTACAGGGGGATTCGGAAAGACAACACTTTCCCAAATTGTGTTCAATGACGTTGAAGTGCAATGCCACTTTCAGGAACGTATTTGGGTGTGTATTTCCGACGAATTTGATGTGCAAAAAATAATTAAAAAGATTGTTGAAGTTCTAAAAAAGAAGACTCCCGAGGTAGATGAATTGGAGTCCTTACAAATAATTTTGAGGGAGAATCTCGAGAAGAAGCGATTTCTGCTTGTTTTAGATGATGTATGGAATGAAAACTATGGGAAATGGGAAAAGTTGATAAATATTCTAAAAGATTGTGCGTCGAAAGGGAGTAGGATATTGGTCACTACCCGCCATGTGAAAGTTGCCCGAGTTATGGCTAGCACATATATCTACCAATTAGAGCCTTTATCTGATAAGGATTGTTTGTCAATCTTTAAGAAAGTTGCCTTTGAAGGCACACCTGAAAGTGAGCATTCAAAGTTAATGGAGATAGGCAAGAAAATTGTGGAGAAATGCAAAGGCATGCCCTTAGCTGTTAAATGCGTAGCAGGTTTTTTGAGAACCAAAAGGACACGGAGTGACTGGGAAAATCTCCTTGTATCCCCAGTGTGGGATTGGGATGAATCTAAATCAGACATTCAACCTGCTTTGTTGTTGAGTTATCATCATTTGCCCCCACAACTAAAGCAATGTTTTCGGTATTGTTGTATATATCCAAAAGACTATCAAATAAAAAAGAAAGAAATAATAAATTTGTGGGTGGCTCAAGGCTATATTCCACTTGATGGAAATATGGAAGCAAAGGATATAGGTGAAAAGTATTTTGAGGAGCTTCTTGAGCGTTCACTCTTCCAGGAGCCTCAAGTTGATGATTATGAAAATGTTAATAAGTGCAAGATGCATGATTTGGTCCATGACCTTGCTCAATTTGTGTCTAAAGGAGAAATTCATGTCATCAATGTCTTAGATTATTTTTCTGCAAATCTTGGAAAAACTCATCATTGCTATTTCAACAAAATTATAAATCCCTCTTTAAATGCTTTGAGGGGTGCTGAAAACCTGCGCACCCTTGTGTTTGATGGTAATATTGATAACTTTGATGGCCTTGAACAACTGCAATGCATTAGAGCGTTGAAAATATGTACATCTCCACCTAAGCAGTTGCCCAAGTCAATTGGTAAATTGGTTCATTTAAGACATATTGATTTGTCTGGATCGGGTTATGTTCGGGATCGGGTTAGGGATCGGGTTATGATTGAGGCATTGCCGGATTCAATTGGGGGACTTTGGAATCTAGAATATCTTTGTATGCCAAGGCTGTCAATGATTGAGAAATTGCCCGAATCATTTATGAAATTAGGGAATCTAAGACATCTAGAAATGAAAATAAAGACATTACCCATGTCATTTGGCAAATTAGGGAGCTTGAGATATCTACATTTGCGGGAGTCAGATTTTGAGGAATTTCCGGAGCCCGTTACAAAATTGGAGAATCTAAGACACTTGGATTTGTCGTTTACAAGGATCAAGGCATTGCCAGAGTCGATAGAGAAATTAGTGAATCTAAGACACCTTAACTTGGCTACGACAGGTTTAGCGGAAGTTTCGGAAGGAATTGGGAGGTTGCAGCAATTGCAATTTCTCGACTTGAGTGATACAAGGATAAATGAATTACCTGAATCCATAACGGGACTCTCTCACCTACAAGTTTTAAATGTATCTTATTGTGGACAACTGAGTAGATTACCAGATGGAATCCACAAACTGACAGGCTTGAAAGCACTTGGAAATTATGGTAATTCTAATTTAAAAAGGTTACCCACAGGAATAGGAAAATTAACTTCTCTCCTGAGGTTGGACACTTTCATTGTGACCAAAGCAGGAGGCGGCGGCTCATCCAACCTTTGGGAGCTCAGTGATCTCATCCACCTCCGTAGAGGTTGGAAATTTGAGGCACTTATAATAACAAACTTGGATGAGGCAGGAAAAGAGGATGCTGATAATGCTAAACTTGAGAACAAAAAGTTCCTCGATGAATTGTGTTTGACTTGGAATAGGTGGCAAGAGGAGGATTTATCCCCTCTTCTTCTTCGTAAATGGGAAGAAGAGTCGAATCAGAGGAGAGCAGAGGATGTCCTCGAAGCTCTTCGACCCCATCCTGGTCTCCCTTATTGCACCATTAATGTCTATCCAGGTTCAAAAATCCCATGCTGGCTCCAGGACGGGACTTTGTCGGCTCTGAAATGCCTCCGTCTTTATCTCTGGCCAAACTGTACGCAATTGTCGGCCCTTGGCAACTTGCCACAGCTTTCTACTCTTTGGATAAGAAGTATGTCAAAACTGAGAAAATTGGGGGGCGACTTCTTTGGGTCCAAGAATGGGTTCCCCAAACTGATAGAACTTGAGTTTGCAGATATGGAAAACTGGGAAGAGTGGGAGCCGTTATTGTTGACAGGTGAAGAAGAAGAAGAGGGAGAAGCGATAGCCACCTTCCCCCGTCTCCGAGACCTGAGCATTCTCCGTTGTGGTAAGCTAAAAGCATTACCCCCCATTTTTTCCGAAGCCCTTGTACATGTAACAATTTCGGATGATTGTCCGGTCCTGAGTGGTACAAGTATCCCGCCAAGCATCGAGTCATTTTGTTTAAAGGGTTCAGCATCGTTGCCCGTTCCTGAGTGCCTCCCCAAGCTTAGAAATTTGGAACTTGCACACGGTGGTGAGTTGACGGAGCTCCCTAATAATCTAATTAGATTCAGTGCGCTACAAAAACTCACAATCGATAATTACCAACACTTGAGCTCTCTTCCGGAGGAGATCATCTCCTCACTCAAGGAACTGCGGGAATTACATATCAGATACTGTGGCGAATTAGATGAGAGCTGCAAGATGGGAGGAGACCAGTGGCCCAAGATTGCCCACATCCCCTGCATTAAAATTAATTGGAAGAAAATCCAATGGAACGAGTGAACTTTCCCATCATGTAAGTGACTCCTCCTTCTTTCGCTCTTTCTCATTTGATTCTCGCTTACATTTTTTTTGCTCTTGCTTTATTTACCTTATTAGTATTATTATTGCTCCTTGCCTCTCAAGTGACGGTGACTTGTATTTAAAGATTTCCCTTATCGATGCTACTTTTTCGTATCAAAGAAAAACCTTCTCCTATGTTTAACTGGTAGGTCGAATGCAAGGGCTTCTTTACGGAGTGTTCTGCTAAACAAAATTTTTGTGATTAATGTAAGCTTTACTCATGCAATTCTCTGCATCATTTAGCTGTTGCCATTTTAACTAATTACATCAAGCATTTGATGCAGGCTATATCATATCATTGGAGATGGTGTTCCTTTTCCCAATAAACATCAGGTTTCTTGCTAGTCACCCTCCCATACCATGCTTGTGCTCTTTGTTTTTTTTCTTCTAAAACCTCTTGTACTCCTGTTTATATTCAGCATGTGAAGATTCATTACCCTGTGCTTTCTTAGAAAATGTCTTGTGATCAACATCACTGCTTCTGCTCTATTGTTCAACTGTGATATCATGCATTATGCAGCATAGTTGCCCCATTCCCCAACTATTATCGATGCCGCTTTAGCTAATCCTGCGTTAATTTGTGTTTATCACCATTTTCTTTGGCATGAGCTGTAGACTTTAATGGAAAAAAATTTGACCTTGTATATTAGCTGCTATTTTAAAGAGGATTTATTTCTTTTAGTATTTCTGAGCAATAGCTAGCTATATAAAGGATCATTGCATTAGAAATGTAAGAACATGTAAGTGGAAATTCTTATTTTGAAAGAGGGGTAACCAAATAGAAGATCTAGCATAAAAAATGACAAAAAACATTTTCCTTGATAGGTTTGCTACCTCTAAAAGAGGCAAATCTTTAGGATGTAAAAGGGGTTGGATATGAGTATGTTTCTTGAGTGATTTCTTTACTGTCTTTTAAGTTAATTGAAGAATGATGCCCAAGTTGGAGACCAATGGAAGATCATTTACACCAAGTACAAAACCTGCGCACCCTTGTGTGTGATGTTGATATTCATAATTTTGACTACCTTGTTGGACAACTGCAATGTGTCAGAGTGTTGAAAATATATTAATATCCTCTTAAGCAGTTGCCCAAATCATTAGGTAAATTGGTTCATTTAAGACATCTTGATTTGTCTTACACAAGGATGGAGGCATTGCCCGAATCAATTGGGGGACTTTGGAATCTATAATATCTTTATATCAAGGTGTTAATGATTGAGGCATTGCCTGAATCATTTATGAAATTGAGGGATCTAAGACATCTGAAATTGAGATTAAAGACATTACCCATATCAGTTGCCCAATTAGAGAACTTGAGATATCTAGATTTGCGGGAGTCAGAATTTGAGGTATTTCCGGAGCCAGTCAGAATTGGTGAGTTTAAGGCACTTGGATTTGTCATACACTGGGATCAAGGCACTGCCAGAGTCAATAGAGAAATTAGAGAATCTAAGACACCTTGACTTGAAAGGACCTTGTTTTGAGGAAATTTCAGAAGCAATTGGAAAGTTGCAGCATTTGTGATATCTCATCTTGAGTCATACATGCATAAAGGAATAACCTGAATCCATAACGGGACTCTCTCACCTACAGATCTTAGATATATATTCTTGTTGACAACTCAGTAGATTACCATATGGAATCCACAAACTGATCAGTGGCCGAAGATGTATCTAGATGAGAGCTGCAAGATGGGAGGAGTCCAGTGGCCCAAGATTGCCCACATCCCCCGCATTACAATGGGTGGTTTTCTTGGTGGTTATCGTGTCACGAGAATCCAATGGAAAGAGTGAACTTTTCCATCAAGTAAGTGGCTACACCTTTTGCTCTTTCTGAACTGTTCCAACAGCACAAAATTAGCTTCCTGCTTTCTTTTGTGTTTGGGGTATAGCACGATCAGTTTGTTTTAAGGTTTCCGCCCAACTTTCTCATTTGATTCTTGTTTACAATTTTTTTGCTCTTACTTTATTTACCTTTTTATTGTTATAGTTACTGCCCCTTGACTCTCAAGTGACGGTGAGTTATATCAAATAAAAAAAAATTTCCTGCAAATCTCTGCATTATTTACCTCATGTACTCCTGTTTATGTTCAGCATGTGAAGATGCATTACCCTGTGCTTTCTTAGAACATGTCCTGTGATTAACATCACTGCTTCTGTACTACTTCTCAACTGTGATATCATGGATTATGCAGCCTAGTTGACCCCATTCCCCAACTATTATCGATGCTGCTTTAGCTACTCTTGTTTTAACTTGTGTTTTTTCACCAGTTTCTTTGGCATGAGCTATAGACTGTAATGGAAAAAAATTTAACCTTGTATATCAGCCTCTATTTGGAAGAGAATTTGCCCAAAATGTGTGCAGGTTTTGTACAAATAAAACTCAATTCATTTGGGACTTTTGATAGACCTAGAGTCTATTTAGGCAAACCCTCGATTTTAAGTGGTGAGGTCAGAGCAATGACATTTATTTTATGGACTGATCTGCTAAACAAAATTTTTGCATACTTATTTAAATTTTACTTCTGCAAAAAGATCTGCAGGTTTGCAAATCTTGTTGATGCATCTATAGAAGGGGGAATGTGCAAACTTTTCGTGAAGATGAAATTGCTTGTCCAGCTGCAAAACAACGGCGAGCTGAACATAAGTGCTGACGAGGTAAGCATTTTGTTATTCTGCTGGAGCTTTGTAGTTGTAAGATTTTAAGAATTCGGTACTTACCCTTCCAAGGGTGAACCTTAATTTCGTTGGGGCCTCATTCAACTTTGCAGTCCTGCTTATTCAGATTTATTTGTTTTAGTATTTCTAAGCATTAACTAGCTATATAAAGGATCATCACTTTATAAATGTAAGAACATGTTAATGGAAATTCTTAGTTTGAAAGAAGGGTCACCAAATAGAAGATCTAGTATAAAAATTGACAAAAACATTTTTCTTGATAGGTTTGCTACCTCTAAAAGAGGCAAATCTTTAGGATGTAATGGAGATGGGATATAAGTCTGCTTCTTGACTGATTTCTTTATTGTCTTTTATGTTAATTGAAGAATGATGCCGAGGTTGGAGACCAAAGGAAGATCATTTACACAAATTAGAACAGGCCAAGTGGTGAGCTTCAATGCAACTAAACTTTACGAGATCGACAATTGGAAGATTTGGCAAATTTATTGGGCAGTCTGAAAATTTGGAAGATTTATCGACTGAAGTTGAGGATGAAATTGACTCTGCTGAAAGTTGTATATTTGGATCCAAGAAATTAATTTGTAATGTTTTACATTTTTTACAATATTCTATCCTATGAAGTCAAAATGGATTTCAATTTGGTTGTTCTATCCCACAAGCGTTGCCCTTTTTCCTTTTCCACAAATTGCATTCCTTATTTTACTTGAAATTTGTTTCATGGGAGAGTTGTCTCTCTCATGAGATTTCAATAAAAAGGTAGCAACTGGCAAGTGAGTTTTTGCAAAAATTGCATGCAAGAGGATACTCTCAATTTAGTCTGGGTTCTCTTGTCTTCTATGGGGCAAGAGTTCTCTTCTTGTTTGACTCCTCCTCCTTTGAATGCTCCTCCAAGGGACTAGCGATGTGGTGATCTTGCCTAGCGGTGCCTAGTGATGTGGTTATCTTGAAGCACGTTCTACCGTCAAGAATTTGCCCGGTGGTGTCCTTCCTCCTACGATTGCCAAAGCTATTCATGAAGTGGAAGCTCTTCATGAGTTTGATCTAGCACTCCTAGCAGGTGAGTTGGTGGTTTGTATAATGTCTAAATCTCGTTAAGCCTGAAATTATTCCTTCGGTAAAGATTGAACTGAATGCACATCTTGTAGTGACCTATGCTCGAGTGCTTTGCTACAACTGATGGTATTTCTTTTCAAAGAGGAGAGACGAAGCTTCAAAGCGGCCACCCACAGCGAGGAGGCACTGGAGGCTGCCTAATCCATGTGGAAAACCAATATGAGATTGTGTGGGGCGCTGGAGGCAGCCGAATAAATGGGTCGTATATCGGCTCAAAAGAAGAAATATGGATTGAGGATGTCAACCTATCTACATATTAAGCAATCATGGATCAAGTGCTTAATTAGTTGCTTATATTATTATATAGGAGCTAGTTAGCTGTGATTTTCTTGTCCGTAATTTTTACTGTAATTGTGATTTATGGGCTTTAAGCATTAGCTAATAGCCATACTATCTCTTATATTCAATGTAGGAGTGCCTTAATCTTAATTTATTTTATATTCTAAAGATTCATAATTAAACTCTTTGTCTCTCTCTCTCTCTTCATCATCTCATCCTTCGCCTCTTTCTTCCCCTTACGTCTTGCACACCAAATGTACCCCAGAATTGATGGGACTCACTTGAAGCTGATGAGTGCATATTGGATTCTTGTCTCCTGATTAGCTCATGCCTATATTTATACCTTTTATTACTAATATGGTAGCTTGTGCTTTGCTGTACTCTCATAAAATGTTAATGTAAAACTAAATTTGGACTCTAAGTGGTACTATAATGTTTTAAATGAAAAAAATTGTTACACAAGTTTTCAGCTATTTAATGGGTAATGAATTATATGCATAAAAATAAGTGAATGGTATCATTTTTGACATCTAAATAATTTTAACTACCAGAACAAATGTGCAAAACCTTTTACATTATTCCAATTCTGAGATCCTAATTGATTTAATGATCAGGTCAAAATTTTATAGCACTTCACTTCTACATATTAGGGTTGGTGATATCATCTCTTTGACATGTAGTGGACTCCCACTTTTCTTTTTTCCTTTTTAATTAGTATATAAAAAGGGAAATTTATTTAAATAATATTAAAAAAATAATTACTAATTTGGATCACTTTGGGAAATATTTTCTAAAGTGGTGTTCTTTTTTGCCACACAGGCGCCAGCCAAGCAGCTGGCGCCTGTGTGACTATTTTTTTTTAATTGATTTTGTCTTTTAGAAGCCACGCAAGTGAGTCATCTTCAGCACAACCTTTCTAAGTCCTTCAACCTTTGCAGTAGAGGAGTTGCCCATAAATAGCTGTTCACCATTCTCCACGGGCTGATAAGTGGAGAACATCTTCCTATTAGAGCAAACATGACGAGTAGCCCCAGTGTCGACCCACCATTCTCTAGCGTTCGTGACCATGTTCACTTCCGAAATAACAGTGGAAAGGTTGATGTCATTCACATTGGTGGAGAGAGTCTCCACTTCAGTCATGTGGGCTTGTGCATTCTTTTTCTTGGAATCATCTTGTTTCTTCCATTTGTGACAATCCTTAGTCTTGTGGCCCATTTTGTCACACACATAGCATTTGCCCTTGAATTTGGCTTTGTTGAAGTCATTATTTGACTGTCCAGCATGATGCTTCCTCTTCTTGTTGTTAAAGCTATTACTTTTATGGCCTTGTTCCACAACGTTGACCTTGTCTTCCATGTCATGACCCCCAGTTTTCTTTTTAGAAGCACGGTTGTCCTCTTCAATCCTTAACCTCACAATCAAATTTTCCATGTTCATCTCCTTTCTCTTATGCTTTAAGTAGTTCTTGAAATCCTTCCAGGAAGGTGGTAATTTTTCTATTATAGCTGCCACCTAGAAGGACTCACTTAAAGTCATGCCTTCTGCATGAATATCATGCAGGATAACTTGGAGTTCTTGAACTTGACTGATCACAGTTTTAGAGTCCACCATTTTGAAGTCTAGAAAATTTTCGACCACGAATTTCTTCGTTCTAGCATCCTCAGTCTTGTACTTCTTGTCTAATGACTCCCACAGTGCCTTAGCACTCTTCATCATATTGTACACATTATATAATGTGTTGTCCAACCCGTTAAGGATGTAATTACGACATAAGAAATTCGCATGTTTCCATGCATCTACTGCCACAACAGCTGTCTTGTCTTCCCGTTTCTCCTCAGTGAGAATGGGTACTTCCTCTTGAAGGAAGTGGGCTAAGTTCAGTGTGGTGAGATAGAACAGCATTTTCTGCTGCCATCGTTTGAAATCCGCTCCACTGAATTTTTCTGGTTTTTCCCCTTTAATTTGAAGAGGAGCAGTCACCAAAGTGGGAATGAGTACCGACGTCAAGTGGGTACCTTCAACAACCATTTCTGTTCCAAAGAACAGAAGATTAACTCAGTTTTTTTTAAAAAAATTAGTGAATTTCAAAATCTATACACAAAATAATGAATTTCAAAATCAATACACAGAACAATGAATTTCAAAATCTATACACAGAACAGTGAAGTTCAAAATCAATGCACAGAACAGTGAATTTCGAAATTTATACTCAGAGCAGTGTATTTCAAAATCGATCTACAGAATAATAAATTTCGAAATCTATGCACAAAACTCCTAGAAGAGTAACTTTACATGAAATTTACGTAAGGAACAGTAATCTATAAAAATTTATGAACAGTAAACTTCAGAAATGTTACGTACTAAAAAGTAAAATTATGAATAGTAACCTTTAGGAATTTTATGTCGTAAATAGTAAAATTTCAAACTTCACTACAACAAAATTGGGTATTATCGACGCTTATATAAGCGTCGCAATAATATGCGTCGCTACAAAGTGATAATAACGACACATAAAAAAAATCGCAAAAAAAACTACTATTAGTGACGCATAATCTTAAGTGTTGCTAATGGTAGTCTATTAGCGACGCATAAGTAAAAAGTCGCTACTACCTATCCTTTTAGCGACGCTTACATTTATGCATCGCTAATACTTAGGTTATTAGCGACACTTATATAAGCATCCCTAAAAGGTATATCTATTAATTTTTTTTAATAAATTTTAAAGCCATTAACGACGTATTTTTTCAAAAGTCGCTAATAGTTTAAACCATAGCAACATTTAAACCATAGTGACGTTTATAAACAAACGTCACTAATAATTATCAATTTTAAATAAAAAAATTAAAAATTAAGAACTAATAGCGACGCATGGTTATGTGTCGCTACTACTGGATAGTATTAGCGACGTATTGAACTATGCGACGCTATTACCCTTGTTAGTAGCGATGCATAGTTACATGCGTCGCTAATACCTATTTTAAAATAAAAAATATAATGACAAAGAGAGAGAGAGGGGGAGGGACAGGAGAGAGAGGGGAGGAAGGATAGAGAGAGAAGGGAGAGAGAGGAGGGAGGATAGAGAGAACAGGGAGAGAGAGAGGGGAGGGAGGAGAGAGAAGGGAGGGAGGAGAGAGAGGGAGGGAGGGGAGAGAGGAGAGAGGAGAGAGAGAGGGGTGGGAGGAGAGAGAGGGGCGAGAGAGTGAGGGGAGAGAGGAGGAAGGATAGAGAGAGCAGAGAGAGAGAGAGAGAGGGGAGGGAGGAGAGAGAGAGTGTAGAGGAGAGAGAGGGGGGAAGGAGAGAAGGAGAGAGGGAGGAGAGAGAGAGGGAGGGGAGAAAAAAATATTTTAAAAAATAAAAAAATTTAAAAAAATAAGCAGTAGCAACGCATAGTCCTATGCGTCGCTACTACATAAGAGTAGTCATGACGCATAGGCCTATGCGTCGCTACGACTTATGGGTAATAGCGACTCATGTGTCTATGCGTCGCTATTACCCTTTGTAGTAGCGACGCATAATACCTATGTTTTAAAAATAAATTAAATGAAAAAGAGAGAGGGGAGGGAGGAAGGAGAGAGAGGAGATATAGAGAGAGAGAGAGTGGGAGGGAGGGAGGAGAGAGACGGAGAGAGAGAGGAGGGAGGGAGTAGTATTTGTATTTTCAGCGATGCTCTGCAGAGAGCGTTGCTAAATATCTATTTTTTATAATAAAAAAAAATTCACTATATTTTTTACTTTTAGCGACGCACGTTAAGAGTGTCGCTATTAGACCCTCAGTAGCGACGTATCACTGTATACATCACTACTGAGGCTGTATTAGCGACACTCGTAGCGAGCGTCGCTAAATAGCTTTATTTAAAAAAAATTCGCCGTAGGCGAAATTCCGCCGGCGGCAGTGTTTTTTATTTTTAGCGACGTATCAATGTATATGTCGTTACTGAGTCTATATTAGCGACGCTCGTAGTGAGCGTCGCTAAATAGCTTTATTTTTAAAAAAATTATTCGTCGCGGCCGAAATTCCACCCGCAGCAGTGTTTTTTTTATTTTTAGCGACGCTTTCCAAGAGGGTCGCTATTAGACCCTCAGTAGCGATGTATCACTGTATACATCGCTACTAAGTCTATATTAGCGACGCTCGTAGAGGGCGTTGCTAAATAGCTTTATTGAAAAAAACAAATTTCGCTCTCCAAGAGCGTTGCTAAATAGTTTTATAAAAAAAAATTCCCACTGGTGAAATTCCGCCCGTGCGGGGAAATTTCGCGCGCGGGCAAAATTTTGCCCACGCCTTATATGTACCCACCCGCTCTCCATTTTGTGTGCCCCTGCTGCCTCGCCACCCGACACCTTGCCGCCCAAATTCTGACCACTCCGCCGCCCGGCTTCCGACAGTCCCGCCGCCTGGCTTCCGACAGTCCCGCCGCTCGGAATCCGGCCGCCCCACCCTCCCGCTCCCCCTCCCCCCCCCTCTCCTAGTCCCCTCTTGGCTCCCCCCTCCCTCCCGGTCCGCCACCTCTAGCTCCCCCCTCCCTCCCACTTCCCCCTCCCCGCTCCCCTCCCTCTCCCCGGTTCCCCCTTCCTCCCACTCCCTCTAGCTCCCCCTCCCTCCCCAGCTGCCCGCTCCCCCCCCTCCCCCTCTCCCTCTCCCCGGCTCCTGCTCCCCCCTCCCTCCCGGTCCCCCCTCCCTCTCCCGGTTCCCCCTCCCTCCCGCTCCCCCAGCTCCCCCTCCCTCTCCCCGGCTCCACTGCTCTCCCCTCCCTCTCCCCGGTTCCCCCTCCCTCCCGCTCCCCCCGGCTCCCCCTCCCTCTCCCCAGCTCCCCGGTTCCCCCCTCCCTCCCGCTCCCCCGGCTCCCCCTCCCTCTCCCCGGCTCCTGCTCTCCCCTCCCTCCCGGTCCCCCCTCCCTCTCCCCAGCTCCCTGCTCCCCCTCCCTCCCGGTCCCCCATCCCTCTCCCTAGCTCTCTGCTCCCCCCCTCGCGCCTCCGAATCCCCCGACCATAGGATTGTCCGGATTCGGCGGGGCTCCGGAATCCGGCCCCTCTCCCCTCCCCCGGATCGCTTTCGGCAATTTTTTTAAAAAAATTTTAAGGCTTGTAGGGATGCTTTTAAAAGCGTCGCTAGAGCTTTTTTAATTTTTTTTTATTTTTTCTATTAGCAACGCTTGTTTAAGCATCGCTAATACATAAATTTTATTTTTTTAATAATATTATTTTGTATTAGCGACACTTTTTGAGCATCGCTAATTAATGACTTATTAGCAACACATACGATTATGCGTCGCTAATAAGCTATTTTTTATTATTTTTTAAATTATTTATTTTCTTTAGCGACGTATAGATATCGCTAATAATTTATTATTAGCGACGTATTTGTATACATCGCTAATAGGCACTATTAGCGACGTATATTGTATATGTCACTAATAAGCAATAACGACGGCACTTTTTGCGATGTTTATAGCGACGTTATTTTTGCGTCGCTAATAGGTATTAGCGACACTTAGAAGACTATTAGCGACGCATAAATGTGTCGCTAATAGTCCTTTTTGTTGTAGTGCTTTACGCCCAGAACTTAGTAATTCCGAAAATGCTCACACACATAACAATAAAATTTGAAATTGTAATAGTAAACATTACAAAATTTGAAGGTGTCACAGAGAATGAAAATTTTTGGAAAATTTCATGCACAGGATGAAAAATTTTCAAAATTTACACGTAGAACAGTAATATTTCAAACATTCACGTCCAGAATAGTAAAATTCTAGAAACCATGCCCAGAATAATATAATTTCAGTATTTTAAGCATAGTATAATAAAATCAAAAAAAAATTCCCAAGACCATAAGGCTGAAAGATTTTTCCACTATTTACACACAGAAGTCAAATTTCGAAATATTTTACACGGAACAGTAAAAACATCAGAAATTGATGCATGGGGAAAATCTTAAAAATATTTGCACAGTGAAGAAAATTTTCAAAATTTTACGTGGGAAATACTATTTTGCATGCATAACAGTGAAATACGAAAATATGTAAGAAATCTGTCTTAAGATTGTTATTTCCGTACCTTTGCCTTGTTTGTGATGAGAAATCTTACTGGAATGATTATGATCGAATCAAGCAATCTGCTCTGTCCTTAAAGACAGATTTCGCCCTCCTTATCAGTGCTTAGGACTCATGGGCATCTGCCTCCCAGGATAAGATGATCAACCATATACCGTAGGAGCACCTCCAACACGGTACATGCAATGAACCACAGTGAGTATGTAAACACAGAAAAATGAAACGGATGGAAAATCCCAAATCGGATTAGTGTAGAAATCATTTTCAATGATTTTATAGGAAAACTCGTTGAAGACACCCTTTCCCATTCAAACGGATGCGTCCATCCGTGAAGGACACAATCTTTAGTGAAAACAAATCAGACCCATTTTGGTTAATAGAAAACCAAACCAAATAAATAGTAAACCAGACCAAATAAATTTGTCCCAAAAATATTATCATGTTGACCCAACCCAACCCGATCGGCCGCACGTGAACCGAACATAACCAGCTGGATGGTAGCGGCGCGCGTGTGGGTTAGCCCACCTAGGTGTATTGGTCCAACATCTCTCTCCCCCACAAAAGTGGGTTGGCCGAAGGGCCTAACATGAAAGGCAAAACTAATGCCTTATATACCAACATCATCACCTTCACCTAGGCGATGTGGGACTATTCACTCTTTCAACTAATTCTTATGTGTTATTCTCATTTAATATAAAGTGGGCTTAGGCTCTCTCTACCAAATGGGCTTGACCCACTTGAGTAATATGGGCTGAACCCATATAAACATTATCACGCCCATTTAAATAATATGGGCTTAACCTATTTCATAATGCCCACTTCTAACATTAAATGCCTTACCCCCTTTGTAGGGGGTATTTTGGATTGATTTTAAAAAAAATTCATGTAAACCTCGTTGTTATGAAATGTTTTTTCACAAAATTAGGTAATATAGAATATTTGCATCATGGGCCAGGTAATATGAAAAATCACTTTTAATTACAAAACCTTGCAAAAAAATTATAATTCCAAACTTTTCTCCCACGTTATCATATAACAAAGACTAACATAAGTCCCAAACCTATCAGGCCAAAATTCTCAAGCCGCTAATGTATATGCTTTAGATTATGTCTACGTGAGCTAAGTCACAAAGGTCCATCATGCTCAGTCAACAAAGACATTTAACCCATTTCACATTATACCTTCAAAATGTCAAAGTAGTGATGAAAAAATTCCACAAGCAAATGTCGCGATGGTGGCTATATATAATGACACAAGGGTTACTTGTATCAAAAGATCATACAAGCGAAAACTTCTTCGGGCTTTGTGACCTTTTCCCCTCGTCATCTCTATACTTCGCTTACTTATACTTTAAGTAATCTTAACCGGCCACTGGTTACGCTCAATAGTACGATCGCTTAAACAACAAGAACAACCTTATGCAGGCCATTTAAATCATCTTTTACATATTCGGCATTGCCACTAGGGGTGCTAACGAGCCGAGTCGAGTTTTTACCTCAAGTACCTCGAACTCGAAGTTAGAATACTTGCTCGAACTCGACTCGAAGCTCAAACGAGCTCGAACTTACTATCTCGAACTCAACTCAAAGCAAAACCACGAGCTCGAGCTCGAACTCGTTCCATTACAATGGCGAGCCCAACTCAAATTGAGCTCGATCAGTATATAAAAATAAACCTAACTTTTTAATCCAAAATTTCAATCCAACATTCTATAAACAAATATTGCTCATAGACTGAGTTGATTATAAATATTTGAATTTTTGTTAAAAGTGTCATAAATAAATCACATCCATAAGATATTAAATCAAATACACTGACACATTCAGAGGGAGAGGCCTTCCCAGAGAAACCTTTGCAAACTTTGGAATTGTCCCTCCTTTTGAGAGTATTGTGGCTTTTAATAATGCAACATGAGGGCTTTATTTGCTTGCCTTTCTTGTGATCTAACGTGCACCAAGTGCGTATTTTAATTAATAATTATTTTTTTCTTTAAAATTATATGAAAAGTTACAAATAAAAGTTAATATGTGCTCATGGAAAATTATCTCTAAGCCTCAAACTAGGCTCCACTCGAGCTTTAATTGCTCCCAATTCTTCAGTATATGTGATATTAAAATATCATTATTAATTAAGCATGCATGAAAATATAACATCTAATTGTATAATCAATGTTGTCCCTTCTTTGGATTTTATTTTCAGGTTATAACTACCCTCAATTTTGGTCTGGTATGTGGCGAGATGTCTTCAATATGCTTACATCTCAGTATTCGAATAATGATTATCAAGAAAATCATATTGTACTAGCAACAAGAAACTTGGAGTCTTGTCCTCTTTAACTAGTCTTAAATGAATATAACTTGCCTTTATCTTATGATATAAAGAACTTTTAGTAAATTGTTGTAAAATTTAAATTTCTAATGATTCCAACATTAGTCTTTACACCAAATTTTAAAAAATATATCTTAATTTATTTGACATGTAGAAAAAATATATAATATCAATTTCTAGTACATTTTTGTCTAATGATTGACATATAGTTTAATACCTAGTATAGACTATAATATATCTTATTATTTACCAATAGTACTATATATGTATACTTTATTAATTTAATTTCTATGGCACATCTAAATTTCAAATTATGCATATGTACATATAGGTATTAATATGTATTTATGTATATTATAAAACATGTTTACATATTCATTAGAGTTCGAGTCGAGTCGAGTTGAGCCAAGGTATGCTCGAGCTTGATTAGAATATATTCGAGTTTGAGTCGAGTTCGAGCCGAGCCGCTTCGAGTCGAGCTATATTCGAGTCGAGTCGAGACACCCTTGCTCGATGAGCTGGCTCGACTAGCACCCCTAATTGCCACCTGTACTTTATAATGAAAGAAACATTAAAAGAAATTATTAGCCTTCCATGATAATATGCGGCAAATATTATGTTAAGATTACAAATTTCTTGTCTGCTGCAACTGATGATTAGCGAAATTGAGCTCAATTTCAGTTATGACAATCAAAATGATTCTAGATTTGAAAATTGAGCCATTGATTACAATGATCGATGGACGGTACAAAATTCCCAAACAGGAGAGAGTTCAATCCACTGCAGATACAGAAGAAGAAGAAGTTGTTGGGCTTTGTTTTGTATTAAAACATAAAGTGGCCCAACTATCTCAATTGACACTGTTTTGGGCTTTTATAAAACTGTCTGGGTAATGGGCCTGAGTCAGAATACCCATTAAGTTGTGGTTTTAAGTGGCGAATCTGAACCATTTGATGACCTATGGATGGACGGTCAGGATTCTAGGGTTCTTAACAGTGGTGTCCTGGTTTAGTTATAAATACACCATTAGCCATCCTAATTCGGTGTCTTAAGCGAGATTACTCTCAGCCAAATTGTAAACTAGAAATACTATTGTGATTCTGAAGTTGATTAGCTGAAGATCAAGCTTTGTTGAAGAGGTTCTCAATTACAATGGCTACAGGTATGCCTAATCCATGTATTAAGTTCTATCAATTGGTATCAGAGAAAATGTTGGGCTTTGTTTTAATACAAAACAAAGCCCAACATTCTCCCACTTGGCACAACTTCTCAATTGAGCCATAGAAAGAATAAAATTTTGTCATTAGGCTTTTTGGACTCGGCCAGGGGTTCCATCACCACGCACCACAATTAAAAAATATAGTCCAAAGTCCTTATACAACCCCTTTAAAAAGAAAAAATAGTACAAGTTGAAAGCTATAAGCCCCTGAAAAAATATACATTAATTCTCCATGACTGCATCCGCCTCCAGACGTGGTCCTTGAATTCTGGGGTCGCTTACAATAGGTATAATGTACACTCTCTCTCAAAGTTACATAAGTGGTGCGCTCAACAATTTTTAAAAAAATTGATAAAACATACGATTGCAATATAATCCCCCCGGCTGGCCCATAACATTAATAAAGCCTTAATTATGATAATTAAATAACACATCCATAACATACATGCAATCACAACTTTATATATAAAAAAAAATGTATTCCAGGAAAGGAAAGAATAAAAAAAAATTTTGTTTTTTTTTAAATGCCTGGAATAGACCAAACCGGGTCTGGAGACCCAGTTTGGGCCGGGTCGACCGCGGCTGACCCGCGACGCGGGTCAGTGTAAAACCCGCATGACGCGAGTCAGCAACAAACTGCAGAAGCGAGTCGAGGTGACCCACTTCTGCGGGTCATCTTCAACCTCTCTACAGAGGTTGAAGACTGCACGAAGCCCGCCGCCGTCACGAAGCATGCTGCAGCTTGGGAGTCCAGAAAAAATTACATCCAGCGACGGAGAAGTCAGATCTGGCCACAAAAACCGGAGTGTAGTGATTCAAAAAAAAAGTGGGAGCGGTCTAACCGCTTAAGCATGATGCTCATGAGGTCTCACATAAATAAAAGCATTAGGGGATCCATCCCAGAATGCGCTACAGTCCAAGAACTTTTAAAAGCTATTGAAGCTCAATTTAAGAGTTCTGATAAAGCTATGGTCAGCACCTTAATGTCCAAGTTGTCATCCATGAGGCTAACGGATGACAAAAGGGTGAGAGAGCATATCATGCAGATGCGTGATATTGCTAATCAGTTAAATAACATGAAAATAAAGATTGATGACACCTTTTTGGTCCACTTCATTCTGAACTCCCTGCCTACACAATATGGGCCATTTAAGATATCTTATAACACACATAACACTCAGTGGTCAGTTAATGACCTTCTGAGTATGTGTGTACAGGAAGAGGGGAGACTTAAGCAAGAGAAGCTAGAAAGTGCCTATCTAGTTTCTCATAAATGATAAAAGAAGGGTAATCATGGTGCTCCAAAGAAGAAAGCTAGTAAAGGTGTGCCAATGAAGTCTACTGGTATCACCAAGGAAACCAAATGCTTTTTCTGCAAGAAGAAATGACACATGAATAAAGATTGCCCTAAGTATCAGAAGTGGCTTGCTAAAAAGGAGGTAATTTCATGTCTTTAGTGTGTTATGAATTTAATTATATTAATTCTCATCATAATAACACATGGTGGATTGACTCTGGTTCTACAATCCATGTTTCCACTGTCATGCAGGGGTTTCTCAGTCTAAGGAAACTAAATGATGGGGAGCACAACATCTATTCTAGAAATAAGATGTGTTCGAAGGTTGAAGGTGTGGAGACATATAGACTTGTTCTCCATACAAGATACACTTTAGATTTAGAGAGAGCTTTTTATATTCCAAGTTTTTTCTAAAAACTTAGTTCTATATCAAGACTAGTGCCACATGGCTTTAATTTTCAGTTTATGAATTCCTCATTTCTAATTATTAAAGATTCAGTCACCATTGGCTCTGGTTCTTTGATTGATGGATTATATTGTCTCTCTTTGCATGTTTCTTTTGAACAATCTATGATGTCTGTGGAAGGAAGTGTTATTAAAAAGAACTCATCTATGTTATGGCACAGGCAGTTGGGGCATATCTTCATTAACCGCTTAAAGCGATTAGTAACAGAAGGAGTTTTAAAAACTCTTGACTTTACTGATCTTGAGACATGTATAGACTGCATAAAGGGAAAGCAGACTAATAAGTCTTCTAAGGGTGCTAAGAGGCATGATGAGAAATTAGGCACCATACACACTGATATCTGTGGACAGTTTAGTACTCCTTGTCTGAATGGTCAAAGGTATTTTATTACCTTTATAGATGATCATACCCGATACATGTATCTTTATCTCTTAAATGACAAGTCTGAAGCATTTTATGCTTTTAAGAGTTATAAGGCAGAGGTAGAGAAACAATCTAGATTGAGTATCAAAATTGTTAGATCAGACAGAGGAGGGGAATACTACAGTAGGTACATAGAGAGTGGACAAAAACCTGAACCATTTGGGCAGTTCTTGAAGGAAAATGGTATTGTTGCACAATACACAGTACTAGGCACACCACAACAAAATGATGTTGCTGAAAGGAGGAACTGCATTTTGATGGATATGGTGAGGAGTATGATAAGTAACTCCTCTCTTCCTCTCAATATGTGGAGTGAAGCCTTAAAGATAGACGTGTACATTTTAAATCAAGTTCCATTGAAAGTTGTTCCTAAAACACCCTTTGAGTTATGGAATGGATGGACACCTAGTTTAGATCATGTACACATCTAGAGTTGTCCTGTTGAGGTTAGGGTGTACAATCCACTTGAGAAGAAGCTTGACCCTAAGACTATCAGTGGATTTTTCATTGGCTATGCAGAAAGGTCTAAGGGTTATATGTTTTATTGTCCATCTCACACCCCTACAGTAGTCGAAGCACGGAATGCACGTTTTCTTAAGTATGGCAACTTCAGTGGGAGTATTTCCCCTAAACACATTGTGTTTGAGGAAATACGGGTTCCAGTACTTATACCCATATCCGGTGGAGGATCACATGCTGCATCACCTATGGTGATTCCAAAGCAGCCTCTACTTCCTTCACCCTCACCTCAGGAATAAGTTGCTGAAGTTCCTATTGCACAGGCACCTCCGCCTGTTGATGAAATAGGACTTCGAAGGTCCTCAAGAGTAAGGAAACTTGCACTCCCTTCTGACTATGTTGTATACCTCCAGGAGTCTGATGAGAATGTTATACTCATTCAAGATCCTATTACGTATTCACAGGCTATGTCTGGAGATAACTCTGACAAATGGTATGATGCCATGCAGGATGAGATGAAATTTATGGCTGATAATCAAGTCTGGGATCTCATAGAGTTACCGCAGGGCTCCAGGACTCTTGGCTGCAAATGGGTTTATAAGACTAAATTAGACCCATCTAGTAACATTAGCATATATAAGGCCTGACTTGTAGCCAAAGGATTTCTTCATAAATATGGTGTCGACTATAATGAAACCTTTTCTCCAGTTTCTACGAAGGATTCATTGAGAGTTATTTTGGCCCTTGTAGTTCATTTTGACTTGGAGTTACATCAAATGGATGTTAAGACGGCGTTCTTGAATGGTGATCTTGAGGAGGAGGTGTATATGACTCAGCCTGAAGGTTTCACCTCATATAAAGGACGTCATCTGGTTTGTAGACTCAAGAAGTCAATATATGGACTGAAACAGGCCTCCCGACAGTGGTATTTGAAGTTCAACGATGTTATTACTTCATTTGGTTTTAAGGAGAACATTGTTGATCAGTGCATATACCTTAAGGTTAGTGGGAGCCGTTACACATTTTTGATAATATATATATATATATATATATATATATATATATATATATATATATATATATATATATATTAATGTTTTACATTATGCATCTTGTCCACAAAAAAAAAAAGCAATTGCCTTGTTACAACATTCGTTGACGGCTCTTCAAAACAATGAAGGGAAGAGAAAAGTAAGCTTAGCACTTGAAGAGCTTCTTTACAATGAACTGTTCCAAGTGACACAGGAAAAAGAATGGCAACTCGAACTAAGACTAGAGCAGTAAAAGGAAAGGGAAAGGGGGTTTCTAAATAGCCTCAAATTGTTTCATTTGTTGAGACACTTTAATGTCAGTCTTATCTTAGAGACATTTCAATTTCAGTCTTAGAGACCTTTAAATTTCTATTTGTATAAGGGACTTCGGATAATTGTTGTGCTACTATAGTTTAGTTGTATGGTGAAAACAGTGGAATGAAAAGTTATGTTGAACAGGATGAAAAATGTGCACCAGGATATTTGTATGGTGAAAACAGTGGACAAGTTATTTGTATAAGTTTAATTGTTTTGCTGCAATAGGTTAGTTGTATGGTGAAAACAGTGGAATGAAAAGTTATGTTGAACAGGATGAAAAATGTGCACCAGGTTATTTGTATAAGTTTAATTGTTTTGTTGCTATAGGTTAGTTGTATGGTGAAAATAGTGGAATGAAAAGTTATGTTGAACAGGATGAAAAATGTGCACCAGGTTATTTGTATGGTGAAAACAATGGACAGGTTATTTGTATAAGTTTACTGACTGTGAATACAATGGAACCCTTGCATTCCTACTTCGCAAAAGAACCCCCATCATTCAAGTTACTGTCTTCGAGTTGACGGGGGGTACCCCCTGCCAAATTGTGTATGGAGTGGTGGGGGGCACTCGGTGCCCATAACATTCTTTGAAAACAGACGGGGGGTGCCCCCTGCCACGAAGAAGACATTAACTCGAATATGTTACTGTCTTCGAATTGACGGGGGGTACCCCCCGCCAAACTGTGTATGAAGTGGTGGGGGGCAACCCGTGCCCATAACACTTTTTGAAAACAGACAGGGGGTGCCCCCCGCCATGAAGAAGACAGTAACTCGAAGTGAATTAACTCATCTAGTATATATAGAAATCTTCCAATTGTTTCCAAAATATCATAAACATCTATCCATAAACACTTTCAATACATCCCATCTTTAGTTAGGATTCCACTGTCGGCTCTCCAAAACTATCACATAGTGAAATCGTCGCACACGATGGTGGAATGCTACTACATGGACGCATATCAAAAACTTGATCTTTATATAACTTTTCCCAAACATTAGCAAGCGGTTCATGATATCTTCTCCAAACAGTTGCAATAGGAGGCACTGGGGAGTTTTGTGTAACATGGGCTCCTATGAAATGGTTTCCGTTGACATGTGCCATACAAATCTTTTTCGGCTTACTGGCAGGCATTGTTCTAAATGGGAATATAGTCATGCAAATGTGATTTGAAAAAAGAAGCAAAGGAACACCATAGCAAGACGCAATCACATACCCCATGTCCGGCATGGTCATCCAATTCTTTGGTGGTGCCACATCTCCAAAGAAGGATAAACTTTCTATCAATTCATCAATCCTCTCATTTCCACCAAAAATACTAGCATATTTGGGTGTATGGGTAGATAATTCATATACAAGATCTGCTCTTACCTTTCTCCATCCAAGCTCACCCATTCTTAAGGCAACAAAGATTACATGGAACCCACAATGTCCATCTGTAGCAACGTCGAAAATGTCCTTGACGTATGAATAAATAGTACTAGGAAGACAATTCAAATATCTTTCTTTGACATTACTTTGTTTTAACTTCTTTGATATCTTAATCAATAAGCTATAGTCACCTATAATAACACAAAATAAGGGTAATGAAAATCTAGGATGATCATAAATAGACAAATAATACTTGGCAAGAACTAACAAAAGTTTTTAGCCCATCAATATACATTATTGTACTTAGAAGTGGGTTATCCCCATGTAGATATAATCACATTGTTGCGAGGTTTACCCTCCGCAAGTATACTAATTTAAGCTCTGCAAGTATACTAATTGAAGTTTTTACCTAGTTAATATGTGGCAGGGGGTGGTCTCCGTGAAGTGAAGAACAATGTGGCAGGGGCTAGCCCCTGCCAAAAAATAACAGAAGCTTGCATCTGAAAACGTTCTAGCAGAAAAAAAATCTGACTAACTTGTATCTGGAAGTGTAAAGACGCCATTGATGAACAAATGAAGAAAACTTACAAAAAGGGTTCAATTGGTAGGTCGCCGTAGCTTTTTTACCCACCACCGGAGTTTTTAAATCGTCGCCGGAGCTAGGGTGTATGCCGACGGAAATAATACTCTCTAATCGCCGGTGGCTACAGTGCTCGCCGACAGCTGTAGTGGTCGCCGGCGGCCTTGAGGAGGAGGAGAAAGTAAAAAAATATTTTTCATTAGGTTAACTCCTGAAGTAAAAACGTGGGGGGCAAAGGAGTAAGTCATGAAAAGGTAAATGGGGGATAAATGAGTAAGTTAGGGAGGGGGAAAGTGGGGTATAAAAGTAATAAAATATTCAGACTTTTCACTTTCGTTTGGGGGATAGTGGGAAAAAACAGGGGTTTAAATAGCCAGCTTCTATATTTAAATCCATAGTTGATTACTATGAGTGTATATGGGTTATTATAAAGCTTCTATTAATAACTAAAGATCATTTTGTTCCTCAAAGTAATGTATTGTAACTATACCATACAAGGGAGATATTTCTTCAATATATATTATATTTTTAATTTATTTTATATTATCTTATATAATATATATTTATATGCATAATGTGTGTGCAATATTACTAGTAATAGTATAAAATATATTAGTGCATTACATAACTTTCAAATTCTAACTATTTGACACATGTTTTATATCATTAATCTCCATTTTACCCCTATTGGACTCATTCTAACCCTAAAAAAGCCAAATATATTAGATTTTAATCCTTTTTTTAGCCTATATTTATTTAACTTTATAAAATATTATTTTTCACTCTCGAGCTTAAATTCCCGCATTATTTGAATCATTAACAAGTTCTTGACGAGCTCAATCAAATGAGATCCCATATGTCTATGTTTTCTCTAATTTTTTGTAGGCCCTATGTATATAGCATAATTCTTAATAATATTTTTAAATCTTTTTACCTATATTATACATACTTGGATTTGTGTATTTTTAACGCCCTTGAAAAACCCCTGACAAGCTCTATCAAATGAGACATACCGCCAAACTAGTACTCAATATGAATAACATGTTCAATGGAACAAAATCTTTTGTCATCATTATCTTTGCCAATGTATGATATAATATTTAGCCTATGATATTTAGATTTATAGTAGCCTACTATGAGTATATATGAGATAATATAAAATTTTCATGTATAACTAATGATTATTGTAATGTATTGTAACTATAATAGTATGTAAGGGAGACCTTTGTCCAATACATACTTTATTTTTAATTTATTTTTATTTAACTTATTTAATAATATGTATTTACACATTCAATATGTGTGCATTATTGTTACTAGTATCTAATTTGATTGACAAAGTGTCTTCGGATGAATAGCCACTTTTCTTCTATGTGGAGTGACAAGGCGACAAACTCCATTATGCAAATCTGCCCTGTTATCGCCCTGTCCGACGGTGCAGCCACCAGCCTTACTGCGTTCACTTTGTCTTTCTTTCACCCAACTTAATTTTCGTACATAGAGTATTATCAACAGACACGAAGAAAGAAACGATTTTATAGCAACAGGCTAGAAGAACTCGTACACCCTAGTAGGAGATCACCAATCAAGTGAATACAATAGGAATGAAAGTGTGGTACTAGTCAGTTGTACAGTATAGGGTGACACATGCCTTTGTCAGTTCTAAAGAAATGTTCTCATCTTGAGTATCATAAGAGGAGTATGAACGGGTGAAAATAGAAACTTTGAAAAGAAAACTACCTTCAAATCATACGAGTACTTTTAGAATGAAACAAGGTAACTTTTGCCTCCTCTTTCATTCATGTCTTATTGCAAATGTCAACAAACTTAATTGTCATGGCCTTGCCCCTAACAACCTTAGTACAATCCACTCACTCGAGTTGGCCGCTTGAATAGCATGAGCTGCAGCTAAATTATAGATCACACTTCTTCTACAATTATGTATAGCTTCGTATTCTGTGTTATAACTAAACATATCAAACCTAAATTACCTCTCCTCACATTGCTGTAATACACACACATTTCCTCTCTCTGATCTTAAACAAATAATGGCTTCTTCTTCAGGGTCTTCAGGAAATTTATTCAACGACAATTCTGTTGAAAAAAGATGCACAGCTATCCACGATGAGGTAATCATGGAGCATGCTGCAACTCTCATAGCGCAATTCCATCTCATAAAATCTTTCATGGATGTTGCAGAGCAAGACAAGGTTCTCCCACTCCCTAACAGAAGCCGGGAAGCCATGGAGAGTGTCTTGAATGATAAAGAGAAGGCGAAGTCCAACACAACTGGGGGCTTGCCATGCGTAGCCTTCGGGACTCAGCTGCACACCATTCTTATTAATATCAAATTTGAGAATTCGAACTACATCTTGTCCCAATGGGATTTAGTGGCAAAAAGGTCACAGCTGAAGCCTGATGCAGTAGTAAGCCTATGGGGATACAGGGATGAAAATGGCAACCTTAACTTCATATTCCGGCTGAATGGTTATGTCGGAGAAGGGGAGACCTTGCCGCCCTACCAGCCTGCCGGAGCCAAGGAGCCAGATGGTGGATCCTGACTCTTAGAGAGGAGTGTGTTCTCTTTTGGCTTGTCATTGGCTTTCATCATTTCTCTAGTGTTTTTATCATCTTTGTTGGTCATTGGGTGCATGTAGCCTATTTAGGGGGCATGGAGAAGGGCTAATAACTAGAAATACAACAAAACCTTACACCTGAGTTTGGATTTGATAGGGAAAAGAGAGGCTCTCATGACAATAGGAGGTTCACTTTTCTTTGTTCAAATAAATTCATGTGTAAGGTTTTGCTGGACAATTTCGGTGTAAAGAAATCATTTCCCCATGGTGAAGGAGTTGTCTTGTTTTTTTCTCCCTACAAAATTGAATAAACTAGTAGCATGGTTTTTATAGTATTAAAGTGTCGTACTTATGTATTAATTTATGCATTATTCTTCTCTTTACAAACTATTAATATTCCATATATTAAAATGAGATAGGGGTAGAATTTAGAAACTGTACTGGGAAGTGCTCTATTAAACATTTAAGTTAAAAGGATAATGATAACCAACTCCACTTTATGCCCAACAGCACCTTACATTAGGTTTTGATTGGAGATGGAAAAGTGGGCTCACACGACAATAAGGGGGGATCAACTTTTCATAGTCTAATTAAAACTTTGTGTAAGGTTTTGCTGGATGGAAAGTGTGATAGGAAAATCATTATCCTAATTAAAAGAACAAAGTTGAAGTATGTACTATTAATTATTTTTACTAAACAAGAATTACTATTAATTGATATGTTGCAAACATCTCTAATGTAAACTTTTAGGATTAACTTGGTATAGTGGGCTAGGACACTTTTATTATGTGTATGGTCAAAGACTTTCAAGCGTTGGGGTTAATTCACAACAATTAAGTGGCATGAGATGAAACAAGAGAAAAACAACACAAGAATTTACATATGCGATGAGGAGTATGTCACCCCCTATCTTAGCCAGCCCAATCCGCCTATATAAAGTCAATATATATCCATTGTTTGGATTTACACAGATGGTGGATATTCACTCACCATGTTAAGGGAGTGGGCTAATTACTAAAAAAGGGGGTGACAAACTTCTCATCCTTACGTATATTGGCAATGTAGCCTACTACCACGACTCACAATTAATTCACTAACTTTGAGAGAATACAGAGAGAATTAACAAAGAAAATGCAAAACAATCGCACAACACTTACCTCTCTCTCTCTATGAAGTATTAGAAGTACCTTCTCTTACCTTAGGCTAAAATATAAGTATGTATAGGTAGGAAAGTCAACACACCCGTAGGGAGCCCAAACAGGTAAGGAAGTTCTAAATATTTAAGTAACATGCATATATATGTGACAATGCAATTGATCGCTAAAGAAGGCAAGTGATCTGATTGATTCCAAGTTGTCTAGAATGCTTTCGGCCTTCTTTCTCACTTTGTCCAGAGGAAGTATGATCGATGGAACTATTACCATTTCTTACAAATGAACTTCTATTTGCCAATTTTAATTTATCAATGTTGCTACTTTATTAAGTTTTTTAACTCAACAATATTACCTTAACGTGACTACCGACTATCGATGTCAATGTCGATGATGCAAAAAGTTGACTTTAAAATAAACAATAAACTTATCATCCTAAACACATAAAATACCTCACAAATCCATGATGTCACACGTCACTACCATCATGACTCTAAAGCATTGTGAAAACATAAAAAATAATCAATAATATCATAATATGCATCACAACACAAACAAACATGCATTTAGATTGTAAACAACTAGTCTAATCAGTGTATGGTTAAAAGGTTAGTAATTTGATTTTTCTTTTCTATTTATAGAGTACAAGGTCTCTAGTGTTCTATCCCTTTCTCCCTCTTTCTTTGTTCTTTGATGTTCCCTAGGTCTAGTGTTCTATCCCTTTCTCCCTCTTTCTTTGTTCTTTGATGTTTCCTAGGCCTTTCCCTTGCCTTGAACTCAATATCCAAAGAGATTAGGGTCAAAGGGCATCAAAGAGTATTTCTAGGGGAGTAAGGTAAACAAATCTAGTGCACAATCATGTGTGTAACCATGTGTAACCATTTTCATTGAGCAGTTTCAAACCTTGTTAGTGAAACTTTTTCCTTCACTGACGCTTTGATAGTTCCACCAATGAATCAAAAGAATTGTCGATGTCAATATTGATGAGACGTTGTTTGCATACAGTAGATCCATGACTTTGTCAAGGTGCCCACCAACATGTCGGTGTAATTTTATCAACACACCAACTGACGTGTTGATGTCTGATGACAATAAATTAGTGACTTAATCGACGCACCCAATGACATGTTGATGTCAGCATCGATGATACTAATTGATTATTATTTAAAAATAATCCCAACATTCTAACCACAGAAAAATTCCTTATAAATTCATGGTGTCACATACACCTCAGTCTAGGAGGTTATGTTTGTCTTTTTACATCATATTCTATCTTTCCAAGAAGTCAGAAAGAGTCAAAATTAGTTTCAAAAATTGCATGTTAATTTTTTCTGCAAGTTGATCGATTTACTACCAAAAATTCACAATAACCTCAAGGTCCATCGATTTACTACTTACTCTATTAATCTACTTGAGTTGATCAATCTACCTAGGCCAGTTTCCAAAAATAGTTCAATTCCGATTGCAACTTGCCTTAAACATCCTCTTTGATACACCCTACCTATAAATAGAGGTGTTCCACTAGAAAACTTGGAGAGAAAGCTTTACTATTACTATTGGAACCCTAAATTGGTCTAGGTGTGTCAAACTCTCTAATTCGAAGGTTGTTCTTTTACTGAGTTTTCTTCCTTTAGATAAACAATCTTCCTAGAGTCTCATAACACTAGTTTGATGATTGTTTGAACTCAAACCCTATGTCAAAGACTCCTTATTTTCTTGTCTAATGTGTTGAATCACTAGATTTGGTTCTCTAGACTTCTCTGGTGGATATCTGGAGAGGATCGTGTGGTGATGGATATAGAGATATTGACATATGCAAGTCATGGATACTGGCAGAGCTGGATTTGGTTCTCTAGACTTCTCTAGTGGATATATGGAGAGGATCGTGTGGTGATGGAGATAGAGATATTGACATATGCAAGTCATGGATACTGGCAGAGCATAAAGTGAAGGTCATCAAATGTAACAAGCAATCGTAACCCAAGAGAAAGTGATATGTAAACTCTTTATTTACATAGCGGATTTCTAAAAGCCAGACAAGGTCTTGTGGTTTTTCCCGATAGATTTTCCATCTTGTGTGTTCATCGATTACTTTATTTGATATAAATTTATGAAATACACATAATTTACAGTTTAGACATGTTGCGTGTGATAAAATTGCCTATACTGATTAATTAGATTATTTTTGGAGGTTTTTAATCTAATTAAATTGGCATTGACAATAATTGTACTCACTTGTTATGATGTATAACCTTCAAACAAACCTGCAATTAGTAACTGAAGACATTTGTTATTTGCTTGTAATTGATATTTATTGTTGGAAGTGATTCTAAATTGCTCAGTGTTTTTATTCCAACCATAATTTGACTTGGTGTTTTTACTATGTGTGGTTTGGTTGCTCTTTCCGTTAAGATTAATATAACTATTTTTAAGGTTTTGTGTATTGGGCATAAATGGATAAACAGGCTGAAGGGAATTCCATTGCTCGTCCTCCTTTATTTGATGAGACAAATTTCCTATATTAGAAGGCTAGGATGAGAGTTTTTATCTCATTAATAATGAGAGTGAGGGAATTGACTCTCCTCCTACTACTGTAGGTAAGAATGGGAAAATCACTATTAAGGCTAATAAAGATTAGACCTGGGATGATAGAGCCTTTGAATAATTTAGAAATATCTCAAATTGTGATGTGTCAAAGAAGGGATGTCTTGGAGGCTACCTTTGAGGGAACTACTACTATAGCAGTTGGCAAGACAAAAGCAACAGTATAACGTATAAGTCTGTTGGTTCTGGCAAATTCTGTGACGGTCCGACAACTTCTGGCAAGAGCGGGGAGGTTGACGGACTCCGACAACAGTCCACCATACTGACATCATGTCAGCGGGAGAAATGGAGGACAACAGGGGAGGACATTGCCAAGGGTGACGGAGGAGATGAGAGGTGGGAGGGCGACTAAGATGAGAGGAAGTCATGCATTTCAAATTCCGAAGGGGGAGAAGTAGTAATTGGAAATGCATGTCACAAATGTAAAATGCTGTGTGAAAAATTCATAGCTACTAACGCTATAATATGAAATGCTTGCTCCAAATCCCAATTGACTAATGCCGATTTTTGAAATTCCTGGATTCTATTTTTAAATCCCAAATGACAATTATACGTCATTACACTTCATCTCAACAGCAGCTTGGTGATTAGAACCCCATGGCTAAAGAGAACACAAGATTTGACATTAATTTCACCCAAAAAAAAACTGAAGTAAGAAGAATTGCCCCTTCTCTCCCAAGTTTGCTCCCTTGACGTTCGGTTCTTCTAAACTGGAAAATTGGCTTTGGGTTTTGGAGTTGGTCCTTTATTTTGTTGCCACAATGACTATTTATAATGCTCGGGTATAGTTCTAATAAGACCTAAGTTTGCATTTAAGTTCCTCCACAGCCTCTTTTAACATGTTCTCCTTGGTTGAACCATGTGGCCAAAGTGGGTCCATCTTTCCAACGTCCGGCTCCAACATCTCTTTCTTCCTCATGCCACTTCTCCATCCCTTGCTCGGTGTTCCTGCTTCCAGTATCATGAAAAATAACTTAAATCAATTCTACCACATTGGCTCTACCACATTGGCGAGACCTCCATTCCTTTCAATCAATCCTTTCAACCACCTCCTTCTTTGCAAAGCAACCTGCCTTTTTTCCATTTTCATGTCAAGTTCACGTCCACAACAACCAAGACCCCGAACTCTTCTTTTGGGATGGTTCGAACACTAACAATGATGACAAGCTTTGATCGTTCATCTGAGATAAGCGGTTTCCTTGATTCCTGTGGCAATAGCCATCTCCAAATACAAACCAGTGCTTTAAAATCGAGACCTCAAATGCATTTTCTTCTTTCTTAACAAACCTCCTCTAACTTCATAATTAAACCGAAAACCCACTTGAAAATAACTTCGGCTCCATTGGATTAGTTGGTCTAAACTTTCCTGCAGGATCAAAGCTTCAACAAATCAATAAATAACAGCTCAAAGAACTCTCACTATGCTACTCTAAATTTTGATGAAAAAGACCTTTGGATTTTTTTCCCCAATAGCACAGCCACCAATCCAACCTTCTTTGACTAGATCTCCAAAGTTTTTTCAAGGTCCCTTTATAAAAAGCTCCTTCAACAACTATTGTATTGTGTGAATATATCTTCATCAATTATTTATGAATAGAACAATTACAAGATCTTTTTTTGGCTAATAAAATTAATCTTTAAAGCATGTAGTCAATGGAAAGTTTTAATCACTCAAACCTCACTAGAGTAAAGCCATCAATCTCTCTCCATATTTATAACGGTTCCCTCTCCTTTTTTCATGTTCAAAGCACCACTTAAATAGACAAATAAGTCAATTTAGGTATTTGACAAGTATTAAGAATCTAATTCCAATGTTTTGAAAACTAGATTGGCTGGTTCGTTTTACGGGCCAAGCAATCTGGTTTTCTTGGGTTTTAAAACCTGCTTGATCCATATGGAACTGCCTAGGTGAATTGATGGTCCATCGGACCGGCCGAGATCGGTTCACCCCCTAACCCGTCAACTCCCCTGCTTGGCTGCCTCTGAGAAGGGCTCCTGCAGTTTGGGCTTCAAGTTTTTAGGGCCAGCCGGTCCCAGAATGCAAAAGAGGGGTAAGTGCTTTAGATATTTTAGCCCTAAGGCAGCCAAGATTAACAAATTTAGACCTGTGAATTATAGGGCTGGGTAAACCCGACCCGATGGCCCACAAAAGAATGTCATATTATCATCTTCGTGGCACTTGTTGATCCAAAAAAATTGTGAGCCAATGCCGGTCAGTGATGATTTTGGGTCCACGTTTTCATCCTATTTTATTTGTGTTCAAATTTTTGTCTAAGTCTATAGTTTTATGGAAGTTTTCATTAATTGTAATGCATAATGATACTCTGAACCATGCAATTCATCTAGTTCCAACGTAAGGTTATGTCAATTAGATTTATGACGAAGTGTAATTATTAGTGAACAAGTTTCTAAAAATAATTTCGATGCAATTCATGATGCTTAATATGAAGGGAAGTATGTAGTCTTACGATCAACAACAAGCTCACAGATTTACTAAAATAGTTGTGCTATCTGTTTGTTGTCCTAGTGTCTGCCAATTGGTGGTAGGCCACTCTCATGGCGATGTATGTTTTAAAGTTTTATCTAGTATGACTATAAATGAGACTGCTTCAATATGTTGTGTATTTCCTACTTTTTCTGTTTAATATGGGGTGTCAAAATTGCTAAACTTCAATTAGGATTCCTAGTTTCATTGTATAAGGGGGTTGTTAAACATGTTTTGAAAGTATCAGTTAAAAGTTTTTAGTTTATCAGAATCTTGAATCCTATTTTTTTTGCGTGTTATGATCTTGTGCTAATTGAAATCAATCTCAATATCAACAAACTATCATGACATGATTTTTAGGTCCTATAATTTTTACCGTACAGTGCATATAATATATGAGGCAAAAAGAAAAGAGAAAAGAAAAGCATGAAACCCAACCCAAGCCTGCATAGGACTGTCATTTTGAAAGCACACATAGGTTTAGGGTAGGGCCAGGGCTGGAAATTAGTTTTAGTTATAAGGTCAAGGGCCTTTGGCCCGACCCGCTTGTAGCCCTACCCACAATCAATCATGCCAGCCCAACCTTCTGTACGCTTCACTGGTTTATCGTCCCTCCCAGCCCCGACAAGCACAAGTAGACAAGCTTCTCCCCTCTGCTGCACAATTCTGACCTCCATCGTGCCATCCTGGCCTTCCATCTGATCCAGAATCTACTCTCCTCTGGTCCTCACTTCCCTAATCTCCTCCCCTCCCTTCCCTCAATTCAGTTCATCCTCCATGGCCAAACATATCAAATGATTCGTATGTTGTATTTTTATTCTTATTGATGTTGCATTCATGTCTCCAGTTTACCATTTACCCATATTAAAGTATTAAACATATATTGACAGTGGTTTTCTTTCAAAAAATTATGCAAAAAGTTTTTTTATCATGTTTCAGCCAATTTTGAAATTTTACTTATTGATTGTTGGGTCGAATGTCTCGTTTCATATAATTGTTATTGTGCTATTTCTGTCCGCCGTTTGGAGTCCATTGTCCTCTATCATCCATCCTCATCCACCATCATCCACACCATAGTATGTATAAGTTTTCTTAATATTTAATGTCATGCAGCAGAATCATGTAAAGGGTTAAAAGCATTGTAAATAAAAATATGTGAATAAAGTATTATCTATCGCAGTTTTTAAATTCTTTTTTCAATAAAGATGCATATATTAGTTGCTTGGTTTATTGTATATGTTTCTTGATATGTTAATATGAAATGTGGTTTTTGCACTCGAAATTTGATGCATTATTAAATGAAGGTGTTTTGTAACTTTCTTATATTTTCATTAATGTTTGGTTAATCATGTTTTGTTTTGTTTTGTTTTATTTCATTCACTTAGTAATATACATGACGAAGGGGTAAAATTCTTCTTGTGGAAGTGCATCTGTGGAGGCAACACCTGGTGTATATGTAAGGGTGATACCTAGTTCTAGTGCAATAGAGGCTCCTACTAAAAATCCTCCCAGTTCCATAGTATCAATAAAAGCAAAAGCAAACACTCCATGGGCTCATTGTCAGTTGCTAGATGGAAAGGAAGCACTTAAATTCATCTATTGTTAAAAGTTTTTTAATGGTAGAAGCATTAATAGAATAAAGTTGCACTTAAGTAAGTGTAGAGGAGATGTTGCTCCATGCAAAAAAGTTCATGTGCAACATACAATTGAGAGCTTTCTAAATATATTTAATTTGGATAAAGCTAAAAAGAGAAAAGCCATGAATGTTGATAGCCTAGAAACTTCTATAGATGAAGATGAAGAAATTAGAGAACCAAGTGAGACAATAGTCACAACACAGTGTATACCGTTTAGTTAGCCAATACATCAAAGTAGAGGAAATACTTTAAAAAAAATACTATTGGTGTTTTCTTCCTCACACTGCCCCAGGAGCCCAGCCTAGTATAAAGAGTGTAGTGGCAAGGAAAAAATAATATGAAATGGTAGATAGGACAGTTGGTAGTTTTTTTTACCATGCATGTATTCCCTTCAATGAGAGATAGGGCAGTTGGTAGCTTGATGTTGTCACTAGTATTGCACCTGGGTACAAGGCACCTTGTGTGATGTATATGATGCGTCAAGAGATGGCGAAAATATATAGAAATTATTAGATAGAAAGTGGTTACACAATTATGACTAACGGGTATACAACTAATAGACATAGAACTTTGATTAATTTTTTAGCTTATTGATCTAAGGGAATTATTTTTTAAAAGTCCATTGATGCATCTAATCAGTCCAAAACAGCTAATACATTATGTCGTGAGATATATGAGATTGTAGAGCTTGTTCAACCAATAAATGTGGTCCAAATTGTAATAAATAATGTTTCTAATTATGTTGTTGCTTGGAGGGATTTGGCTCAAAAATATCCTAAAATTTTTTGGACTCCTTGTGCTGCCCATTGCATAGATTTGATGTTTGAGTATTTTAGTAAGTATGTTCTTAAAGTAAGTAATGTGGTTGATGAAGCTAGAATTATTACAAATTTTGTTTACCATCTCCTTGCCATTTTATAATTATTAAAAAAATTCAACAACGGGAGGGAGATCATTAAAGCAAGTGCTGCTTAGATTTGCAACTAACTTCTTAATTTTACTAAGTTTTTCCAATAACAAGGACTCATTAAGATAAATGGTAGTTGAAGAAGAGTAGAATAATAGCAAGATAGCAAAGTTAGCCAAATCCATTAAGAGAGTGGAAATTAAAAATATGGCTTTAAATGCATTATTTTGGTCTAAGTTTGTTAAGTGGATTACCATATGTGAACCACTTATGAAAATACTAAGAATGATTGATGGGGATAAAAAACCATCAATGGGTTTTTGTATGAGGAAGGTAATAGAAAAGGTGAAAGTTGTTTGTAATGGAAAAGTGGATGAGTATGGCCCTTACTTGGGTATCATTGAGAAACGTTGGAAGGATCCAAGTGACGAACTTAGTTAACCTATTTACATAGTGGTTTATTGATTGAACCCTCAGTGTTAATATGATAAAAACTATGAGGTTTCATCTAATCTTGTCTGAAGGGATTTTTATGATGTGATTGAGAAGCTATATTATGATGATAAACTACAAAAAAAGGTCTACAACGATGGTCGACCATCGTTGTTGACTACTATAGTTGCCACTAATGTTAACTGCATACACTAATGGTCGTCACAATTAATCTCGACACTAATAGTTTCAGCGATGGTTATAGTCATGGAAAAAAAACACACACACACACCATCTACTTTGTATTATTAGCGACAATGAGATATGCCTTTAGCGATAGATTGGTTTTTGCATAAATGAAATAGTCAGCTATGACCATAGTGGCCATCACTGAAACCCTAAGTACCAGTAATTTTAATCTTTAGATATTTAAATATATATATATATATATACAACGACGACTCCAATCATCGCCATTGCTTAGAAAAAAAAAATTAAAATTCTAATACACATTATAAAACTAATATAAACCTGATAAAAAGGATGTATATTGTAAAGAAAAGTATATTCACAATTTGGTAAAGAAGTCACCCAAAAGACATACAAAACTTTAAACAGGTTTTACCATCAAGCAGAAGACAAGAGTATGAAGAAAAATAAACTAGGAATCATTGACTTATATACAGACTACTGTTTGGACTATAACCCATACGAAAAAGCAGAATGTTGATAAATATCACAAAATAAGTTCTACCATAAATCGACTAAGCTACATTGATAAATTATTCAAAATTTCAAGCAGGATAACTTCATATAACTACTTATGTTAAGAAATTAATCTGATTCGTAACAAACAAATAAAGACATTACCTTCATTGTATCAACAAGATGCAATAGCTAGGGAAGTGGAAAGAGCACATGCAAGGCCTCCTGCTAAAGCAGATTTCAGAACATTTTCAACTGCTATTTCAATAGGTGGAGCGACAACCGCAAAGTAGCAGCTTCAAGCCATATATTTCTGTATGAAAGAAAGAATAAAAATGAAAACGTGAGCACTAAATAAAACTAGTTGATTGGGTTGTCATCATAAATATCACGCAATTGTCTTCAATAGTTACACCGCTTGCCCATACAGCTAAGGTTGTTTCTCCAATCTTATGCGAGTATTCAGCTAGCCACCTCTCAGAGTAACTTTTTTTAAGGACACAGAATAATGCAATAATTGAACATTTCATGAATTGAGAAGACAAGAGCTTCACACCTTGGTATAAGTTTTTGGGAACATCTCTTTCAGAGGACAAAGGCTTTCATGCCAGCGAGGCTCAGTCACTTAGATAGTGGTCTCTCTATCAAAGCCAACTTTCCTTAAAAATGGCCCAGCCTCTGAAGTACTGTAGCAGCTTTTGCTGTTTCCTTGTCCACTTTCTCTCCAAATCCTTCTTCTGCAATATATCAATTCTCTAGTCCACTGCAACAAGCTGGCCGTCAGACCTGTGGTTCAAAGTTCTGAGCTTCCCAACCATCCTATCAACCACATCACGAATTTCAGACTGCAATTCAAGAGTGCCAAACATAGCCAAGCAAGCGACCGAGTCCACTTCCTTCTTTGGGGTTGCCTTGATTTCAAATTTACAGAGGGGATGGACGTCACAGCCTTAAGTCACCTCTAATCCTGAATACTGGCTCAATATTTTTGACAATGTAATCTTCTGTTACCCTGCTGGGAACTTTTATAACACCTGGCTTTCTCGCTGCTACTAGTTGACTCTGGACTATCTTGATGATGCCGTCAAGACTGTTCACAAACTTATCAACATTGTATACATCCTCAAAATTCCTACAGAAGTTCAAAAGAAATTTAAATATTAAAACCGTGAATGTCATCGACATTCCAACTCCTATCATGGTGTCAAATTTTATGCATTAGTCAACCTTGAGAGAAGCTTCTAAGAGCAGTAGCTAACATCTTATCAACTAGATACCTTGTAATTCAGTCTACTGGCATGATAATGTAAACAACTAACATGTGACACATTTGACCAAATTAGGCAAACTCTGATGTATGCTGAATAGATGTCATGGAAGTAAGCACCGACTGACAGGTCAGAACAATGCTAGCCAATTAGATGTGAAAAGTTTGGAAAAAAATACCTCTTGTGCCTCAGTTTTAAGAAATGTCTAGGAGTACTGAGACACAAATAAGATTTTATTATCTATTATGATTTTCTGTGTTTTGCTACAATCTAAAGAATCATTATCCTACACTTAACTAATGGTCGTTGTATTGGAAACAGGAAATCCAATCCATAAGCAACCATACATTAAATAGTAAATGCATTGAAAGTCCGAAGATGTAAGTGCAAGAATGTGGAAGAACTACATTTCTCCCCTGACCTAAATGGAAAATGAGATGCTGACAACTTGTAAAATACTAAAATATGATAAAAATATAGACCATGTTAGAGCGAAACCTGGTCGTACATCCTTCAGAACAGAAGGATTGAACAATATATTGAAAAGGCTGAAGTGATAAGAAAATGCAGTAAAACATAGTGTTTTAATAGAATAGCATACATTGCCTGCACTAGGATCTCAATTAGTAATTAATCCTGTAAAGCCACAATACCTGCAACATATGGTATTCAAAACCACTACATAATGAGAATCATGATTGTGGCAGCCTGCATGATCCATGATGGCAGGTTCCACGTAAATCCCGGAAACTTCAAAACCTTACTCTCCTGTTCATTGTGAGAGCAAAGAGACCCAATTCAGCACCAAAATGAACAAAATTGTCCTCTTTTTATGTACAAACAACAACTAAAAAAGCAAAACAAAAATAAAAAGCTCAAACCTTTTTCTCCTCGAGCTTATTGTTGCCAAATATCTCCAACCGCCGCCGTGCATCCTCAGAACTCTAACCCCTGTAGTACACCTGAGTGTATGAAAAACTACCTCTAGTGGTATATTCTCCTGCAATCAAATAAAAAAAATAGACACCCATATAAAAAAAAACACAAAACTTGATACCAAAGAACAATCCATTGCATATCCAAAGCTATGGGGCGAAAGAGTGAGGCGGTTGGAGAGGGTGGAAAGGCAGTCATCATGGTCGGGAGAAGGCCAACGAACGGCGGTGACATGGGAAAACTCTCGGGCTAGCGCTATGTCGCTTGCCCTTCCTGGACGTGTACAATGTCCTCCTGCTCATTTCGTCGGCCGACAGTCAGTGGAGAAAATTTGGAGGATAGTTTGAGTAAGTACGGTTGGATCGAAAGAGGGAAACGATTTCGGGCTCCCACTGCCAGCGTGGCCTCGTTCTGGCGGAGATTTTCGCCTCCTGTGGCTGTCGGTGAAAAATAAAGGGCCGAGGCATGAGAAATTCTGCGGAAGAAGGTGGAGGGGAAATACCGAAACTGGGAAAGCAAAGGGCGTGAGGCGGGGGGCACCTATCGCCACTTCTAGCACCACCTTGTATGCCATCCAGAGCGTCCCCTTCCCCGGCACCTCCGTCGACGGTGAAGAACTTCAGGACAACGTGCGAAATTCAGTGGGTAGAGGGGAAAAGGTCGGGGGTAAGTATGGGGGTGAGGGGAGAGGAAAGGGCGGTCCGAGTTAAGTGAGGGAGTTCATCATCAGCGACGGCCATTTAAATCTATCGCTGATGTTGGAAAGAGGAAGGGTCCCATTATCAGTGACATCCGGTGTTAAAGGCCGCCGCTGATAATAGATCATTAGCGATGGCCAGTCTTAATGGCCGTCGTAGATAAGTATTAATAGCGATAGTTAAATTTAGTGTGTCGAGAATAACATATAATGGCGACCCCTAAATTTAGCCAACGTTGTGGCTCAAACACAAGTTGGGTCACCATCAGTGATGGCCTCATTTAGTTGTCACTGATGTCGATAAACGAGCAAAAACTGTTGTGGGAATATCAAAAAATGATGGCTAAAAGAAGCCGTCAAAGATAAGTGATATTAGTAACGACTATCAGAGGTCGCATATAAATGCTATTAGCGACGGCGAGACTCACTGAAATAGTCAAAATTTTTGGGTCAATGTTAACATTTTGTTAGTAGTGATATTGATGCACAAACTATAATTGCAAGGGAGAAACAGTAGTTTAGGAAGGTAGAATGAGATTTCTCATGTACTCCAGCAATAGCCTCACAAAATAAAATGACCCAGGTGAGTTATGTTTTTATGCTACTTTGTTATGATATTTTTTATATTTAGTCGATTCCTAATTATAATTTATCTTTTGTAGCTAAGTAGTGGCACTAATTTGGAGGATCTGTTTCAAAATTGCAAAGTTTGGCTATTCGGATTTTAAGCCAAACATGTGTATCTTTGAGTAAAGAGCAAAATTAGCGTGTTTTTTGAAAAAAAAATCATACCAATAAGTGAAATAGATTAGCGCACAAAAGGCTTACTGATCTTATTTATGTTTAACATAATTTACATATGAAGTAAGAAATCTTACTTGATAGTCTTGAGTTATTTTTTTAACTTTGTGTTATCTTATATCTTTTTAATTCTACTAGATAATACTATTTTATTTTGTGAATGGAGATATATGCTTAAATATGAAAAATATGAAGTATAAGAAGGAAGGGTTAGATGAGACATTTGGTCTCACATCTATTGAAGTATTTGACTTGTTGAAGAATAGGTGTGGATAGAAATGTCAATCTTGATGATGTTGATGATGAAGAACAAAGGGATGAGACTAATGAATTGAAGCATAGATATAGAGAAGGTAGCCAATTATAATTTTTTTAAAGCTCTTAAATTCTTAAACTAGTTTCCTATCATTACTAAGTGTTAGTTTCTCTATTGTGTTGGTAAAACACTAAGAGTTGTTTTTTGTAGGAAACATGGAAGAGTCACCTATAGCTATTAAGAGTGATGAGTTGGAAGATTTTGGATTTGAAGATCATGGTTACTAAATTGAAAATGGTAAGACTTGGTGGTAAGGCTTTGTTATAAATTGTAACTTGAAAATTTTTAATTGTGTTAGTCTTTTTATGTATTAACTGAAGTATTGTTTTAAAGAATAGAAGAATGCAAGCTTTTAGGATTATGGAGTTTGGAATTCATATGTGGAATTTGAAAGTTCAAAATTTTATATTTTAGGGAACTTGAATCATAATTAAAGACAAAAAATAATGTTCATTGATAACTTTTATACTTTGAATTTGGAGTACTACATTTTTATTATTGAAGGTATATTATGTTGGAGAAGGAAACCTAATTTATGTTTATGATAGTTGAAGTTTACAATAGTTGCATTTGGAAGAATCTTCTTGAAATCATAACAGAGGTTATATGCTTATATTTACTTATTTAGTTGAATGATATAAGTGGATACTTTTTTTTAGGTGTGCAATGAGTTTATATGTATGAAATTAGTATAAAATGATATTACTTCAGGGTGTGGAATGGGATTATGTGTATGGAATTAGTATATACTAATATTCTTTGAGGGGCTGAGAGGTGGGGGGACCCAGGTTAACCCACCAATTGAACTTGCCTGGCCTAGCCCCCCAACACCCAATCCAGGACAGTGCATGGGTCACTTTCAAAAACATTATCTAGTTCTACTTGGAATAGCCTATTTCATAAAATTGTGTATTACATCTAACAATTGTTCCTTGTTCTATTTGAAAGCAGATTTACAAGAGATCGATCCTTTTACGAAATGATATATTGATTGGGTTATTGGAGTATCGATCCTTTTACGAAACAATATATTGATTAGGTTATTGGAGTATCAATCCTTTTACGAAATGATATATTGATTAGGTTATTGGAGTCTATCTAATTTACTAGAGATCGAACTATTACGAAGGTGATCAATTGTTCAGGTTATTGGACTCCTCATTAGCATTCAATCGATCTTTCAACCTACTGTCAACTGATCTTATGTATGAGAGATCATTCATTTCAAAGAGGGATTGATCATTCACTCTACTAGATTCTTACAAAACCAATGTCAATCAATCTAGCCACCTCGCGATCTATCGATTTGTGTTCCAAAACATTGTGAAAACATTCAAGGTCAAGCCCGGGTAATCTATAGTAATTAATCATTGATGAACAAAAGCACATTTTTTATCCAATCATCTCTAAAAAATATTCTTACACTCTAATATGGCAATCCCTTTATCCCAAGTGTGTGAATATTTTTACCTATCAAAATATTTTTGAGTCTTCTTATCAGCTTCATCTTCACCATGTGATATTGAACAACAACCAATTTATCCTATGACTCAAAGTACACATTAATTTGACATTGTTTTGCTCACCAAAATAATACAATATAAGATATATGACTGCATAAGTTCTAACAATCTCCACTTTTGGATATATCGTGACAAAACACTATAACCTATTAATTTGAAAAAGCAAATGACAACTCTAATGGTGTGTTAATCAGACTGATAGTTGTTCAACTTGTGACAGTGACTCTCTCCCTTATTCTATGAACTCATATACTAATGTGGTGTGATCTTCAACCTGTAATTAACTTACACATCATAAACAATAACATACCTACATAATATTATTCCAAGAAAACCAAGTAAATAGAGAATTTAAATGTTCAAGTACTTGCAATAGATGGTATTCAGGTTCTATTAAGTTTTCTCCATAGTTGACAACCATTTTCACAAATTCTCCCCTTTGTTGTCATAAATAGACAAAGGTGAAAATAAAAATATGTTAAGAAAACACAATTCAATAAGCAACATCAGAAATTTAGATTAAGAAAAATCATGTTAGTATGACTGATCTAAGACAAAAAAGATATAAATAATCAAATCTATGTATAATCAAAATATTAGTTTTAAGATACATAAAAAGAAACATATAACATTCACATCTCAAGCTGAATCAAAACTAAAGACTTTACTTTAATAAACTTATCAAATACAATGATCTCTAACTCAATCATTCAAGACATTATGAGATCAACCAGTAAGCTAGAAATAGATACATCCTAGATTTAGCTAAAAGATTTACTACCTTTAAAATTGTGAAATCACCAAAATGTCATTGGATAGTAACAATCTTATATTTTTCAAAAAAAATTAAATATTATTTGAAATCAAGTTTTGAAAAAGAGCATTTTTAGAATTTATAAAAATCTATATCACCCATCAAAACTCTTTTGGTTCACCAAGTCCCAAATCAAATCAAAAATATTTTAAATGCATAGAGCTCTAAGTTTAACCAATAAAAATATATTAAAAAAAGAAGGCAATATAAATTTAGGTTAATCTAGTAAACTAGTACAAACATCAATCAAGAAAACAACCTACAATTGACTGAAATTTACTTTTATCTCTCTGAAAATCAAAACTCTCATGATCAATCAAATTAAGATAAGACAAAGTTATCTAAACTCTAGCATAGACAAAAGCCTCATTTCTAACTCACTTGCCATATCCATTACATACAAACATAATGACATTGGTGTAAATAAAATTTTCATTCTTCATTTTTATGCCCCTGTCTTTTTCAATTTTGTCTCTTTTATTTTGCATTCTTTTTCTAGGAATTAACTTTTTCTAAATTCTCTATGCTTGCATCCTTTTTTTTTTGCCAATTTTTCTTTTAAATGTCACATGGATTGAGGTTTCTACACTAGCTTAGGATGGCCAAAGTAGGTAGCTACAGGTGGCTAGATGCGGGCTGTCCATGGGCAAGCCGCAAGCCCACACTAGGGGATCGGGCACACTGGATCAGTGGGCCGGGTTGGGAATTATAGGTCACAACCCGTATAGGTAGCGGCCCATAGGCTTGCCTAGCCGCTAAGAGCCATTGGGGCGAAGCCCCAACATCAATTGGGGACTATGCCCCCAATGTTTCTTTTTCTTTTTTCACAAAATTTATACCCCCTCAAAAAGATAATTTTAACTCCAATAATGGTCATTTTTCATGGTAAGAGAGGTAATTGTCACATTTAAAAATTTATAAATAAGGGGGAGTTCAACATTCACTTCACCATTTCCTCTACTCTCTAAAACTCTCTTTCTCCTCTCGTACTCTCAAGGCTCACGTTCTTAATTAATCACTTTCATTTTTATTTTTAATTAAAATTTAAAATTAAGTTCACACACTCTCAAGATTCAAGAACCAGGTTCTCAATTCTCAAGCTTTCTCCTCCTCCATCAAGTGGGCAACCGACGACTCAAGTCTCAACTCTTAAGCATCAAGGTAAGTAAATTTGATTTCATAATTTAATTTTTAGTTTAATTGGCCTTTTTTTCTCTTAGTAATTTTTTTTGTTTTAGAGATATTATACCCATTAGTCTTATGTAGTTTCATTTCAAAAGAGATTGGCTTGTGGTCTTTTACAATAATTTTTATGTCATGATTCTCAATGATTTAATGAAATATGTCATTCTAATCTCAAACATTTATTGAATTAATTTAAACTTAAAATCGTTTATTATAGTTATTACAAGCTACTACTTGGAAGATGATTTGTTTTTTCTAACATTTAATGTCTATATATAATTTTTTATAAAAAAAAAATATTCATTTGTAATTTACATTGTATATTCTCTTAAACTCACTTTGCTTCGATATTTCCTATTTAGTTTCTTTGACTAATTTATCTTGTCTCATTGGGTTAGGGTTCATCCTTAATCATATGTACTGAAATCTTAGCTAGCTATACAGATACTTTGTGCAAAGTCCTTTCCAGTTCTCAGGTTAGTTTAGATTGTGTTATGATAACTTAAACCCATGAGTGTTTTTTCATTTTTTATAATTAAACTTATTGAGTGTTTGTTTGTTCTAGGAAATGATTTGTGGGTTTGAAGTAAAATTACTGAGCTAGCTCTATTCTGCTCTAGGGTAAACTCAATTTAGCTTAAATCAAGGTGCAAACTTAGGCTAATGGAACTAAACTCTTGTTTGGCATTTCTCGAATTCGCTTGGTTTGAGTTTTAGCTACCTTAACTTTAAATGAGTGGTATAGTTAGTTTATTTTGAGAATTGATATATATGTTGATTAAAATCATGATTATGCTACAAATCATATTTGTATATGTTAGATTCAAAATCTGGAATGATGGTTTACTTATTGAAATAGGTTGGAATGAACAAATTTTCAAGTTTTGAATGACCAAACAAGTTTAAGTGAAATTTTGAATAGGTTTAAGTGATGATGTGATCATATGGGTCAACCTAGTTGGCCCGGCCAAGACACTAATCCTGGTCACAGTTTGAGCCGGGTTTTAAAACATTATTTCAAAAAGACACTAATAAATAATGTGTAATAATGCATGTGATCTCATTGCTACCTGCAAGACACCTTCGAAGACTGCTAGTTTTGAGAAGATAATTGACATTCTTCTCACACTTAAGATTCTTCTTAAATAGGTAGTAGAGGTATGTTTTGGAGTTTGACTCATATGATAAGAAAGAATTATTTGAAAATAAGAAGTTTTGTTAGGTATTTGCCTAGTATGTGTTCATTTACGTTTTATGTTTGATCCTCACAATTTATTTGCTATAACTATAAACAACAATAATAATGATGTTAGTCTTTTACCTCATTAATATCTGATTAAGTGAATAACAAATATTTATTTTGGCCTTTTTTGGCACATTTGAAAAAATATAATAAATAAAGGTTATCTGATTAACTAGCTGATTATTAGAAGAAGGAACGGTTATGGAAGTACCTCTACCATTTACTTAATGGAATAGTTATAGATAACTATTTCAGATATAGTTATGGTAATGGAATAGGTTATACTGTAACTATATTGTTCCATTGGCAGCCCTACTCAGGTGGTATGCATGAAAGACATAAAATTATTATAAAGTTTTTTGTATAAATTATTATATTTTAAAAATAAAAAAAGTAATAAAATAAAGACTATTAGCACGTATAGAAATATATGTCGTGAATAGTATGGGCATTAATAACGTATATTAGCGACGTATATTCCTAGACGTCGCTAATAGTGTTTATTTTATTCTTTTTTATTTTAAAATTAATTTTTAAAAATAAAAAATTGAAATTAGAGGAGAGAGAGGAGAGGGAGAGAGAGAGAGAGGAGAAGGAGAGGAGAGATAGAGAGGAGAGAGGAGAGGGAGAGAGAGGGATAGAGAGGAGAGAGGAGAGAGAGATAGAAATAATTTTTAAAAATTAATTTTAAAAATAAAAAAAAGAAATTAGCGACGTATATTCCTATACTATGCGTCGCGAATACCCATACTATTAGCGGAGAGAGACAGATGAGAGGGAGATTAATTAATTTTTTATTTTTTATTTTTAAAAATTAATTTTAAAAATAAATAAAATAAATACTATTATCAACGTATAGAAATATACTTCACTAATAGTATGGGTATTAGCGACGTATAGAACTATACATGGCTAATACCCATACTATTAGTGACGTATATTCCTATACATCGCTAATAGTATTTATTTTATTTCTTTTTTATTTTTAAAATTAGTTTTGAAAAATAAAAATTTAAATTAGAGGAGATATATTGTGTAGAGAGAGAGAGGAGAGAGAGGGGATAGAGAGAGAGGAGAGGGAGAGAGAGAGGGAAGAGAGGGAGGGAAGAGAGAGAGTGAGAGGGGAGGGGAGGGAAGAGAGAGAGGGGAGGGAAGAGAGAGAGAGGGGAGGGGAGAGAGAGGGGGATAGAGAGAGAGGAGAGGGAGGGATAGAGGAGAGAGAGAGTGAGGAGAGAGAGGGAAGAGAGAGAGGGAGAGAGGGAGGAGAGAGAGAGAGGAGAGAGAGGGGAAAATATTTATTTTATTTGTTGTATATTTTTTATTTAAAAATTAATTAATAAATAAATAAATATGTATTAGAGACGTATATACTACAGAGTATTAGCAACGCATATAGATATATGTCACTAATAGTACAAAGTATTAGCGACGCATATAGATATACGTCGCTAATAGTACAGAGTATTAGCGACGTATATTTCTATATGTCGCTAATACATATTTATTTATTAATTAATTTTCAAATAAAAAATATAAAATAGAGAGGATATAGAGAGGGAGGAGAGAGAGAAGAGGGTGGAGAGAGGGAGGAGAGAGAGGAGGAAGGAGAGAGGAGAGAGAGAGAGATAGAGGGGAGGGAGGAGAGAGAGAGGGAGGAGAGAGAGAGAGAGAGGGAGAGGGAGGGGAGAGAGAGGGGGAGGGAGGAGAGAGTAGAGAGGGAAGAGAGATAGAGAGGGATGGTAGAGGGAGAGAGAGATGATAGAGGGAGGAGAGAAGAGAGAGAGAGGAGAGGGTAGAGAGAGAAACTTATAAAACAAGTTTATAAATTTTTATATTTTAAAAATAAAAAAAAGAAATAAAAATATTATTAGCGATGTATAGTGGTATACGCCGCTAATAGTAAATATATTAGCGACGTAAGTTACTATACGTCGCTAATACATAAACTATTAGCGACGTATAGAACAATATGTTGCTAAAAGTTGTATTATTAGCAACGTAGTAGCACTACGTCACTCATAAATGTTCTTATAGAGACGCTCGTAAGGAGCATCGCTAATAAATCTTTTAAAAAAAATTAATTTATTTATTGGGGTGAAATTTCGCTCGCGGCTGAAATTCCCTCGCGTGGGCGAAGTTTCGCCGTGCACGCCCGCTTCTTATAAAGGCCCCCCGAACCCCTTTATTTTTTCCAGTTTTTTCTTGCAACCCTCCGCCCTGTCACCTCCTCCCCCGCCGCCTCCACCTACCCTCGCCCACTCCCCACTGTCCCCCAGTCCCCACCCCCTCTGCTTCCCCCTCCTCCCTCTTGGTCCACCTTTTCCCCTCTGCACTGCACCCTCGCCTCCGCCCCCCATTGCTCCGCCGGCCCCCGGCCCGCTCCAGCTTCCCCTCCTCCCTCCCGGTCCCCCTTTTCCCTCTTCGCCGCACCCCCATCCATGTGCCGCCGAAGCCGGCGCCGTCCTCCACCCCCAATTTTGGGAGGAGGAAGGAGGGGTGGAGCCGGGGAGAGGGGGCCGGAGGACGACGGCGGTGCCCCGCTCCCCCTCCTGCTCGGGACTCCCTCTCCCCCTGCATCCCTCCCCCTCCTCCTCTCCCCCGCACCACCCCTCAACCCCTGCTTGCCCCCCCTCTCCCTCCTCTAATTTTCAGAGGAGGGGGGCGGAGCCAAGGGTCAGGATTCCAGCACCCTGCCGTCCTTCGGCCCCCTCTCCCTTCCCCGGTGGGCCCAATGGCCCATCGGGGATTTTTTTAAATAAAAATTCATTATTAGCGACGCTTAAAAAGCATCGTTATTTAATTTTTTTTAAAAAATATTCATTATTAGCGACGCTTTTTAAGCGTCACTATTTAATTTCAATTTTTCTAATATTATAATATTAGCGATGCTTTGATTTTTTTTTAAAAATTTAATTTATTAGCAACGTATCAAAAGTGTCACTAATAATGACTTATTAGCGACGCTTTAATTATACGCTGCTAATAAAATTTTTAAAATTTTTTTATATTAGCGACGTATACATAAGCATCACTAATAATTCCTTATTAGCGACACTTATAGATATACATCGCTAATAATTTATTTTTTAATTTTTTTAAAAAATTAATTTTCTATTAGTGACGTAAACAAAAGCGTCGCTAATAGGTTATCATTAGCGACGCTATAAAATATACGTCGCTAATAAGTTATTATTAGCGACACATAGCTATACGTCGCTAATACGCCTTATTAGCGACGCTTTTTGTTATAAGTCACAAATTAATAATAGCGACAACACTTTTTGCGACGCTAATAGTTTTTTTTTGTTGTAGTGTTAAGTAAAAACACCTCTTGAACGACTCAATTCGTACTTAAAACGATTCTGAATCTGGTAAAAGAAATTTGAATACGGGATTAAGGGATCTCTCATAGGGTTTCTTTACTTGGGAGTGATCATATCTTAAAAATATCTACTCCATTACGTAGAACACTCTCGATTTAGTCAAAAATCTTTTTTTAAATGGACTAAAGTGGCCTCAGAATGACCAAAAACAAAGAAAACAAAGTTTGGATCAAGAAAAACTTGAAACAGGTATTTACACAGCCATAGCACACCAAAGTAGCACAACCGTGCTGACAAAATAGCAGTGAGTCGTGGCCAAAAATGGTAGTACCATTGTTTTTGGCGGTGATGACCACCAAAATGGTGCCACGTGATGCGTGTGATGCACCTGCGGGCGTTCACACGTCACTCGCATTCGTCGCACTATGCACACATGGGATTTTTTTAATTCCTTTATATCTTTGAATATTTGTAACATTTTACATTGGATTCGCTCGTTCTTGGTACTCTTGAGCTCGTATAAACGAGCCCTATGAAATTAGATCGCTTAAACTATGTGAATTCTACATATAACATATACTTTTTGAGGTCATAACTTTAAACCCAAAGTTTGAATTGAGTGGTTCAAGGCTCATTATACTCGTTTTTTAGAGCTCTATCACGTCCTTAAGAAATCTCACAGAATAAATACTTATAAATAATTTAAAAATTAAATTTATTAGAGATAAAATCATACTTAAAACTCGTGGTTATTGCAAGGCCAACTATAGAAAGGAGGCAATGACGAAGATGATGCGTGTTGTAAAGCCCCAACTGTTTGATTTCCATACAATAATCCGACTAGCCACTGCTCTAGCTTCCCATGTGCTGGTTAGAAGGGAAATCCCATTCAAAATGCATTAGGAGTTAGAATAGGAAAAGAACAAAGAGTTAACGAGAGAGTTGGGGATTCCTCAACTTTGATGAGAAGATAGGTGGCCAAAACATTTTACATTTTCTTATAAGAACTAAAGAATTAATAGTTACTAATTATAGGTAACAATTTTCTCCTAATCAGCACATAAAATTACTTACCTATTCATTAAGGAAATGAGTATATGTATACCCCAATAATCCAGTTAATACCTTAATAACCTTATAATAACTAGAATAAGACGTAGTATTAAGAGGATTATTGGATACATATAAACACGTTCATACGGCATGTGGCTGCGTGCTTGCTGCGAGCGACCTGCCGAGGACATAAACGCTTCTATACTGTTTGGATTTACGAACCCATTCTAGCTCCGCCATTTCATTTCCTTCCAAATCGATCATCTTCGCCGTCTTCCTGAGTTCTGATCAACCCCCACCTGCGTTCGAGATGTTCCAATTGCTTTTCACCCGAAAAAAGCTGACTTTTTTAAGATCAGGTGCAAATCCCACTCCTCTGATCTCTCTTCTGAAGAACCATCCGTACTGGTTTTAGTCGATGAATGCGACCCGTGCTTGCGTTCTGTTTTCCACCCGTCAGCAGGGATGTGGTTTTAGTCCTCATCTTCTGTCACTCTTTGTAGACTGAACAATTACTGAAGGTTTTACTGGGTTTTTCAATTGTGGGTCTAGCTTCCTGTTGGTCTTCTCTCTGGTCTACAGTTGCATTTGCTGAAAGCAGCATCCTTTTTACCGGATTCGGGTCCCTGCTGCCTGAACTCAGCTGCCCTTTTATCTCCTTGATCAGAGAACGGGAGGAAAAATAGTGAATGGTGCTGCTCTCCGGCTTAAGGTCCCTGAAGTTTGATAGTCTCATTATCGGTGAGGAGTTTTAATCTGTTGCCTATTTGTATTTCAATCAGTCATAGAAATGGAAGGGGGATCGAGCTCTGCTTCTTACGATCCCACCAATGAAGCCCATGTCTTGGACGTTCAGCCCCTGCGCACCTTGACTCCGATATACCCTGGCCCTTATGGTTTTAGTGCTCACTATTCTGCTCCAAATGCCCCTACGCCCGTCCCCTCCGTCAACCCCGTCGGTTCCCCACCAGTCTTCACCCCCGTTTTCCCAAGCTTTGGTCATGACCAGACCCAGACGACGGCGGCGAATCAAACGCCCAAATCCCACACCTTAAATGGGTCTCAAGCCCCTGCTTCTGCCACTACTGGCGATGGGATGGATTCAGAGACCAAGGAACATGCAGACGCCATTCGTTTGGCCTCCTCTGATGCCCCCCCTCAGCCAGCAGTGAGAAGTGCAAATGGCGTAGCTGCATCGGGGCAGAAGGAGAGTCCTGATCGGTCTGTCCGGAGAAAGAGAACTGCAAGGAAAAGCGTGGCGCCGCCGAGAAGCTTTGCAGTTAGACCGATTCGTTTAAATGATGAAAATGGTAACAGGCGCCGGAAGCCAAGAACGCCCAACAAGAATAAGGCTTTGATCACCGGAGGAAATTTGATGTCTTTGCTTGCTGCAGATGCTGTTAGGGAGTCTGTGGAGAAGGTCCTCATGATCTGCGATGGGCTGCGAAGAAGGTTTTCACAGATTGATGACATGGATGCCTCCACTGGGGTGTCGCAGCCAGGCCTGAGAGCTGGGTCTGCCATGACGAGCAATGGGATTCGGGTGAACGCTACCAAAAGGGTAGGAGCAGTTCCAGGGGTTGAGATTGGTGACCTGTTTTTCTTCCGGTACGAGATGGGTCTGATTGGTTTGCATGCTCCCCTCGTAGCTGGCATTGACTATATGATTGTAAAGTCTGATAAGGGTCAGGAGCCGATTGCTACCAGTATAGTGTCATCTGGGGTCTATGAAGATGATGACATGGATGATTCAGAAGTTTTGATCTACACGGGCCACGGAGGGAGCTCCACACCTGGGAAGCATATGGGTAATCAGAAGCTTGAGAAGGGGAATCTGGCCTTGGAGAGGAGCTGGAACAAGGGAAATGAGATAAGGGTGATTCGTGGTGTGAGGGACATAGCAAATCCCAAATGTAAGATTTATCTTTATGATGGCCTTTACAAAGTCCAGGAGTCATGGACGGAAAAAGGTAAGGCTGGCTTTAATGTTTTCAAGTTCAAGTTGGTGAGGTTGAATGGGCAACCCGAAGGAAGTGCATTCTGGAAAAGGATTCAGCAATGGAAGGGTGACCCTTCCAGTAGGCCTTCTGTTATTCTGCCTGATATTTCCTCAGGGATTGAAAAGATACCTGTTTGCCTTGTTAATGAAGTAGATAGCGAGAAGGGGCCTGCCCATTTTTCCTATGCCACCAGAATCAAGTATGTTAAGCCTGTTGGTTCGGTGAAATCTTTGTCAAACTGTGATTGCAGTAATTCTTGCAGTCCCGTTGGCTCCAAATGTTCATGCAAACAAACAAATGGCGGATTTCTTCCATATACCTCTAATGGGCTTCTTGTGAACCGCAGGCAGCTAATCTATGAATGTGGGTCTTGTCGGTGTTCAATCAACTGTAGGAACCGTGTTACTCAAAAGGGGATCAACCTTCGGTTTGAGGTTTTCAAGACTAAGGACATGGGCTGGGGTCTACGCTCATGGGATCCTATCCGAGCTGGTTCCTTCATTTGCGAGTTTATTGGTGAAGTTTGTGATTATGCCGAGTTCACACATGTGGGAGAAGAGAACAACTACTTGTTTGATGGTACTTCCAGTAGTACTGAGAATTTATTTGAGTGGAACCACGTAAGTGAACTACTGGGAGAAGAGAAATTAGCCTATTCAGATGGTTCTTTGAAACCATTGTCAAGTGTTATAAATGCCAAAAGCATGGGCAATATCTCACGCTTCATGAACCATAGCTGCTCTCCAAATGTCTTTTGGCAGCCAGTGATGTATGATCACGGTGATGAGCATCACCCACATATTATGTTTTTTGCATTCAAACATATCCCGCCCATGACAGAGTTGATGTATGATTATGGGTTAAGAGGCACTTACTCTCAGCAGAAGAAGTGCTTATGTGGATCGTCTAAGTGCAAAGGTTTTTACTTTAGCTAGGATTCAGAATATTACAGTTGGGGGAACACTGCTACACACTTTCGCCATTTGACAAGGTCTGTTGAGCGAAATTGAATAATAAATTTTCCATTTTACTAATTTAGGAAAAATGATTGATGTTTGTCTCGTTTAGAAAATGATATTAACCCAATAAATACACCCAACTGAGTTTTGGTTGGTTAGTACATGTGGGCCCAACTGAGCTTTGTGTGAGATTCACATGTTCTATCCAACCAAAACTCAGTTGGGAGTGTTTGTTGGGTAGATTCGTTGGGTGTATATTACTATCCTTTTTTTTAATATGTATTTTGCAATGATATTTTGCTACATACTAAAATTCTATGCCATAATCTATTTGTCTTTGAGCGAAAATTGTTTGCAGGTTGGGGTTGACTTAATGAATTATATAAATTGCGGTGCGTAACTGGAGATATACCTATTATGGCCCTAATCACGGTGCAACTGCCTACTATATTATGATGCTGATAATATGAGCTCTATCTGTTATTACGGCCAAAGATTTAGATGGCAAGATTTTCGTTGCTTAGCATTTGACTAAAAGCTAGGAGACTTATGATTTGGCCTTACTCCATTCATAATGACGAAGAATTGTGTGCTCAAAATTAACCGAAGCATAATTATGAGATGTATAATATTATGCAAGTGGATTGAGGAGTTAAATTTCTGAATTGTCTGTTAAAGACAGTAACACTACATTTTTGTGGCAATACCTATGCTGAAGCTTTCATTGTTTACAATTTTCAATAATAAACTTAGGATGGAGACTACCATATTCTCAAGTACTGCCTAACTACCATCTTGTGTCCAAGCAAGTGACAGCTGCAGAGGGGACCAAACCTAATTATAGTGATGTTGGATTTAATTTGAGTTTCATTAATATAATACATTTGACAAAAAAATGTAGTAATTAGTGATTATATTTTACTAAATCGAATGAAGAAATGCAGATTAATATTTTGTCCTCCTCAGGTGACTCTTCATCAGGAAAGTTCAGGGACCACTCTTCTTCACCTTCTATTTGAAAGAATTTTCACCTTTAGATGATGCATTGATCATGTTATTTTTACAAGGCTGATTGGCCTTCAAGTGCAAGGGGGGTAAGATGAGGTACTTCAGTCTTGGAATTGGTCCACTTTTGGTGATCTTACTTTGAAAAGAAGGTAGTTTGGATATATTACGGCTAGGGAGAAGCTGCAAAAAGTTAAAAGAATTGCATCTAGACATGGGTAGCTGTACATCTATATGTATTGTCCTAGAAGGGATTGCTTTTGTTTTGCATGTTAGGTGTTTCGATCAAGCTGAGTAGAACAAACCTAGGATAAAAGACTAACAAGTTGCAACTATAGAATGGGCCTGCATTATGTTGGTATGATCTTCCATTGCTGCAATTTTTATTTTCTTCTGTTTGGTGGCATGAAATCAGCCAGCATACCATCTGCTTGTGGTGCTTGTTGAAATGTTTTACAACAGACTGATTCAACTGACTAATTAAGTTGCTATCTTTCGTGCAATGTTTTTGAGTGATTTGTTCTTTCTATAGCTGAAACAGATGTGCTATTATGCCTTTTGTGCAGGTTGGTTACCGAGATGCATAAATGATGGTCTTTTGGAAGAACCTTTCCCTTTATCGTGGCAATCCATTTCACAGATGTATATATATATAGTTAGTTGGCTGTAGTAACACCATATCGATATGATATAGCCTTGTGGGATTGCCTTATCAGGTTTCATATGTAGTGTTAACACTTGTTTTGAACTGATGACTGACATGTATACTCGGTTCAACTTGTCAACATGATAGTATGTTCCACCTCTTTTGTGTTGCTTTCAAGTTTCACCTGCGTGATTAAATTGTAAAAAAACTGGTTTTTGCATGGGATATGCTGTCTTTTGTGAACCTGACATGTTGCCATTCAACAAATAGAAGATTTTGAAGAAATCACTATAATGGCTCATTTTGATTGTCTACATTCCTTCCATGGAAAATTTTCAAATTGTAAGAACATTCCTTCCTTAATTGTAGAATATGCCTTTTTTGGCGTCACAGGCCTCTTTTTCTTTTTAATCATTTCTTTTTATCTATCTTTTTATTGTTTAAAATTTTTTAATTATTAATTTTTAAGGATATGCTTCTTTGTATTTGGCATTCATGGTTCGAGTTTTTATTGTTAAATTGACATATGGGTAAATAGTACTATAGGATATGCTTCTTTGTATTTGACATTCATGGTTCGAGTTTACTTATTGTTAAATTGATATATGGGTAACTAGTAATATTAAAGCATCCATTATCAAATGGCGTCTCACCTGGAGGAAATGATGCCCTATTTTGGTGCTATTAGCCATCCAACTAGGGTGTTATTTATGGCGTATACATTTGGAGATTTTTATTTTTGTATGTTTTAATCTTCTTTTCACTCTTTGTTTTATTATTTTTTTATTTTTTATATATTTTTTATAACTTATTTAAAAATTGTATTTGACATATATGGTTGGAGTTTATAGGTTGTCGAATTGCGATATAGGTAAATAGAAATGTTAAATTGAGCCATGTAATCATCTTCAATGACTTAATTTGACATCTCCCATTGTATATGTTCTTATAGACAAAAATAAGAGTAGCTCTAACAGCTCAATTTAACATTTATAGTGGAAGATTTTGTAGCAATGGTGTAATACCTTTATTTTATTTTTAATTATCTTTTCAAATTAATATTCTATATTAATTGAAAAAGACATTTTATTTATGATTAAAATATCTTAATGGGGTGGTGGGAGCTGCGATGGCAGTGATTAGGGGTGATGGAGGTTAGAATGGTGGCATATATGGCGATGGTAGGATGACAAAGTCGGTAAGTGACAGAGGTTGCAACAAGTTGTAGTCAATTCGTGTGGAGTATTTCACTCATTGAATAGAGAAATGATTTGAGTATTCATGTGCAACTTATATGTAGTTATGTGTAATTTACTCATATTTTATATGAGTAATTGAGGAGGATTGATGGTGCATGTTGTTATAGGGCAATGAAGCATATTATTTTTGACACTTGTTGCAGCATATATACATATGAGTGTATTGTATACTTAGTATATATGTGTTGTAGAGATTGCTTGTAATGTTGTACACCTTGTATGCATGTGTTGTAGGGAAGGTTTACAATGTTGTGCAACATGTGTACGCAATGATGCACACACATGGTTGGCCATGTTGAGACTTAAAAATGGTGCAAATGACGATAAACTCTTACTAATGGTGTGGTATGTTAAGCATTAGTATGTCCTCTCCCCTTAAGATAACATTAGAGAGTCTTGTAGAACATTTTGGGGTTGTTTGGTAAACTTTGGAAAGACTATGTCTATATAACTACTTTGGCTGCTACTCCATTAATATACAAAAAATTTTTTCTGCTTTATAGGGGGACTTCGTAAGCTGAAATGTATCAGTCGTTGATATAATGTCTAGCTTTGTAACTTGTTGCCATGGAAGGTAAGGAAGGTTCGTTGGGTTATTAGTCATCATGCCATGAGCCTTAATGGCAGGGAGATAGGGCTTTCCATCATAAGGGTCGGTTGTTCGGCTTGTAGCCTTATTGGAAAGAATAGGCTTTGCATGTACTTGGCTAAGATAGAGTGTTTTGACGTCTAAGTTGCTTAAGTTGGATATGAACATCTTAGGGCTGCAACCCCCTCCCACTAGCTTGCTTGGGGAATGACCTAGCATATTTGCATGTTTACCTTGGGACAAATTGTTGCTTGGGTTTATCGGTTAGATATTTGGTCGAATAACATGAGGTCATAAACTTGATGAGTAAGGTTGACTCGCTTGGCTATCAGGCTTTATAAGTACTACACAAATGGTCACTTTTTGGGGGCCTCTGTGATAAGTAGTATCAGAGCTAAGGTAAGGTTTTGTTTTGTTGGCAAGATGAACATTTGGATAAATAGTTGGAAAGTGTTAAATGTGATGTTCTTTTACCTTGGTGGAGAGAGGGGGATGGACGAACATGCGAAACAAAAGATGATAGAAATATAGGTTGAAACGAATTTGAATAGATAATGGCTAATCAGGTTCCCTTTGTTTTGGACTAAGTAAGTGGAATTACCATCATGGGCATAGTTTTTACAATGAACGCGGCAATAGTGTTCTAGTTCCCTGCTCGTTGATGTGACAATGCCATTAAAGCAACATAAAGTCATATTGGGACTCAAAAATAGTGTAAATAGAGGCAAGCTCTTGTTAATGGTACAGTTTGGGATGTATTAGGAAGCCTTGTGAATCTTGAGACTTCTCTACCTAACGATGTTGCGGGTGGGATAATATATCGAAACCAAGTTTATGTGTATGCAGTCAGTTATTTTTACAAGCGAAATGTGAGACTCCTCGATGCAAGGATGGACATTAAGTTGAGCGGTTGTGTTGTGAGTTGTCACGTAACCCATTTGAGGATAGAGTGTACAACCAAGGGCAGTTAGTTTGTTCTTGCTAATGAGGTATGAGTTTCATTGGTGGGTGGTTTTAGGCTAAACTTACTGCAGAGGGAAAAGGTGTGTTAGAAATAGTAGGCTCTGGGAATGAAACTTTATGAGCCGACAAATAGAGGAATGTTGGGCATGAGCATAGTGGAACCTATCAAGTCCAAGTAAAAATAATGAAAATAGAGACAAGTAAAACAATCTATTTGGCATGCAACTGTGCATCTGAAGTGTGGACAAAAAGAAAAGAAGTTGGCAAATGATGGAGATGGACAATTGTGCCTTTGGTTGGGAGTTGTTTCAACAAGAGGCAGCATAGTTATTTTGGTTAACATGCAAGCGGCGTCTCGGAAGCATGTTTGATTGGGGGCGAAGTGGAACACGGTGTTCCCACCCCTATGTTGCTAAATGTGGTCATGTATGCCAAACTTGGTTGGCAAGGTGGCAACTGTGGTACTTCGTTAGTTCTAGGTAGTGGCCTGACTAGTTGGGTCAAGTGGCCCTCATTTGCCGGTGGGCAACATACACAAATTGAGTGATGCATCAAGAGTGTAGTAGTTTGGTGACTATATCGATTACACGAAACTTAAGCAAAGTTGCTGCTCCTAAGGTGGAGGAGATCCCAAGAGGAAACCTGACTAAATCATATGGTTGGAACTTTGTAAGCAGTGTATACCCAAAAGTTATTGGATTCGACAAGGACGGTATTTTGCTAGACTCTTGGTTGGTGAAGGTCTAGCCCAAGGCTAGCACTATAGTACATAAATGAGCTTTGGTATAAGTGGGGGTGGTATTATATTTTTTAGTGTAACATTCGAGAATTTTCTAAATTCTCGAATTTGACTACGTGAAAATTAGGGTATTTGACCCCTTTGCATTTTCATGAGAATAACTTAATGGTTGGAATTGGTGGCTGAGACATATATTGATGAAAAGTATACAGAAAGAGCTTCAAAATGCCAATAAGAACGTGCGGCAGATGAGGGAGAAACGATCATTTGAAGTTGAATATAACGCACATGACCCATTTACCCAAATTAGACGCGTGAATTATCCGTTTATGTCACAATACAGGCCCAATTAATTAATGCGATGAGAATTAATTTTTAAGGCCCAATTAAGTTTTTGAAGTAAGGAGGTTTTGACCCAACTTCTAAAGGGATTAGAAACCCTAATCCCTATGCTTATAAAATAGGCTAATTAGGGTTTTTTGGGGAGGAAGTTTTTGGCCCTTAAGGGAAGAGAGAGAATGAGCCACCATGGGGATTTTTCGGTGAAGGCAGGCGATGACAGAGGCAGGGAGGAGTGAGCTCGAAGCTCCGGAGGTGGTGGATCGACGGTAACCTAGTGAGTAAGGTAGAATTGCTCAATATGCTATTAATTTAAATTATATATATATGAATTATTCAATTAACTAAGAAGAGATGGATAGCCAGCTTGTTATTACGCTGACAAGCTTTTGTTGGCCAACCAGTCCTTACCGCTGACCAACCACCGGTAGCTGAGGGTTGGCCGTTGCCAGTGAAGCTAGTCTGGCTGATAGAAGGGAAACTCATGTTCCTTGTTCATCTCTCTGCTCCGGCTAGCGGGAGGGAGATCAGCCCCAGTGACAGTGACTTCACCTCTGGCTGGAGCCTTGGAGGGACTGTGCTATGACCGCCAACGAGAGGAAGCCAGAAGAATGGCTTCACACTTACAACCGCTGTCACCTCCATCCACAAATTGTCTTGTTTCCATTGAAACACAGTGCAATGGCCACTAGTGATGGTGTGGAGGGAGGCTGTTGGGCCAACCCTTCCTGTATTGTCTTTTTCCCCATCCCTGATAGGGTCCGGTTGTCACACCCCATCTCCGCCTGACCCGAGCCGAACCCGGTCTAAGGGCCGGTCAACACATAGAGGAGATATAAATTTATAGATTAACGTATTACTAAAGACTTAACCCTTCTAACAAGTGATTCAACTAACAGAGTAGCGCACCTCATGTCATTTGAGTAAGAGAAATAAGGATAAAGAAGAGGATAATAGACTATCATAATCCTCACACAAACCCACATATTCGCCCTGCGCGGTGTACCTGCACGGCACGTGGTTTCGCATGGCCCGCAGCGCGGGCCACGCGCGGACCGCGGGTCTACACAACACGCGGAACCCGTGTGTTGGGTTCCGCGGTACCGCACGGACCTGCGCGGTAACCGCGCGACACGTGTGGTTCCGTGAGTCGGAACCGCGCGATGCGTAGTTCTGCTACGCGACGCATGGTGGACACGCGTTGTGCAACGATTCCGTCCCATCTCCTATAAATACTCTTCAGAATTCACTTTTACTATTCACTTTCACCTCCAGTTAAAACTTCTGACCCTCCGTTCCGAGCCGTTTTAAGTCCGATTCAACCCGTTTCAAAGGCGTTCTTAATTAAATCGAAGGTGCCGGACGCTGTGACGGGGCCAGATTTTCTATACAAGCTCTTTATAGCCACGAACTTTACACCCCAATTCTAAGGTAGGGGGTCTTAAACTCTAGCTTATGCTCTGCTTGTATATTTTACTTTTTATGGACTGTTTTATTCAATCGTGTGTCTTTCCTTACGTTTTCAAAAGAAATGCTTTATGTATATCATGTTTTATTTAATCAAAATTATGATGTGATAAGTGTGTTTTCTGAATGGTTCTAGGGTTATACCTAGAACTATATTTTTCTGGATACCTACCGAAGAAATTATCGGTATTTGGCGCGCGCACATAGGTATGGAGTATCATGGAAAAACTCCTGCCTTCTGAACTTCCTGTTGCCCCATGAGCATTGGAGGAACGTCGTTCGGTATCACGGCTCTGGATTTACCATCATTGGACGAACCATTGTTTTCCCGAAATTATTTCTGAATTTGTTTTGCAAAAATTATTATGGATTTTTACTTAGCATTAAATTAGATTTTAATTTCACCTACTGAGTATAAAAATACTCACCCACCCTCAGACTCTGCAGGTAGTAAAATAAACCTGGAGGTGTTAACCGAAGAATTTTCTATGTAGTTTCTTTTAAATATCTCTGTAATAATCTGACTTTTATAAAAGGCTAGTTAGGCCTATATTTTGTAATTTAAATGTTCCACATACAGTGTATTTTTGACTAGGTCCTGATATGCTTCTACATTATATGTAATAGATTAGCTGTGCTTCAACTCCAAAGTATTATAAATTATTATGTTTTTCTTATGTTTTCTTGAATTCGTATGGCGGGCCGTCACGTTTGGGTTCACGTGCAATGTAACACGTGCCGAGCGGAATAAAAATTACGCTAATTATGGCATAGATTATTTTCTGACGGTCGCCACACTAACCCCCTTCCCGTCCCAACCAACCACTCATTGCCAAGCCGCCCTAGCCAACAGCCCCCTCCGCCATGCCAGATTGTCCGTCGTCTCACACCGGCACAGATGGAGGAATGTCGATCCAAGGGGTTATGCTTCCGCTGAGACGAAAAGTTCATCCCAGGGTACTGTTGTTCCGTCAAGGGTAGCCTCCTCGTGGAGGAGATCGAGGAGGAGGACATGGCGGACTCTTCCCACTACAATGACTTGTTGTTTGAGATCTCTGTGCATGCCTTCCCGAGGGCATTTACTCCTCTTACGATGCGGCTTCAAGGCCACCTAAAGCGGCAACATGTGGCCATCTTGATCGACAGCAGTTCCATCCACAACTTTATCAATGACAAGGTGGCTCAGCGACTTGGCTACTTCATGTCATATTCGAAGCCCTTCGATGTTTTGATCAGTGACGGGAAGTATCTCAGGTGTTCCGGAGTATGTACTCAGGTCACCCTCTCCATTCAAGGCCACACCTTCATCACCGATCTTTTCTTGCTGCCCACGAAGGGGGCCAACGTGGTGTTAGGGGTCCAGTGGCTACAAGATCTTGGGGACATGGTCTGGAACTTCAGAGACATGGTTATGGATTTCGAGATTCAGAGACAACGAGTTTGGATTCAAGAATCTCTGCCAGGCACCCTCCTTTCAGCCCAACTGGTGAGTTCTTTCTTTCGGTTCTCAACCCAGGGGTTCCTCCTTCAGCAGCGGGCAGCGGTCGATGTTCATCAAGACGAGCTGCCTCAAGATCTTCTTGACTTCTTGGTGGAACATACAAATGTGTTTGCTAAGCCGAAGTGCCTTCCACCAGTGTGGCCTCATGACCACACAATTCCTATCATTCCCGGGGCCTCTCCAACCAACAACTATCCTTACTGATATCCTCACATTCCAGAAGGCAGAGATCGAGCGCCTCGTGGCCAACATGCTTAGTCCGGTATCATCCACCCTAGCACTAGCTCCTTCTCCTCTCCTGTGTTGCTTGTTCGTAAGAAGGACGACACTTGGTGGTTCTGTGTCAACTATCGGGCTTTGAATGCCATCACCGTCAAGGACAAGTACCCCATTCCTGTGGTAGAGGAGCTTTTGGATGAGCTAGCTGGTGCAACAATCTTCAGTAAACTCGATCTCCGATCGGGTTACCATCAGATTCAGGTGCAGCCAACTAACGTGCACAAGACTGCCTTTCAAACTCATGACGGCCATTTCGAGTTCTTGGTCATGCCATTAGGGCTGACCAATGCCCCATCCACCTTTTGGAGGCTCATGAACGACCTCTTCAGGCCCTTCCTCCGTCACTTCCTCTTGGTCTTCTTTGACGATATCCTTGTCTATAGCAAGTCCTAGGCAGACCACTTGGAGCATCTCAGTATGTCTTCTCTGTTTTGAGAGATAATTCGTTATTTCTTAAGCATTCGAAATATTATTTTGGCAGCCCACAGGTTGATTATTTGGGACACATCATCTCTCGGGATGGGGTCGTCATTGACCCGTCGAAGGTGGCCGCCATGCTCTCTTGGCCGCGCTGCCTTCCTGTGTCCGGGTGCTACGAGGTTTTTTGGGACTCACAAGCTACTATCGGAGGTTCATCAGCCGATATGGTGAGATTGTTTGGCCCCTTACAGAGCTTCTGAAGAAGGGGACATTCCATTGGACTGGGGCTGCCCAAGCGGCCTTTAATGAGATGAAACAGTCGATGGCCTCCGCCCCTATCCTTATTCTCCCTGATTTTAGCCATCTTTTCGTGGTTGAAATGGATGCTTCGGAGAAAGGCCTAGGGGCGGTGTTGTTGCAGAACAAGCGCCCCATTGCCTACTTCAACAAGGCTTTGGCTGGCCGTTCCTTGTCCTTGTCCGTTAACGAGAAGGAGATGCTCGCTATTATTCTTGTCGTCGACAAATGGCATCCCTACTTGCTTGGCCACTGGTTTCTGATCCACACTGATCACCAGCCCCTGAAGTACTTCCTTGAGCAGCGGGTGTCCACTCCAGCACAGCAGTGGTGGGTCAGTAAGTTGCTTGGGTATGATTATGAGGTCATTTACAAGAAAGGATCGGACAACACTGTGGCCGACGCCCTTTCTCGCAACTCTACCGCCGGTTTGTGCCTAGCTCTTTCTACTCCGTCCTGCTCCTTTGTTGCTGAGTTGCGGCAGGCCTATGTTGAGGATCCTCTGACACGAACCTTGGTTGTAGCTCCCCAGGCTGGCCCAGCAGCCCGTCCCTTCTTTCTATGGCGGGATAACCTTCTCTTTTGGAAGCACCGCCTTTGGGTACCTGATGTTGCTGATCTTCGCAAGCGCATTCTTTCCCACTTCCATGACACCCCGGTGGCCAGTCATGAAGGGGCATTCCGCACATATAAACAGGTCAGCCAGAGCTTTATGTGGTAGGGTATTTGACAGGCGGTACAGGAGTATGTTGTCGCTTGTGATGTATGTCAAAGAGCTAAGGCTGCCATGACGTCTCCTGCTAGTTTGCTTCAGCCATTATCCATTCCTGACAAGGTTTGGGAGGATGTTTCGATGGACTTCGTGGAGGCCTTGCCCGTGGTGCAAGGCAAGTAGGTGATTTTGGTGGTGGTGGACCGGTTGTCCAAGTACGCTCACTTTTGTGCTTTGGGCCACCCATTCACCACCAAGGCAATGACAGAGCTCTATGTGCGGGAGGTGGCTAAACTTCATGGTATGCCTCGCACTATCGTATTGGACCGAGATAGGATCTTCATCTCTCAGTTTTGGCGGGAGTTCTTCGCTTTACAGGGCATCTCTCTCCACATGAGCACCGATTATCACCCACAGACAGATGGTCAGATGGAGGTGGTCAACCATTGTTTGGAGTTGTATCTTTGCTGTTTTACTATGTCTCAGCCCCACCGGTGGCTCCAGCTTCTTCCATGGGCTAAGTAGTCCTACAACACCGCCTTTCACACTCGGATGGGCTTTACTCCTTTTGAGGTGCTGTATGGCCACCCACCACCGTCCGTGTTATCTTATGTACCTCACCACTCCTATGTAGCTGAGGTGGATTATATGCTACTGACACAGGACAAGGTTCTTCGCTAGCTTAAGGAGAACTTGTCCTTTGCTCAGAACTGGATGAAGCAGATTTATAATGGCCATCACACTTATAGAGAGTTTGTAGTGGGTGACTTGGTTTATGTCATTGTCCTCCCTCAGCACAAGACATCCTTGTTTCAGCCCGAGCATTCCAAGCTCGCCCCCCATTTCTATGGTCCATATGTTGTAGTGGAGTGTATCGGCCCTGTGGTTTATCGCCGTGCTCTATTGCCTGGCTCCTTAGTCCACCCCGTCTTCCATGTCTCCAGGCTCCATCGATGCGTAGGTGACACTTCCCTCGCCACTGATGCTCCACCACCTCCTTTGATGGGACCGATCCATCCTTCCACTCATATTCCAGCCTTTGTGCTTGATAAGCGTCGGGTCCGCCATTCTAGTCGTATCATTATAGAGGTGCTCATTTCTTGGCAGGGTCAGCTCCTTGAGGATGCCACGTGGATCTCTGAGGATGAGTTCATGGCTCGTTACCCGGCTTGGTCACCTTGAGGTTAAGGCGAATAGCAGAAGCGTGGTGGAGTATTGTGCATGATCACCTGGACTACTTATTTTCCTTTTATTGTATTGTATTAGGCTACTTTATTTTATATTTCATTCATATTTGCTTATATAATAGGATAAATAATTGTATTTGGTCAGCTAGTGGCCCACGGGATAGTCGGACCCACTAGCTGGTGCGGCTCCCTAGGAGAGAGGGTGTGACTCCCTATAAGGGTCGCCCCCTACCTTGTTTTCCCTTTATGCAATAGAATTATTTAGAACTTCTCCCCTTTCTTCTTCCTTTATTCCCTTTCCCTGCGTGAGAGTTCGAGGTACCGTTCGTGCTCACATCGGGCACAATAAATTCCCACACAAGGAACCCTATAACACGTGGTAACCGGTGCACGAGGGTGTACCACCCTAGGTGCTCAGTGTCCAGGTTTGACTATCTCAAGAATCTCAACCACAAGACAAGTACATAACTCGTCTCCACATAACTCAAGTCGACTCAACCCGGGGAGTAGCTATGTTCCACACAGGAACTCAAAACAAAATTATGTCATTTAGGACTAGCTAAGTTCCAATTAAGCCAACCATCGATTAATCCGGTATGCAATCTTACATCATTGCATCTAATCGATCAACCACGGCTAGGGTTGGGAAAATCCAACCCTACCCGTTTACCCGACCCTCCTAACCATGTACCCGACCCGACTACAGGTAGGGTTAGGATTTAGGCTCTTGACCAGTTTTGAATTTAGGGTCGGTCACCCGACCCGCACAACCCAACTTTTACCCGACTACAAATTATAATAAAAATTATTATTATATTATTGGTCTATTATATTTATTTATACTATTATTATAATATTTATTTAGTGCATAATATGTTGAACCAAAGGTGATTAAACATAAATTTGGGCATAATTAAGATGTTTGGAGCATAGGTGTGATCACCTATATTTTGCTTTGTGGTAGACATCTATTTTGGGATAATAGAGGATGATATCTTTATGGTGTGGTTAAGTTGTATATAGTTTATTTTCTTTTTTGTTACTCTTTTGGGCGTGGTGAATGAAATGAAAATATGTCATATTTTGTCATATTTATTACCCATCCTTTTTCCTTCAGAATGATACATCACACACTAGATTCAACTTTGTGCTAGTGAAAGGCCTAACAGTCATAATAAGTAGGTTAGGAACATGCAACCAGATAGGAAGATAATAAAACACAATGAGGGACAATTTTCGTAGGAATAAAATTATAACTAAGTGTCATTGGTTGCTGAGGAGGGTAGGGCTACAAGTAGCCATAGAGAAGTAGTTACTGGAATTTTGAAATTAAGACATACTGAATCACATGATCCTCTCTAGCCATAAAAAAATGATTAATGTTTAATATGTTTTGTGTTTGTATGTGAGTTATCGAAAGCCAAGTGGACCGATCATGAGTAAATAAATGTTGAAGATCTGTTTTGTTATCCTTCTCTTAAAATGAAAGAAATGAACACTACACCTCTAGGGTCTTCATTGATGGCTATTATAAAAACGTGTCAACTAAAAATTAGCCAAAGAACTAAATATTACAAATTAATGTTGTAATGTATTTAATTTCTTTTGTGTTTGACCTTTGCAAAGAGAAGGCATATAATACGAGTCTAAAAAAAAATTGAGGAAAAAAAGTAGGGTTACCCGCATACCCAACCTGACCCGACTCAAGTAGGGTTAGGGTTTGGATTTTCGACCCGATTTCAGTGGGGGTCAAGGCCAACCCAACCTGATTTGACCCTACCCGATTCCCAGCCCTAACCACGGCTAAACATTGGTAAAGTCTCATTCATGAAATCCGCTTCATGATGCATACAACATGATACATATGTGAGCAATCTCTACGTGAATTCCAACACATGGAATATGCTCCCATCAGCCCCCACATGCATCATATTCGAGTAATATGCAACCATGATTCCATAATTAATTCCCTACATAATTCTAGAATACTAAATCTACTCATTTCCAATCAAAGCCCTAAGAAATTAATATAAAAGATTAAGTTTTTACTAATCTACCATTAGAGCTCTAAACATGGAATCCATTCAAGAAAATACCTCAAAAACCAAGATTTGAAACACAGCAAGCTTGATGATTAAACTCATTACCTTTCACCTCTTTTTGGGTTGGATTAGCTCCTTAATCTCATCTTAAACCTACCCAAAATCTGATTTTTTTTAATACCCACCTAAATCCGATTTAGAACTTGAAAATCATTGGGAAAATCTTAGATCTAGATCTTTACGGACTCAAAAATGAAAATTTGTAAACTAGAGTTTGAAGTAAAGATGCAAATCAGTGACATAATGACTTGAAAATGAGATTAACCTATGGAGAAAGATGAGATTAGAAGAAGTTTATGAAAAACCCTAATGATTAAAGAAAGATGAGGAAAATCTCACCTCAAATCACCTTCTACTTTGGGCTATTGGGGATTAGGCCTCTTGATTCCCAGGTTTAGCTCTTTCCCAAATGGGAAAGAGGCCAACCCTTTCCTTTTATAATAAGGAAGGGGTTAGACCTAATCGAAATTGGGGGTATATATCAAATTCTTAACTAAAAGTGGGTAATTTAGCTATTTAATCCCAAATTAAGTCCAAAAAAATTCTAAATTTTTTTCTAATGACTTTTTTTAATGTCTGAAACATTTTTATCAAAAACCCTAACTTCGATCATGGGGCCCATAGGGGGTCCCGACAAACCCTAATTTTTAAAAAATTGAAAAAATTCCAAAAATTCCCAAAAATCCACAATTGACTTAAATTCACTTAAAACTCATAAATGTGAAGCTATTTTTGTTTAAAACCTTTGGAAATTACCTTTATTTTTAAAAATAATCAAAATCGACTAGAAACGGCTTAAACCGCATAATGATGATTAAATAATAAATAAAATTGAAAGTAAACCGGTTTAAGACAAGCATTCTTACACTGGTGGTCCCAACGGCAGGGATTCACTGCTGATTTTACTTCTTATTTCATCACATTTCCGATGACAGAGAATCGACAGCAAGTGGGAATGGTTGTGGGAACCGCCAGACAGACATTGGGGACACCTCTGCCGTGGATTTCTGCTGCCTGGGGGACACCGGAGGTGTGCCTAGGTAGAGTTCGCCTGGACTTTGCTTCTGTGTCTTCATCTCCCATCTCCACGAGGGAGATGACGACTGGACCAAGAATTTAATTTTGGTCATCATACCCACTAAACCGGGTCCGGTTCAGTAGGGTTTAAGTGTGGAAAAAATTCATGAAAATTGCATAATATCTGAGGGAACATGATGAGTAAATGGACCAAGTTTTAGATAATGAAAAAATTCTAAAATATTTAAAATAACTATTTTACCCTTAAAAGTGAACCATAGTAATATTTAATTACTCGTCTCAGGCTCCGGTTCAGGGTGGTTTAAGTGTTAGAAAATTTTGAAAAAAATATATCTAACTACTAGAGGAGCATGGTGAGTGACCTGACCAAGTTCCAAATTAGGTAAAAATCTCAGAGATTGTGAAATGATCATTTTACCCTTATAGCCATGGGGTTCACTTACCCGACTTAGGGGCTTCGGTTCAGGGGCCTATGAGTGGATTTAAAAATTAAGAAAAATCTTAGTAAAAGTTTAATGTGGACCCTAAATATATACTAAAACACATTTTGAGAAAAAAATATCAGTAAGTGGGTAAGTGGCCATTTTGTCCCTAAGGTTAGGGCAAACCGTCAAGGTCAGTTCAAGGGGTTCAAGACCCCGTCAAACTCTAAGAAACTTACCTCGTGTCCATGACATCAAGTAGTATCATTAAGTATAATTTTAGACCTATTAGATGTCATGTAGGCTTTAAACAAAATGACAAAAATAGCCCTTTGAGCGAATCACCCACATTCATGTAAATGGAAACGCGAGTCAATTAAGAGTGAAGCCTTGAGAAAGGGCAATGATTTAAAATCAATAGAAATGTAGTGAGTTGACCAGAATGAGCCAAGAGATGGTACTATAATCCTAGGTTATAAAATTACCCTAATGCCCTTATGGGTAATATATTCCATTTTTGCCAAAACGGATAACCTAGCTAACAAAGAGTTAATGTACCCTATAATGATACTAAATGGCTTCAAATGGAAGGGGTGTGATCATTAGTTGAAGAACCCTAAATATCAGAGCTTAGGTAGCGTATTACACATGTATGCAATTAAGTACATCGTGACAACAAGGGTACTATATATGTAACTCGTATGATGTGTTGGAGTTATTTACATTCTCAGGGTTAATTTGCTGAGCCTTAGCCCTACAAATAAGTACAATGAGCCTTCATTTATTATTTATGCACTTATGTGACTGCATGTTATTTATGTTGTTTACTATAATGCATGCTTTTATTATTAATGCGTTAATTTATAATGGTAACTTGAGATTACAAGAGATATTGGTTTCTATTGGGTCGGGGGGGAGAACATCTAATCAAGATAAAGAATAAAATACCCTCAATAGGTTTTAAGACCGGTTCATGGAGTGAACTGGGCCCTGACATAGAATTTTACCTTGGTTAATGAACTGATGGTAGTTATGAGAGTTTACCCTAGTCTCATATAGACTATTAGGGTTTGGGATGTTCTCTGAGTCATAGCTCAATAGATGAACTATTTATTGGGTCGATTCACAATGTAAAGAGAACCCAAATGATTGGGTGAATACTTAATTAGATAAAATTAATCGAGTCTAAGTTTTAGATGTTTGGGAGAGTCAATGGTTATAAAGACCTTAGGCTTCTATGGGTTATATATTATTTATGTCTTCGCAAACTGATAAGTATAATTTATGCGTTATTTTACCCTTAATTATTTTATTGTCTAGTCTCATTTAAGTGTTAATATAGGTTAAATTATTAGATATTAAATTTAATTAGGTTAGAAAAAGCTTCCATGGTGTTTTGAATTAAATTGGCTTATTTTGCAGATTCTTCATTGGCGATCGAACGGGGTCACTTACCGATCGATCGGTTACACGTGATTTTTAAGAAAATGCAGTATAAGCGTTCGAACGGGCATGCAGGGCGATCGATCGGCATAACGCGCAGATTCCTTATTTCACCCAATTTTGAGTCCTTCTCATATCCAACTCTTTTCTTACGGATCTAATGCCTATATAAAGACTTATTTGGCACGAAATTAAGAGAGAACAAGTAGATTTTCTGAAGAGAAGAAGGAAGAAGAAGATGGAGAAGAAGCCAAAGCTTTCAATGGAGATTGAATTACTTTCTTCTACTATGGAAGGCTAAACTATTCTTTTACTTAGGAGTTGATGAACCTATAGATAAGTTTAAATTTCTTTTCTTTTTAATTTAGATCTCAGTTGTGAATTATGATAATTGTATGATAAGGATTTCCTTTTTAATGGAAGAGCTTTTTAATGTTTATTCAAATCTATGTTGATTTATTGTCTTGTAGATGATAGATTGATATGGTTTTGATATTTGCATCAATTCTAATTTCTGTGATTTAGATGAGATGATCATACAATAGTTTTAATGTTCAGATAATTAAGGACTTGGATGAGTTATACTAAGATTAGACGGGTCATGCCTATAGCTATTTAGTGTAGATGATTCGTGCTATTGTCGAAGATAGTTCATGCCATGGAAATTAATTAATGATTCTTTCTGAAGTAATTCTAGCTTGTAGCTGAGAATACTTGTTCATATTCACACTAGATTTAGATTAAAAGTTAAGGAATTGTTATGGTTCTATAGTGGATTCGATTTCCTAAGTAAAATATATCACATTAATCTCTTGTTTTTAAACTAGTTGTTTTCTTTTCCTTTACTTAATTAAAGTTTAAGTTGTTTTACTTTTAAATCAGCAAATTCCTTTTTATATTTAGTAATTATTCATCCGTCCCTGAGGTTCGACAACCCTTAGATACTTATCCTAGTACAATTACCTTGTACACTTGCAAAGGGTTTAATTATAAACGATCACAAACATTACTCCCAGAGTTGGGATGGTAGAGATTTTGATACGCTTTCTTCACTGCAACGACAGTTTGGGTATTGGCCAGCGAGGTCTATACCGCGGATTTCCAGTAGGTCTTCACATGACCATATAGTGCGTGAGAAAAATGGAGTTGCATGAGCATCATGGAAGTCTTGTGTTTCTCGCCAATCTGTGTCCATGAGCACAGTTGGGATCTTCTTCTATTGAGAGCCTTAGGGATTTGGGTCAAACTGCTGTTAAGCAGTCTACTCCAATGTTGGAGTCCTATGTATGGGGATTTCTTCGAGAGTCGAATTATCTCTGAGTGAACACATATTTATATTATGTTAAACCTATAGTTGGGTTAAAATGATGAAGGGTGATTTATGTCATATGTTATTTTAGTTGGCCTATGATGTGTGTCTGTATGTCAAGAGATTGGACAGGGGTATCAATTATTGAACAAGGGTTGTGAGATAATTAATGACATTGATTGCTATTGATTATTAATTAGCACAAGTGGAATAATTAAAAGACTTGCATAAAATGTAGGTTGATTGAAAATACTTAAGCATTGCATGTCTGATGCTATGCTTCTTGAGATTCTATAATGTTTAGGCAGAATTACATCCGATCTTCATGGGAGATGTTATATGATGAGTACGTAGACAACTAACATCAGGTGATGTTGGCCTGATCCAAAAAATATTAATAAAACCTTTTGTTCCTTTGGGAACTTTTCTCCTGAGGGTGAAGAGGTCATGTTCTTATTATTGTTGTTGCTTGGGTTGGTCGGTTGCAGGTTCTTCAGGCAAGAACAAGTGAGACTAGGACAGGCGAGCATGGGATGTAGTTCCTTGTTTCTGCAATTCTGGTATGTAGGTGCATCTTTGGCGTGAGAGTCAACTTAATTATTTATTTTTAGACAGATGATGGACTTGTACTTAGATGGATAGACTATTCTTTATGGATTTTTGATACGTGTAATAATATCATATGATTTAATATTTGTATTTGTGAATTTAGTTATCATGACCTGGACATTTAATTGAATAGTTTGTTTTGTACTTAAGAAAAAAAAATCTCATGACTTATCTATCATTCTATTTCAAAAGGCTTTTAAAAATTTGGATCATGACATTGGGAGACGTCATTGGAAGCAGACAAGAGTATTGAAACCCAACGTCATGATGTCAACTTGTCAGTAAAAGCTACAAGGTGTGGCCAAAGTGTAGGTAAAAATCGTCTAAAGTATTAGCAACTTGCTCGTGTCTCGAGTGCAATGCCGGGTTCAGGAAAGGAAGTTGGGCATTATTTGGTTTATCCTTTCTCGGTTGATGTGCAACACCAACTCAAATGGAGTAGTTGGGCGGACCTTCTTATCCGAGCAATATTTATGCACAGTACCTTTGCCTTTACCAATATAGGCAAGACATATTGAGTAGAAGAGTTTCATCATGCAATAGTTTAACCAAGGCAAGGACACGATGGGTAGAAATTGGTTTTTTCAAAGCATGCAATTTATGGGATTATCTAAGTTGTGGTGTGTACAAATTTCAAGCGTAGTAAGAAAGGAGTCAAACATTCGTTGCAATCAAGCTCCATGTTCACAATGTCGATGAGGACGCCAATAGAACAAGTGGGGGAGAGTATCAAAGGGCAACAAAGTGTTTTCTCCGTAACACATGTTGGGGCACACATACAAGTGGGTATATTGTATACTTTGTAATGTCCCTGATTTTTCTACGATTTTCTGTGATTTTTCTGCTATTTTTCTGGCCATTTTCGGCGGGAAAATGTGACGCTACGGTGTATTCGTATTTATATATTTTTCCCTCATATTTATACCCGTATAGTCGGGTGTGGGGCTTAGTCGCAGGTCGCGGGCCTCGCTGCGCGCTTACGGCGCGAATTTTGGAGCTATAACGCGTAACCGGGAGGTTAACGTGTGTTAGGGACGTAGATGTAAAAATTAAAAAAAATTTTATAAAATCAACCCATCCATCGGTTTTCACAGAACCGACATTCCAGAAATTTTACAGACGTCCAGTGAGTTTTTTTGAGAACCCGAGCCAGATTCCGGTCGCTCCGTTCTCCCTCCTCCGTCGTCAGATTCTGGCGATTCTTGTCCTGATCTGCTTTGCCTCACCGCCACAAGTCCATAGACACCGACTATGACCGCCGCCACAGCCTCTTCGCTCCTACACGAGGTACCGAACCTTTTTCGGGAATTTTCTCTCCTTTAATCCCGTTTTTGAGCTATGGGTGTACGATTTTGACATCGTTTGCGGCCGCTCTCAACTAGACTTATGTTTAGTTGGCCGCTAGGAACCCATAGGCGCTGGCTAGAGCCGCCGCCATGCTTTCTTCGCTCCGTGGTGAGCTACCGAACATTTGGTCGGGTTTTGTTCTCATATTTTCCATCTCACTGTCCGTGAGTTTTTTTGGACGCTGGTGTGTTTCCGGTCGTTGTCCGGCCACCGGATAGACTCTGTCCAGCCTACCTCGACCCAATGTCGGTAGGGGGTTGTCGTTTCCGACCCCGCCCCGCCCCTATTGCCTTGCTCCGCTCGATTAGACGCTTTGGGTGCGTCTCGGGTCGCTAGCATCGGCGAGTCGTGGGCCTTTTGGCCATCATGGGCTCCGCCCCGGCTCGGCGACAGTGAGGGCCAGCCCCACTTGGCCAATTACACCTCCGCTCGGAGTGGGCCACTTGCCTTTGCCCTATACCGTGCGAAATGCACAGCTGCCCGCACCAAATGTGTTGGTTGTGGGTGGCAATCGGCGATGTCGCCGTTTCGATCGGCCACCACTTCCTGGCCCTAGCCCTGTTGGCCTTATGTGGGCCTTGGGTCGCTACCGTCGGACCCATCTTCCCCTATAGTGGCACTATTTGGCCGCGTGTGCATGTGGCCACGCGTGCATTTTTGGGTCTAGGCGCCGTATTTGTGCCGCCTGACCATCGGATGGCTTTGCCACCGAGTGGAGTTGACCACTAGAGTCCTCCTCCACCTCTCCACTGTCCTCGAGCGTTGCCCCACGCTCTCCGCCCTTATGTGGGCCTTTGTTGACCGAAATCGTCGCCGTTGGGTGCTGTCCACGGACGATTTCGACGTCTTGTGGCCGGTTGGGCACGTCTTAGCCACCGGCCGATCTTCAGTGAGTACACCCTCGACTTCTGGTTGCACTGCTACATATGTTGGCACGATATTTCTCCCGGCTGCCCCTAGTGTGCCGCCGTGGATCGCGGGTTTTACCGCATTGATTCTGACACTCCGTTTGGCCGTGACTAGTTTCCGGTACTTCCTAAATCCTCGGGACAGCAACTCTCTCCACTTGGCAAAGCTTTTGGCCGCCAACTCCGCCGCCGACGCCGCCACCGTCGTGTGCTTGCCATCGAACGTCATGATTACGAGGTAGGGGAGCTTTGAACTCGTAAATTCATGATAGCATGCTTTGAATGAGTAGTAGCATGCTAGGATTGTGTGATGCCATGCTTTGGATGTTATGTAACGATCTGATTGCATGATGTACGTGTAAGCACGATTGTATGGTATGTTGAAATGCATATGACATGCATGTTGGTTGTAAGTACGTTGGATGTGAGTATGTGCTAGTGATGGCTAGCGTGTTTGTTGGTAAGTTTCGTATGTTGATTGAGTATGTGCTAGTGATGGCTAGCGTGCATGTTTGAAGTATGTATGAATGTGTGTGCATGTGCTAGTGATGACTAGCGTGTATGTTTGATGTATGCATGTGCTAGTGATGGCTAGCATGCATGTTCGTAAGTTACGTATGTATGACCGTATGTGTATGTTATACGTATGTGGGAGACATACGTATGTATGATGGCTTTTGCCTATAGTATGGATATGTGTAAGTGTATGCGGGCTGAGGTATGGGCGATGGACAGTAAGAGGTGGCAGAGGTTTTGTCTGGATTTGGATATGGATGGGGGATGCATAAGCGTATGGCAAATGGCAGAGGATATGAGCATGACGGGCAAGGATTAGAATGGATCGGTTTGGGTTGGATTGTATGTTGGGCGATTGTCAGATAGTAAGAGTGTTCATAATTGTACAAGCATAACGTACACATTATGAAGCGAAAAGTAAGCATAATCAGTGAGGTATTAAGTAAGAGGGCGACAACTGGGTTTGGCTCTGAGGAGCTTAGTGTGATGACATTTGTGTACGATGTTTTGGCCATAAGGTAGATGGCAGAGATGTAAGACTGTAAGATTTTGGTGTACGGTAAGTTTTGATCCTGATATGGACGAGGTAAGGAAGTCTGCTGCCCTGACGAACTAGGGTTTCGATCGGGCTCAGCTTCGGTTTGATCAGTCGAGGACTGTGAGTTTGTGTGGCATAATTATACCGCATAATGTACTTAATTCAAACTTGAATTATAAGCACAACTAATGATAACGTTGTGAGTTTGAGACCTGAGGGTTCGATGGATTAAGTTCCGTGTTTGAGCTAGCCGATAATGAGTCGGCTAAGCATTTATCATGTCTTGCCATGGTGGTTATCCTGCGGGATGTTGTCTGTGTGCTGTGTAGAGCACCGGACGTCTTTTGCTCTGTTGAGAGCGACATATGTTTCCGATTTGGTCTGTGTGTTGTATAAGCCCAGACGTTTGATGCTCTGTTGAGAGCGTTGTATGATTCCGCCCAAGAGTGGCCTTTCAGTATGTTTCTCGCCCAAGTGGCACCGTATGTTTTTCTCGCCCAAGAGTGGCAATGGCACTATAAGACCCATTATGGTGGGCGATTCTATGGCACTATAAGACCCCTTATGTGTGGGCAATTGTATGACCCCTTATGTGTGGGTGTATGTTTGCGCGCTCAGGTAAGTAGTATCATGGACCTACTCTTACCTGTTTGATCCTGTGCCCCATGAGCACTGGTGTGCCTTACCTTCGGAAAAGTCCATGGTGTCTAGTCACTCCCCGGAGGTTAAGGTGTTGCCCTAGTGGCATTCTTTTCCATTGTGACGCTGGAGCTGATTAGTTGTAATGAGCTTCAGTGGTCGTTGATATGTGTACGATTATGAGTTTGAGTACGTTTGTATGATTATGAGTTTGAGCACGACTGTAAGCGTATGTGTATGAGAACGACTGTAAGTGTATGTGTATGAGAACGACTGTAAGTGTATGAGTATGAGTACGACTGTATGAGTATGAGCACGACTGTAAGAGTATGAGTACGATTGTAAGAGTAAGACTGTAAGCATATGAATCTGAGCAAGACTGTAAGTGTAAGTTTATGAACAAGACTGTAAGTGTAAGTTTCTGAGCAAGACTGTAAGTGTAAGTTTATGAGCAAGACTGTAAGTGTAAGTTTCTGAGCAAGACTGTAAGTGTAAGATGTGCGAGTAAGGTCGCACGAGTAAGTGTAAGATGTACGAGTAAGGTCGTATGAGTGAGCATATGATTGTACGAGTAAGGTCGTACAAGTATGCGTATGTTGTATGAGTATGCGTACGATGGTACGAGTAAGTTTGTAAGACCCTGGATAAGGGTGTTTGTGTAAGTGTCGTTTGATGGTGCTTTTAGTATGTTTTTGGCACAATGGTGCCTTTGGTATGACTTTGGCACGATGGTGCATCTAGTATGACTGTATGCGTTTGAGCATGATATTGATATGTCTATCTGCTTCATGTTTGGGTTGCATGAACGCATGTATTTATGAACTTTTGAGTTCACCGTTTGGGATTTCCCCTACTGGGTATTTTCCTACTGAGTATGAAAATACTCACCCTACCATTTTTAGCCCCGTTGTACGGGAGGTTTTGCAGGTTGTGTGCAGAGCTCCTGGAGATGGACGCTCATTTCAGCGGTGGATTGATTCCCGTTGACTCAGGTATATGTTTGACTCACTGCGAGTTTATTTGTGCCACGATCCGATGTATTGGGTGAGACGAGACATTAAGATGTTTATTCTGGACTTTCATTTGGATTAGTCTGTGGACTGTTATGGGACTTGCACTCAGGGATGCCTGGGAAGGTTTTGTATTTAAAGTCTATGATCATAGCGAATTTAGTCGTACGTGTGTTTTTGAGTAGCGCCTGATGATATTTGCTTTGGCCGTACGATGTTTGACCGTGTGATGAAAATATTTAGATGGAAAACGGATGTTTAGTGTTTTAAATTATAAATTGTTTTATCAGGTTTTGATTTCGTCATTTTTCCTCCGATTTATAGATGTTATATTGCAAAAATTTTCCGTGAATTTTAAGGAAAATGTGTAAAAAATCTCGGGCGTTACATACTTAGTGGCATGCTTTGCAGGGACTGCCTGCAACATTGCACACTAGGGGTGTTCACGGACAAGTACGGACGCGGACAAAGGTATGTCCGCGTTTGTCTGCCAATTAACTAAGTGTTGTCCGCATCCATCTGTGTCCGCTAATATCCGTAGCATCTATTGTCCAAGTCCGTCCGTGGACGGACACGGACAATTAAGCCAAATCCCTATTTTTACATGTATAGTCCTTATGTAGCATGTTAGAACTGTCCTAACATGCTACATGAGGTCTGTATTTATATTTTTACCTAAAAAATACATATACAAAATGCTAAAATAAGTTAAAAATCACCCATAATTAAACAAGACTAATGCTCCACATGGTTCATGAAGGCCTTAGTGGAGAGATTGCAGTGATTGGGATCACTTATAAATATGGTAGACCTGACTCGTTTCTTCAAAAGGTAAGAACTGGGAAAGGTTTGTGTACTAACTGATCTGGACTGTTAGATAAATCATGCACATTGCTTACCCATATTCCGCATGAAATTGGACAAAAATTCTGATTTCAAGGGTAAACTAGAACGATATATAGAACAAAATTAACGGTAAATTGAATAATACTGTTGAAAACAAAATCAGTAATTAGATCAACAAAACCCGGTTACGAGCAGAGCCGGTCCAAGGAAGAGGTTCATAGAGAAAACTCTCAATGCTGCCCCTGTTCACATTAGCATCAACCAAACGCAGCAGAAGAAAAATTCGCAGTGAGAACTCACAGAGAGAGGGGAATCGAAATTCGGACGCTGCAGAAGTAAAATATGCGGCTGAGCAGCGGCAAATTGACGGACGACAGCACGACAACAACACGACGGTTTGAGCTGGAGCACCACAAATCCCGTCTCTGAGCCGGAACACCTCTACGCACGCTTCCCCTGTTCCGATTAGCAGCAACCATCAACACCAAAAACCGGTCCAGCGAGATGGAATATAAATTCTGAGAATCAACTGAAAGCAGGAAGAACTCACAGAGAGGGGAGATCGGACATTGCAGATGCAAAACTTGCGACGGAGCTGCTGCGAAATGACGATTGCAAATCCCATCTCCTCATTCGATTGTGGAGGAGACAGCTATGACGAAGAGGAATCACCGCTAGGTCCGCCACGGGCCCACGGCGCCACCAGTCAGGTTGGGGGGGGGGGGAATTGTCGCTCTCAGGTGGAGGGGCCGACGGCGGGGTTTCAAAGATGTAAAGGTGTATACTTTGGTTGGTCTTCATAGAGGGCCGAGAGGTAGAGCAGGGGCAGCGCGGCGGCGCTCCGGTGAACAGTAACTTCTGTGCTGTGAACTGTGAAGCCCTAAACATAAGATGAATAGTAATTTCCAATTAGGTGGCGAACACGGACAACAGTTTGTCCACGTCCGCAGGCACCTACAAGGATGGACAAATTTAATGGTCTGTGTCCGTGTTCGCCCCGGACTAAAAAAAATTGTCCGCTCTATATATTTATGGATGCAGATGTAGACACAGATGGACAAACGGACGTTGGACGTCCGTGAACACCCCTATTGCACACCTTGTATGCATGCGTTGTGGGGAAGGCCTATAATATTGTGCAACATGTGTGCGCAACATTGCACATAATGCACATACATAGTTGACCATATTGGGACACTTGGTCGGCTAGCTTATCATATGAAGTATTATCATGTCCCCTCCCCCTAATATAGCATTGGAGAGTCTTGTGGAGCAATTTAGGGCCATTTGCAAACTTTGGAATGACCATTCTTGTACAACACACTTTGGCTGTCACTCTAGCAATATGCAAAAAATTTCTTATGCTATATAGGGGGACTTGGTAAGTTGAAGTGTATGAGCTATTGGTATAAATACTTAACCTTGCAATCAGTTGCACGGAAGGCAAGGAAGGCATATTGGGTTACTAGCCATCATGCCAAGAGCCCCGCTGACTAGGAGATGGGGCTCTCCGACTCAAGGATCGATTGTCTAACTTTATAGCCTTGTTGAAAAGAATAGGCTTTGCATGCACTTGGCTGAGATGGAGTTCGAGTTGCCTAAGTTGAATATGTGTATCACAAAGTTGTGTCCCCCTCTAGCTAACTTGCTTGGGGAATGCCCCAACACATCCACATGCCTGCCTTAAGATAGGTTCGTTACTTGGTAGACGCTCGGTCGAATGACATGAGGCCATGACCTTGATGAGTAAGGCTGACTTATTTGGCTATTTGGCCTTCTAAGTGCCGCACGAATGGTTGCCTCTTGGGCACTTCCATAAAAGTGTACTAGTACAAACTTGAGCCTAGGGCTGATTGTGGATGTCCAATGCTCGGGCCATGTCTGTGGCTATATCTGGCCAAATTCTTTTGTCTGCCTATTTTTGGACATGACCATAAATAAAGACTTTGTTCGGTCGTTTGTTTGAGGTCCATTTACTTTTAAATACAACGTGCATTCTTATATGAAGAACAATTTTTATTTCTTTATAACTATTTTTAAGCATAATTTTCTTAAACTTAAATCTTTAACAATTTAAATATAATCATGTTAATGTTATATTTAAGTTATTCTTTAAAGCTAATTACTAAATATTTCTTTTGTTTGACACTAATAGTTGTATTTATCTTTTCAAAATGAATTAATTTGTCTAATAGGAATACTTAAAATAAATTGATGATATATATAAGTTGAAACTATTATTATATGCTAATATGCTTAATCAAGAGATCGTTACTTGCCCTACTTAATTAAAGTCATCTAGACCACTCTCGCTCTCTCCAATCGATTTAACCTTTATCCAATTGCCTAAGAGCTTATGTCCGTGGACAATGACCATATATATTGAAAAAGAGGCTTTATCTATTAACAGACACATACATAGATAAGCCTTGTCCACTAGCTATTTAGCTAAGGACCAACCCTACTTGCTCCTCTTGTAAAGTGGGAGTAACGATGTATACACTAGTACAAATGCGAACTCTTGTAGTGAGAATAAATCATATAGGGTATGATACCTTTGTTATTGAAACTCCTTTTAAAAAAATCTTTAGCCTTTAAAAATTAATTTGCACATACATTCCACCCATGCATGCATTTAAAATTTGTGCCAAAAAATACATTTTAAATCACTAAAATCTAAAATGTTACCATCTAATGTGATCGACCATCAAATTTTGGCATATCAATACCAAAAATATCAAAATCAATTTTTGCCAAAGGAAATTTCCTCTTTTTTTTTTTTTGTCTCTTATCGATCTAGAAGAACCTATGCTCCAACTGTTGAAAGATCCGACCGCCCGACATGGACCCGCACATAAAGTTTTTGGTCCGAGTGCTGCATCAGCTCCAACGGGCTCCCGAAAGGGAAGATTGACAGTACATGCTGTGGGATTTTGCAAATCTCCTCCTGGCATTTCGTTTCCTTCCAAATCTATCCATCATCTTCCCCGATCAGTTCCGACTTCCGACTAGCTCGACTGGGTTCGATGCTTGAGCTACTCTTTCACAAGAAAGCTTCATCATTTTAGATGAGATTCAAATCCCAGTCCACTGACTTCAGACTACTCAAGAATCCCTTTATCTGTTTGAATCGATATATGCGACGACTTGAGAAATCTTGTTCTGTCTTGTCTCCGCCCCCCCAACCCATTTGCTGAAATCGCCCCCAAAAGAAGTGGGTTTAGTTACGCAGCTCCTCAAATTCTTCTGACTCTGTTTGTAGACTGAAGGTTGAGTGGGGTACTTTTGGGTCTAGAAACTCAACTGGGCCCCTTTGCGAACTCTGTCTTGTTCCTTCTCCCTGATCTTCACTTGCATGTACGAAAAACAGCTTCCTTTTGTCCGAATTCTGGCTCCGGCAACCTGAACTCGCCTGCTCTTTTGGCTACTGTAGCGGAGGAACCAGATAAAGAAAAGGTATCATCTTTGAGCTCTATCTACATTCCCAACTTTAGTTAATGATGCACGATTTTGTTCTCCGGCTTAGAAATCTCTGAAGTTTGGTCGCTTCACTTTTGGAGCGGGATTTGTAGTCTGTTGTCCACTTGCAAATTCTGTGTTTTTGATCATAGAATGGAATGGGGGTCGAGCTCTGCTGCATATGATCCCACCGGAGAAGCCCATGTCTTGGACGTACAGCCCCTGCGCACCTTGGCCCCGATATACGCTGGTCCTTATGGCTTCAGTGGCTCCTTTCCTGCTCCAAATACCCCTCCCGCCTTTCCATTCGGCCACCCCTTCGGTTCCCCACCTCCGCCCCCCTTCAATCCTGTCTTTTCCCCCGTTTTCCCAGGCTTCGGCCATACCCAGCCCCAGATGCCGACGGCGAAACAGACTCCACAATCTCACACCTTAAATGGGTCTCCATCTCCTGCTTCTGCTTCTGCAGCAGCAGCTACTGCTACTGTTACTGGTGATGGAATGGATTCAGAGCCTGAAGAATTTGCAGACACCACTAATCTGGCCTCCTCCGATACCCCTGCCCCACCGCAGCCAGCAGTGGGGAGTGCAAATGGAGTCGTCCGGCGGAAAACGACTGCTAGGAAAAGCGTCTCAGTGGCACAGCATAAGAGATTCACAGTCAGCTCCGCTGAGTTGAAGAACGATAAAGATTCCAAGGGCAGAAAGCAGAGGACACCCAACAAGAAGCAAGCTTCTGTGGTGGGCGAAAATTTGATGTCTATGCTTGCCTCAGGTGGTGATAAGGAGTCTGTGGAGAGGATCCTCATGATCTTCGATGGGCTACGGAGAAGGCTTTCACAGATTGATGACATGAAGACCGCCACCAAGGGGATGGCAAAGCGGCCAGACCTGAAAGCTGGGTCTACAATGATGAGCAGTGGGGTTCGGGTGAATGCGACTAGAAGAGTAGGAGCAATTCCAGGTATTGAGATTGGGGACCTGTTTTTCTTCAGGTTTGAGTTGTGTTTGATTGGGTTACATGCTCCCAGCATGGCTGGTATTGACTACATGGCTGTAAAGTTTGATAATGCTGAGGATCCCATTGCTCTCAGTATAGTGTCATCCGGGGTCTATGAAGATGATGACATGGATGATTCAGATGTTTTGATCTATACTGGCCAGGGAGGGACCACCACACCTGGGAAGCAGGTAAATAACCAGAAGCTTGAGAGGGGGAATCTGGCCTTGGAGAGGAGCTGGCACAAGGGAAATGAGATAAGGGTGATTCGTGGTATTAAGGACTTTGCAAATCCCACTGGTAAGATATATATCTATGATGGCCTTTACAAAGTCCAGGAGTCATGGACAGAAAAGGGTAAGGCTGGTTTCAATGTTTTTAAGTTTAAGTTGCTGAGGGTGCATGGGCAACCTGAAGGAATTGCATTCTGGAAACGGATTCAGCAATGGAAGGATGATCCTACTAGTAGGCATTCCGTTATTCTGCCTGATATTTCCTCAGGGATTGAAAAGATACCTGTTTGCCTTGTTAATGAAGTAGATAGGGAGAAGGGGCCTGCCCATTTCTCCTATGCCACCAGAGTCAAGTTTCCCAAGCCGGTTGGTTCAGAAAAACCTTTGTCGAGCTGTAATTGCAGCAATTCTTGTGATCCTGTTAGCTCAAAATGTTGTTGTAAACTAGCAAATGGTGGACTTCTTCCATATACCTCTACGGGGCTTCTTGTTAGTCGGAAGCAGCAAATCTATGAGTGTGGTTCTTGTCGCTGTTCTATCAACTGTAAGAACCGAGTTACTCAAAAGGGAATCAACCTTCGGTTTGAGGTTTTCAAGACTAAAAACAGGGGCTGGGGTTTACGCTCATGGGATCCTATCCGAGCAGGTTCCTTCATTTGTGAGTTTGTTGGTGAAGTTAGCACTTCTGCCGAGTTGACAGATGTGGAAGATGAAAATAACTATGTGTTTGATGGTACAGCCAATATAACTGACAATTCTTTGGAATTGAACGAGGTGAATGAACTACTGGGAGAAGAGAAGTTAGCCAACTCAAATGCTTCTTTGAAACCATTGTCAGTTGTTATTAATGCCAGAAAAATGGGCAATATCTCCCGCTTCATGAACCACAGCTGCTCTCCGAATGTCTTCTGGCAGCCAGTGCAGTATGATCACAATGATGAGCTTTACCCACATATCATGTTTTTTGCACTCAAACATATCCCGCCTATGAAAGAGTTGACATATGATTATGGGTCAAGAGGCAATTACTTTCGGCAGAAGAAGTGCTTGTGTGGATCATCAAAGTGCAGAGGTTTTTTCTTTAGTTAGGCTGCAGAATGTTAGTTGGGAGAGCACTGCTGCTCACTTTTTCCATGAGACAAGGGCTGGTGAGCAACAATTGGGTATCCTTAAACTTTCATGTTACTAATTTAAAGTCGGTATAATTGATAGTTTTTCTGACACATTGCAAGTATTGGTTGGCATATATTTAAATTCTATGCTAAAGTCTGTCTGTCTTCAAGTAGATTGTTAATAATTTGGTTGATTTTATACGTTATATTAGTAGCAGCACCAAACTGTGAAATATGCCTATTATGGTCCAAATCACTGAACTGCAATATCATTATCCTGACAATATGAGCTTCATCCCAGTGATTACCAGAAGGCAAAGAACTAAAAAGGTAGCACTTTCAGAGCTTAACATTTGACAAAAATATAGGATACTTTCCCATTGGCCTTTCTCTTGTCATGATAACAAAGATACAATATTCCATAAGTGATGGATTATAATTATGAGAGGCTATCATATTTTCTGCTAATTGAGGAATTTAAATTCAAGATTGTGCGTTAAAAATCAGTACATTATTCGTTCTATTTGCAAGTACTGCCCAACTGCCAACAAGTGTCTGTGCAAGGATACATAAGATTAAACCTGATTTTAGTGGTGTTTCAATTAATACGATAATTTCTACATAGAAGTGTTAGTGTGTCTGCTTTTAACAAGGTGGGCAATATTGATTGTATTTTGTAAAATGGGATAAAGAAATGAAGATGATCCATTGGATTATTCTGTGCATAGACCATGGTTAACAGGACCTCTTTATGGACTCAGGCGATTGCTTTTCTTTTGCATTTAAGTTGGTTCGGTCTGGCTGAGTAGAATAATCTAGGATGTAAGATTAACAAGTCACAACTATAGAATGTGATCCTACATCATGTATGTGAGATCTGCTGTTGCTGTAAATTTGATTTCATCTTTTCAGTGGCGCGAAAGCGGTCAATGTTCCATCTTATTTTGCTTGTTGAAAATTTTCACGGAGGATGCTTTAATTCTAGTTAAGTTGAGCTCTATCACGTACAGTGTTTTTATGATTTTCTCCTTGCTGTAACTGAACATATTGTGCTATTATGCATATTGCAGGTTTTGTTCCAAGATGCGTAAGGTCTTTTGAAAGAACTTTTTCCTTTATCGTGGCATCTAGTTTTGTATTATTATAGCAGATAGATGTCGATATGTGTAGCTGGTTCTAGTGATACCATATCCTTATCATATGGAGGTATTTAGCGTTAGTGGACTGCCTTGAATCAGGTTTTATCTGTATCATTAGCGACAACACTTGTGACTTAAGACTATTTGCAAATGTTTTGTACTGATGTCTGACGTGTTTACTGGGTTCAACTTGTTAACATAATATATATCTTCTTCCCTCTTTTGTGTTGTTTTCACTTGTGTGATTAAAGCAAAACAAACGACTTGTTTTTGTATGGGCTATATTGCCCTTTTGTAAATATGCCTTGAATCTGATGCATGATTATGAATGGTTTTCACCCTTTTCTGGGACGGAACTGCGGGCAAGCCTACCAGGAACTCTAAGTTAGTTACCATGGTTCATGTGAATCAGGAGATAATGCTTGCTGAACAGCTGAAGTACAGCCATGGGTGATGTCCTACTGGTTGTACGCGAGACCATTTCAGAGATCGCTTGCTGCATGCTTGCCACAACGTACGGCCCCATGTGCAGGCATCATGTTCAAGCACGAATCCTATGCCATCATTATTTTCTTGGCCTTTATTTGTCCGGACTAGCGTCTTGAACAAAAGATGAGAAACTGGTTTATTCATTCTCAAATTCTATCACATAAAAGAAAATTTCAGGCTTGTCGTAAGTTAGCTTGTTTTCAAACATTTGTGTGACTTCGTTTCCCTCCCAAAAAATCAAAGAAAATGCAGAGAATGAAGGAAAAGAAAGTTAATGCAGAAACCTATACAACATTGACGGCAAACACGGAGCGGACTGAGTGGACCCCGTCGGACCAGGTGACAGCCCCAAAGCCATAGCCCTTCTTGGCTTTCTTGCCGGAGAAGCTGACCTTATAGCTTGTCTTTGTCACCTTCTCCGAGAAGATGAGCTTCTCTGGCAACACCTCGACGAGGAGCCCAGCCGGAGCATCCACATTTGCTACATATGTGCAGTTTGTGGGACCCACATTGGTCACGGTCCTGGTGATCGTTAGATCTGAACGGTGGGTATCGAGGTGGGCAATGGAGATGGAAGGGTAATTAATGGCGGAGATGAGGTCCTCGGAGGATTTCTTTGGGCAGTTGTAGTTTCTGCTGGAGAGTGAACGGACAATCTGATCCTTGTATCCATAATAGCAGAGGAAATGGAGGTAATCTCTGGTGGTGGTTTCATAGACCAAACCCGGATTAAGAGCTCTTATTGGGCTGATCTCTCCAGCCCCCATTTCATGTGGATTTGCATATGATGCTGAGCTATTGGTGATTGGTTTCCTCATGTTGTCTGATGTGGTAGCTGCACAAAATCACAGTATGTGTTTCAATTTTTTGGGTACAAGTATATGTGTTTCATGAGGCCAGTGAAGGCAGTTCCATTTACCTGTGGTCATTAGTGCTGACTTGATCATTGAAGGAGTCCAATGTGGGCGGTGTGATTTTATGAAAGCAGCGGCCCCGGAGACATGTGGGCAGGCCATGGATGTACCGGACCTTATCCCAAAGTTGGAGGGCTTCTGGCCATGAGGAACCTCATCAGGGTCTGATTTTGGTATGGTGGCTGCTAGTATGTTCACTCCCGGAGCCATCAGGTCCGGCTAAACAACCAAGAATGAGGCATGACTATTAGTTTGATTAAAGAGAAAATCCTGTGTGACGATGCCAACAAGTACATTGCATGCTAAGAAGGTCTTTGGGCATATCCCTCCTGGTTTAGATCTTTGGGACCGGGTCAGACTCGTTTAGGTCGAGTTCCCCGGTCGCCAATGTTCTCTTCAGCATGGTGATCTCCCTTATGTAGATAATGCCTAAGTACTTTTTAGAAAGAAAAATTGTGCTTTGCCTATTAATGCGAGGGGTTTATGAGGAGATTTACATGAATTAAAAGATTAAAGAGGATGGTGAGGCATCAAACTTAGGTCTTTTGACAAGATTCTCACTTATCAAAGTGTGCCCAATGGTCTCATGTGATATGGTGCCCACCCACCCAATATAGTAGGGCTCACTTTTTAAAAAAAATGTATGTTATCAGTTTATGGATGGAGCATACTCTAAACCAATGTTTTCGTAAAATTAGTCCGGCTGAAAAGCCAATCAGGTCCGGTTGAACCGGTTTTTAAAACAGCGTTGTAACCTGACCTTAATAATGGTTTCTGTAAGACCTCCAGGCCCTCTGGAGGAAAAATATGCAACAACTGGAGCTGGCTTGAAGTTGTCCACATCCATTGTGGGGAGGATAGTAGCTGTCGGTTTCCTGCTTAATTAGCAAGAAGATAATGAAATTGGACTTTCTGAATTTTCATACATTAATATCACCATTGTAAGTATGCTATGCTGCTTTACTTGTTTGAGGCAATGTATTTGAGTATTTGTCCCCCAACAGCCTCTCCCACCTCCGAGAAGGGAAACTTGCCGGAATCAAAAGCCACCCCTTTATCAATCCCGTCCACCAGAATCATTCCCATGGCACCGGAGCTTTCTGTCACCAATTTCTTTATACGCCTCGTCACCGTCGGATCATCGTTGATGCAGACGACAATCTTCCCGGCAGTTTTCTTCATGTCTAATGATCCGGGGTAGCAATTGCTGTATTTAATCGAAGGTGATCAAATCAATGCAAAAAACGTAGTAAAATGCATCTACATTCAAATTTGTAATCCCATTGTCTAGTGTGTCTTCCAGTTCTAATTTACCTCGCCTCAGACAGGGGGACAGACTTGGCTGCAACATCTCCGCCAAACCCTAGCGGATATGACTTCGATCTAGTAAGATTTGAGAAGTTTATTGCTGTCCCCTGTGATGGATTATGTGCATTAGTTTGAGCAGTCCGTCACATTGAGGTGAAACAAACATACAAAAGGTGCAAATGTTGCAACACATACCTTAAAGGTCAGACCATTGCCTAGGATTATGGTGGATTGGAACTCTCTATCAATGTTGGAAGCAGCGACGGTCAGGATCCATGGGGCCGCATTCACCACCGTGCTGGGGTCGGGCCCGTCGTTGCCGCCCGAACATACGACAAGGATCCCACGCTGGGCCGCATGGAAGGCCCCGATTGCAATGGGGTCACTCACGAAATCATACTGTAGGATTGAGCTGATCCCAATTGAGATTGAGATCATGTCGACCCCGTCGTTGATTGCGTCATCTATGGCTTTGAGTATTGTGGACCCGGAGCAGCCGCCGAGGGAGCAGGCCTTGTAGATCGCCAGCCTGCTGGAAGGGGAGCCACCCCTTGCCATGCCCATTGCAAGGCCGTAGTAGCTGGCATTGTGGACTGGGGCTCCCGTGGCCGTCGATGCTGTGTGGGTCCCATGGCCCACTGAGTCCCTAGGTGAACCGGTGGGCCTTGTGGAATTGACGTGGGGCCTTGATGTTGAGTGAATTCCTATGGAATCACCTAGGATGTTGTAGTATCTGGCCCCAATCAACTTTCTAAAATAGAAGAACGCAATTAAAGTACTGTTAGCTAATCCCAATTAGAAGAAACAAGTACAAAACATCATTACTCAACGCATAAGAAGAGTTTTTAATTTTTCATGAGCCCAATGTAAGAAATACATGTGAGCCATTTATATTTTAGATCTATGACACATATGGTAGTGTATGTTAGTATTAACAGTACTAATGTTAATATACGTTAACATGTGCACTGTAGATCTCATAGATACATGATTCACATGTGTTATTTAAGGTGGGCTTATGCTAAGTGTGAAACATTAAAAATTCTTCTCATCGGCTAAATGTGTATGAACAGTTAATTTCACCTGTTACAATCAGATTTCTTAAAATCAGATCCCTCCATGCAAGTCCCCTTCCATCTAGCTGGAATTGGCCCGAAGCCGGCGTCATTGAAGCTGGGGGATTCCGGCCAAATTCCTACGCGTTGAACCAAATCAAGGCAAAGAAAATGATAGAGGTCAATCAACTTTAGAACTTGTAAGTTGTAAGGCTTAGGAGTTAGGAGTAGTTAACTAATCTTTCATCGGTGACTAATTTTAATTTATTTTCAAAAAACTAAATGAAGACGGAGAAAGTTTCTGTTTCAACTCCTACATGAAATGAAATGTACAAGAAAAGTTCCCATGTCATGGGTTGTCTTCACTGTACCATGGTACATGAGGTGGGGATCCATCCAATAACCGATGGTGGGCTTCAATCAAGCACTAGTTATAAAACTCCATAGAAAGTTCCACTCACCGGTGTCAATAACTCCTACAATAACATCCTCTGAGAATGGTGGCAGAGTTGGGTTTGGAGGGATTCCAGCCAGCCCGGATTCCAGGAACTCCCATGAACGTGTGGTATGGAGCTGAAGAACTGGGTCCCTGAAGACTGAAACGACCCCAGCATTCCCTGCTTCCAATCAGCCACCGGATGATCAATTCAACACTGACTGTTAGGTCCTAGAAATTTCTTGAACGTTTTGAACAAACTGAACCATTGCAACCTAACCTGAAAGTACTGCAGCCTCCTCCCTTGTGAGCATGGCAGAGAATCCAATGAAAGCATGGTTGTAGCTGTGGATTAGAGACACTCTCTCACTTGCTTCACTGTCAGATTTTTTGCCAACAAGAGCCCACCCAATTGCACAAAGATTTTGGTGAGTCTGATAGAATGTGACAAGAGTATGTTAATTTGATTTCAGAGCTGAAAGAAGAGAAAACCTTGGAATGATGGATGAGAGCATCTGCAAATGAGAAGATTCCAAGTCTCCTCCATTGAAGTTAGTAGAACTTCCCATGTAGACAACATAAGGCTGCAAGTTATCAGAAATTTGTACAAGTTCAGCAGCTTTGCCAGTGCACATTCAGACCACAAATTTTGCTTTAGATTCATAAGAGTCTACAAAGTTCGATTTGGACCCATTATACAATCATACCTCAGGTGTCTGCTCTGCATATCCATGGAGGAAAAGAGAGAAGAAGAGAGAGGTGAAGATATATTGAAGCAGAAGGTATGCGGAAGATTGCATGATTAGAAGAGAGGCGGGGCCAACTGCCTGTGCAATAATAAGTGTGAAAGAAGCAAGCACATGGAAGGAATGCTGAGGGTTGTTGCTCTTGCAAGGGCCTGATGTGTAGGGGATATATGAAGACAAACCTTCTTTTACGGCAGGGGAATTGATTCATGGGGAATGTGTGAGAAAGTTCACTTGATGCTTGAGGGGCTTTTCATCTAAGATATGATTAGGCTGAAGCATTAATGCGTTTGGCATTTTGTTTTTTCCTTTAACTTTTTTGACACCTTTCATCTTTCTTCAATTGTCTCCACGTTGGATTTCATCACTAACAAGCAAATGCCCATACTAGGCGTTGCTAATCTCTTCATGCTTCATATACTTAAACATAAACATCAGTTTCACATCCTTATAGACATAGATAGGTGAATTTTATGCTCTGTTTTAACTTAGTAAGTGTCTTCTTATATTCTTAATCTATATTATTGTGTATAATTTTTCTAAAGCAGTTAGGGGTGGGCAGTAATTTAATACATAAAATATAATAAACAAGAGCCCAAAAGTCAAAAAGCTTGTTCATAACTAAGGGGAACTTGCTGCTTTCACAATCAATGGCCCCCATCCAGACAGAAGACCCTGATTAAGTGTGTGCAGGTTTTTCAAATCCAAAGGCAGATATTCCACAACAACTTGAAATGCAAGTAAGCATGGCTTTTGGCACCAGGCAATAGTGGGAGCACTGGAGCTACTCAGTGCACCATGTGAAACAACCTTATTCGTTTGCCTTTTATCTTCCATACTTCCTTTCACTTATTCTTGTGGATTCTTTGTGTAGGGATCCTTGTCTTTGGGCCTATCGCTCTCTGTTATGGACCTGCCTACCTTCCCTTTTGAAAAGATGAGACAAAAAGCAGAGTCATGAACTGGAGATGTCTTAGTTAGTTAAGTGGTAAAGCTGAAGGTGTCAACAAGACTCATAATCTTGACAAAACTTGGAGGACAGGGACGGTATCATTTGCCTTTTGATGCTCAAAAGTACACCCCAAATTCTGTATGGTAATATGTTTACAATATGGTTATAATTGTGCATTTTTACCTTTAAAATCAAATTCTATTTATGTTTTTATTACTAGCTGCTACTGCTTCATAAAACAATTAGAAATGCAGCAAATTTATAGACCATAAGGCTTTATAGACCATGCATATAAGGCCTAAAGGCCAAAAGGTGGCCAATCGATCGGCCTAAGGGCATGAGGACCTCGACTGGGCCTGATCGATTTAATCTCCGAACTTTAAATCTTGGCCCAACACACCCTAGTCGTTTTATGGGGCCAGGTTGGGCCCCGTCCCAATCGTAAACAGCCGGGATGTGCAACAATGTCTTATTTTATTTTTTCTTATTCAATTATATAAGTGGCGAAAAACTTAATAGTGTAAAAGTGGGGTAGGAATATTAACTTCCCACTCCAAAATACACCAGAACTACATAAACGACTCAGAAAAAAGAAAAATAATTGAGAATCAAACAGAAAAAGGGCCGAAGGTCCAATTCTCTAAGAAGCCTAAGGCTACACAATGGGCCAACTCCTTCCATCAATGGCCCAGAAGACAATCGCATAATGGGCCGACGCTATCAAGATAGCAGGGCCCAGGCAAGGGCAGACTGCTGAGAAACCATTCGAGTACAGTTGGAAACAGGCTGGACTGAAAATCAGGTTTGGGCGGGGCCACACTGCAGGCCCCAAATTCTTTTAATTTTTAATATCCATAGTTAGTACTATTTTTTATGTACACTATTAATAGTGAGCCAACGGAAAAAATGCATAGGAGCCGTGCATTTAAAAATTTAACGGTATATATAATAGTATTAAAGTGTTGATGTTAATGTATATTAACATGTACACCGTTGATGTTAACATGTGCACCGTTGATTTTAAATATTAACGGCTTATATATATTTTATGCGCTTAGCTCACTCTCCCTAGAGTATAAAAAATAATTGGTAAATCGCGTGTACAAAAATAAAGAAAAGGTGACATGTTGTCCTTGACCCGGCAAGCGGAAAGCACAATACATAAGCTGATAAGCACCTCTTCTTCTAAGTCATGTGAGTTTAGTCTTGACAAGGAAAAGAAAACCGTCTGATTGTGCCCTTCTTCCAATTGTCCATCGCCCTGCCAACCTGGTGGCTGCTGACTTGGTTACATATATGTCACGTCCATATGGCTAACTTGTTTGATGAATTAATTATTTGTAAACTTAAGTGTGAAAGAATTGTGAAGTGCCTAAAGGTTTAAGGTACTACGACGGCAGACGAAATGTTATTAAATGGTCATTTATTCTATGTCATTAATTCTATCATAAAATCGTCAAGCTTGTTGGGACCTTAGGCCTCGCCATTTTTCTTACGGAAGCACTTCATGCCAGCATATTACTCCTATTGGTCTTCTTCACGTTGACTCGCACGTATCCTGATAGACCAACGTAATTAAGTGGAACTCTTTTTTTTTAAAAAAAAGTGAGTCAAATCTATTTCTTAAAATTTTTTATTAGGGTAATTAATTACACGTAATCCATGTGAATCATGACTAAATTATGTAAAATTATTATAGCTTATGAAAATGGGCACATGACCTACATCACTTATAATTTTTTATTTTGAGGACCAAGCTAACCATGGTTAAAGTTGCCAAAGCTTGATTGTAGCCCATGTTGTGGTGGAAAAGCCGGGGACTAGGCCAAGATGAGGATGTTGTGACTATATGTGTATGCCAATGTCGGAGGGACAACAAAGGCTATGTAGTGGCAAGCGCGCTAATGGTGGAAAAGAAACAAAGGTACTGGATGTATATTAGAATCAAATGAGCAAGATGTATATTAGAATCATACTAGTTCACGAATCAATCACAACTTTAGTAAGTTAATCAATTCAAAAGAGGTGAAATTAGACTAAATATGAGTGAATCAATATAAATCAGCTATAAACCAGCTTAAAAGGATTGAACTAGGTATTTAATTAACTGAACCAGATTAAATAAATCAGAGGTTTTTTTTAAAAAAAATATGAATCAAAATTAGAAATAAGCTAATAAAAACTTTAGTTTTTCACATCGACCTCTGAAGTTTATGATGGGTTATAAGGGGTTCCACATCAAGAAACTCAAATATGGAACCCAAAACTTTAAAAGTTAAGTGAAAATCAAGATATTGTTACAAATCCAAATAATGAAAAAAACTTGAAACCTTAAAACCTATATTATTCCTAAGTGAAAAAGCTCTGATATCACATGTTAGATGTATATAAATTTATATGATCATCATTTAGGGATAAATTGTAAGATAAATAACATAATATTTAGCGATAAAGGCGTACTTGATCACTTGACATGAGCCCGGGCTTATGTAGGCGAATATGAGCTCATGTTCATATAAACTTTTTTCATATATATATATATATATATATATATATATATATAAGAATCCACCAATTATAAATAACATTAAGTCTTTTTCACTCTTCTTGTTAATAATAGATAGGGAACCTTAAGATTGATAAGTGATTGAAGGAACTATGCATATAAATAACCTCACACACCCTCTTTTGTAACCGACTAAGTTAATTTTAAAATTTTATTTTAATTAATGTAAAACATGACTTTTTATTTTCAAATAACTTTTGAGTTTTTAATGGGGTCCACATGTGGGGACACATCAACAAGGAGTGGATTAGGTGAGCTAGGGGGTAAAATTATCTTAAAAGTAAATTTTATGTCAAAAATGAGTTGTGTGCTTAATTTTCTCAAGTCACAATGGTTAAGAGCCTATTTTCAAGAGTGAGGGGCTATTTTGATACATATTTGTCCAAAAAAAAAATTAAAACTTTTACTTTTATGGTGAAGTGAGATAATGAATTGTCAACACATTTATTATAGCATTTGTCTACCCTAATCAAGTTTCTTCACCAAGATTTAGTGACTAATAATGGAGGCTGCCGCATCATCCCCGGAATATTGTGAGAGGAGATTGGGAATTGGATTCAACATGCTCCGAGGTTCCTCCTTGGTTATACATTATAAGAGAAACCTGAGAACAAGATTCAACATGTTATAAGGTTGCTCCTCTACATGTCTATTGCTCATACTTTGTGGTCACACTAATGGTCACAAAACATTTTTTTATTATATTTAAAAATTTTAAAAAGTTAATAAATTTACTTTCTCCCTCTAAAATCTTTAGATGAGATTTCATAAGAAAACTAATTAATTTTCAACACAACTTCTAAGTTGATGAATTGCTAATCAATTTTGTGGAATTTTTTAATGCGATTAATTTTCTTCATCTTCCCAAATTCTCTAAGATCTCGTTACAAATCTATATCCAAACAAACCGTAGTTATATCATAATCCACAGGCGTTGAGTGCAATTTACTTGGTAAATGCTTTGTCTAACTTCACCAGTTTTCATGACTAAACTAAGAAAGCTGCCATATCACCTACAAATAGTGAGAAACAAAAATTGAAACGGGATCCAATAGTTTTCACATTCCCCCCCTCCACATGTTCTATGCTGTCATGCAAATCTGGTCAGGTCAATATTTTTCAATGTTAAATCACACTAGCCCAATAGTTTTATCTGAAACATGAACTGCAAAAATCTATTTTGTCAGTTCATGCTGGGAAGTTACTCCAAATAAACATATTAACTCAACCGGGGAGTGACGTAGAAGTTGGGTCTTGAACCCAGCATGTGAACGGATTGGATAGAACTTGAAAAGAGTCAAATCAGTCTTTCCATTATTTCTTCTACCTTCATTTCTTCATTAAAAAACACAGCGCAGTTGCTTCTGAGTTTCGTAGAAGCTGATCTCGTCACCCTCATTTGAAAAAGTCAAGAAAAGGATGTATGGCGTTTCTCCACATGGGTCCCAACTCCCAAGCGATGAATGTCCCTTCTGAAAGGGGGAGTTTGACTGGCGTACGCCGATCTAAAGACTTCCCCCTTTAAAAGGAAAAGCTCTATGATTTTGCTGTCTGTTCATTTGTAGCTGACGCGCTGATTGAAAGGTTCATTCTTCATGGGAAACTGCTGTGGCAGGCCTGTAAGATTGGCCCATGTTTCTTCTGGTTAGCTCTGTCTTATCTTTTAGGTTGATTCTTTAAGATGTTTTTTTTAGTAAAAATTTCCTTCCATTTGTGTTGAGTTTCCTTCTGACGCAATTTTCCAGTTTAAGTTGAGAAAGATGCTCTGTTCTCTTTAACTTATTTCTTGAACTTTTTTATGTTCTTGCGTTCATATTTTTTTGTTTTGGGATCTTGAAACGTCGATTGACTTTTTTCCTCTTTCCTTTCATGATATTTCTTGCTTCAAATCTTATGGAAGCTTAAAGGCCATTTAGGAAAAAAAAGAGGAAATCTTAACAGACAGTTGCGATTTTTTTCTTTCTTGTTAACTTAGAAATATATGTGGAACCAATTTCAGAATTTCAGCTATGGGACTGCTGGATAGCCTCTTGCCCACTTAAACTACGAAATGAAATTACGAAAAAAGCACTGCATGATTCGTCCCACATTAATAGCTTTATTTGATTTTTTAAAATAAATTAAATTTAGTTTTTAGTTTTTTTTTAAAGACCAAATGGAGCTATTAATGTAGGACGGAGGGAGTACAAAATTAATAAAATCAAACAGCTGTACAATAACCTTAATCTTAAGCATCTGATGTCTTTTACTATCACTATAACAATTGATCTTCTAGAACAATTACCAAATAACTTTTTTCCTTAGCATCTTAGCTCAAACTGATGTATTCTAATCTAATTTTGCTCAAGTCTCTTCCCAAATTCTTTGTCTTTGAATCTCATTTTGATCTATGGCTACTTTTTGTATTTGCTTCAGAGACTCCAAGGCCTGATAATGGAATATCAAGCGATAAGTCTGCAAACCAGAAAACAGTTGTTGTCACTGAGAGTTTGCAAAGTCCTATTCTAGTTCAAAATGAGGGGTCTTGTTTGAAGAGTTTCACCTTCAATGATCTAAAATTGGCCACTAAAAATTTTCGGTCCGAAACTCTGCTTGGTGAAGGAGGATTTGGATATGTTTTCAAGGGCTGGGTAGATGAGATCACCTTGGCTCCAACTAAGCCTGGCACTGGCGTTGTTGTAGCTATCAAGAAACTCAAACAAGAAAGCTATCAGGGGCACAAGGAATGGCTTGTAAGAGATACAACCATTTCGAATATTTACTTCAATTTCTTCCAAGTTTTCTATCTTTCATTTACTTTGCGGTTATTAGTGGGAGTTCTTTTAACTGATTTGCCTCAATTCACCATTATGCTCACAGGCAGAAGTCAACTACTTGGGGCAACTTCACCATGAAAATCTAGTGAAATTAATCGGCTATTGCACAGAAGCTGACCACAGATTGCTGGTGTACGAATTTATGCCTAGAGGAAGTTTGGAGAACCATCTGTTTAGAAGTGAGATCTATCTTTCTCTATAAATTATATTTACAGGAATCTGTGTAGGATCTACCTTTTCATTTGAAATCAATCAAACTGACTCGTGTTCTTTTTTCTTAAAAGGAAGCGTTCAGCCAATTCCCTGGACCACAAGGATTAACATAGCCATTGGAGTTGCAAAAGGACTAACTTTCTTGCACAATCTGGAGTCCCGTGTGATCTTCCGCGACTTGAAGGCATCGAACATTCTTCTTGATTCGGTAGGCCAAATTTCTAGCAAAGTAACATTTCATTTGCAAAGGCTTGCTGATCTGTAAATTGATCTAATATCAGAGTCCTTTGTGCATTTCATTTTTCAGGAATTCACACCAAAATTGTCAGATTTTGGCTTGGCAAGGGATGGTCCAACTGGAGATAATACTCATGTCTCCACCAGAGTTGTGGGAACTCGAGGCTATGCTGCTCCTGAATATGTTGCAACAGGTTTGTTTGTTTTTTTACCTTGATCAAATTTTGACATAATTTCTTTTTGATAGAACAAAAGAGAAATGGAATAACTTTACTGCTATTTTGAAATCAGGTCATTTGACAATAAAGAGTGATGTATACAGCTTTGGTGTGGTCCTTTTAGAACTGTTGACAGGAAGGAGAGCAATGGATGAAGAGAGACCAGGAGTTGAGGATTCTCTGATTGATTGGGCAAAGCCATTTTTGAGTGATAATCGCAGAATATTGAGAATTATGGATACAAGACTAGAGGGTCAATATCCCAAAAAAGGAGCACAAGCAGCAGGCTCATTGGCTCTTCAATGCTTGAATACAGACCCCAAGAACAGGCCTATCATGAAAGATGTTCTAGCTTCATTGGAACAGCTTCAAATGGCAAAGAGTACTCCGGGAACCCCATCTAGGCCAAGTCATAAACATAAATAGGTGAAGTAAAAACTGTGCATTAAATTGTAAGTTGTTCATTCAATGGGACCTAGGTATATAGAGAAACAAAAAGACTGGTTGTTTTTGTACAAATCGCGCAGATAAGTTAATATAGGATATTTGTACCATTCGAAGTGGTTTTGCAGATAGATATGCGACATATATATTGGCACCTTAAGGTTGTATGTCAATGAGTCTTCCTGTGGCTTAGTTTAAGAGACGTTTTTTCCATCTTATTAATTACTTCAATTAATATCGCTTCTGGTTTACTTTCAGTTCAAGCTTTAATCCTATATGAATAAATTAGTTATCAAACCAGCCTCGTATCTTCACATTTCCAGATCCATGATTCATATGTTTTCTCAACGTAAATTGTTGTCAAATAATATATCAGTCACTTTCTCCGTTCTTCGGCAGTATTTTTGCTGTGAACAGACTCTAACTCGCCCTTACTTGCTGCAATACAACTCCAAATTATTTTCTGTAATACTTTGTGCACCAGAGATATGGCAAAATTGAATTTGCCAATAATCTAGTTTGAAAGAGTTCCCAGAGAGCTTCTTTTCTACTTTCTATCAACTCCTCCTTCCGGCTCCAGTACAAACTTTTATATATTTTCCACCAATTTCCAAATGGTTAAAAAGAACAACTCCGTAAAACTCAGAATGGAACAATTGAGCTACAAGTTATGTCTTTATGGCAACATCTATTTCACCTGACCTTTAAGAATAGATTTTCAACACCCATGGAATACGTCTATACATGTGAATGAAGCTTAACTAAACTGGGTACAGAATGGAACAATAAGCTTGGCAACAAGTACGTCTGAAGCCTAAACTCCAAAGCGCTTCCAATGTTGAAACATTCTAACAGTATAATTCTCTTTACAGAATCCCAAGGAGGTATATTTTCAGTTCAAGTGTAAAAGGTAATATCTTTGAGCACAACAATTACAGACGGGATAAAACATTTCATTGGGCCTGTTCACTACTTGCTAACTGTCTCTTTTCCTCCTCAATTTGTTCCAACAGAGCTTCAAGCTCTGCCTCTGTTAATCCCTCTAATCTTTTCTGCATGTAGAGAATTTTCTATGAATCAGATAATTACTGGGAAGCTAAAACCCTTTTTGGTTAAAAGGAAAATTATTTGCATGGACTTCTGCCTAAAATAAATGATAGAATTTGATCAGTTTACCTGCATGACTTTGTCCTCATAGTCACGAAGCTGCTGAGCATAAGTCATTTCCTTATTTGAAACTCTAAACATATATGTGGAAATCCAACCAATTGTCAAACCTAAAACAACTACCAACTGAACCACATTGCCGGCCAGCAGTGGATCAACTCCGGCATACTGCAACATCAAAAGTGGACCAAGAATGAAAGTCAGTAAGCACTAATAAAAACGATGTGGAAAAAAAAACTAGCAAACGCAACAGAACAGAAAAAAACGAATAAATGGCACAAGAGTAATATACCTCCAACCCACTCTTTAAGCCAACGCCTATGGCGGTCACTCCAAAACCAATAAGCAACACATCCTTCCGTGTGTATCCAAATGGTGTCTACATTCAAATAAGAAGGAGATCAACCAACTTCAATCTCACAGCAACAGGTTCAAAGAAAGAAATTATTTGTTTTTTCTCTTTCCTTATGTAAAGCAAAGGGCAATTGTCAAAAACCCTTGGAATAGAACATACAGTAATGAAAACATGATACTATTCAGTTGTACAATATTGGGTGACACATGCCTTGGTCTGTACGGAAGAAACTTTCTCATCTTGAGTAACATCAGAGGATGATGAACCGGTGCATCTAGGAATCCTGAAGTAGAGCCTTCTTGACTTGAAGTTGCAGGCTTTGTGTTGCGAGAATGGAGCACGATTTGTTGTACTTGAGACTAGCCAATTCATTCTACCTGTGATTTACTGTCAGACTGATACCAGCAAACGACATTCAATCATAATAAGTGCTTCGAGACTGAAGGAGCATATTTTGCTTCTTTTTTCTTTTTTAAATGAAAGGAGCATGAAATGATTAGTTCAGTAATCTAATTCCATAGTTTTCGTGTATAGAATTTCTATGAACTTAACAATTTCAATTTAAGTCACATCCTAACCCCTACAACATTCACGTTAGCCTTGAGTCTTCGGAAACAGTTTTAACAGGTAGGTAAAAGATGCATCTGAATGTCTCAACCATGATTCTCAAGTCATGGCTAAGTTCAGCTATAAAAATATCAAGCAATCACTAAGTCTGATGCAGTAGAAATTCATGAAAAAGATAAACTCTAACTTGATTGAAATTTATTAGCATATTCCTCCCTCAAGTCACTCGAACTGAACATGATTTTCCTGACATTGATTCAACCCAAAATAAAGAGCTAACAGACTATGACAATAACACACAAAAATATCAAAAATACTACTTCAACTCAATGGAATTCACTGAACTAGCATTAAAGCGAGCTGCTTTTAATCAAGCAAAAACACAGCAGGTCCAGATGAGTATACTATACGGTAACAGTTCGAGTATGAAAGCTTATCAACCTACTTGGATATTTGCGGAACAGAAGTGATGGTTTGATTGCAGCAGCATTTCCTGTTTGTGCTGTTAGTCTGCTAGGAGAGAAACCAAGAAGAGAAGATTCCAGGGAAGCCAAAGAAGGAGGAGAAACAGAGCAACCCAAATCCAGAGCCATGGCAGACACTCGAATCTGCACCTCCTCCAACGACGACCCTTCACAGCCAGACAAAAATATCTGTCTACGCAGATTTTTTCCTCTGACATGAAATCCAGTGGATAATCAATCTAGCAACAAATTATGTCGCCGAACGTAGGACGTCCTAATGGGCTCTAGGACGCCATCGACCATGGACTGGGCTGTGTGGACTCGAATATGGATCGTCCATGAGAACAAGCCCACTATCCAGTTCAGTCAAATATCAGCCCACAAGACCAGACCAATGGGCATGTTGTTATTCAGATAGATTCATGGGCCGATGATGTAGGCCTGGAGGCGAAAAATTCTTCCGAGTACTAGTAGGAATTCTCGACCATGAAGGCTGCACTGCAAGCCTGCAATTCGACGCTAAGCATAATGAAACTAGGAACTCTTAATTGCCTAATTAGAAACAGAACTGGACAAATACCCAGCTCTTCCTTCTAATTCTTATAAATACCCAGTACTCCTTCATCTTTCTACCATATTACAGCTCGTCAGTACTTTTGGGAAGACCAAGAAGAGTTGGCAATGGCAGACGATATAGTGCTGGTTTTCGACTTCGACAAGACGATCATCGACTGCGACAGCGACAACTGGGTGGTCGACGACTTCGGCGTCACCGATCTGTTCGACCGCCTCTGCTCCCTCGGGCCATGGAACTCCGTTATGGTATACATGATGCAAGCAACACCTTTGTTTTGTTGCATGTCTTTCATTAGTTCTTGATATGATATGAGTTTCTTCTTATACTAGTTTATGCCAGTTTGTAAGTGATAATCTTTGTTCAAGCACTAAATTACATGGATTCTTGGTTATATTGATTCATGATCGCAAAGTTATTTTGGTTTTGCAAAGTTAGTAGCAATGACGGCTGGTGGATGAATTTTTATGACAGGACCATTTGATGGGGGTGTTCCATGCACAAGGCAAGACCATGGATGATATTGTAGAATGCTTGAAGAGGATCACACTCCACCCCAAGATCATCACGGCCATCAAGTACGCATACTCGCTTGGGTGCGAGTTGAGGATTGTGAGCGACAGCAACGTCTTCTTCATTGAGACCGTCCTCAAGCACCATGGCCTCTTCCACTGCTTTGCCGAGATCAACACCAACCCTAGTCATGTGGACAAGGATGGAAGGCTCAGGATCTTGCCTTTCACTTCATCACCCCATGGCTGTGGTCCTAAGTGCCCTCCAAACATGTGCAAGGTACCTAATTCTAGCTATTAATTCAGATCACTATATTATCTTTTCATTTAACTTTTACATTAGTATGAACCAATACCTCCTCTATGAAACATGGATGCATGTTTTTTTATATATAATTGCTTTTACTATTTTTAATCGGTTTTTTCTTCTTTGCTGAAATTGTTATATCATGTAGACTAGGAAAATTTGCATGTAATATGGGTTTCTGCAGAAGGGTCTTTTTGCATGTAACATGTCACTAGTAAGTAGTATCTCCTGCATGCATGAAACAATATGGTTACATGGTTTTCATATTTACAACATCAATATGGATTAATTATCTCACTGGAATCTATTCAAATAGGACCTTTTACTTGTGTTGTTATTAGCTAGCTTAACTTCATGGAAACTTCATATTTGCATATAACATGAAATCATGATAGTTGTGGTCAATAGTATTGATACGGTGTTTGCTTAATAGGGTTTGGTGATGGAGCGGATAAAAGCTTCACTTCTGGCACAAGGCAAATTGAAGCGGTTCATCTATTTGGGAGATGGGATTGGGGACTTTTGCCCAGCAACTAAGCTCGGAGAAGGAGATTTCTTGATGCCAAGGAAGAGCTTCCCACTGTGGGATCTCATCTACGGTGCCAACAACTCCTTGCAAATCAAGGCCCAGATCCATGGCTGGAGTGATGGAGAAGAGTTTGAGAGAGTTCTTAGTTGCCTCATCGGTTCAATCCTTGCTGAGGAATCTACCATCCCGATGACAAAAGACTTTATGCTTTCAACAATGACCGCCTTTGCTCCCACAGATCCCCCTGCAACTGGCATTGCTCCATGTTCATCATTAATCAGGACCGCAATACTTGAAGTTTGATGTACTGTTATCAATCATTGAGAATGCAGCTTTCATGTATTTAAGTGTCCATGTCTGTTTTTTGTAAGATTTGGATTGGGCTGGTTCCATGAGACGTGCATGGTCTAATGGGTCCCAACACCCAATCATATTGAGATAATACAATGTATGATGCTTTACTTTAGGTTAATGCTTGCGTAAGAAGATATAAGAAAAATTATTTCATCACCTCTTAGCATGATCTCAATGCATGATCTCACTCACCCCAGCAGGCTTTTACAAGTTGAGTAGCCCCCTACCCTTTTCTTCCTGACTCTGTCCTTGCCCCTCATTATGTAGGCTCTTTTTTCAAACCCTTCCCTTTTTAATCTTTTCGAGCCTCATTCTTTACCTAAGATTCGCAACCTCTTCTTGCGTGCAAGAGTAAGAAACCAATTGGTCCTTTCCAGAGATCCTTTGAGCAGGCAACAAGAATAAGCACTCGCAAGACATAGTTGGAGATATGTTCCTTCGCAATCGAAGGTCTCATCTCATTCATGCCAGTCCTTAAGGGATCAATGAGCAATGGATGAAGGCTCCAATGACAATCAAATTTGTGAAGTAGAAACGATGAAGCCAAAAGTTGCACAATTCGTTAGTTCAAACCACTATGTTTGTTCTGACTTCGGTTGCTTATTTTCAAATTTCACTAGCATTGGATTGTAGTTGATGCTGAATTGTGAACTACATATATATTTTTTCTCTTTTTACTCCATGGAGTAGCCATCCTTGACAAAACTATTGAAGGCTTCCATGGAAAGACCTCTATCTCAATGTGTGATTAAGAGAGAGAGAGAGAGAGAGAGAGAGAGAGAGAGAGAGAGAGAGAGAGAGAGAGAGGTATTTAGATGAAATTGAAAGTAGAATCTATTCCGTCAAAAAAGTTTGGCCTAAAATTTCACTCTCCAAAAAATGGTTGGCTCCACAAATATCTACACCAAAAAAGATGTTGCCACAAAAAATGTATAACTCTACCTATTTTGCTTGTTGAGAGCCACTTCCATCCATGCAATGTTGCCTTTCTCAAAGGGATTCTTTGATGGTAGGTATCTCCTGCAAAAGTACGAGTCACCTTAAACTAAGTTATTCCATATAAGATAATTTAGCTATTAATTAAAAAAAAGTTTTAACTATAAATGTAAGCATACTCCTAACTTGATCAGAATGGATATTACTCAAATCATAATAGAGCTAGCAATTTAATTCCCATAGTTTGATATGAACCTAGCTTAGGAAGATTATCTAACCTTGATGACTACACAAAATATAATATGAACAGGGCTTAAGAATGGTAGAATAGTACAACAACAAGAAGTACGATGCTAACCCACTAATGTCTCTTTATTTGATAGCAAACTGACCCATTTTTTTAATATAACTTATAATGGAGGAAATTTTAATTTATAAGCAAAGATGAGCACATCAAAATCTCATAAATTGGGTGGTTCATACCCAATGAGTTCCTAATCAGCAGTAGTTTAATTTCATCTACTGATCCTATGACCCAAAAAAGTATATAGAATATGACCTAGTTGATGAAGTTTAGTTTAATGAGGAAGAAGTCAGTTTAAAACAGATGAAAGGTAGGGAGGTATCAGGGACATTTTGTCGAACAGTTTGATTGAATTATTAGAACAAAAGGACAATTTCGTCCATCACTAATGCGAGGTTTAAAATACCGTTGAAACGAGTTGTGGGGACATGGATATTTTGGTCTTTTGACTTTAACTAAATAAGTCGTTAAATCAGTTAGTGGTCTTCTTCATGAGATTTTCGGTGGAACAGTGATTAAACAGGAGTTTATATGGGAGTGATTAAGGAAAATTAGTTTTGCTAATCATTAGTCAGCTCTGTGAGTATAAATACGAGAAACCAGACTGGAGACAACACTTTTGAATTTCGAATTTCAGCTCATTGCTTGAGAGGTGGAGCTCCATTGCTTCCGGAAGAAACGGATTTGGGAGAGATCTGTTCTGCAATTGTTCGTGTTGTTCTAGCTCGTGGTTGAAGCAATTTTGCTCCCAAGCTTGGAGTTCGTTCAGTTTCTTAGAGCTAAGTGAAACTCTTCTTATTTCTGAACTGTTATGAATTTTAGTGACTTCGGTTTGGATTGTAATTGAAATACTGTAATTCTGTGGAATTTGTTAGATGTAAGAATTTCTGCTGTTTTGGACAATTTGTTATGGAATTCAGCTGTTAGTTTCTTACTTGTTTCACATCTATAAGCGAATTCTGAAGTTATAGTCAATTGTTGAAAATTTGGAATTAAATTGTGTTCAATTTGTCAATTATATATCCTGTGAATTGGATTTTCGATCTCATCATTTGGTATCAAAGCGGTGTTATAGGGCATTAGTTATTTTGTATTTTAAATTGATGAATTTCATATTTTTAATTTAAAAATGCAAACTAAAATCCTGCATTTCAGATGCTCGATTTCAGACTACATACTAGAATCGTGGGTTTTCAGAATGCATGATAAAATACACGAGATAATTCAACTTTTATCTAAACACAAGATATAAAATATTAATTCCTCAAATCTTAGTTAGAAAAATAAAAATAAATGATAATAAGATGATATTAGGTGCACTTTGTCATTTGCATATGTGTAACATCTTCGATTTTTCTGTAATTTTTTTATAAATTTTCTACTATTTTTTGCTCATATTTTTTACGGGGAAATTTGACACTTTGGGGTTCTATTTTTGTGATTGACCTCAATATTCGTAAATGTAGGGTTGGGAGTGGTGTTTAATTGCAGGCCATGGGCCTCGACATGCCACAAAAACTTTTGGCTCGAAAATGGGAGAGAAAAGGAAGGGAAGCGAAGGAGAATGAAAACAGAAAGAAAGGAAGAGAAGGATAAATAAAAAATAAAAATCGGAGCGCCTGACGAGCAGGTGGGACAAATGAAGGGAACTATCCCTTCCTTCTGTGAGGTTGGAGGTGACGCCACCACCAGCCACCAGCTTCTGCCCGGCCGGCCTTGTCCTAGCGCCGCCGTTGCTGCCACCCTAGCCTAGCTCCACCGGCTGTTCGTCCTTCTCTCCTCTTTTCCCATTTCAACCTGACAAAACCACCCACCTTTCCTTCTCTCGATCCGCCACCGCCGCATGCCGATTAGCATCTAGCTTCGCCCCGGTCAGGATGATGTTCAAGCACCACCGTCCTGGCCTCCCTACCCCTCCTTCACATGCGTGAAGTAAAACTCCGTCCACCCCTCTTTTTCCCTTTGTTTCTGTGCGTTGCGACCACCGGCAGCGCCGCTGGTTGCCGGCCACCACTGGTTGGCATTTAGTCCCCCCTCGGTATTGCGACAGCAAGGCCGCCACCCCAAGCCTTTGTTGAATTTATCTTTCTAAGGGGTTGCAGAGGAGAATATGACGAAGGAGAGGCCCCTAGCCCGATGGGTGCATTTTTAAACCGCATGAGTTGGGGTCGGAATTTAAAATCCACTAGTGAAGGCTATTTCACGTTGTAAGGTGGGGTTTGGAATGCACGAGTTTGGAAATTGCTTTTGCATTGACTAACAGGGTAATTTGAAATGCACATGCAAAATCCTGAACGACTAACACCTCATTCTGGAATGTGTGCTCCAAATCCCAAATGACTAACGCTGTATTTTAAAATCGACGAATTGTAATATAAAATACAGAATGACTAACACTCTGTAAGAGAATCATGGTTGAGAATACGAAAGAAGAAGGTCCTAGTATGCAACAAATGTTCGCACAATTGTTACAATTACAGCACCAAGCATTACATGTTCAATAGTAGAATCAATGAATCATGCTCAACTTATGCAGGTGATGACACAACAAAATGGAATAGGAAATGTCGCACCAATTCCTGGTATGGTAAATGCACCTCCATTATTTCATCAGCATCCAAATGGGAACATACGAAGAGGAGGTAGAAGAGGACAAGTTTATGCAAATGTGGCATAACCAGTTCAAATGAATCCACCACAAATGCAAATACCAGTGCAAAATGTATTTGATGAAAATGAAGGAAGTGCATAACGCATATAATGGTGAAAGGGATGATAGGTTTAGACCTAAATTGGATATGCCAGATTTTCTTGGTCAAATTCATGTGGAAGACTTCTTGGATTGGTTAAATGAAGTCGAAAAGTATTTTGATTGTCTGAAAGTAGTTGAAAATAAAAGAGTAAAATTGGTTTCTTGCAAGCTTAAGAGTGGAGCAGCAGCCTGGTGGGAACGATTACAAATGGAGAGAAGCAGACAAGGTAAACAGTCTATTAAAAGCTAGAATAGAATGAAACAAATGTTGAGAGCTCGATTTCCGCCACCAGATTATGAACAACTTTTATTTCATAGTTATCAGAATTGTAGACAAGGTAATAAAACTATTGCTGAAAATATAGAGGAATTTCAAAGATTGGCTGCCAGAAATAACTTGCATGAAACTGAAGGTCAACCGGTGCAAAGATATATAGATGGTTTGAAGTATTCTATTAAGGATAGGTTTACTATTACACCAGTTTATACCTTAAATGATGCTTTTTAGTTGTCAGTAAGAGCTGAATTTTTTTTGAATAATCATCCTGTAAACAAAATTGGTTTTAACAATAGAGTGCCGCCAAGTAATTTTCAATCTCAAAAAAATAAAAATAATCATAATGAAGGTGAGAGTTCTAATGCTACAGCAAACAAGGCTAAATTGACTGAATTATTTCCTAGAAGAAATCCCAGTAGATATTAAAACAAAGGATCTACCTCTACAACACAAAATCCTTATGCTAAAGCAAGACCAGACAAGTGTTTTAGATGTCTATAGTCTGGGCATTATTCAAACAAATGTCCTGTACCGGAAGCTGATTTACAAGTAGTAAGGAGATCTACTCTACTTATTGAACAGATGAACGAACATGAGCAAAATGAAGAAAATGAGATTCCAAGAGATGAAGAAAGAAAAGAGGAAGTTCCTGAAGATGAAGGATTAGATTGTGAAAGCCATCCTTTTAAGTTTGGTGGTCAGGAAGCTATTATTGACATCTACAGTTGAACCAATAAGTCAAAGACATCAAAGCTTTCATACTAAGGGCACAGTTAACAAAAGAGTGTGTACAATCATCATTGGTGGAGTTAGTTCAGAAAACTTGATTGCAAAGAAAGCTGTTAGTAAATTGGGTTTAACCTTGCAACCACATCCGGCACCCTATACTATTGGTTGGATCAAAAGTGTGAAGCCAGTCAAACTTGAGCATCAATGCACAGTTCCATTTTCTATTGGGAAAAACTATCAAACATAATTAATATGTGATGTAGTGGATATGGAAGCCTGTCATATAATTTTAGGTAGACATTGGCAGTTTGATGAATCTGTACTGCATGATGGACATTCCAATACTTATTCCTTTTCACATAAAGGGGTTAAAGTTGTGTTACTACCTAGTGTTACAAAGACAAAAGAATTGCCTAAATCTAAATCCACAGTTAGTTTTATTTAGAGCATGAGTACTACTTTGAAGACAGGAAATGTAATTTATGCTGTGATAGAAAAAGAGAAGCAAGGAATGGAAGGGAACATACCATAACTAGTCATAACAGAATGACTCCCACTGAACACAAGGAATTACAAAGACAAGTTGAAGACTTACTTGAAAGAGGACTTATAAGGGAAAACACTAGTCCAGTGGCAGTACTTGCTTTATTAGTGCCAAAGAAGAGTGGTGAATGGAGGATGTGTACTGACTGTAGAGTAGTGAAGAAGATTACATTTAGGTATAGTTTTCCTATACCTCGACTAGATGACATGTTAGATCAGCTGCAAGGGTCAAGGGTGTTTTCAAAAATAGACTTGAGAAGTGGCTATCATAAAATAAGAAAGAAAGAAGGGGATGAATGGAAAACAACTTTTAAAACAAGGGAGGGCTTGTATGAGTGGTTAGTAATGCCTTTTGGGATTACAAATGCTCCAAGCGCTTTTATGAGAGTGATGACCTATGTTCTCAAGCCCGTGTTGGGTAAGTTTGCAGTTGTATATTTCGATGATACATTAATACACAGTCAGTCAAAAGAAGAACACATGAAGCATTTAGAAGAAGTGTTACAACTCTTACAAAAATATGACCTGTGTATCAATGTTAAACAATCTTCTTTCTTGAATCTGCAGTTGGTATTCTTAGAATATGTGATCACAGCAGAAGGGATTAAGGTTGATGAAAACAAAGTTAAAACCATCATTGAATGGCCAGTTCCACAATCAATACAAGAAGTCAGAAGCTTTCATGGATTGGCTACTTTTTATAGAAGGTTTGTAAAGAATTTTAGTTCTATTGCAGCTCCTTTAATAGATTGTATAAAAGGAAAAAGTTTCACATGGACTGAAGTAGCTGCCAAAAGTTTTGAATTACTCAAACATAAATTGACTACAACACCTATATTAGTTTTACCTGATTTTTCTAAAACATTTGAAATTGAATGTGATGCATCAGGAACTGGGATTGGGCAGTATTGTCACAGGAAATGAAGCAAATAGCTTTCGACAGTGAAAAGCTTAATGATGTGAGATAGAGATGGTCAGCATATCAATTAGAACTATATACTTTGGTACAGTCCTTGAGGCATTGGAGGCAATATCTCTTACACAGAATTTATTCTACACACAGATCATCAACCCTTGAGATATCTTCAGAATCAAACAAAATTAGATCACATTTATGCTAGATGGATTACAGAGATACAAGAGTATACTTTCTTAATTAAACATCAATCAGGAAAGTTGAACTAAGTAGCTGATGCTTTAAGCAGAAAGCATACATTCTTGACAACACTTCAAGCTACTGTATTTGGTTTTAAAGAAATAAAACAACAGTATACTCTAGATTTAGATTTTGAAACCATTTGGCAAAAATGTCAAGAACAAAATTCTATTGCTGAAGATTACATTTTAAAAGAATGATTTTTGTTCAAGGGTAGCAAACTGTGTATTCCTATTAGTTCTTTACGAGAAAAACTAATAAAGGAACTTCATGAAGGAGGCATGGAAAGACATTTTGGAAAAGACAAGACTTTATCTCTAGTACAAGAGAGGTATTATTGGCCTAAATGCAGAAAAGATGTTAATAAGATAGTGAAGCATTGTGAAATATGTCAGAAGTTCAAGGGCCAATCACAGAATACATGATTATATTTACCTCTGCCAGTTCCAAATAAACCTTGGGAGGACATTTCCATGGATTTTGTGTTAGGATGCCAAGGACTCACAAAGGTAATGATTCAATTTTTGTGGTTTAAGACCAATTTTCAAAAATGGCTCATTTTATTAGTTGCAAGAAAGTTCATGATGTTGTTCATATAGCTCAATTGTATTTCAAGGAAGTAATTAAATTACATAGTTTCCCTAAGTCTATTACTTCTGACAGAGACAATAAATTCCTTAGCCATTTTTGGTTGACCTTGTGGAAAAGAGTTGATACTCATTTAAACTTCAGTTTTACCTGTCACCCACAAACAGATGGGCAGACTAAGTTGGTGAACATATCTTTGGGCAATTTACTTCGAACTTTATGTGCAGGGAAACATGGTCAATGGGAAAATATGTTACCCCAAGCTGAATTTGCATATAATGCTTATGTGAACAGAACCACTGGTAAATCTCCATTTCAAATGGTATATGGTCATAATCTTAGATATAGTTTGGATCTCATGCCTATTACTAGAGATAATGAAGATCATATAACTGATGTTCATAGTTTACAACACTTTGATCGAATTCATCAAGAGGACAGAGAACATATTTCTTACGCTAATGCTAAGTATAAAGACCATGCTGATAAATATTGTCGAGATAAGCAGTTTGAAGAAGGACAGTTGGTAATGGTTTAATTGAAGAAAGCTCGAATGCCTATTGGGGTTTATCAAAAACTTGGGCAAAGAAAATTTGGACCATTTCACATTTTGCATAAGATTAATGCTAATGCTTATGTCCTAGATTTACCACCTGACTGGATATTTCTTCTACTTTTAGTATCACTGATATGTATGACTATTATGAGCCTCCAAGAAAACATTCCAATGAGGATTCGAGGTCGAATCTTCAAAAGAGGGAAGGAATTGATGAAGCTTAGTTTAATGAGGAAGAAGTTAGTTTAAAACAGATGAAAGGAAGGAGGGTATCAGGGACATTTTGTCGAACAATTTGATTGAATTTTTAGAATGAAATGACAATTCCGTCCATCACTATTGCGAGGTTTAAAATACTGTTGAAATGAGTTGTGGGGACATGGATATTTTGGCCTTTTGACTTTAACTAAATAAGTCATTAAATCAGTTAGTTGTCTTCTTCATGAGATTTTCGGCAGAACATTGATTAAACAGGAGTTTTTATAGGAGTGATTAAGGAAAATTAGTTTTGTTAATCATTAGTGAGCAATGTGAGTATAAATACGAGGAAAGGCATGCAACATAAAAAGGATTGTAGTTCATGACCTAGTAGAAAAGGATGCGGCATAAAAAATTCACAATAAATTAACCATTACAACAAATATTGATACTTATAAAAAAACTTAACAAACAAATTCAGAATCATGGAATCAGCAAGCCGGGTGGGTTTTTCATTTACTGGAGCAACTTCTTGTTGTTGATGAGTCAAACAGGCACCGGAGGCAGAGATATTTGGTTTTGGTAAGGTGTTACCTGCGACGGCCATGGTGGAGCTATCATTGAGTACATCTCCGAGCAAGGCCAAGTGAGAGATGATGATAGTGGAGCTACCGGAGAGTGGCCGCTCATAGTGATATGTTGTAAACCAATATATGGGAGTGATGCACCTTTGGTGAAGGCATGGAGAAATGGATGGATGGAAGGAGGATGGCGGCCAGTGGAGCAAGTTGGGACGTTTGGACTAGGTCTGGGTTGATGAAAGGGGTGGAGAGTGGAGTAGGAGGGAAGGTGCAAGAAATATCTAGATAGCCTTTGGCAAAAAATCTTTACCGAACCTTCCATGAATTCTCCTCCCCCAGGAGATTGTCTGGAAAGCATATTTCAGCCCCACTTTCCTGCCAATCACCGGATTTTTTGATTTACAGCAAATCGTCCATCCAGATAGGATTTGGCAAAAATCAAATGATTTCCACCAAATCCTGCCCAAAATCCTTATGCAAATCCTAACCCAAATGGACCCTAAGTCTTAGTGTTGTCAAGTCATTTGTAAAAATTGAATGTCGATGCACTATGTTGAGAGCTATAATTTTTATTTTAATTTTTAATTACCTAGTGTTTTGACAAGAAATAACCAAACGAGAAGATTGTAAGAACATATGTGTTATATGGAATGTTATTGAACTACTTTCTTTGTGAAAATTATATTAGAAGCCTTGAGTATGTAATTAGTCTTTTAAATATGATTAGATGTAGCTCGGTCGAGTTAGGTTTGGAATTGATGAATTGAAGACATGTTCTTATGGTTCAATACTAAAGACTAAAGAATGTTGATAGCTTAAGAAGTTTATTTAGTACGCATTCTCATACAAAATTCACTTGGAAAAGTTTCAGAAGTTTGAAATGTATTTAGGGTAAAAAGGGTTAAAACTATAATTAAACAATTCAATCGATCAATCACTGTGATGACCACAATTTTAAAATAATGAAAATATCATAAATTTTGTCCAACACATGTAAATTATTCTTACGTAACTGAACGTGATGGCTGTTGTGACATATAACAAACATAAAATCACACATAATATCAAAAATAAAATATATTGGAGTAAAAGCATAGCCAAAAACATTATATATATATATATATATATATATATATATATATATATATATCAGGTTTACATCGCATAGAAAAAATTATTTTACATGCCTCATATCACTATGTGTAGAATTCATAGTTATACAAAAATTGAGGCATATTATGTCATCGCACATTAATTACAACTACATTAGGAACAATAATCAAATCATTTAGTTACAAAATTCTTCTTCTTTTACTTCTGCTCTGGTATTAATTCCTATAAAGTCTGGGAGTGGGTGAGTATTTTTATACTCACTAGGTCTGTTAATATCTAAAATAATGCTAAAAATAATTGAAAACTTTATTTTTGCCTTAACATAATTAGTTCAGGAAACAGTTTTCAGAAAACAAAATAAGAAATTGTCAGTTTGTCTGATGACGATAGATCCAATAGCTGTGATACCTAATGGCGTTCCCCTCGACAGTCATGTGGTATTGAGATGCTCAATTAAGCAGGGAGCTTTCCCATGATGCTCCACACCCATACGCATGCCACACTAATTATTTTTCTCTGTAGGTATAAAGGAACTATGCTTTGATAGTCTTATGCCAAATAACTACCCTACAAAACAAATCAATATCATCTAGCAATGCACACAATAAAGAAACATATGCACAACATTTAATCAACATAGTATTCTCTAGAAAATAACTCGAGAAATAAAAAAACTGGAACAAGAAAAACTTTTAAAAAAAACTATATGGGCAGAGCATCAGTTTAGAGCTTAAGACTCCCTACCTCGAACTTGAAGTAGAATTTTGTACTTGAAAAGACCTCAAACAAAAAAACCAACCCCACTAGCGTGTTTGGCATGATCAATTTAGCTAGAAACGGTTCTTGAATGACTTAATTCAGAGTTAAATGGCTTAGAACGGAAGAATAGAGGGTTAAGGCATGGTAGAGTGAAAATTTTTCACTGGGGTTGGTGATACGGGTTCGGAATTTATAGCCGGACCCGTGGGTGAGACGAAACTAACATGAGACACATGGAAACCATGTGTTGCACATGTGGATGCTAAGCGGACTCAAGGAACACATGTGTCGTATAGTCGTGCTGCGTGAAGCGTGCTTGCCATGTGGGTCTAAGTGTAGAATTTCGCAATGGCACAATCCAAATATAAAGCAGAAAAAATAAATAAAAAAGTAAATAGAGCAAGATATGAAGTTTACGTAATTAGGCAAGATGCCTATGTCCACGACCGGAGAGAGACTTTCCACTATCACTTGAGAAATATCCGAATGAATTACAAGCCTCTCAAACAACTCCTCGAGAGAACCCCTTAGTACACCCAATTTCTCACACCTCTCACAAAATAAAACCAAGAAGAATAAACTCTCTTTGCTGCCCAAAACCAAAGAGAGGAGGTAAAACCTCTCAGCCTCACTTAAAAAAGGAAAAAACCCTCCTGAAGTGTTCAGCCCGTATGCAACAATAATGATAATAAGGTATAAACATGATGGTTACAATATATATTCTTCCTCATCACCTACGGAACAACCTGGAGGAAAGAAATAGATTTGAGTCCAATAGGACTCTTATCCCAGCTGGACTCGTGACTTGAGATAAACTCAAGTCACTTTAACAGGTAGAGGGATCAACAACCATAAGAGGGCAGGGCAAATGCGAATCAAAAGGTGTGGGCAAGGCACATACTAATCAACTAGCAATGGTAATGGACGATAGAGATGAGCTGGAGGTAGAGGGGGCAACGACTAGAAAGGAAAGGAGAAAGGAGGCTAGGGCAAAGCATATGGGAATGGCATTTGAGAGGATGATTTCTATCTTAGGGTACATGCTTTGACAGTTTGAGAGGTACTCAAGTAAAAAAAAAAAAATTTCATCAACTCCGGGTACATTTGCAAAATTTTCACAATTTAACATGAGGTAAGAAAGAACCAAGGCTACTGTGGGGATCACTGGGGTGTATATAGATACATTCATTAGTAAATTCTTGAGGAATTGACCAAAGTAGACTCTTACTTTGGTCAAATAACCGAAATGTGAGCAAGTTTCTACTTTTTACCAAAGTAGACTTGCTCACTTGAGAACTTGTACACGTGGGAGCACTTTTGACTGAAATACCCTCTCCTTCATCAAATGACAACCCGATGGGAAAAATCATCTACATCCGTCGCTCAGTCCAGGAAAGTGTCTTCTTCTCCGGTACGACTTCATCCTGCGGTGGTTTTATCTCCAGTAAGGCTTCCTACCTGGGTTGGTTCATCTTCTTAAAACTACTTTTGTTTGCCTAGTTCTTTTCTTCTTCACGACTTTTCTCTGGCACGTCTCAACGTCCATCTCCGTATATTCCTTCGATGAAGAAGATTGATTCATGTTATTTGGGATGATGAGAAATGTGTTTCTATATAAAAAATGGTATTTTGGGTTGGTTATATATTGGTCATTGCGTAGTTTCTACTAGTAAGATTTTTGGGTAACTGGAAAATTGAAAACGGGAAATTGAAAATTTGGAAGACGGGATAAATGAAATTTTGGAAAAGTAGAAAACTGAATTCCTGATATGATACGAGAAGAATATGGAAAGGGAGACACAGTTTGTTGTTAGTTTGGGACGTACATTGGGAAAGAGACAAGTCCCTTCAACAAAGAAGAAAAAGACAAGAACTCCTTGAAATATGATACATGTTTAGAGAAAAATGTATTTTTATGGATATGAAAGGTGTACAAGGACAATTTTTTGTTGATATTACGTTTTTACATAAGGCTATCATGTTTTTGTTCAGGTTTTCAGTAAACTTTTCTAATTTCCAATTTGCCAGTTTCCCCGCTTGCCGTTTTCCAGTTGCTCGTTTTCAGTTTTTCGGTTCCCTGCTTTCAGTTTACCAGTTGCCAGTTTTCCCGTTCGGATGTATACTAGGTCCAGGTTGCATCCCATTATGTTAGTATGGTTTTCTCTAAAATTTCCCAGCTTACCGTTTTCCAGTTGCCCGTTTCCTGTTTTTCAATTCCCAGCTTTCAATTTTCCAATTCGGATGTATAGTTTTGGCCATGACAACAGAGATGCCACAAGATGCTTTCATACCAATGATGTATCTCAACAAGGTACATGTGCGCGACAAGAGGGAGAGGGTTGGAGAGGGATCGGAGGCAGAAGCCAAGAAGAGCTTTCCATTAGGACTAGGCATGCAAGAAGATAGGGCACAAAGGGAGGAAGAAGGAAGAGAGTGAAGTTTAGGAATAAGGATCATGGTTAAAGTGAAATTAGAGTATGAGATAGTCTGATATTGGAACCCTACTGGACTCTATGCTATCACCTCCACATAAAAAGAAAAGTGCCTTAACGGCAAGCAATAGATTAAACCTAACAAGAGCTGAGCCTTAAGGGACAGTAACAACGAAATGGAGTAGTAATAATGGAACACATCATAGTTGATTTAGTAGTAGGATAAAATTTGATTTACAATGATATACAGAATTGCCACTAGGGCATAGCCTTTATATTGTTGCCATTACTGGTCATATAGAAGTAGTTTTTTTTCTTGTTTTCTAATTTGAGAAGAAGAGTCTATTTTCTCTCTTTATTAGATTTGCTCGTCTTCTTCGATTCAAATGATTCGAGAGCGACTCTATTGTGAGGAAGGCCCTGACACTTGTAGCCAGATTCAGATAATGTGTCTTTTCACAATTTCTCCCTGCATTAAGGCCTTCGATAATTTTAATTTACTGGGGTAGCTATTTGTGCCCAACCCTGGACTCCTCCCATAAATCCATCTTCTTCTCCTGTGCGGCCTTTAGTGAAATTCAACTCATATACTATAGTATATTTTCTACTTGCCGCAACTGTCAAAGATATATGTTAGAATTTATAGTATATTATGTAGTCGTCAGCAATGGGTCATGATTATTGTGATTATGTAACTGTCAACATTGGGTCATGATTATTCGGATTATGTAATAGCCCAAATAACAAACAAAAAATCAAGTGATTATTCAGCCTTTGTAATTGCCCAAGTAATCATCAAATACATGCTTAATCTACTTATTGTGTTCTTGATAACATGATGTGTTTCATATCGCATCAACGAAAACATGACTTGTCAATAAGACATGTCATTCCTACTATGATATACACATATTGTATTATCAATCACACAATTTATGTGTTATGCATGTATGTGCATGTATTGAGCATATTGTATTATCGATAACACGATATGTGTGCTCTGCATCTATATCTATGCACTGAATATTGTGTTATCAATAACATGATATATGGACTTAGCATATATTCAAAATTGCAAGAACCTGATTGCTGCTGCTTAATCCCATAGAAATGACACGTCGAGAGCCTCCCATGCCGTGTGAGTGGAGAATGGATGACCGACAAAGATTTCTGGACCAATTGGAGAATCTTGTGCTAAAAATCACTTCTCGAACTCCAAAATATACACAACTAACGATTGGATATTCCAAATGTCTGGTCAGAAATCAAAACTTCCGGTTGGATATTGAAAAGAGAATTACAAGAAGTGAAAGAAAAGGAAAATTTTAAAATTTTACTATTTGTTACAGTACCTATAAATAGTAATCATGGGTTATTGTTCATTGTTTTCAACCTTTAACCCTACTATAGTACCTGCATGCTACTTTTTTTTCTTGCTTCTTCTTCATTTTTTCGGCTTTGGACTTTGATTCTTTCACTCTTAATTGGAACTGAGAAGAAGAGATGGTTCAGAGATAAAACTCCAATTATGAAATCATGCTCTTTGTTTTTAATCTTGTTGGGCAAAATTTTTTCTCATAATTCAAGCCATCAATTTTGACCCATAATGACTTACTTTCTATTTATTCTCCCTTCCTTTTATCCTTCTTTCTTGCATATCACTTCTTTCTCTATTTAGTTCTCTTTCCTTATTTGAATTATGTTCTTCTTCATGCTCTATTCTCAGCAATTTTTCTATTCATACGATCTAGACATCTAAATGTGGATTGGCTGCAATTTGGACATGGCTTGCTCTATTTCTTTGGCTGCTTCCTTTCCTTCTCTAATAACTCCCTTCTTAAGATTTCTTCTTGCTCAATTATTTCCATCTTTACTTCCAGTTTCCTTTCTTTCCTTGTATTTCTCTATTCAGCCCCTTCAATGACAGTTATTTCTTTGGTAAGCTTCAGTATGTTTTGGTCTAGTGCTTTATTTTTGGATGTTCCTTGCTGGAGTCTACTTTCCATATTGCTTTACCTGTTGTCATTAGTTTATTCTCCATGTGAATCTACCTTTTATTTCTTCTTGTGCATTGGGTCTTGAATTGGTAGACAACTTCTTTTTAATTTTGCACTTTACTTGTTAAAAACCTATTGGCTGAACTCTGCGTTCTTTGTTCTTTCCTCTTCTTGTACTAATGCCGAGCTCCTCCTCCACTTTAATTGACTTTTCTCTGATTTTCATGTGAGAGATATTATAATTAAACTTGTAAATTCCTAACAATAGTACACATCAAAGATTGGTGGAACTGCAAATGAGGTGGCAAGGGCTTAACCACCCTAGTCAGTGAAAGAGAAGAAAAATTAGGGGGCTTAAAAATAGAAAATAGTAAGAACTACAGAGGAGAGCAAGCCTGAAGCTACTAAACTGTGAGGCTGGTGTCATGAGTGGTGTTTAGCACAGACCTGCTAGCATGCACATATAAAATAAAAATAAAAATATCACAATAATTTTACCTTGATAACAAAAGCATCTCCCTTTAATTTAACTTTCCTCTGTTCCAAATTTCAGGCATATACCCATGCTAAAAAGCTCGTGTGAGTAACTTTGCACCATAGGGCACGTTAACTTAATAATTTTCTCACCCGAGGAACAAAATCGACAATAAGGCCCTCGAACTTTTGAACCATCTGATAGTGGCCTCAGGATAACATTGGCAATTCTCTCACAACTGCGACAAATGTACATGTGAGAGTAATCACTGAGTGTAAAAAGCCTTTCATGCAAATTTGCTGAAGCACCGTGAGCTAATAAGCAATCACGTTCCATCTCTCCAAACTTCAGGCCCCCAAATCGCTTCCGATCGGCAACTGGTTGACGAGTAAGTGGGTGAACAGGTCCCGTGTTCCTAAATTTCAGCTTATCTTCAGCCATATGGATAAGCCTCTGGTAAAAGGTGGGACCAATGAAGATAACCCGATCAATGCTTTCACCATTACGCCCATCATAAAATTTCTCTGCCCCCCATCTCTGAAAGCCCGCCCTGCAGTTCAATTGGTAATATATAAAAAAATTGGCAAATAAGGTAAGCAGGAGAAATGCATTTGCATTTGACAGGCCATACCATAAAATCTGAGATACAACAATTAGGACTATATTTACCTGTGGAGCTGCTCTGATATTCTTTCAACAGAGGGAGTTGAAAAAGGCGTGGCACATCTCGTGGACCCTCCCATTGCAATTCCCTTTCCAAGGGCAGCCTCAAGCAGCTGGCCAGGAGTTTGTCGGGTAGGAAATGCATGTGGATTAATGACGATATCAGGAACTATTCCCTGATTTGTAAAAGGAAAATTCTCTTGCTTCTCCAAAAAGCCAATCACTCCTTTTTGACCATGCATCGAAGAAAACTTATCTCCAAGGCATGGCATTCTTACCTGTAGTATATGAGTTAAAAAATATTAAAACGTGACAATCACAGTTATGATATTGATACAGACTGAAAATCGGGTCTATTATTCATGCACATGCATTACAAAGACTAGAATGCATTTTTTTGTACAAAGGAAAAAGGAAGCTAAATGTCACCCCCCCCCCCCCCACACACACACACATCACACAAAAAGCAACACTATTTTATCAACATCTGACTTACGATATCAAATTAGGAACGGGAACACAAAGAAAGACAAAGAATTAGAAGGCAGAAACACCTGTCGTAATGAAACAGCAGCATAATTTTTTCCCTCATCATTGGCAGAAAGTACAACTTTCTGCACCTTCCCTCTTTCAGTGTGTTTCAACTTGATGCTGAAGTCAGTGCCAGATTCAGCAACCTTTCCAATGATTATGTCCCCACTTTCAAGGTTTGCTCCAACATATGGGAAACCATCGTCATCAAGGCTGTCCACCCTCCCAAATTTGGATTCTATTTTGCAGAAATTTACTGGATCCTTCACCTTATTGAATTGGTGTGTATGCTCCGTATAAGGCATCTAAAACGTGTCCAAATATTTTCGAAATGACATGAACATCAAGAAAGTTATTTGCGAAACATTCACCTACAAAGAACAATAAGACCATAATTGAGACGTGTAAAAATTAAATAAAAGTGCGACTTAACTCAAATATGTGCTTAACCTACCAATGTCACCTGAATTAATTAATAATTAAATTAAACTACTAATATTTATCTTAACATAAATAAACCTTAATTAACCCTAAATTAGCCTAATCTTACACTAGCAAATAAGGTAAAAAGGTGTACAAAATATATAAAAACCACACGCATGAATAGGTAAAACTTTTAAGTCATATCCCTCTAATTATCTTTTTTTTTAATAAAAAAATCCCCATATTCTCAATAGACCAACTTCGGTGACCATTTCCAGTGAAAAACTCCAAAAATCTTCTCCGGTTAACAACTTTGGAATTGGGTGATACAGGGTGAGGTAAAAACCAATAACACAAAGAATTTTATGGGGTGTAAATTCCAACACTCGATAGAAAAAGGGTACAACACAAAGAAAATGTTGTTCAAATGAGTAATTTGCCATGCTAATTTATCCTACCCACCCCCTTTAACATGGTAGGTAGATATCTATTGTCTATGCAAATTAGACAGTGAATATCCACCATGTACGTTATATGGGCGAGGTGGCTAGCTAAATTTGGGTAGAAGTACTCTTCCATAAAAAAACATGTATCACTCTTCATTTACAAAATAACTCCTTATTTTGGTTAAATTTTTTTCATTAGATGCTTCACGCTTGACAATTCGAATATGCAAGTAGAATACACAAAATACAGCTCTGAATCATGTAGAATACAACTTTTCTTAAAAAAAAAATATTTTCCCATTTTGGCAAAACAAATTATTGTGGGGCTCTCAAGCAAATTCTCCTCTCGTGATAGTCAAAGCCTTTTAGGATTTGCACTCAACAAAACTAAAGGATTCTTTTATTCTCTCCATGAGGCTTTTGTGAAAGAGTTGGCTAGTCAAGTTTTGAAAAACACACGTAGAATTGTTTATGAACATGAAACATACACACATAGTATATTTATGTAAAACCATGTGGAAAAGACATATGCTAGGAAGAGACACCAAAACCCTTCTTAAAGAGATGTTTTTAATTGTTAAAATATGAAACGGTGCATGAAGTGATCGATCACCCTCACACAATGATCGATCGGTTTTTAAAAATGACATCACAATACCTTTAACAATTGATAGCTTTGCACTAGAGATTGATCAATTTCAAAATATGACATCACTTAACTTGAACAATCAATCGCACTACATGAACGATTGATCATTTGGTTTATTGTAAAAACTAGAAAAACCAAATAACCGAGCAATCGTTGGTAACTTTTTAAGATAAAAACACAATAATCCTCCACTTTTTATCATAAATAGTAAACACAAAACTAGCCAACAATTCTATGGACATTTCACTGAGTACAAGAAGGTTTCTTTCAAATTGAACCTCCAATTAGTACAAGAACTACAAAGCTAAGCAGAAGTTTGTGGTGTGTCACCAATATTGAACCACCCACTCTAGATACAAAGCCAGTAATTTCGCACATAACAAAACATTAAGCCTCTATGATAGTAACAAAATCACATGCTCAATACTTACAGGGCCATGTATAATCTTGGTTCTCGGAAGACAGTCTGGGAAGTAAACCATTTTCTTCTATAAGAAAAGACATCACTTATATGTCTTCATAAGAAGACAACTTGTTCTTACCCATTAAAATTTGCGTCAGTGGTAAACTTGGGATTGGTTGGGTTACTAATGTTATTGACCAAACTCAACAAGGGTTTCAGCCCCATCTCCGAAGTTGTCACTCTCACTACCTCATGCGGAAGATCCTTCGTAAGAGGATCAACCAAGTTTTTACTTGACCTCACATAAGCAAATGTAATGACCTCATCTTGTAACAATTGCCTCACATACTAATGTCTAAGACTAATGTATCTGGACTTGATGTTAAATACACTACTATATGCTCATGCTACAGTAGCCTCACTATCACTATTGATAGATATAGGCGGCATTGGACTAGGCTACAACTTGATGACCAACAACAAGTTCCCAATCTATTCAGTTTCTCTTCCCGTCGCAGCTAAGGCAATGAACTCAAATTTCATATTTGAATGAGAGATAACGGTTTGTTCCTTGGAAGCCCAAGACACAACTCCTCCTCCTATGATAAAAACCCATCCTGAGGTAGATTTGTTATCCCTAATTCTAGACCCATTTCATCCCTCAAGGACATATATATAATCCCCATAATAAAGTTTATAGTCCTTATTATGCTTGAGATAATTAAAGACTCTTCCATTGGCCTTCGAATGCTCACCACTGGGATTACTTATGTACCTGCTCAATTTAAAACAACATATATGATTTCTATCCCAATGCAATGCATTGCATACATCACACTACCAATTGCACTAAAAAATTCTAATTGGGCAACTAATCTTCCAATATTCACATTTAAGGTAACACTATTATCACAAGGGTTTAGAAAATCTTTAAATCCAAGATGATTAAATTTTGCAAGAATTTTCTGAATATAACATATCTAAAAATATACACCCCACTATTAAGGGTGTTAATGAGTCGAGTATTGGGCTTAATTGGCTTGAAATCGAACTGCTGAAGCTTGGCTCGAAGCTCGAACAAGCTCAAAATTTTTAGCTCAAGCTTGGCTCGAATTGGAAATCCAAAGTTTAACTCAAACTTGAGCTTGAACTGCAATAAGTGAATCGTGAGCCTAGTCTCGAATAGGGATATATCGCACATACCAAGATACTTTTAGTATTAAATATTAATAAATACACTTCAACAAGTATTACGACTACACCTCAAACATCTGAGTCACTATCAAATAAAAAATTATGACAAATGAGTTTTAGTTACATATACTCAAAAAAGGCAGTGTTCCTCTCTTTATGTGCATATAATCACTAAAAAAGATGCAAAAAATAAAAAACTCACTTAGGCAGCATTACCATCTACTTTTTCGTATCTTATTTTATTTACATGCTTATAAATCACTCATAAAAAAACTATTCCTTAGCCTTAGTACGCCTCTAAGAAATTCCAAGTATATGTAAAAAAAATATCTTATATACTCCCTTCGTCCTTAGATTAATAACTCCATTTGATTTTTAAAAATGAACTAATCAAATGGAGCTATTAATCTAGGATAGAGGGAGTATGTCATAAATATATATTTAAATTAATAATTATATTTATATAATATATATAAGTATTATTTATGTATAATTTTAAAATTACATTTGGGTTTGAGTTCGAGCTCGAGTCAATTAGAGTCGAGTTCGAGTTTTATTTGAGCCGAGTTGAGTCGAACAGAGGTATGCTCGAACTCGACTCGAGCCAATCCTAGCTGGGCCTGCTCGACAAGTTGGCTCGCTATTTAACATCCCTACCCACTATACCTTATTACCTTGATACCTATGATTGTATCAACTTCACCCAGATCCTTCATCTTGAAGCTTGAAGTCAAATACTTATTGTTTTTAGTCACCCCCACTATGTTGCTACTCATAATCAACATGTCATCCACATACAAACATACCACCATGAAATAGGCATTAGTAGACTTAGTATAAATACATTTGTCAACATAATTATATTTAAATTCACTTGAGAGAATGACTGAGTTAAATTTCTCAGTTTATAGCTAGGTGCTTATTGTGAACGGATGTCCACAACAGCATGGCAGCCGGCGTAGGGGAAGGGAGCGGCGCAGGAAAGCTGGGAGAGGGGAGAGGGGACAGCATGGCCGCCAGATAGGGAGGAGAGGCAGGGGAGAAGCATGGATAATTAGATAATTGATTAATCATTCATAATCTAAATTAGGGCATAGCCCTTACACTTAAATAGACTAACTAAGTGGACTCATTAACAGGCGCCTAAGGCTCATTAACATAATTAAAAGAAAACCCTAATTAACCTATTAACCTAAATGCCCTTATTACATAATTACCTAATTACCCTAACACGTGACCCTAGTAACAGCCCCTAGGACATTCACATCAGTGCTTATTTAAGTCCATATATTAACTTCACAAGTTTGCATGCTTTCTTCTCTATACTAGGAAGCACAAAACCTTCCACTTAGTCCATGTAGATCTCCTTTAAAAAATATAGTTTTAACATACATTTCGTGTATTCAAAATTTAAATATGGATGCTAATGCAAACATTATTCTAATAGAAGAGAGACGCGCTATGGGATCATAAGTAATGAAATAATTAATCCCCTCTTCCTATCTGAAAACTTAAGCTACTAGTCTAGCTTTGAAGGTATGGACATTATAGAGTCCATCTCATCAATAGCTCCTTCCAAAAAATGGAATATCAAGAAGTCATTGCCTTTTAATAGGTCCAAGTATGATCCTCCACATTAGGAACAATCGGTATTTTATTCACAACATGATCCCTATTAAGTTCTACTAAAATCACAATATGATCTAGAGATATAAAATTTGGTTAAAGCGTCTTTTCCAATATAGGCCTCAAACTTCTCAATTCAAATAAACGATCAGGAACCACCTTGATTTTAGCATAATCCCAATAAAAATTGTTTCAAGAAATTCAACATGTCTAGATTCAACAATCACATTTGATTCCAAGTTAAGTAATCTTTAGGACTTGCAATTGTTAGTGCATCCCACAAATACACATTTAATGGCTCTAGGACCCAACTTGGTCATTCTAAGATTAAGGACCCTTTAGTAATCCACACACCCCTACACTTTTAAGTATGCCAAATTCGGTGTCTCTCCCTTCCACAATTCATATGGTTTGAGGTGATTTCCTAAAAGGAATCAAATTTAACACATGACTTTGAGTCAACATAGCTTTACCCCACAAGTTCAAAGGTAACAGAGGTGGGTGGAAGACACTTGCATGACACCCAGTTCCCAATATCATGACTATTACATCACATCCATGGATGTGTTCGTTATAAATTATAAAACGGGAGACCAAACCTCTTGGAGGATTTGGCTTAGAAGAAGTCTAAAGATGCAACTACGATTCATCACCCAGTATTAGTGCACTTGTGGAGTGAGGACTTCATAAGAAGGTGAGTGGTGTTTAGTGAGCTTTCACCTCTCACATGATAAGCGTGAGTTGGTTACGAGGAACTTGAGGGTGGACGGAGAGAAGGCTGCCAAAGTGAGTTGAGGCTTAAGGGAAGGGGTGAAGTGACGTTGTGGAGTGAAGACTTCATGAGAAGGTGAGTGGTATCTAGTGAGCTTTCACCTCTCACATGATGAGGGTGAGCTAATTACGAGGAACTTGAGGGTGGATAGAGAAAGGGCTTCCAAAGTGAGTTGAGGCCTTGAGGAAGTTTTCAAAAAGAGGAAGGATGCCTTGGGAGGGAGGGGCAAGGGGAAAAAATTGGGAGAGCAAAAAAAAATAGGGGATGAATAGCGGGGAGATCAACCCAAAGAAATCAATTGGCTCGGTATTATTTTTAAAACAATACGTAAAGCTAATGATAAAGAACCCAAGGCTAATATTTATGTACCATATCCGGAGTTCCATGAGAATTAATCATAGAAAATCAGTTAGGAAAATATTTTCCTTCTAAATCACTAAATAGGTCTTTATCAGAGGCAAAAAGGCCCTTTCTAGTCGAAATGAATTTATAAGGTTATTGTTAGGAAAGGTGGTACATTTATGAAAAAGAGCTACCGTCAAGTTTCCTCGAAATACTATTTTTATTTCCTTAGCTTCATCATCCCTCTTCTCAAATAATAGAACCATAAGTGCAAATTTTCAGTGAGTGCTGACCAAACAAAATGGATCATAAAATAAAATAATACATAAACTAAACCTAACATTTGTACTTAATAAAGAGGTAGGGGCACACTTTTTTTTCTGAAAATATAACATCAACATGTACTAAAAAGAAGTTTTACACTTTCGGTAAAATTTACTCAGAAAAATTCGAGGTTTTATGACACAAAATTGGAATGGAACTAGCCTAAACAGTCAACAATGAAAGGATCCGGTATTCATATATCAGCTTAATCATGCGAGATAGTACATATCACGAATTATAAACAACACATAAGACCCAAAAGAATTGCAAGGTGATAGTTTCCATCTGTATCAGGCAGTTAGGCAAAAATTTGCCCCTGCACAGCTCCATTCTTTCTCCAAATGCCCTTTCCTCTATGATGAACTCTATAGTTCTTTACATCATCATCACTGAGCTAATGAAATCTATCAAGTTCCACATGAGCTCCCTCATCATCAAGAACAGAAAATTCCTTATTTCCTGCAGCCTCTCTCCCTAATTCTTTTACTTTGTTCATCGCTTTTAATCTCTTGCTCTCTAGCATACATTCTATTTTTTTTCCATTATCCACAAAACTTACCCTTCACCATCCTCGAAGTAAAAATTCTCCTTTTTGCAATCTCATCAATCATCGCCAGAAACTGGATTAGTTCAGCTCCCACATATCTTTTCCCTTCTCGAATCATCAAATCGCCACTCTACCAAGATCATCAATGGAGCCAACAACAATATAAATCTACCCGTAATAAAAATGATAGCTCAAGAGAACCGATAAAAACAGAGAACTAATAGCTCAAGACAAAATTTACAGAATCATTGAACATCATGAGTCAAACAACCAATGAAAACAGAGAAATAATAGCTCAAGCCAAAAATCAGAGAACCAAATGACATCAATGTAACCCTTCTGATCAAAACTAAATCAAACCCACAAATTGGCAGAGCATATATAAATGATATTGGATAAAACAAATAATTAGATATAAAATCATAATAAATCTGATGGAGTGAGTATAGGCTGACCCTTATCAATTAAATATAAAATCATATTACAAATTAACTTTGTATACATTAGAAGATTAGTTTATGCGCTTAAAATTGCAAATAGAAAATAATATAAATTTAGAAAAACCTCACTTCTTTTCCAATAGGAACAAATAAACCTTGCTTCCTATTTAATTTCAAGTTTCTACAAAAATGAAAAAGGAATCACAAATATCGAGAAAAAACTCAATCCAATCCCATCAACCGAAATTAATAGCCAACTACTATTACACTCCACATTAAATATTTGAAATTAGTGTTCGCCATACAAAATTCAGTGTGACGGTCCACCCTATCTCCAGTAATTTTGCCCAGAGGATTCTATTTTTTCACTCTCATTGAAGAAAAGCTTCTTCCAAAATCAAATTCTCCACTTTTTTTAAAAAAAGGAAAAAATGTACCCCTCTACTCAACAACAACCGCAAATCACCACAAAAGTTTCCATTTACAGCCTCAAAATCAAACGAACAAGGAAAAAAAATGAGAGATATAAAGAGGAATAAAAAGAGAAGCTGCAGCTCAACAAAAACCTTCAAATGCCTAAATTACATTATAAAAATAATTTAGTCACTACATTTTAGTTATTTGGGCACTGTCATTGATATAATTGCCACTTACCATGCTTGGGTTCTCCTTTTCTTCTTAGATGTTATTGTCTCTACATAGTAAGAATCTGAATTGTATGAATACTTTTATGTTGGAGCAAAACATACCTCTCCCTCATTCCATCCTTTTAACACTTGTCCTACCTCCATTCAATCTTAAGCTGCAAGCAAAAGACGATCATATGTCAGTGAACACATCCAAACAAAACCGGTAGAATTCACTTGATTCAGAAACATCTGTCCACAAAAAAAGGCAAAAATGAGCCTGAGAAAAAAAGAAAAAGGCAAAAATGAGCCTGAGAAAAAAAGAAAAAAGGCAAAAATGAGCCTAAGGAAAAAAAAAAGGCAAAAATGAGCCTGAGAAAAAAAAAAGGCAACAATGAGCCTGACATAAAAAGAAAAAAGAAAAAATGAGCCTGAGAAAAAATCGAAAATTTTCTTCTGCAGGAATTCATTTTTTCTAAAGTAAAGTAATTAAAAACAAACTTTGTGATTATCATTAAAAACCATAATTCCATATGTCTCTGTCCCACAAAGTAAAAAATTGTCGCACTAACTTATTGAGACAACTACATGATGGTCTTTAAGTCATTTTGTATTCTGAATGTACCATAAAATTTTAAGGAACAAAGGCAAAATTGTGCATAGTCGGACTTGAATGAACTAGAAAATATAACATCAACATGTACTAAAAAGTTCTTTTTCTTTTTTTCTCAGGCTCATTTTTGCCTTTTTTTTTTCAGGCTCATTTTTGCCTTTTTTTTCCTCAGGCTCAGCTTTTTTGTCTTTTTTTCTCAGGCTCATTTTTGCCTTTTTCTTTTTTTCTCAGGCTTATTTTTGCCTTCTTTTTTTCTCAGGCATCTCTTCATGCTTCCAGCATCAACAGGTTTCCTCCGGCTTGATCAGGCTTCCTCTTTAGGCTCCTCTTCAGGCAGTATATACAAAGGGGGCCTTCCAAAGTATATAATCACATTACAAACATTGAACCAACAAAAAAAAAAGAGCAAAAAATATCTTATATCTGTATACACAGTTCAGAATTTGTATATTTCAGAAAAGATTCAATTGGACATGGAACGTAAAGACCCCCTTTTTAGGGGAAAAAAGATATATTCACAAATCAAGAGAATAAATCATGAAAATTAATCAAATATTAACTACCTCGAAACAAGAACAATCCAATCTTTTAATCTAGCTCTTGTCAGTTATCTGAACTGCAAGTCAAGAGATCAAATATCTAAGACTCAAATGGCTAAGTAAAAATATATGATAAATTTCCTGAGACAGAACTATGGGACAATAAAATATTAAGTTCAACTTTTATCTTTATCATTTAACTCTTGTGAGTAAGACGAATTCACTACATCGTCGGCACTCGGAAAAATTCGAGGTTTTATGACACAAAATTGGAATGGAACTAGCCTAAACAATCAACAATGAAGACCACAGAATTCACGGATCCAAAGCAAACAATCAACAATGAAAGGATCCGGTACTCATATGTCAGCTTAATCATGCGAGATAGTACATATCACGAATTATAATCGACACATAAGACCCAAAAGAATTGTGCAATAAACACAATACTTAAGCCAAAACCGATCAATAAGTATAAAAAAAAGTTCAATTCTACATGTAAACAAAGTATCCGAAAATCAAACAGAATATCAAAATTCCTTATCTAGCAATCATCAGCTAGCTCAGTCACAACATCAGCAAAAATTACCAAAAAAAATAACAACTTAAGTTTCCAAATGGTTTGCATAACCAGCACAAATAATTGAAGTATCAAGGTAAGACAGGAAGTATGTCAAAATCTAATTTCTCCGTGCAGTCCCAGCCAAGAAGCTGAATCTCCACACAAACAGACCAAATTTATGAAGCAAAAACAAGGCTCTCCAAATTCAGATCCTCAAGATCCAGCAACTCAACCAGTTTTTTGAATGACAGCGGAATCACACTAAGGCCTAACAGATGCAGTCATGAATGAGAAACAAGCCCGTTAAAGACCCAAAAAATGGCAAAAAAGAGAAGACCCACAAAACGAAAACAGCCAAGTAAGAGATCTCGATTGCCACACCTTCCGTTTCTGATTCTGGTTTCTTGCAGAGAGAGTAGTGCTGGCAGTTGAAATTTTGAGGTCAGAAACTGGTTTCTTCAGGCTTCCAGCTTCTTCAGGTTTCCTCCGGCTTGAGGCTAACATTCCCATCAATTTGAGCTTCATGGTAACATTCCCATCAATTTGAGCCTGTAAGAAACAGAATAAATATGTATCAAATCATACAAAAGATGTATACATAGCCTATCATTAGACATAGAGAGCCTATCATTAGACATAGAGCATCGGCTCTTGTTTTGAACTCAACACACATCTATAACCTATTTGGAAGATTAACATGAAAATGAATAAATTTACTTAAATAAAACTACCACAAAATACATAAATTTACAAAGAAAATCAGCATACCAAATAACAAACAAAAAAATTCAAGACACTCACTAAATATTTCTATCAGATGGGCTTCATTTATATTTCTTGTCAATTGTTCAACATAAAGGGACCAAGGACTCAGGGAACGGGAGAAGCCGTTTTGTAACAGTTTAAGAATGCATAATAAAATAAGTGCATAAATAAAAAACGCATCCAATATTTAAAAAAACTGTATCTTACATCAGGCCAAGATGACAAAAACACCCACAAAATGAATCAGTACTACCTTATTTATGACAAAAAACTCTTAAGACATGATCAATGGCATGGCCAACTCAACCAGCTTCAGTCATTATGTGATGCAAAGGCTGAGTTCTAAAAACTTAAAACCACTTCCAACATTGTTGTAATCACACACAAGTGCTAAGAGCGACAAGATAAACACTGAAATCCATGAAGGCTGCATTCGTAGCTATTCCGCACAAGCAAAGCACTCAGCAATAGTTTACTAAGGTTCTCCACCAAGCCAATTCCTTTGAATTAAGAGTATAAGACGATCTAAGCTGATATTCATTAGATTTCTTTTCCAATAGGAACAAATACACCTTGCTTCCTATTTAATTTCAAGTTTCTACAAAAATGAAAAAGGAATCACAAATATCGAGAAAAAACTCAATCCAATCCCATCAACCGAAATTAACAGCCAACTACTATTACACTCCACATTAAATAATTGAAATTAGTGTTCGCCATACAAAATTCAGTGTGACGGTCCACCCTATCTCCAGTAATTTTGCCAAGAGGATTCTGTTTTTTCACTCATTGAAGAAAAGCTTCTTCCAAAATCAAATTCTCCACTTTTTTTAAAAAAAGGAAAAAAAGTATCTTCAGTTATCTCATCCTCAAAGTCAATTTCTTTCCTCAGTGCCGCCTCCTCATTCCTCGGCTTTGTTGGAATTGGCTTCCCCTCTACTCAACAACAACCGCAAATCACCACAAAAGTTTCCATTTACAACCTCAAAATCAAACGAACAAGAAGGAAAAAAATGAGAGATATAAAGAGGATTATTTGGGCACTGTCATTGATATAATTGCCACTTACCATGCTTGGGTTCTCCTTTTCTTCTTAGATGTTATTGTCTCTACATAGTAAGAATCTGAATTGTATGAATACTTTTATGTTGGAGCAAAACATACCTCTCCCTCATTCCATCCTTTTAACACTTGTCCTACCTCCATTCAATCTTAAGCTGCAAGCAAAAGACGATCATATGTCAGTGAACACATCCAAACAAAACCGGTAGAATTCACTTGATTCAGAAACATCTGTCCACATTCAACTTCCAGTGACAACATTTTTGTTTTTTAATATAGAAAAGAAATCATCTTAAACAAGTCCATTTTCAGAGATTAAAAAATATAACAAGGTGTAGCTAAACTTCTATATATGCTCTCAATTCTAAAGTACGAAAATGATCTGATCATAGAAAGTACCATAATTTTCATACCGCAAAGGAAGTGGACCTGACTGAAGAATGTTTTGTGAACAGAGAGGTGAATAAATATCTCAAATTTACCACAAAAAGTCCTGTTTACATATGCATTTCCCAGTCCATTAAAATAAATAAATAAATACATTAAAAAATCTTTGTGATCTTTTTTGCTCAGGCTCATTTTTGCCTTCTTTTTTTCTCAGGCTCATTTTTGCCATCTTTTTTTCTCAGGCTCATTTTTGCCTTTTTTTCTTTTTTTTCAGGCTCATTTTTGCCTCTTTCTTTTTTTCTCAGGCTCAGCTTTTTTGTCTTTTTCTTTTTTTCTCAGCCTCATTTAGCCTTTTTCTTTTTTTCTCAGGCTCATTTTTGCCTTTATTTTTTCTCAGGCTCATTTTTGCCTTTTTTTTTCTCAGGCTCATTTTTGCCTTTTTTTTTCTCAGGCTCATTTTTGCCTTTTTTTTTCTCTTGCTCAGGCTCATTTTTGCCTTTTTTTCTTTTTTTCTCAGGCTCATTTTTGCCTTTTTTTCTTTTTTCTCAGGCTCATTTTTGCCTTTTATTTCTTTTTTTTTTCTCAGGCTCATTTTTGCCTTTTTTCTTTTTTTCTCAGGCTCCTTTTTGCCTTTTTTTCTTTTTTTCTCAGGCTCATTTTTGCCTTTTTTTCTTTTTTCTCAGGCTCATTTTTGCCTTTTATTTCTTTTTTTTCTCAGGCTCATTTTTGCCTTTTTTTTTTTTTCTCTGGCTCATTTTTGCCTTTTTTCTTTTTCTCGGCTCATTTTTTGCCTTTTTTCTTTTTTTTTTCTCGGCTCATTTTTGCCTTTTTTTCTTTTTTTTCTCAGGCTCATTTTTGCCCTTTTTTTTCTTTTTTTCTCGGCTCATTTTTGCCTTTTTTTTCTTTTTTTCTCAGTCTCATTTTTGCCTTTTTTCTTTTTTCTCGGCACATTTTTGCCTTTTTTCTTTTTTTCTCGGCTCATTTTTGCCTTTTTTCTTTTTTTTCTCAGGCTCATTTTTGCCTTTTTTTTTCTTTTTTTCTCATGCTCATTTTTGCCTGTTTTTTTTCTCAGGCTCATTTTTGCCTTTTTTTTTCTTTTTTTCTTAGGCTCATTTTTGCCTTTTTTCTTTTTTTCTCAGTCTCATTTTTGCCTTTTTTCTCGGCTCATTTTTGCCTTTTTTTTTCTTTTTTTCTCAGGCTCATTTTTGCCTTTTTTTCTTTTTTTCTCAGGCTCATTTTTGCCTTTTTTTCTTTTTTTCTCAGGCTCATTTTTGCCTTTTTTTTCTTTTTTCTCAGGCTCATTTTTGCCTTTTTTCTTTTTTTCTCAGGCTCATTTTTGCCTTCTTTCTTTTTTTCTCGGCTCGTTTTTGCCTTTTTTCTTTTTTTTCTCAGCTCATTTTTGCCTTTTTTTTCTTTTTTTCTCAGGTTCATTTTTGCCTTTTCTTTTCTTTTTTTCTCAGGCTCATTTTTGCCTTTTTTTCTTTTTTTCTCAGGCTCATTTTTGCCTTTTTTTCTTTTTTTCTCAGGCTCATTTTTGCCTTTTTTCTCTTTTTCTCAGGCTCATTTTTGCCTTTTTTTCTTTTTTTACTTAGGCTCAGGCTCAGGCTTCTCTTCATGCTTCCAGCTTCTACAGGTTTCCTCCGGCTTGATCAGGCTTCCTCTTTAGGCTCCTCTTCAGGCAGTATATAATCACATAATCAAATATTAACTACCTCGAAACAAGAACAATCCAATCTTTTAATCTAGCTCTTGTCAGTTATCTGAACTGCAAGTCAAGAGATCAAATCATGAAACAGAATAATCTATCTAAGACTCAAATGGCTAAGAAGTAAAAATATATGCAAAATTTCCTGAGACAGAACCATGGGACAATAAAATATTAAGTTCAACTTTTATCTTTATCATTTAACTCTTGTGAGTAAGACGAATTCACTACATCGTCGGCACTCGGAAAAATTCGAGGTTTTATGACACAAAATTGGAATGGAACTAGCCTAAACAATCAACAATGAAGACCACAGAATTCACGGACCCAAAGCAAACAATCAACAATGAAAGGATCCGGTACTCATATGTCAGCTTAATCATGCGAGATAGTATATATCACGAATTATAATCGACACATAAGACCCAAAAGAATTGTGCAATAAACACAATACTTAAGCCAAAACCGATCAATAAGTACAAAAAAAAGTTCAATTCTACATGTAAACAAAGTATCCGAAAATCAAACAGCATATCAAAATTCCTTATCTAGCAATCATCAGCTAGCTCAGTCACAACATCAGCAAAAATTACCAAAAAAAATAACAACTTAAGTTTCCAAATGGTTTGCATAACCAGCACAAATAATTGAAGTATCAAGGTAAGACAGGAAGTATGTCAAAATCTAATTTCTCCGTGCAGTCCCAGCCAAGAAGCTGAATCTCCACACAAACAGACCAAATTTATGAAGCAAAAACAAGGCTCTCCAAATTCAGATCCTCAAGATCCAGCAACTCAACCAGTTTTTCGAATGACAGCGGAATCACACTAAGGGCTAATAGATGCAGTCATGAATGAGAAACAAGCCCGTTAAAGACCCAAAAAATGGCAAAAAAGAGAAGACCCACAAAACGAAAACGGCCAAATAAGAGATCACGATTGCCATACCTTGCGTTTCTGATTCTGGTTTCTTGCAGAGAGAGTAGTACTGGCAGTTGAAATTTTGAGGTCAGAAACTGGTTTCTTCAGGCTTCCAGCTTCTTCAGGTTTCCTCCGGCTTGAGGCCAACATTCCCATCAATTTGAGCTTCATGGTAACAGTCCCATCAATTTGAGCTTCATGGTAACAGTCCCATCAATTTGAGCTTCATGGTAACATTCCCATCAATTTGAGCCTGTAAGAAACAGAATAAATATGTATCAAATCATACAAAAGATGTATACATAGCCTATCATTAGACATAGAGCATCGGCTCTTGTTTTGAACTCAACACACATCTATAACCTATTTGGAAGATTAACATGAAAATGAATAAATTTACTTAAATAAAACTACCACAAAATACATAAATTTACAAAGAAAATCAGCATACCAAATAACAAACAAAAAAATTCAAGACACTCACTAAATATTTCTATCAGATGGGCTTCATTTACATTTCTTGTCAATTGTTCAACATAAAGGGACCAAGGACTCAGGGAACGGGAGAAGCCGTTTTGTAACAGTTTAAGAATGCATAATAAAATAAGTGCATAAATAAAAAACGCATCCAATATTTAAAAAAACTGTATCTTACATCAGGCCAAGATGACAAAAACACCCACAAAATGAATCAGTACTACCTTATTTATGACAAAAAACTCTTAAGACATGATCAATGGCATGGCCAACTCAACCAGCTTCAGTCATTACGTGATGCAAAAGCTGAGTTCTAAAAACTTAAAACCACTTCCAACATTGTTGTAATCACACACAAGTGTTAAGAGCGACCAGATAAACACTAAAATCCATGAAGGCTGCATTCATAGCTATTCCGCACAAGCAAAGCACTCTGCAATAGTTTACTAAGGTTCTCCACTAAGCCAATTCCTTTCAATTAAAAGTATAAGACGATCTAAGCTGATATTCATTAGATAATAGGAAAACGGTCATTTAGAGTATATAATACTGAATATGTACAATATATGACGGGTCTATGCTCGTTAAACTAAATAAAGCTCGGTCAGAAGAAGAGAGAAGATCATTAGGTAGAAGGAGGGACAGAAAAATTTTGAGGTCAGAAACTGCATATATGTCTAGAGACAACTTGTAAAAAAAGAACTCTTCAGTTCGTATTGAACGTACAAAAAAAAAATCAAAAATCATATTTTCCTTATCAATTAAAAAACAAGCCATACTCTGCATAATCTCTTTGATAAAAAGGCTTACAGACAGAACAGAAAACACAAAGTAAAACCGCATCCATTGTTCAATTACTTGCTGAATTGTTTCAAGACAGAATAGAAAACCTGACCGAAGCTAAATAGTCCACTAATTGAAAGAAAACTATTTTACAACTTGGAAGAGGAAAAACAAACAAAAACTGCAAAACAAAAGCACCTCCACAACAAACTGAAAGCCACTGTCTCAAATACAAAACCACCAGACAACGACACGCACATCATCATATGAGCTTAAAGATCAAACTCAAGCTTGACTAGTTACTGGTAGTAATTACTGGTACTAAGTAAAACATGATCAAGACGTTCACCAATTGTGAAAAAGATTATGTATATCAAATCTTTTGCAAAGAAAGCGCAAACCTTTTTCTTGGACGGGAGAGGGCTGCTGCTACGAGAGTCGGACTTGAGCGGAAGGAAGAATCGGAGTCGGAAGACCGTTTCTTGGACGGGAGAGGGCTGCTGCTACGAGAGTCGGACTTGAGCGGAAGGGGGAATCGGAGCCGGAAGACCTTTCCTTTTCTTGGACGGGAGAGGGCTGCTGCTACGAGTGTCGGACTTGAGCGGAAGGAAGAATCGGAGTCGGAAGACCTTTTCTTGGACGGGAGAGGGCTGCTGCTACGAGAGTCGGACTTGAGCGGAAGGGGGAATCGGAGCCGGAAGACCTTTCCTTTTCTTGGACGGGAGAGGGCTGCTGCTACGAGTGTCGGACTTGAGCGGAAGGGAGAATCGGAGCCGCAAGAAGAAGCGGGACGCCGAAGAAGAAGCGGATCTCGAATCGGACGGGGAGGCCAGCCGCCCTCGTAGGGGTTTCGCCATGGCTGCGCGAGGGGAACAAAGAAACCCTCTACCCTTCCTTCCATCGGCGTTGCAGGATTTGAAGAAGAAACCCCTACAAGAAGAAGCTCGGTTCCGGCGGCGATTTGGTCGCGGTCGATCAAGAGGGAGGCGTTGCGAGAATCAGCGGCAACGGTCGATCAGGAAGTTAACGGGTGCACGTGCTCTTCCGTCCCGTCCTTTTAAAGAGGTTAACGGAGACGTCCCCAGCAGATTCGCGTCTAAGCCGTTGGCTCAAGGCAGGTGGAGAGGAAGACAGCAGAAAGAGAGAGAGAGAGACCGAGATTAGAAAGTGTCTAAGCTCGTGATCATTGAGCGTCCACTGTATTTAAAAGCGTCGTTACCTTCAAGAAGTCCGCCTGATTTATTTCTTAGTTTTGATTAGAAAGAAGTCTCTTTATTATAATACTTTCTTAATTTTAATTAGCTTTATTATAGTTAAGTTTAAGACGGGAAATTTCCAACCCTAAATATTGAGAGGCATACGCCAAACCTTATTTTATTTTTCTCTCGTTTTTGTATTCCCTTTAGGGTGAAGACCTCACATTAGGTAATGAAACTAATCAACCCAACCTTTCACCCCTTATGAATTTTTGGTTGTCTCCTTAAAATCCAAGTTTTATTTTTTATCCTCTTTTTTCTTGCTATTTATGAGATAATTCATGCATAAGATTTAATTTGGGACTTCATCTTCTTGTCATGTATACACTTTTCCCCTTCATTTTTTTTAGGGAAAACTATTGTTACGTCCTAACAGTCTCATCTAATGACCAATACGTCCTGGCCAAAATAATAATGGCCAATGCATCCTCCCGTCGATTTTTTCTATACCTTTAAGTCCTACATTTTTACATCGATGCTATTATTTAATTGAAAAATCCAATATTACTCCTGTTCTTTTCCCTCCCGTGCTCCGCTGGCTCTCTCCTTGATTCTATCTTCTTTTCTCCACCAGACGGAGCATCGTATCAGCGTTTCTGAATATTCTCTTCCATATTTGATGTGATTTTGCCTCTCCTAAACTCTTCATAGCCTCCCCCGCAGCCCCGCCATATTTTTATTCTCCTCGCCATTTTTTCCCAATGTTCTCGCTAGCAGCCCAACCTTTCCCCCCTCCATTCTCCCTCTACAACCCGGCCTCTTGATTTCATTCATTCTCCCTCGCTACCCCTCAATGGTTTCCCCCTCGGCAAAATTTTCCCTCTCCTCCCTTCTCTGTCGGCACATTGTCCCTCTCCCCCATTTCAATCCCGTCTTTCCCCTCTCCTCTTTCCTGTCCCCTGCAAACCGTTCCACCCCATCCCATCCCATCCCCCTCGTCTTCTCCCTCCAATCCCCTGCCTTAGGACTAGTCATCCTCCTTCAGCCTGGGATTGACTGTGGTTGTGTTCGATTGAGCGGGATGGATGAATCGTGTGCAGATCTGTTGTACCACTGGCGATCTCATCCAATCATTTCGATTCAACCCACTAAATTTGTACTACCTGCTACGTTGTTCAATTATATTGGTTTATCAAGATTTTCAAATCTGGATTTCCTACTTGTTCATTGATTATATCTCTCTAGCAACAAAAACAAAACCTATGATGAAAAATCCAATTTGTCTATTTCAATACTCCTTTCAATAGGTTGTCAAGGTCTTGAAAACGAAGGCATATATGGAAAAGAAGGACTTGGTGGAGGTTGAACAAATGTATAATCATACTCTTAAGTGACTAATCCATCAATAGACAAAAGTATGATAATACTCTTCCGCAAAACAAATGAGATTAAGAAAGGAATGCACCAGATGATCATTGATGTTGGGGCTTATCCTTCACCTCTTGGTTATGGTGGTTTTCAAAAAAGTACATTTACATAGGTCAATGACAATCAATACAAGAAAGTGTAGACCCAACCAAAGTATTTAAGTGAGTTTCTTCACTTCTGTCTTAAATCTCCACACAATGGAGTAAATATTGTTGGTGGAGCATAACATGTTAACCTCATTCATTGGCATAAGAAAATATGCTATTTGGCTATCACTAAAGATTAATTAATATATGGCACACTAAAATAACTCTTACGCAATGGCTTTCATATAATTCAATAGAACTATTTATTTGAAATTCTTAATAAAAAGTATATCACTAATAGAGGGTTGCATTTTGATGTATAACAAAAACCATTCATTTGATGCACGTCATATAATTCATTTGATGGACATCAAAAGAAAACAATGTTATTTAAATAAAAACCTACGTGTATACAATCATCTTGCTAATGCCTCTTTTCTACCTTTCTCAATGCTCATTAAATTTCAAGTTCAATGTACAAATAATGAAGCTAATTTTGAAAAAATTCGCTAGGGTTAGAGGGCCTCTTGGTCTTCACAATTATACAGTTCAAACCAATTTATTGCCTTCTTTTGACAGCCACCTCCACACTTTAATCTCGCCAATTCTACTGCCAGTATAAAAAAGGCTACCAGGCTTTTTTTCCATACCGGGACCTCTTTGCATAGACCATACCTCCTCATTTGAAAATATTCTTCCCCTTTCAGAAAATCTACACATAACCAACAAATATGGTTTACGATTTCTATTGTATTACATAATAGAGTTATACTTGTCAATCTACACAAAAAATGAACAGGGAAAGAAAAGGCTAAATTTGATGCATACGTGGGCAAGTTGTATAAACGGACTGAATTGCCAATGTATGAACACATCATTACTGGTTTTCCTTCTAAATCGTGCATACCACAAAGGCCAAGTATACCCTATTAGTATAGAATAAAATAAATATGTTTCATGGCAGTCAAAACAAAAGTATAATAATATTCTTTATACTAAATTACATTAAACTACAAAGCAAGCTTGATATTTCGAAGTATAATAATATTCTTATGAAAACTATACATTAATCAATAAATAAACACAAATTGACAAATAATACCAAATATTAAGAATTAAAGAATTAAACTCTATGAAATTATAATCAAAAGTATAATAATACTCTTATGAAAACTATACATTAATCAATAAAAAAACACTTATTGACAAATCATACCAAATATTAAGAATTAAAGAACTATACTATGAAATTATGAAAATAACACTAATTGATTACCATTGTTCCAATAGCTTCAGTCACTAAGAAAAGGAGTTTACTAATATATTTAAATCTCGACAAAAAACACTAGTCATGGCTTCATATTTGCCTTGTTTCAAAATCATATACATACTCTAGTTATATATACACATTCCCACGAACAACAAATAAAATACACATACTAATACTAGGTAATATAACACGCTTGAGCTTCAGGATAAAGAACCAAAAAGCTAAATGGATGGTGAAACAATTGTTTGTCTCATTTTCTAATTTTGTCAAATCAGCAAAAAATTTCAATAAAAACAAGCAGGATCCCGAAGCCTTTCTCAACTGTAACTTTCGGTAGAAAAATACACACAAAAACACAGAACCTAAAGTCTTGAATCTCGAAGTCTTTCTCAGCTGCAACTACCAATAGATAAATATCCACAACGCCATAAAACTTAAAATGTCATCTAAGCACCCAGCTTCCCAACTAGATTAAGCAATTAAACAACTCAAAAAATGATCAGAGAAATTTTTGTTAAAAAAAGTTGAACTTCTACAAAGAAAAGTATATTAATAATCCTAAAATAAAATCATACTCTACAATTAAAACTTAAAGTATGTTCTACAATTAAAAGCTAAAGTATAATTCTACTATGCAAAGTGTAAAAATGTACTTTACAAAATTTTCTTTTATACTAATATCTAATTCACAAGGATGGAGTAAAATTATACTCTACAAATATTTATGTCACTGAAAGATACAAATATTTATATCACTAAAATAATTAAATCACTGGCCTAAAGTAAAAAAAATAAATTATAAACCTAAGGTTTAATCATACTCGACAAATATTACTATTGCCATAAACCCGACCTCCTGCTCCTACTGGTGCTTGTGAGTGAGTCTGGGCCAGACTTCTTGAGCACGCTTTGGGGGGAGCTGGAGTCCAACTTCTCAGACTTGGCGGGCGAGTTTAGCCCCGGGCCATCATAGGTATGTCTGGGTTCTGGATAGGAAGGTGGAAAGGCGAGAGCTTTGAGCTTTTCAGAAGATCATCCTTGGGTGATTGACCGGTTTCTTCATGTTTGTTCCTCATTCAATCTGTAATTTTTCTGCACCATACCCAATTCAACACTTCTTACTAATTTCCACAAGAAAGTTCAAGTTTTAACACACACATAGAGTAGATGAAAGCAAAATTTTACCTTGTTCACTTTGTGGGACTACGGAATTTCCCCAGTTTCTACAATATACAAAAAGATGAAATCCTTTGTTTCCATTCAATCAAAACCAATTCATTGTTGCACCACCGCCCGGGCACGCATTGTAGTTAACAGTACGAATGAAAGAGCATATCTGTCTTTGCCATCCTAACATGTTCGCAAGAAATCAAATAAACCAGGTGGTGGAGTTGTAGCACACGGTGACTAGCTGGGAGAGATGGGAGCTGAGGAAGCGGACCATCATCGGCTTGGGAGCGAATAGGTCATCAACGGTCATGGAGGAAGGTGGGGAGGAGAGAGAGCCAGGGGCCAAGCCAGAGGTTGCTATGGAGTGACTAGGAGAAGCCATGAGGGGGGAGCTGTGAGGGGCGGTTTGGATGGAAGGGAGCTCAAGAGGAACCGGAGTAGGCCGCCGGCAAGCGCACAGTGACGCCCAGAGAGAAGGCAAGGGGAAAGGGAGGGCCTTTCTGGAGGTAGGGCCTTGGCAGGGGAGGTGACCGACCGGAGAAGATGGGCGACCTGATCGGGAGGAGGGAGGGGCGACCAAATCTGGAGAGGGAGGGACCCGGATCTCGAGGAGGATTGCCAGATCTGGCTCAGGAGGGAGCAGATCTAGAGGAGGGCGATTGGAGCTGGCTCAGGAGGGACCGGATCTGGAGGAGGGCGAAGACCAAAGCTGGAGCGGCCCTGTCCAAGGCAGCCGGTGACAGGGAAGATGAGGCGGCTGGTGATGGCAATAGAGGAGGGCCGGCAATGAGGGTAGCGCCAGACTGGAGGGAGGGTGCTGGTGATAGAGGAGGGCCGGTGACGGGGGTAGCGCCGGACTGGAGGGAGGGCGCCAACGATAGAGAAGAGCAGGTGGATTATTAGTACAATAAGGGACTCGCGCGACTGATGATAGGGGTAATATTGTACTTTACTTATCTATAATTAGTGTCGGGATTATTTGGTTTAATTAAGTTTTGTCGGGATTAATCAGTTATTAAAAGTTAATTTTGTCCTTATCGGTCACGCTCCCTTTTTTTTACTATGATAATTGTTTCTCTTTTTAGGTTCTATTGGCCCATAGTCTTCAAAGATCAAAGTCTCCAAGCATAAATTAGGTATATTAAATTATTTATATTGAATAATCAGTTTTAAATGTGGAAGTTGTACATAACATGGTAAATGACTTTAGAAAATTTGGTTTCCAAAATGACAAATTCTCTAACAAATTTCCCTTCGTCATTTTATTTCTAAAAGAGATGGAAAAGACTTGCACATTACAATCACCTTAAATAATTAAATCATTCTTGGCAAATTAACGTTGTTTCTTTACAGCTAGCCATCTTCATAGGCAGCCACCCAATGGAGTTGGTCTATAGTTCTTCACATCATCATCACTGAGGTGATGAAATCTATCAAGTTCCACATGAGCTCCCTCATCATCAAGAATAGAAAATTCCTTATTTCCTGCAGCCTCTCTCCCTAATTTTTTTACTTTGTTCATCGCTTTCAATCTCTTGCTCTCTAGCATACATTCTATTTTTTTCCATTATCTACAAAACTTACCATTCTTCACCATCCTCAAAGTAAATATTCTCCTTTTTGCAACCTCATCAATCATCGCCAGAAACTGGATTAGTTCAGCTCCCACAGATCTTTTCCCTTCTCGAATCATCAAATCGCCACTCTACTAAGATCAACAATGGAGCCAACAACAAAATAAATCTACCTGTAATAAAAATGATAGCTCAAGAGAACCGATAAAAACAGAGAACTAATAGCTCAAGACAAAATTTACAGAATCATAGAACATCATGAGTCATACAACCACTTTTTGATGCAACATTTCACTCCATCCCTTTTTGGTTACAACCATTTTCCTGTTGGCATACAGGGAGCCAGGCATGATGTACCATCCGTACCAAACTTATCCAACTTCTTATCGAATAATCATTAGGTTTTGCGACCAGAGGACAAGTACTCCATTGATCCGTCTCCGATTTTGAGTGGCATGTCCTCATTTTTCCAAAGGAATAATCCATCACAGGTTCAAAATCCATCCCCACGGAATCTGGGAAGAGACCATACCCTTGAGGCAGACCCATTTGGAAGTCCAAATTCTGATACCAGTGCCAAATCTAGTAGTGGTTTAATTCAGCTCTTTGGTAAGATCATCCAGATGAATGTGAATGGAGAATGCAAAACTGATAGTGTAGGGAATAGGTGTAACGAAGCTGAAGTTGCTGGAGGATCCCCTGATTCGCCCATCTCCTCTGGATCATCATTGTCGCCACTGTATAAAAAGATTGCTGTTACGTCACAGGGGCATAATCCTCTCAGATAATAGTTGTTTCAGATTGTGCCATATGTCAAGTTAGATAATAGGTATGCTATAATCAGATCTGGATGATTATTAAAGAATTATTGCTGAAGCTGCTGTAGAGTACCTCGATTTTTTTCTTTTAAAGAGCCAGTCGATCATGCTTTTTATACTAGATAGCTTTTCTCATGCCACTTCACCTATGCACCTCAGCGAAAGGATATTACATTGTTTTCAGGTCTTGCATTCTATCATCACTTGTGCATTTGTAAAAGTTACGTTTTTTGTTTTTGTGCATGTTCCTTATAGTGAATGTTGTTTAGCTTTAGTAAGTTTTGGCAACTCTTTACTAAGACTGTTGGCTAATTTCTAGTTCTTACATGGCCGAAGTTTGCAGGTTTTCAAGACTGGATCTTCTTTGGTACGTAGAAGCGAGGATAGAAACTGACCTTCGCTGACTCATAGGAGATTACATTGGACTCATCTGGTTAACTCTCCATTTGTAACCAGTTTAGTGACTGGTACATAGACAAAATGTACATTATGGCATTAGTAGGGTTTTATATGGATTTTCTATTGTTGCTTTTGCTTTTATATATGCGTGTATAAGCACCTTGTTGTTCTGTTACGGAATATTCATTGAGGGACATTAGGTTGCACCCAAGTGCAGACACTCCTCTGCGTCCATGTCCTGGGAGCCCCACCAACTGCTCCATACAAGTGGGAGGCGGCCAGGTGGGTTTTCTTTAACCTGCCTAGTGCTCCTATTGTGCTGCTAGGATGAAAATTCACTGTTTATGCAGAAGTTCAATTTGCGTCCGTGCTCATTTTAACGTGTTTATTTCTATATGGTTGACATTGATCAATTCTGGAAACGAACGTTGATATGTGCAGAACATTGCACATAACTTCTAACAAAGCATGCTAGAGTCATGTTTATAGTTTGCCCTCCGGCAATGGTTATGTGCTCTGCTTTGCATCTCGGCATTATATCTCGTGCTCCGATGACTTATTGATGCCCCCTTGATCCTTGTTCTTGATGAGGATAAAAAGGTGATGTGCTTGTTGATGGGAAGGAAAACTCAATCACCGATTTTCGAAGGTTTTTGTACTCTTTGTGCCTTTACCTTTGAGGTTTTCTTTGCCTCCCGAAGGCATTGTATTTTCTTTTGGCCAATTAGATAAATATTTTTTCCCTTTTATGTTAATAGTTATATTTAAAAAATAGTAATTTTTATTGAATAGTAAAATTCACATGCAAGAAAATGGAAAATAAGCTTATAAATATTATTTTTTAGTATTCAACTACTTAAATTAAATAAAATGAAGCTATTATTAATATGAAATAAGTATTTTTGTCAAATTAAGCTATTAATGTAGAATAGAGGAAGTATTGAATTAACGGTGACTTTACATATAGGATTATTAGCAAGAATAAAGATAATGTTTATTTAAGATTATTTTCGGCAGAAAAAAAAACAGTTTATTTAAGGTTGGTTTTACTCTTGTAACCATTCATGGCGCGTGAAAATAAAAAAAAAACTTGTGACTCCTGTAATATTTTTGCTAGTAAAAGTTTTTTAAGCGGTTTTTATCCATCATTCTGCTCAGGCATGTGCATATTCCCTATTGCTAAGTGAACTCAATATACTTCACTGTTTACTACGATTTTTTTCCTACTACTGGCTCTCACTAAAATCTTAGAATGATGAAGCTTTTCTTGGTCCAACCTGGATGAATTTTTTTGCTATTATCTACTATCCAGCTGCACCCATGTAGATTTCATAGCCCATTATGAGAACAAAAAAATAATTGTAGAGTTGGAGTTGAGAGCAAGGCAGTTGATTGACTGATTCTTGCATCGAATTTCAAAAAAGAACTCCTTGACTTGTTCCATTCAAGGCTCAGCACAAATTATCTTGCATGCATCCTGCAACAAGTCTTGCATGCTTGTAGTAGAAATTCAAAATGACCCAATGGACAAAGAAGACTAGGTCAGGGCCAGGATAGGCTTGTTAACCAATCCTTTTTCTTTGGCAATTAGTTTATAATTATCTATTGCTTCCATATTTATTACACGACAAGCCCGCCCGGGATACCTACACCATGACAATGGGGGACCATTACAACAACTAAACAAAAAACTTAGTAGAATCAAACAAAATAAAACCATTCACATGCATATAACATGGAGTTGAGCAAAAGCAGCAACACTATTAGGCTAGTGGGCAAACTGAACCTGCAAGTGCTTGGCACAAGGGATGTCTCCAAAGTGTCAGCTAGACCCCGACGATGAATGACGAAAGAAATCAAACCTCCAACGGGTAAATGGAGAAACAAAATGCAAACAATACCTCGATTGGGCCACGGATAGGGGTGCTAATGAGCTGAGCCAGCTCGTCAAGTAAATGTGCCTCGACTCGAATATGGCTCGACTCGAAGTGGCTCAACTTAAACTCGAATATTTTTAAGTTGAGTTCGAGCATACCTTGGCTCAATTCAAACTCGGCTCGAATATGCGCTAATAATAGTGACATGTTCATAGAAGACTACTAAAAGATGCATATATGGTTATACATACAAACACAATATATAACATAACAACAAATAAAAAATTAGAAAACAAGCTAATATTTAAGTAAATAATATTATTTATAATTTAGTTATTTATTTATAAATTTATGAGCTTTTAGTAAATTAATTTATTTTAAAAAACCAAATGGAACTATTAATTTATGATGGAGGGATATTTGATAATATTATTTTTTATCAAGCAATTAATACGTATTGGTATAATGAGGTAATATTAATTAAGTTTTTGCACTCATTTTCATGCATTAAAATATATGATCAATATAAATAAGTACAAATATTATTTAAAATAACATGGGCCAAGCATACAACTTTGATGATAGAGTGATAAAATTATATTTGATAAAAATATATATTTAAATGATGAGAACATCATATTTATTTGATGGAATGCTTAACACAAAAGGTGTTGTAGGTGAAGTAGTTAAGGAGATTATTCTTTTTGACAACGTCACTGAGCCAAATTCTAGTTAAGTTATGTGGTTACTATATACTGATTCGAGCTCGAGCTTCTAGTTTCATTCTTGAGTCGAGCTCAAGCTGGATGATTGGCAGCTCGATCAAATTTGAGCCGAGCTCAAGCCAATACCCAAAACTTTGAGTTTGAGCTTAGCTATCCCAAAACTCGACTCAGCTCGGCTCGTTAGCACCCCTAGCCATGAAAGGAGATGAACACAATGAAGCGTGTATTCCCTTGCAGTGAGGGAAGATGACAACCATAACTAAGTACCTCTACCCCATCCTTAGATGGAGGACAAGGGAATGCCTAAGGTCGGGGCTAACCGCGAGGAAAGCCGCTATCCTCTACTCCATCCACCTACAAAGGAAGGCAGAGGCATGCTCGTGTTTGAACGGGGGCATGACAAGAGAGCCATTGCCCACAACAATACCAAGTGCTCCAAATGGTTAATGCACAGGGGTAACGAAGAAAAAGTGAATTAAAGGGAAAGATTGAGGGAAAGGTAACGGGGAGGGAGTATGATGGCCAGAGAGGGAACTGATGGGAGTGAGCGGAGGGGAAACAGTGGAGTGAGGGCAGCGAGGAGAGCTCTTAAAGGGAAGAAAATTGGAAAGGCTGGACTTTGGGTGGGTGAAGGTTAGAGGGGAGGAGAAAGGGATACAAAGGTGATGACCACATATACAAGTCCAGGGAACCAAAAGGGGGCAGGAGGAGTGCTTTGGCCTTTTAATCGAAAAGTTCAGAAGGCTAAGACATTTCTTCAATTAAACGTGGGAGATTGGAGACAAGGATGGTAAGGTGGACACAAAAGACGTTCACAGGCAGTTTAAGAATGGAGACTAGAGACAATCAATCTCTCTGCGGGGGGTTTTTTTACCCCTGTAACCACCCAATACTGTGCCCCCTTCGAATGAAAGAACGATACTAAAAGCCACAACCAACAATGGGTCATGTTTGTTTGGGACACAACCTACAAAACTCCACTGCCATGAGGCCTCACTACTTGGTCTCTCCTGCAATTGCTAGTGCTTTTGCTACCACCAGCAAACTCAAGGGGAAAAGGTCAGTTAAGGCCTCGAGGTAAACCAGTAAGTTACTAGTTTCTAGTCCGGCTTTTAGGACAAGGCAACCTGTACCTGCTCCTTGATGATTTACGCACTTATTTTCATTGAGATACAAAGATAATGTAAACGATCATTTAGAAAAATTGCCACCAGTTGAAAAAGATGGTATGCAAGGGCCCTGACAGGAATGGAAAATTTACAGGTCATAAATTATTTGTATCTTTACATGTACAAATGTGTGAAGTGGTCCCATCCTGAGAACCCAACACTCCTTACTTCCACATCAGAAAAAAAATGCAAATTTGAAGTTATAGGAAAGTTTTTTTTTTTTTACTTCCCTCCGAATTCATTTCTCAGACTCACTTCCAATTGATGAAACATGGATGCAAATGCTCCTGCATAAAACAAAAAAAAACAAAAAGGGGTCCCAAGTTTCATTTCAATTCTTAATACAGCAGCAAGGAGAAAATTATGGTTGTCATGTAAAAATATGCAAGCACGTTTTTATGCCCATGGGGCTGATAAACAGCACTGTAGAAATCAGGTTTTCTACCAATCAAAATAATCAGCCTAGACTGACGTATGAATTTACGTAGTCAAAGTAATACAATGCAAAGCATAACCCGGGAAGCTAAAATTATACTATTTATCAGCAAATTCGACTTAAGCTTACTCTTTCTACGAAAGAGCATAATGATTTTAAGTCAGCCATTTATTTCGGTCACATTCCAAGAGTTCAGGGAATAGACCTATTACTTAGATGCAGTACATAAAAACCAAAAGGACCATCATATACTGTATCTCATAACCATCGACATACATATAGTTATATAAGTCTATCAAACAGGGTTATAATAGGCCTATGAGCCTACAGGGTTATAATAGGGCCTATGGGCCTATTCCAACTGGTTGGGACGTTGTGGGTGAAGGATGTTCAGATCCCCCCAAGCCTGCTTTTCTCTCCAACATGGTGATTTTTCCGTAAGCAGTGACAACGATTCCATGTAGCAAATAAATACAAACCTATAAATGGATTTTGTTTCTGCAGCAATGATCCTTTTACTAAAAATGTACCAGGAATTTGTTCAAACACCTACAAGGTAAACAAATAACCAGTTAACCAATAATCGAGAGTAAATGCAACCATTAGATACACTATTCATGACATAGAAAGGTTCACTTACCAAGATCCGAAAACTTAATTCACCTGGCATAGCTACATCAGCGACAAGCACATGCTCCCCAGCAGTGTCTCTCACAAATGCATGACATAGTTCATTTGATGCAACGATCTACAAAACAGAATTTACACTTACAAACATAATCAAGAGTCAAACTTGGCAGATATTAGTTAGGATAATGATGAATTACATCAATACTAAAGGATAACGAGTTTGTTTTACAGATTGCACTAGCGGTAACAAAGAAGGTCTCCACAGACTTAAATATCTGAATGGCACCACATTGGCGATGAAGACCCTAAAGAATTAAACAAATTGCAAACTGAGAGATTTATAAAGCGCAACTTTTTGCCACATAAAGTGTGCCAAGTATAGCACTGAATCAAAGAAAGACATGCATGCAGCATATAATTTCATTCTTTACTTTTGTGCATCCATTAAGTATCAATTAAATGAATGTTGCCGCAAGAATGGTCAGAAGAGATGAGGCTTTTAGAAGTACTTATTGTGCTGAGAATTAAAAGCTTAGCTTCCACCAACAAAAATGATTCAAGGTGACCTTCAGGAGTGCCCTCTTTGCCAAAACCAAAAATTTCGCCTGCAACTGGTCAGGCTAATCCTTCGCTGAGTTATCAAGATATGGCATGTAATAAAAGGCAAGCGAGGACCAGCTGGTACCATTTACGCACCAAAGTCAAAAGCTTGACTTAACAAGACTCCCAACAGTTACATGGCCTTCAGATGGATCAATGGATATGGAAATTAAGAAATAATATGGAATTGAAATACTCAAATGGGCGGCTTCTATATCCACTAGGCATAAATAAAAGTGAATCAGATTTCAAGTCAAGATGAATATAAAATCTAAAAAGATCCCAGCCCCAAAAATAAAAAACAATCTAAAAACAAGTATTAAAGTTCTATTGAAAACGTAAATATAAGAAATCACACAAGCAGGTCCATACTATATTGTATGTGGGAAGATAGATAAGGCTTTGTCTTTTCCGTATCTTATTTTCTACAAAAAGAACCATGCATGAATCTTGTCAAATTTCAAGTTTTCTCAGTTTAGCCATATGAAAATGAAGACACTCCCAATACAACAATCACAAGAAAATTATTTCTGACTACTTTCTACATGTTCCAGGTCACTTGAAGAAGAAAAAGAAAATGGAAAGCACACACAATTCACAATTAAAAATGAAATGGAATCTCTCTTCTCTATCCACACCTCAAGCATGAAGGACAGATTATTCTTCTCAGTCACATGAGATACTACTATCTTCCTGGTTGGCTCCAGAAAAGACCACGCTAAGCCCCATCGGCATGTCTGCCCTTGCACAAATTCAGTAGTTTTCACTATAGTGACCCCCACCTCACAAAGCTTTGTTACCAAAGATTTGAGATTTGCTTTTTTCCCAATCATTGAAGAAAACCAACTACAAGTATGGTATTAGAAACAAAAAGTCCAGGCTAAGTCCATCTAGTAAAATATCTGGCAATTAACTGATAAGTTTAAGTGATGAAAACTTTCATCGGAAGGACCACTTCAGCAACACGCTATCTTCAATGATCCGAGTAATAAATGAACGTTCTCCTCCAGGACAGACCATCTCTTCATGAGTTCCACCGCAAGAAGTTCTTGGGTTCAGTCCAGCCTCGGAAATGCTCTCAAAAAATGGAGGATTACACATGCAGAAGTCAAATTTCTCATCATCCTGGACAACACCCACAAGTATTGGCGGGCCATAGTTGTTCTTCTCGTCTATGCTTGTTTCTTTCAAAAGCACACCACCCTCAGTCTCTTTTACATTTACTGCACTTTCACAATTACTTAAACCAGTTTCCCCCCTCAGAACCATCTCGCCTCCATCACCAGCCTTCCTTATCTCGATCAAATCTGAAATATGTGGGTTACTCTCAACATTCCACTTTGCCCACTCTAGAGCCACCTCCGTCACATCTGCAACCATGTACACTAAAAAATGACACACCATCTAAGCTTTCAGCTATTCAATTCCAATATAAATGAGAAAAATCCATCAATCCAGACAAGAAAAGGCAAGCAGCAAAAGCCTCAATGCAAGTACCTAAAAAGAGGCAAGAAATCTCCAACTAAAAAGGAATAAACCCAGTATAAATATGAACAGCGGAAACTTTCAATGGCCCAGAAGGCCAGGACTCCAAAATTCCCACACAGGGTAAAAGGGAATATAGATGTAATCAGTTCTAATATGAAGCGCTCTCGGATGAAAGAGAAAATTTGCATTGATTCTAAGTACCAGAAGAAAAGGAAAATACTCCCTTAAAAGAAGAGAGATTATATAATAAAAAAACACATCACGAAATTAATTCGATTTACGAGAACTAACCAGAACCAACGAAGCTCCATCCAAGAAGGGAAGCACCCAGAAGCGGATATATACAATTAGCTCCTGTACCAATGTCAAATCCCCTCACTCTGTCGCCGCTGCCATTGATCCTCGGGATAATTGTAGACGATAGCAGATCTTCTATCCAATGGATGTAATTTGATCGGTTGGGCACCGTTGGGCACAGCTGCCCATCAGGAATCCACCTGAAAATATGGAAACAAAGAGGGGGAAGCAAAAGAAGAGCTACCCATTGATTACATTGTCATCGACAAGGAATTCATATAAAAGAAACGAAAACACCGAGAACAAAAAAAATGCCAACTTTCCACTGCGAGATGGGAAAGTATAGGAGGAGCAAGAAGGGGTACCAAGAGAGGTGGTGGTCATGGTGGAGGAGGACGCGGGTGAGCTCGCGGGTGGCGTTGAAGTCGGTCCAGTCGATCCTGGGGCGGTCATTGGGGCCGCAGGAGACGAAGGGCTCGAACGTCGGGTAGAGGGAGGCCAGAAGCGCGAAGTCGGGCGGATTCTCCGCGTACTTGTTCCTTGGGGTGGATGGCCGGAGGAGGCTCCGACCGCCTCCGCCTCTTCCTCCCCATGGCCACCCGCCGCCGTCACCTGCAAAGCAGCACTAGCCAGCCGACCCGCCACGGCCCGTTATGAGGTATGGCTCGCTGAAACCCGGATCCGACCCGACTTGAGTAGAACCGGCCCGAAAGTTGCCAGCCATTTGTATGCAGACATAGCCTGGCGGACGAGGCCATTCTCCGTGGACATACCCTCTTGTCTTATAAGCCATATAAATTACTATAATAGATATAAAATTTTTCATCAGTTATACCTAAACTTCTATAAAGTTAAAATGGTAATTAAACTTTGAGTTTTTTCTATATTGCTTGGCCCAAGAATGAAAAATTCTATATTTCTAAAATTTTAAACGTAAATGTCATATGACTTATTTATAGACAAAATTACCCTTAGGTTTCCCACTACACCATATGTTATAATAAATAAACACTGGAACAGTGCTGCACTATTTCAATATGTTAGGATTCATTGGCAGCCAACAAAAGTCACCGGCGGGAGGCGGTGACTCCCAACGAGATTCATTGTAAATAAAAAACTATTTTTTGACACCCCAGAAGCTGTTTGAGGTCTCTAAATGCTGCATTTAGTGGATTATATCACCCTTTTACACCGATTATGAATAGGATTAGTATTTGCATACATTACAACGGAGAGGTAGGCAATGATGACGTGTATATAGTAGAAATGCATGGTTGATGAACATTGATCCGTCCGTGAGGTTCGGGGAGTTGCTGCTTCAAGTCAAAGCACGACTTGTCGTTAATGGTAATGTCACTTTGAAGTATTTAATTCCATATTCATAATCATCCATGATATATGAATTACAAGACGAAGAGGACTTCCAATCAGTGTTCTCCATTTATAAGAAGACAAATAAAGAGGTGTTATCATTATATGTTGAGATGAAAGAGCCTGACAATGGTGACAAATCACCATATGTAGAAAGGAACCAGACAGTCAATAGAGCTCAACCTAGCTCTAATGTCGAATTTCAGACCGGACTCAATGAAATACAGCTCACATTTGATACTGTCAGGTAACAATGAATCTTTAGATTACACAAGATTGTTCTTTATCGTGTACTCGAGCACACGATATAAACCATTTCGTGTTAAATTCAAATCATATTGTGTGAAGAAAGAACCACGATTTATAATATATCGCATTAGTAATTATACGACATACACATGCGATATATTAATTATGATTTTCAGTGTAGATGCAGTAACACAACATGCATTCATATTGTGGTTTCGGTAACACGATTTGAATTGTAAGTGTGTAACTGAATACATGATGTTGAGTAATGTCGCAATTTTTTAACACGATAATGTATAATGCAGATTGGGAGAACCAAGAAACTTTTCCTCAACAAATCCATGTCAATCTTCTTTCACCAATCCAATGACTACAGAACCTGGGATAGAAGTCAATCAGAATAGATCAGAGGAATTGTCGCCAACTATGGGTGGGACAAGGACTTCATTTGATAACTATGAAATTCCATACAACCCTTGTTACAACCCTTGTAATTATGATGGTGAAGAAGGTGAAGAATTTGAAGAATTGTGGGGTGATGATCAGTAGTACGATAATGATATAGTTGACATGGAAAATATGTTTGACCACGAAGAATTAAGAAATAGCGAGGTCCCCATTAACACCGACATTGAGGTGGAGGCAGAGTGGAAGACAATCGATGATTTAAGTATGTTGGAACCGAATATTGGTGAAGGTTAGCTAATGATAGGCAATTTGTAAGCAATGATTATTAGAAGCTCCTTGAATTGGGCTGTAATGTCCCTGATTTTTCTACAAATTTCTGTGATTTTTCTGCTATTTTTCTGGTCATTGTCGGCGGGAAAATGTGATGCTTCGGCGTATTCATATTTGTGTATTCCCCCCCCCCCATATTTATACCCGTAGAGTCGGGTGTGGGGCTTAGTCGCAGGCCGCGGGCCTCGCTGCGTGCTTACGGCGCAAATTTTGGAGCTATAACGCGTAACCAGTGAGTTAACGCGCATTAGGATATGGATGTAAAAATAAAAAAGTTGAATAGTGAAATCACGGTTTAAAAAGCCATCTCCAGTAAGTTTCGTTCAAGAAACTTACAGAAGAATATTTCACGTCCAGAGAGGAGAAGAGAAAACCCGAGCCCATATCCGGTCGCTCCGTTCTCCCTCCTTCGTCATCGGATTCTGGCAGTTCTTGGCCAAATCTGCTTTGCCTCACCGCCACGAGTCCGTAGACACCGGCTATGACCACCGCCACGGCCTCTTCACTCCTCCACGAGGTACCGAACCTTTTTCGGGTTTTTTTTTCTCTCCTTCAATCCCGTTTTTGAACTGTGGGTGTACGATTTTGACATCGTTTGCGGCCACCCTCAACTAGACTTATGTTTAGTTGGCCGCTAGGAACCCATAGGCACTAGCTAGAGCTACCGCCGTGCTTTATGCGCTCCGCTGTGAGCTGCCGATCTTTTGGTCGGGTTTTTATCACTATTCCCTCTTCACTGTCCGTGCCATTATTTTGTCGCCGGTGGGTTTCCGGTTGTCGTCCGGCCACCGGTAGGACTCCGTCCAGCCTACCTCGACCCAGTGTCGGTAGGGGGTTGTAGTTTTTGACCCCGCATCGCCCCTATGGTCTTGATCCGCCCGATTAGACGCTTTGGGTGTGTCTCGGGTCGTTGCCATTGGCGAGCCATGGGCCATTTGGCCATCGTGGGCTCTGCCCCGGCTCAGTGACAGTGAGGGTCAGCCCCACTTGGCCAATTACACCTCCGCTCGGAGTGGGCCGCTTGCCTTTGCCCTATACCGTGCGAGATGCACAGCTGCCCGCACCACGTGTATTGGTTGTAGGTGGCGATGGCGATGTTGCCGTTTTGACTGGCCACCACTTCCTGGCCTTAGCCCTGTTGGCCTTATGTGGGCCTTGGGTCGCCACCGTCCGATCCATCTCCCCCTATAGTGGCACTGTTTGGCTGCGTGTGCATGTGGCCACGCGTGCATTTTTGGGTTTAGTTGCAGTATTTGTGCCGCCTGACCGTCGGTTGGCTCTGCCACCGAGTGGAGTTGACATTAGAGTCCTCCACCACCTCTCCACTGTCCTTGAGCGTCGCCCCATGCCCTCCGCCCTTATGTGGGCCTTTGTTGACCGAAATCGTCGCCGTTGGGTGCTGTCCACGACAGATTTCGACATCTTGTGGCTGGCTAAGCACGTCTTAGCCACCGGCCGATCTTCAGTGAGTACACCTTCGATTTCTGGTCGCACCGCCACTTATGTTGGCACGACCTTTCTCCCGGCTGCCCTAGTGTGCCGCTGTGGATTGCGGACTTTGCCGCTTTGACATCTGACACCCTATTTGGCCGTGAGTAGTTCCGGCGTTTCCTAAATCCTCGGGATGGCAACTCTCTCAGTTAGGCAATGGTTTTGGCCGCCAACTCCGCCGCCGACACCGCCACCGTCGTGTGCTCGCCATCAAACGTCATGAGCTTTGAACTCGTAATTTCATGAAAGCATGCTTGAATGAGTAGTAGCATGCTAGGATTGCACGATGTGCATGTAAGCATAATTATATGGTATGTTGAAATGCATACGACATGCATGTTGGCTGTAAGTATGTTGGATGTAAGTATGTGCTAGTGATGACTAGCGTGTTTGTTGGTGAGTTTCGTATGTTGATTGAGTATGTGCTAGTGATGACTAGCGTATTTGTTGGTGAGTTTCGTATGTTGATTGAGTATGTGCTAGTGATGGCTAGAGTGTATGTTAACGTATGTATGCATGTGCTAGTGATGGATAGCGTGCATGTTTGAAGTATGTTTGGATTATGCATGTGCTAGTGATGGCTAGCGTGTATGTTGAAGTATGTGTATGTATGTGCTAGTGATGGCTAGCGTGTATGTTGGAAGCATGTATGGATGCATATGTATGTGCTAGTGATGGCTAGCGTGTATGTTAAACGTATGTGTATGTATGTGCGCTAGTGATGGCTAGCGAGTATGATAGTAAGCTATGTATGAAAGTATATGTATGTTATACGTATGTGTGATACACATACGTATGTATGATGGCTATTGGCCGATGCTATGGATATGTGTAAGTGTATGCGGGCAGAGGTATGGGCGATGGACAGTAAGAGGTGACAGAGGTTTTGTCTGAATTTGGATATGGATGGGGGATGCGTAAGCGTATGGCAGATGACATAGGATAAGAGTATGACGGGCAAGGATTAGAATGGATTGGTTTGGGTTGGATTGTATGTTGGGCGATTGTAAGATTGTAAGAGTGTTCATAATTGTACAAGCATAACATACACATTATGAAGTGAAAAGTAAGCTCAATAAGTGAGGTATAAGTAAGAGGGTGATAACTGGGGTTGGCTCTGAGGAGCTTCATTTGATGATATCAGTGTAAGATGATTTGGCCATAAGGGGATGGCGGAGTATGTAAGACTGTAAGATTTTGGTGTACGGTGAGTTTTGTTGTGACTTGGACGGGTAAGCGAAGTCTGTTGCCCTGACGAACTGGGGTTTCGATCGGGCTCAGCTTCGGTTTGATCAGTCGAGGACTGTGAGTTTGTTTGGCATAATTATACCGCATAATGTACTTAATTCAAACTTGAATTATAAGCACAGCTAATGATAGCGTTGTGAGTTTGAGACATGAGGGTTCGACGGATTAAGTTCCGTGTTTGAGCTAGCCGATAATGAGTCGGCTAAGCATTTATCATGTCTTGCCATGGTGGTTATCCTGCGGGATGTTTGTCTGTGTGCTGTGTAGAGCACCAGACGTCTTTTGCGCTATTGAGAGCGATGTACGTTTCTGACTTTGTCTGTGTGCTGTATGAAGCCCAGACGTCTGATGCTCTATTGAGAGCGAAGTATTTTTCGATTTGGTCTGTGTACTGTGTAAGCCCAGACGTTTGATGCTCTGTTGAGAGCGTTGTATGTTTCCGCCTAAGAGTGGCATTGTACGTTTCTGCCCAAGTGGCACTGTATGTTTTCTGCCCAAGAGTGGCACTGGCACTATAAGACCCATTATGGTGGGCAATTGTATGGCACTATAAAACCCCTTATGTGTGGGCAATTGTATGACCCCTTATGTGTGGGTGTATGTTTGCACGCTCAGGTAAGTAGTATCATGGACCTACTCTTACCTGTTTAATCCTGTGCCCCATGAGCACTGGTGTGCCTTACCTTCGGAAAAGTCCATGGCGTCTAGTCACTCCCCGGAGGTTAAGGTGTTGCCCTAGTGGCATTCTTTTCCATTGCGACGCTGGAGCTTATTAGTTGTAATGAGCTTCAGTGGTCGTTGATATGTGTACGATTATGAGTTTGAGTACGACTGTAAACGTATGTGTATGAGTACGACTGTATGAGTATGAGTATGAGCACGACTGTAAGAGTATGAGTACGATTGTAAGAGTAAGACTGTAAGCGTATGAATCCGAGCAAGACAATAAGTGTAAGATGTGCGAGTAAGGTCGCACGAGTAAGTGTAAGATGTGCGAGTAAGGTCGCACGAGTAAGTGTAAGTTGTACGAATAAGGTCGTACAGGTATGTGTAGGCTGTATGAGTGAGCATATGATTGTACGAGTAAGGTCGTACAAGTATGCGTATGTTGTATGAGTATGGTGCCTTTGGTATGATTTTGGCACGATGGTGCATTTGGTATGACTTTGGCACGATGGTGCATTTGGTATGTTTGTAGGTGCATGAGCATGATATTTATATGCTTGAGTGCTTCATGTTTAAGTTGCATGAACGCATGTATTTTATGAACTTATTGAGTTCACTGTTTGGGATTTCCCCTAGTGGGTATTTTCCTACTGAGTATGAAAATACTCACCCTACTATTTTTAGCCCCGTGGTTCGGGAGGCTTTTGTAGGTTTGTGATGAAGAGCTCCTGGAGATGGATGCTCATTTCAGCGGTGGATTGATTCCCGTTGACTCAGGTATATGCTTGACTCACTGCGAGTTTATTTGTGCCACAATCTGATGTATTGAGTGAGACAAACATTAAGATGTTTATATTCTGGACTTTCATTTGGATTAGTCTGTGGATTGTTATGGGACTTGCACTCAGGGAAGCCTGGGAGTGATTTGTATTTAAAAGTCTATGATCATAGCAATTTAGTCGTACGTGTGTTTTCGAGTAGCGCCTGAGGATATTTGCTTTGGCCGTACGATGGTTAATCGAATGTGAAAATTTTGTATGGGAAAATCGATGTGTTATGTTTTAAATTATAAAACTGTTTTATTAGGTTTCAGATTCGTCATTTTCTCCGATTTATAGCAGTTATATTGCAAAAATTTTCCGTGAATTTTGAGGAAAATGTGTGAAAAACTGTGGGCATTACATGGGCACACGTTTTCTTAGCCTGTTGCATTTCAAGAGGGTCTTGATCGACTTAACAATAAAAGTGAATTTCACATACCGTGTTGTGGATGAAAACATAAATACATACGCTGCAAAGTGCTCCAATAATTCTTGTAACTGGTACATTAGTGTTTAAAATATAGGAGATCATGTGACTATCACGAGGTTAGTGCCGAACCATTCATGTGGAACCCAAAGGAAGTTAACTGACCATCCCCTAGCATCGCACCTTTGGATTACTAGAAAATATTATGGCATGTTTAAAGACTCATTAGACATTATACCTAAGAGCATAGCAAGTTATATTTTGAAACACTAGGGCATAACTGCGAACTACAAGAAATGTTGGCGTGCAAGTAATGTATGAGACATTGAAGCATTGATTCAGTATCACAATATGTTAATCTATCGTGTTATCGATCACACGCTGATAATAGACTCACATTTTGTTTTCAAACGACTTATGTAAATATCATGTTAACATGATCACGATGAGTAATCATTTATGGTTTACGATCTCACGACTATAACCAATGTCGTGTGATTGGGAACACGATGAAAGCCACTATCGTATAACCTTTATTAAAGTATTTTTGGTCGTGCAGGTAAAGCACTGACTGATTTAATAGATGGGGACCCAGACGAATCCTACAGCATACTTCCTGCTTACGGAAAGCAAATAGAATATATAAATCCAATAAGTGTAGTTGTTCTAGTGATATCATGTGATATTCCTGAACCTATAGGTTTGTACAATTTCAAAAGAGTATTTTGGATATTTGGTCTTGTTGCGAGAGCTTTCAGAACAACATTAGGCTGTTGCTAACAGTAGATGCAACTTTCTTGAAAGGAAAGTATCATGGACAGCTATTGATAGCAACTGCACTGGACAAGAGCAAAAATATGTTGTGCATCGCATTTGCAGTGGTTGAGAATGAGTGCAAGAAAACATGGTGTTGGTTTCTTGAGTTGCTTAGAAATCATTTATTTTTTGATCCTCTAGCCGAGTTGGATACAATCGTTTCTTATAGGCAAAATGGATTGGCAAATGCTGTTAAGCAGTTTTTCCCATCTACACACCACGAATATTGCATCCGTCACATGGCAGCAAATATGCTGGACAGATTAAAGGACAACTATCTAAAGAACCAACTCCATATTGCAGTGAAAACTTTCATATAGAACGTGTATGATAAAACAGTGAACAACATTAAAGAACATAATCTTGAAGCATATGTTGGCTAAATAAGATAGGTTCAGAGCACTGGGCCAATGTCACATTTCTAAGAAAAAGATATGGAACCCTTAGCTCAATTAGGTCTGAAAGTGCCAATACAATGTTAAAAAAAGCCAGATCAATGCTTATAACTCGGTTAATTGAGCACACAAGGGAGCACACGATCACATTATTTGATAAACATCGGGCAGACGGCCAAAATATGATGGAAGATTTAGCCCCATTTGCCCACAAACACATCAAAAATAGGCGAGAAGAAGCAATGAATGTGATTCTATTACCTGTGTCAATGTATGAATTCTTAGTTAACTCGCTATATCACCACGTATATTTCATTCATACCTTGATGTATATTTCATGCGTACATTTATATGTTAATTGTTCATATCATGTTAGTGTGTTTGTTTTAGTTACATGACAGTATGTTAGCCGTAGAGGTCATGTCACCAATAACACAATATGTTCATTTATCATGTAAGTAGATACGTTTAACTTACACAATCATATCATATCCTTACGGGTCGTGTAACCGATGACACGAAATTGTTTTTATCATGAGCTCATTCTCACGATATTTTCTTATCGGGATGTGGTAAATCTGGTTGAACGAACCTGCACATGTGAAAAGTTTCAACATCTGGGGCTACCCTGTAAGCATGCAATCGCAACAATCGATCATAAACACTTTTATGTGTCTGACTATTGTGAAAGATGATACTCTACTGAATTATATACAATGACCTATCCAGAGCTATTACACCCAACAAAAGATAGGCACCAGTGGGCACCATTTGGGATTATGTCTACATTCAGCCCACCGATACCATAGAAGCAGCGGGGGAGTCCATGAAAAAATTGGATAGAGTCCCAGCCACAGGTCAAAGCCCTACGAAAATGTGGAGCATGCAGGCAGTTAGGTCACAATCACAAACGATGTACCAACACATAAGGGGAACCTCCAATTGTGGCAGATGTCCCAACTACAAGTAAGAAGAGGTCGAATAATAGAGTAGGCAAACAACGTAAGGAAGGGGAACATCGATCACGGTTACCTTTTCCACCCCCGTTCTTTAGCTGAAAGTTTTGTATATGCATCGTGTCATCGACAACATGCAATATGTACATCACGTGTTTTCAAGAACACGATATGTTATTAATTTTGTAAAGATTGTATATTGTATATATATCGTGTAATTGACAACACGTCCAAAGGGGTTACGTGTTTCTGATTACACATTAAGAACATACGATCATAAATTATTTTGATAGGCCATTTGAAAATTACACGATATTGGTCATGTTGTGTGATCACACACATGACAATTGTATGAATTTAACTACCCAATTCTCGAAGAGTGACCACAATTTCTGGTGTTCAAATTAAATATGAATGACTAATTCGCGGGGAGTCATTCTCGAATAGTCACCACAATTTCTGGTGTTTTAATCATTTCCATGACCCGGACCTACTGGCCGAACCTTCTGGTTCGGTTTGCCGATCACGTCAGTTCGTAACCCTATCACCCTACCTATATATATAATGGTGATCCCTCGAGGTTGTTCCTAGACCTCCCGGGTTTCTTTCTGAACCTCCCGAGATTGGTCCTGGACCTCTTGGGATCTTTCCATCTTCTCCCGGATTGGTTCCTTGACAGGTTGGGATTGTACAATTTCTTCATTTATTTTCTTCAAAAATCTTGATATCATGGTCCTTTCCAACTTCGGACCCTTCTTCTTCTTTATTGGGGAGGCAGCTTTCAGCTGCCTTTTCTTTGCATATAAGAAATAAGAAATTGCATTAGTACATACACGATATGCAAGTCCATCGTGTTTTATATTACACGATATATCACCATGTCATATTGACTAAAACACGATAAAGGGCCTTATCGTGTTAACGATCACACGACCACAACCAGATTGTTTTTTTAATAAACGTTTGTTTCAATGATCATGTGATCTTTCACACAACCACAACAAAATCGTCTTTCTAGAATAATGACTTTTGAGGTTGTCGTGTGCTCGAATACGCGATTATCCCCATATGAACATGATAGATTGAAATGTTGTACTTACTCAAAATGAATTCCTCGTCCACCGACTACAGGTCAGGTACTGGTTGCTCTTCATGAGCATATGGTTGACTAGCTTCTCTGGATTTTGAAGCTCTTGACTTGACCCGAACTGACGGCGAACCTTTGGTTCTTGGCGGAGGGGTTGATGCATGAGGGACTTCCGGTTGAGGGGGTTCATGCGGTCGCTTTGTCTCCGGTTCTTGTGGGGGTTGCATCTGTTCTATGAGGCTTGTTGCCACCTCCAGATCGTTTTTAGCCCGCTGGAGCGCAGCTTCAACTCTCTTAGTGTTCCATCCCCGCTCCCCGTACAAAGCAACCTTCTCCAAAACAACATCACAAATCCCCATCATGGCATCAAGTAGCATGACGAATGATTCAATGACATCCTAGCCAAACTGTATATACCCTGACGTCTGGCTGTGGTGGTCATGGACGGGTTTCATTGTCCTATGTATCATTGTGTTCGTACCCACCTTCTTCGCCTTCAGGGTTGCCCTTTGGCCATCCGTCAAGTGGGCCTCTTCGACAATTGGTGTGATTTTCATAATAACTTGGGAGTCTAGCTTCAGACACATAAACACCTCCTCATACCACTTCCTTATGCGGTGATGAGCAAGTAGCTTCTTCCTTGCCTTTTCGTCGGCCGGGTCAAGCATAGCGGCCTTCTCCATGTCGCTCAAAAGTTGGGTAAATCCGGGCCATCTCTTGCACCTCGGGCTACATGGAGGACCAATGGGAGCCCATATGGACATATGCTCATAAAACCATACCTGGTGGACAATACAAAACAAACTGGTAAGTAGTGTAAGTATGAGCTTTTAGTTGTGTTACGTATAACACGCTTCGCAACCACATCGTTATGAATCACATGCTAGTCCATTATCGTGTAACGTTATATACATGATATGGTTTCCAATCGTCTTACCACGCACACGATATTTCTACGTGTGTGTTATACCTCATATTTTTGTAAACACAATTGACTTGATATCGTGTGAGGGATATTGCGATATACATGTGTTTGTAAAAATATCGTGTCATTAGAAAGATGAAAATAGAATTCATCATGATATCTATAATACGAGAGTTACTTGGAGCACAAATGAAGCCCCAACGAGAATTTTGACCATGGCGGAGCGCTCATCCTGTCTACTCATGATGTTCTGGTGGGTTGATGATATGCCTCTCATCAACATATCATGCATGGCCCCAACCCAATTGTAGCTCCCCACGACTGATAGGTCATCTATGTAATCACACAAAGCTGAGGATACGGTTCTGTTGCTCTGTGTGAATAACACCATGACCCCCATGTGCATAATAGCCAACTGTGCTAAGTCCTCGTCTGACACAGTCCATGTGTCGAATGCCATTTCTTTCAATATTTCTTCAAGTCTTGTCTTCTCCGGCCGCTTCCCTTGGAAGAACTTCTTGTAGAATTGCCCCTTGCCTTTGGCAATCCTCCTCTCGCTACTTTCCAATTTTCCCTTTTCTACTCAAACCCGTGACCATTGCCACTTAATCCACCATAAGGGGTAGACTTTTGCCCCTAATGTTGAAGACCTCCTGTGAGTCATCCTAGCACTCACCAAAGAGAACATCTAAGAGCGGCCTAGAAATGATGATGGGCTCGCAATCATATACTGGGTAGAACCTAGTCTCCACCAAGATAGTCTTGCATCCCGAACGTGAATCTACAAGGTCTTTTGATAGACGGAGTCTAGCGGAGAAACTATTCGTTCCTAGACCCGGTCTTCTCCCATAGATTCTCTTCTTCTTATCTTCTGCTGCCTTCACTGACTCCGCCATTTGCTGTAATACTAACTTTACGTATGCAAAATTGGGTAAATATATGTATATAAAAAATGGGTCGTGACCATAATCAATAGTCACGTTGATTTACATTATCTAACTAACTTCCTTATATATGATAACTATGTATATATATATATATATATATATATATATATATATATATATATATATATATATATATATATATATATATATATATCGTGTTATCGGATATACGATAAGAGGACCACTCATACACGATATCACAATGGTTGAATATCGTGTTGCCAGCATCTTATTGAACACACGATATATGACATTGTATTTATGAAAACACGATTTGCTGCTCTAACTACCTACTTCGTGTGTTCTAATACACGAAAAATCAAAAATCATGCATAAAAATATACAATATAGATTTTGGAAAGGCCTTACCACAAAATTGGTCAAAGCCAGATTAACCCCTCAATCGGCCGCTGTTTTTCTCCAAAGTTCACTCCTTTATCGTGATCGTGTCAAACGAAACCTCTCTACATGGACAAAACTTGCTTTAGTCGTAAAGTTTCAAACTCACCTTGCAAAAACAAGATGAAATGGAACTAACGCCGGGGTGTTTTTCGAAATCTCCTTCTGAAAACAAAAGAACCTAATCTTTGAAAAATCGACTAAAGTTTTTCGCAATCATTGGTGGGATGGGTTGCAAAATATGCCCTCACGCTGACAAAACTGATGGTGAGATGGGTCAAAAATTGAAAGGGAGTCTTCTCACAGAGGAATCGCTAGAGTATAAAGTCATTTGCCTATGAATGCGACTTCATGAGGCTTTTACACGATATAAAACCCTAACTCCAGTTAGGGGTATTTTTGTTCAAAATTCACCTTGTATCGTGTTATTCCAGGTTTGATGGCATTTGCGTTTAAAATCTAGGGAATATGGAAATTTTCATTCTTCGGCCATACAATATGGAAAAAACTCAAACTTTTTGAGAATGCCTAAAATACAAGATGAAAAATATTGAACCACCTAAAATATATAATAAGTTACCAAAGTAAAAAAATATTCCATAACCATAATCCAAATAAACTAAATGCCAGTCTTCTATAACATAAAAAGGTATTATAATGCTCCAATGTGAGTAATCTATTGCAACATATGAAAAAGCTTTTGTTTGCTCCATTCCCGCAATCCTCCCTCACGACAATCATGTAGACCTATGTAACATTTCACAAAAACAAATATTTCAATCGAAGTAGATTGTAGATATGGTGATATAATTATATTACTTATTCAAAGGATAATAAAACCTAATTCTGTAATCATCCTATCTAATAATAACACACAAGTAGCTAAAATGGTAAAACCTAAATGGGAGTAGAGAGATTCACAAACATATGAGCAATCCACCATAGGCCTAATGTTCCTCCTCTTCACCTAAAAAGTGAAAACAAGTTAGCAATAATAAACAAACTGCCACACACACATGAAAATTTTATAGTTAAACCTTAACAATAATACTTTCAATATCATCATCCTTGACACTTTGAACATTTGTGAGGGACAATAAGTCGACCTTCTCTTGGGCTACAATATAAAGAAGCATTTAGTATTTTATAAATTAATTTAAGAAAATTAATAGACATTTATGTAAATTACCTTCATATTCACTCCAAAGCCAATTTTGAGCATACACTAATGCTTCTATTGTCTTAGTTTTCAAGCTACTCCTATATTGGTCAATTACTCTACCTCCTGTACTAAATGCCTTCTCAAATGAAACACTAGAAACTACAATTGCTAATACATCTTGAGAAATTTTTGAAAAAATGGGATATTTTACTACATTTAATGTCCATCGAGATAATATATCAAATCCTCCCCCACATCCTCACTAAATGGGATAACCCCTTCATCAAAATATAGTTCCAAATAATTTTTAGCAAGTTGACTAGATGAACTCTCCCCAATAAACTTGCTATGACTTTTCAACAAAGGATTTTTTCCACCAGTAGATGCAGAGCTAGTTGTTTCAACAATGGAGGAACTAGTAGATGAAATAGTATCATGGACATTATCTAGCTTAAGACCAGACTTATATTCATCATACAAACCAAATAAACTAGTTATCACCTCCTCAATCTTTCTCTCTACAAGGCCTTCACCAAATAGTAGGGGGAAATAATACTCCATTGATTTTAATTTCATCTTTGGATCCAAAGTCGATGCAATTGCCAAAATTATACATGTATCACACCAATACTTTTCATATTTTCCCATCATCTTAATGGCCATAGAGCACTTAAAAAAAATTGTCACTTTCATGCCAATTCAGCATTTGCACTTTTAACTCACAAACCATGCTAAAGAAAAGATTAGATGTAGGGTACTTTGTTCTAGAGAAAATCCAAATCAATTCTAAAAAAGGAGCCAAACGTTCATGAATAGTTGCAACATTGTCCCACTCTTCAGCATTTCGCAAAGCCTTATAGTCTTTATAAGCACTTCTAAGCGTGCAAAGAAATCTTTAAATTTCAAAGCAACATCAAGCATATTGTAAGTTGAGTTCCACCTTGTTGGCACATCAAGAACTAAAGATTACTTTGGTATCTTAAGTTGGTATGCAATTTTTCTAAAAGTAGCTTCCCTTTGTGGAGAAACTTTCACATATTTAACACTTTCACGAATTTTAGACAATGCATCTTTCACTATAGACAAGCCTTCATTAACTATAAGATTCAAAACATGTGCATAACATCTAACATGTAAAAAATTACCATTTGCAGGAAGATCACCATTTCAGAGAAAAATAGCCTTAAGGTCTCTACTGCAGAATTATTAGTACTTGCATTATCTAACACAATGCTAAATATTTTTCCATCAATTTTCCATTTAAACAACTTGCTATAAATGAGGTTACAAGTGTCTCCACTTGTTTTATGAATTTCTACTTTACAAAAGTTGATGATTCTCTTTTGTTGGAACCAACCATTGCCAATAAAGTGAGAAGTAATGACCAAAAATGAAAAAAATTGATAGGATGTCCACATGTCACTTGTAATAGTAATTTGACCTTCAACAATATCTAACATACTCAGCATTTTGATCACTCTATCTTTGTAATTTTTTATGCAATCTCTAGTAATACCTTTCCTTTTAACCATTTCAAACAAAGGTTGAAGAGTGTTCACAAACTTCCTAAAGCTAGTGTGATCAACAATTGAAAATGGTTATTCATGACGTATAATTGCTTTAGATAAATCACACCTACTCCTTTCTTGGTTGAATCTAAAACATTCAACAAAAGAGCTCCCATCTCTGTTCTTAGGACAATTTCTCAAAATTTATTGCTTGATATCAACTCCCGTGCCCCCGCCAAGTCTAAAGTTTGTGCATTTAGACTGAACATGTTGCCACAATTTATTAGTCCCATAGCTCCCTTCCCAATTAATATATCACCACAATAGTGACATTTAGTCTTTTCCCCATCAAGTAAATATACCTTAGATTTTTTTCCATATTACTTGTCCTTAGACACAAATAATCCATATTCCCTAGTTTTGTAAGAGACATTCCATAGAACCTAGGTTAACACGATATTTGGAAAAAATTGGACCAAAAAACCCCTACAACAAGGGTTAGGGTTTAAAATCATGTAAACCAGTTGTGATGCATAAACAAAGAGGAGATCGGAGCCCAGTGACGATTTGTGATTTTTGCATGACGGTTTTCATCAAAATAAATTCTGATTTCTATTCGGCGATCGTCGGCCTCCCTCACTTCATCGGCGATTGCTCTTCTCTGATTTTTGTCTAAAACCTTCTAACCACGTAAACTATTTATCCCCATAAAAGGAAATCAAGATGACATTGCAACTCAAAAAATAAATCTCGAGGGACTGTCCAGGGAGAAAATGACTATATAAGAATGTAGAATGATGTAGATGCCAAGGAAGGATACTGTAGAATATCCATGATAGCCTCCTACCCTATTGTGCAAAGAGGACCTTTAGTATGGTTTTTTATATGTAAGTTTTATTATGTAGAACATCTTCTGTAAGCATGTACACGATCTTAGAGGTTTTTATCCCTAACTTGATGAACAATTGTATCAATAACAAATATTGGCAAATATCGTGTTATCAATAACACGATATGACGAATATCGTGTTATCGATAACATGCTATGATGAATATCCTATTATAGTATATGTGATATATCATATTATCATTAACACGTATTGTTGGCATATCATGTTATCAATAACACGCTATGGCGAATATTGTGTTATCAATAACACGCTATGGCGAATATCATGTTATCAATAACACGCTATAGCAAATATTGTATTATCGTATATGCAATATAGAGGATATCGTACCGTATTGTATTATCAATAACACGTATTGTTGGCATATCGTGTTATCGATAACATGCTATGGCGAATATCATGTTATCGATAACACGCTATGACAAATATTATGTTATAGTATATGTGATATAGAGGAAAATAAATAATATGTCTTGTTGGCATATTGTGTTATCTATAATACGCTATGCCAAATATTGTGTTATCGATAACACGCTATGGAAAATAACGTGTTATTGATAATACGCTATAGCGAATATCGTATTATCGATAACACGTATAGCGAATATCGTATTATCGATAACACGTATAACGAATATCGTGTTATCGATAACACGCTTTGGCGAATATCGTATTATGCGATATAGAGGATATTGTAGCATATTATATTATCAATAACATGTTTTATTGGCATATCGTGTTATCGATAACACGCTATGGCGAATATCGTGTTATCGATAACATGCTATGACGAATATCATATTATAGTATATGCGATATTGAGGAAATAAATAACACGTCTTGTTTGCATATCGTGTTATCGATAACACGCTATGCCAAATATCGTGTTATCAATAACATGCTATGACAAATATCCTGTTATTGATAATATGCTATAACGAATATCGTGTTATCAATAACACGCTTTGGTGAATATCGTATTATCTTATATAGAGGATATTGTAGCATATTGTATTATCAATAACATGCATTGTTGGTGAATATCGTGTTATCAATAACACGCTATGGCGAATATCGTGTTATCGTATATGCGATATAGAGGATATCATATTATGGGTTGTCGGCTCAAAGAATACGTATCATATTATCAAAAATACATTTTATGGACATATCATGTTATCATATATGCAATATGGATTAAGTGTTGGACACAGGTCATGCAGAGCATAAGATCTTTGGTCTGTTTAGTGGGAGTGGAGCCATCCTCTCGTTCTCGCATTCTAGGAAGTTTCGTGAGTCATGCAAAGTGGATGTACTCTACCCAATTTCCTTCGGATTCGTTGTACTCCCAAAAATCCTTTCTTTTTGCCACGTCAAATCCCCATTTGAAGCAAGTCTCCAGAGTCCTTCAATTTGTTCTAAATGCAACCCAGTTTTCTATATTGCTGGAACATTCCTTTGATTCCCCGTATTGAATTTTTTTATTTTCGTATTTTTTTAACTAGGAACTAGTTTTTGGATTGAAATTGGGAGGTGGCTCGGTTCTAGTTTATTCTTTGGAACACTAGATTGAGAAGGAGAAATTTTTTACTTTCTATCGATCATCTTTAAGTAGGTATTTTGTTTTCTGTATGCTGAGTGTTTTGATTTTGCTCATACAAATTTGTGTCATCATCGGTAATTCATCACCAATAATGAAATAAGAACTTGGGTATAGGTTTAGGTGTGACCTAAGGGTATATTTGTCCTAAACTAGGTAATATGGGATTAAGTGTTAAAATCCAGGGAATGTGGAATATTTGTATATTGAGCCAGTTAATATAAAAAAAAACTCTATACCTTATCAAAATGTCCCCAAACCTCACTAGTCAATTTTCTCTTTTTCTTTTGTCCAACTTCATTTTTCTTATCCTCTCCCTTCATCTCATCATCTAGAACTACATTTGGATTTTGAGGCTCGATGCTATCAATAAAAGTAACTTACATTTCATCATTTTTTCTTTGCGATTTTTTAGTGACAGTAACATTTTCTGTAAAATAAAAACAAGAAATGAAACATTAAACATGGGTGGGAGCAATAGGCAGACCTCATAATTTATAATAATAAAATACGAAATGGAAAATAGAAAAGAAGTTTTATATATTATTTAAATAGGAGAGTAAACTGATTAGTGTTACCAAATGGACTACAAAGCTAAAATCAGCTATACCAAGAATAATAATAAAATTTGATAGTTCAAAAATATATATTATTCAAATAGGAGAGTGAATTGATTACTACTACTAAATGGACTAAAAAACTAAAATAAGCTCAGTCAAAAATAACGATAAAATATGACTGTCTATAAAAATATAAAAGTAATGGAAATCTAACAATCCATGACATAGAAATGGGCCTATACAATCAAAATTCCAGCTTGAGTACCTAAGATACATTATAATATAATTACAAAAAGAAGATATACTATAATATAATCAATAGTCTAAACACAGTTCCACATGGCAAGAAAAGTCTAACCCTTTTTCTTATATCCGTTTGGAAAGCACTTTAGCAAGCTTTTAACGTTGGTCCTTAAAACCTGGAAAATGGAAAACAACTCTTGATAGTCAAAAAGCGAAAAAAGATGTTCCAATATGAATATGTCATTTTAGTTATTAACTGTTACTAGAACTTTAGGCTTGTCGCCTTCTAACCACCAGCAATTCTTTTCGTGATCATCAAAGCACCCTCTTTCAAGTTCCAGTGTGTAAAAAACTATACAAGTGACTGACGGCGGCTTTAGCTCATAATAAGAATTATTAATTAGGGTAGAGTTATGGCTGGTCCACTGGAGTTGGAGGTATTTAAGGAACTGATTGTCTAGTGAGCATTTAATGTACTTATATAGTTACACACAATTGGACATCGAAGAAATGGCTGTTTGAGGCCCTTTGTCCGTGTCTGTGCCCATGTCAAATTTTTATAGACAAAAAAATCAGTCGTATATGGCCACGGACACTCGGACACAGCCCGGACAAGGAATAGGTAAGAATTTTTTATGCTCCTCACACACAATGAGCCCAATGTTTTTTCCATGGCCGAAGATTAGAAAATTTCATATTCTCTGGATTTTAAACACAAATGTCATCAAACCTGAAATAACATGATATAAGGTAAATTTTTGACAAAAATACCGCTGACTGGAGTTAGGGTTTTATATCGTATAAAACCCTTACAAAGTCGCATTTACCAGCAAATGACTTCAGACTTTGGCGATTCCTTTGTGAGAAGACTCTGTTCTGAATTTTGACCCATCTCACCATCGATTTCATCATTTGGAGCATTAAGCAGCGCTCACACAGCGTGAGGGCATATTTTGCGACCCATCCCACTAGCATTTTTGAAGATTAGGGTTTTTGTTTCCGGAAGGAGATTTCAAAAAACACTCCGGCGTTAGTTCCGTTTCATCTTGTTTTTGCAAGGTGAGTTTGAAACTTTATGACCAAAGCAAGTTTCGGCCGTGTAGCAAGGTTTTGTTTGAACCGATCCCGGTAAAGGAGTGAACTTTGGAGAAAATTAGCAGCCGGTTGAGGGGTTAACCAGGAGGTTCAGGCAACAAAGTGTTCCATCATGTGTCTGAATGTACGATCAACATATCTATCGTATTAATAAGTAGACAATCATTTCGATAGTACTTGATGTTGTCGTGTATTCGATAATACGCTATGTACCACTATCGTAACCCAGATAATGCGATATCAAAACAAATTAATCATAGCGTGTTATCAATATCATGTGGGATGCTAAGGTCGTGAAGTAGTAAAGACGACATCTACTATATCGTGTCATTGGTAACACAAAATATTGAAAATAAATGAATAAGCGTCGTTTTAGTAAGAACATGAGATGCACGTTAATCGTATTTCCGAACCGACAACCTACTTTTTTTCGTATCCTTTGGTGGCCATATGTGTGTCATTGAATATATGATGTTCCATCTATCATGTAAACTTTGACACAATTTGGATGCTTTTATACAGGAATAAAATCTACTGGAAGACAACTATGAATGGCAAGAAAAAAAGCTTTCATTAATATTTTTCTATACATAATATTACTCCATTACATCACAAAACATATCTTTAAAGAACTTTAAAAAATACACAGAAAATTTTTAAAATATGGAGACTTCAAAGGCTAGTGAGGACCTATCATAATGCTATGTCTCAATGCAGGCAATCAGTTGGCGTCAGATCTCCTTGCGAAGTCCTGGACCAAGCAATAAAAATGTGACGGAACATTCGCGACATTGAAATAACACCAGTGAGTGAACTCATTCCTGTCATAGGCTGGGGAGGACCGCTTATGACGGGTGATGAGATCACCATCTAGTGCTATAGCAATGTCTTGAATGCTCTGTTGAGGCGCAAGCGACCAGTGGGCATGCGATCAATTGTGACGGAACATTCGCGACTTCCATATAACGCCAGGTAGTGAATAGTCCCCCTTCGGATGCCGGTGAGTACCGCAAATGAAGGGGACGACTAACCATATGCCGCTATACAACTGTCCCAAATGCTTTGTCTTGTCCTCCTCTCGAATTCGGTGAGCCCAAGGGTCACCATTATATATATAGGCAGGGTGATAGGGTTACAAACCGTCATGATCGATGGACCAAACTAGAAGGTTCGTCCAATAGGTCTGAGTTATGGAAATTATTGAAACACCAGAAATTATGGTGACTCTTCAGGAATGACTCCTCGCGAATTGGTCAGTCAAATTTAATTCGAACACCGGAAATTGTGGTGACTCTTCGGGAATTGGGTAATTAAATTCATGCAATTGTCGTGTGTGTGATCGCACAACATGACCAATATTGTGTAATTTTTGAACAACCTATCAAAATAATTTATTATCGTATGTTCCTATCATGTAATCAGTAACACATAACCCCTTTGGACATGTTATCGATTACACGATATATATACAACATACAATCTTTACAAAAACAACAACATATCATGTTCTTGAAAACACGTGATGTACATATTGCATGTTGTTAATGACACGATGTATATACAAAACTTTCAGCTGAAGAACAGGGATTGAAAAGGTAACCCTGATTGATGCTCCCTTTCCTTACATCGTTTGCCTACTCTATTATTCGACCTCCTTTGACTTGTCGTTGGGACATCTGCCACATTAAGAGGTTCCCCTTGTGTGTTGGTACATCGTTTGCAGTTGTGACCCAACTGCCCGCATGTTCCACATTTTCGTGGGGCTTTGACCTGTGGTTGCAACTCTATCCAATTTTTTCGTCGACACCCTCGCTGCTTTTGTGGTATCAGTGGGCTGAATATAGGCATAACCCAAGACGGTACCCACTGGTGCCTATCTTTTGTTGGGTGTAATGGTTCTCGATAGGTCATTCTATATAATTCAGTAGAGTACCATCTTTCGCAATAGCAAGACACATAGAAGTGTCTCCCACTCTGCCTCCGCCTCAATGTCGGCGTTACTGGAGACCTCGTTGTTTCCGAATTCTTCATGGTCATGTCAACTATATCATTATCGTACCACTAATTGTCACCCCACAATTCTTCAAATTCTTCACCTTCTTCACCATCGTAATTACACGGCTGTATGGAGTTTCATAGTTATCAAATGAAGTCCTTCTTCCTCCCATCGTTGGCGGCAATTCCTCTGATCTATTCTGATTGACTTCTATTCCAGGTTCTATAGTCATTGGATTGGTGAAAGAAGATTGACAAGGATTTGTTGAGGGCAAGTTTCCCAGTTCTCCCAATCTGTATTGCACATTATCGTGTTAAAAAATGCGACATAACTCGACATCATGCATTCGGTTACACGCTTACAATTCAAATCGTGTTACCGAAACCACAATATGAATGCATGTCATGTTATTACATTTACACTGAAAATCATAATTGATATATCGCATGTGCATGTCGTATAATGCAATATATTATAAATTGTGTTTCTTTTTTCATATGATATGATTAGAACTTAACACAAAATGGTCGATATCATGTGCTTGAGGACATGGTAAAGTACAATCTCGTGTAATCTAAAGCTTCATTGTTACTTGACAATTTTAAATGTGAACTGTGTTTCATTAACTCCGGTCTAAACTCCGACATTAGAGCTGGGTTGAGCTCTATTGACTCTCTGGTTCCTTTCTGCGGATGGTGATTTGTGACAGTTGTCGGGCTCTTTCATCTCGGCATACAATGATAACACCTCGTCATTTGCCTTCTTAAGAATGGATAAGACTGATTAGAGGTCCTCTTTGCCTTGTAATTCATATATCATGGATGATTGTGAAGATGAAATTAAATACTTCAAAGTGACATTACCATTGATGGCAAATCGTGCTTTGACTAGAAGCAGCAACTCCCCGAACCTCACAGATGAATCAATGTTCATCATCCATGCCTTTCTACCTATATACACGTCGTCATTGCCTACTTCTTTATTGTAATATATGCAACTACCGATCATATCCATAATCAGTCTAAGAGGGTGATCTAATATGTGAAATACAGCCTTTGGAGACCTCAAACAGCCTCTGGGGTGTCAAAAAATGATTTTTTATGAACAACGAATCTTGCCGGGGAGTCACCGCCGGTCATCTCCCGCCGGCGACTTTCGTTGGCCGCCGATGAATCCCAACACACCGGAACGGCGCAACACTGTTCCGGTGTTCATTTATTATAACATATGGGATAGTGGGAAACCTAAGGGTAGTTTTATCCATAAATAAGTCATATGACATTTGCGTTTAAAATCCAAGGAATATGGAGCTTTTCATTCTTCGGCCGGGCAATATGGAAAAAACCTCTAAGTGAAAAACATGCCACTGATATCTTGGGTCCAATGTGATTTACCAACACTCTATAGATGACACTTTTGAACTTGTTGTTGGTAATAAGCTGCATTGAGAGAGAGTTGAGGGACAAATCAAATATATGAACCCAACAATTCTATAAATTTCTTGTAGAATAAAGACTAAAGAATAACCAAATGTGAGATCTAAGTTCCATGCATAAATCTTTATATTGTTAGCTTCATATTCACACAATGGCTCATCTAAATTAAGCCCAAATGTTCTACGTATCATATGTAATGTAGAAACAAGATGAACAATACAAATATGCAGGAAGAGAATAAATAGTACAAAATGAAGCAAAGCATCACTAATGCATGTAGTATAATAAAAAATTTAATCTTGTCTATAGCAATCTAAGAACCATGAATTAATGCAAAGTATACCTGTAAAAGATCTCCTATGTTTACCACCAATGCCCCATGAATGGTAAGAACATCAATCCAAATTTGATTTTGATGATACATATGGAGTCCTCCAATATCATCTTGTAGAAGAAAAATGAGGAAATCAAAATCTGAATGTTTGCTTGCACCAAATGTCATTTTTGGCTCGGGGCATGCTGGATAGTAGTGGGAGAGAATGATATGACCATCAAAACAACCAGTATTGTTTAGATAGTCATTGCTAAGGCCTAAAGCCTCTGAAAGCAACTCAAACATGGTTTTCCCAACTCTTATCATCTCCTTGAAATACTCCAATAGTATGTCCCTACATAACAAGCGAGTTAAGTTTTTTTCCATTTAAAATAAAAAAGTTTGTATATAGGGGTGCTCATGTACAGAAATGGACGTGAAAATAGGGTTGTCGTGTTCGTCCACCATTTGTATACCCCACATTAGTGTCCACCCTAGTCCGTATCATGCTTTGTCTAAGTCCATCTATTACTGACATAAACATAAATAGACACAACCAAACCTGGACAAGTACTTAAATACCTAAATTTTATCTCAATTCAAATTGTCTAGTAATTATGTAGCATGTTAAAGCAATCTTAATATGCTACATAGGTATTTGATCCATATTTTTAAATTGTCCAGTTGCTATATGTAACATGTTATGATTGCCCTAACATGCTACATAAGTACTTGATTCATGTTTTGAAGTTGTTCAGTACCTATGTAGCATGTTAGGACTGTCCTAACATGCTACATAAGTACTTGATTCATGTTTTAAAGTTGTTCAGTTTCTATGTAGCATGTTAGGACTGTCCTAACATGCTACATAGATATTGAATCCATGTTTTTAAGTTGTCAAGTGCCTAAGAGCATAAGTACTGGATTCTATTTTTTCCCCTAGTAGCGAGTAAAATACTAATACTTAAAAGAGAGTTAGGTAATGGCGACAGACACGGATTCCATTGATTATGCTTATGATTCCACTTCTAACCATCATTTATAACTTTTTCCTACATTATGAAGGAGCCATATGGCCATTCCACTAAATTCTATTGAATTAATTATATTCTAGGAAATTATGCAATTGTACTATCAAACTTAATTTTAATTTCATAGCCTTATGCTAGAATTAGTTCTAATGAATTTACATTTCAATTTCATTCTAATTTCAATATCCAAACAAATCCTTAACCTTATCATTTTTCTTTTTAGATAATAATAAAATAAGTGCAAAACAACCAGCTTCCTAGTTAGAGAAAAGTGTAATGCCCACCATGGTTAAGTGGGGATATAATTCCCAATAATAAGCATGGAAGAGAAAAGTGACGAATGATCAGAATGATTATCAATGATATGCAGATAGAACTTTCTGATTCTTTTATTAACAACAATGGAGATGACACTTCTTGTGTGCATGATATGAATTCCTAGGAAAGATGAACAAAATGAAAGAACCTCATTGAGGAACAATTTGCTTCTAAACTGTTTATAAGATAGAAAAAGAAAGGGCGGCTTCAGAGAGACCGTTCAATGAATTTGATTACAAACCTGCAAACGGGTGGCAGATTGGGTCTTCAAGATCAAGTTTCATGCGGTAGTAGAGCGTGTCCCTCCAATTGGAAGCCTCTGTGTAGTAAAGATCGTAGTTGCTGGTCCATTTCACCCTCCTCTTCGGATCCCGCGAGTTGAAGCCCATCTTGCCCTCGTCCGACTACTCATAGAACCTCTTCGTCGAAAATTTTTCAGAAATAGACTCAACAAATGTCGGAAATACAAAAATAGGCTTGGTACTTCGATTTTGCACAATTAGACTTACGCACGTTCCACTTTCCCACACGTGCGCTTGAATTGCCGATAATACCCTTAGGGCAATGGAAATGAATAGTTATGACCCGACTTCACCTCCGGTTTCATCCCAAATTCAGATTTCGGTTTTCCCTCCGGTGCTCACGACCACTCTCGACCATTACAAGATTTGCATTCCCTTTTGGCAACCCCTCATCCAGCCTTTTATATCCCCTCCGTCACCTTCTTCTTCTCTGCTATCGGTCATCCAGTCCCATTTTTCGCTCCTCTAGTATTGCAGAGAAAGTTCTCATTTTGTTCCATCCTTCGCTATCCACTCCGGCAATCTCACTCCACTCCAGCGATCTCACTGCGACAGTCATTTGACAACCGGAGACATATATTGTGGCCACCTTTCGCCCCTCCAAAGACATTTTGCTAATCTCCATTCCCGCCACCCCTCTATTCCAGCCGGCCGCATCCCGCATTTCGGTGTTTGGCCCTAATCTACATTCTACCTCTTCACTTGGCCATCTGACCAATCTCCCCAGCCGTTGATCAATAGAAGACGATATAAATGGCAAGGTAAGATCCTACAACACTGTATGGTTAATTGAAGAAACTAATATCTTGTTTCGGTGTATAATATGGTTTGGTTACAAATATCTTATTTCGGTGTATAATATGGTTTGGTTACAAATATCTTATTTCGGTGTATAATATGGTTTGGTATGAAATTTATTGAGATTGTGTGATGAAATTCTTGGTAGATCTTAATGGAAGTTAAATGAGCAAATTCATAATAGGTGTGTAAATTGGTCGTATGTACTACTATGATTAGTGTATTTGATGTCGTAAGATAAATTTGATTTAAATATTTGAAGGATGTGATCTCATGATAAATTTTGAAAAGGAAATCTCAGATGAAAAAAATATTGTATGTAGGATAAGGAAGAAAAATATAGCTGATTAGTTAAGTTGAACCCGTGCTCTGTTATATGAGATATTGTATGCTACAGACGAATTTAACTAATACGGCCTAACTATTGACTGGTACATTATAGGTTGGTCTTTAAAGTAAATTGTGTGGTCAATAAACTTTATATAGTCTGTTATATATATGGGTAGATTGATCTTGTAAAACATAGATTGTGTGTTTAATGCTTAGTTTGCGGTCACGGCTTTGAAGAACTATAGAAGAATGCGCCAAAAGTCTTTGAGGATAGAAATTTAGTTGCTAGGCTAAGTCTGGATAATAATGCTCGTTAATGGCTATTCTTGACCATTCTTTGTGAAATGTGATATGATGAAAAACAAGGGTAGACCATTTAAGCAAGTATATATGCTTAAAACAAAGTTAACTGATAGGTCTTAACTATTGACTGGTAGGTTTTAGGTATCTTTTATTTTTTTGCAAAGTACATTGTGCCGGCATTAGACTTGATATAGTTAGGTATATATATGAGTAGACTAATAGGAGTGTGGGGATTTCATGTTGTCAAATGTATACTGTGTGTTTGGGCTTAGCTTACATTGATGACTTTTAAGGAATGCAAAACAAAGGGACAAAATTATTTGAGGTTCGAAATGTAGGTGCTAGGCTATATCTGTATATTACTGCTCATTAGTGGTTTTTTTTACTATTCTCTGTGATATGTGATATGATAAAAACAAGGGTAGACCATTTAAGCAAGTATATATGCTTAAAACAAAGTTAACTGATAGGTCCTAACTATTGATTGGTAGCTTTTAGATATCTTTTATTTTTTTGCAAAGTACATTGTGCAGGTATTTGACTTGATATAGTTAGGTCTATATATGGGTAGAGTAATAGGAGTGTGGGGCTTTCATGTTATCAAATGTATAATGTGTGTTTGGGGCTTAGCTTACATGGATAAACTTTACGGAATGCAATACCAAGGGACAAAATTATTTGAGGGTCGAAATGTAGGTGTTAGGTTACATCTATAAATTATTGCTCATTAGTGGCTTTTTTTACCATTCTCTGTGATATGTGATATGATGAAAACAAGGGTAGACCATTTAAGCAAGTATATATGCTTTAAACAACGTTAACTGATAGGTCCTAATTGTTGACTGATAGCTTTTAGATATCTTTTATTTTTTTGCAAAGTACATTGTGCAGGCTTTTGACTTGATATAGTTAGGTCTATATATGGGTAGAGTAATAGGAGTGTGGGGCTTTCATGTTGTCAAATGTATAATGTGTGTTTGGGGCTTAGCTTACATGGATAAATTTTATGGAATGCAATACCAATGGACAAAATTATTTGAGGGTCGAAATGTAGGTGTTAGGCTACATTTGTAAATTATTGCTCATTAGTGACTTTCTTTACCATTCTATGTGACATGTGATATGATGAAAACAAGGGTAGATCATTTAAGCAAGTATATATGCTTAAAACAAAGTTAACTGTTAGGACCTAACTGTTGACTGGTAGCTTTTAGATATCTTTTATTTTTTTGCAAAGTACATTGTGTAGGCTTTTGACTTGATATGGTTAGGTCTATATGTGGGTAGAGTAATAGGAGTGTGGGGCTTTCATGTTGTCAAATGTATAATTTGTGTTTGGGGCTTAGCTTACATGTTATATATATTACCATATATTTGCATAGATGGTTATTATAAATTAAAACACATTTGCAAAATGGAATTGTTAAACATTGTAGGGTGAAGATACCAAGTAATGCCTCAGTGATCTTCAAGCCATTGGAAAGTGATAAGGGTAGAGCCCATGAGGGTGACCCTCAACCAAAATCCACCTATGCTTACATAAGGAGGCTGAAAGAGCATTTCAATAAGCATAGACGACAGGCAACACTCTTTGAAGGATCATGTTTCAGCAAATACTTGCAGTTAGACATAGAGAAGTTCATGTTCCCCCATCAAGCCTTGCACCACATAATAAAAAAGCATCAGGGAGAGTATAGGTTTCAAGTGACGAAAGCCTATTCGATGAAGTTGTCACCCATCGAATTTGCCCAAGTTACTAGTCTGCGTATGGCTGATGTGCTCCCATCCCTTCCAACAGTGCCAAAAGTTTTGAGAAAGGACTCCCTACTTTGTAGGGTGTTTGGCAAGGAGAAGCTTTACATAATGAAGAAGCAGATATACCAAAAGATCATCATAAGCAAAAGTGATGAAGACAAGGTGAAGTTGGCCCTCATACTGGTGTTGGCTTGTTTCATTGTGGGTAGAGGGTGGGAGCATAAGGTGGACTGGCGGTTTTTTTTGTTGGTTGATGATGTGGAGGAGTTTGATTCATATCCATGGGGTAACATTGCTTATTGGGACACCCTCCATGGCTTGGAGGAAGCAAGGAAGGCCCTAACCAAAACCACTTACATTGTGCACGGATTTGTATCGACACTTTTGGTACATTGTTTGGGTAGTTTGATTGAGGTTTTAATGTAATATGCTGCATATGAGATTATGACATTTATGTCCATGGTTTGAATATGTAGGTTTGGGCAATGGAAATGATTCCTCTGCTGGGGGACTTATGTGCGAGACGTGTACATGATGTTTATCCTAGATTGCTAAATCGGGCTAACTATAAGAAGCCCAGTTATGAAGCAAATGACAAAGTAATTTTTGGAGGGGAGAAGGTAATATATTGTTAGTTGTCGTCTTACTATGACTTCTAATTTGCAAATGACATATATGATGACTGATAATGAAAATATTTTGTCTTTTAAGTGTTAGTGCACATGCGCTTGGAGTTGACCCAAGCTGAGTCTGATGAGGAGATTGTCCAATCAGCCAAAGGGCTGAAGAATTTTCTGAAGAGGGACCGGATAATTTTTGATAAATCTGAGGTCCCCGTTGGTGGTGCCCTGCAAGGGGTAGAGGAACATGTAGAAGTAGATATAGAGGAGGAGCCTCAGCGAGCTCATGAAACAATTGTTTCTTTTGTTGATGAGGTGCGGCAAGAGGGAAGTGGACAACCACATGCTGCAGGGGGACAAAATGTGCATAGCCCATTGGATTGGATAAAGGACAAATTAGTCAAGCTTGTTGGCACAATTGACCTCATTCAGCTAAAACAGGCTGCATTTGACCGGTTGGAGGCCAAGGTAAACAAATTGTCTTAAGATGTTTCAGCTTTGTTGTCCATGAATGGGAGGTCATCAGATCCATTTGAGGTTAGCTACATTATATTAATTATTATGACTTCTTACTAGTGGTAAGTTTTATTATTCCTCATAAAGAGGATCATGTCCATCTGCGTGTCACGCCACGCAACCCCAAAGCAAAAGCACAAGAAAGAGGGGTAGGTATAACAAACTCAGTAATGGTTTTACTATATCTATAATCATCAGAAACACGACGGTATAGTAATATAACAATTCAGATCAATAATTGACAAGATATATCATTTTCTGATCACACATACACATCACCTAAATCGGCATAATAGTGTCTAAAACCACACTTTCAGATCATGTAACCCTGCATATAGTGTCTCAATCACAATTTTCTAATCAAGCATTCATAACACATCTCATCCATTCTACACGACAAACGTGTCGAATTACATGTTACACAAACATGCATAGCATACATCATATACATGCATTAACATAAATAATGAATGCCTCCATCAAGGAGCAAACACAATTAGTGCCACACAGGTGGGAACACAGACAAGGCTACGAAGGTGTGTCATGGTCCAAATTCTACACAAGAATGTAAAAAGGTCGGGGTTGTCAGCCCCTAAAGCTGCTCGCCCCAGACGATCCTGGCCAAGGATGTCCGATTCTCACATAGAGAACCTAGAGCAGGGGTGTTCACCCAGCGACATCTCCTGCGGTGGGGGAGAGCCCGAGTTCCCACATAGGGAACCTTAGAACACGTGGTAGCTGGTGCACAAGAGTACCACTCTAGATTCTCAGGGTCCAGAAGACAATCATAATAATCTCAATTCGGAAGACAAGTACATAACTCGTCCCCACATAATTCTATTTAACTAAACTCAACCCGAGGAGTGCACATGTTTCACACAGGAACTCAAATCGAAAACATGTCCCTTCAGACCAATCAAGTTTCGATTAAGCTAACGACCAATTTATCCGGCACACAATTTCACCACATTGCATCCAATTGATCAAACTCAGTTAATCTCGATAAAGCCTCAATCGAAAATCCGTTTTCATGATGTATGCAACATGGTACATACATGGGCAAGACATACAAGAATCCTAATTCATGATAAGTACTCTCATCAGCCCCTCATGCATCATTCATAATCATAATACCAAGCCTCATCATAATCATTAACCCCACATGTGTGTGTGTGTATGGTAGAAACACCTCATTTGATATATATCAACATGCTTTGTAATTAACTCGCCATCACACTACACATGCACATTAACATCTAATCATGGATTCTAGCGGAACTCATAGGCGAAGAACTATTAAAATCATAACTCAAGTCAAAACATAACCACATGCTAAACATATGTAAGCTCATTCACCTCATACTTGAGTCTAGGCATAACACTAACATTCACCCATCATTTAACCACATCCTATAATGACATATCAGTTTATTAGCATGATGTAATTCTACTGAAAACATGCTTAAACCATAGGGAATCAACCACTCATATCTTCAAGATAGCAATTCCAACAAATATATCCAACTACAAGCCATTTCACATAAACTTTAAATATACACCACAACTTCTAAACATCAATAGTATGCTCTTCTAGTAGCTTACTCTGGCTCAAAACACTCCACATAAACATAAAAATGATCTTTCAGAGTAGAGACATCGAAATAAGCAACATACATCCAATGGTCAATTCTGCTATTGATGCACTAAAATAATGTTCAATTAAATATTTTCAAATTTTGAATTGCAATCTTATTTTGTGTTAATTCATTGCTGATTTGGGCTAATTATGTTTTGAATAAGTTAGTTGGACCTTAATTGAGTTTACATGTCTAAACAGGCTTTAACAGGATCTAAGTAGAAGAGGAAGTAAAGCCCATCTACCCAAAGCTATTTGAAAGTCAAGAATGGGCTCCTAATGGTCTAAACATGCATGGAATGGTCGAACATAACCTTGTGGACCCGTTTGATTTGAGATTTGTATGAAGAGGACTAAATTAGGAAAGAAACTGATTCGGACAGATTGACAGAGCCTTCGTATTTCAATCATATCTTTTTGTTTATAATTCGGATGTATACGGTTCTGGTGGCATTAGAAAGAAGACTTCCATAGCTACAAAGGATATTTCAGGAAGAAATTCCAACATTCTGAAGATATATGGGTCGAATCTGGCATGCAAAGAGACAGCTAGTAAACTAACCCGAGGCCAGCACATGAAGAATATTTTCATTGATTATGATTGATACACATAAGGAAAGACAATGAGGCTGATTGGTTAACTAAAGGAAGATTCAAAGATAATTATTTGTTAAATAAATTATTTATCTAATCATTGCCAAAGAAGCAACCAATCAGGCAATAAATTAGGATACAATCTAGAGATATGATTTCACTTTCCTCTTTGAAACAACCCCTTCTATTCCTATAAATAGAGGGGTGGACGTGATAGATGACTCATCCCCTCCTCTTTGGAGTTCTCCTCTCCTATTTTCTTCTCTCATATTGTATTTTTGTTTTAGTTTTATTGTAATGGCTTTCTAAGCTCTCAAGCTAAGGCTAGGAATGAAGCTTGTACTTGATGTTTAATAGATACTTTGATTCAAGTAAGTTCTTTATCATTTTAAATTGATGTTTCATATTTAATGAGTTTATAATCTATATAATTATTTGATTCAGCGTTGATGAAAGGAACGCTGAATGTTTATAATTCCCTGTGATTATATACTTAATGCTTTCACATAGTAAACAATCAATTACTAGTGTTCTATTTCAAAGTTTTTTTAAAGATAAATTTTCCGATTAAGATGAATTTTCATTTGGTCTTAATTGAGTTATCATTTGATTCAAATATACATTAGAGATTTATTACAAGTGGATTTCCGATGCCATAACACTTTCTCTTTGATTGTCTATTATTCTCTATTTCACTTTCCTTCTCTATTCTATTCTCTTCGTAATAGTTTTCTGTGTCACATAATGCTTTCCCTGTGGATCGACCTTGTTTACTATAGTTGACAAGTAAAAAATAAATCTAAACTAGACTAATTTATAATCTTGGTTTGGACGTAACAACAGCTATGTAGCCGTTCGAACGCCCTGCAGGGCCGTTCGATCGGCTAAACAGGAAATATGCCAAAACTGCAGTGTTGCCATTTGAACGCCATGGTAGGCCGTTCGAACGCCAACAAAGCAGCTTTTGCCTTCTTCTTCATTTCGAATTTCAAAACCGAGACTCCATTAAGGCAACTTAAAACCTTCATCTATCAACCCAAACACCATTAAAACTCCATCAAACTTTCCAGAATGCTAAACTACACCGTCTTAAGACAAAACCCTAAGAAATTAGGACAAGAAATTCACATATACTAATCCCACCATTAGAGCACTAAATCAAGTAAACTCATTCCAAATAAACCATAAAAATCGAGATTTTACCATAGGAAAACTGAGATTTCGAAGACCCATTACCTTATCACTTGTTTAGGTTCAGATTTGACCTTCACCCTTCTTGGAAACCTTCCAAAAACATAGTGTCTAAGTTAAACTCCATTAAAAATCAGTTTAACCTTGAAAACCTTAAAGAAATCTTAGAACTAGGGTTTGTTAAGCATAAAAAACAAATTTTGAGAAGTAGGGTTTGAAGTAAAGGAGTAAATCAGTGATTTTGATGCTTGCAATCAAATCAAATAAAAGGGGAAATGATGGATTAAGAATGGATTAGAAGAAAACCTAGGGTTTAGGCGTGATTAAAGAGAACATACCTTAATCTCCTTCTAATTCGGGCCTAATTGGGGAACTATGCCTTAATCACCTCCTCCCAACTTATTCCCAAAATGGAAATGGCTTTGCCCTTTTTATTTATAGTTGGGCTTGGGGTGTACATAATTAACTAGTAGGGTATGAGTAAAAATTTGGGCTAAAAATGAGTATTTTGACCATTTGAACACTAATTAAACCTAAAAAAATTATGAAATTTTTTATAAAAGCTTGTGTTGATGCAGGTTTAAAAAAAATTCATAATTTTTTGAGGTTTAATTAGTGCTCAAATGGTCAAATACCCATTTTTAGCCCAAATTTCTATTCATACCCCACTAGTTAATTATGTACACCCAATCCCTACTATAAATAGAAAGGGCAGAGCCATTTCCATTTTGGGAATAGGCTGGGATCTTTGCCATAATCATACAAATCAACCTCCACAGCCATGTTATGCTCTTCATTCACACACACCTCCACATCTAATTTGCTAAATGATTATATTTATATTGGTATTAGAATGAGACAAACAATTATAAGTTAGGTATAATCAGTTAACTGACTACGTAAGATATGATATGACCTTTGAAGTTGTTCTGGTGCCGAAGTTTTCCCAAAAATGCTAATTAATGGTGGTGCTTTCCCCCTCCCATCACCCTCTCCGTCATTTATGAATGACATTATTCCATTGGCTCTTGTTGGAACTTCATCGTCCCTACATTTAAAACCACTACAAATTTACTACACATTGATAAATTAGCAAACAAACAGATAATAATAATGATTTAATACTTCTTACCATTTTCTTTCAGACATGTCAATGTTCGTCACTTTATTTAAGTTCGGAGGTGGACCTCTTCCACTTTCCATAGTTGTGGCAGTCACATTTTGACCATTTCCATACCAAATGTTATCATCTCCTCCCACAATGTAAACATCCTCATCATAATCATGCAATTCAAATTTATCCCATGTAATGTCTTCCTCATGATGCTCTTGCCATCCATCGTAGATGACATCTTCTTCATCAATGTTATACATTGTGTTGGGCCCACTTTCTTCATCATTAGCTACTCCGGCATCATTACCCTCATTTGAGTTGGCCATATTCTCCTCAATATTTGAGATGTTCACCTTATCCACTTCAAGCCTTGCAATGGGGATATCTACTAGTTCTTCATCAGAATTGGATTGCAAATTTAAGTAAACAGGAGGAGGTTTCTTTGCCTCCAACTCCCTGGCCTCACACAGTAAGTCATCTACTTCTGCATCGTCACTCAAATGATCATTGATTTCAAATGCATCCCTCACTCCTACTTCCTTCACTTCCACCGTCTAGTTCACTTCATTCGCATGTCTACTATTCACTTCGGCATCATTCAAAATAATCAACTAGTTAATCTTTGCATCGGATACATCAAAATTTGGCTCACATTCCTGGAACACATGTACATGTCGCACTTTGGCTATTATCAATGGTAGACCATTGTGCCTGGTCTTGGCATAGCGCTAAAAACAATGAAGAGTCCTAATATCATGTATTTTTGTTGGAGGTAGGTTGAGGGGGATTGCCAAAGGATATGTAAAACTCATCTTCAACGAGTATTCCTTGCTACAACATCCTATTATTTTGTAAACCATGGGCACCAAGGATTCGTACATCATTGAGCTTCTAACAAATATGAGATCTGACTTGGCATTGGAGCAATCATACTTGTGTCGACTTGCATCCCACTCTCCCCCCCACACACACAACAGAGGCTTCTCATCTGTATCTATCTGAAGACACCCAATAGTTATGTCAGTTAGGCTCTAACAGTTATCAGTTGAAACTTATCAGTCAATGCTTTCCGTTGCAAAATTGAAAGAACTTTGTGTTTACATTATTCAAATTGATTCTTAACCTCAATCATTCCTTCCTGTATTACAATTGTACATGCAGCACACCCACCCTATAAGTACCTCCAAAAGCAAAGATTATAAGAACACGCAAGTTACCTATGTAAGCCACTACCAGTTATCAGTTGAGCCGGATCAGTTAAAGCTTTCACCGAACTTCTCCACACCCAAAAATTAGCTGCCTTTCTTGTTTCATCTTCAGAGCATATCAGGTAAAAAACTAGTTCATCTACAAGTAAAAACATTAACATATTCTCCACATCCAACATTACCATTGTTCCGGTAGGGCCACCTTTAGGTAGAAATGCGACTATCCGTGTCTTCCTCCATGAGTTAGGGTACATATGGGGAGGCAGCTCTTCGACATCCACCTTCCGCCAACCTAAGTCCCATGATCTGCCAGTAGGGAGACGAGAATATGGGGCCGTAAGAGAATACCTCAGAAGTTAGCCTGGGAAGAAACCTTCAGCTGTTAAGAACATGTAGAGGTGTTTCATGGTTTTCACCTTTATGACGAGGTATGGCCCATTTCGGCTATATACTGGCATGCATGTGGACATCTCAAACGTGGTGAAGTTTCGTGATTCTCGTGCACCACAATGGAAATATGTAGCTAAATGTATATAATAAATGGAAAAGTTTATATGAGCCTGGGCTCGTGCGCACCTCCGTGAGCCCGGGCTCTATGTGCAGTCGGATTTACATCCGGCGGCCCATACATACTCATGGGTTTAAATGCCCCATGAGTATTATGGGCTGCCGGATGTAAATCCGACAGCCCATAGAGTGCGGGCTCATGTAGGTGCGCGTGAGCCCAGTCTCATATAAATAGGACTCTATTATAAATGCCCCAGTCAACGAAAATAATATTTATGAGACTCCGAAGGAGAATGCACGAACTAAAGATACTTCACCAATTTAAGTATCTGCGACGAAAACTCATCCCTCGTGTTATAGTTTACTTTCAAATTTTGTATATTTATCGTATATGAAGCTTCTTCTCCTCCCTCATGTTTTAGGTTACTTTTGAATACAATATAATAACCGTAAATGAAGCTTTTAAATCAAAGCCTTCACTTCTTCGAGATATCTCTTTGCCATGGCGAATTCTAACTATCGATATTGAATTTATTTAACTCTATTTGTGTTTTTAAAGACGTCTATGGGAAGCTGTAGCTTTTGATTTTAATATTTTTATTTTCTAAATAATATTTATCATCAGGATTATAACAACCAATAAATTGTATATGAATGCATTAAAAACTATTTCTATTGCCGCAAATTCAATCAACATAATCAATAAATAAAGGTAGTTCTAACCCTGAGAAACATTCACTTGTACAATATCAACTAAACTGTATACGAAGGCATTTTCTAACCATTAAAAATAATTGGGTATACATTATCCACCGTAGCCATACATGCTGAAGATACAAATTATCATTAAGTCTATCATGTGCTGGCATGTGATTACATGTAACTGAATTGGAGAGCAATTAGTCATGCACATTACAAAGTATAATCATTAACTCAGATACTCATAAACTCATATTCTGAAGATGCTAAATCTAAGGTGAGATATGTTATACTATCACTGAGTTATTTCATGATTGTATAACATATCATTTCTCACAATAGATTTAGCATCTTCAGAATTTGAGTCTATGATAATTATAATTTTCTTCTTCTGCATGCCCCCACGACCGCTTAACAAAGAAAATTTGTTATGTGCATAATGTTTGCTCTCCAAGTCCATCTTTTTATATAGCATAATCACTCTATCCACTACGAAGCTAGCCGACACCTCAACATCAGACTCCAACGACCTGTTCATCAACTCTAGCTTCTCCTCTGCTGCCCCTTGAAATCAATAATAAAATTAATGAGCCAAAATTTAATTCAAAATATATCAGCCACCTACCATCTACTAGTCATCAGTTACCCAATATCAATTCACTTTATTTTAACTATATACTCTAGGTTATATGGTCTCGTCCTTACTAATATCATATCACATCATCGAACCTACCATGTAAACCTATATTGCTCAAAACTAATGAACACATAATGTACTTCAACAAATAATAGCCTACTAACATCTACCAGTCACCAGGTAGCCCATATCAGTTAACTTAGTTTTAACCACATAAACTAGGTTATATTGTCTCCTCATCCGTAAGTATCAGAGCAAAGCATACTCCTGAGTAAAACTAATTACATATATTATTACAAAATATCATTAACTCTATCATGTGCAGCATATGATTTGATGTTGGTGGTATATGCAAATATGTTCATACCTTTTCTTTTGTTGATTATACATAGTGATTATTCTGGATCAGATAATGTAATTGATTTGGAGAGCAATCAGTCATGCACATTACAAAGTTTAATCATTAGGACATGGTGGTGGCAAGAGGAAGTATAAAACCATTATTAATATTGACTCAGATGATGAAGATGCTTCCCATCTTAGATTTAACATCTTCATCGTCTAAGTCAATATTAATGACGATTTTATACTTCCACCTACAACCACCAATACTTAATGAAAAAACTTTGTTATGTGCAGAATGTTTGCTCTCGAAATCCATCCCATATTTTGATCTAGCATAAACAATCTATACACTTTGAAGTTATCTGACTCCTTGACTTTGGCCTCCACCGACTTGTTCTCTGCTCTAGCTTCTGCTCCGCTGCCCCTCTCATGCCTCGGGGAGGTGGAGATATAAGTGTACTACGGTGAAGTGAAGAGTTAGATTTAGTCGAAATCAGTTAACTACCAATCAACATTTAATCGAAATCAGTTAACTATCTTCTAACCATATATACTAGGTTATATGTTATCATCGTCGCACCCTATTAGATCACATCATTGAAACCTACCTTTGAAACCTAAATTGTGCAAATCTAATGACCACCCAATGTACTTCAAAAAATATTAGCCTCCTACCATCTACCAGTCAATAGTTAGGATGCATCAGTTAACTTTGTTTTAACCATATAAACTAGGTTATATGGTCTCCTCCTCGCTAGATATCAGATTACATCATACTCATGAGTAAAACTAATTACATATATTCTTCTTACTTACCCTAACAACAAAACATATATATTCATTTACTTACTTTCCATCTATTAAATATATTACAAGCATACTAACTACGCACCAAACACACAAGATAAAGTTGACATTTTTACTTAATAACACTCTTATTTATCCACCCATATGTAAACATAACTATCGCAAATCTAACAACCTCCCAATGTACTTCAAAAATTATAAGCTTCCTACCATCTACTAATCAACAGTTAGGATGTATTAGTTAACTTTGTTTTCTTCTATCTACTAGGTCATATGGTATACTTGTAACGACCGCGAATTTTTGGTATGATTTCTTGCCTCTAATAAAACTATTTTATGAGTTTTTAATTATTTTAAATTATTTAGAGGTAGATATTTGGAGAGTTTTTTTATTTCGTGTGATAGATCTCGGTCAGATGAGCGAAACGAACCTAAGAACACACGAAACGGAGGTCGGGAGTGAAAGTTACGACCTCGGGAAGTATGCCACATGGGCGGGACCCACTTTGAAAAAGTGAGATAACCTACACATGTGGGGTCTAGTTTTGAAGGGATAAGAACGCGCAATTCCGACTCCGGGATAAGAAGTTATCACGTTTTGAAGTTGGAATTGTGTTTGTATAAAATAATAATAAAATAATAAAATTGATGACGTCAGTGAGCCGAGTCGAGCTGAGCCTAGTCGGAGCCGTGCCGACTCAGAGCCGCGCCTCCGGATCTCAGCCGTCCGCGTGACTCGGGGCCGCGCTATCGGATGGCCGATCGCGCAACGCGCAGCGCATCCGCGCGACAGCCGCGTGGCGGAGCCCCGCGGTTCACGCGCGTGGCGCATACACTTGCACCGTGCATGCATCAAGCGTGGCGGTGCCGCGTGTGCAGCCTATCAGTGTGTGACACATGTCGCGCGCACATGCGCACGACTCGTCATCCGCTCTCCATTTTTTCTTATAAATTCATATTTTCATTCAGTTTTCCGGAAGAGTTTCTGGAGTCATTCTTAGTCCGTTTTCTTTCGTTAAAAAAGCGTTCTTAGCTAAATCGAGGGTGTTCTACGTAATGAAAGTGTCCATTCCTCAAGTTAGTGACCCTATATGGGAGAAACGTCCCAGAGTAAGGGGAGGTTCTGTCTGTTGCCTACGGGCGCGTTAGGGGTAAAGTATCTCTAGGTAAGGGGAGATTCTGTCCGTCACCTACGGGCGTGTTGTGAGAAAAATGTCCCGAGCTTAGGGAGGTTCTGTCTGTAGCCTACGAGCACGGAAAAAGAGTTTCTGGAGTCGATATGAGTCAGTTTTCTTCTATTCGAGAGGCGTTCTTACCTAAATCGAGCGTGCCAGATGTCGTGGTGGGGTTATTTCCTTGGTTGGAGACCTCTAGTACCCTAGAAGTGGACATCCAATTTTGTGGTGTCCGATTTATCGGTCTCGAACTCGTGCGGAGAGCAAGGTAGGGGCTTTTATCCTTTCTTATGGCATGATTATAAACTTTGGTTGTGTTTTTAACTTATTATTTATATGACTCTCACATGTTATGCGTTAGAGATTATTTTCAAGTTATGATTTATGATTTCTACATATATATTTGATTTATCAAATGATTAATTGTTGAGATAGAATATGAATTAGATTAACCGCTAGAAAGCGGATATACTTTATATACTGCATGCTTTATGATTTCCTCATAGATTTGCTTCAGTTGGAAACAGATATGTTATATATACTACATGCATTATGATTGCCTCATATATAATAGTTTGATGGAATGTTTATCCGTGGATTTTGATATAAATTATACACGGTGAAGCGTGTGAGATAGAGACAAACTAGCTTCGCCACTGTTTTCATTGCGAATGAATACAGTATGTTAGAAAGTTGATTTTAGAGGACTCGTCCTTGTTGAAAGGAAGGTTCTCAATATTATTTTTGAAAAGACGTATAAGCATGGTGATCGAGTCACTGAAGCAGGACAAAGAAGGGTAACTGTCTCATTGGAATGAGCGACCAACCTTGCCTTTGTAGTCATTGAGAGTGACACTCCCATGGCTTGTAGAGGCGGAGTTAGCATTTTCAAAAGGATAAACATTGGGATATAATGTTTTAAAAGAAAATAGCTCTTTTTAGAGTTTGGGAACTCTAGGATATTTTAATTGAGTCCGGGACTCAAGACTATGAGTCTGGGACTCATGAGTGTTTTGGTTGTCTGGAGCTATTGTTGGGCGCCCGGTAGAGCTCCGTTGACTAGTTAAGGGCACAAAATTAATCCGGTTCGGAATCGAATGCACGATACCTATTTTATCCTTGTGAGCCCCTAACGAAGGGCAAGACCCCTGATTCGCCCCTAACAAAGGGCAACTATCAAGGCTACGCGTGCTAGGGTAGAGAGTATCATGGGAAGACTCTCTACTCTCTAGATCCCGATGCCCCATGAGCACAGGTGGCTCTTCTATCCACAAACACCAATTATTTTGACATGATCTGTGGAGGAGTAAGAGGTCGCTGCTTTGTTCCTGCAGCAAATTCCTATTATTAATATATATGTCTAGGACATTTGTAGCGATCCGTGAGAGCTTGCAAACCCTAGAAGCATCTTCGATACTTAGGAAGAAGCACTAGGGGTGGTTTTGGGTGAGAGGCACACCCTGTTTTCATGAAAAATAGTATATATGATATGTGCTATGAAACTACCATGTGTTTATTCATGCCTGATTGTATAAACTTCCCTACTGAGTATTTTAAAATACTCACCACCCCCCAGACTTTGCAAGACTCGACAAAGCTTAGTGTGCGGGTAGAATGGCCTACTCCAAAGTTTTAACGATGTGATTTCAAAGATTTCAACCGCACTGAAACGAGTAAGAACTCATTATTTTTCTCTTGTGTGTTTGTACACGGACCGTGATTCCTAGGGATATTATTATTTTATTATCGCATATGGTGAACGGCTCTAGTCGCGGGCTCGGATAAACTCCGATATTTTTGTGAAAAGAAAATTTATATGCTTTTAAAATCCCGAGGCGCGACAATACTATTCGTTATATATCAAATCACATCATTCAAACCTACCTTGTAAACCCATCTTGAGCAAATCTAATTGCCACACAATGTACTTCGACAAAAAAAAACCTCCTACCATCTACCAGTTAACAGTTCGTTTGATCAGTTAGCTTTGTTTTAACCATATATTATAGGTCGTGTAGTCTCCTCCTCGCTAGATATCAGATCACAACATTTAAACCTACCTTCTACACCTATCTTCCTCGAATCTAATTACCTCAAAATATGCTAGGCCAAAGTTAAGCATCCTACCATGTACCAGTCAACAGCTAGGTTGTATCAGTTAACTTTGATTTGCCCATAACAAATAGGTCATATGGTCCCCTCCTTCCTAGATATTTGATCACATTATGAAAACCTACCTTTTCAACCTATCTTGCTTAAATCTAATGACCACGCAATGTACTTCAACAAATAATAGCCTCCTACCATCTACCAGACAATAGTTAGGATGTATCAGTTAACTATGTGCTACCCATGTAAACTAGGTCCAATTGTCTCCTCCTCGCTAGATATCATATCAAATCATTAGTTAATCTAAACATACAAGAAAAGTACATAATCCATTACTTTTACCCTTAATTTGTTTATTATACAACCCCGGAATTACATAATCCATCATAAACTATCAAAATACAACCATACATTACAAACCCAATTGATACAATCAAACTGCCCATTTGATGGGAAATTGTAGCAAACAACCAGACCCAAAGAAAACAGATATTGAATCCCTTTTCTCTCATATATTTTTTAGCACAAACTATATATTTTTCAGCACAAACTAACATTACTCAGCCAAGTGACAAGACCCCAAATCTGCACCCCTATGTTAGTGAAAATCAAACCAAACACAAATCACCCTGCTTTTAACTAAACATTGCACAATCACGAACTACACATATTACATATACTCAATATAAAGATATATCTCCATAACCTATATTCTGACTCTAACAAAGCAATATTTTAAAAAAATACACACCTCAAACCCGCCATGCATCTTCACTTTGCAGCCATTTTCCGATCACCCTGCAATGACAGATGAACTGGGTTTGATCATGCACACGATTGTGCCGGTGCATGATCTAAGCGGACAAGGGACCTTCTTCGACTAGACAGAGAGGATGTGGAAACGACGAGGAAACGGTGGCTCCCGTATCTAGGAGAAGATGATGGTTGAGATGGGGGAGGAGGAGAGGAGGACGGCATCTCCCTCTCCGGGAGCCGCCGTTGGGTCTTTTCGTCTCCCATCAGGGCTTTTCTCTTTTTATATATATAGCCTAATGGTATTATTGGCAATTCAAGTGCGCGTGTGGGAAAGTGGAATGTGCGTAAGTCTAATTGTGCAAAATCGAAGTATCAAGCTTGTTTTTGTATTTCTGACTTTTATTGAGTCTATTTCTAAAAAATTTCCCTCTTCATCAGTTTTATCATCTCGTCCAATACCCTCTGCGGCACCCCGCGGTTCACCACCTGGAAGAAGCCTCACTCCTCCAACACCTGCCTCACCTCATCCACAATCTCCCTTCGCCTATCTTCTCTCTCGACCCCCTAAATGTCCACCACTAGGATGCCCTGGACGGAAGCTAAATCTGACTTGGACTAAGTAGGGAGTTCTAGCATGGGTGAAATGAATAACTGAGGGACCCTATCAATGCCAGCATCCACCATCCCATTTACACCCAGCTTCGTTTTGTTGAGGGCTTGGATTGCTTTTGCTCGGTCTTAGGCCGGGGGAATTAGTGGGAAGAGCTTCAACACCAGCAAGGGCCATGGTTATAGTGTTCAGTGAAGCCAATGAGCTGGAGAACAGCAAGGAGAAAGTTTATATAGTATTATAAGAGGGAAGTTCTTATAATAATAGTCTAGTTTGGATTTTTAATTTTTATGTAATTTTGAAGAAGTAGGAATTCCCAACACAATAATTATTAGAATGAGGCTCTATGCACCCTAATAATCCCCTCAGTACCCCAATAACCCCATAAACCCACTCATAAATTTATGAGTAAAATGGGGTACTAAGGGGAATATTGGGGTGCATATAGCCTCATTCTAATTAGTAATATCCCTGGTAATGGAGCAATGACTTTTGGTAAGGAAAACTATATATACACAAGTTTTGGTTAGATAAAGCAAATGAACCGAAATGGACTTTATGAGACTTATATATTTTGTCTAATTTAAACTCAATTGAGAGTTTTTGTTCGGGAATATCACTATTTGACAAGGAAAAATAATTGGCAATGACAGTTCTTGTGCAGCGCAGAGGCAATAATTTACATAGAAATTCGTGTGGGTGATGGAGTATATGCAAATAATGGAGCAATGAGTTTTGGCAATGGCAGTTTTTGTGTAAGGTAGATGCAATTTCATGAGAAATTTTCATATTACATGAACCAATATGCATTAATGTCTTTAGGTTATAAATGAACCAAATACCATATGACTTATCATATTAATGCAATGTGGGAGAGGGCGTCTATCCGGTGGGGAGGTAGCATTGAAGGCGAATTATTAGTGACAGCACACCGATGGTTGCTGGATGACGACGATTCATTGGAGGCTTGTCGAAAGCAGTAAAGACCCTCCTTTCTTCATTTTTGTCTGCCACGACGATTTTTCTGGTTGAAAAAAACCTTTGTTTCACCAGCATCGACAACCCATTCTCTGGCCTAATAGATAGAGTGGTTATTTTCCTTCATTATAATGGAGAAATAGAAAATAATGACGAGTATGTTGGTGAAATGTGCAGCTTATGAACATTGATTCTTAGGTGAGGTACGTTGATATGCAGGTGCAAGTAAAAGAAAGACTTAATGTCCATAATGGTAATGTGATGAGATTGAAATATTTGATTTCGTCTTCGAAATCATCCATACCATATGAATTAGATGATAATGAAGACCTACAATCACTATTTTCCATTCATAATGAGGCAAATAAAGAAGTGATAACCTTGTACATGAAGATGAACAAGATTGCGAATGGAGACAAATCACTATTATTGGAAATAAACCAGACTGTGAATAGAATAAAATCACCGAGGTTGGAGAATGTTGTATTAACTTACCCAAACATGAAGACCAGGTTTCAAACGGGAAACAATAATACACCATTCATGTGTGAAATAGTCAAGTAAATGCCTATTTTTTAATATAAGATTACATGATATTATACTCTATCGTGTTCCTGATAACACAATATCATTCAACATTCCAATGTCAAAGACCAATATAGAAGACATGCATTCCGGCCTTTCTTCAACACAATCCGATGCATGCCCAATGGGGCTTATGCTCAAATGACAAGAGGAGTAAGAAGAGGAGTGAAGAAGCCTAACAACTTACTAGGCCCACAAGCCCAAGATATACTCCAACATTGGGAGCATAACAACTTGCAGATTTTGAGTAGTGAAGTTGTTTATTTGTTAGACTTTCATATATACTTTGTTTCTCAGTTGTTTTATTTCTTAAGTACTTGCATGCATAGTGTGTGTGCGTCCTTGCTAGTAGATTAAAAGCACATTAGAGTACTGATGATCATTATTCTCCAGCCTCCCTGGTAGGTAATGATGATTTGTAGGCCAGATTTAACTTTGAGCTCTAGCATATAAATCAAGTTCAGCTTTGGAAACTAAGAATCATATAGATAAATGACTCAGGTAAAAAAACAATCAAATTTGGAAGTAGGAACGAATCTAATTGGTATAAAATAAAAGAAATTAAGTTACCAAAAAAAGGAGTAAAATTTATGAAAATCATGCGGTCATGTACAAAGCAGACGACTGATAAGTGATACCACCTCTAACAAGAGATATGGTTAGCGGGTTCTGACAAGAAGACTGAAAAATTGGAAGCAAAATGGCCTTTTAATAGAGATGAAGGTCAGAATCAGTCCTATGTCATTGATTCTAAACAAATTGCAATTATATTGAAATGGAAAATTGAAAGCTGGGAACTGAAAAACTAGAAATGGGCAATTGGAAAACGGCAAGTTGGGAAAATTTAGAGAAAACCATACTAACATAATGGGATGCAACCTGGACCTAGTATACATCCGAACGGGAAAACTGACAATTGGAAAACTGAAAGCGGGGAACTGAAAATGAGCAACTGGAAAACGACAAGCAGGGAAACTGGCAAATTGGAAACTAGAAAAGTTTACTGAAAACCTGAACAAAAACATGATAACCTCATGTAAAAACGTAATATCAATAAAAAATTGTCATTGTACACCTTTCATATCCACAAAATACATTTTTCTCTAAACATGTATCATATTTCGAAGAGTTCTTGTCTTTTTCTTCTTTGTTGAAGGGACTTGTCTCTTTCCCAATGTACGTCCCAAACACACAACAAACTTTGTGTCTCCTTTTCCATGTTCTTCTCGTATCATATCAGCAATTCAGTTTTCTACTTTTCCAAAATTTCATTTATCCCATCTTCCAAATTTTCAGTTTCCCGTTTTTAGTTTTCCAGTTATCCAAAAATTTTACTAGCAGAAACTATGTAATGACCAATATATAACCAACCCAAAATACTAATTTTCATCTAGAAACACATTTCTCATCATCCCAAATAACATGAATCAATCTTCTTCGTCGAAGAAATATACGGAGCTGGACGTTGAGACGTACCAGAGAAAAGTCGTGAAGAAGAAAAGAACTGGGCAAACAAAAGTAGCTTTAAGAAGATGAACCAACCCAGGTAGGAAGCCTTATTGGAGATAAAACCACCGCAGGAAGAAGTTGTACCGGAGAAGAAGACATTTTCCTGGAGTGAGCGATGGATGTAGATGATTTTTCCGGTTAGGTTGTCATTTGATGAAGGAGAGGGTATTTTAGTCAAAAGTACTCCCACGTATACAAGTTCTCACGTGAGCAAGTCTACTTTGGTAAAAAGTAGAAACTTACTTATATTTCGGTTATTTGACCAAAGTAGGAGTCTACTTTGGTCAATTCCTCTAAATTCTTTTGCATTTACTTCCAATGATGAAATGTCAATTGATTGAACAATGTCAAAATTTATAGGCCTTTGGTTGTACACATCAGGGTTTGCCATATTCAATCTCGCATAAAAACCCAATATATAGTTAAAATTAGCATTTTATAGCAATTTTCATTACGCAATTTACACATTTAATATTCTAAATTCACACATAAAAGTAGTCATATGACCTAAAATAGAACATATATAAAACAGGTCTGTGCGGCTGTGCCCGCCCTTTTTTAAACCTCACAGGTATGTGTATGCCCCCTTTTTTGAGCGCCATTGGACGGCGATCCAACGTCTCCGTATGGACCAGTGCACAAAAATCCAGAGCCATGGCAGACAATGGACCCTGCACCTCCTCCCACAACGACCCTTCACGGCTAGCCAACATATTATGTCAGCCAACATTGGATGTTCAAATGGGCCTCTACAACTTCATGAACCATGAGCCAGTGGTCCTACTGTGCTGAGTGGGGAGACTTTGGACCCTCCAAAGTCCAAGAGAACAAGCTCATTAGCCTCGGTCCTAAACAGGCTAGCAGCACAGCAATCCAGTCACGTTATATGGGTCAAATATCAGCCCACTAAACCAGCCCATGTTGTAGTTAGATAGGGTCACGGGTCGATGATGTGGGCCTGTAGAAGAGAACCTCTTCTTCGATGCAAAAGCATAATGAAAATTGCAGTGTTCTTCCCTGCCGCCTTCCACATTTTCTCATCAAGTCAGTACACACCGACTGAATATTCCACTTCCGTTACTTTCCTCCTTCATAGTTATCGTTCAGTCCTCTTCCTTCTCATTCTTATAAATACCCAGTACTCTACCACATTACAGCTCCTCAGTACTTTTGGGAAGACCAAGAAGAGTTGGCAATGGCAGACGGTATAGTGCTGGTTTTCGACTTCGACAAGACTATCATCGACTGCGACAGTGACAACTGGGTGGTCGATGAATTCGGCGTCACCGATTTGTTCAACCGCCTCTGCTCCCTCATGCCATGGAACTCCGTCATAGTATACATGCAACACATTGTGTTTAATTTTTGCATTACTTTCATTAGTCCATGATGTGATATGAGTTCCTTCTTATACTATTTTATGCCAGTTTGTTTGTGATAATCTTTGTTGAAGCACTAAATTATATGGATTCTTGGTTATATTGATACATGATCGCATAGTTGCTTTGGTCTGCAAAATTAGTTGTAATGACGGTGGTCTAATTTTCCTGACAGGACCATATGATGGGGGTGCTCCATGCACAAGGCAAGTCCATGGATGATATTGTAGAATGCTTGAAGAGGATCACACTCCACCCCAAGATCATCACGGCCATCAAGACTGCATACTCGCTTGGGTGCGAGTTGAGGATTGTGAGCGACTGCAACGTCTTCTTCATTGAGACCGTCCTCAAGCACCATGGCCTCTTCCACTACTTTGCTGAGATCAACACCAACCCTAGTCATGTGGACAAAGATGGAAGGCTCAGGATCTTGCCTTACCATGACTTCACCTCATCTACACATGGCTGTGGTCCTAAGTGCCCTCCGAACATGTGCAAGGTACATAATTCTTGCCATTAGTTAAAATCACTATGCTATCTTTTCATTTAACTTTTACATTAGTACGACCATGTAGCTTGGATGAAACATGGTTTCATGACTTTTTTTATTAATAAAAAATACTATTTTTTATTAAGTTTTTTCTTTACTGAAATTGTTATATATCATGCAGACTGGGAAAATTTGCATGTAACATGGGTTTCTGCAGAAGGGTCTTTTTGCATGTAACATATGTAACTGTTATCTCCTGCGTGCATTAAACTATGTACAAAATAAAGAATTCATACAAAGCATGAACTCTTACATGCATGAAATCATGATCGTCGTAATTCTTATATCGTATTGATATGGTTTGTGTAACAGGGTTTGGTGATAGAGCGGATAAGAGCCACACTTCTGGCACAAGGCAAAACCAAGCGGTTCATCTATTTGGGAGATGGGATTGGGGATTTTTGCCCAGCAACTAAGCTCAGAGAAGGAGATTTCTTGATGCCAAGGAAGAACTTTCCCCTGTGGGATCTCATCTACGATGCCAACAACTCTTTGCTTCTCAAGGCCCAGATCCACGGTTGGAGGGATGGAGAAGAGTTTGAGAGAGTTCTTAGTTGCCTCATCAGTTCAATCCTTGCTGAGGAGTCTGCCAAGCTGATGCCAAAAGACTTTAAGCGTTCAACATTGACCACCATTGCTCCCACTGATCCTCATCCGCAGGCCTTGCTCCATGTTCATCACTAATCAGTTCCACAACACTTGAAGTTTGTACTGTCATGAATCTGGAGATGGAAACAGTGCAGTTTAATCATTGAGGATGTAGATAGCAAACGATCTTTGCCACGTATCTAAGTGTCCTTGTCTGTTTCTTTGGTAAGATTTGGATGGTTGTGGTTCAATGATCGAAGCGTGCATTGGTCTAGTGGGTCCCAACATCGCATCATATTGAGATTATACAATGTGAGATGCTTTGCATTTAGGTTGGTGCTTGCGTGAGAAGACATAATTCGTCTTGAAACAGAAAAAAACAGCATGTTCTTATGTACACCGTTATCTTCTATTTATATCATCAGCGATAAGATAAAGCACAGTCTATTCACATTACGGATCCAGATGCTTTGTAGACCTTTTCATGGGTGGTTGAGAGGTAATGTGCTATGTGCCTACTCCAACTGATGTGACATAGCTCAAGCCAGCATTCACCTTTCACTATTCATATGGTGGCTTGCGATTTGTCTGGACTCTCATAAAATGCCAATAATTAAACGACATTTGAGCTCAACGTCCTACCACCATTCATACAATTGCTAGTGATTTTAATGAAAAAAATTTCATATGCAAGACTAGATTTAGAAATAGAGCATGCATTTTCCCCCTAAAAGTAAATGAATCGTAATATTTTTGACATCTACTGATTTTGACTACAGGAACATATGGAGCAGTACTTACTTCCAATGATAGAATGCCAATATAATTGTTTTAATGGTATCAAAATGTTATAACACTTCTGTTGTACACATCAGAGTTCGCCATATTCGATATTGCTTTATAACCCCTATATATAGTTAAAATTAGCATTTTATGACAATTTACATGAATTAGATTTCTAAATTCATAAATAAAAGTAGTCATATGACTTAAAATAGAACATATATAAAACGGGTCTATGTCAGCCCCTTTTAAGCCTCACGATGCATATTGTGCACCCATTTAAATCAAGGGGAAAGCGATTTTTTTTTAATGTGTCTGAATTTGGCCCCTCTTTTGCACACCATTGGATTGCGATACTGCGCAATAATATATATGGACCCGCGCGCAGAAAACAAGTCTGCAAAGAGGCTGATTCTAATTTTTCCCATATAATTACTCCCTTTGTCTCACATTAATGTGTGGATTAGAAAACCAAAATGAGCTAATCCAGACAATTAACATGGGATAAAGTGAATAATACAAAGATGAACATGTTTCATTAGGTGTGTATAATTTCATGTTCCTACCTAAATATTGCCCGGTTTTTTAAAGTAGGTCTTACGGTTAAGGGGTCAACAGTAAGTGACTGAAGAGTGAAGAGATGGGCTCGAACTGCGAAGCCCACCACTGCGTAACAGTTGCAGCCTTTGCTCAAGGGTGTATAGGCAGGTTAGACGTATGAACTACTGCAAGTTCTTATGTAATTTGATCATGACAATTTGAGAGGTGTGATAAAAGCTTACATAGGCTTGCCTTATACTTGAATACATTATGGTGGCCGGGATAGCTAATATTGGGCATCGAAAAATCTTACAGCTTAATCATTTTTTATGGATGAATGAACCAAACAGATTCCTAGTTTAAGTGATATGAAAGGACCAAAGTACTTAGTTTATGCTATTTACCAAAGTTGACTTATGCATGTGACATCTTCCAAACGTGTGTTATGAAATGACCAAGCTACCCTCTACCCTCTTCACCTTCATCTGTCAATGGGAAACTCACAAGGGATTTTATCCATGACTGCCAGCAGAAAAAACTTTGGCCTAGTCTACTCTGATGCGTCAGCTGTGTAGAGAATGAAAATAACATAACCCATGGAATCATACGGGCTTGGTCCTTATATGTTATATAAGAAACTTTACAATCATGGTATATAGATGGAAAGAATCTATAATAGAATATTACGTTCTTGTTTAGTTTGCCGTGTAAAAGAACCATAATCAATGGGATTTAGCTGAGTGTGAAACAACAAGGATATCAGCAAGTGGCTCATGTAACTGAACCATAATTGGAGCCGGGAGGGATTGAAAACAATTTTGCATAATAAGTGGTTGTCAAGAATCTCGTTTGAAATGAATGGGCGGGATCCAATCTTAACTCGTATCTTGATCCGTCAAGCCAAGATGAAGTATATTACCCCCCCTCAAGCGCAACAGGCTTAGGAAGGATGGTGAGCTTGGACATAAGTAGTTGATGGCGCTGGTGGGAGAGTCCTAATTTGGTGAAAACATCCACGAGTTGGTCCTTGGTTGAAATATATTTAACAATTAATGGGCAAAGAGCAACTTGTTCCCTGACAAAAGGGAAGTCGATTTCAATGTGCTTAGTAGGCCCAGGGAAAATAGGATTAGCAGTCATGTAAGTTGCGCTAACATTGTCACACCATATGTGAGGACAACTCGTAATGCAGAGTTCACGAAGGATGTGTAATTCAAGACATATCAGCAATTGTTAGTGCTATATATCTGTATGCAAATTTGGTGTTTGACCTAACAAAAGCTTCTCTGCACTCCAAGAGATGAGATTGGGGCCAAAAAAACACAAAAACCTCATGTAGAGCGGTCATCATCTGAACTTCCAGCCCAATGCGCATCTTGAGGCCCATAATAGCAAAGATGGATACAATATAAGAAGAAACATGTAATGCAAAGTGGCTTTGTGATAACAAAAAATTCTTTTAGCTGCTCTCAAAAGAGTGGTGGTAGAAGTCTACAAACCTGATTAACTGCAAAAGAAATGTTAGGTCTAGAGAATCACATATTGGAGACCCACAAGACTCCTATATGCTGGGAGATCTTACTACCACTTTGGACCGGTGTAGAGATAGGCTTAATAGAAGATAGATTAGCACGTTGTAAGAGGTCCACTATATATTTGGATTGAGAAAGATACATTCCAGAGGAAGTACATTGGGCTTCAATGCCTAGAAAGTAATGAAGGGGACCAAGATCTTTGAGAGGAAATTGTTGCCCCATATGTTGTATATTTGTATGAACAAAATTTGTTGAATTTCATGTTATAACAAGACCATCAACATAGATAAAACGATAAACAATACAAATGCCATCATTAAAAAGGAATTGGAAGTGTCAGCTTGAGATGAAAGAAACGCAAGAGAGGACAATAAGGTGCTTAGACATTGAAACCAAGCATGTGGTGCTTGTTTAAGTTCATAGAGGAACTTATGCAACCAGCATACATAATTAGAAAATTGAGAGTTAACAAAGTCAAGAGGTTGATGCATATACACCTCCTCACGAAGAATCCCATTTAAGAAGGCATTTTTAACATCAAGTTGGCAGATAGCCCAACCACAAGATAGTGCAATAGTAAGAATAAGACGAATAATAACAAAACAAATAATTAGAAAAAAAATTAGGGATATTACATTCTTCCCTCCTTGGAAAAATTTCGTCCCTAAAATTTCAAGATCAACTTACAACGTACAACTGAAACAACAAATACCTCGGGGTATCTCTCTCATATCCGCATGAATATCCCAAGTCGCCATCTTGGAAGTATGATATTTGCCACAATATCTTCGCCACAACTTACCTTGTCCATCAAAGGATCTAACTGAAGTGCTCGCAACTCAACTGAAGATCACTTTGCCTCCGATTAGCATAACACTTTTATCTGCTTTAGAGCTATCTGAAGTCCTTACCTAGATAACTTCAACTTGTCCATACAGTGCTGACAATCCATAATTGAGCATCTATAGCTCACTTACTCCATCCCAACATGTAGCCAAAACAAAATGTCCTTTCATACATGACCTCCCAAGGGTTGTCCAACCTGAGCAAAAGACTTATTCTTAAAAGTCGCTCAGTTAAACATACGGCATTGATGCATAAACATGGGGATACAACCTACTTCTTCACCTACAAAAATCCAACGTACCCCCAAGAACATACTCTTGGTCAAACAATCTTAACCAAAAGTTCTGAAAACTCATCTTTGAGTCCGTTCCACTCTAGCGGGTCATCCCGCACAATGCCCAAGAGGTACAGAGTGCACTAAGCACTCACTCAACAAACTCCACCATTCTCTTAGGTAGAAAATCTGGCAAATCATCAGGAACATGTCCGGAAAATCCCTGACAATGTCTAGCTTTTCTAGACTAATCCCTGAGATGGCTTCTCAAATAACTCATCAAATCCCTGACAATGTCTAGCTTTGCAACCTTTAGTCGTGCATTGCCTAGCCTTAACGGTCCACCCAAAGCATAAAGCTGACCATTTTCAAACACCCTGGATATGATATTCAATCCTTCAGGGCACACAAACCTCACTTGTTTCTTATGATGGTCTACCACTACTCTCCGAGCAGTCAACCAATCATCAAATCCACACCGAACTCACGTCCTCCTTCCTCAAAATCTTAAGTGGTAACTACAACACATACAAGTGTCAAAGTAGTTACCTCAAAGGTCGTCCATAATCATGGATGCACAAAATCTTCCTTTTAACTACTCTTGTCCACGAATCTCCGGAAGGAGGTGAAAAGAGTCTCATACTCCACCACTTACATACGCCCTTGCCTCCAGCAAAAGGGATTTCAAATGCTTCTAACAACAAAGGTCACAAAAAAGTACTTCATCTATGTCATAAGCTAACCAATTAGGAAGAATACATCTGATAGATTTTTACTAGTCAGATTGTAAGTGGCCATAACCACTCTCCGGTCATTCGGAGCTTACAAAACCTCAACGAGGTGCTTCGTAATCTCAATTTGACACTAGCAGCTTATAACTCGCTTAACAGTCATTAAAGGTGCTAGTCAAATGTTCCAAAACTCAACATATTCCTTAGCAACCAATGCTCTTCTTAGCCAATAACGTGCAATCTAACCACTTGAATCTCTCGGGGGCTGATGCACTTTGGCTCAACTCTGCTCAAAGGCAAAAAGAAACGGAATCAAGGAAATACATTCACCTTGACCCCTATCATAACCAAACCTCATATTACTCGTACATGCCATGACTCTTGGACTTGCGACTGTTATGGATTTATAGTCAGATTGCCTAGGCTCTTATACCAACTGTAACACCCGAGATTTTTCATCCAATTTTCTTTAAAATTCATGAAATTTTTTTGCAATATAATGTCTGTAAATTTAGAAAATGGCAAATACAAAACCTGTGAAAGCAGTTTAATAATTTAAAACATCACATACCAATTTTTCCCAATCAAATTTTAGCTCATTCGATCAAACATTGTATGGCCAAACCAAACATCCTCAAACACTACTCGAAAACAAACATACGAATAAATTGCTATGATCATAGACTTTAAATACAAATCTCTCCTAAGCATCCATAAGTGCAAGTCCCATAATAGTCCACAGTCTAATCTAAATTAAAAGTCCAGAATACATACACAATTTAATTCTCATCTCACCCAATACTTTAGATCGTGGCATAATTAATACTCGTAGTAAGTCAAGCATATACCTGAATCAAAGGAAATCAATCCTCTTTGGAAATGAGCATCCATCTCTAGGAGCTCTTCGGCATAACCTGCAAAAGTATCCACAACAATGGGGCTAAAAATTAGGGTAATGCGTATTTTCATACTCAGTAGGAAAATACCCAGTAGGGGAGTTCTAAATAGTGAACTCAGTAAGTCCATACATAGATGCGTTCATTCAACTCAAACATGAAGCAAATAGGCATATCATAATCATGCTCATACGCATACAATCACGCATACCATCATTCCAAAATCATACCATTGAACTAATCTTACACATACACTCATAATATGAGTAATAGAAACTTACTCAAGGTCTATAAAACCATTTGTAAGTGTTTCCGATGTTTGTCAAGAGAAGAGGAGTAAACTAAAATATCATTAACAAATACAATCACAGACTTGTCTAAGTAGGCCCGAAATACTCTATTCATGAGGTCCATGAAAGCAATTGGGGCATTCGTTAACCCGAACTGCATCACCAGAAATTCGTAGTATCCATATCAGGTGCGAAAAGCTGTCTTCGAAATATCATCATCCCAAATTCTTAATTGGTGGTAACCCGACCTCAGATCTATCTTTGAGAAGACTTTAGCAGCTTGGAGTTGGTCAAACATGTCATCAATTCGAGGTAAGGGGTATTTATTTTTTATAGTGAGGAAATTCAACATTCGATAGTCTACACAAAGTCTTAGAGACCCATCATTCTTTTTCACGAAGAGGACTGGTCCTTCCTAGGGTGAGATGTTGGGTCAGATGAACCCTTTATCTAATTACTCTTGCAATTGATCCTTCAATTTTGCAGGAGCCATTCGATAGGGAGCCTTAGAAATAGGTGTTATCCCTGGTATTAGGTCAATAGTAAAATCTATTTCCCTTTTTGGTGGAAGCCCGGTCAAATCATCAGAGAAAATATCAGGGAAGTCTCAGACAATGTCAATTTCTTCTAACCTGGCCATTGAGTTCTCTTCAGTCACAATACTGGCAAGGTAGGCCTGACATCCCTTAGTCATCATTCGATGAGCTTTAATGGCCGAAATGAAGTACGACCCTGAATAATCCCTCAACCCCTGAAAGATAAAATCTTTCTATCTTGTTTTACTGAAAATGACTCTCTTTTTTAAACAGTCTACCAAAGCTCCATTAACTGTGTAACGACCCGACCCGAGCCGGGCCCACAAAATCACTAATAGGAATTTGAAATTTTCCTTAAGCCAGGAATCATCGTCTGAGTGCGAGAGGTACAACGTTCGCCTACGCACTACGGAGCTTAAGGCTTCCTCGTACGTAGACTTAGGTTGTAACAACCATTTACACACAACGAAGCTTCATAGTTCGTCGCGTGTAAAACAGAATAAAACATATTATTTATAATGATTTGGATCGGGCCAACGTTGCATTGCCGTTGGTTGCCTACGTACGTATCAGATATTATTCCAATACGATCGGATCCGAACGTAGTTCTGCCTAATGGCTACTACATACAACAAGCATTACAAAATCATATATGTATAACATACGTATCTCCGAATATTTAATCGGAGTATACAAAAACTCGTCATATATCGGAGTCAAGCGGAAGTTAATGAAATCGTACACCTCGCTCTACCACAGAGCGGGATCAAAATCACATACGCATATCTCGCTCCATTACTGAATCGAGACTGAACACATCAACCGACTCGCTCTATCACTGAGCCGAGACCGGACACACACATCACACGTCTTGCTCTACCCTAGAGCAAGACATCACACTTCATAACATATAAGCGTACATCATAGCATATAAGCTCACATCATGGCATAGCACACATCATGGCATATAAACACGCATCATGGCATAGCACACATCATGACATATAAACACGCATCATGACATAGCACACATCATGGCATATAAACACGTAACATGGCATAGCACGCATCATGGCATGACACACATCATGGCATAATTAAGACGGGAGATCAGAAATGCTTACTGCCCTCATGACTCGTAAGGTAGCGGTATTCGGAGTTGCTCGTATGAGCATCCTCCCCTTCAGATCCGAAGATATAAAAGAAGCTTCCTCTAGTCTCCATATGTTCTTCGTCTTGTGTCGAAAGATTACGTATAACGTCTTCCTTGCCGGAGACTCTTCTCATTTTCTGTGCCGTGAATGGCGGACAAAACCTCCCATACTCTGGATTACTTCTCTTGATGTAGCCCGACAACTTTGGACAGAACCCTGTCTTGCTCTGGGCCCTTACTTCTTGTTCGGTGCTCGAAGATAACGGGCGGAGCCTTTCCTTGTCTCGGGATATTTCCTCCTTATATAGTTATCGGATCAAAGAACAGACCTCTCCAGCGTGTAGAACATACTTGATTTAGTCAAGAACGCCTCTTGGATGGACTAAATCGGAGTCAGGATGCTTAAGAACGGGGAGAAAGAAGTTTGTCGGTGCTCGGGCAGAACCTCTACTTGTCTTGAGGTGTTTCCTCCTTATACGGTCTCCGAATCGAAGAAAGGACCACTCCATCGCGTAGAGCACGTTCGATTTAGTAGGAAACGGGTCTTGAACGGCCTTAATCGGCTTCAGAACGGTCAGAAAGGGGGTGAGAGAAAATCTGGTTAAAAACAGGAGAAAATGGGGGTATTTATAACCCCCGAGCCGCGCCGAAACCGCGGTTGCGCCGCTGGTTTCGGGCGGCGGCGCCCGCCGAAACGCGCGCAGCTCGCGCCAGCTCATTACGCGGGTCGCGACCGCGCGAACCCGCGGCCCGTGTGAAACCGCGCGCGTGCGAAACCGCGGCGCCTGCGGTAACGCGGGCGCGCGTCGCGCCGCGCCGCGCCGGCTCGTGCTGCGGCGCGCGCCAGTCGCGCGCCGTGCGCCGGCTCAGCCATTTTCTATTTTTTATTTTTTTTAAATACATATATTCTTCAAACGCGCGTATCTCCCTACCCCGGATTCGGATTCGCACGTTCTTAGTACCGTTGGACTCGTATCGACGAGCCCTTCGATACCAACCCACTAAAAGAAGCAAATCACACTATTTCTTAGTGGGTCCCACCTATTTTCTACGCTCGTCGAGATCGTAACTTCCGGTCCCGACCTCCGTTTCGCACGTTCTTTGAATCGTTACACTCGTTATGCCAAGCTCTACCTGGCTATGGGTATTTCATCTAATGAAACCCCTTAATATTAATCTCAAATTACTGAATTACCCTTAACCCTCTCGGGTTAAGCGTAACCGAAAAACGGGTTGTTACAAACTGCTATCCAATTCATTCCTAAGATGACATCAAGATATGTCATGCCTAAGAGAATTAAATCAGAACTTAAGCTTTTATTTGCAATACTAATCGACACTCCTTGCAAAAAAAAATTGAGTAACTAGAGTTTTTCCAATAGGGGTCGACACTTCAAGGCAAAATCCTAATTCCATGATAGGATAACTGGTACTTAAAGCAAAATCCAGTGATATAAAAGAGTGAGTCGACCCTAGATTTATGAGTACTCTAGTAACCATATCAAGGATTAGAAGAGTACCTTGGATGACGACATTATAAGTTTGTACTTTTGCGGCTGTGATGACAAAGACTCGGCCTTGGGCCTTAGGTTTCTGGTCGACCTTGGGCTCTTCTTGCTCCTTTTTTTGGGCAGTCTCGCACCTTGTGCCCTAGATCGCCGCATGAAAAACATCTTCCTTCAGTGAAGTAGCATGGGCCGCGAGGGTGGAAGGGATTGCACTTGGCACATTTCTCCATCTTCTTTTCTCCTGAGGATTGAGCTTGAGGGGTAAATGACTTTTGGAACTTGTGAGTCCCAGAACGATTATTAAATTAGAATTTCCTCTTCTTGTCATCAAGCTTTGAACCGCCATTCTGACTACGCTCCTTGCGCTCCTCAAGGAATTCCTTATGGTCTTGCTCCATGATAGAGGCCAATTCTACTGCCTTAGTGAATGTAGTAGGTTGGAACCCCACAACCCGGTTCCTAAGGCCACTGTTTAGCCCTCTTACAAACTTCCTTGCTCTTTTTACTTTAGTGGGGCAAGCATCAGAAGCAAAGCGTTACAACTAGATGAACTTATTCTCATATTGCCCCACTATCATTCCTCCTTGTTGGAGGTCTAGAAACTCTTTCTCTCCTTTTTCTCTTGAACATGTGGGGGAAAGTACTTGTCGTACAACACTTCACGGAAATCCTCCCACATGATATTGTGACTGTCAGAGAAGAAATTTCTCTCTGCAGTTGGCCACCAAAAAGCAGCTTCTCCTGTCATGGCGAAGGTGGCCAGTGCCACTTTCCGATCATCTGGGACCTTCAATACGTTAAAGATTCTCTCGCATTCGAAGGTCCACATTTCTGCGGCCTCAGGGCCATCCTCTCCGGTGAAAGTTGGCGCAAGCTTTTTAAATTGCTTGGGTAAATTCCTCTCACTATGACTACTTTCTCCCATTTTGTCAGTTAGAGTGATTTGATATCCCTGAGTCTGAAGACGTACTGTCATTCTTTGCATCATTAACTCAAGGAGCTTGGACATTTTGTCCTCTGTTGCTACCATCCCCTAATTTGTAGTATCTATGGGGGAGGAGCTGTCTGATGGTAGCACATCCTCGCAACTAGTAGGCGACATCTAAACACGAGTTCAAAATAACAAATTTTTTTGAGTGACCGCCACAAAAGTTTTTTTCATAAATGCTTCAAAGTTTGATACAAACCTAACAATTTTTTTTTTTTTTACAACAAAAGATGTTAGGTAGACAAGCCAAAACACATGTACATAAAACAGTAGTCGGTTAAACTAACTAATAGAGATTAGCAAAAGCTCACAACTCTATTCCAAGAGTTGTCAAGGTTAATCATATAATCGAGTGACTACCACTGCCCGTTTTGGGCTTTGGGCAAGTGAAGACAAAGTGGTTTGGACGCCTACAAAGTAGGCATCTGTCACCCCCGAGGTACCTATCTTGTGGAGGTGCCAAAACCCTAAGGTGTTGTTGGGCCTCATTTTCACCCTCTTCTAACGCATCCACCGCCGTCAAGGGCACCTGCAACTCCCAAGATTGGAGTTCTTCCTCCTCGACGAAGGACCATTCCCTCCTAGGTCCATCCACCCGACTCTTTGTCTCATCATCTTCAAAGGGCTCTTCTTCCGAAGGAGTCATGGATGAGTCAGATATGACGTGTACTTCTACTCCGTTATCACCAGGGGGCATGGCAGGGGTGTAGGAAACATATTCTTCCACTACATCACAAGGTGTAGGGGAAGGGTACACCTCTACCACGTCGCTCGGTGACGCCAGGGTATAAGTCACATCAGGGTCAGCCGATATCACAATCAGGGTGTCGGCGGCCCGGCTTTCTTTCTTGCTACTATCTGCAAACGTAGTAGGAGAGTACGGGATCATGGAGTCGTCATAGTCCAAAATCTCAATAATCATACAATCCTCTTTACCCTTTGCCCTTGTTGGTAAGGGCAATTTGTGCACCGAGTAGTTGAACAAGGAGCCCGCGATGTGTCTCATTCTTGACTTACCCATCTGCTTTATTTTAAACGAAACATGCAAAGTTATTTCAAATAAAATATGTATAACACTTATATTTATGCTGACCGATTTAGTTACTCGTTTATAGATAGTCGTACCTCGGGCTTTGATACCAATTGTTACGCCCCGACCTTTTAGATTAAACTTAAAAGTCGGAGCTTCATAAAATTTGTAAGCGAAGAGGGCCCGGATCGACCATGTATAAACAAGAAACCCTTAATAATATTAAAGTGCATAAGTACAAAATTCCAAAAGTTAGAGCTATACACACCATGAAATTATGTCAGCATAAATATACAATTCATACAAAATATCTAATTAAACAAAAACTAGCGTATTAGCCCTTTTTCCATGGATTGATCTACTACAACCCCAAACTGGTATCTACACCTGCAATATCTGGGGGTGGGTGAATATAAAACTTTTATACCTAGTAGGTAGCATTAAATACTATTAACATGCAGAGGCAAGACAAATCGTATAACAATTTCATAACATAGAATTTAAAATCAAAATAATTGCATAGCTTAAAACAAATTCTTTTCATTCACAGAATGTCGCCGATACTAAAACGACATACACCCATGCTCATGGGTCAACAGAATCAGAAGAAGAGGGGTTTTCCCATGATACCCCAACTCCTGAGCATGCTAAAAGCCTCATTAAGCAGTTTCTAGGAGTAATAAACTCTAGGGTTGCATACCGAAGAACTACCCTTCAAATTTTGAATTTTTAAAATAAATGGAATAATTAAATAATATTCAAATAATTGGTACTAAAATAATCTCGTAAGAGCAAACCTTTGTCCATACCCTAATGATATTTTAAACCATTTAAAAGCAAGTTTTTAGTAAAAAAAAATTGGATCTTAGCCCTAACACAAAAAGAGGAATTAAAACCACCTACCCTCGTTAAGCCTACGTTTGCGGGCGGCTTAAAAGCGGTGGGCGGCACCTCCCCTTGCACGGAGATAGTTTCCTCGTCTGGTTTGGGTGAGGTGGGCAAAACCTCCCCTAGTGCTGGAATAGTCTCCTCGTCCGGCTCGGGTGAGGCACACAAAACCTCCCCTAGTGCTTGGATAGTCTTCGTTTCCAACCCGAGGATGGCAGACAGAGCCTCCTCTTGCCTCAGGTTGTTTTCACCTTTTAGAAGGGTTATCTCGAAAAATAGACCCTCTCACAACGTCGGGCACGCTCTAATTAGGTATGTTTGGTTTTTGAACTGGTAAAAATGGGCAAAGGACGGTGAAGGAATGCGCATTTAAAGTTTATAAATGGCGTAGCACAAAGAAAAGGGGAAGAAAATGAGGTAGGGGTGAGTTGAGCACCCTCTCCTCCCCTCCTTATATAGGGGAACACCACTGTTAGATGCGCACCACATGGTGCACATCCAACCATTGACAAAACAGGCTAGCCGCAGGGATAGCCTACATTTTTCAGGTTAGCTGCAGGGCTAGCCTGCAATGTCGGGTTTAGCCGCGGGGTATTGTTATGTCCAAACTAAGACTATGAAGTAGTCTAGTTCAGACTTCTTTTTTTACTTATCAACTATAGTAAACAAGGTCGATCCACAGGGAAAGCCTTGTGCGACAAAGAAAACTATTACGAAGAGAATAGAATAGAGAAAGAAAGTGAAATAGATAATAAGAGAAAATCAAAGAGAAAGTGCTAAGGCATTGAAAATCCACTTACAATAAATCTCTAATGTATTTTTCATTCAAATGATAACTCAATTAAGATCAAATGAAAATTTGTCTCAATCAGAAAATTTATCTTTTAAAGAACTTTGAAATAGAACAATAGTAATTAATTGTTTACTATGTGAAAGCATTAAGTATATAATCACAGGGAATTATAAGCATTCGGCGTGCCTTTTGTCAACACTGAATCAAATAATTATATAGATTATAAACTCCTTAAATATGAAACATCAATTTAAAATGACAAAGAACTTACTTGAATCAAAGTATCCATTAAACATCAAGTACAAGCTTCATTCCTAGCCTTAGTTTAAGAGCTTAGAAAGTCATTACAATAAAACTAAAAATAAAATTACAAAATGAGAGAAGAAAATAGAGAAAGAGAGCTCCAAAGATGAAGGAATGATGACTCTATCATGTCCACCCCTCTATTTATAGGAGTAGAAGGGGTTGCTTTAAATAGGAAAGTCATATCATATCTCTGGATTGCTCCTGATTGATTGCATGATTGGTTGCTTCTTTGGCAATGATTAGATCCTAAATCAATCAAATAAATCAATGATTTATTTAGCAAATAAGTATCTTTGAATCTTCCTTTAGTTAACCAATCATCTTCCTTGTCTTTCCTTATGTGTATCAATCACAATTAATGAAAATATTCTTCATGTGCTAGCCTCAGGTTAATTTACTAGTTGTCCCTTTGCATGACAGATTGGACCTATAAATCTTTGGAATTTGGAATTTCTTCCTGAAATAACAATTGTAGCCACGGAAGGTTTCTTTCCAATGCCACCAGAATTGTATCAATACGAATTATACATAAAACGATATGGTCGAAATACTAAGGATATGTCAATCTGTCCAAATCAGCTTCTTTCCTAATTTAGCTCTCTTGATGTAAATCTCAAATCCAACGGGTCCAAAAGGTTGTGTTCGATCATTCCATCCATGTTTAGACCATTAGGAGCCCATTCTTGACTTTTATATAGCTTTGAGTAGTTGGGCTTCACTTCCTCTTCCAGTTAGATCTTGTTAAAGCCTGTTTAGACATATAAACTCAATTAAAGTCCAATTAACCTATTCAAAACATAAATATCCCAAATCAGCAATGAATTAACACAAAATAGGATTGCAATTCGAAAACATTTAATTGAACATTATTTTAGCGCATTACAGGGCTAGCTTGCGGCTAGCCTTACCGCATGCAGCATGCAGAGTTGACGCAAGCATCAGCTCTAGCTGATGCCAGTGCGCCAGCGTTGGCTGACACCATTTTTATTTTATTTTTTTTAAACGAAAAACAAACTTCTATGGGATATAACTTTTTACTCCGAGCTCAGAATTGCGTGGTCTTAGTACCGTTGGACTTGTATCGACAAGCCCTTCGAAACAAGACCACACAAACATATGTTTTCTTGAAAAAATAATGTAGGTGTCGCCCATGACACGCACAACGAGGTCGTAGTCTATGATCTCGGTGTCCAAAATTTGCATTCCTAGGCTCATTACAACCTACTCTAAGAACCCTACGATCGATCCAAAAGGGTTGACAGAAATTGAGGCTAAAACAACATCAAATTGATAAGTAAAGTTAGTTGGGTCAAAATTTTGAGGTGTAACATCAGTTGTTTTCCAATGAAAAAGTCAAACTTGGTCAAACTTGGGCCAGTGCTTTATAGAGTATATAGATTTTGTCTAATGTGTCACGATATTAATTAGATACACCTACCAAATAAAAACACCATACAAAGTTTACCAAAGCTATAATTGATAATTAGGAATGAAAAAAACCATGTGTACGCACACCTACCAAAAAAAATAGGCCGCAATTGACTATGATCAACGAAGTACAATAGAAACGTTAGGAAAGTCAAAAAGCAAGCCACACATACAAAAATGGCAAAAAATAACAAAAAACATGAGGGAAGTTTAAAAGATAGGAAAAGCTTCATAAAAGAAATCAAGCAACCCAAGCCAAAAGCGCCACGCACCTACAAAATAAAAATGGGCTGCAATAAATTTGACAAAATATAACCGAGTAAATTAGATTGAAAAGAATCTTAGTACATGTACCTGCCAAATAAAAATAGGCCATAATAAATATGATAGTGACTACGGTGAACGAAGTATGATGTAATTACCTGATCTATCCCTAACTAATTAGCAATTTTCGATCCAAATTACATAAAAATAAAACACAAGCATTGAGGATACTTTCGTCCACTCGTGGTAAAATGTGTCATGGTATTAATTAGGTATAAAAATAATATTAATTAGATACGCCTACCAAATATGTAATATCCCTAACCCTAACTCGGTCTATTTTTAATTTTATTATGCTATTATTGTTTGGTTTTGTTTTAATTGGCCAGTTTGTCTTGTTTTGGGGTTAAAAATGGATAATGATGGTTTTAATAAGGTTTTCACTTGATTTTATAAGTTTCTATAGTACACTTAATTAATCTCTTCGATTCTCCTTAATATTTCTTAATGCTCAGATTTGGAGGCTGAGAAGTCCTAATCCCCATTCAAAGGAGGAAAAGTTGATTTAGGTATGTTTAAGCATTAATCTTTAATTAATCTCTTCGATTCTCCTTAATATTTCTTAATCCCATCTTTTCCAAGGATGATTTATGTTTTACCCTATTAAAAATGATTTTTTAATTTCTATTTCAAACCATAATTTGGGGATTTTAGTTTTTAAGGAAAGAAAGCCCTAGATCTACAAGTTTTCAAGTGATGTAAGCTTAAACAATCAGATTTAATAAGGTATTAACGAAACCCTAACTTTGGGTAGGGATTTGAAGAGATTGAAGCATCGATTTTGGACAAAAAACTCATTGAAGGTAAGGGTTTTTCTTCCAAAATGGGTTTATGTTTCGGATTTATAGTTTAGAATAGTTTATGTGAGTTTTTCTTAATGTTGAACTTTAACGGTGGGTTACGTAAAACATGTTCTTTTTAGTGATTTTCTTTTGATTTAGTTTAGAAATGACTAGATCTATTATGTCTTAAGTCTATATTTCAATATTATGATGTTTGGAAGTGATATTGGGATGTTCTTGTCGATTTTGTATATTTTCAGTTTTGGGTCGTAAGGTTGAAGATGAACCAGATTTGAACTGTCCAAGATGTTTGAACGGCCCTACAAGCGTTCGAATGGCTGTCTGGACGATTGAACGACATGCATTCGAATGGCCATCTGGCTGATTGAACGGCCAAACGACAGTTTTGCCATCTTGAGTATTTTGTCCATTTTCATGTTCTTATTCTTAAATCTAATTTATTATGATTATGATGAGTGATTCTTACTTAGAAATGCTACTATAAGAGCATGAATATTATCTTGAAAGCTATGATGTTGTTCAAGTATGAAATTGGTTACATGTTATTAGATTTTAGCATGTCGTTTTTCTTATCACAAATTCATGTTTAGTGATTCTCAAGGTTTTACTTAGGATTCTAGCAAGTTTAAAGCATGTGAATAGGCATGTATGCTTTCATATGTTATGTTAAATTATGGGTGAACTACATTTCCATGTCTAGCTAAAGTGTAGTGATGATTATGCTTACTTAAGTCTAGCATGAAGTTGTAAATTACTTAGACTTGTGTTTATCGAGGTTTTCACCATGTTTAATCAATGATTTCAGTAAGGAGGAACCATGATAAAATTATGAGAGCATATGTGTAGTATGACGATGGTTTGTTCATGATGCATAGTCTATGCTTAGATTTGAACATTATTATTATTATGTACACACACTTGTGAAGGTGATTATGGTGATTATTTGACACATATGGATTAGGAATGATGTATATATAGCTGATGGGAGCACATCTCATGGATTAGGATTCACATAGTGTTGTCCACGTATGTACTATGTTGCATGTATCATGAAAATGGTTTATGAATGAGAGTTATCATTATTAGCCATGTTTGATCGAATGGATGCAATTGGGATGCTATTGCTTTCTGGATTAATCAATCAAAAGCTTATCAAAGTGATTGGGTTCGAAAGGACATAATTTTGTTTTGAGTTCCTTTAGGAACATGGTACCTCCCCGGGTTGAGATGAGTTTATTGCGGTTGAGTTTAATTATTGAATATCTGGACCCTGAGAATCTAGTATAGTACGTCCGCATGCACCGTATACCATGTATTCTAGGTTTCATTTGTGGGAATTGGATTCTCCCCCACAAGAGATTGTCCTGAGTGAACACACTGCTCTAGGTTTCCGTTGAGGAGATTGGACGTTCCCGACTAGGACTGTCCTTAGTGAGCAGACTGCTCTAGGTTTCAGTTGAGGAAATCAGATCTTCCTTTTTGGATTGTTCTTAGCGAGCAGAGGGGCTAACTCCCCCAACGCTCTAAGTTTCCGATGAGAAAATAGGACTATGTCCTTAGCGGGAGGTATGATTGTTATTTTTTCTCCATGAAGGAGATATTCACCATTGTTGTTAATGCATGTGTATGTGATATTATTATGCCTAGTTACACAAGTTGTGTAGGGATAATTGAGTTTATACGACACATGTGGATATCGTTTAATATACATGATTATGGTTAGTGTGTTAGAGACACTTCTCATTCAGGGTGAATGCTTATAATCGAGAATAGTTATGCATGCTATGGATAATGTGTTTGAGACACTCTTATGCAATATGAATTTATGCATTGAGAATAGATCATGAATGAAATGATAATGTGATATGCCATGTAGAATGATATGCAGGATGAATGTATGCATTGAGAATGAATCATGAATGAGATGATATTGTGATATGTCATGTGGAATAGTATGCAGGAGATATATTGATGATATAATGAGTATCTGTATATGATGAGTAGTCATGATATAGAGATGCACAAGTTATGCAAATGTCCCTTTATGAATGGGTGTGTTTTATGTGATGAATTCCATGTGAAATATCTGTGACGATTTTAGATTTATCCTCTCGTAGTATAAAAACCTTGCTGAGTATTTTTACTTACCCCTCTTTCTCGTATGTTTTTGTTTTGGTGCTGCATGGTGCGACATGCAGGTGATCAGGACTCCCTATATGAGGAGTGAGTGGTGGACGGTTTGACATTGGAGAGGATGTTTGGAGACTCTATGTTCCATGATTATCTATGTCGCATGTTATCTTAAGTTTTATGTAATATTAGTTATGTCCTACATTTTACTTGCTGATTTAGCCCTTTGACTCATATTAACCTTGGGACTTAAGCCATGAGAGGGCTTAGTGATACTAAGGATGTAGGTATTGTGAGGACTAATGATTATGTGATGTCCTTTATTTTTCCTTATTTTTCTCTTGTACAAAGTGTATGGTGTGCTACTCTGTATCGTTTCACCTGTATGAGGGGTTAAGTCTTTCACTTAGATCAATTTCGGGCTGCTGCGCACACTTACCTTTCCTTGGACCGGGTTTGGTTCTGGTTGGCAAGTGTCGGGGCGTGACAAAATAAAAATACCATAAAAAGTTTACCAAATCTATAACCAATAATTAAGCAAGAAAACAACCTTGAGTACGCACACCGACTAAAAAAAATAGGCCGCAATTAACTATGATCAACATAGTATAATAGATAATGTTAGGAAAGTCAAAAAAGTAGGGCACACATACAAAAATGGTAGAAAATAACAAAAAACACGAGGGAAGTTAAAAAGGCAGGAAACATTTTGTGAAATAAATCATGCAACCTAAGCCAAAAGCGCCACACACCTACTAAATAAAAATGGGCAATAAATTGAGTAATTTAGGTATGAAAAGAATCTTAGTACATGCATCTACCAAAAAAAATGGGCCACAATAAATGTGACGGTAACTACATTCAAATCACTATATTTTGATGTAATTACCAAATCTATCCCTAACTAATTAGCAATTTTCTATCCAAATCACATAAAAATAAAACACAAGCATTGAGGATACTCTGGTCCACCTTTGGTAAAATGTCTCGGCCCCTCATAAATTTAGCCCTAAATACCCAAGATACATCAAAAAATCCACTATATTTTTAGTCATACTCATTTAGAACTATACTTAAATAGTAATTATGCAATAGAGTCATCCGTCTTTTTCCCATGAAAAAGTCAAACTTAGTCAAACTTGGGCCGACTCTTTATATTATATAGATTTATGGTAGGGCGCTGGGTGAAACAAGTGGGAATATGAGAATTAAAGAGAATGAAAAGGGAAGGAGGATTGTGGTATTTCATATCCACTATATATATATATATATCCTCACTTCGGAAGTTTGGATATGTGAAGTCAAAGCATGCGAAGCTTATTTACTGTTTGCTAATTGTCTTAGAATTTAGCTATATGGGAGGGCAACTCATTTGATTGAAATTTTTTTGAAGAAAATGAATGAATTTTCGGATTAGTTAAACTTTTTTTGGATGGTCTAGTTATTTACGATAAACATAATCTTTTACCACTACATTGATCTCTTTAAATATATGATAATTTCTTCAAGTTAATAGCCAATAAATATGTTATATCATTTGGCTTGGGTTTTTGGGATTAGTTGCGTTTGAAGAAAATAAAACCCGTTAACAAACTGATTAATCGTGGAGGGAATAAATATGAACAACTTATACTGTGTATATATAAATAACCTACCTAGAAGCCCAGCCGAACATTTAAAAGCCCGGGGATTGGGCGTGGGCCACGGCCGAACATTTAGAAGCCCAGCCGGGCCAGGGCCTTGGAACTTGAATTGGCAGGCTAGGGCCCAGTCTCAGCTCCGGGATCCGGTTTCAGCCTTGCTAGGAGTCGGCCGCCGCGCGTGCCCGTCGTTACGTCGTATCGAACCAGTCTTCCCTACGGGAGGAAGGACGGCGGCATTCCATCTTCCCTAGAGACTTGCAATTAGGGTTTCGAATTCCATTAGTGGCAAGCGTTCGCTTCCTAGCCATTATTGATGGCCAAGGGGAATGAGGACATGGAAATCGACATTGTCGGTCCCGACGGCTCGGATCAGATCGGGCCTAAGTTCTCTATCAATGGTAATTCCCTTGCTGGGTTTTCTTGAAGTTATCGTGTGATTCAGTTCTCAACCCATGGTAATGCTTCTGATGCTTTCTTTGTGATGTATGGTGTTTTTTGCAGTATTGCAGCTCGTGAAATCTGCACAGATGCAGCACGGATTGAGGCACCGGGACTATACTAGATATCGGTAATTCTCTTGGTATGATCGCTTCAGATGAGTGTCAGCATTCGGGATTTTGTACATTGGTTGCCATTTTGATTACTATGTTTCTTATTACACCAAATTGAATACTCGCTTGTATGGGCCGTGTGCTTATTTAACTCGATATCACTTCATTGTGTGGAAAATTTAACGTTTATTATTTATAATAAATCCTGATTTATCATCCCCCCCCAAATAAAAAAAAATTAATGACGGAGTAAAATTATGTTAGGGTTTTCTTTAGGGATGCTATCATATACTCCCTCCGTATTTGATAAACCAAATTGAGCTATGAATGTGGACGGAGGGAGTATATGTGTAATTTTGTTCAAACAGTTTTTTAAACAAGACTAGAGGTCGTGGTTTTCCTTTTTTTTATTTGATTTAAGATCACGTGGTTTTCAGTTTTGAATAATTCTGGGGATTGGTAATGATGATGCTAATGCCTTCCATAAAATGCTTAGAATCTTTAGCATTGTATTGAGAACGGAAAGTGCGATGATTCTGAAGTTAAAAGTCCAAGTTGAAAATAAAAGACCCGGATTTTTATGGGCATTGGTACCACATTCATAGATTAACTAGCTGGTGGCTTGTTGTATGAGATGAGAAATTTGTTTTCTAGTACTGGTAGGTGTATGTTTGGCATTAGCATGCTTCAATTTTAAGTACATAGAATTTGGATTAATGCATACATCTGTGCATGTTAGTTACCTCTGTAATATTTTTTCACTTTCACTTTGCTTGCAGGAGGTATTGCACTGCACGATTAAGAAGGCTTTACAAGTCATTGAAGTTTACTCATGGCCGGGGTAAATACAATCATAAGGACATCAACGAGTCTACCATTAAAGAAGTGAGGTCCGTGCAACTGCCATTTAATTCGTTTCTTTTTTATTAAGTATTGCAAGTATAAGGTAAATTGAAGCATATCTTGTAAAGCCAGTACATTACATGCTAATGGAAGTATACATCAAGGTGGTGTTTGAGTAGCTCTCTACTGCTAAATGTATTGATGATTTACCTTTCTAGTTTAAAAAAACATGGTTTTCTGCAAAGTTGGCTTTGGAAATTGTCCAAATTTCTTATGGAAGGACCATTTCTTTCTTTCTTTGGCTTGCTCTTACTACCGATTATAGCTTTGTCTTTTTCCTTAAAACCCCTGCAAGTCTGAAAGCTTTTTTTCCCCCTTTTTTTGGTAAGAATGTGGGGCTACAACTGAGTATCTACTCTATTGAAAGCCACTAGCTTAAGTTATATAAATGAAATGCCCTTACTTTTGGTTTTTTAAAACAGGTACCTCCATATAGTTCTTTATATGGCAGAGAGGGCATGGAGCCATGCAATGGAGAAAAGATCATTGCCAGATGGTCCCAGTGCATGCCAACGTGTTCATTTAATCGGTAGATTGAAAAAGGCAGTCAAATGGGCCACACTTTTTTCTCATTTGTGTGCCATCAAAGGCGATTCCAGAACTTCCCTTGAAGCTGAGGTACCTTCATTTTTGTAGCAAGGTTTCCTTGCTAATATGGTAGGAGCTTTTAAATTGGTCATTTTCAGTAATATATTTGGGCCAGCATTAGGGAATGCTTAAATATTGGCCCATGGATTATTTAAAATTGGGTCTTCTGTAGAACTGTGTTCATTTTTAATTGCTAGAATACAAAATTATGGTGTATAGATTTACGTTTTAATTATGTTAATCGTCATTTCTTTCATTTAGTTGCTCATTGTTATTATTAACTTTGAATACTTTGTTCTGAAATCTGTTTATCATGTCTTTACTAGTAATGGATTTTTGGACTTTATTTATGTTTGTAAATGTTAATTTTGGTCCTTTTATCTGTTTATGATAATACTTTATATGTGCAGGCATATGCCTCTTATATAAAAGGGACGCTGTTGTTTGAGCAAGATAAGGGCTGGGACACTGCATTAATGAATTTCAAGCATGCCAGGTATGCGCCATTTTTTTTACTTCAGGCTTGAAGTGATTAGTAAAAGTATATACAAAGAACTTTGTTCACTGCCTTTTTGTTTGATGCATAGGATTTTGCAACTTGTTATAGTGTTTGCCTAACTTATTTCAGTCTAACATTGGTGCCAATGAACATGTGTGTATATACGGTCCGAACTTCTCTTCTGTTTTTATATTTTTACTAGTATTTTGCACTATATATCTGAATATATATCTTTTCCGGCCTTTTAAGTGTAAAATTCCTCAGTTCTTTTTCTTCTTGAAGGGCTGTTTACGAGGAGCTAGGAAAATATGGGGATGTGGAGAATCAAATTTTGTGCCGCGAGCGTGTTGAGGAGATTGAACCTAGCATTAGGTATTGCCTGCACAAAGTTGGTAAATCAAGCATTCAGACTTCTGAGCTTTTAGACGCTGAAAAGATGGAGGGTCCTGCATTTGACCTTTTCAAAGCGAAGCTAGAGGTGTGGTTCCTTGAATTTGTCAATATAACATTCTTCATTCTTTATTGCATGCCCATTTTTAATATGATCTCAAGTGCATATAGGCTTGACCATTTAGTATGTGATGTGAAGAATTTCTAACTGTGATATCTCGTTCTATTCATGTGAGCAATATATATGACATTACAAGTGAGTATATTATGGGATATAATCCCTTACAATCAAGAAGAAACTAACTGGTCAATAACAAACTAAGTCTTCCGCTGTTGACTGGGTGATGAGGATCCCTGTATATCCGCACATGTGAGGTGTGTACTTTCTCAAGCGAAGAGTTCCTGAGGTACACATATGAAGGCACATGTTTAGTGTGCATATAGTTTTTGCTGTGGAAAATAAATAAAGTATAAATAGATTGAATATAAAGGTCATGAGGCACATGAATTTTATAATGGCTTCCGATATCATAGTTACAAAGTTGGCATTTTGGTTTGTTTTGGTGGGGGGTCATTTCAGTTTGGTTTCGTTTCATTTTGGGAAAATTTCTGGAAATTTTTGAAGTATAAAAAGAAAAAATAGAAACTGGGGGAGAAAAATAAGTACAGGAAGTAGGAGACTAAAAAAATAACTTGCCTGAAATGTAAAGACCCAAAAATAATTTACCCAAATTGTAAAAAACCTAAAACCATAAAAAACTAAAAATTAACCTGCCTAAAACATAAAATAACAGAAAATAACCTGTCTACAATGTTATTTTGACAAAATTTCGGCAAAAAATTTTAAATATGAAAATTTTGCGAACTTAAGGAAATTTTGAAATACATTGGGGTCCCAGCCCATTTCACCGAAAATAACAAAATTTTGTGAAATTTGTTATTATGTCTTGTATTATGCCTCAAATCTTTTCAAATGGCAATTAGAATGATCATTTTTTAGGTTTATGCATAATAATAAGTTAAAGTTTGATGTTGTACACCTAGGCAGCAGCTAGATGCTTTTGGTGGTATATGTAAGGTCGGTAAATTTCCTGACATTGACCAATATACTGCATTTAAAGGAAATGATAGACTAAAATTTAGGAATAACAATTCTTTTGTGCTATAAATTCAGTTGCCGGACCCACTACTGCTGTGATGGCAATTCCTGCAAATTGGCCTTAGTAGTCAAGATCATTTTAGGTATTCTAGTTTTACATAAGTCTAATACTTCTATATTGTCATCAGACGCCTTGTCTTGGCAACATGGATTAGATTCTATACCATATGTGACTCTTTAGCAGAATCAAAATGACAGCGACGTGTAAATCTCGTACTTCTATATTGTGCATGAAAAATAAATTAGTCTTCTTTCCCTTGAGGTGGCAATTTTAATGCTTTCAGTGCCCATTCTCAAAGAATCAATGATATTACTTAAGCATTGTCTAGGACATTCTACAATTCTGATTTTTTAAATAATTATTTGTAGGCTGTCATGGCTGAGGCAAGATCCCAACAAGCAGCATCTATGACTGAGTTCTATTGGCTTGGCCACACGTTCCCAATTAAAAATGCCAAAACACGAGTTTCTATTCTTAAAGGTTTGGTGCAGTGTCTATCTATTTTGTTCAATTTTTTGGAACACTAGAAAATTGTAGTTTTGAAAGCTATGTATCCTTAAAACTTGGCGAGGGTCCATGTCTCTTTAGCACTTGTACAATTTGTGATTCATGCAAAAAGATAATGATAAAAATAATATTTGTCCCTGATGGAATTGCAATCGGGCTTCAAGTGCTCAATTCCTCCTTGCTTCTGCAATTAAAATTTTATTGGGCTTGCAGCCAACTGATTCCAAAGATCAAATGGAGATTTGTTCCTTTTTTAAATAAACAATGGATATTTCATTGCACATATTCCAGCTCAGCCTCAGAGGCTTGACATTTCATACTGTCCAATTGTCTATTAAGTACTGGGTTGCCGTCTCTCTACCTGAAAAACTCTAGTATGATCATAATGTCATTGTAAAAAATTATAGCATTTGCTTGAAATCAATACAGCACAAGAACTGGAGCAGAGTCTACGTGGTCCAGCAGCAGAATCAGTCCCAGCAGAGAAGAAACTTGCCATCTTTGATAAAATCTTTGCTTCATATCATGATGCAAAGAGCTGCATCCACAATGACTTGGTATGCTTGAAGTTTTTGATACCAGATATTTGTTTGTGCCTTTTGTCTTATCTAGGAAGGTTATTCTTTTCTTATAATGTTTCTTTCATCAGGTTACAGCTGGTAATGCTGAAAATGTAAAAGATGATTTAAATGGCCTGCATAAGGCTGTGAGTGCTATCTTAAATGAGCGTACAATTGAGCGTAACCAGTTGCTTGTTAACATTGGTAAAAGTAAGTTAGCTAAGCACAGGGATGACAAGGGGGAAAAGGTCACAAAGCCTGAAGAACTTGTTCGCTTGTATGATCTTTTGATACAGGTATTCCTTGTGACATTATATTCTTGCAACATTTTTTTTCTGTGAAGTTTTTTCTAACTTTTTTGACATTTTGAAGGTATGATGTGAAATGGTTATTGTCTTTGTTGACAGAGTACAACGGATCTTTGTGACTTAGTTAGCTCTGGCAGAGATAGAAAATCAGAAGAAGTCGAATTTTCAGAAGCATTTACCCTCAAGGCTTTAGCATTTCGGGCTGAAAGGTTTGCTATTTTGACTTATGTCATTGTTTTTTTCTGGTGATGCTGATGTGTAGTGGCATAGAAGTTTGAGATTATTATATTTTAAAGGTTTGCACGAAGTACTAAATGCACTTTGTTAGTCAGCATGGGCTTATAGAAACTAGCAGTATGTAATTTAACGGTATATGTGAAATGACTGCTACTGAAATGGGATTTTTACTTAGAAAGTAGCTTTAATTTTGTTATTAAACATGGTTGATATTTTCCCTTGTATTAATTTTGATGATCACCTTAGGATGACCGTAACAGAACACCTGAGAAGTATAGGCCTTCTGTTATCCAATATGCTGCTTCAGTTTGCATGATCCAGGAAAACGTAAACCATGTGAATTCCAGTGGGAGATAGGAGAAGAGAGACATGTGCTATTAGTTAGACTTAGAAATATTATTTCACTTATATCATTGGTTAGTGTGGTTAGTGAATTCAATTCACACTAGTTTTTTCAACTTCTTGGTGGATATTATTTTGTTATATTAGACTCAGAGTTTTTAGGGATTATAACTTGAGACCGTTTGTAGAAGATGCTTTTGAATAGGCAAGTACAAAGCTGCATGGAAGTAGCCAATTTCTTCTTCAATTATGATTTTCGTTCAAACAATTAGATGCATACTGGCCAGAAGGTGTATATTGAAGCTTACTGCAATTTGTCTATAAATATATATTTTTTAAATTGTAGGTGCTTTTGGTTGGCAAAGTCCTATAGCTTAGCTGGAAAGAGGACGGAAGCATATGTGTTGTACTGCCATTCTCGCTCACTTGCTGACAATGCTATAGAACAACTTCAAATTGTGAAGAAACCTGACAAGGTACAGGTTGTACTTTTTCCACACTGTACTGGTTGTACTTGGCATGTTTTTTCCTAAGCATATGAACGTGACTATTTTCATTTTTTCATGTCTGCTGAAATCTTGTGCATGTAAAAAGTTATTTGAAAAGGAAAATTAAAACGTATAACTTTATATTAAGAATTTTATCAACATCACTGGCCCATGTGACAAACCCCTTTGTCTCCAGTTGATGAAATGGGAACCCCTTTGATTAAATGCCCATTTAAATCTTATCCTGGTTTAAAGGTGCAGGCGGAGCGCAGATGATATAAGCCTTAGAATTTAATATCTGAAATATAGTGCATTGCCAACTGAAACTCCAGAGCTTTAAATGAAATTAAATTCTATTAATACCTTGTTATAAGGAGTCCTTTTTCATCTATGCTATGCGGCTGACATGAAGTCTGTAGGATAGGTCTATGAGATGAGGCTGTGATAGTAGCAAAATTTTTGAGGAGTCTATCCTGCCAATATTTTTCCTTGCTTTGATGAGGATGCGAAGTGCAGTGGCAGTAACCAGATATAATCTGGGAGAACACTGAGTATCTACCTGCATAATATGTGATTGGTGTATTTTATATAATAGGGCCAGGCCACGTGCCTTACCCACATATGTAACAATTACATGCCGTTGGTATATGCCATATATTGGTCGTGTGCCTCATCCATTTACATTGCATTCATTCCTGAATGTCAAATGAAGTGGTGCTGTGGTGAATTTGCTGTGGCAATTTCATAGGAGAGATCTATAATTTTTGGTGGAAATTGATGCCATGTTAAATCAGGAGGTAATGTCATACCCATTTTGTGTTACACAAAGCTTATTTTACATTTGCACTGCCTGTTGTCAGTCCTTTCCATCAAAGTTTGTGGATGAGAAAGAAATACGAGTTACATCTGACTGCCTTTTCTTATGCATACTATTCTGGGGGATTCATGCTAACAGTTCCTTTTTGATTTACCGACCTGCTGTAGAAGTAACAAGGATTGCATTCATAAAAGAATAAGCTACAGTTCATTTTTTTCCCTCCTTGCGCATTCATTGGTTATATTATCGAGTACACCAGGTTAAGAGTTTCGATATAAGCATATCTACAAATTTAATTTTACTGTTTAATGCCAGGAGCTGATTGAGGAGTTGAAGCTCTTGTCGGTCAATTGTAGATCAGCCAGTTGTTTAGAGCATGCAGCTGGGATAATGGACGAGGATAAAGTTAAGAAGAAATTGACCGAAGGTGTCTCCAACCTGTCTCTGAAAGGCCAGAGGAAGGTATTTTATAAATCCATGGGTATTTAAATTAGTTTATTATATGATAGATGGATAATATTTTTTAAGGAAGTCTCATTCACTAATTTATGATGGAAGGTCGAAGTTTTGTACAATTTTCACTGTTGGAAAGAGTTTTTGAATTTTGTTGATCATTTCCCGCTAACACATCTTTCATTGCCACTATGTGCTTCAATGCTATAACTTCAAAAATCTTCAAATATATCTGTTTTTAGAAGTTTACACTTTAAAAGTTTCTTCTGTTGTACTGATTCTGATTTGCCTTTTTGGGCGTTGAAGCCTGAGAAATTTCTTCTTGAGAACCTGGACGTCTACGAGTCTGCAGTTGGCGACCCCAATGCTAAAAGCATTCCTAGCATTCAAGCTTTTCCACCAGCCTTCCAAGCAATACCATGTAATCCTATTGTCCTAGACATTGCTTATACTACTCTTGACTTCCCGCCTCTGGATCATAGGATGAAGAAGGACAAGAAGGGCATATTCAGCAGGCTGTGGAGATGATGAACATTCCAAGTCGAGGACCTGGTTATAATTTCTTGCTTTCTTTTCCTTCTCCCCTCCTGAAATTGGTTACATTTGGGTGCCCAAGATTCTATACACCTGAAAGGATCTCTCTTGGATCTCCCTTTTGTCTTACCAAAATGGATTATATTGAATTCAATGAGAGCAATTAAACTGATGACACAATTTTGTTTCCTGTTCTTTTACCATCTTTCTTTTGAAGGGTGGCTTAAAACGGGAGTAATGGATTTAGAGGAAAGGACACTGATATCTTAATTATAGTTTGAGATTGTTAATAAAAGCCCCACATTTGTATTTTTGCTTGTATCTTCATGCAACGTCAAGCTGAGTTTTTTACTTCGGAAACAGGAAAGAACGTCAGTATCACTCATTTATGCACAAAAGAATGTTTCACTTCTGTTTGGCGCATGATTATCTGATATGAAGAGTGGAAGGGTCCTAGAAAAATTTGGGAGTTATAATTACCACTTGGAAGTGGAGCTTCAATAATGCCAATAAAAAAGGAAAAAAATGGATGTGGCTTTTAGATCTGAAAAAAGGATTTGACAGATAAACAAACTCGAGTTTAGTGATATACCCAATTTGTAATTTAGTTTTACCTATTTACTAAAGTAGACTTATACACGGCATGCCATATCTCCTACCCTCTTCACCTTGCTGGGAACACAAAAAAGATTTTATCCACAGATTGCTATTGAAAAATTTTTCGCCCCAGTTTTTTTTCTCAATGTCGCCTAGACCTCTCTGGTAGTGTCCTCTCTAGTAACCCTCTCCTCTATTTTTCGTTTTTTTGTGTGTGTCAGGGCTTAGTTTAAATCTACATTGCCATCAAAGGGAGGAAGCTACCATCTCTATTGGTTCTCTTAATCTTCAATGTCCAAGCACTTCTCCCCTTTTTAGTATTATATTGATTAGGAAGAAAAAATAGACTAATAAAAAATTGGTGTAACACCTTGGGTTGTGATCTAACCCCGCCCAAGGTTTGAAAAAACACTAGATTGGAGATAAAATTTCAAAAAACTAGGAGTAGCTTATGTGTGTAAGAGGTGTAACGTTCTTTTACACATTACAAAGTTTTAGTGCATTGTGCGTAGACTAGAATAAAATTATGTTATAGCTAATTTGGATTGGGCTAACGTTCCTTATAGTTGGTTGCCTACATATGTATTATATAACATATACGATGTTATTCCAATATGATCAGATCCCAACGTAGTTGCCTAACTGCTATTACATGTATCAAACATTAAAAAATCATATATATATAAATATTATAATTTGATAAATTATTTAAAAACAGATAAAAATCTCATAAATCATCGGAGTCATATGGAAGCTAATAAATCAATAGAATTATACATCTCACTCTATCACAAAGCAGAACAAAACATATCAAAGCATATCAAATCATATCATATTACATCCTTTTAGAACATATTAGATCATTAGAATGTATCAGATCAAATTAGAACAGAATAGATCATATCAGATCATAACAGAATATATTAGGGAAAATTAGATTAAAGTAGATCATATCAAAACACATCAAATCAAAGTAAAATATATAATTTAATTAGTATCTTAAGTTAACTACTTGATGCACAAACATTCATATAATTAGGTTTTTAAAAAAAGTCAAAACGCTTACACTCATGAAATTTTCAGAAGTAGCAATGGTCGGACAAAACCCCCCATTACACAAACATTGCTTTCATTGCGCTCAAAGGCAACAAACATATCCTCCCATTTTTCAGGGCTTTTCTTACTCTTTGCACCTGAAGGCAACACATATAACCTCCCCTTACTTGGAGACGTATCTCTCTTTGCATCTGAAGGTGGCAAACAAAACCTCTCCTAACCCAGAGATGCTTAACCTCCCCTTATTGGGGGACGTTTCCCTCTCTACTAGCCCGACGACAGCGGACATAACCTCCTCTTACCTAGGGATCTCTCTCTCTCTCTCTCTCTCTCTCTGCGGCCCATTGGTAGAAGATGTAGCCTCCCCTTACTCTGGGCCACGTCTCTAGTTGGGGCCTAATGGCAGAGGATGGTACCTCTTCTTACTCTAGGCCGCTTCTCTCTCTCTCTCTTTAGGCTAGAGGACGTCAAACAGTCTCCTTATGCTTTGAGGTATTTTCCCCGAGTCGTCAACTCGAGAAATGAATGCTTCTATTATGTAGAACACCCTTGAATTAGCAAAGAATGTTTATAGAACAGGTGAAATTAGGCTCAGAATGACCAAAAAACTCCTTTCAAATATCACACGACTCTTCCTATTTATAGGGGAGAGCCGAGAGTGGACCACACATGCATGCACATAAACAAGACACATGTCATGCTCTCATGGCATGTCCTATAGCACATGTGGCACGTGCAGCCATGCACTACATGGAAGCCATGCATCATGTGAGAGCTGGCTCATGAACATGGGCCTCACGCAGGACTGTGTGAATATGACGCGTAGTTTGCCGCATTTCAAGCTGTCAGCCAGCATTTGTGGGGGCCCACACTAGGTGTTGCACGTGGCACCAGTTGTTGGCATCAGCGTTGATGCCAATTATTTCATCTTTTTTTCTTTAATTTTATTTTTATTTTAATTGAATAATAATAGAACTTCAAAACAAGATAACTTTTTACTCCAAAGTTGGAATCACGCGTTCTTAGTAACGATGGACTTATATTGACGAGCCTTTCGAAATTAGAACCCACATGGGTAGGTTATCCCACACTTTTCAAGTGGGTGTCGCCCATGTAGTACCATTTTCGAGGTCGTAACTTTTGCTCCCGACCTTTGTTTTGTGTGTTCTTTGATTCATCACGGTTGTTACTTCGAGCTCTACATATGTATGGGGATTTCATCCCTCAAAACCCCCTAATTACTATCTAAAAATTAATAATTACTAACTCCTTGCATTAGACGTAATCGAAAAAATGGGGCATTACATAAGGTCATTGTTTAGGTTAAAAAAAAATTAATTCTTATTTGCATGGATTGAAGAGCATATTATTCATGGATTTAGGAGCATATTGCTTATCATGGTTTGGAGATTTGGTAGTTGCTATGGTGTAAGTTTCCAATTGCAGAAATAGGAAAATTAGAAACGTGTGACAATAAACTAAAACTCATTTTTTTTAAGTCGTAAGCTTCAATCTTAAAAAATAAATCCATAATCATCATCAATTACTTAAAAAGAAGAATGCATTTCACTTTTACTTCATTCTAAACTACAATACTAAAAAGTTGAAAATTTGAAAATGCAAAACTATAAAATTTCCACCCCGTCATCTGCCCCTCTCCCTCCTCAAGGGCCTCTTCCTCTTTATTCTCTTACTCTTCCTCCTTCACCTCTCATTCCTCAAGTGCCTTATCCTCCTTATTATCAGCAACCTCCTTTGCCTCATCCTACTCTCTCTTGCAAAAACTAAAAGGTCAGAAAACAAAAAAATTGGAAACTCAAAAACTGAAGAAAACTAAAAAAAACTAGAACTTTAAAACTACACGCTAATTATTTAAGATTTTTTATGTAGGTAGCGACTTTTAAGGCCTCAATTAGAAGCTTTATTTCTTATTTATTTCACGGTGATGGAGACCTAAAATAATTAAGGGGAAAATGAGATATGTGCCATTTGGTCTATAAGAAAAATGTCTAGATAGTTTTGTTAATATTTGACCCACTCAAAAATACTTAAAATTTTTTAGATGTCATTAATGAAATGAAGCATATAATTGAATGCCACCAATAGAAGTCATTCTCTACGCAAAAAGCCTTAAATAGTTAGTATATAATTTACAATGTTCTAGTTTTTGAGTTTCAAGTTTTCTTATTTTCCAATTTTGCAAGAGGGCAAAAAACAAGAATGATGAGACACTTGAGGAGGAAGAGGCGAACTTTTGCAACTTTACAAATTTTCCATTTTGAAGTTTTTTCGTGTTTGTATTTTTAGTTTTGCAACTTAGAATTCAGTAAAAATAAAACTCATTTTTTCTTTTTAAGTAGTTGATGAAATTTATAAAAAAATGAAAATTTTTATTTATGGTCAGGATAAATATATAATTTGTTGTCACACATTTCCAATTTTTTAGTTTTCCTTTTTATGCAATCGGAAAGTTAGACTGTAACAACCACAATCTGCAAATTAATGAGGAGCATGTTCCTCAATCAATGAACAACATGCTCCTTAATCTAGGCAAACTTTCAAAATAGATCCAAGACCTTCATTTTTTGTCTTGATCATCTTCTCTTCCTCATTAACATAATACCAAAAGGGGGGAAGTACTGGACACCAAAGATTAAGTGGAGGAGGAGTGCAATAGATATGGTGGTTTCTTCCCTTTTATGGCGTCGTAGTCCTAAATTAAGCCCAACAAAGAGAAATGAGAAAGAAGAGGAGAGGGCTACTGGGGAGGAGGAGACTGCTGGTGAGGAAGAGGGCACCGGAGAGGATAACAATTCCTCCAATTATGGGTCAGCTACATGAGCCACTCACATATCCTTGTTGTTTCACACTCAGCTAAATCCCATTGATTATGGTGCTATTAAACACGTAAAACTAAATGAGAACACAACATTCTATTGTAGATTCTTTCCATTTGTCTAGCATGATTGTAGCCATCATGCTAGCCATATATTGTAAAGCTTCTTATAAAGCATAAAAGGACCAATCCCATATGATTTAGCGCGTTGTGTTATTTTCATTCTCTACATGGTATCATCGCGAGCCAGGAACCTATGACCCTTCCTCTGTGTCGTCTTCATTTTCCTCACAAGACTATCAAATTTCTTCCAACCCCACTAGCTTCCACATCTATGTTACCAATATTACACAACATGTCCCACTTAAACTAGACTACACAAATTACCTTTTGTGGAAATCTCAGTTTTTTCCCATTCTGTGCAGCTAAGATATACCTGGCCATGTTGATGGTAGTACTCTTCCACCTCTGAAGCATCTCTCAGATTCCATTCGATGCCTTCAAACAACTGTCAACCTTATATACTCTATATGGTACATGGTTGAACACTTACTTTAGAGTTGGATTCTGGCTACTCTCCCAGATGCCATTGAACGCCTTCAAACAACTGGCGATCCTACATATATGTGGTACAAGATTGATAAGTTACTTTAGAGTTGAATTCTGGCTACTTTCCCAGATGCCATTAGACACCTTCAAACAACTGTCAATCCTACATAGTCTACGTGGAAGGCACTTGAGAGGCACTATGCTTCACCATCGCAAACACAGATTATGCAATTGCATTTTCAGTTACAAACTCTCAAGAGAGGATTTGTCTCCATAAATGACCATTTGGAAAAAGTCAAAGATCTCATAGATTTGGTTCAACAATCTGATTTGGTTCTTCATATTTTTGGTGGTCTAGGTTTAGAATATGAACATTTTGTTAAGACCATCACACCTCGTTCAGATCCAATTGAGCTTGAAGATTTATATTGTATTGTTTTGTCTCAAGATCATCGCATGTCTCTTGCCAGCCATATCTCTTCTCTTGACATGTCTATTCCCAGTGCTAATGTGATCACTAGTAGTATTCAACCTTGTAGACATGGCAACCAGTCTTCTCAAAACAATCAGTCCTCCAACTTTAACAATACTCGTGGAGGTTCCAATTCTCGTGGGCGAGGTAGAGGCCATGGCCATCATCAACAACAAAACAACAACTTCAATTTTAATAAGCCCAAAACCATATGCTGGATATGCAAGATTCTCGAACATCATGCTCTCCGATGTCGTCATCGCTTTGATCATGGCTTCCAATCAACATCTCAGTCTTCTTCCTCCTCTACTGCACTTCATGCTGCCACCACTACCAATGAGTTTCAATGGTACCCAGACTTGGGAGCAACTCATCACATGGTGAATGATCCTTCTGCCTTATTTAACTACTCCCCATATGCGGACACCAATCAAGATTTACTTGGAAATAGCTCAGGTTTGACTATAACACCATCTAAATTATCTTTTTCCCTAGTTCTAAAGAATGTTCTCCATATTCCCTGTGTTACCAAAAAAATTGTTATCTATTTCACGGTTGACTTGAGAAAATAATTACATTGCTATATTCACCTCTTATGGATTTCTTGTTAGGGAACGAGAACAAGAAGAATCTTGTTGAAAGAACTGAGGAAGCATGGACTATATGAGACCACTTCAATGATGACGTCCTCCCAACCACATTATTTTCTTGAGACTCTGCATCTTCCTCTCTCTGGCACGAAAGACTAGGTCATCCTTCTTTTCTACTGGTTAATGGTATTATTAATAAATATGGCTTGCCTTGGAATGACAAACTCTCTCCAATCTTTTGTGAATCATGTCAGCTAGGCAAATGTCATCGCCTATCTTTTCTTTCTTCCCAAATAAAGGCTACCAAGCCTCTAGAAGTTGAATATGTTGATGTTTGGGGACCGACTCCTATCACTTCTATGGATCACTTTATTATATTTCTATCATGGATTGCTTTTCTCTATTTACTTGGGATATTCCCCTTTCAATGCAAGTGTGGTGCCTTCCCTATATTTATTAAATTTTAAATTCTTGTAAAAATTTAATTGATCATAAAATCAAAAATTTTCAAATAGATGGAGGAGGTGACTAATATATGGTTTTGGGATTTTCTATTAACACATGTTATATTACATCATATGGGCTGCCCACATACTCCCCAACAAAATGAGGTTGTTGAGAGAAAACAGGAAACTGGGCTTTCTTTATTGGCTCATGCAGCTATGCCCCTATCCTTTTGCAATTGTAGCCTTCACCACAATTGTTTGTTCTTATCATTAATGGGTTTCCTAGTTCCACTCTTCATATTTGTACTAGTGATAAAAAAATTCAATCGGCGCCCTTATTATTCTATGATGATGGTTTTTGGGTATGCTTGCTATCGATACGTATACCCTATAACTCAAATAAATTACAAGTTTGGCTGTCTCAATGCGTTTATATTGGATATCACCCATCTTATAAAGGGTATAAATGTAGCATACGATAATTTCATGTATTTTTATAATAAAAAATTGAAACTTTTTGTATAAATTTAAAATTTTCTTAATCGAGAAATACCTATTTATAGTGGTATCACCTTTAGGCGTGGGGACCTTTAGGGTGACTTGGAGTAGGAGATAGGGGAATGCCTGAAAGTTCCCTTACGTACCATGCTCTATCCCTCAACAAATCCTACTTTTAATAGGATAGGCCCAAGGCTCCTCTCTCCCTTACCTATTTAAACCCCTCCTAACCCTAACATCCATCTCCCTTCTCAAATTCATTGGAGGAAACCATTAAAGTTGAGGACTTGGAGGCTTCCGATGACCGGAAAGAGTATGTTGTTGGTGGAAGAGGCAAGGGGAAGGAGCGTGTGTGATAACGTCTCCGGAGAGAGGTAGGATCCTTATTTATAATTTTCGTCCATGGGACTTTGCTTATAAGTATGCATGCTTGAATGTTAAATCATTATCAATTTCATTGCAATTCAAGTCGAGGAGGCATAGTGCCATGTCATCTCATGTGAGGACATTGGTGCATGTTTTTTCTCATTCGCTAGCGGATGATGATAGTTATCTAGATAGTTTTTGTTAAAAACCATAAAAAAATTGTTAAGATAAAATAAAGCATGGCCGACCTTGTTTATTGAACTTCTGCCGGCCAATCACTGGCCGATGCCGAGGGAAAAATCTCATTGTAACATGGCCCGGGTGAATGCTCGGAGGCACTATTGATTGATGAGGAAGGCCTGCTCTATAACCTTGGCTAACACCCATGCACTTTGAAGAGCTTTGTGACACATACTTGATCGTTTATAATTAAAACCTTTGCAAGTGTAAAAGGTAATTGTACTAGGATAAGCATCTAAGGGTTGTCGAACCTCAGGGACGGATGAATTATTACTAAATCTAAAAAGGAATTTGTTGGTTGAAAACTAAAACAACTTAAACTTAAATTAAGTAAAGGAAATGAATCAACTAGTTTAAAAATAAGAGATTAATATGATAGAATTTACTTAGGAAATCGAATCCACTATAGAACCATAACAATTCTTTAACTTTTAATCTAAATCTAGTGTGAATATGAATAATTACTCTCAGCTACAAGCTAGAATTACTTCAGAAAGAATCATTAATTAACTTCCATGACATGAACTATCTTCGACAATAGCACGAATTATCTACACTAAACTAGCTATAGGCATGACCCGTCTAATCTTAGTATAACTCATCCAAGTCATTAATTATCTGAACATTAAAACTATTACATGACCATCTCATCTAAATCACAGAAATTAGAATTGATGCAAATATCAAAACCACATCAATCTATCATCTACAAGACAATAAATCAACATAGAATTGAATAAACATGAAAAGCTCTTCCATTAAAAAGGAAATCCTTATCATACAATTGTCATAATTCACAACTGAGATCTAAATTAAAAAGAAAAGAAACTGAAACTTATCTATAGCTTCATCAACTCCTAAGTAAAAGAAAAGTCTAGCCTTCCATTGTAGAAGGAAGCACTTGAATCTCCATTGAAAGCTTTGAGTTTTTCTCCATCTTCTTCTTCCTTCTTCTCTTCAGAAAATCTACTTTCTCCCTCCCAATTTCGAGCCAAATATGTCTTTATATAGGCATAAGATCCGTAGGAAAGAGTTGTATATGAAAAGGACTCAAAATTGGGTGAAATAAGAAAACTGCGCGTTATGCCGTTCGAACTCCCTGCATTCCTGTTCGAACGCTTACACTGTATTTTTCATCAAAATCACGTTATCCCGTTCGAACTCCTTGCATGCCCGTTCGAACAGCTACACTGTTTCTGCAATCTGGACAGTTTTCTGGACAGTCCATATTCTGTTCATTAGTCACTTTCTTTCATGTCCATATTAATTTCCAACATGGTTATAACTTCGAAAAGTTGTCCAAATCACTTTAAAGCATGTCAAGAATATTTTGAATTATTCTAAACATCGTCCAAGTACTTCGATAAGCGTATTTTACCTACAAAGTATAAAATATCACATTTTAGACATGTAGAATATAACTAAAATTCCAACTTGATTCAAATATATTCTAAAACTACTAATAACTCTCAAGATTAATTAATAATCAAACTAAAATACTAATATCTATCTTAATCTAAATAAATCATAACTAACTCTAAATAAACCTAATCTATACTAGCAAATAAAATAAAAAGGCATATAAAATAGATATATATTTCGTACTTATCAATACTCCATCGGCAGAGATGATCGTCAAGGTGGGAGAAGCAAACCTATACTGGTCTACTAACTCTGGAACAGGTGCTACGGAGCAACCCTTGGTTTTCTGAGGAGTGATGGAGCCACCCTTGGCTTTCCAAGGGCCGGCTTGGCTCTGATTGCCAATAGGATAGACTCCAGGTGAGTTCTCTACTACTTGATCCATGGAAAAGACAATGCATACCGCCAAGCCATGACCAAGGTCATCGGAGGATCCATTACTAGCAAGGATTTCGTTTGACCTGGAAAAAGCTTTGACTTTGTTTCAGTCGTTGGAGCTTGCAGAGGAGACGGCCCAACGAAATGCATCTATGGGTAGTGCATGAAAATGATCAGGGGGTGTGAGTTGCGACACCCCCTGGGTGGCCAGACAAAAGGTGTTTTAGTAAATATGTTAGGCACTTTTTTGGGCAGAGCATGAAGCTTTTCGTGACTAGATGGCGAAAACTCACCAGTTGCACCACCCCTTCCGATGTTATTCCGGGCATGCATATGGGGAAGACAGTCCCTTGCTGAAGCCCATCCACATGAGTTGGCCCAATTCATATTTATTTCACCCTAATTCCACTATAATTTGATGTTTAAAAATAAAAATAGTAAAAATGATAAATAAACTTGTAAAATAATACTATAAGGACGGGAAGGGTATGGATCGTTTCTAAGACACCCATATTACTATGGGAAATTTATTAAATGGCCCTTGGGGTTGTTTGTGGGTCGATTCATTGTGTGAAAGAGGACCTATTCCTTCGAACTAATGCTTTACATATCGAGATTAATGTGGTATGTTGTTTGATTAATTGGAATCCTAAGCCATATGACCTTAGGTTCCTATGGGGTACAAAAAGTAAAGTCTTCAAGGACTTATTTCTTCTAAAGTTGGGGAGAGTGGAGGTTGTGTAACGCTCGAGATTTTTCATACATTTTCTTTAAAATTCTAGGAATTTTTTTTTCAATTTAACAACTATAAATCGGAGGGAAAATGACGAAATCAAAACATGTATAAACAGTTTATAATTTAAAACATCATACGGTTAAACATCGTACCGCCAAATCAAATATCCTCAGGCACTACTCGAAAACAAACGTACGACTAAATTACCATAATCATGGATTTTTAAAATACAAATAACTCCCAGGCGTCCCCGAGTACAAGTCCCATAACAGTTTACATTCTGATCCAAACTAAAAGTCCAGAAGATATAAACATTTAAATCTCATCTCACCCAATACATCAGATCATGGCACCAAATATACTCTCATTGAGTCAAATATACTTGAGTTGAGGGGGAAACAATCCATCGTAGAAACGAGCATCCATCTCCAGGAGCTCACCATCACATACCTGCAAAAGCCTCCCGAACCACGGGGCTAAAAAATAGTAGGGTGAGTATTTTCATACTCAGTAGAAAAATACCCAGTAGGGGAAATCCCAAACGGTGAACTCAATAAGTTCATAAAATACATGCGTTCATGCAATTCAAACATGAAGCAGATAACATATAACATAATTATGCACATATGCATATAATCATGTGTTACACACCACCAAACTCATACAAACACCCTAAATCAGGGTCTTACAAACTTACTCGTATCATCGTATGCATACGCATACAACTTACACGTACTTGTATGACCTTACTCGTACAATCTTACACTTACTCGTACAGTCATACGCTTACTGTCTTGCTAAGAACCATACTCTTATAGTTTTGCTCAAACATACACTTATAGTCTTACTCGTATCATCTTACAGTAGTGCTCATACTCTTACAATCGTACTCATACTATCGACCACTGAAGCTCATTACAACTAATAAGCTCCAGCGTCGAAAAGGAAAAGAATGCCACTGGGGCATCACCTTAACCTCCGGGGAGTGACTAAACGCAATGGACTTTTCCAAAGGTGAGGCACACCTATGCTCATGGGGCACAGGATCAAACAGGTAAGAGTAGATCCATGATACTACTTACCTGAGCGCGCAAACATACACCCATACATAAGGGGTCATACAATTGCCCACACATAAGGGGTCTTATAGTGCCATAGAATCGCCCACCATAATGGGTCTTATAGTGCTAGTGCCACTCTTGGGCAGAAACATACAATGCCTTTCTTGGGCAGAAACATACAGTGCCTCTTGGGCGGAATCATACAATGTCACTATTGGGCAGGAATCATACACCGCTCTCAATAAAGCATCAAACATCTGGGCTTCATACAGCACACAGACCAAATCGAAAACATACATACAGTTGCTCTCAACAGAGCATCAGATGTCTGGTGCTCTATATAGCACACAAACAACATCCCGCAGGATAGACACTATGGCAAGACATGATAAATGCTCAGCCGACTCATTATCGGCTAGCTCAAACACGGAACTTAATCCATCGAACCCTCAGGTCTCAAACTCACAACGCTATCATTAGCATTCTTATAATTCAAGTTTGAATTAAGTAAATTATGCGGTACAATTATGCTACACAAACTCATAGTCCTTGACTGATCAAACCGAAGTTGAGCCCGATCGAAACCCCAATTCGTTAGGGCAACAGACTTCACTTAACCTATCCATATCGTGATCAAACTCAACGTACATCAAATCCTTATGTACTCATACAACCTCTGCCATCCACCTTACGGTCCAAACATCTTACTTACATCGTCACACAGAGCTCCTCACATTAGATCCCTGTTATCATCCTCTTACTTAATATCTCACTTATTATACTTACTTTTCACTTCATAATTTGTACATTATTCTTGTACAATTATGCACACTCTTACTGTCTAACAAACCCCCATAAGGCTCCAAGCCTAAGTCTTCTTACTTACCGAACCCCTGACATACACTCCAAACCGATCCGCTCCATTCCTCACCTCTCACACTTATGTCCGCTGTCTTTTGTCACATGCTTCCTTACCACTCATACCATCCATCGCCTATACCTCTGCCCACACAGTCCACATACGTAACTTACTCATAATTGCTAGCCGTCACTAGCACGTACATCATACACATACGGAGCACATTAACATATTCGCTAGCCATCACTAGCACATAGAAATTCTACATACACAAAACATGCTTACAACTCACATACATACATACATACATACATACATACATACATACATACATACATACATACATACATACATACATACATACATACATGTATCTCAATGTGGCATAATTCACTATCTTACATCATGCAAACATGCCATGATTTAATATCCAAAACATGGAATCATACAAGCCTAGCATGCTGCTACTCATTCAAAGCATGCTGTCATGAAATTACGAGTTCAAAGCTCCCCTACCTCGTAATCATGATGTTTGATGGCGAGCATACGACAGTGGTGGTGTCGGTGGCGGAGTTGGCGGCCAAAAGCTTTGCTAACTAGAGAGAGCTGTTGTCCAGGGGTTTTAGGAAGTGCCGAAACTACTCACGGCCAAATAGGGGTGACACTGATCAATGCGGCAAAATCTGCAATCCACGGTGGCACACTATGGGCGGCTGGGAGGAAGGTCGTGCCAACGAGTGGCAGGTACGACCGAAGGTCCAAGTGTACACACTAAAATTCAACCGGTGGTTGAACCATACTCAACCGGTTACAAGACATCGAAATCGGCCCTGGACAGCACCCAACGACATCGATTTTGTGTTTACCAGGGCCCACATAAGGGTGTAGGGTGTGGGCGACACTCAAGGATGGAGGAGAGGTGATGGAGGACTCCGATGTCAACTCCAGATGATGGCAGAGCCATCTGACGGTTGGGAGGCACCAAAGCGGCACCAATACCCTAACCCGCACGTGTGGCTACTTGCACACGCGGCCAAAGGGAGGCGGAGAGGGCTAGACGGTGTCAGCCCAAGACTCGAAAGGGCGGTAGGGCCATGCCCAAGGGTGGTGACCAACAAAGACGGCCTTTTCCGTTGCCGTTGTCGTGCAGAGACAGGCTGACTAGAGGCCAATCGGCGTCCCGCGAGGGTAGAACGGTGGTGCTCTGAATGGCACGGTCAAACACATATCATCGGCAAGGGGGAACCTGCCTCATGCCAAAAAAAGAGGGGTGGTGCCACACAAGGGCGGCCAGCCATCTCTAGGCTGAGACTCGCCAAACTACAAGGTCCAGAGGTGTTCGACATCCAACAATGCTCGGTGGCCCAAAATGGGTGAAAAACCTTAAGGGTACAATGACGAGCAGGGTTTACCAATAGCTCCAGCCGGCTCTGTCGTGGCCCTAGCGGCCAGGAGGAGCTATCTCCGGCTAGAGGTGATAGCCAAAGTCAGCGGCGACACGCCGGACAATTAGCACAGTGAGGAGCAAAGGCTCGGTTTTTTGTGGACGAGCACATCAACCGGCGGGTGACAGATCTTGTTCCAGCGGAATGGATGGGAAGAAGACTAAACCGGGCTGGGTGGAAACATCCACCATCATTGCCAGGCCGGAGAGAAGCCGAACAAAGGTCTAGTGGGTCAAATCTGGCGTCCGACGTCCAGCTGACGGTGGAAGCCAGTGAACTCATATACGACAAAAATAGGGGAGAGGCGGACCGGAATAGTGCTAGGGTCGCGAACCTGAGCTGGGACGGTGGCTCAACCGTCATCAGGCCGGGGCGGAGCCAGACAGAAGTCTATCGTCCGTGGCTCGCAACTGCCGGCCTCCGTTCCACCAAAACCAAATACCGGTGGAACAGGGGAGGTGGGGGCATCTGGCCGGAGGAGAAAGGAAGGGCGGAGGTGGAACCGGGCAGGGAGAGCTTACCCACAACCTTTGCTAGACCAAGGCGGTTCGGACTGAGTCCAACCGGAGCATCAAACGGCGGCTGAAGCTGGCCGGCGAGTTGGATCAAAGGGGGCGGAAAACAGGGCACCAGAGAGGAAAAGAGGGCTGGGGCAGCGGAGGAGGACCACTAGGGCCGAGATAGGTGGTCCCTCGTCATCGCCGGCCCAAAGCGGGGCCATGGCCGACTGGTCGGGCCTTGCCGGCCCACGGCGGCGACGGTACGCAAAACACAGTGAGAGAGGGAGAGAGAGCTCACCGGGGAAATCCAAGTGGGGGAGCTGGCGGGAATGGCCAAGGTGGTGGCCTTGCTATCGCTGGCCTATGGCTAGCCGGACGAAGGCCGGGCGGAGCCCACCGGCCACCGCCAGTGCTGCCACAACACAAAACAGAGAGAGTAGATAGAGACCGGGGGAAACAGGGGCGGACGGTGGAGCGACCGTGGGGCCTGGACGGTGCTCCCCTGCCGTCGCACGGCTAGGGTGGAGCCGGTGGCGGCGGCCCTGCGGCCCACCGCCAGCGGCTGGGACAGAGAGAAGCTGAAGAGGGGGCGGGTGTGCACTGTTCCAGAATTTTCTGGATCGGGCTCGGCCGAGCCCGAGCTCGATCTTCTCTTTTTTTTTCTTTCTTTCTTCCACTTATCTCTTCTGCAGTCTCATACTCTCTCAAATATTCGCACCGTAAACACGCGTCTCGGCTTGTGGCCTACGATGCACCCCACACCTAACTCTACGGGTACGAATACCAAGGATAAATACACCGAAGCGTCACATTTTCTCGTCGAAAATGTTCAAAAAAATAGCAAAAAAATTACAATAAATCGTAGGGAAAATCAGGGGCATTACAGGTTATGATATACTTTCTTCACAACCATGGCGGTTTGGGTATTGACCTAGAGAGTTTTTTTATCATAGGTTTCCTACCGGTCTTCACATGACCATACTACGTACGAAAAGTAGAGTTTTATGAGCATTATGGAATACTTGTGTTTCTCACTAATATGTGTCTATGAGCACAGTTAGGATCCACGACCCCAAATTTGTAACAGGTTTATGAGAGCCCTAGGGATTTATGTCAAAGTCCTATTTAAGCAGTCTACTCCAAGGCTGGAGTTGGGCATTTAGGGATATTTGCAGAGATTTATCTTTGGGTCGATTTTAGTTTTCATCGTGGGTCAGTCTCTGATACTCAGATTTTAATGTCTAAAACCTTTAACGCTGTGAGATGGAATTAAGGGCTTTGTTATGACAAAATTGGGTAAGGGTAAAATAACTGATGGTGGCATACAAATAATGATTAAAACCATAGCTTAGTCCTTTTATGGGTTTTATAAACTTGTTTGATCCTATTAAGTACAAATAGTTATGCATCTTTGTGATACAAGTACCTCAAAGGAAAAGTAGCTGAGTAGTAGAGTAGCGGGATTCATAGAGTGGGGATTCACTGCTTTAGAGTAGGATTTACTTTATTTTTATTAGAATGTAATAAAGCACGAGAGTTGTCATGTTATATTTGATTTGTTATTCTTAGATGATTATCGAATATGCACATAGATAAGACCTAACTCGTTATTTAATGAATTTGAATGACTATTATGGATTAACAAGGTTTGATATTATTATTATGTTGGAAAATATCAGTCAGGGATTAGAGTTTATTTTAATCATTGAGTTTTTATGATTTGTTTAAGAAAAATATATTCCAGTTTTCTGCTACATTTATTCTAAAATGTTATTTGAAAAACCCCAACTGTGATAATAAATATCTACACTTTCTATTTGGGAAGATATATTTATCTCGACATGTTATTTTTGATAAAGACACTTTCCCCTTAGGTGATCAAACACCTCTGAAGTCCCCTATGCAACAAGCTGCCAGGACGTCCATCTCTACACTTGTAGAGCCCCTCCACAGTTCAGCTGTTGCGACCCACCACAGTTGGTCTTTAAGACTCAGCTAGACTTATTTCATTGCCCATTACCTACATGCCTAGTGTGCCACTCATGCCTATCAATCCCTCTAGTGCCCAACTCCACTCCCAATCATTTAAATATCAGTACCTCACACAATAGTCCTCTACTCCTTATGTGCCTCCTATCCCAAAACGTTCACTAAACTTCAATTTAACTCCCAACACTGCTAACACAGGCCCTACTTCCACTTCACCTATTGCTCCACCATCCAATCCTCGTCCATTGACACCCCTTGCCTCTCACCCCATGACCATATGATCCATGACTTGCCACCTCAACACACCATCCTTTATGTCTTACTACAACATTTTCTAGTGCTCCTGAACCCACATGTTATAACCAAGCTATTAAACATCAAGAGTGGTGGGAAGCCATGGACTTTGAGTTCAATGCTCTTCTTTTTACTCAAACATGTAATCTGGTACCACCTTGCCCCAACAAAAATATCTTTGGCTGCAAGTGAGTTTTTATACTAAGTGGAAGGCTGATGGGTCAATTGACCGTTACAAATTTCACCTTGTCGCCAAAGGTTTCTCACAGCAAGCAGGGCTTGACAATGAAGAAACCTTGCGTAGAGTCGGGTGTGGGGCTTAGTCGTAGGCCGTAGGCCTCGCTGCGTGCTTTCGGCGCAAAGTTTGGACATATAACGCGTAAACAGTAAGTTAATGCGTATTGGGGACATAGATGGAAAAATAAAAAAGAAGCTATATAAATATCAAATCCGAAGATCGGATTCTAGGAGCGACTTCGGGTAACTTTTTTTCACATCCAGTAGTTTTGTAAGAAAATCCGAGTGAGATTCCGGTCGCTCCGTTCTCCCTCCTCCGTCATTGGATTTCACCAATTCCTGTTGTGATCCTCTTTGCGTCACCACCACGAGTCTGTAGGTACTGGCTATGACCGCCGCCATGGCCTCTTCGCTCCTCCACGAGGTACCAGACTCTTCTTTGGTTTTTATCCCCTCTTAAACTAGTTTTTGGGCAGTGGGGGTGTGATTTTGATGTCGTTTGCAGCCGCCCTTAACTAGACTTATCTTTCTTTGGCCGCTAGGAACCCATAGGCACCAGCCAAGGCCTCCGCCATGCTTTCTTCGCTCCTCTGTAAGCTACTAGTACTTTGGTCGGTTTTTATTCTTATTTTCATCTCACTGTCCGATGCATATTTTTTTTACGTCGGTGTTTCCTGTTGTCGTCCGGCCACCAAAAAGACTCCGTCCAGCCTACCTCGACCCAGTGTTGATAGGGGGTTGTTGTTTCCGACCCTGCTTCACTCCTATTGTCTTCCACTGCCCGGTTAGACGCTTTGGGTGCGTCTCAGGTCTTTGCCATCGGCGAACCGTGGGCCATTTAGCCATCGTGGGCTCTGCCCCGGCTCAACAACAGTGAGGACCAGCCCCACTTGGCCAATTACACCTCCGCCCGGAATGGGCCTCTTGCCATTGCCCTATACCATGCGAGATGTACAGCTGCCCGCACCAAATGTGTTGGTCGTGGGTGGCGATTGGCGATGTCGCCGCTTCGGTCAGCCCCCACCTCCTGACCTTAGCTCAGTTGCCCATTTGTGGGCCTTGGGCTGCCTCCATTCAGCCCTCTCCCCCGCCCCTTTGGGTCGCGTGTGCAAGTAGACGTGCGTGCGATTTAGGGTTTAGGCGCCATATTTGTGCTGCTTGACCATCGGCTGGCTTTGCCACCAAATGGAGTTGACACCAGAGCCGTCCACCACCTCTCCTCTGTCCTTGAGCGTCGCCCATGCCCTCTACCCTATTAGGGCCCTCGATGACACAAAATTGCAGCCGTTGGGTGCTGTCCACGGCCGATTTCAATGTCTTGCGACTGGCTGAGTACTTCTCAGCCACCAGCCGACCTTCAGTGAGCACACCTCAAGTTTTGGTCGCACTTGCCATTTTTGTTGGCACGACCTTTCTCCTAGCCGCCCCTAGTGTGCCGCCGTGGATCACGGATTGTGCCGCTTTGACATCTGACACCCCATTTGGCCGTGAGTAGTTTTGGCGCTTCCTAAAGCCTCGGGACAACAGCTCTCTCAACTTGGCGATGCTTTTGGCCACCAACTCAGCCGCCGATGCCGCCACCATCGTGTGCTCGCCATCAAACGTCATGATTACGAGGTAGGGGAGCTTTGAACTCGTAATTTCATGATAGCATGCTTTGAATGAGTAGCGACATGCTAGGATTGTATGATTCAATGCTTTGGATGTTAAATCATGATCCGTTTATATCGTAAGAGGATGAATTATGCCATGTTGAAATGCATATGACATGCATGTGAGTTGTAAGTGTGTTTTGATGTATGTGGATTATATGTGTGCTAGTGATGGCTAGCGAGTGTGTTTTGATGTATGTGGATTATATGTGTGCTAGTGATGGCTAGCGAGTATGTTTGTAAGCTATGTATGTGCTAGTGATGGTTAGCAAGTATGTTTGTAAGCTACGTATGTAGATTATGTGTGTGCTAGTGATGACTAGCGGTATGTTGGTAAGCTATGTATATGAATGTGTATGTATGTGCTAGTGATGGCTAGCGAGTATGTTGGTAAGCTCCATGTATGGATGTGTATGTTTGTGCTAGTGATGGCTAGCTAGTATGTTGGTAAGCTACATGTATGGATATGTATGTGCTAGTGATGGTTAGCGAGTACATTGGTAAGCTAATGTATGTGGATTGTGTGTGTGTTAGTGATGGCTAGCGAGCATGTTGGTGAGCTATATATAGAAGTATGTATATATTATACGTATGTGTGATAAACATACATATGTATGATGGCTATTTGCCTATGCTATGGATATGTGCATGTGCATGTGGGCGGAGGTATGGGTGATGGATAGTAAGAAGTGACAGTGTTTGGTATGAATTTGGATATGGATGTGGATGTGGATGCGTAAGCATATGACGGAAGATAGAAGATATGAATTTGATGGGCGAGGATTGGAGTGGTTTGTTTGGTTTGGATTAGAGTGTATGTTGGGGGATTGTCAGACAGTAAGAGTGTGCATAATTGTACAAGCATAATGTAATGATTCTGAAATGAAAAGTAAGCATAATAAGTGAGGTATAAGTAAGAGGGTGACAATTGGATTTAACCAAGTCTTGCTAGTCCACTTTTATATATTACAATTGACATGAGGAGGCTAAGAGAGTGGGCTCTTTCTCTGTTCTACATAAATGCTCCTTTTCCTAGTTTAATTTCCATTTTCATAATCTTAGAAATCTATTGCAGCTTTTGGCATTTTCTGTCTAGTGTAGTATTTGTTGCTATTTTTCTATGGTCGACAATTTGTTCTTTAATTTTTTGTGGTGTGTTGTTGCATACGTGGATGACCCGGAAGCCATGGCAGCCACGTCCCCGAAGCTATGCCATTGCCACCATTTATCTCTTAGTTTCTCTATGCGGTATTAATATGTGTTGCAAAAGAAAAATATTTAGTGACATAAAAATAAATGTCGCTAATGAGCAATGATGACTGCATTTTTAGCGACACATTTAGCGACGCTTTGTAAGCATCGCTAATAGTCATTAACGATGCTTTGAGCACTATTAGCGATGCTCAAAAGCATCGCTAATAGTGAAATTTGTTATAGTGTGACTGGGTACTTAAAAAAAGAGGAGCATAAGCTTATTTTTCCTTCACATAGAGGTGGGTTTCACCATCTAATGAAAACCACTATCTTTCCAATGTAGCTATTAATATAGGAAGGAGGGAGTATATGAATTGGGTCTCACAACTTTAGTGAGTTAACTAATTTTAAAGGAAAAGGTTTATATGAGCCCGGGCTCATATACGCCTACATGAGCTCGGGCTCTATGGGCCGTCGGATTCACATCCAACGGCCCATAATACTCATGGGCATTTAAACCCATGAGTATTATGGGCCGCTAGATGTGAATCCGACGGCCCATAGAGCACGGGCTCACGTAGGCGTATATGAGCCCGGTCTCATATAAACGGAACTCAATTTTAAATGTGTTATGATAAGTCTATAAATATAATTCTACTATTCAAAGAGACAACTTTACTGATTTCAAATCACACTCAGAACAAACATTTCAAATGAAACCGATTTGAAATCAAAATTCATCTCAATGCAATAGCAAAATCAATATTGGAGCTATCCACTAAACCCCATGTCCTATACTACGGGCGTTTGATAGTTTCTCTGTAGTAATTCTACTATTCAACGAGACAACTTTACTGATTTCAAATCACACTCAGAACAAATATTTCAAGTGAAACCGATTTGAAATTAAAATCAGTCTCAATGCACTAGCAGAATTAACATTGGAGCTATCAACTACCCCCCATGTCCCATACCACATGCGCTTGATGGTTTCTCTGCAATAATACTACTATCCAATGAGTCAACTTTACTGATTTCAAATCACGTAGAGAGAAAAGTGTCTCTAGGTAGGGAAAGTTCTGTTTGAAACCTACAGGCACGGGAAGTGTAAAGTGTCCTCGGTTAAGGGGAGGTTATTTCTGCCGCTTTCGGGTTGCAAGGAGAGAAAAGTCCCGGTTTAAAGAGAAGTGATGCCTGCCACCTTCTAGAGCTAGAGGAGATTATGCCCAACATCTCTGGACTTAAAAGGGAAGACGCCATGAGAAAACGAGCAACACCGAATGTCACAACTTCAGGAACATAAGGGAGTATGCATTTCTGACTTCCAGATTTTATTTGATTTATATGCATAGTATCTGAATTAGTAATATTCATATATTAATTATGATATATGATAATATGAATTCATGTGTTACTTAAGATATATGCTATGCTCTGATCCGATGTGTTTTGATATGCTTTGATCTAATATGATCTGATAAGCTCTGAAATACTCTATTTAATATGATATGTTTTGATATGCTTTGATCTAATATGATCTGATCAGCTCTGAAATACTCTATTTAATCTGATATGTTTCGATCTGATCTGTTATGATAATATAATTTGATGGGATCTAGTATGATCTAATATGCTTTGTTGTGAATTCTGCTCACTCCTGTGATAAAGTGAGATGTGTGTTTCTGCTAATTTATTGGCTTCCTTTCAACTCCGATGATTTATGAGGTTTTTTGCCTAACTCCGAATATTATTCGGATATAAAGATATATGTATTTTAATGTATATAATTTTATGATGCTTGATGCATATAATAGCTATTCGGCAGAATTACGTTTAGATCTGATCGTATTTGAATAACATTGTAGATGTTGTCCAATACGTACATAAACAACCAATGGTACAAAAATGTTTGGCCGACCAAAATTAATTATCAATTAGATTTGTTCTGGCCTACGCATAATGAAGTACTAAAGCTCCATGGTGCATATAGGAACATTACGACTCTCGCACTCAGTCTGTCGCTCTTGGATGGTCTCATTTTTTTATTTTTATGTAAATTTGATTTACTCTTTTTTTTTTCCGAACACTCCCGGTTCACGTCGGTTTCCGGGTGGGGGTGTTATAACATGTGTGTGCTATTGATGGTTAGCGAGTATATTAATAAGCTACATGTTGAATTATAGGTATGCGAAGTGCAAGTACGATGAAATATGTGAATAAGATATGTATGTGTGATGAACATATGGATGTGTGATTAGTATACATATGTGTGAAGGATACATGTATGTGTGTGGTGCAGATGTATGCGTAATAGGCAGTGTTAAGAGGGTTCTGTATGGATTTGGATGTGGATTGTAACAGTATGGTGGAAGGTAGATGTAAGTTTAATGGGTGAAGATGTGAGTGGATTAGTTTGGTTTGGACTAAAGCGTATATTAGAGGTTCAATAAATTAGCGAACTCAGGGTTAGGAGCTTTACAGGGGATTGTCAGATAGTAAGAGTGTAGTATATTCATACAAATATAATATACATATTATCAAGTATGAACAATAAGTAAAGTATAAGTAAGAGAGTGCTAACCGGGTTGCCTACAAGGAGCTTAGTTTGATGACATCTTAAGTGGATTTGATAACTTCAGTCGGAAATAGAAAGGTGCTCTGTGTTAAATTAAAGTCATCTAAAAAACATGATAATACAATTCCCAGTTCAGTCAATTTTCTTCTAATTCCTTCATGGTTCAAATCAGTGTAGGTAACAAATTCAACGCTGCCTTCTGCCTTCTTCCAAAACTTTACGTGGTTAAAATACGTGGGAAGAGCCATCTAGACCCGAATCTGGACTTCCACTTTGCGGAATTGCCGCCTCAACTGAAGTGTTAAATTGTTCATTTGGTATTGCAATTTAAGACTGTATTGAGCACGCTAGCTGCTCCCTATACATTAACAAAAGAAGAAAATTCAGTTTGCATCAGCACACAAGGTATTCTCTTTCAATCCTTGAGTGCTACAAATATGCAACTGTAACTTAAAATCAGTGTGGAATAGAGAGGGCCCGGGAGAGGAGAGCTTCCTGTGATGGTACGGGAACTGTCTGAAGCTTACAGTCAACTGAAGTCAACGGGGCAGGACTCATCTCCCCAACCAAGATTACATTGATGATCTGAAGGAGAATCCTTTCAAGGCCCTCTCCATCGCTCCACTCGTGAACCTCTGCCTTGAGCAGCAACGGCTTATTGCAAATTAGATACCACACAGGGAAGTTCTTCCTCGGCATGACATAGTCTCCTTCTCTTAGTTTCAGAGATGGACAGAAGTCTCCATTTCCATCTCCGAGATAGATGACTCGCTTCTTCCCTCCTTCTGCAGAGATTGAGGCAAAGATTCGTTCTATCACAGTGCCCTGTTGTGACAAGTCATTATGGTTAAGAAATTGTCCCATTTTTTTTATATACACTACTATTTACTGATTAGAATACGAAAATATTCAAAATTTTCCTAGAAATTAAAGAATACTATCAAAAAGTAGTGCAAAAGAATAAACCATTGATGAATTAGGCAGGCCCGCGTTACCTTGCACATGTTTGGAGGGCAAAGGTCACATGGACATCCATGGGAAGACGACTTGAAATCATGGTAAGGCAGAATTCTTAGCTTTCCTTCCTCGTCAATGAAACTTGGATTTGTGTTGATCTCAGAGAAGTAGTCCAGCAAGCCATGGTGTTTGAGGATGGTCTCAATGAAAAAGCGGTTGGCATCACTCACTATCCTCAACTCGCAACTGAATACACACATTAATCAGTCCATAAGAAAGCATTCAAAGAAAGTTTAAAACCCAGAAAGAAATAAATTTAAATTTAGTAGCAAAGTAAAGGATATAATAATTACCCAAGTGCATGAGCAGATTTGATTGCATTAATGATTCTGGGATGCAACGGAGCCCTCGTCAAGCACTCGGCAATGTCTTCGATTGTTATCCCCTGTGCATGAAGTTCAGTCATCATCCTATCCTGAAAACAGATACACAAACGGAATATAGTTAGTAATAAACAAAAAACATGAACATCAATCCTTCTCTCTCAAGTGTCATCAAAGCTTAAGCAGAAGAAATCAGGACAAATTTCAAAGAACTTAAAACCTCGAAAGAAGAGATCATAAAACGCTTGAACAACAACGAAATTATTCGTATATCAAACAGTAATTAATTTCGTGGCTGCAAGCTTGGAACCATTAGTAAAATTCCATTAACCAATATTACATGCAAGTACATGAACATACTAGGTATGAAGATGATTTATCTAATTATGAGAAAGAAGATTATGTTATGAGTGAAGTAGAGAGAGAGAGAGAGAGTAAATACGAACCATGAGAGAGTTCCACGGCATGGTGGGGAGGAGCTGGTTGAACAGGTCGGTTGCGCCAAGCTCGTCCACCAGCCAGTTGTCGCTGTCGAAGTCTATGATCGTCTTGTCAAAGTCGAAAACCACCACGATCCCGGCGGCCATCTCCGCTCAAGCTGTAGAGAAGAATGCTGCAGAAAGGAAACTCTTTCTAATTCTTCCTGAGTTGAGTTGTGAGTAGTGGCAAGGATCGAGGAGGTATTTATAGCCAAGACCCAGAACCCATGGCACATAAATGGAAACCTTGAGACCTCCTGAGTCCTGATAGGATGTTGTTTCATTGAGTCTACTATGCAACTCCCACTCCTTTATTGTCGCTCACGCATATAAATTTCCGGCGAAGTAGTTAGCTCCCGCCGCTTTCTACGTATCATGCTTATTTAATGAGTCTGGTGTATATAGAAGAAGGTTGGATGAAAGGGGAGGAATTGTGAGAGAAAAGGGAGAAGCAAAGACGAAGGGGAGAGAGAAGAGAAGTTAGGGAACCCCTTAACTGGACTTAAATTCATCAAAATTTGCGTACAAATTAAGAAACTAGGAAATAATTTCTCCACAATTCCGCTGGAATTTATTATTCTGTTGAATCTAAATTCTGATTCTGCTCTAAATATTGACTCTTTTAGATGCCTTTGATACTATTAATACTTACTATTAGTGCATTTTAAACACCTTTGATAGCACTTCTCTTTGTTCGGTAAAGAAGATAGGAATTTACTTGGATAATTGAATTGGATAGTGTTTGTATTTAGTGTGTTAATCAAACCTCTGTTTTTTGCTCTGTTTTGACTCTGCTGGCCCATTGTTTTATAGAGAAGCATGACATTATATTTGATGCATTAATAGAGAAGTTTCATACGAAAATACAAATACATTTTGTAATTTTGTAATTTTTTATATTTATTTAATTTAAATTTTCCACACATGAAGCTGAAAAAGGAAACCTTTGCATCTCATTGAAGTAGTTACTTGGTGGATTTCTTGAATGGACAGAGACAAAAATAAGCTGCCATGAGGATTTGCAGAAGACAAACAAACTTTTATTGGATTCCATGACTAGGTGAGTTGGTAATTAGTAACAAACACATGTTTTGCATTAAGCAGATTACTGGTTGAATTTCATCGTGAACTTGGTGAGCTTCTACTTATGTGTACGATATGGAAGATGTGACTGAAAGGGGGAGATGTGATTGAGAGGGAATTAAGCTGGGAAGAGGGAACTCGAGAGAGAAAGAGAGGGTCGGGGAGAGAGAAAGAGAGGTGTGGGGTAAATAATTCTTCATTAGTTCTTAATTACAAGAGAAATTGCCTAAATAGGCTGCGGTAATCTACTGGGCTACATAGGAAAAAGCCATATGGCTACATAAATATAAAAATAACTAATTCTAATTAAAACCAAAGGAAAACCAACTACAACTCAAATAACTGTCTATCCTAACCGACACACTATTAAGGGACACAACATCCCACCACCCTTGTAAAATGGCTAGTCATCAAGGCGTCCAGTTAGGAAACTGACTAACAAAATCATCTTCAAGGACCCAGCTGACTTCCTTTAAAGGCTGATCCCACCAAGCAAAAAGAACTTCAGTAACAATGCGGCTACTACACCGAAAGCACCGAGTATCCTGAATAGAAGCTGGAAACAATTCTGGTGGAGTGTCCGAAAGTGGGGAAGATGGCAGAATGGAAGGAGTAATAGCAGCTGGATCCCCTATGAATCGACAAAGACGGGAGACATGGAATACCGTGTGAATGCAGGAAGTAGGCGGTAGTTGGAGGTTGTAGGCCACTTTTCCCACCTTTTTGGTTATCAAGCAAGGACCATGGAAATGAGGCAGGATCTTGTTATTGGTGGCTAAACGAATAGATAGTTGACAATAAGGCTGAAGCCGAACGCATACCCAATCACCAACTACTAATTCCTTGTTGGTACGGTGTCGGTCATAAACCTGCTTCATTCTATTCTGGGTAGCCTTGAGATTTATCTTGAGAGTATGAAGGACTTCATCCCACTTCTATAAAGACTAATCAACAGCTCCCACAACCAAACGATGTGGTACATAGGAAAGAATGGTGGGAGGAGGCCGCCCATAAACAACTTGAAATGGTATAAAACCAACCATTGTATGGTAGGCTGTGTTGTAGGACCATTCAGCCCATAGTAGAAGTACAAGCCAATGGCGGGGGTGATCACCAGCAAAACAATGCAAATACTGTTGAAGGTAGCTATTAAGGACCTCCGTCTGGCCATCTGTTTGAGGATGGTAGGTTGTGCTCATATTCAAAGTAGTGCCTTGTAGCTCAAAGAAACTGCTCCAAATTTTGGACAAGAAAACCAGATTGCGATATGAGACGATAGAATGTGGCATTCCATGTAGTTTGGCGATATCTCTCACAAAAACATCTGCCATGTGGCTGGCAGTGTAGTGGTGTCCCAAGGGTATGTGAGAAGTGAGCATACTTGGACAGGCAATCAATGACTACAAAAATAACACTTTTTCCTAGTACCAAGGGTAATCCCTCAATGAAGTCTATAGAAATATCTTCCCAAATATTCTCCAGGATAGGAAGAGGTTGGAGCAACCCTGCTGGTGAGGAAGTGAGGGCCTTTGCTTGTTGACAAGCATCACAAAAAGCTCCAAAATCATGAACATCCTTCTTGAAGCCACACCAATAACAACTCTGGGAAATCCTCTTGTAGGTTTGAAATGGTCCCTCGTGGCTTGCGATAGGAGAAGAGTGGAAGTGATGAAGGAGTAGTTTTCGTAGCTCAGGAATAAGGGGAACCCACAAGTGGTCACACCAAAGGAGTAAATCACCTTGCAAAGCAAAATGAGGTGAGCACAATGGATCGGCACATAGTTGAGAGATGAGGGTGGCACTCTCTGTGTTGTGCTCATATGAACTGATCAAGTCAGCCAGGAATGAAAAAGTTGGCATGAACATTGTGGAAAGGTAGGAACTTTCTGACTGGTGAGACAGTGCACCCATCATTGGCGACAATTCTTCTAATCCATTCTGATTGACTTCTATCTCAAGTTCTATAGTCATTGAATTGGTAAAAGAAGAATGACATGGATTTATTGAGGGCAAATTTCCAGCTTGTCCCAATTTGCATTGTATATTAACGTGTTAATAAAATTATGATATAACTCACATCATGTATTCGGTTACACACTTACAATCCATATCATGTTACCAAAACCATGATATGAACGCATGTCGTGTTATTATATCTATACTGAAAATCATTACTGGTATATCGCATGTGTATGTCATATCATTACTAATGTGATATATTATAAATCGTGTGTTTTTCTTCACACGATATGATTTGAACTTAACACGATATGGTTGATATCGTGTGCTTGAGTACACGATCAAGTACAATCTCTTGTAATCTAATGATTCATTGTAATCTGACAGTTTCAAAAGTGAACTGTGTTTCATTGACTCCAGTATGAAATCCGACATTAGAGCTGGGTTGTGCCATTACGACCGGTGATTTAGCTTTATTGACTATCTGGTTCCTTTCTACGGATGGTGATTTGTCACCATTGTCGGGCTCTTTTATCTCGACATACAATGATAACACCTCCTTATTTGCCTTCTTATGAATGGAGAACACTGATTACAAGTCCTCATCGTCTTGTAATTCATATATCATGGATGATTGGGAAGATGGAATTAAATACTTCAAAGTGACAATACCATTGACGACAAGTCATGCTTTGACTTGAAGCAGCAGTTCGCTGAACTTCACCGACAGATCAATGTTTATCAACCATGTATTTCCACCTATATATAATCCAGCATTGCCTACCTCTCTGTTGTAATGTATGGAAATACTGATCCTATCCATAATGAGTGTAAAAGGTTGATCAAATATGCGAAATGAAGCCTTTGGAGCCCTCAAACAGCTTTTGGGGTGTCAAAAAATGGGGTTTTAATGAACAACGAATTTTGCCAAGGAGTCACCGCTGGTCACCTCCCGTCGGCTACTTTTATTAGCCGCTGATGAATTCCAGCACACTAGAATGACGCAACACTCACTACAACAAAATATATTATTAGCGACGCAAACAAAACGTCGCTAAAAACTACTAATTGTGACGTATAAACAAGTGTTGCAAAAAAAATTAACTATTAGCGACGCTTTATATTTAGCGTCACTAATAGTCATATATTAGCAACACATAATATAAAACATCGCTAATACTAATAATATTGGCAACGCTTTATAATAAACGCTAGTAATAGTTATGCTATTAGCAATGCTTTAAACAAGCGTCACTAAAGGATCTATGTATTAAATTATTAAAAAAAATTATAACTATTAACGACACTTGTTCTTAAGCGTCGCTAATAGTTTTAACAATAGCGACACTTGTTCTTAAGCATTGCTAATAGTTTTAACAATAGTGACGCTTGTTAGAAAGTGTTGCTAATAGTTACGCTATTAGCGATGCTTAACACATACGTCACTAATAGTTATAAATTTAAAATAAAAAATTAAAAATTTAGAACTATTAGCAATGCTTGTAATAAAGTGTCGCAAATAGCATTGATAATAGCGACACTTGCTAATATCTTTATTAATTAATTTTATTTCATAAATAATTATATAATAAAAAAATATTAAAATAATTAAAAATAAACTTCTTAAATATAATATATGTTATTCAATATTGACTATTTGTATATATAATAAATAAATATTAAAATTTTCAATTAAAGGTCGTGTCAATAATAGATTAAACTTTTACTATTTATATATAATATATTTTGTTTAAATTTTTTTTATTAATTTTTAAATATAATTTATAATAAAAGAGAGAGACGAGGGGAAGAGATAGAAGAGAGAGTGTATAGAAAGAGAGAGCAGAGGAGAGGGAGAGAAAGACACGAGAGAGAGGGTGAGGAGAGAGAGAGTGACAAGAGAGGGAGAGGGAAGAGAGATAGAGGAGAGAGAGAGAGTGAGTGAGGAGAGAGATAGAGGAGAGAGAGAGAAATGGTGAGGAGAGAGAGAGTGAGGAGTGAGAGAGAGAGAAAGGGTAAGGAGAGACATGTGAGTGAGAGAAGAGAGGAGAGAGAAAGGGTAGAGAGAGAAAAGAGAGAGAGGAAAGAGAGAGTGAGGAGAGAAAGAGTGAGGAGAGAGAGAAGAGAGAGAGGGGGGAGAGAGAGTAAGGAGAGAGTGATACATGCATTTTTAATTATATCTTATATTCTAAAAATTAATAAAATATTTTTTTTAGCGACGCTTAGTTTAAAGCGTCACTACTACCTAAGCTATTAGCGATGCTTAAGCACACGTGTCGCTAATAAGTTGGGTATTTGTGACGCTTTACTTTAAGTCTCGCTAGTAATTTTATTTTATTAAATATATTATTATTTTTAAAATAAAATATATAATTACAAATTCTAAAAAATTAAAAATAAATTCCCCTACTCCCCTCTTGTCATTGGAGCTGGGGCTCATGTTGACAACGTGGGAGAGAGAGAGGAGATAGGAGATAGAGAGAGAGAGTGGGGAGAGAGATAGAGGAGAAAGAGTGCGAGAGAGAGAAGGAGACGAGAGAGAGGGTGAGGAAAGAGAGAAGAGATAGGGTGAGAGGGGATAGTGTGGAGAGAGAGAGAGAGTGAAGAGAGAGATAGAGGGGAGGGTAGAGAGAGATGGTTGAGAGAGAGGGTAGAGAGAGAGAGAGGAGGAGAGAGAGGGAGGGGAAAAAAGTTAAAAAAATTATTAGCGACACTTTGAAATGAGTCGCAAATAGAACTATAAGTGGTGACACTTATTCTTTACCGTTGCTACTAATTATACTATTAGTGACACTCACCACTAAGCGTCGCTAATAGTATTTTTTAAAAAATTCATTCTATTAGCGACACTCGGGCGAATTCGTTTGTAATTTGTGATGTCATAAGCGAGCATTCAAAGAACTGAATTATTTTTTGAAAAAAAACTATTAGCGTCGCTTCAAAAGAAGCGTCATAAATGCAAATAATTGCGAGGTAGTTAAGCGTCGCAAATTGCTCACTTTTTGCGATGCTTTTTTTGAAGCGTTGCTGAAAGTATCACGCGGGTGGAAATTTGCCTAGTGCAAAATTTCACGCTCCGAAGAATTTCCGCCCTCAGTCTTTATATCCCAACACCTCCGACCAACACCCCAGTTGCGGAACTAGACCATCCTCTCTCCTCTCCTCGCCTGCAACTCCCATGAGGAGCTTCTGGCCCCATTTCTATGGTTCCTGATTGCATGCCCCTCTCCCGATCTCCGTCCCTAGGTCTAGTGACCCGATTTGCCCACCCTCAAGCAGCCTCCCACCTCCCCTTCCAATCCCCCATCGTCTCCTCCGCTTCCACCTTCTTCACCTCCCTTCGTCCCTTCTCCATCAGTGGTAGGGATGGGAAAGGCGGCGGTGGGGCTGACAAGTTTGATTCATGGAAGTTCTCCCCCGAGGATGCGGGCATGAGCGTCTTTGGGTCAGAGGAGGGCAATCTGTCCTGCATCTCCGACGAGCCGGACCTGGCGCCCGTGTCGGACACAACCTCTTCGAAGGAGGTGGGTTTGAAGGGAGATGTGTTCGAGCATATCGATGAGGAGTTCCATTCGAAAGATGGGGCAATGACAGGCTGCATGGGGAGTTCCATCCTCCAGCCGTCATCCGCTGTCCTCTAACCACCGGTTATTGCATCCTCACCATTGGGCGGAAACACTTCTAAAGGCTGGGAGCTGGCGGGCCTCGTCAGATGACGGAAGGAGAAATTTTTTCACCAGGGAGTTGCCTTCGAGAGGTTGAAGATGACCCATAGAAGTAGGTTGCCTTGACGCGCTTTTGCGGGTTGTTACTGACCCACCCCTGTGCTCTGCGTGGGTGTGCATTGACCCGCGTCCCGTGTGGGTGTGAACCTACGCGGGTCATTCTTTGTCCCGTTCCAAACCGGGTCAATAGACCTAGTTTGGTCTCTTTTTCTTTTTTTAAAAAATTTGTTTTAGCGATGCTCTTTAAGAGTGTCGCTAATAAAATAATTATTTTATTTTATTCGCGACGCGCTTATCAAGCATCGCTAATAGTGTTAAATTGTTTTATTATTATTTTTTAAATAATTATCCACATTAGTGACACTTAAAAAAAGTCACTAATACTATGTTATGAGCGACATTTAATAAAAAAATATCACTAATAATTATTTATTTTAATTTAATAATTTTTAAATAAAATTATATTTTAAAAAAATTTAAAATTTTTTTGTAGCTATGCTTTAAAAACATTGCTAATACTATATTATTAGCGGTGCTTAATAAAAAATATCACTAATAATCTTGCATTAGAGACGAAAAAATAAACGTCACTAATAATAGATAATTAGCGATGTTTAATCATAAGTGTCGCTAATTAGCAATAACATTTCCATTTTATCAACACATTTACAACTATTAGCGACCCTTTTATGACTATTAGCCACACTTAGTCTTTTTTGTTGTAGTGACGGTAACATTTCCATTTTATCAACACATTTACAACTATTAGCGACCCTTTTATGACTATTAGCCACACTTAGTCTTTTTTGTTGTAGTGACGGTAACATTTCCATTTTATCAACACATTTACAACTATTTGCGACCTTTTTATGACTATTAGCGACACTTAGTCTTTTTTGTTGTAGTGACTGTTCCCGTGTTGATTTATTATAGCATTTGGGGTAGTGGGTTTATTTAAAACCTAAGAGTAGTTTCGTCCATAAGAAAGTTATTTGGCATTTGTATTTAAAATCTAGAGAATATGAAATATTGTGTTGTTCAGCCAGGCAATATGGAAAAAACTCTTAACCCTTCCCCAAACTAGAGCCAACTAGATCTCAATTAAGAAAAAACATCAAAAACACAAGAATTAAAACCTTAGCAATTAAACTAAATGAAAGAACAAAAAAGCTAGCAAGCCTGTACACAAAAGGCATGCACTTAAATTCTCCTATTCTTCCTTACGTCCCCTTTTCTTATTCCCTCTTTTCTTAGGGCTTAGCAGAGACTGATCCATGTATTCCCGGAGACGCATAATGAAGTCATCATCAACATCTAAGATCCTCCTCCTCGGACATGCAATAGACAACTCCTCACCAACCAACTCTAGAGCCCTATTACGGTAAGTGGAAGACTCCGCGAGGAAAGGTTGTAGTGGATCTTTCCAGTGACTATCGAATGCCATAAAGAATGCAACTCATGAATAAAGAAGTGGTTAGATCGAGTCTCTTTCCCATAATCTAATTATAATAGTTGCAGTTTTCCCCATGTTTTCCTAGAATTGAATTTGCGTTGTTCATTGTTCATTGTCTTGCAAGAAGTTTCATTTTTGCTAAGTCATCTTGTTCCTGGATGAACTGGTTTCCTCCCTTCTTGCGGTAGGCAGTAATCTTGTGGGCCTTTGCAGCTACTCTTAGAAACAAAATAGTCCGTAACTAAGTTTGTTTTCCTCCTTTGTTATTGGTTAGGACACTCTTATGCCCTTTTGAATTTGACTTCTAGTGGGGGTGCCATGATCTTTTCTAGTTTTAAGACGTGTCTTCCTTCCACAAGCTAACAAAATAGCATCATAAATGTACAAGTTAATTAGAGAATGTCTGGCTCCAGCTCTGGCAACAAGGCCGTGATCATTATCGGCCCAATCGCTAAGCATTGCAACTCTGGTAAGCTTTTTTCAATTAATTATTAATGAGGCACTTAAGATTGCAATCAACACATTTTGTTTTGATCAAACTCTGTTTCACACACCTAATATTACTTGGATTATTTCTATAAAAAGAAAAAAAAACTACTAGTTTGGAGTAAGATCTGCTATGTAACTTAGCGCGGTAAACAAGTGGGGCATGCAAAGTGACAAGTTTTGAAATCAAACTTCAATTCCACCTTGGTCATTTCAGTTTAGAATTTAAGTATTCAAAAAAACAAATCAGGAAAAAAACATTGAGGGGGCTGCATGAAAAGGGCTATTGGAGAGCCTAAACCTTCCAATAATCAAAATCTATTGACGGGTACAAAATATTGGCTCATTAGCACATATATATCGGCTCATGTAATTCATTAGACAAGTAAATGAGAAATTTACCTAAGTTTGAATTTAGACGTCCTGATGAAATACCATGGCCAATTTAAATGAGAATAAACAGAGTAATCTTATCTACCATGTTAAATCTCCAAGATGAGCTCAAAGCCCATCTGCAATTGTGTTGGTTTCAGATAGTGTGACAATCTTGCCAGCCATCTTAGACCGCATAGCATCGTCAGCTCCGCTTGGTTCAGCAGCCAAAATTCTTATGGATGGATTGATGGCCTTAGCAGCCAATGCCACCCCAGAGATTAAACCACCTCCTGCATTTTAGTTTCGAAATCAGTTAGCCTTCATAACACAGCTAGAGGCAGTATATATTATGGTACTATCACAAATAAAAAGGAAAGGCTTTGCATTATTAAGTCTTTTATACTTTAGAGATTCCACATTTTGGATACCAACTGAAAAGGAACATTCACGCATACCAATGCGGTAAGTACCAATACTCCCATTTTAAAATGAGTGCTAGTTCTGGGGTTTGAACAAAGCACAAAGGGCACAAATGAGGTGAAAATGACACGGCGGTACATCTGGAGAACCATCATAACATTCAACATATAAGCTAATTGTGAAAACTAGCATTCAAACCAGTCAAAGATGAAATAAATTATGCATTGTATTAGTGTTAGCTTTAGAGATGAACAAACCACTGATTGGGACAATTATGGTGTCAATATCTGGGGCTTGCTCCACAATCTCAAGTGATATTGTCCCCTACCCACTAAAATAGCACCACCATTAATCTATCACAGTGAACATCTGAAACGGTATCTAAAGCTGTAAAGGTGTAGTAAAACGCTATCTGGGGCTTGCAGGAAGGAGGAAGAATAATGTTTAAAATCTCATTCAAAGCATATCTGTTTGAAAATGCGAACTTCTTATATACAAATACTCAAAAGAACCAGAAAACAACCCAATATCTGAATCTTGATATCTAGACATGTAGAAGTATTGATCAAACGAACTGTCTTCTACACAGAATGTTTAAGATACTAGTTGTACTGAATTCAACAATAGCCAGTTGGAAATTTGAACATCATTAACATATAGAAGAGGGTAAATGACAAAAACAAGCATCGATTAAAAGAAGATAGTACGTGTAGCCCCATTATACAGATTTTTTCAGAGTTCAAACATGAGTACAAAAAGATAAATTTCTTTTCAACAATTATATGGTACATATATACCATCTCTAGGAAACCTACATTCCATAGTATTCAGATGGCCATAGGAATTAGTACTGCATATGCCCTTTACAATAAGAATCATTATCAATTATAATAGGTTTCAAGACCTATCACTCTTTTTTGAAGCATTTTGCAACCATAATTTTGATGCCACTGAGCACAGTGAAGTCTTAGAAAGCACCTTATAATGCGCCCATCATTGAATGGGTGGATCAGAAATGCACCAGTATCTTGTTGAACATCAACAGCAAATTTTTCTCTGGATAACATTGTCGGTTCACTCCATATCACCCGTCCACCATAACGCTTTACATTCTCAACCTTTCAATTTGGTGCATTTGTGGGTATAACAATATAAGCAGGAACTCCACGTAAATTTAATGCCAAGGCTACTGCTGCGGCATGGTTGCCACTAAAGAAAACACACATCAGAAGGCTTTCCCAACAAATTGAAACAAACTAAATTGATCAAGTAGTAGCAAGCCACATGATATCCATTATACAAACCTACTATATATGGATCAGTACACCTTTAAATTTGAAAGCTCCTCTGGTAAAGTATCAGAAAAGAAAAATTAAAGGAAGAGTGATCAACAGAAATTAATGACGCTAACAGATTAGATTTACATCCAAAATATAATTTTGATAGATTTTCTGAAGATTGGTGTAAGCAGCTTAAATATGTAGACTCTTATCTCATTCTTATATTTTTAAATAATTTTGATTAACAGAAGAAAAAAAAGAATCATATATTAACCAGAACTCAAATCAGAAATTTTACCCTTGAACTCAACTAAACTTCTCACCTCTTTTGGAAACATTCACATTTGAGGATTATTCTCCTTCCGACAAAAGAATTCAGAGTTTCTGATGTTATAACTGGAGTTCTATGTATATAAGGACTGATGCATTGGTATGCTGCTCTTATTGACAGAATGTCAGGAGCATACTTCATGTCATCTTGAGCTTTGTTGCATGTTTCCATCTGCAGAAGTAAGCATTATAAAAGACCAGAAGGTTAATAAAGGGAGAAATCATAGGATGCCTCTAAATGATAGCTAAGTTCTCTTAGTCATTGTAATACTTCCATTATCAAAAGAAAAAGAAAATGATCAACCACTGTCTTTAAATGCCTTTTTGGTCAATTCATAGATCTTCCTCTACATTATCGGCTAGCAATTTAGGTATGTCCATTGGTAGCTGGCTAGTAGCCTAGTACAGATCATAGCAATATTTCTAAGCACATCACCAAACTATAGACAGCTAAATGTATTTTTTTATAAAAAAAAACTAACCATCTCCCAATCATGATATCATCTCTCACCATTTCCCTTGAAAAAAAAAAAGATAAAGGAAACAAAGCAGAATGAAAAACAATTGTTTTCATCTATCTCATGCTAAATTTTCACTAAATTTCATATTCATTGCTCTGTATTATGATCTTGAGAAAGCAAAGACGGAGGGGTGGTGGTAAGAAGTGTGACCATGCTCCAAGCTACAATATGTTACATATGAAAAACAGCTTGTCTACCACCCACCAGCAGGGGGTGGCAGCCTTGAAAGTAGATAAATGCTATGTTGGAAGAGCTTCATCAAGATTGCTTCGAGCTTCATCATCAATTTCAGCAAGGTCACAAAGCATAAGGACAAACTATATGTGGAAGCTAAGAAGCACGAATAATATATAACATGCCTCTTATCTGTATCTGATACAGTTGTGTTTGTGTCTTAGATATCATACATCAATTATAAATTACTTCATTAAATCCTTTCTAAATAAGGTAAAAATTAAACAAATGCTATATAACTTAAAACTGTGTTTTCTGCTCAAAAGATCTAAGTAAAATGGTTCCAAAGCAATATAATTAAACTTTCTCTGACAAATAAGGTATTTGTAATACTATATAAGGGAGTAACAATTTAGACATATTAGCAATATCTCTCATCATAATTAAACTTCTAATACAAAATTTTACTTAAATTACATATATATCCCTCAAAAAATTGCCATATAGCCGTACCAATATCGTGTTATACTCCTATCTAGTATCCGTATCCCTGTGCTTATTGGGGAAGTACAGGGACTCTGTTTTTTTAGAAAGATTGATGTTGGGGAGTTTCCTCAGTGGGGTGGTTTCCTGTTGTTGTGGAAGGCGGTCCGGTCGTTGCACCGTAGGGTAATATTTCCTTCAGAGAAGATCAGCCTTCCTAAGCTGTCTCCATTTAGGAGAATCAAAAAAAGGAAAGTTGCAGGTGCCCTTCCTATATATACCCTATCCCAGGCTCTTCTGCAGGCGTAGAAATTTTTGTGGCTGGTACGCAGTTCTTGCAGTGAAAAGAGCAGAGAGGGAGTAGAAGGGAGACAAGAGGAGGAAGATGTATTTGATGGATGCAGGGTGGTGGAACAAGCTGAGCCAGGCCATGGCGAGCCTGATGTTCGTATGGGCCATGGCCAAAAGCTTCTTGCCAGAAGGTTTCCGAGACTGCTTCCAGAGATACGTCGGCAAGTTCTGGGCTTTCTTCAACCCTTACGTAGAGGTCACCTTCCACGAGTACTCCGCCAAGTTTAGCCGCAGCGAGGCCTACGACGCCATCCGCACATACCTCGGCGCCACCACCACCATGGCCGCCAAACGCCTCACCGCCGAAGTCGGCAAGAATGGCAGAAACCTTGTCCTCGGCCTCGACTACTTTGAGGAGGTGGCGGACGAGTTCCAGGGCGCCCAAGTGTGGTGGACTTACGGGCGATCCAGGCCCCCAGGGACCACCATCACCTGGAATCCAACCGTGGCCACCGACCGCAAGTACTACACTCTCACCTTCCATCGCGCCCACCGGCGGCTCATGGAGGACTACCTCCGGCATGTCATGGCTGAGGGCAAGGCCATTGAACTGAAGTCCCGGAAGAGGAAGATCTTCACCAACGATAGCTCCGGTGAGTGGAACCACGTGGTGTTCAAGCACCCGGCCACGTTCGAGACGCTGGCCATGCACCCGGCCAAGAAGGCGGAGATCGTCCAGGATTTAGATAACTTTAGGGCCGGAAAGGACTTCTATGCCCGTATCGGCAGGACGTGGAAGCGGGGATATCTCCTGTATGGGCCTCCTGGCACCGGCAAGTCCAGCATGATCGCTGCCATGGCCAACCACATGGAATACGACGTGTACGACCTGGAGCTGACGGCGGTGAATGACAATACGGAGCTGAGGAAACTGCTGCTGGAGACGAAGAGCAAGTCGGTGATCGTTATCGAGGATATAGACTGCTCGGAGGACTTGTCCCGAAAGAGGAAGACGAAGAAGGAGCAAGGGGGGGAGCGGCCGGCGCCGAAGAGAGAGCCAAAGAAGGAGGGGAGCAGAGTGACGCTGTCGGGCCTGCTTAACTTCATCGACGGCCTCTGGTCGTCGTGCGGAGAGGAGAGGCTCATCGTCTTCACCACCAACCACATCAAAAAGTTGGATCCGGCGCTAATCAGAAGGGGGAGGATGGACGTGCACATCGAGATGTCCTACTGCTGCTTCGAAGGCTTCAAGGTTCTGGCCAAGAACTACTTGCTGTTGGAACAACACCCTCTGTTTGAGAAGGTGAAGGAGCTGATGGAGGTGAAAGGGGTGAAGATAACGCCGGCCGATGTAGCCGAGAATCTGATGCCCAAGACCAAGAGCAGCCCCTCCGCCACCGCTGAAGAGAACGCGACCATGTGCCTAGAGAGTCTGATCGAGGCTTTGTCCAACTGTAAGGCCAATGGAGAGGCGGCTGACGATGTACAAGATGAAGATGAAGAAGAGATGAGCAACGATCCGTCTGATGATTCAGACGGCAGCGACGGAGGAGAAGAATAGGGGATGGTGAACATAGTAAATTTCCTGATTGTGATTGTATTAAGGAAAAGGAATTTCGTTAATTACCATGAGCACACGTTTTTTTTGGTATTAATTTATTTTAATTATAGTAGCCAAAGTGCTAATGCACGTGTTGGAATGGGATATTTAAATAACATATACATTATAAACGTGGCTATAGTCACCCCGTTTTTACCCCTTATCCCCTAATTAGAAAAAAAAATTATTTATTTTTATTTTCTTTCCTCCTCTTTCCCATCTCCCCCGTTGCCTTTTACCCATAATTCCTGACACTATAGCTATCAGCACTCCAACTGAGGCTGGCCAGATCTGGCCATAGCTGCCCATGTCTGGCTGCGGCGACTGTGACCAATAGCCGTCACGGCCGGCCAGATCCAGCCACAACGGCCGCGACAAAGGGCAGCGACCTACTGCCATTGCTAGCTGCCCCAATGCTGGCCGCGGCCGGCTATTGTAGGCCACGGCCAGCTCGCTGGGGTTGCTGGTTTTAGCCAATGACGATGATTGGCAGCGTGAAAAGTCACCGGCGTTATTGCCGGCGCCAGAAAAGAAAAAGAAAGGGGGAAGAAGGGAAGTGGGATGAAAGAAAATGGGGTAAAATGGGAGATACAAGAGATTTTAACAAAAAATTGTGGGGTAAAAAAGTAATGGGGACGCATGAAAAAAAGAGGGGTTTAAATAGCCACGTTCTTACATTACATAAGAAAATCTATATTATTAAATTTGGAAAAAATATTTAAAATTTGTTTAATTTATATGTGCCTGATGCCATGCATTGGTCTTTTTACGCGATTTCAATGGTGTAGCTTGTATTTTTTTAGAGCGAGTTCAAAATCTCACAAATGAATCCAAATAAAAAAAATACAGTGAATCTCCTAGGGAGGTTTTCTTCCTCAACAACTATTGGCCGCCGATTACATTTCCACAAATCACATAACATAGGCTGAAAGTGGCACTTAGAGAGATAGAGGTCTCTATGAACCTTGTTAAAGGAAGACGGGAGTGAAGGAGCCGGTCATGGTCTAAAGAAGAGGGGGAGAAACAAGCAAAAGCACTTCTTTTCCTGCCTCTCACACCTCCTCCCTCCTAATCAATTATCGCCGCCAGATCTGGGATTCTCGCAGCACCTCTTTCTTGATCGACCGCAACCAAATCGCCGCCACCTTGCCAAGCACTGTCATTCTCGCCGCCAGAGCTGGGCTTCTTCTTCTTCTTTTCTCGCTTGATCCACCTCCTCCCTCCTAATCAACTGCCTCTCACACCTCCTTACTGCCATCGCAGCTAGGAGCAGCACAATAAGGAAGAGAGGGAAATAGAGATTAGACGAAAGGAGGAGAGGAGGGATGACACTCTCAGATTCATAAATTCTCCGGCCGGTGGAAAAAATCTGTTGTTGTTGAGAACGACGATTCAAGGACCGCGAGGGCTACTGCCATCACAGCTAGGAGCAGCAGGTAGAGGGAGTGAGGGAAATAGAGAATAGGCAAAATGAGGAGAGGAGGGACGATGGCCTCAGAATCAAAATTGCTCCAATCGGTGGCACTTTTCTGCTGTTGTTGAGAAAGACGATTTAGGGACTCTGCGACATACTCTTTTTTTTTTTCAAAATATCGACAACAACTTTTGAAAGGCGGTTGGTGGTGAAAGTAAATACTCCATACCGTGTTTAGAATCTTATGCAAATTGTGTTTTTTTAAGATAAAGCTTGTATCTTTATCCATTAAATTTGAGCTGTCAAAACATGATTGTTCATACCCTATTTTTTTAGATTAGTTACTATGGATTAGATTGAGGAGGCTTGATCTCTGCATACATATGTTGCTCTGTTATTGCTTTATAAATTGTATGAATTTTGTTGTTTAAACAAATTCTTCAGTGGGTCAATCAAAATGTTTCATTGTAGAACAATTAGTAACAATTTTTGGATTGTTGGGTGTAGCGGTCCTTGAACGCCCTTGGGCTATCGGCACAAGAGTTACGTTACTGTATGTTGTATTTTTGGACACAGTAGCACAATGACTCACATGTTTAAAATTTTCAAGTATTTTTCTTTTGATACTAAAATACTGATATAGAATTACGTTGTACTTGGTGTCTATTACATGAGATTTCTTGGTGACTCACATGTTCTATTATTTTTTTCTTTGTCTAAAACACGAATCGCTATTGCTAATTAGCGACACTTACGTAAAGTGTCACTAATAGTGAACATTAGTGACATTTATCCATATGTCACTAATAATTTTAGTATTAGCGACGCATAATAAAGTATTGCTAATAGAAAATTATTAATGACGCATAATAGTTAAGCGTCACTAATAATTGATTATTAGCGAAGCTTTTCTACATGTCACTAATATAAAAAATTATTTCAAAACAATAAATAACAATTTATTAGTGACGCATAGATATAAGCATTGCTAATAATTAATTATTAGCGACACTTTTTTAAACACCGCTAATAAAAAATAGTTTTTAAAATGTTGTTAATGAAAAAAATATTTTTTGTGTATTAGCGACGCTTTATTCGTAAAAAAAATTTAAAAATAAAAAAAGCCTAAAAACTTTAGAATTTTTTTTTAAAAAATTTGGCACCGGAATCTGGCAAAAGTGCAGAATTCGGCGCCGGTGGGAAGTTGGGGCACAGAGGGGGGGTGTGGTGACTGGGAGACGGGGGAAGAGGGAGGACGTGGGGTGGGTGGCCGGTCTACGTTTGGAAGCCAGAATCCAGTACCCCCCCCCCCTCCTCTGTTAAGGGCAAGGGGGGGAGCTCCCTGGCCTCCCTCCCCCCTTTCTCTCCTCGGGTCCGCCCCCCTGCTTCCCCTTCTCTATTTAGAGGAGGGGGAGGATCTGGTGGAGAGGGGGCACCGGGAGGGAGGCTAGGATTGTGGGCACCAGGGAGAGAGGGCCGGAGACGGACATGGGGTGGCCAAGGCCGTGGGCTGCAGAAAGCGGTTAAGGGGTGGGACACAGGATGAGAGGAGCGGCCAGGAGGGAGGCCAGGACTATGCATTTTATTTCATGTTGATAAATTTTATTTACAATAATCTATGTTCACATTCATGGCATTCATAATTTATCAGACGCCCAACAATTGGTGGAATCCACCTAGCAACAGAGTTTATATGGTCCATTATGCATTCGTATAGGTTGCTATGGGACAATGTATGCATGATTTTGAGGTGCATTATTAGTTGATTGTGTTGTACAACATTATAGTTATTCAATTTTTATTGATATTGAATACTTTATTCATTCGGTGTTTGATTACCCTGGTCTAGCATATTGATGTGTATGTGCTACCATTGCGGATGAAGGCACTTGCTAACCCAACTACAAAGCAAGCCTTCAATCTTGTTAATTTCAAGGTAAGGATTAATTTGTTTTTTAATTTAAATTTAATTGACAATTAGCAACTACTTGACTAATGTCTACTTATATTTGACATGAGCTTACGAGGATGGATGGATCTCCACTCCTCAGCCTATACGCATCGATGAAGGAAAAGGAATCAAATGTCTCTAGAGCCATTGTTTCAGAAGCATGGCTAAAGGTTTCAACAAACATTGTGAAGTTGTTGAAGGTGAATGAAAAAGACTTCTGGGAATATGACGTCCACCACTTCCAACTTCATGTAAATGGTAACCATTGGACTCTCATTTTACTTGACTTGAGGAAGGATGTCATATACATAAAAGGCACTGAGATAGAGCAGTACTACAAGAAATTAGCCATACTCATACATGTTCTGCCCATAGTTCTGTTGAAATTGGGATATGAAGCATGCGCTACTTTGCATCTCCCGGTGAGAGAGATAACCGAACACCCACAACAAATCAATAACAATGATTGCAGTGTTTGCGTCAGCATTTATATGTGGTACCTATTGCATGGGTACCGATTTAACTTTATTGCGCAGGACATGCACATCATGAGGCATAGGGTTACTTTCACTCACTCTCTTTTATTATAAATTATATATTAAAATTAATAATAAAATTTTTAAAATAAAATATATTATATTTCAAAAAATTTAATCTATTGTTGACACTGCATTTTATTAAAAATTTAATATTTATTTATTATTTATACAGATAGTCAATATTGAAGAAAGTATATTATAGTTAAAAAAATTATTTTAAATGTTTTATTTTTTTTAAATAATTTCATTAATTGGTGACGCTTGCTAAAAAGCATCGCTATTAGTTCTTAATTTTAAATTTCTTATTTAAAATTGATAATTATTAGCGACACTTTTTTACAAACATCGCTATTGTTAAAACTAGTAGCGACGTTTTAAAAAAACGTCGTTAATAGTTTTGAATTTTTTTTAAAAAGTTATATATATATATATATATATATATATATATATATATATATATATATATATATACATATATATATATATATATAAAGGACACTTGTGAAAGCGTCGCTAATAGTTTTGGTATTAGCGACGCTTGAATTTATGCGTCGCTAATAGACCACTATTAGCGACACTTAAAATTAAATGTCGCTAATAGTGATTTTTGTTGCAACGTTTTTTTATATGTCGCTATTATCACTCTTTATCGACACTTATTGTTGCGTCGCTAATAAAAGCGTCGATAATAGTACATTTTGTTGTAGTGCGGTGGAAACCAGGAGAAAGAGAAAGAGATAGTGAAAGTAATTCTATGTGAAAGAGAAACTAGAAGATTCCTAAAACTTTTTCACTATTTGGTTGCACAAATGATACAAAAAATTAAAACTTAAATCCACCAATTGTAGCAGTTGTAGTGAAGTTAGCCATTGTGATAGTGGTCGTAGCGGCAATGGTAGTGATGGTGGTAACATCAATGGTAGCGGCGATAGTGGCAATGGAAATGGTGGCGGAGGTGGCAGTGTCGAGGGTAGTGGTGGTGGCGATAGTGGTAGTTGTGGTGGTGGCAGCGGTGGCGGTGTCTATGGGGGTGGTGGTGGCGTCAGTGGTGATAGCAGTGGTGGTAGTTTGTGATGGCAAGGGTAGTGGCGGTTGTGGTGGCAGTAGTAGCGGTGGCAGTGATGGTGGTGGTAGTAGTAGTGGCAGTGATAGTGGTAGCGGTAGTGACAGTGAGGTGGTAGTGGTTGTGGCGCTGGTGGTGGTTGGGGGGGGCGGGGGTGGCTGTGGTAGTGACAATGGTGATGGTGGTGGCGACATCAGTAGTGGTAGCGGGGGTGGTGGTGGCGGCGGCGGTGGTGGTGATGGTGGTGGCAACAGTGAGTGGTGACAATAGCGGTGACAAGGGTGGTGACGATGACAATAGTAGTAGTAGTGGCGGCAACAATGACGGTGATAGTGGCACCGGTAGTAATGGTGGTGGCAGCAGTACAGTGGTGATGGGGGTGGTGGCAGTTGTAGCAGTGGTGATGACAACGAGACACATGTCTTTGATACACTGATTTTCTCCCAAAATCCATGGGTTGATGGGTGGAAAGATTTTGGGCCAAATTTTCATCCATTTTCTTTTAGTTTCCACTCTAATTTCTCTTTCCCCATTTCACCAAATGATGGAAATTGTGGGATTTTTAAGAGATTCTTTTCCTTTCCCCTACTTTCCACCAATCCAAACATACCCTTAGAGACACTTTTTCTTAAGCATCGCTAATGGCTCAACTATTAATCACACTTATTGCAAAGCATCGATAATAGTTATAAATTTTTTCTTCTTTATTTAAAACATATAACTTTAAGTTACACTTTTATAAATGAAGTGTCGCTAATTGCACAACTATTAGCGATGTTTATTATAAAACATCGCTAATAGTTATAATATTAGAGACGCTTTTGTAAGTGTCGCAAGTAGTAGTTTTTAGCTATGCTTTTCATTTCATTGCTAATAATACATTTTGTTGTAGTGTAATTTGGCACAAAAGAGACAAACCCAGTTACTTCTTAGTATATATGATAGATTACTTAATAAGCGTTGAATATCAATGGACTCAATTGTAGAGGGGGATATCAATAATCTAAATTTTGTTCTAAAGACATACCCTAGCGTGTCATTTCTTTGTTATGGTATGAAAGAACTTCCAGAGTGTTGAGAGGTAAAGAAAAAAATCCAAACCTGAACAGAGGTCATAAACCATAGAAAGTTATAGAGAAATGAAAAAAACAACTAACCTCATAAATGGTATGTGGTTAATCGACTTGATGAGCATTCAAGGCCATGAAGCGATGCCTTGCTATGGTCTAAGCGGGCTGAGATTGAAGAGGGGTTGAAACTTAGACACTAGCAAGGACGAAGAGGAAGATTCAAGGCAGGGTCGCAAGTCGCAAATTGCAATAGAGAGGGCAAACAATCGAGGAGGGAGGAGCAAAAGTAACAATCATTTGGTGATTAGGGTTCTTCCTAATCGTAGCCGGCTTCCTCCCTTGCGGGTGGTGGCCGGTCACTTTTGCTGACAGAGTCTCCTCCAAAACTCCACCTTTCTAATCCCCTCATTCCCCTTTTTCATCCAAAATCCTTCATGGCATCTACGTCAATCAAAACATCATCATGGAAGAGTCATTTTCAGTACCATTCAACAAGGTCAGAGTTTGTCATGCACACAAAATAATAATAAAAAAATAGACTGAGAAAGAAATCTACTTTAGCCGGAAAAAAATTGTAACAACAAATATAGCTGTGAGCTTGGTATCCGCAAATCACATACCATACGATTCAACACAAACAAATAAAAAATTGAACACGATGATGCAGCAGAATACACAAAAAATTAAAAAATTGTAAAAAGATAAAGTTTTTAAACTCAAAAATAGATAGACAAAGGGAATCTACCACTCCTAATGCAATCAATTGTCAACCCCAGAGCCCAATTTGTATTGTGATCCCGCCACACAAGTCCATTGTGACAAAGTGGCAAGACCAGCGGAAACACAGTGGGATGGGGGTGGCGCACCAATAAAAAACCGATCTTTATGATTAAATTACAACAATCATGCATAAAACCCAAATCAATAAGCAATAAACATATCTAATCAAATAGATTATGCAATTAGGAATACAAATCGAATCAAAAGCATACTGACTTGAGTTGTGCAATACTTACACACCCTCCAAAAGATATGCCCGCACACACCAATCTCAAGAACAACAAGCAATGGAAAGGAGATTATCTCTATGTGTTGATCCCTTACAAACCGAAGCTCTTAGATTGAAGAAATCTTAGCAAGATGAGTCCCTTGAATCAGCCACCAAGCCAAGTAGGAGAGACTTCTCCCTTAATCAGCCAGCCAAAGAGATCTTGGAGATGGGAGGAGAGGAGTGGCCAGTAACAAGGTCCTCCACCTTTGTGCAAGCCGAACTAAATAGAGAGAGAGGGGGGTGGCAATTGGGAAGAGAGGAGGAGAGGAGTGCGGCGGCCCAATCTTAGGGCTTCCTCCTCTCATTCTCTCCCTTAAATACCCTCTCCTTTCCTCATTTAGGCGGGCCTATAAGTGGTTAATTCTAAATGGGCTTCCTTGCTCGTTTCTTCCGGTTGTCTTGAGGTATAGACCCCCTGCACATGGCCAAGCCCGCGATAAGGTCGACCCTTCGCTAACCACAGGTCCCACCTTTGACACATAATTTGTGAGTTTGAGCCCCACAATGTGTTAATACACGACCTAGTCGAATGCTTAGTGTGCGTATGTGACGTCGGCGGGTCCTAATCGAATTAAAGTAACAATGACAAATGTGAGGTCGGCGCGACTACCCCCACCACCCTTAGACCCAGTGGCCTATACCAGTTCACCCGGACCGCTACAACGTTGAACCAAACCGGGCCTAAACCCATACCATGGTCCAACAAATATTTCTATCAAGCAACGGGCCTCGCAACAATTTCTGCACCAAGTACCTGGGTCTAGTGCTGACCATGGTCGAGGCTTAATCCCTAGACGATGATGGGTCCTTCGAGATCTAGTTCGGTTTGAATCTCTTGTCTACTACGAGAATTCACTGGAAATTACAATAAAAAACATATTTACATATCATTGATGAATAACAAGAGCTTCAATTACTTCAAAGGTTTACATATCATTGATAAATAACAAAAGCTTCAATTACATCAAAGGTTTTCCAGAATATGAAAACAAAGAATTCCATGCAAAGTCTTCAAAAGTCAGACAGTGGGCGTGATGAAAGCTTTGCATGTTCCATGCGAGGAATAGTACTGAGACACGGTGGTATGACTAGATTCACTGGGCGGGTTGCCGGCAGCATGGGCTTCTCCTCCTTCTAAGCGACCTGCATCCCGACCCTTCTTTTCTTCGCACTCCACGTTCTTCTCTTTCCCAACCGACCCAGCTTTTTCCTGGCAGCTTCTTCTTCATCCAAAGGTTTGGAACGTGCATGCAAAACAGAAACTGATAGAGAAAAGTGTAAGTGATCAAGTACTGCTGTGCTGCAGAAAGCATGGAACTAATCCTAATATTAATGCTAATATTAAATAGTACTACTATTGTAGCCTATCCAAAGTTGGTGGCTGCTCTGGTCCTACTGCCCCCCATTAAAATTGAAAGTAATGATTTTTATAATATTTACCGAAACAGATTATAAATAAAGAGATGTGGTGCTAGGCGGCTGAATTAAAATAATACTCTTACCCAAGTTTTGTTGTCGACCTTTATCCACTAACGTATTAACATCAATCTAATCTTTTAGTTTCCACCAATATCTCATTCTTATTTTGAAAACCTATATCCAATTTTGAAGTTGTTTCCAAATGCAGATATGTCAATGTTGAAGTGGAGAAATTTTTCAGTGTGCGACGCACACCGCAGTTTAATTCCTGTTTGGTGTATTTCACCACTTGAAACATGACGCATCAGCATGATCGGGCCCATATGAAAACCGGCATATGCGGATAGTTTTTTTCCTGACGACGTTGTGAGTCCGTTACTTCTGACGCTTCAAATTCAAAATTTAAACATGGCCTCTCTACCCTCCTTGCCCCTCCCTCTCCCTCTCCCTCTCCCTCTGTGCCTCTGCATCCCGGCAAGAGTTGGCTGGCTATGGCTTCTGCCGTGGACACGGGGTCATGCGCAACCCCGCAGGTGCTGGTGTTGACCCGAGTGCCTCCCACCTCTCCATTCTCAATCTCTCCTCCTCCCAATCCACCGCCCTCATCGCCTTCAGGCAGAACCTCTCCGACCCCCAAGCCCACCTCGCCTCCTGGTCCGGCGCCACCGACTGCTGCCGCTGGGTCCACATTTACTATGACCCGACCGCCTCCCTTGTCACCGCCCTCGACCTCTCCGGTCTCAATCTCTCCCCCTCCCGCCCCGACTGGTTTGCTTCTCTTACCAGTCTCAGCTGGCATGTCTCTCTTAACCACTCCTTAAACAACTTCAGCTCCTTCCCCATACCCGCTGGCCTTGTTCGCCTCCCTCGCCTTGCCTACCTCCACCTTTCCAATGCCGGGTTCTCTGGCCGGATCCCCCCCGAGTTGGTCCACATTCGGACGCTGGACTCGCTAGATCTGTCTTTTTCAATTTACCTCACCCACGCCACGGACAAGCTGAGGCTCGACGACTCCGCGTTCTTTTCCGACCTGCCGGAGCTGGAGGAACTCTACATGGATGAGGTCAACCTGTCATTGACGTTGCGTGGGATGAATTGTCGGGCTCTGTTTTCTGGGGCCCCTAAGCTGCGCGTTGTAAGCCTCTCCAGGTGTTATGTGAATTGTCCCTTAGATACGCTGGTGAACAATCTGAGCCGCGGCTGCGTCATTGTTATACTAAAACGGTTTCTACTGATTCTTTTGCTTGATAAGACCTACTGTCAAAATGCAACTATGTTTATGTTTGCAAGCAAACCAGCGGATAATTGATGCAGTTGCAAATAGACTGCAGATTGCCCCTGAAAATGTGTTAGCTAATTTGGCAAATTACGGCAACACAAGTGCTGCATCCATCCTTTTGGCATTGGATGAAGCTGTTTTGTATATTATCTGGAAGAAGATTTTTCTATGGACTTAGAGTTAGAGCTTGGACGCAAGTGCTGCATCCTCTTCTTCTTGTAATCAGTCGTCTTGATAGGATTTCTTAATGTTGTAATACACTGCGGTGTTCTAGGAAAGCTTTTGATTTGTCTCCTGCTGCTAATATAACTTACAGGTAGATGAGTTGCTAAATCAAAGAGACACTATTCACTCTTCATTCACAGTGATGCGAACTGCTAATGGTTCTAGCGGCAGTAGTGGCTGCAGCAAAGCTCCTGATGAGGCCAAGGCTAAGAGTCCAGCAGAGGATGGAACTTTTGACGGGAAGGACAAGTCATCAGCCAAGAAAAAGTGATTCAATTTTAATATAAGAGGTTCTGATAAGAAGGTTGGTTGAAGGAGTATGTCGAATACTATGACTGGCTCGGCTAGTGGCAAATTTTTTTACTGAGAGAGTTCTTCCAACGTATTATTATGCAGCAATTCATTGGGTTGTTTCTATTTGTTTATATTCGTTCTGCATAAAGATTTATAGACCTGAGTGTTTACCATATCATAAATAGCATTTGTATCCTGTATGTCGTTGTACATTAAAACTGAGCTGATTTATTAGCTCCCAATTGGTTTGTGTATCAATTTTATTAGGGAAACCTGAACTGTAAGTAAAAAGAAGAAAATTAATGTCTAATTCTTGTTGAACGTTCTGATTGGAGTTGAAGAGCATTTTTCAAGATTGCTGGGGAATAGCTTCAGATTGTCAATGCGCCAAGATTATCTCATCTTTCATTTTTACTAATAGTGAGCTGATCTATTTGTTGACCGCATCTCATACAAGTTAAATGCAAACAAAAGTAGAATCGGTTGAACTCGTTTAGCTTTCAATCTCTTGAGTCTATAAAGCTGAAGCCCAACCAAATATGTTGGCCAATAGGTCATGTACATATTCAATATCTTGCTTACAAGTTTTGACCTAGCGACGTAGGAAGACCGCCTTCTTTTCTGTACATTGCATCAATTCATCCAATCTCAATCAATCAAATAAATGAGGTAATTTTCAATTCTTTCACCTAAAAAATAACATTTGCAACATTTTTTTGTAATTCATCCATGATATCATTGGCTAGAATTTGGCAAATTGGAGCTATCCTGACCTCTTGTAGTGTAATTAGAATACTCCTGCAAGATACCACTTATTTAATATATCTTACAAAGAAATATATTAATATGAGTAAAGTACATGATAGGTACCTGACTCAAATGAGGCATGGAACAACTAGTTTGTAACAAACTTGTAAAAGGCATATTTGAGTATCCAGACATCTGTATTAAAAGTTAACTATGAGTAGTTATAATGCTTAAATAATAAGAATAATATAAAAATAAAATAAATACCAGGTTAGTTGCTGGTATACTTGTGTAGACATTTGGTGGAGGTATGCCAAACACAGTAGAAAACTACAAATAAAATTTTGCATTAAGTAATAAAAATATATGTAAAATAAAGGCTTCAATAAGTAGCACAAATACTTGATTTTGGCCATTCCCGCTCACTTGCATCCCAGAAGGATTTGGAGGTATTATCTGTAATGTCCCTGAATTTTCTATGATTTTCTGTGATTTTTCTGCTATTTTTCTGGCCATTTTCGGCAGGAAAATACAGCGCTTTAGCGTATTCGTATTTGTGTACTTTCTCCGTATTTATACCATAGAGTCGGGTGTGGGGCATAGTCGCAGGCCGCGGGCCTTGCTGCGCGCTTACGGCACGAATTTTGGAGCTATAACGCGCAACCGGGAGGTTAACGCGTGTTAGGGACGTAAAGGTAAAAATTAAAAAGATTTTATATAAAAATCAACTTATCATCGGTTTTCACAGAACCGACATTCCAGAAAACTTCAGTCGACGTCCAGTGAGTTTTTGAGAACCCGAGCCAGATTCCGGTCGCTCCGTTCTCCCTCCTCCGTCGTCGGATTTCGGTGGTTCTTGTCCTGATCTGCTTTGCCTCATCGCCACGAGTCCATAGACACCGGCTATGACCGCCGCCACGGCCTCTTCGCTCCTCCACAAGGTACCGAACCTTTTTTCGGGATTTTTCACTCCTTTAATCCCGTTTTTGAACTGTGGGTGTACGATTTTAACGTCGTTTGCGGCCGCTCTCAACTAGACTTATGTTTAGTTGGCCGCTAGGAACCCATAGGCGCTGGCTAGAGCCGTCGCCGTGCTTTCTGCGCTCCGCTGTGAGCTGCCGAACTTTTGGTCGGGTTTTTATTCACATTCTTCATCTCACTGTCCGTGAGATTCTTTTGAGACGCCGGGATTTCCGGTCGTTGTCCGGCCACAGGATAGACTCCGTCCAGCCTACCTTGACCCAGTGTCGGTAGGGGGTTGTCGTTTCCGACCCCGCCCCGCCTCTATTGCCTTGCTCCGCCCGATTAGACGCTTTGGGTGCGTCTTGGGCCGTTTCCATTGGCGAGCCGTGGGCCATTTGGCCATTGTGGGCTCCGCCCCGGCTCGGCGACAGTGAGGGTCAGCCCCACTGGGCCAATTACACCTCCGCTCGGAGTGGGCCGCTTGCCTTTGCCCTATACCGTGCGAAATGCACAGCTGCCCGCACCAAATGTGTTGGTTGTGGGTGGCGATCGGCGATGTCGCCATTTCGATCGGCCACCACTTCCTGGCCCTAGCCCTGTTGGCCTTATGTGGGCCTTGGGTCGCCACCGTCCGACCCATCTCCCCCTATAGTGGCACTATTTGGCCGCGTGTGCATGTGGCCACGCGTGCATTTTTGGGTTTAGGCGCCGTATTTGTGCCGCCTAACCATCGGATGGCTTTGCCACCGAGTGGAGTTGACCACTAGAGTCCTCCTCCACCTCTCCACTGTCCTCGAGCGTTGCCCCACGCTCTCCGCCCTTATGTGGGCCTTTGTTGACCGAAATCGTCGCCGTTGGGTGCTGTCCACGGCCGATTTCTACGTCTTGTGGCCGGTTGAGCATGTCTTAGCCACCGGCCGATCTTCAGTGAGTACACCCTCGACTTCTAGTCGCACCGCCACATGTGTTGGCTTGACTATTTCTCCCGGCCGCCCTAGTGTGCCGCCGCGGATCGCGGGTTTTGCCGCATTGATTCTGACACTCCGTTTGGTCGTGACTAGTTCCGGCGCTTCCTAAAATCCTCGGGAAAGCAGCTCTCTCCACTTGGCAAAGCTATTGGCCGCCAACTCCGCTACCGACGCTGCCACCGTCGTGTGCTCGCCATCGAACGTCATGATTACGAGGTAGGGGAGCTTTGAACTCGTAAATTCATGATAGCATGCTTTGAATGAGTAGTAGCATGCTAGGATTGTATGATTCCATGCTTTGGATGTTATGTAACGATCTGATTGCATGATGTACGTGTAAGCACGATTGTATGGTATGTTGAAATGCATATGACATGCATGTTGGTTGTAAGTACGTTGGATGTATGTATGTGCTAGTGATGGCTAGCGTGTTTGTTGGTAAGTTTCGTACGTTGATTGAGTATGTGCTAGTGATGGCTAGCGTGCATGTTGAAGTATGTATGAATGTGTGTGCATGTGCTAGTGATGACTAGCGTGTATGTTTGATGTATGCATGTGCTAGTGATGGCTAGCATGCATGTTCGTAAGTTACGTATGTATTACCGTATGTGTATGTTATACGTATGTGGGAGACATACGTATGTATGATGGCTTTTTGCCTATGGTATGGATATGTGTAAGTGTATGTGGGCAGAGGTATGGGCGATGGACAGTAAGAGGTTGCAGAGGCTTTGTCTGAATTTGGATACGGTTGTGTAAGCGTATGACAGATGACAGAAGATAAGAGTATGACGGGCAAGGATTAGAATGGATCGGTTTGGGTTGGATTGTATGTTGGGCGATTGTCAGATAGTAAGAGTGTTCATAATTGTACAAGCATAACGTACACATTATGAAGCGAAAAGTAAGCATAATCAGTGAGGTATTAAGTAAGAGGGTGACAACTGGGTTTGGCTCTGAGGAGCTTAGTGTGATGACATTTGTGTACACTGTTTTGGCCATAAGGTAGATGGCTGAGTATGTAAGACTGTAAGGGTTCGTTGTACGGTGAGTTTTGATCATGATATGGATGGATTAAGTGAAGTCTGCTGCCTGACGAACTTGGGTTTCGGATCGGGCTCAGCTTCGGTTTGATCAGTCGAGGACTGTGAGCTTGTGTGGCATAATTGTACCGCATAATGTACTTAATTCAAACTTGAATTATAAGAATGCTAATGATAGCGTTGTGAGTTTGAGACCTGAGGGTTCGACGGATTAAGTTCCGTGTTTGAGCTAGCCGATAATGAGTCGGCTAAGCATTTTATCATGTCTTGCCATGGTGGTTATCCTGCGGGATGTTGTCTGTGTGCTGTGTAGAGCACCGGACGTCTTTTGCTCTGTTGAGAGCGACGTATGTTTCCGATTTGGTCTGTGTGCTGTATAAGCCCAGACGTTTGATGCTCTGTTGAGAGCGTTGTATGATTCCGCCTAAGAGTGGCACTGTATGTTTCTGCCCAAGTGGCACTGTATGTTTTTCTGCCCAAGAGTGGCACTGGCACTATAAGACCCATTATGGTGGGCAATTGTATGGCACTATAAGACCCCTTATGTGTGGGCAACTGTATGACCCCTTATGTGTGGGTGTATGTTTGCGCGCTCAGGTAAGTAGTATCATGGACCTACTCTTACCTGTTTGATCCTGTGCCCCATGAGCACTGGTGTGCCTTACCTTCGGAAAAGTCCATGGCGTCTAGTCACTCCCCGGAGGTTAAGGTGTTGCCCTAGTGGCATTCTTTTCCTTTTCGACGCTGGAGCTTATTAGTTGTAATGAGCTTCAGTGGTCGTTGATATGTGTACGATTATGAGTATGAGTTTGAGCACGACTGTAAGCGTATGTGTATGAGTACGACTGTAAGCGTATGAGTTTGAGCACGACTGTAAGCGTATGTGTATGAGTACGACTGTAAGCGTATGAGTTTGAGCACGACTGTAAGAGTATGAGTATGAGTACGACTGTATGAGTATGAGAACGACTGTAAGCGTATGTGTATGAGAACGACTGTAAGTGTATGTGTATGAGAACGATTGTAAGTGTATGAGTACGACTGTAAGAGTATGAGTACGATTGTAAGAGTAAGACTGTAAGCATATGAATCCGAGCAAGACTGTAAGTGTAAGTTTCAGAGTAAGACTGTAAGTGTAAGATGTGCGAGTAAGGTCGCACGAGTAAGTGTAAGATGTGCGAGTAAGGTCGTACGAGTAAGTGTAAGCTGTACGAGTAAGGTCGTACAGGTATGTGTAAGTTGTATGAGTGAGCATATGATTGTACGAGTAAGGTCGTACAAGTATGCGTATGTTGTATGAGTATGCGTGCGATGGTACGAGTAAGTTTGTAAGACCCTGGATAAGGGTGTTTGTGTAAGTTTCATTTGATGATATGACTTTGGCACGATGGTGCCTTTGGTATGACTTTGGCACGATAGTGCATTTGGTATGTCTATATGCGTTTGAGCATGATATTGTTATGCCTATCTGCTTCATGTTTGATGTGCATGAACGCATGTATTTATGAACTTATTGAGTTCACCGTTTGGGATTTCCCCTACTGGGTATTTTCCTACTAAGTATGAAAATACTCACCCTACCATTTTTAGCCCCGTGGTTCGGGAGGCTTTTGCAGGTGTGTGTTGGAGAGCTCCTGGAGATGGATGCTCATTTCAGCGGAGGATTGATTCCCGTTGACTCAGGTATATGCTTGACTCACTGCGAGTTTGTTTGTGCCACGATCCGATGTATTGGGTGAGATGAGACATTAAGATGTTTATATTCTGGACTTTAGTTTGGATTAGTCTGTGGACTGTTATGGGACTTGCACTCAGGGATGCCTGGGAGTGTTTTGTATTTAAAAGTCTATGATCATAGCGAATTTAGTCGTACGTGTGTTTTTGAGTAGCGCCTGATGATATTTGCTTTGGCCGTACGATGATTGACCGTGTGATGAAAATATTTGGATGGAAAATGGATGTTTAGTGTTTTGAATTATAAACTGTTTTATCAGGTTTTGATTTCGTCATTTTTCCTCCGATTTACAGACGTTATATTGCAAAAAATTTTCGTGAATTTTGAGGAAAATATGTGAAAATCTCGGGCGTTACATTATCATTGAAGACTCGCCTAATAAAAAAAAATGCATAAATATATTATCTCTCCCATTGAATGTCATAAACTTGCAAAAATGGATATTTATATAATTGAAAAAAATGGTTTTACCTGCAGTGGTGTTATTGAGTTGGTGAGTTGCATTTCTTGCTACATTCATCATTGAAGACTCTATTGCTGCACCTAATCCAAAAAAATGCAATAAATGTATTATTCTCCCAATGAAGTTTATAAACTTGCAAAATTAGATTTTTATACAATTGAAAAAAGTGTTTTACCTGTAGTGGTGTTACTGAGTTTCTTAGTTGTATTTTTTCTTATGTTCCTTGACTTTCGTTTTTTCTTCTCCAAAAAACTCTTCATTCTACCATATGTTTGTCCCTTTTGTTTCAGACGTGGCGGATCAAGCACTGGGGTGTCAGAAGTTGATAAAGAAACGATTGTATCACCCAAAACTGTATCTCCCTCACTTGATGCTGCATGGATCTTCACAGCTTGATTAAATATTTTGTCCATTTTATGATATGCAAGCTCGGTTGTGGCATCAGAATTGGCACAAAAATTCATTAGACTAAATGTTTTTCGCATTAACTTGTTCATCCGCATTGCCTTTGTTGAGTTTTGACAAGGATGTGCTTGCAAATTATTGTTCTCATCTATCACAAGTCCATGCTTTACAGCTTTGGTCCACATTCTTAATAAATATTGCTCAGGAATTTTTTTGACACCATTCAAATTGAACACCCTCAAAGCATGACAACACAACAATCCCAATGACTCAAACTGTTTGCAACTACAAGAGATGGAGAGTTCAGAGGGGTTAAATTGCACAATATGCTCTCGTTCACTATCTTCCCTTCTTAATTTATACATGTGATGCATCTCACTATGAATGACTTCAACTTCCACAGAAAGAGATTCTAAAAATTCATGTTGAAACATGCCAAAAAGTTTAAGTGTGTATACTTTGCATGCATGCTGAAGAATACCACTACTAGATAAAATACGAGGTTTGCCATTAGCATTTCTTTAGTCATCAATCACTTCTTCCTCACGCATCTTCTCCATCTTTTGATCATAGTGATGCACAAATTCAATAAGAGTCATAGTCTTACAAGCCATATTTTGAAATACATTATTTGTGCTCTCACTTCTTTGACTGGACCTAATGTTGCATGAAAAGGTATCACGACTAAAAGCAGGAGCCCATTTCTCATGAATGTCATACAATTTGTGAAGCCAAGATTGATCAGAACAACCCCATTTCTCAATCATATTTTTTCACTTCTCCTCAAACTCATTTTCATTTTCACAATTGTATAAAAGATGATAAAACATAGCTCTAAAGCCAGGCTGATTATAAAGGCTAGAAATATTTGAAGTAGCATTTTTACAAATATGCCATTGACACAAGCGATGTCGTGTAGTGGGAAACACTTTTGCAATTGCATTTGCCATTGCATGGTCTTGATCAGTAAAAATGGTTTTTGGAGCCTTACCATCCATGGACTGAAGAAAAGTTTCGAACAACCAAGTAAATGAAGATGCAGTTTCATTACTCAAAAATGCACAACTAAATAACACATTTTTTCAATGGTGATTTACCCCCACAAATGAAGCACAAATCATGTTATACTTGTTTGTACGATATGTAGCATCAAAAATCACAACATCTCCAAAACATTCGTAGTCTAATTTTGATAACCCATCTCTCCAAAAAAGGTTAGATATTCGGTTTTCATCATCAACCTTTACTGCATAATAAAACATTTGATCAATAGCTTGCTTTTGCTTAAAATGGTTCATGAGGCTCTGACAATCACCTATTGTAATCTGCTTTGCCCTTTCAACTTGGATAAAATTATGACAATCAGTTTCAGTAAATCCAACATTTTGATAACCACCTGCTTCATTCAACAAATATGCATATGTCTTGTTAGCCCTTATGCTAGCATCAGCCATGGATTTGATGACACCTTTACTAGTATCATGTATTTTACGTGCAGACCTCAATAAATGCCTTTGATTTGGTTCAACTAGTGGGTGATTATGCTCAGTAACTAACCGACTAACTTCATACACACCATTTTCCACTTTAAAAATTACACGGGCCTGACACCCACACCTAGTGTCTAGTCTTTCTGTCTTTTTTACTTCACCGGGATCGGTAGATTCTCTAAACCCCTTTTTCCAACACACAAACTTGTGTCCAATAAGTTCACGTGTACCTCTTCTATAAGTCCTTTGACTCTTTCGAACACTAAATCTTTTGTTATATGCATACTTGTTATACAAATCAAAAGCCTCTTCTTCATTGTTGGCAACTATCCCAACTTTCAACTCCAGTTCCTCACTTTGACTAGTTAAAAAAACGTCATGTACTTTGGCATTATTCCCATCATAGTTTATTTCACTACAATTGCCACTAAATTCTAAACATATTTCTTTTCCTTTATGTGATGCCATTCTTGAATGCTTAACAAAAACTGCAATATCAATATTATATATTAGTTATAGATTACATATGCAATATCAATATGATACATTAGTTATAGAAACTATGTAAAATAAGCTTAATCAGGAAGGGGAACTGTTATTTGTATGGTCACTCAGGTCTGAATGGAAACTCATGCATAACATGATCCAGAAGTAAAATACGTTAAAAAAACTTACCAGTTAAAAGCTTGAAAGGCAGAGAGATCAAGAAGGGGCAAGGTGGCTGGAATTGAGGAAGTGGGCGCCAAATAGAGTTGCTAACACTGGCCCGATGGTTCTTTGGGGAAGAGGCAGCGGCCTGTGTAAATAATTGCCGGGTTGATTGACAATGGATGGAGGGAACTAAGGAAGAAAGAGACATGTGTGATCACTGTATTTGTATAGGTATATAACACAAAAGGTCACTTTTATGCATGCATGAAAACTCATGCAGAGATATGCTCCAGAAGTTAAAAACCGTGAAAGGAACTCACCAAATAAAAATGTGAAAGGCAAAGAGAGAACCCACGGCGTGATTAGTGTATTTGTATGGTCATATAACACAAGGCAGATAGAGTCCAGAAGAATGTGCGTGATTAGTGTATTTGCTTTCCCTGACCGGCACCGGCACAATGATTGTTCAAGGAAGAGGTGTTTCAAGGAAGAGGAGTTGAAGCAGCGTACAAGGCGGCGTGCATGTGACAACTAACAAACAGAGAAGAGTTTAGGGTTACGGGTGGATTTAGGAAAGCAAACAATACTTTCACGGCGTTCTTCTATTAACGGAGGTTAAATGACCACGACGTCGTCAGGAAAAAAACCATCCACATGTGCCGGTTTTCATATGGGCCCGATCATGCTAATGCGTCATGTTTCAAGTGGTGAAATACACCAAACGGGAATTACACTGTGGTGTGCGTCGCACACTGAAAAATTTCTCGTTGAAGTGGGAAGTATAAAACACAAAAGGAACGGCAAGATTCAATTCATTTGGCCGGTAACTTCCACTTTATCCATGTTATTGACAACGGTTAAGACATGCAGCGAAGTGTGACCAAAATACAAGGATGAGAGATTGAACCATATGGTAAAAATTGAACCGTTCGACAATCAGGTCTAGAAAGTATGATGATGGGAGGTGCTACCTTGCAAATGGAAAGCAAAAGGTCATGCACGAAACTTGCTAAAATCATGTACTGAGCACAGAGAACCAAATTAAGAAAGTGAAAGAAAAGGGAAAGAAGGAAGTGGTCTTGGACTCATCCATGGGGTAGTCGGCTTCTCTAGCTGAGGGTTCCATGGCTAAACAGTTATTTACTTCTAAGTGATTTTGTTACTTATCAAGTCTAAACAGTTTAAATTTAAAGACATGGTCCCATGCTAGTTAGGGTCGTCAGCTAGGCCCATCTAGAATAGGTTAAGCCCATTGAAATATTAATTGATGCAGAACCTACTTAACCAATGATATTATCCTACCTTTTTAAACCCAATGCTCTCAAAATTATTTTAGAAAATCAGAAATTAATTAAAAAAATTGTCTGATATAAACAGCACGGGTTCAACAATTGATTTCACATCACAACACAAATTCTGGGTTTTCGCATTGCTTTGTTCCTTAGTTTTATTTTCAATTACAAATACATAGAATATGGGTCTCATTTTACTTTCTAACAAGACAAAATAGATTGTTTTAATCTTTTGGTCATTGATTTGTAATCTTTTTTAGATACTAATTCTTTCTACGCAAGTTTTGCAAACAAAATATATAGCTGCAATTTTTATGTCCTACAAAATGAATGACTTAATCTAAAGCATTAAATTGTTAATAAAATGCCTCTACCACGACTTATTGCTTTATTATCCCAACATTAAAGGCAAAAACATCTCATTCCTAACCAATAATAGCATATTTTTTATATCACTTACCCGTTGCCTTTTTGTAAGCGTGTTGTCTCGCAATATATGAAAGTAAGTGTTTTCTCTCATTTAATTAGTGAATTGAAGATTAATATTAACCAAAATCCCCATTATTTTTGCTCTCTTTTTTGTCCAACTTTTACACCAACTTACAATCTACCTCGACTCCACATACCACCAAAAATTATCCCAATTGATGCTTGTGAACTTGTTGCTTTGTGCCACTCGAACAATTACATCTGCTCATAGCTTGGAAGATATGATCTCTACAACACTAAGCTTTAATCTTCTTCCATAATGTGAGTTTATGATTTCCACAAATTTGCATATTACTGTATCCAATCGATATTAGCGACGCATATTCCTACGTGTGGCTATTACTTTTTAATTTATTCTTACTAGTTTTAAAATATAATATATAAAAAAATATATATAAATATAAATTAAATTCTTCCCTACTATATCACTCCTCTCACTACAACAGAAAGTACTATTAGCTACAGAAAACAAAGCATCGCTAATAATAACTATTTGCGGCACATATAAAAGCGTATTAAAAAAATGAACTATTAGAGACGCTTTTTATAAAACATCACCAATAGTAGTACTATTAGTTATGTTTTTCATAAAGCATCCCAAATACTTGTACTGCTAGGATGCTTGTCTAAAAGTGTGCCTAATAGTTGTAATGATAGCGACGCTTTCTAAAACATGTCGCTAATAGTTATAAGTTTTAAATAAAAAATAAAAATTTATAACTCTTAGTGACACTTTTTTAACAGCGTCACTAATAGTCATTTTATTAACGATGCTTTTTTGAAAGTATCGCTAATAGTTGTACTATTAGCTGCGCTTCTAAAAGAGTCGCAAATAAAATAAATTTAAGCTTATTAGGACGCTTTATTAAAAACAATGCCACTATTAGCGATACTTAAAAACAAAAACGTCACTAATAGCTTTATTAATTTATTTTATTTAAAATTTATTATTTAAATATATAATATATAATAAATAAATATTTTAAAATTTAAAATAAATTTATCAAATATAATATTTTTTATTTTTATATATAATAAATAAAATTCCCAACTTTATCCCCACTGCTCTTCAGAGTTGGGGCTCACGTTCACGCGCGTGTGTGAGAGAGAGAAAGTGGAGAAAGAGAGAGGAGTGAAAAGAGAAGAGAATGAGACAAGAGGGGAAAGTGAGTACTGAAGAGAGAGAGAAAGACGAGAAAGAGGTGAAGATAGAGATCTAGAGAAGAGAGAGTGGAGAGAACACTACAACAAAAATGACTAATAGCGACGCTTATAAACCGTCGCTACTTACGTCGTTAAAAAATGAGTCACAATTGATCATTAGCGACGCTTAGGGAAAGCGTCACTAATAGTACACATTAGCGACATTTATATATACGTCGTAAATAATTTTAGTATTAGCGACTGAATATGAATTTACTAACCCACCCTCAGATTTTGTAGGTGTGTCACTCGAATCTGAAGGAGCCGACAGAGAGTTTTCATAAATTTAGTTTTCTGTACTTTCTTTTTGTACTTTTATATATTTGTACTGACTGATGTATAAAGGCATGTTATGCCAAATTTTGGATATCTTTGTATAATACAAAGTGTTTTGTAATTACTCTTTTGGTACACGGTGGTCCTAAGCATTAGGAATTAAATTTCGTTACGTTTCCAAAAATCATTTTCTTTTACTCCGAAAATCGAGGGTCGTTACAAGTTTGACGACATCTCTCACAAAAACGTATGCCACGTGGCTGGCAGTGTAGTGGTGTCCCAAGGGTATGTGAGAAATGAGCATACTTGGACAGGCAATCAATGACTACAAAAATAACACTTTTTCCTAGTACCAAGGGTAATCCCTCAATGAAGTCTATAGAAATATCTTCCCAAATATTCTCCAGGATAGGAAGAGGTTGGAGCAACCCTGCTGGTGAGGAAGTGAGGGCCTTTACTTGTTGACAAGCATCATAAGAAGCTCCAAAATCATGAACATCCTTCTTGAGGCCACACCAATTACAACTTTGGGAAAACCTCTTGTAGGTTTGAAATGGTCCCTCATGGCTTATGATAGGAGAAGAGTGGAAGTGATGAAGGAGTAGTTTCCGTAGCTTGGGAATAAGGGGAACCCACAAGTGGTCACGCCAAAGGAGTAAATCACCCTGCAAAGCAAAATGAGGTGAGCACAATGGATTGGCACGTAGTTGAGAGATGAGGGTGGCACTCTCTGTGTCGTGCTCATATGAACTGATCAAGTTAGCCAGGAATGGAAAAGTTGGCATGGACATTGTGGAAAGGTGGGAACTTTCTGACTGGTGAGATAGTGCACCCATCGTTGGCGACAATTCTTCTAATCCATTCTGATTGACTTCTATCCCAGGTACTATAGTCATTGGATTGGTAAAAGAAGAATGACATGGATTTATTGAGGGAAAATTTATAGGTTGTCCCAATTTGCATTGTATATTAACGTGTTAATAAAATTACGATATAACTCACATCATGTATTCGGTTACACACTTATAATCCATATCATGTTACCAAAACCATGATATGAACGCATGTCGTGTTATTATATCTATACTGAAAATCATTACTGGTATATCGCATGTGTATGTCATATCATTACTAATGTGATATATTATAAATTGTGTGTTTTTCTTCACATGATATGATTTGAACTTAACATGATATGGTTGATATCGTGTGCTTGAGTACACGATCAAGTACAATCTCGTGTAATCTAATGATTCATTGTAATGTGACAGTTTCAAAAGTGAATTGTGTTTCATTGACTCCAGTATGAAATTCGACAGTAGAGCTGGGTTGTGCCATTACGACCGGTGATTTAGCTTTATTGATTATCTGGTTCCTTTCTACGGATGGTGATTTGTCACCATTGTCGGGATCTTTTATCTCGACATATAATGATAAGACCTCCTTATTTGCCTTCTTATGAATGGAGAACACTGATTACAGGTCTTCATCGTCTTGTAATTCATATATCATGGATGGTTGGGAAGATGGAATTAAATACTTCAAAGTGACAATACCATTGACGACAAGTCATGCTTTGACTTGAAGCAGCAATTCGCTGAACTTCACCGATAAATCAATGTTTATCAACCATGTATTTCCACCTATATATAATCCATCATTGCCTACCTCTCTGTTGTAATATATGAAAATACTGATCCTATCCATAATGAGTGTAAAAGGTTGATCAAATATGCAAAATGAAGTCTTTGGAGCCCTCAAATAGCTTTTGGCGTGTCAAAAAATGGGGTTTTAATGAACAACGAATTTTGCCAAGGAGTCACCTCTGGTCACCTCACGTTGGCTACTTTTATTAGCCGCTAATGAATTCCAGCACACTAGAATGACGCAACACTCACTACAACAAAATATATTATTAGTGACGTAAACAAAACGTCGCTAAAAACTACTAATTGTGATGCATAAACAAGCGTCGCAAAAAAAATTAACTATTAGCGACGCTTTATATTCAGCGTCACTAATAGTCATATATTAACGACACATAATATAAAACATTGCTAATACTAATAATATTGGCGACGCTTTATAATAAACGCTGGTAATAGTTATGCTATTAGTGATGCTTTAAAAAACAAGCATCACTAAAGGATCTATGTATTAAATTATTAAAAAAAATTATATCTATTAGCGACGCTTGTTCTTAAGCGTCACTAATAGTTTTAACAATAGCGACGCTTGTTAGAAAGTGTCGCTAATAGTTATGCTATTTGCGATACTTAACACATGTGTCACTAATAGTTATAAATTTAAAATCAAAAATTAAAAATTTAGAACTATTAGCAATGCTTGTAATAAAGTGTCGCAAATAGCATTGATAATAGCGACGCTTGCTAATATCTTTATTAATTAATTTTATTTTATAAATGATTATATAATAAAAAAATATTAAAATAATTTAAAATAAACTTCTTAAATATAATATATGTTATTCACTATTGACTATTTATATATATAATAAATAAATATTAAATTTTCAATAAAAGGTCGTGTCAATAATAGATAAAATTTTCACTATTTATATATAATATATTTTATTTTAAAATTTTTATTATTAATTTTTAAATATAATTTATAATAAAAGAGATAGACAAGAGGAAGAGATAGAAGAGAGCGTGTATAGAGAGAAAGCAGAGGATAGAGAGTGAGGAGAGGGAGAGAAAGGCATGAGAGAGAGGGTGAGGAGAGAGAGAGAGATGAGAGAGGGAGAGGGAAGAGAGATAGAGGAGAGAGAGAGTGAGGAGAGAGATAGAGAGTGAGGAGTGAGAGAAAGAGAAAGGGTGAGGAGAGAGAGAGAGGAAAGAGAGGAGAGAGAGTGAGTGAGGAGAGAGAGAGTGAGTGAGGAGAGACAGATGTGAGTGAGAGAAGAGAGGAGAGAGAAAGGGTAGAGAGAGTGAGGAGATAGAGGAAAGAGAGAGTGAGGAGAGAGAGAAGAGAGAGAGGGAGGAGAGAGAAAGGAGGGAGTGATACATGCATTTTTAATTATACCTCACCACTTATAGTTCTATTTGCGACTCATTTCAAAGCATCGCTAATAATTTTTTTAACTTTTTCCTCTCCCTCTCTCTCCTCCTCTCTCTCAACCATCTCTCTCTACCCTCCTCTCTCTCTCTCTCTCCTCACTCTCTCTTCTCACCCTATCTCTTCTCTCTTTCCTCACCCCCTCTCTCCTCTCCTTCTCTCTCTCGCACTCTCTCTCTCCCCACTCTATCTCCTATCTCCTCTCTCTCTCTCCCACGTCGTCAACATGAGCCCTAGCTCCGATGACGAGAGGGGAGTAGGGAATTTATTTTTAATTTTTTAGAATTTTTAATTATATTTCCCCCTCACTCTCTCTCCTCTCTCTCTCTACCCTCTCTCCCTCTCCTCTCTCTACCCTCCCTCCCTCTCCTCTCTCTCACTCCCCTCTCTATCTCTCTCCCCTCTCTCTTCCCTCTATCTCCTCTCTCTCCCCTCTCTGTCTCCTCTCTCTCTCCTAAACCCTAAAGTGTCACTACTACCTAAGGTATTAGCGACGCTTAAGCACACGTGTCGCTAATAAGTTGGGTATTTGCGACACTTTACTTTAAGCGTCACTAGTAATTTTATTTTATTAAATATATTATTATTTTTAAAATAAAACATATAATTAAAATTTCTAAAAAATTTAAAATAAATTCCCTACTCCCCTCTCGTCATTGGAGCTGGGGCTCATGTTGACAACTTGGGAGAGAGAGAGGAGATAGGAGATAGAGTGGGGAGAGAGATAGAGGAGAGAGAGTTTGAGAGAGAGAAGGAGAGGAGAGAGAGGGTGAGGAAAGAGAGAAGAGCTAGGGTGAGAAGAGAGAGTGAGGAGAGAGAGATAGAGATAGTGGGGAGGGTAGAGAGAGATGGTTGAGAGAGAGGGTAGAGAGAGAGGAGGAGAGAGAGGGAGGGGAAAAAAGTTAAAAAAATTATTATCGATGCTTTGAAATGAGTCGCAAATAGAACTATAAGTGGTGACACTTATTCTTTACCGTTGCCACTAATTATACTATTAGTGACACTCACCATTAAGCGTCGCTAATAGTATTTTTTTAAAAATTCAATCTATTAGCGACGCTCGGGCGAATTCATTTGTAATTTGTGATGTCGTAAGCGAGCATTCAAAGAACTTAATTGTTTTTTGAAAAAAAACTATTAGCATCGCTTCAAAAGAAGCGTCGTAAATGCAAATAATTGCGATATAGTTAAGTGTCGCAAATTGCTCACTTTTTGCGATGCTTTTTTTTGAAGTGTTGCTGAAAGTAATATTGTCACGCCCCAGCACTGCCCGACTCGAGCCGATCCCGGTCCATAGGCCGGTCAAGCGCACGGGGGCAACAAGGAAAATTGAGATACGGTCGTCTTCGATCTTTCCTCAAAGAGGAGATCCTGTCAGTCTGCGTGTCGCGCCACGCAGCCCCAAAGCAAAACACAATAAAAAGAGGTGAGTTTAAACAAACTCAATAATGGTTTTCTAATATACTATTATCATCGGAAACACGATGACATATCAACATAACTAGTCAAAGCAAAGATTGACAAGATGTATCATTTCCTGATTACACATTTATGACACTTTCTGATCATGTATTCATAATACATAAACTTGCATATAGTGTCTCAATCACACTTTTTGATCATGCATTCATAACACATAAGCCTGCGTATAGTGTCTCAATCATACTTTCTGATCATGTATTCATAACATATAAACCTGCATATAGTGTCTCAACTACACTTTTTGATCATGCATTCATAACACATAAACCTGCATATAGTGTCCCAATCACACTTTCTGATCATGCATTCATAACACATAAACATGCGTATAGTGTCTCAATCATACTTTCTGATCATGCATTCATAATATATCTCATCCATTCTTGCACGACAAACATGTCAAATTACATGTTACACAAACATGCATAGCATACATCATATACTTACATCAACATAAATCAAAAAATGCCTCCATCAAGGAGTAATCACAAATAGTATCATGAAGACGGGAACACCGACATGGCCATGAAGGCGTGTCATGGTCCAAATTCTACACAAGAATTTAAGAAGTTCGGGGTTGTCAATCCCTAAAGGCTGCTCACCCCAGACAAACCTGACCAAGGATGTCACATTTTCATGAAGAAAACCTAGAGCAGGGGTGTTCGTTTTGGAACATCTCCTACGATGGGGAAGAACCCGAGTTTCCACACAGGAAACCCTAGAACACATGGTAGCCGATGCATAGAGCATACCATACTAGATTCTCAGGGTCCAGAAGACAATAATTTCAAATCGCAAGACAAGTACACAACTCGTCCCCGTATAATTTCCATTGGTCAAACTCGATTAATCTCGATAAAGTATCAATTGAAATCCATTTTCATGATGCATGCAGCATGATACATACGTGGGCAAGGCATATATAAATCCTAATTCATGCTAAGTACTCTCATCAGCCCCCCAATGCATCATTCATAATCATAATATCAATGCTCATCATCATCATTAACCCCACATGTGTGGGTGTGTACATCGTAGAAACATTTCCCTCCATGCACATCAACATGCTTGTAATTCACCAACCATCACCCTACACATGTGTATTAACATCTAATCATGAATTCCAGCAGAAATCCTAGATGAAGAATTATTAAAATCATAACTCAAATCAAAACTTAACTACAAGCTAAACACATATAAGATCATTCACTTCATACTTGAGCTATGACATTCACTAACATTCACACATCAATTAACCACATCCCCACATGACATATCAGCCCACTAGTATACTGTAGCTCTACTGAAAATATACCTAACCACAGAGAATCAACCATTCATAACTTCAAGGTGGTAATTCCAACATCATATAACCAATCTCAAGCCATTCTACATAACACTAATATATACCACAACTTCATAACCTCAACGGTACACCCTTCCAGTAGCATACTATAGTTTAAAACACTCCACATACACATGGAAATGATATCAAAGTAGAATTACCGAAATAAACACCATGCAAATTATACAAAATCTGCTATGTAGCCGTTCGAACGCCCAGTAGGGCCGTTCGATCGACTAAACGGTAAATCTGTCGAACTGATAGTATTGCCGTTTGAACGCCCAATTAGGCCATTCGATCGGCTAAGCAGGAAATCGGTCAAACTTATAGTGTTGCCGTTCAAACGCCCAAGAGGGCCGTTCGAATGCCAACAAGGCAAATCGACCTTCTTCTCCATTTCAAATCTTCAAACTGAAACTCCATTAATAAAACTTAAAATCACCATCTAACAACCTAAATGCCAATAAAATCTCACTATAACTTCCAGAAATCTAATCCACATCATAACAAGATAAAACCCCATGAAATCGGGATTAAAGATTATCATTTACTAATCATGTCATTAAAGCACTAAATCAAGTAAATCCATTCAAAATAAACCACAAAATCAAGAGCTTTACCATAGGAAAGCTAAAATTTTAAAAGTCCATTACCTTATCCCTTGATTAGGCTTGGATTTGATGGTCACCCTTCTTAAAAACCTTGCAAATACATAGAATTTAAATTAAACTCCATTAAAACCAATTTAACATAGAAAACCCTAATGAAAAACTTAGATCTAGGGCTTGTTGAACATAAAAATTGGATTTTTAGATCTAGGGTTTGAAGTAAAGATGCAAATCAGTAGTTTTGATGTTTAAAAATAAATCAAAACAAAAGGGAAATAGTAGATCTAGATAGGATTAAGAGGAAATCTAGGGTTTAAGACTTAATTAGAAGGGACTTACATTAAACACCTTCTAATCCGAACCTAATTGGGGAATTAGGCCTAACCTCCCTTTCCCAGCCTATTCCCAAAATGAAAATGGCTCAGGTCATTCTATTTATAGTAGGTTTTGGGGTGTGTGTAGGTAATTAGTGGGGTATGAATAGAAAAATAGGCTAAAAATGGGTAATTTGGCTATTTGAGCACTAATTATACCTGAGAAAATTATGAAAATTTTTGTAGAGGCTTGTGTTGATGTCTGGGTTAGTTTGGTCTAAAAACCCAAATTTTGATTGTGGGGCCCACAGGGGGTCCCGCCAAACCCTAATTTTTGAAAAATTAGTAAAAATTCAAAAAAATCCCCAAAATTCAGATTTGACTCAAAATCACTTAAAACCAATAATTATAAAGTTAATTTTGATTAAAACCATCAGAAATACCATTTATTTTTGAAACACTGAATTAATAAGAAAATGAGTTAACCACGCAATAACCGATATTTAAAATGAAACGAAAACCGGTTTACAAATGAAAGTCCTTACAATTATGCGGGCGAAAATTTGCCCAGTGCAAAATTTCACGCTCCGAAGAATTTTCGCTCTCAGTCTTTATATCCCAACACCTCCGACTGACGCCCCAATTGCGGAACTAGACCATCCTCCCTCCTCTCCTCGCCTACAACTCCCCTGAGGAGCTTCTAGCCCCATTTCTATGGTTCCTGATTGCATGTCCCTCTCGCGATCGCCGTCCCTAGGTCTAGTGACCCAATTTGCCCACCCTCAAGCAGCCTCCCACCTCCCCTTCCAATCCCCCGTCGTCTCCTCCGCTTCCACCTTCTTCACCTCCCTTTGTCCCTTCTCCATCAGTGGTGGGGATGGGAAAGGCGGCGGTGTGGCTAAGAAGTTTGATTCATGGAAGTTCTCCCACGAGGATGCGGGCATGAGCATCTTTGGGTCAGAGGAGGGCAATCTGTCCTGCATCTCCGACGACCCGGACCTAGCGCCTGTGTCAGACGCAACCTCATCGAAGGAGGTGGGTTTGAAGGGAGATGTGTTCGAGCATATCGATGAGGAGTTCCGTTCAAAAGATGGTGCGATGACTGGTTGCGTGGGGAGTTCTGTCATCCGCTGTCCTCCAACCACTAGTTATTGCATTCTCGCCGTCGAGCGGAAACACTTCTAAAGGCTAGGAGCTGGCAGGCCTTGTCGGATGACGGAAGGAGAAATTTTTTCACTAGGGAGTTGCCTTCGAGAGGTTGAAGACGATCGGTAGAAGCAAGTCACCTCGACGCGCTTTTGCGGGTTGTCACTGACCCACCCCCGCGCCCTGCGTGGGTGTGCATCGATCCGCGCACTACATAGGTGTGCACCCGCCCCACACGGGTGTGCATCGACCCGCGTCCTGTGCGGGTGTGAACCTACACGGGTCATTCTTTGTCCTGTTCCAAACCGGGTCAATAGACCTAGTTTGGTCTCTTTTTCTTTTCTTTTTTTAATTTTTTTTAGCAATGCTCTTTAAGAGTGTCGCTAATAAAATTATTTTTTTATTTTTTTATTTTATTCGCGACGCACTTATCAAGCGTCGCTAATAGTGTTAAATTGTTTTATTATTATTTTTTAAATAATTATCCACATTAGTGACACTTAAAAAAACGTCACTAATACTATATTATTAGTGAAATTTAATAAAAAAAATGTCACTAATAATTATTTATTTTAATTTAATAATTTTTTTAAAAAAATTATATTTTAAAAAATTTTAAATTTTGTTTGTAGCTACGCTTTAAAAACTTCGCTAATACTATATTATTAGCGGTGCTTAATAAAAAATATCGCTAATAATCTTGTATTAGAGACGAAAAAATAAACGTCGCTAATCATAGACAATTAGCGACGTTTAATCATAAGTGTCGCTGATGAGCAATATCATCTCCATTTTTATCAATGTATTTACAACTATTAGCGACCCTTTTACGACTATTAGCGACACTTAGTCTTTGTTGTTGTAGTGACTGTTCCCGTGTTGATTTATTATAACATTTGAGGTAGTGGACTTATTTAAAACCTAAGAGGAGTTTCGTCCATAAGAAGGTTATTTGGTATTTGTATTTAAAATCTAGAGAATATGGAATATTGTGTTATTCGGCTAGGCAATATGGAAAAAACTTTTAACCCTCCCCCAAACTAGAGCCAACTAGATCTCTATTAAGAAAAAACATCAAAAACACAAAAATTAAAACCTTAACAATTAAACTAAGTGAAAGAAAAGAAAAACTAGCAAGCCTGTACACAAAAGGCATGCACTTAAATTCTCCTATTCTTCCTACATCCCCTTGTCTTATTCCCTCTTTTCTTAGGGCTTAGCATAGACTGATCCAGGTATTCCCGGAGACGCATAATGAAGTCATCATCAACATCTAAGATCCTCCTCCTCGGACATGCAATAGACAACTCCTCACCAACCAACTCTAGAGCCCTATTACGGTAAGTGGAAGACTCCGCGAGGAAAGGTTGTAGTGGATCTTTCCAGTGACTATCGAATGCCATAAAGAATGCAACTCATGAATAAAGAAGTGGTTAGATCGACTCTCTTTCCCATAATCTAATTATAATAGTTGCAGTTTTCCCCATGTTTTCCTAGAATTGAATTTGCGTTGTTCATTGTTCATTGTCTTGCAAGAAGTTTCATTTTTGCTAAGTCATCTTGTTCCTGGATGAACTGGTTTCCTCCCTTCCTGCGGTAGGCAGTAATCTTGTGGGCCTTTGCAGCTACTCTTAGAAACAAAATAGTCCGTAACTAAGTTTGTTTTCCTCCTTGGTTAGGACACACTTATGCCCTTTTGAATTTGACTTCTAGTGGGGGTGCCATGATCTTTTCTAGTTTTGAGACGTGTCTTCCTTCCATAAGCTAACAAAATAGCATCATAAATGTACAAGTTAATTAGAGAATGTCTGGCTCCAGCTCTGGCAACTAGGCCGTGATCATTATCGGCCCAATTGCTAAGCATTGCAACTCTGGTAAGCTTTTTTCACTTAATTATTAATGAGGCACTTAAGATTGCAATCAACACATTTTGTTTTGATCAAACTCTGTTTCACACACCTAATATTACTTGGATTATTTCTATAAAAAGAAAAAAAGATTACTAGTTTGGAGTAAGATCTGCTATGTAACTTAGCGCGGTAAACTAGTGGGGCATGCAAAGTGACAAGTTTTGAAATCAACTTCAATTCCACCTTGGTCATTTCAGTTTAGAATTTAAGTATTCAAAAATACAAATCAGGAAAAAAACATTGAGGGGGCTGCATGAAAAGGGCTATTGGAGAGCCTAAACCTTCCAATAATCAAAATCTATTGACGGGTACAAAATATTGGCTCTTAGCACATAGATATCAGCACATGTAATTCATTAGACAAGTAAATGAGAAATTTACCTAAGTTTGAATTTAGACGTCCTGATGAAATACCATGGCCAATTTAAATGAGAATAAATAGATTAATCTTATCTACCATGTTAAATCTCCAAGATGAGCTCAAAGCCCATCTGCAATTGTGTTGGTTTCAGATAGTGTGACAATCTTGCCAGCCATCTTAGACCGCATAGCATCGTCAGCTCCACTTGGTTCAGCAGCCAAAATTCTTATGGATGGATTGATGGCCTTAGCAGCCAATGCCACCCCAGAGATTAAACCACCTCCTGCATTTTAGTTTTGAAATCAGTTAGCCTTCATAACACAGCTAGAGACAGTATATATTATGGTACTATCACAAATAAAAAGGAAAGGCTTTGCATTATTAAGTCTGTTATACTTTAGAGATTCCACATTTTGGATACCAACTGAAAAGGAACATTCACGCATACCAATGCGGAAAGTACCAATACTCCCATTTTAAAATGAGTGCTAGTTCTGGGGTTTGAACAAAGCACAAAGGGCACAAATGAGGTGAAAATGACACGGCAGTACATCTGGAGAGCCATCATAACATTCAACATATAAGCTAATTGTGAAAACTAGCATTCAAACCAGTCAAAGATGAAATAAATTATGCATTGTATTAGTGTTAGCTTTAGAGATGAACAAACCACTGATTGGGACAATTATGGTGTCAATATCTGGGGCTTGCTCCAGAATCTCAAGTGATATTGTCCCCTACCCACTAAAATAGCACCGCCATTAATCTATCACAGTGAACATCTGAAACGGTATCTAAAGCTGTAAAGGTGTAGTAAAACGCTATCTGGGGCTTGCAGGAAGGAGGAAGAATAATGTTTTAAATCTCATTCAAAGCATATCTGTTTGAAAATGCTAACTTCTTATATACAAATACTCAAAAGAACCAGAAAACAACCCAATATCTGAATCTTGATATCTAGACATGTAGAAGTATTGATCAAAGGAACTGTCTTCTACACAGAATGTTTAAGATACTAGTTGTACTGAATTCAACAATAGCCAGTTGGAAATTTGAACATCATTAACATATAGAAGAGGGTAAATGACAAAAACAAGCATCGATTAAAAGAAGATAGTACGTGTAGCCCCATTATGCAGATTTTTTCAGAGTTCAAACATGAGTACAAAAAGATAAATTTCTTTTCAACAATTATATGGTACATATATACCATCTCTAGGAAACCTACATTCCATAGTATTCAGATGGCCATAGGAATTAGTACTGCATATGCCCTTTACAATAAGAATCATTATCAATTATAATATGTTTCAAGACCTATCACTCTTTTTTGAAGCATTTTGCAACCATAATTTTGATGCCACTGAGCACAGTGAAGTCTTAGAAAGCACCTTATAATGCGCCCATCATTGAATGGGTGGATCAGAAATGCACCAGTATCTTGTTGAACATCAACAGCAAATTTTTCTCTGGATAACATTGTCGGTTCACTCCATCTCACCCGTCCACCATAATGCTTTACATTCTCAACCTTTCAATTTGGTTCATTTGTGGGTATAACAATATAAGCAGGAACTCCACGTAACTTTAATGCCAAGGCTACTGCTGCGGCATGGTTGCCACTAAAGAAAACACACATCAGAAGGCTTTCCCAACAAATTGAAACAAACTAAATTGATCAAGTAGTAGCAAGCCACATGATATCCATTATATAAACCTACTATATATGGATCAGTACACCTTTAAATTTGAAAGCTCCTCTGGTAAAGTATCAGAAAAGAAAAATTAAAGGAAGACTGATCAACAGAAATTAATGACGCTAACAGATTAGATTTACATCCAAAATATAAATTTGATAGATTTTCTGAAGATTGGTGTAAGCAGCTTAAATATGTAGACTCTTATCTCATTCTTATATTTTTAAATAATTTTGATTAACAGAAGAAAAAAAAGAATCATATATTAACCAGAACTCAAATCAGAAATTTTACCCTTGAACTCAACTAAACTTCTCACCTCTTTTGGAAACATTCACATTTGAGGATTATTCTCCTTCCGACAAAAGAATTCAGATTTTCTGATGTTATAACTGGAGTTCTATGTATATAAGGACTGATGCATTGGTATGCTGCTCTTATTGACACAATGTCAGGAGCATACTTCATGTCATCTTGAGCTTTGTTGCATGTTCCATCTGCAGAAGTAAGCATTATAAAAGACCAGAAGGTTAATAAAGGGAGAAATCATAGGATGCCTCTAAATGATAGCTATGTTCTCTTAGTCATTGTAATACTTCCATTATCAAAAGAAAAAGAAAATGATCAACCACTGTCTTTAAATGCCTTTTTGGTCAATTCATAGATCTTCCTCTACATTATCGGCTAGCAATTTAGGTATGTCCATTGGTAGCTGGCTAGTAGCCTAGTACAGATCATAGCAATATTTCTAAGCACATCACCAAACTATAGACAGCTAAATGTATTTTTTTATAAAAAAAACTAACCATCTCCCAATCATGATATCATCTCTCACCATTTCCCTTGAAAAAAAAAAAGATAAAGGAAACAAAGCAGAATGAAAAACAATTGTTTTCATCTATCTCATGCTAAATTTTCACTAAATTTCATGTTCATTGCTCTGTATTATGATCTTGAGAAAGCAAAGACGGAGGGGTGGTGGTAAGAAGTGTGACCATGCTCCAAGCTACAATATGTTACATATGAAAAACAGCTTGTCTACCACCCACCAGCAGGGGGTGGCAGCCTTGAAAGTAGATAAATGCTATGTTGGAAGAGCTTCATCAAGATTGCTTCGAGCTTCATCATCAATTTCAGCAAGGTCACAAAGCATAAGGACAAACTATATGTGGAAGCTAAGAAGCACGAATGGTATATAACATGCCTCTTATCTGTATCTGATACAGTTGTGTTTGTGTCTTAGATATCATACATCAATTATAAATTACTTCATTAAATCCTTTCTAAATAAGGTAAAAATTAAACAAATGCTATATAACTTAAAACTGTGTTTTCTGCTCAAAAGATCTAAGTAAAATGGTTCCAAAGCAATATAATTAAACTTTCTCTGACAAATAAGGTATTTGTAATACTATATAAGGGAGTAACAATTTAGACATATTAGCTATATCTCTCATCATAATTAAACTTCTAATACAAAATTTAACTTAAAATACATATATATCCCTCAAAAAATTGCCATATAGCCGTACCAATATCGTGTTATACTCCTATCTAGTATCCGTATCCCTGTGCTTATTGGGGAAGTACAGGGACTCTGTTTTTTTAGAAAGATTGATGTTGGGGAGTTTCCTCAGTGGGGTGGTTTCCTGTTGTTGTGGAAGGCGGTCCGATCGTTGAACCGTAGGGGAATATTTCCTTCAGAGAAGATCAGCCTTCCTAAGCTGTCTCCAATTAGGAGAATCAAAAAAAGGAAAGTTGCAGGTGCCCTTCCTATATATACCCTATCCCAGGCTCTTCTGCAGGCGTAGAAATTTTTGTGGCTGGTACGCAGTTCTTGCAGTGAAAAGAGCAGAGAGGGAGTAGAAGGGAGACAAGAGGAGGAAGATGTATTTGATGGATGCAGGGTGGTGGAACAAGCTGAGCCAGGCCATGGCGAGCCTGATGTTCGTATGGGCCATGGCCAAAAGCTTCTTGCCAGAAGGTTTCCGAGACTGCTTCCAGAGATACGTCGGCAAGTTCTGGGCTTTCTTCAACCCTTACGTATAGGTCACCTTCCACGAGTACTCCGCCAAGTTTAGCCGCAGCGAGGCCTACGACGCCATCCGCACATACCTCGGCGCCACCACCACCATGGCCGCCAAACGCCTCACCGCCGAAGTCGGCAAGAATGGCAGAAACCTTGTCCTCGGCCTCGACTACTTTGAGGAGGTGGCGGACGAGTTCCAGGGCGCCCAAGTGTGGTGGACTTACGGGCGATCCAGGCCCCCAGGGACCACCATCACCTGGAATCCAACCGTGGCCACCGACCGCAAGTACTACACTCTCACCTTCCATCGCGCCCACCGGCGGCTCATGGAGGACTACCTCCGGCATGTCATGGCTGAGGGCAAGGCCATTGAGCTGAAGTCCCGGAAGAGGAAGATCTTCACCAACGATAGCTCCGGTGAGTGGAACCACGTGGTGTTCAAGCACCCGGCCACGTTCGAGACGCTGGCCATGCACCCGGCCAAGAAGGCGGAGATCGTCCAGGATTTAGATAGCTTTAGGGCCGGAAAGGACTTCTATGCCCGTATCGGCAGGACGTGGAAGCGGGGATATCTCCTGTATGGGCCTCCTGGCACCGGCAAGTCCAGCATGATCGCTGCCATGGCCAACCACATGGAATACGACGTGTACGACCTGGAGCTGACGGCGGTGAATGACAATACGGAGCTGAGGAAACTGCTGCTGGAGACGAAGAGCAAGTCGGTGATCGTTATCGAGGATATAGACTGCTCGGAGGACTTGTCCCGAAAGAGGAAGACGAAGAAGGAGCAAGGGGGGGAGCGGCCGGCGCCGAAGAGAGAGCCAAAGAAGGAGGGGAGCAGAGTGACGCTGTCGGGCCTGCTCAACTTCATCGACGGCCTCTGGTCGTCGTGCGGAGAGGAGAGGCTCATCGTCTTCACCACCAACCACATCAAAAAGTTGGATCCGGCGCTAATCAGAAGGGGGAGGATGGACGTGCACATCGAGATGTCCTACTGCTGCTTCGAAGGCTTCAAGGTTCTGGCCAAGAACTACTTGCTGTTGGAACAACACCCTCTGTTTGAGAAGGTGAAGGAGCTGATGGAGGTGAAAGGGATGAAGATAACGCCGGCCGATGTAGCCGAGAATCTGATGCCCAAGACCAAGAGCAGGCCCTCCGCCACCGCTGAAGAGAACGCGACCATGTGCCTAGAGAGTCTGATCGAGGCTCTGTCCAACTGCAAGGCCAATGGAGAGGCGGCTGACGATGTACAAGATGAAGAAGAAGAGATAAGCAACGATCCGTCTGATGATTCAGACGGCAGCGACGGAGGAGAAGAATAGGGGATGGTGAACATAGTAAATTTCCTGATTGTGATTGTATTAAGGAAAAGGAATTTCGTTAATTAGCATGAGCACACTTTTTTTTGGTATTAATTTATTTTAATTATAGTAGCCAAAGTGCTAATGCACGTGTTGACATGGGATATTTAAATAGCATATACATTATATAAGAAATTTTATATTATTGAATTTGGAAAAAATATTTACATTTTGTTTAAGAACGCGGCTATTATGGACGTCCCTCCCAATTGCTTCTTAATGCATGAAAATAACGTTGATTACATAAATTCATCCCATCTTCCTCCCTGCCTCTAATGGTGTTCATCCCAATTACTCTAATAGCGTCCCTCTGCATGCACTTAAAAATCTTTGCTTCCCATTGAACTCAAAAAATTCCTTTCTTTAGGTGATTAGCAAGTCAATCTTTATTGATTTTCTGGGCATTCAATGAATAGGATTTGGATTGACAATGCGTCATGGCTAACTGAACTTTAACGTGCATGAAGTTTTCATAGCGTCGTTCCACCAGAACTTGTGACGGGTGATACCACCCGCCATTACAAACTAATTTATACGGGGACTAAATGTCCCCATCAATTTCTTCCAAATATGTCGGTGACCTCTCCCCGCCAGAACTCATCCAGAAGGTTTAATGGATGCTAAAATCTTCTGGAAGTTATCTGGGGGGGGTACCCCCTGCCACATTCAATGCATTCATACAGAGACGTATGTCCCCGTAAAATTATTCTCAATTAGTCGGTGACCTCTCCCCGCAAGAACTCGTCCAAAAGCTTTTAAAACCCTCAAAATCTTCTGGAAGTTGTCTCGCGGGGGGTACCCCCCGCCAAATTCAATGCATGTATACGGAGACGTATGTCCCCGTAAGATTATTCCCAATTTGACGGTGACCTCTCCCCGCAAAAACTCGTCCAGAAGGTGAGGCGAATAGACAGGACGGGCTAGGAAGGGAGGGGAGGGAGGGGAGGAAACAATACGGGAGGGGAGGAGAAGAGACAAGACAGGAAGGCAAGGGAGGGGAGGGCACTTCACTGGAAGAGAGGAGAGGGGACTTCACCGGATGAGATAAAAATACGGGAGGGGTGGGGACTTCAGTGGAGAAGAGGGGACAGAGGGGAGGGGATTTCACCGGAGGAGAGGAGATTTCACCGGAGGAGAGTGGACAGAAATGGAGAAGACAAAGGTGGGGGGGGGCACAGTCTAAATGGGGGGGTTGGGGGCACAGTCTGATGGGTGGAAAGTTTTGGGGCCAAATTTTCATCCCTTTTATCTTAGTTTCCACTCTAGTTTCTCTTTCCCCATTTTACCAAATGATGGAAATTGTGGGATTTTTAAGAGATTCTTTTCCTTTCCCTTACTTTCCACCAATCCAAACAGACCCACATTTTTTCTTAAACATCGCTAATAGCTCAACTATTAGTCACGCTTATTGCAAAGCGTCGATAATAGTTATAAATTTTTTCTTCTTTATTTAAAACATACAACTTTAAGTTACACTTTTATATATGAAGTGTCGCTAATTGCACAACTATTAGTGACGTTTATTATAAAACATCGCTAATAGTTGTAATATTAGATACGCTTTTGTAAGTGTCGCAAGTAGTAGTTTTTAGCGATGCTTTTCATTTCGTTGCTAATAATAGATTTTGTTGTGGTGTAATTTGGCACAAAAGAGACAAACCCAGTTACTTCTTAGTATATATGATAGTTTACTTAATAAGCATTGAATATCAATGGACTCAAATGTAGAGGGGGATATCAATAATCTAAATTTTGTTCTAAAGACATACCCTAGCGTGTTATTTCTTTGTTATGGTATGAAAGAAATTCCAGAGTGCTGAGAGGTAAAGAAAAAAATCCAAACCTGAACAGAGGTCATAAACCATAGAAAGTTAGAGAAATGAAAAAAACAACTAACCTCAGAAATGGTATGTGGTAAATCGACTTGATGAGCATTCAAGGCCATGAAGCAATGCCTTGCTATGGTCTAAGCGGGCTGAGATTGAAGAGGGGTTGAAACTTAGACACTAGCAAGGGCGAAGAGGAAGATTCAAGGGAGGATCGTAAGTCGCAAATTGCAATAGAGAGGGCCAACAATCGAGGAGGGAGGAGCGAAAGTAACAATCATTTGGTGATTAGGGTTCTTCCTAATCGTTGCCGGCTTCCTCCCTTGCGGGTGGTGGCCGGCCACTTTTGCTGACAGAGTCTCCTCCAAAACTCCACCTTTCTAATCCCCTCATTCCCCTTTTTCATCCAAAATCCTTCATGGCATCCACGTCAATCAAAACATCATCATGGAAGAGTCATTTTCAGTACCATTCAAGAAGGTCAGAGTTTGCCATGTACACAAAATAATAATAAAAAAAGTAGAATGAGAAAGAAATCTACTTCAGCTAGAAAAAAATTGTAACAACAAATATAGCTGTGAGCATGGTAACCGCAAATCACATACCATACGATTCAACACAAACAAATAAAAAATTCAACACGATGATGCAGCAGAATACACAAAAATAAAAAAAATTATAAAAGGATAAAGTTTTTAAACTCAAAAATAGATAGACAGAGGGAATCTACCACTCCTCCTAATGCAATCAATTGTCAACCTCAGAGCCCAATTTGTATTGTGATCCCGCCACACAAGTCCATTGTGACAATATTGAAGAGTGGCCGGACCAGCAGAAACACGGTGGGATTTGGGGGGGGGGGCGGGGGGGGCGCACCAATCAAAAACCAATTTTTATGATTAAACTACAACAATCATGCATAAAACCCAAATCAATGAGCAATAAACATATCTAATCAAATAGATCATGCAATTAGGAATACAAATCGGATCAAAAGCATACTAACCTGTGTTGTCCAACCCTTACACGCCCTCCAAAAGATATGCCTGCACACACCAATCTCAAGAACAACAAACAATGTAAAGGAGATTATCTCTATGTGTTGATCCCTTACAAACCGAAGCTCTTAGATTGAAGAAATATCAGCAAGATGAGTCCCTTGAATCAGCCACCACATTCCAGCCAAGTAGGAGAGACTTCTCCCTTAATCAGCCAGCCAAAGAGATCTTGGAGATGGGAGGAGAGGAGTGGCCAGTAGCAACGTCCTCCACCTTTGTGCAAGCCGAACTAAATAGAGAGAGAGAGGGGGGCGGCAATTGGGAAGAGAGGAGGAGAGGAGTGGGGCGCCCAATCTTAGGGTTTCCTTCTCTCATTCTCTCCCTTAAATACCCTCTCCTTTCCTCATTTAGGCAGGCCTATAAGTGGTTAATTCTAAATGGGCTTCTTTGCTCGTTTCTTCCGGTTTCTCTTGATGCCTAGACCCCCTGTATATGGCCAAGCCTGTGATAGGGTCAACCCCTCGCTAACCACAGGTCCTACCTTTGACACATAATTCGTGAGTCTGGGCCCCACAATGTGTTAATGCATGACCTAGTTTATGTTTAGTGTGTGTGTGTGACGTCGGCAGGTCCCAATCGAATTAGAGTAACAATGACACATGTGAGGTCGGTGTGACCACCCCCACCACCCTTAGACCCAGTGGCCCATACCAATTCACCCGGACCGTTATAACGTTGAATTAAACCGGGCCTGAACCCAAACCATGGTCGAACAAATATTTCTATCAAGCATCGGGCCTCGCAACAATTTTTGCACCAAATACCTGGGTCTAGTGCCGACTATGGTTGAGGCTTAATCCCTGGCCGATGATGGGTCCTTCGAGATCTAGTTCGAATCTCTTGTCTACTACGAGGCAATTACAATAAAAAAATATATTTACATATCATTGATGAATAACAAAAGCTTCAATTACATCAAAGGTTTTCCAAAATATGAAAACAAAGAATTCCATGCAAAGTCTTCAAAAGTCAGACAGTGGGCGTGATGAAAACTTTGCATGTCCCATGCGAGGAATAGTACTGAGACACGGTGGTAGGTGGTATGACTAGATTCTCTGTGCGGGTTGCCGGCAGCATGGGCTTCTCCTCCTTCTAAGCGACCTGCATCCCGACCCTTCTTTTCTTCACACTCCACGTTCTTTTCTTTCGCAACCGACCCATCTTTTTCCTGGCAGCTTCTTCTTCTTCCAAAGGTTTGGAACGTGCATGCAAAACAGAAACTGATAGAGGAAAGTGTAAGTGATCAAATACTGCTGTGCTGCAGAAAGCATGGAACTAATCCTAATACTAATGCTAATATTAAATAGTACTACTATTGTAGCCTATCCAAAGTTGGTGGCTGCTCTGGTCCTACTGCCCCCCATTAAAATTGAAAGTAATAATTTTTATAATATTTACCGAAACAGATTATAAATAAAGAGATGTGGTGCTAGGCGGCTGAATTAAAATAATACTCTTACCCAAGTTTTGTTGTCGACCTTTATCCACTAACGTAGTAACATCAATCTAATCTTTTAGTTTCCACCAATATCTCATTCTTATTTGGAAAACCTATATCCAATTTTGAAGTTGTTTCCAAATGCAGATATGTCAATGTTGAAGTGGGAAGTATAAAACACAAAAGGAACGGCAAGATTCAATTCGTTTGGCCGGTAACTTCCACTTTATCCATGTTGTGGACAACGGTTAAGACATGCAGCGAAGTGTGACCAAAATACAAGGATCAGAGATTGAACCATATGGTAAAAATCGAACCGTTCGACAATCAGGTCTAGAAAGTATGATGATGGGAGGTGCTACCTTGCAAATGGAAAGCAAAAGTCATGCACGAAACTTGCTAAAATCATGTACTGAGCACAGAGAAACAAATTAAGAAAGTGAAAGAAAAGGGAAAGAAGGAAGTGGTCTTGGACTCATCCATGGGGTAGTCGGCTTCTCTATTTACTTCTAAGTGATTTTGTCACTTATCAAGTCTAAACAGTTTAAATTTAAAGACATGGTCCCATGCTAGTTAGGGTCGTCAGCTAGGCCCATCTAGAATAGGCTAAGCCCATTGAAATATTAATTGATGCAGAACCTACTTAACCAATGATATTATCCTACCTTTTTAAACCCAATGCTCTCAAAATTATTTTAGAAAATCAGAAATTAATTAAAAAAATGGTCTGATATAAACAGCACGGGTTCAACAATTGATTTCAAATCACAACACAAATTCTGGGTTTTCGCACTGCTTTGTTCCTTAGTTTTATTTTCAATTACAAATACATAGAATATGGGTCTCATTTTACTTTCTAACAAGACAAAATAGATTGTTTTAATCTTTTGGTCATTGATTTGTAATCTTTTTTAGATACTAATTCTTTCTACGCAAGTTTTGCAAACAAAATATATACCTGCAATTTTTATGTGCTACAAAATGAATGACTTAATCTAAAGCATTAAATTGTTAATAAAATGCCTCTACCACGACTTATTGCTTTCTTATCCCAACATTAAAGGCAAAAATATCTCATTCCTAACCAATAATAGCATATTTTTTAAATCACTTACCCCTTGCCTTTTTGTAAGCGTGTTGTCTCGCAATATATGAAAGTAAGTGTTTTCTCTCATTTAATTAGTGAATTGAAGATTAATATTTAACCAAAATCCCCATTATTTTTGCTCTCTTTTTTGTCCAACTTTTACACCAACTTTCAATCTACCTTGACTCCACATACCACCAAAAATTATCCCAATTGGTGCTTGTGAACTTGTTGCTTTGTGCCACTCGAACAATTACATATGCTCATAGCTTGGAAGATATGATCTCTATAACACTAAGCTTTGATCTTCTTCTATAATGTGAGTTTATGATTTCCACAAATCTGCATATTACAGTATCCAATCGATATTAGCGACGCATATTCCTATGTGTGGATATTACCTTTTAATTTATTCTTATTATTTTTAAAATATAATATAAAAAAAAATATAAATATAAATTAAATTCTTCCATACTATATCACTCCTCTCACTACAACAGAAAGTACTATTAGCTACAAAAAATAAAGCATCGCTAATAATAACTATTTGCGGCACATATAAAAGCGTATTAAAAAAATGAACTATTAGAGACGCTTTTTATAAAGTATCACCAATAGTAGTACTATTAGTTATGTTTTTCATAAAGCATCTCAAATACTTGTACTGTTAGGATGCTTTTCTAAAAGTGTCCCTAATAGTTGTAATAATAGCGACACTTTCTAAAAAATGTCACTAATATTTATAAGTTTTAAATAAAAAATAAAAATTTATAACTCTTAGTGACACTTTTTTAACAGCGTCACTAATAGTCGTTTTATTAATGACGCTTTTTTGAAAACATTGCTAATAGTTGTACTATTAGCTGCGCTTCTGAAAGAGTTGCAAATAAAATAAATTTAAGCTTATTAGGACGCTTTATTAAAAGTAGTGCTTACAATGCCACTATTAGCAATACTTTTAAAAAAAAGACACTAATAGCTTTATTATTTTATTTTATTTAATATTTAATATTTAAATATATAATATATAATAAATATATATTTAAAATTTTAAAATAAATTTATCAAATATAATATTTTTTATTTTTATATATAATAAATTAAATTCCCAACTTTATCCCCACTACTCTTCAGAGTTGGGGCTCACGTTCACGCACGTGTGAGAGAGAGAAAGTGAAGAAAGAGAGAGGAGTGAAGAGAGAAGAGAATGAGACAAGAGGAAATACAAATAACTGTCATATTACATAAGCAAATACTAAGCCAATACGAAAGAAAATAGCCGAATGTACTAAAATAAAAGGTAAATAGAGAACGTGCACAACAATGACATAACAAAGTTGGCTCGATCTAAATTCGTTATAAAATTAGGTTTTTTCTAGTCTACGCATGATGGAGTGCTGAAGCGCCATAGTAAAGAGAGGAAAGTTACAACCCATGAACATAGATGTTGCTCCTAGATATTTTGAAAATTTAACTCTGACATCTATTTTCTGAAACCCCCAGGTCAGGCTAGGCATTAGATTATTAGGGCTCCTAGGGCCTGAGGTGTAAGATCCCTAAATCCTAAACTGATTTATTTATTTTAATTAGTTGTTATTATGTGGTTTAGTGTCAAATTTGGTTGGTTTTGACTATTTTCAAATTTAAGTTGGTTAACTAAGGTTTTAATCAAAATTTTCTTCACTTGGATGGTTTTTATGTTAAGATAAGTCAATTCAATTTTTTCTAAAATTTTTTGAATTTTTGACTATTTTTTCAAAAAGTTAGGTGCGGGACCCGCATGGGCCCCACGTTCGTAAAATGGGACGATGGGTCCCACAATACCCAAAAAATATCTTATGACAATAATTAGGGTTTCAAAATTTTTGGACTTCATTTTGGGCTTAAAAGGGATAATTTTTCCAGTTTTAGTATTAAATTCTTTTTATACCCTGCATTCTTATTTGGTCTACCCCAATACCTACTATAAATATAATGGCACAGCCACATTCCCAATTGGGAAGGGCTGGAATCTAGATCTTAGGAGGCCGTAATCCCCATTTCCAAAGAAGGAAAGGCGATTAAGGAAAAGTTTAGCTTGATTTTCCACTAATTACCTAGGGTTTCTCCTAAACTTTCTAAATCTTATCTTTTACCAAGGATTAATCATGATTTTTACCATTAAAAATTTTGATTTTGGCCCCTATTTCAAACCTCTATGGAAGGAATTTCGTTTTTGAAACAAATAAACCCTAGATATACAAGTTTTTAAGTGATTTAGGCACTATTAAGCGGAATTATGTAAGTATGAACAAAACCCTATTGTGGATAGGATTTTGAAGGAGTTGGAGCGTCGATATCAAGTCAAGAAGCACACTGAAGGTAAGGGATTTCTCCTAAAATAGGTCTGTGTTTTTTTATTTGAGTTTTGGTAAAGTTTTAAGTGGGTTTGCATGGAGTTGAGCTCTAATGGAAGATTAAGAAAAACTTAATCTTTCTTACGATTTCTTCATATTTTTGTTAATAAATGGCTAGATTTACTGTTTCCTAGGCTTAAAATTCATTATGATGATGTTTGGGTGTTAGATTTGAATGTTCATGGTGATTTTGTAAAGTTTTGATTTTGGGTTTAAAAGGAAGAAGACGAACCAGAGCCATTGTGATGGCGTTCAAACGGCCTTCTGGCCGATCGAACGCTGATGCACTAAAATAATTTTCAATTAGATGCTTTGAAATCTTCAATTAAAAATTATATTTTGTGTTAATTTACTACTTATTTGGGCTATTTATGTTTGAATAGGTGAGTTGGACTTTAGTTGTGTTTACATATCTAAATTGGCTTCAACAAGATCAAGGTAGAAGAGAAAGTAAAGCCCAACTACCCAAAGCTATTTAAAAGTTTTGAATAGGCTCCTAATGGTCTAAACATGCATGAAATGGTCGAACGCAACCTTTTGGACCCGTTGGATTTCAGATTTGCATCAAGAGAACTAAATTTAGGAAGAAACTAATTTGGACAGATTAACACATGCTTAGTATTTTGACCATATCTTTTTATGTATAATTCGGATTGATACGATTCTTGTGGCATTGGAAAGAAAACTTCCGTAGCTACAATCACTATATCTAGACGAAATTCATAATTCTGAATATATATGGATCAAATTAAATATGCAAAGGGACATCTAGTTAACTAACTAGAGGCCAACACATAGAGAATCTTTTCATTATTTGTGATTGATATACATAAGAAAAGACAATGTGGCTGATTGGATAACTAAATAAAGACTCAAAGATACTTATTATATAAATAAATAATTGATTTATAATTGAATAATTGCCGAAGAAGTAACCAATCAAATAATCAATTACGATGCAATCAATGGATATTGATTGAACATTCCCCTTTAAAGTAACCCATTCTACTCCTATAAATAGAGGGGTTGACGTGGTAGAGGCATCATCCCCTCCTCTTTGGAGCTCTCTTCTCCTATTTTTCTTCTCTTCTTTTGTACTTATGTTTTTTTTTATTGTAATGACTTTCTAGGCTCTCTCGCTAAGGCTAGAGGTGATTTTAATGATCTAATGAAGTTCTATTCATGTTTCATCTATTGTTTTCAAGTAAGTATTAGTTTTTTGAAGTGATGTTCATTTAATATTGTTCTTCTTCTTGTTTCTTTGTGATTTGGATACATAAGATGCTTTAAGGCTCTCCTTCTTGATCTTTTGTGATTTTGATACATAGAACTCTTGAAGAAACAATTATTTTTATCCTTTATCTATTCAAAGTATTTTCTATCTTTGTTTTTACTTTTAATGTTCATATCTTCGGTTAGATAGAATCTTTATTCGATTCTAACTGAGATAACATGACACATGAAGAACATCACTAGTGTTACAATGACCCTTAATGCCTTCATGTTTTATCTTATTGATTTCTTAACTCTTTATTGCCTCAATACTCTTCTACTCTTTCTCTCTTAATTTTTCTTTCTTCTATTTTTTTCATAATCATTTTCTTTGTTGCACAAGGCTTTCCCTGTAGATCGACCTTGTCTACTACAATTGACAAGTAAAAAAAATCTAAATTTGACTTCTTCATAGTCTTGGTTCAGACGTAACAACAAACACCCAAACGACAGTTTTACCACTTGGGTTATTTGTTTTACCATTTTCATGTCTACTTCTTAACTATGATTTATAATAATCACGATGAGTGATTTTTTAGTAGGAAATGCTATTGTAAGGACATGGATATAATGTTGAGAGCTATGATGATGTTCAAATGTGAAGTGGATTACATGCTATTCGGTTAAGCATGTTACGATTTCTTATCTTGATTCCATGTTGAGTTATTATTCATAGTTTAAGTATGATTCCAGCAAGATTACAACATGAGAATGGATTTCTATGCCTTCACATATTATGATTAATTTATAGGTTAATGATGGTGCCATGTCTAGCTTTAAGTATAGTAATGAATATGCTTACATAAGTCTAGCGTGAGGTTTTATTTGACTCAAATTATATTTTTCGATGGTTTTTATTTATGATTTCAGTAAGGAGCCTGATTTAATGTTAAATAGCATGTGTAGTATGTTTATAGGTTGTTTATAATGCATGTCCATATGCTTAGGATTGAATGTTTAAACAATGTACACACATGTGGGGGTTAATTATGGTGATTGTGTAATAACCCTAATTTCTAATACAATCTTCTTATATATTTTGTTTCCTAAGTGTTGGTTAGAGCTCATAGAGATGAGCGTAACAAGTCGTAAAACACATAAATCTGAGGTCAAGAACAAAAGTTATGACCTCGGCAAACGTGTTCAATAGGTGGGACCCACTTTTAAAATACGAGTAAATCGGTTCATTGGTGGTCTAGTCTCGTAGGGCTCGTCAATACGAGCTCAACAGTACCTAGAAGGCGCGAAACCGAGTTTGGGATAGGAAGTTACGATTTTTAGAATTTTTATGGAAATTAAAATAAATAATAAAAATATTTTCGGATCGGCTCGGCTCGGCGCGGCGCGATGCGGCGCTTGGCTCAGCCGCGCGCGTCACGCATGCTCAAGTGACGAACGCGCATTTGTCACACGCGCACCCAGTTCCGCTGGCGCCAGCCACTTTCTGCGGCGACGCCGGCGGGCGCCCACCGGTTCCGATGGCGGCGCCCATCGGAAAACGCCTCCTCCTCCCCTATTTAAACCCTTCTCCGGCCAGTTTTTCACCCACATCCGATTTTCAACCTCTTTCACTGTTTTCACCATTCCCGACCCATTTTAAGTCAGATTTTCACGTTCCAAGACCCGTTTCCTACTAATTTAAGGGTGCTCTACGCATTGGAAGGGTTATTTTCTTGAGACGACCCCTCTAAGACCTCAAAAAATGTGCCCCTTTCCTTATCTTCCACTTTCATCTTTTTACTATTTCTGGACCATTCCCAACTCTTTTTAGCCCGTTCCAAAGCCCTACCCTACTAAATCAAGGGCATTCTACGCGTTCTAGTGGTTATTCTGCCAAAATTCTGGCTCGAAGGCTGATATCTTAAGGAGGGACTTTCTTTACTCTACGAGGAGATTTTGTTATATTTTGCACGTGTTATAGGTTGGTAGCTTTAAATTCTAATCGTATGCCGAGATTTTTACTCGCCAAAGTTTTTAAAGTCTTCCACTACTTTTATGAAAACAAAAGCTCTGACTTTAAAATCATCTCCTCTTTTCGAAAATTCCTCCGAGTTTTGGGCAATCGTGCCGTCTGGATAGTTATCGGTTCCTCGAAACTAAGAATAATTATGATTTTGGATACCGCCAAATTTGGCATCTGGCGCACATAGGACTGGGATATCATTGGTAAATTCCTTTCTATCTATCTCTCGTTGCCCCATGATCGCGGGTGTAAGTCGTCTGGTATCGCGACATTCTGTGATCGTATTTTTAGATTTTCTGAATGATTTCAAAGGAAAAATGGCACGATATTTTCTTATGTGCACGAAGCATATTCTTAGAACTTAATTCGACCTACTAAGTATTAATTTACTCACCCCCCCTCAGATTCTGTAGGTGTATTACTTGAATCTGAAGGAGTCGATGAAGAATTTCCTTAAATTACAGTCTTGTACTGTTTTTTTTGTACTTTATGTAAATTATTGTACTGACTGATGTATAAAGGCATGTGATGCCCAATTTTGGAAATCTTTGTATTATACAAAGTGTGTTGTAATTACTTGTTTTAGTACACAGTGATCCTTGGCAATTATAATTAAATTTTGTTACGTTTTCAAAAATTATTTTCTTTTATTCGAAAATACGAGGGACGTTACAGTTGGTATCAGAGCCAAGGTTCTACTGTCTACTAAAAAGTAATTAAATCAGTCAATACAATTATTAATATTTTATCGTATGTTTTCTTATTTGAAATTACTTAATGAATTTTTATGTGAAGCTAAACAGATGTCGATGCCCTCGCATAAGACATATCTGTCAAGCAATCTTTATCGTTCTACTGCTCGTAAACTACCACTTCCAATGGAAGGAAGTTGTAGCAAGAGTAAGTACAATGATGGTAAGACACCCATCGAAATTTCGGACTCAGAAGGTTCTGAAATCTCTTACACCCCTGGTTCACCCACAAATAGTGATGTGGACGAAATAATAGTTATCCCGGACTCCCCTACTCCAGGAGTAGAGTCTAAAGAAGACCCCTCCTTGGAAGAGGAAAAAGGTGAAAATTCTGACGAGGATGACCTTGATTATATAAAGGACTTTGACCTGAATGAACTGCCCCCACCTGAAGTCGAATGGGTGGAAGAGCCAGGCGTCCAGCGTCTCCTCAAAGGGAAGGAAACCGGAAGGCATGGAATGCCCGAGCGGTGCACCTTTTGTGGACTTTTTACCCACTTTTTGTTTGAGTGCCCTAAAGCTAGGACCTGTCCTCTCTAAAGTCTTGACTACTTAGAGAAGAAGGTCTGTAAATATCTCAAGTAAATAGTTCCGTGGGAACAATTTTGATGTGTACTAAGAGTGGTTTTATTCTGTAAATAACTAACGTAGCTTTTGAATGATGTAATTACACTTCAAGGTTGCTATGAAGTAAGCTTGTTTTCTAAAGATCTTGATGTTACTAATCCATGTTTAGATGACGAACGTTAGTGGTAGCGATGCTCAACCGGCAAGTAGCTCAACTCCACCAGATGTTACTACGCCGGTCACTTTGACAACGGGAGATCCTATGACGCACTTCGTGGATTTATTAATGCAAAGAATGACTCAAAGATTCCAATCAAATCATTCCAATCATTCGACTAGTTCGGGAGATAATATCCACGGTGAAAAGGATAATCTGTTGGAGCGTTTTAAGAAGCTTGCACCAGCATTTACGGGGAAAGACGACCCTGAGGCCGCTGAAAGGTGGACCTTTGAAGTTGAACGGATTTTTAAAGCAATGAAGATCCCCGATGATCGTAAGGTGCTACTGGCCACATTCTCTATGATTGGCGAAGCTGCTTTCTGGTGGCCTACAGCGGAAATAAATTTCTTCCCAGATGGTGATCATATTAAGTGGGAGGAATTTAAAGAAGTATTATTCGATAAATATTTTCCTCCTCACGTCCAAGAAAGAAAGGAAAAGGAGTTTCTAGACCTACAACAAGGAGCGTTAACAGTGACTCAATACGAGAATAAATTTGTACAATTACAACGTTTCGCCCCGGATTATTGTACGACAGAGTTAAAGAAAGCACAGAAGTTCGTGAGAGGCCTAAATAATGGATTAAGAGGAAGAATTATTGGCCATCAACCCACGACTTTTGCCAAAGCGGTTGAACTAGCTTCTATCCTAGAGCAAGACTACATGGAATTTGTGGTCGGACGTAAAGACCGAGGACAAAATAATAGTTTCCGACCCGATGAAAGGAAAAGGAAGCTTACGTTTAACAATCAGAATAATTGTAAGTTTCAAAAGCCCTCAAAACTACCTTCACAGCCAAGGGGAGAAAGGAAGCTAGAAAAATGTCCTCAATGCAGTAAAATCCATCCTTCTGGATCGTGTTATCGTACTGAAGGAAAGTGTTTTTCTTGTGGTGAACGTGGCCATCAGGTTAGAGATTGCCCAAAGAGGAAAATACAAGAAGAATCAAAACCGGAGCAAAAACCAAAAGCTCAAGGGCGGGTCTTCGCAATTACTGCTGAGGAAGCTCAAGCGTCGACCGCAGTCATTCAAGGTACACTTCTGATCTTGGATAAATTAGCAAAAATCTTGATAGATCCAGGGTCGACACATTCTTTCATATCGTTCGATTTTGCTTCAAGTCTTGGCTATCCTATTTTAAACTTAGGATATGTCTTAGAAGTGTCCACCCCGATGGGAAAAATGTTTCTAGCTCGTAAATTTCTTCAAGGGGTACCTGTCTCCTTAGAGAAACGTCAGTGGGAGGCCGACCTTATTCTCCTAAATATGACCGACTTCGATGTCATATTAGGTATGGATTGGTTAGCCGATAACGGGGCATTAGTAGACTGTAAACAGAAGAAGGTGATCTTTGATCAAGGCGAAAAGAGTTTTACTTTTTATGGGCTTAAGGATCATTCCAAGCCATGTATCATCTCGGCAGTCAAAGCTCGTCGGCTTTTAAGTAAAGGATGTCAGGCTTATCTTGCTAGTGTGGAAACTAGTGAGACTACTACGATTAACTTGGAGAGTATTGAAGTAGTACAAGATTTCTCTGACGTTTTTCCTGATGATCTCTCTGGCCTACCACCAAAAAGAGAGATAGATTTTTCTATCGAATTGATACCGGGAACAAGTCCTATCTCCAAGGCACCCTACCATATGGCTCCTGCGGAGTTGAAAGAGTTAAAAAGTCAATTGCAGGAATTGCTTGAGAAAGGATTTATACGACCCAGTGTCTCTCCTTGGGGAGCCCCGGTCCTGTTTGTGAAAAAGAAAGACGGGTCGTTAAGATTATGCATTGACTATTGACTTCTCAATGCCATCACCGTAAAGAACAAGTATCCCTTGCCTCGTATAGATGACTTGTTCGATCAATTGCAGACGGCCAAAGTTTTCTCCAAAATAGATCTGCGGTCAGGTTATCATCAGCTAAGGTTGCGAGATGGGGATATCTCTAAGACAGCTTTCCGTACCCGGTATGGCCACTATGAGTTTTTAGTGATGCCATTTGGTTTAACAAACGCCCCGGCCGCCTTCATGGATCTCATGAATAGAGTTTTTTGGCCCTTTTTGGACAAGTTTGTTATCGTGTTTGTCGATGACGTCCTCATCTACTCTAGCAGCTTAGAAGAACACCGAGTGCATTTACAAGTAGTTCTGCAAACGCTGAAGGATCATAAACTATATGCCAAGTTTAGCAAGTGCAAATTCTGGATGGAACAAGTGGTTTTCTTAGGACACGTCATTTCGAAGAACGGTGTATCGGTGGACCCAACCAAGATTGAAGCTGTCATCAAATGGGAAAGGCCGACGACAATAACAAAAATTCAGAGCTTCTTAGGTCTTGTGGGTTACTACCGAAGATTCATCCATGGATTTTCAAGCATTGCCTTGCCCCTAACAAAATTGACAAGGAAAGGAGTTAAATTTGTTTGGGATGAAACTTGTGAACAGAGTTTCCAAGAACTAAAGAAAAAATTAACAACTGCACATGTTCTGGCATTGCCGTCTGGCAGTGGAGGTTTTGTCGTGTACAACGATGCTTCTAAAAGAGGACTAGGATGCGTGTTAATGCAAGACGGAAAAGTGATAGTGTACGCTTCACGACAACTAAAGAAACATGAAGCTAACTACCCTACTCATGATTTGGAATTAGCAGCAGTAGTCTTTGCACTAAAGATATGGAGGCACTATCTATATGGGGAAATGTTTGAAGTTTTCACCGATCACCAAAGTTTAAAGTATATATTTTCCCAAAGTGATCTTAATATGAGGCAAAGACGGTGGATCGAATATCTTAAGGATTATGACTTTTCTATCAAGTACCATCCTGGAAAAGCCAACGTTGTAGCTGATGCTTTAAGTCGTAAATCTGGGGGATTAGCTTTCATGCTTATTAAGGAGTGGAAACTTTTGGAAGAAACAATAAGTTTCCAACCCGAGCAACAATATGGAAACAAGAAATCTTTCTTTGCCAACCTAGAAGTAAAATTGTTACTAATTGAGCGTATTCTTGAAGGTTAGAAAGGTAATGAAGAAGTGCAAACTCTGCTCGAAAGATCTGACTTCACTTAGGGCTCTGATGGAGGTATTTGATTTTGAGGACGGTTGGTAATACCCGAAATTCCTGAACTAAGGGAAGATCTTTTACACGAAGCACATCATTCTCGATATACCATCCACCCAGGAGGAACAAAAATGTATCAAGATTTAAAAAGGAGTTTTTGGTGGAATGGAATGAAGAAGGATATAGGAGAATATATTTCGAGATGCTTAACTTGTCAGCAAGTTAAAGCCGAACACCAAAAACCTTCAGGGTACCTTCAAACGATTGAGATCCCCGAGTGGAAGTGGGAACACATTACTATGGATTTCGTTTCAGCACTACCCAGAACTTCACAAGGCCATGAATCCATTTGGGTAATCGTGGATCGACTCACAAAGAGTGCACATTTTCTTCCTTTAAACAAGAAGCAATCTTTAAGTTCTTTGGCAAAATTATACGTGAAGGAAATTGTAAGTCGGCATGGAATACAGCTATCGATCATCTCAGATCGGGATAGTCGATTTACCTCCAAGTTTTGGCAAGGATTTGAAGAAGAATTGGGCACAAATCTTAAGTTCAGCACTGTTTTCCACCCACAAATAGACGGTCAATCAGAAAGAACTATTCAAACTTTGGAAGATATGTTACGGGCCTGCGCAATGGATTGGAAGGGTAACTGGGACAAACATTTACCGCTAGTCGAGTTCACCTACAACAATAGTTATCATGGCAGTATAGGCATGGCACCCTATGAGGCATTGTACGGGCGACCTTGCCGATCGCCGACGTGTTGGAATGAAGTGGGAGAACGAAGATTGATTAAGTCTGAACTTCTACAACTGTGTGTAGATAAGGTGAAACTTGTAAAGCATCGTCTAATGGCATCCCATAGTCGTCAAAAGAGTTATGCTGATCAGAGACGGAAAGATATTGACTTTAGCGTGGGAGATCAAGTATTACTAAAAGTTTCGCCAACCCGAGGAGTCATGAGATTTGGAATTAAAGGCAAACTAAGTCCTCGCTTTGTAGGACCGTTTGAAATTTTGGACAAAGTAGGAGTTGTGGCTTACAGATTAGCCTTGCCTCCACAACTCAGCAATGTCCACGACGTATTTCACGTGTCCATGCTTAGGAAATACGTCCGAGACTCCTCTCATGTTCTTGATTAGAGTTTAATTTCTCTCAAGCCAGACCTATCATTCAAAGAAAAGCCACTTAGAATTTTGGATCACAAGGAACAGATCTTGAGGACTAAAAGGATCCCCTTAGTCAAAGTGCTATGGCAGTACCATTCCTCGGAAGAAGCCACTTGGGAGCTGGAGAGCGAGATGAAGAAGAAGTACCTTGAGTTATTCATTGAGTGAATAATTCAAATTTCGAGGACGAAATTTCTCTAAGGGGGGTAGATTGTAATAACCCTAATTTCTAATACAATCTTCTTATATATTTTGTTTCCTAAGTGTTGGTTAGAGCTCATAGAGACGAGTGTAACAAGTCGTAAAACACATAAATCGGAGGTCGAGAACAAAAGTTATGACCTCGGCAAACGTGTTCAACTGGCAGGACCCACTTTTAAAATACGGGTAAATCGGTTCATTAGTGGTCTAGTCTCATAGGGCTCGTTAATACGAGCTCAACGGTACCTAGAACGCGCAAAACCAAGTTCAGGATAGGAAGTTACGATTTTTAAAATTTTTATGGAAATTAAAATAAATAATAAAATATTTTCGGATCGGAGCGACGCGGCGCGCACCAAATGCGCGTGTCACGCGCGCTCGGCTCAGGTGACGAACGCTCATTCGTCACGCGCGCACCCAGTTCCGCTGGAGCCAGTGGGCGCTAGCCATTTTCTGCGGTGGCGCCGGCAAGCGCCCACCGGTTCCGGCGGCGGCGCCCATCGGAAAACGCCTCCTCCTCCCCTATTTAAACCCTTCTCCGGCCAGTTTTTAACCCACATCCGATTTTCAACCTCTTTCACTGTTTTCACCATTCCTAACCCATTTTAAGTCCGATTTTCACGTTCCAAGACCCGTTTCCTACTAATTTAAGGGTGCTCTATGTACCGGAAGGGTTATTTTCTCGAGATGACCCCTCTAAGACCTCAAAAACGTGCCCCTTTCCTTATCTTCCACTTTCATGTTTTTACTATTTTCGGACCATTCCCAACTCTTTTTAGCCCGTTCCAAAGCCCTACCCTACTAAATCAAGGGCATTCTACGCGTTGGAGTGGTTATTCTGCCAAAATTCTCGCTCGAAGGCTGATATCTTAAGGATGGACTTTCTTTACTCTACGAGGAGGTTTCGTTATATTTTGCACGTGTTATAGGTAGGTAACTTTAAATTCTAATCGTATGCCGAGATTTTTACTCGCCAAAGTTTTTAAAGTCTTCCGCTACTTTTATGAAAACAAAAGCTCTGACTTTAAAATCATCTCCTCTTTTCGAAAATTCCTCCAAGTTTTGGGCAATCGTGCCGTCTGGATAGTTCTCGGTTCCTCGGAACTAAGAATAATTATGATTTTGGATACCGCCAAATTTGGCATCTGGCGCGCACAGGACTGGGATATCATGGGTAAATTCCTTTCTATCTGTCTCCCATTGCCGCATGAGTGCGGGTGTAAGTTGTCTGGTATCGCGACATTCTGTGATCGTATTTTTAGATTTTCTGAATGATTTCAAAGGAAAAATGGCACGATATTTTCTTATGTGCACGAAGCATATTCTTAGAACTTAATTCGACCTATTGAGTATGAATTTACTCACCCCCCCCCCTCCCCCGCAGATTCTGCAGGTGTATTACTCGAATTTGAAGGAGTCGACAAAGAATTTCCTTAAATTATAGTCTTGTATTGTTTTTTTTTGTACTTTATGTAAATTATTGTACTGACTGATGTATAAAGGCATGTGATGCCCAATTTTAGAAATCTTTGTATTATACAAAGTGTGTTGTAATTACTTGTTTTAGTACACGGTGATCTTTGGCAATTATAATTAAATTTTGTTACGTTTAAAAAATTGTTTTCTTTTATTCGAAAATACGAGGGACGTTACAGATTGTTTGACCATTATGATTAGATATGATGCATGTGTGGCTGATTGGAGTACGTTTTATGAATTATGATTCATGTAGGGATTGCTCATATATGTACCGTGTTGCATGCATCATGAAATGGATTTACGAATGAGACTTTATCAAGATTAGACGTAGTTGATTGATTGGATGTAATTGTGTGATATAGCTTTCTAGGTTAATCGCTAAGAGGCTTGTCGATTCGGTTTTACGTCCAAAAAGTCGGGGTTTTACGTCCCTTGAGGATGGGTTTTCCTCCCCAGGTTGAGAAGAGCAGCAATGCTATAAGGAGACCAAAACTATTGAGACCATATTGACCCTAAGAATCTAGGCTAGTGTAGCCAGTGCACCGGCTTACTAGGGGGTAATCTTCCCCATTATGGAATTTACTTAAATTGCATAATTCTTTTAGACTTTCTAATTGGGGATTGTCAGGAGTGAGCATGGACTACTTAAGCTTCTACTGATTAAGCATGGTTGATTTATTGATACACATGGTTGTGATAGTGTGTTAGAGACACTTTATATGCAGGACAAATATTTATAGATATTCATGATGTGATTGTGTGTTAGAGACACTTCTCATGTAGATTGAATGTTTATGGATATGCATGATGTGATTTTGTGTTAGAAATACTTTATATGCAGGACAAATATTTATGGATATGCATGATGTGATTGTGTGTTAGAGACACTTCTCATGTACATTGAATGTTTATGGATATGCATGATGTGATTTTGTATTAGAGACACTTATCATGCAGGGTGGTTGTTTATGAATATGCTTGGATATGTATAGTGTGTTTGAGACACTTATCATGCAGGATGGTTGTTTATAAATATGCGTGGATATGTATAGTGTGTTTGAGACACTGTCATGCAGGATGAATGTTTATAAAGGAGAATGGATATGCATGAATATGTATGATATACTAGAGACACTCTTCATGTAAGATGAATGTTTATGTTATAATGTGATTATTCATGTTATGAATAGTGTGTTTTAGATACTTTCATGCAGGATAATTACTTATGGGTAAATATGGTTCTGATAAGGGAGATTAATTAGAAATGAGATATTATATGATATGTTGATGTGATAAACCATGTTGATTTTTTGTGGTTATTTTATGATTTACCATTTCAGCAATCAAAACCTTACTAAGTTTTATACTCACCCCACGATCTCTGTGTTTTGTTTTGGGGCTGTATGGTGCGACATGCAAACGATCATGTCCCTCTTTATAAGGCACATGTGGATGATGACCAGGTGTAGGCGTGGGAGCCTAGAGACCTTACTATTTTTTCTAATTATTTTTGCTATTTTATTAGAACTTCGTGTTTAGATGACTTTGTCTCATACTCTATTTGATGTTGTGGCTTTAGACATATTTATGACTTTATGACTTAAGCTATATTTGTCGGCTCAGTGTTGTAAGTTTGTGGGTTAAGACTTGAGGACTGTTTCATGGTTAATGTCCATTTCACTTTTACTTAATTCTTTTGCACAAAGATGAAGTGCTACATAACTCCGTGTGTGTGCTACCCATTAGAGGGGTCAAGTCTTTTGCAAGTTGTTACTACATCGCCCCCGTGCGCTTTGACCGTTCCTTGGACCGGGTTTGGTCCGGGCCAGGTGGGTGCTAGGGCGTGACATGAAGTGTTGCACGTCCCTCATTGTCGCTGACACCTTCACTGCCTCTGCCACCTTGTCGATGTAGATACCGCCTCCAACTCCATCCACATCGTATCACATGTAATGCAAAATACATGTACTGTAAACTACAACAAAAATTATGTTGCAGTAACATGTATATTGCTAGTCTAGGCAGCAATGGCTCCAATGGTGGCAAGCCTCCCTCTTTGCAACCTTGTCTCCACCTCAACATCATTATCTCTAATAATCTTTGTCAAAGCTACATATAGTGCAATTTTGTTATATAGATTTATAGTAAATTAAAAATATTCATGCTTACCCAATCGATGAAGGGGGGAGATCCCTTGTCCCCCTCTCTTGTGTTGCATTTGGGTATCAGATACCAAGGACGAGCCGATTAGACTCCCCTGGTCCCTATCGTGACTCTAGAAGGGTGGTGGTCCTCTCTTTTCCCTAGATAGGCGAAGTAGGATTTGCTTCCTCAATCTTCCTTCCCTAGTTGGGCAAGGAAGCAAGAAGAGGATTATCCCCCTTCTTGTTGCCATACTCGGGAAGGGTTCAATCATCCCACCTAGGCACTGTGTTGTTTCATTAGAGATATCAATAAGATGAAGGTTGATCCCCCAATTGGGTAAGGAAAACCCTGTGTCACGACAGACGGTAATAAAATATAGGCAGCTAATGATGGGCTGGGAAGAGGGAAGGAGGCACTGGATATGGGGAAGGAACAAAATGAGGAAAATAAGTTAAAACTTTTTATGGGTTAAAAAAAGTGAAAATTCCCAAAACATACTTTTTGATGTAAGTCAAAGAAGAATTGAACATTTAATTTTTGGGAGATATAAAAAAAATTGACATCCCGAAAGCAACATTTGGTAATAAAATGGCGGTATGTATTTTTATAATTGTTGTGGTGTGCACTTTGTAATGAATATTTGTTGCATGAAAAAAAAGAATAAAATTAGTTTTTAGCTGTTTGTAAAATAAGAAAAAATAAAGATATATTTTTTTATCAACTTGTCTTTATTTTTTTATGCAATTAAATTACTCGGCCACTATTACTTGATTGTCACCATTAGGCATTCGGCATTAGGTACAATTACATCTAATGAGACTGTTAATGTAAGATAGGAGTACCATTTAAAGGATCCCATCTATCTTTCTGACCAAACCCGCCAGAGGTTGAGCATTAATTTTTAGTACCAAACTCAAGCCCTCTAGTAACTCAAAAACGTAAGTCCAACTCGACCCAACTTGGTTTATAACCGCTCAGGACATGAATTCCCTCCGTTTGAAGTTTTGAATTCCAAGAAACTTCATTCCTTAACTATATAGTTTCATCTCCGACTTTCACTCCTTATCCATGACTATCGTGACTTCATTGAAGCACGTTCGAAGAAATTGTCTATTAGCCAAAACAGTGAAACTAACAAAACAATGAAGTTTAATTCTTGCGGAGAAAAGTCCCCAAGCAAGCACTGCACAAAAATCTTAAGGAACCGACGCCTTTGATACATTGGAGGCGTATGTAACATTAAAAAATATTTACATGATAAATTACAAAAGCCTCAATTATAAAAAAATTACTAACAAAAGCTTCAATTACATGAAAGGTTTGGCAGAATATGAAAACAAACAACTCCATGCAAAGTCTTCAAACGTCAGATAGTGGGCGTGATGAAAACTTTCGATGTCCCATGCGAGGAATAGTACTGAGAAACGGTGGTATGACTGGATTCTCCCGGATAGTTGCCGGCAGTATGGGCCTCTCCTGCTCCTCCTTCCGACCGACCATGACTGCGTCCCCAACCATCTTCTCTTCTTCACACTCACGTTTGCAACAGCAGTCTGCCGAACCAGCTTTTTCCTGGCCCATCACAGCCTTCTTCTTCTCTCCATTCTGCTTCTTCTTCCAAAGCCTTGGAACGTGCATGCAAAACAGCAACATCTTTACAACGCACGAAACTGAGAGAGGAAAGTGTAAGTGATCAAATACTGCCGTGCTGCAGAATATATAGAAAGGCATGGGACCAAGACCATGCTAGTTCAGGTCGTCGGATTCCTATTTCGTAGTAATCCTAATACTGCTAGTAGTCTTGGTCTTCAAGTATTTCACTCAAATTAGGAAAGCGAAAGAAACGCAGCTGCTGCGTTTGTGACATGGGGTAGTCGACTTCTACAGCTAAACAGATATTTAACTTCCAAGTGTTTTTGTTACTGATCAAATCTGAACAGTTTAAATTCAAAGACACGGTCCCATGCTAGTTAGGGTCGTCGGCTAGGCCCATCTAGAATAGGCTAGGCCAACTAAAATAATTAATTGATGCAGAACCTAATTAACCAATGATAATATCCTACCTTTTAAACCCAATGCTCTCAAAATTATTTGAAACATTCAGAAACTGATTAGAAAAATGGGTCTCATATAAAAAGGACGGGTTCAACAATTGATTTCACATAACACAAATTCTGGGTTTTCGCACTGCTTTGTTTCTTTTATGTTCAATTACAAATGCATAGAATTTGGGTCTCATTTTACTTTGGAACAAGACAAATAGATTGTTTTAATATTTCGTTCATTGATTTGTAATGTTTTTTAGATACTAATTCTTTCTGCACAAGTTTTGCAATTCTTTCGGCTCTTACCTTCAATAAGTATACAAAATATATAGCTGCAATTTTTATGTGCTATAATACGAATGACTTAACCGAAAGCATTAAATTATTGATAAAATGCCTCTATCACGACCTATTCCTTTATTATGCCCAACATTAAAGTAAAAAACATCTCATTCTTAACCAATAACAAAAAAAAAATTTAAATCACTTACCCCTTACCTTTTTGTAAGCATGTTGTCTCTCAATATATAAAAGTAAGCATTTTTCCTAATTAATTGAGCTGAAGATTAATATTTTCCAAAATCCCCACTATTCTTGCTCTCTTTTTGGTCCAACTTTTACAACAACTTTCAACCTACCTCGACTCTACATGCCACCAAAAATTATCTCAATTGGTGGTTGTGATCTTTGTTGCTAAGTAGCACTCTAGCAAGTACATTCACTCATAGCCAAGAAGATATGATCTTTACAGCACTAAGCTTTAACCTTCTTCCATAATGTGAGTTTATGATTTTCACAAATCTACATATTCTAGTATCCAATCGATATTATGTTCACAACTTCATTATGAGTTGTAAGAGCTTTCGGTCATTGGAGAAGAAGATTGCTTTCACCATTATGATATTCACATAGAGGTTGAAATGATTATAACATGTGTAAAATGCAGACGGGGGCAAGCGTAATAGACACTAATCTTATTGAAGCTACTACACATACACTCTTGTGTAGGTCTCACTTTATTGGGATTCTATCATATGAGGATTGTTAAGACTAGTAATTTAGGAAGATTGTCTTGCCATATTTCAATTATGTAATAAGGACAAATACTTTTACATGGACAAAAATAAGCTTCATCTATTTCCTTCAAATTACTACTAATCCTCCTCATAAACTGTGGGATTAAGTGACAAAGTATGGGTATGTGACTACCATTACTAACCTTGGGTCCAAAAATCTTGGATTAAATTTTTTCTTCCTTAGAGGAGAAAACATCATTTGTGCACGAGAGTTGTAGTGTTCCTCTATGCTCTATAGAGCTTTAAAACTTTGTTGCGCGTAGGTCAGAACGAAACTTATATTTATAACTAATTTGAATCAAACCAACGTTGTCGTGTTATTAGTTGTCTACATATGTATTGGATAATATTGTGATTTTATTCCAATACGATTAGATGCAAACGGTGTTCTACTTAACAACTAATACATACATCTGACAATATAAAATCATATAATTCATAATACTTATAATTCGGTAAAATATTCAAACTCATACAAAAATCTCATAAATCATCAAAGTCAGACAGAAGCTAATAAATGACCAGAATCAGATATCTTGCTCTATCATAAAATAGAGTAAAACACATCAGAGCATATTAGTTCATATCAAATCACATCATATTTTATTAGAATGCATTAGATTAAAGCAAATCGGATCATAACAAATCGAAACATATTAGATCAAAATAGATTGATTAAGAGCAAAGGAGATTAGAACATATAGAATTAGAGAAAAACATATAAGTTATTTAGTATCTTAAGTTAACTACTTTATATACACATGTATTTATTTAAATATGTATTAAAATCAGAATGCTTGAAATGCTTACTTACCTGATGTTTCTTCAAGTAGTGGCATTTGGTGTTGCTCATTCCTTCAGGGCATTGTCTCCTTTAGGTCCAGAGACATTTGACAGAGCCTCCTCTTGCTCTAGGAAAGTTTTTTTCATTTCTCACGTTCATTGATTCGCTAATTATACTAGTTTTTAGCACTATCCAAATAGGAAATTTTTACTCACAAAAATGAGACCCACTAAAATGGGTCTCATTTTACTTTCTAACAAGGCGAATAGATTGTCTTAATATTTTGCTCAAAATTCATTGATTTGTAATCTTTTTTAGATATGTATTCTTTCTACACAAGTTTTGCATTTCTTTCGTCTCTTACCTTAAATAAGTATACAAAATATATAGCTGCAATTTTTATGTGCCACAATTCAAATGACTTGATCCAAAGCATTAAATTGTTAATAAAATGCCTCTATCACGACCTATTGCTTTATTATCCCAACATTAAAGGAAAAAATATCTCATTCTAAACCAATAACAAGATTTTTTGTATCACTTACCCCTTCCCTTTTTGTACGCATGTTGTCTCTCAATATATAAAAGTAAGCATGTTCCCTGATTAGTGAACTGAAGATTAATATTTTTCAAAATCCCCAATATTCTTGCTCTTTTTTGGTCCAACTTTTACACCAACTTTCATTCTACCTCGACTCCACATGTCACCAAAAATTATCCCAAACGGTGCTTGTGAACTTGTCGCTAAGGGCCACTCAAGCAATGACATCCTCTCATAGCCTAGAAGATACGATCTCTACAACACTAAGCTTTAACCTTCTTCCATAATGTGAGTTTAAGATTTCCACAAATCTACATATTCCAATATCCAATAGGTATTATGTTCATAACTTCCTTATGAGTTGTATGAGCTTTCGATCATTGGATAAGAAGATTGCTTTCATCATTATGATATTCGCATAGAGGTTGAAATGATTATCACATGTGCAAAATGCAGACAAGGGCAAGCGTAGTAGACTCTACTCCTATTAAAGCTACTACACATACACTCTTGTGTAGGTCGCACTTTATTGGGATTTTATCATTTGAGGATTGTTAAGAGTAGTAATTTAGGAAAATCTTCTCGCCGTATTTCAATTATGTAATAAGGACAAACACTTTTACATGCACAAAAATAACCTTCACCTCCTTCAAATTATTACTAATCCACCTCATAAACTATGGGACTAAGTGACAAAGTACGGTTATGTGACTACCGTTAATGACCTTGGGTCCAAAAATATTGGATTAAATTTTTTTTCTTCTTTAAAGGAGAAAACATCATTTGCGCACAAGAGCTGTAGCGTTCCTCTATGCACTATGGAGCTTTAAAACTTTGTTGCTCGTAGGTCAAAACCAAGTATATATTTATAACTAATTTTGATCGGGCTAACGTTGTCTTGCTATTGCTTGCCTACGTATGCATTGGATAATATCTACGATGTAATTCTAATACGATAAGATCTGAACATAGTTCTACCTCATGGTTAATACATACATTAGGAAATATAAAATCATATAATTCATAATACTTATAAATCCGAGAAAACATTCAGAGTCATATAAAAATCTCATAAATCATCGAAGTGAGACAGAAGCCAATAAATCATTAGAATAAGATCTCTTGCTCCATCACAAAATAGAGCAAAACACATAAAAGTATATTAGATCATATCATATCACATCAGATTTTATGAGAACGTATTATATTAGAGCAAATTAGATCATAATAGATCGGAACATATCAGATCAAAATAGATTAAATCAAAGCAAAGGAGATTAGAACGCATCGAAACAGAGCAAAGCATATAGCTTATTTAGCATCATAAGTTAACTACTTAAGATACACATGTATTTAATTAAATAGTAATGGCATTTGGCATTGCTCATTCCTTCAGGGCATTCTCCCATTCAGGTCTAATGTCATCGGACAGAGCCTCCTCTTTCTCTAGGAAAGTTTATTTCATTTCACAAGCGACAAATGAAACCTCCACTTATCCGGAGACATTTCACTATTTGTTCACCCAAAGGTGGCAGACATAACCTCCCCTTACCTGGGACATCTCTCTCTTTATACACCTGGAGGTTGTAGACAGAACCTCCCCTTACCCGGGATGTTTTTCTGTTGACAGTCCGATGGCAAAAGACAAAGTCTCCTCTTTCCTCAGGATGATTTCCCCCTCTAAAGTACCAAACTTAAGGAATTGACTCTTCCATTTTGTAGAACACCATCCATTTAGTCAATAACGCCTTTTGAACGGACTAAGTGGAACTTAGAATGACCCAAATTTGGTGGCACCGCGAGTGGCACCCACACATCATGTGCATAATGTCTGTGATTGACGCATGTGCTATGTGCATGGTCTGCCCCAACATGCTCTGGGCCATGCATCACACACCACTTTTTTTTATATCTTCAAATGCCCATATATTTCTACCCTAGACTTAGATTTGCGCACTCTTAGTACCATTGAGCTACTCTTTACGATCCCTACAAAATTAGACTGCTCAAAATAAGTTATCCCACTTTTCTTAAGTAGGTTTCACCCATGAGATACACTTCACGAGGTTGTTACTTTTACTCTTGACCCCCGTTCTTACATTCATTGATTTGTTACACTCGTTTCTTCGAGCTCTATCCAAATAGGATAGTTTCACTCATATATTTTGACTAATCTTTTTCAAAAAATAATTATTATTCTCAATCTCTCATGTTTAACGAAATCAATAAATAGGGTATCACATTCTTCCCCCTTTAAACGAATTGCGTCCTCACAATTCGCCCAAAACAATCTTCAAATCAATTTTATATCAAAACATATATAAGAACTAAATAAATAATTTGTAAAAAAAATCCATTATTTAATTTAAAATTATATAAATCATCTATACATGAAATTCTATATTTAATTCAGAATAGGATAAATCATTGTTCAAAAATTTGATATGCCATTCAGAATTAGACATATTGTTCTTCCAAAATTTAATAAATTATTTATTCAAAGAGTCGTGATATATAACAGCTTACTTCTGCACTTATGTAGCGATGGAAGTTAAAAGGATATGAGTTTTTCCATGATGCTCCACACCAAAAAACTATTGAGAAGGTTGATAGCTTTTGGGCCCTATGCCATATAACTATCCAAAATGTTGATAGCTTTTGGGCTCTATACTAAATAACTATCTATAAATTTGATACCTTTTGGGATTAAGGCCTTACCACCTTCTTTGTATAAGAGTCATGTGGATCATATGGGTCTTATTAGCTTATCATATATTTGATTTAGCTTTCATGCTTCTGGATATTTTAATTTAACATACTAGTTAAATTTTCTTTTCTCGTGCTGTCTCATTTTATGTGCACTTGAGTATGAGAAAATGTTTGAAAAATGAGTGGGTGCATGCCTTCACTTATATTTATGTCTTTGGCATATATAGCACTCAAACAGAGTGGATTACTTGCATGGTGATACATAGAAAGAAATGTTCTCATATGAGGACATAACCGCCATGATTCGTGCAATCATGAAATTTTGTTTGAGTATAAAGTTGCCACATCAAGTTCAATGACTATTATTTTTTCCAAATGACATGCACATTCAAAGGTTATTTCAAAATTTCCCATTACCCACTGGTCATTTTATATATGTAGTTGCACAATTATTTTTAAGATGAGGTTATAGAATGGATGATTCCTTACTTGAAAGTGATCAGATAAAAATTATTTACTTGTGTCAAGTATATGTGGTTGTTTTTTTTGAAATAGTTATGTGTTTTTAATAGAAGGTTATTTTTAGAATTTTAGTTTTCTTGTTTTTTTATTTCTTTTCTTAGGTTTAGACGTTTGTGACTATCATTACTGCAAACCCTCACGAGACACTACTCGTCCAACTAGGTACACCTAGAGGTTTAAAGGCTTGATGCATAAGCTAAATGCAATCGTGATTCCCTACGAAAGTGACATTTATTTATTTTTCTATAACAGTTGTTTTGTTTTGCTCGAGGATGAGCAAAATATAGGTTTAATTGTATTTGATAAGTATGAAATATATATATCTATTTTATATGCCTTTTTACCTTGTTTGGTAGTATAGATTAGGTTAATTAATAGTTAGTTATGGTTTATTTATATTAAGATAGATATTCATATTTTAGTTTAATTATTAATTAATTTGGGAGTTATTAGTAGTTTAGGCATGTATTTGAATCAAGTTGGGATATTAATTATATTCGATATATCTAAAATGTGAAATTTTATGTTTTATAGGTAAGGTGTGTTTATCGAGGCCCTTGGACGATGTTTGGAAATATTCAAAACATTCTTGACACAGTTTAAAATGATTTGGACAACTTTTTAGAGTTATAAACTAGTTGGAGACTAACATAGACATGAAAGAAAAAACTTAATGAACGGAGTAGGATACTAGATAGGAATAAGGACTGTCCATGGAACAGGCTTAGCTTCCTAAATAGAAACTGGACAAGAAATTGAATATAACTGTCCTAATTTCAGAAATAGTATAGCCGTTCAAACGAGCATGCAGGGCGATCAAATAGGATAAAGTTCTGTGTGCCTATATAAAGACATATTTGACTCGAAATTGAAGGATTTAAGTAGATTTTCAGAAGAAAAGAAGGGAGAAGAAGATTAATGATTATTCAAATCTTTCAATGGAGATTCAAGAGTTTTCTTCTACAATAGAAGGCTAGATTTTTCTTTTAGTTAGGAGTTGATGAAATTATAGATAAGTTTCCATTTCTTTTTCTTTTTAATTTAGATATTAGTTGTGAATAATGACAGTTGTATGATAAGGATTTCCTTTTGAATGGAAGAGCTTATGTTTATTCAATTCTATGTTAATTTATTGTCTTGTAGATGATAGATTAATATGATTTTGATATTTACATTAATTCTAATTTATGTGATTTAAATGAGATGGTCATGAAATAGTTTTAATGTTCATATAATTAATGAATTGGATGAGTTATACAAAGATTAGACAAGTCATTCCTTGTAGGACCTTGTGTTCCGATTACGCTTAACCCAAGAGGGTTAGGGGTAATTATGTAATTTTAGTTAAAATTTAAGGAGATTTAAGGGATAAAACTCCCGTGTCTGGTTAGAGCTCGAAGTAATGAACGTAACGAATTAAAGAACACATGAATCAGAGGTCGGGAACAAAAGTTGTGACCTCGGGAAATGTGCCATATGGGCGGGACCCACTTTCAAAGTTCGAGATAACGTACCCATGTGGGGTCTAGTTTTGAAGGGCTCATCGACACGAGTCCATCGGTACCAAGATCGTACAATTCCGACTTCGGGATAAAAAGTTATCACAATTTGAAGTTGGAATTGTATTTGATTAAAATAAGAATAAAATATTATTATTAAATTTAGAAACGGACAAAATAGCTGGCGTCATTGCTAACGCCACAGCTGAAGCTGAGCCAAGCCGCGGCTGAAGCAGCGGCTGGCGAGCCGCACCGCGCCGCGCGGTACGACGCGCTCGCGACGCACGTCGGACACGCGGCGGGTCCGTGCGAACGCGCGCGCCAGCGCGGACGAACGCGCGGTAGCGCCGCGTGAACGCGTGCACCACGCATGTACCAAGCGCGGCGGTGTCACATTTTTGGCAAATCGAGACACGACATGTGTCGTGCGCACTTGGGCGCGCACGTCGTCGGCTCGCAGGGGTTCTTCTATAAATACCAGATTCATTTCAGTTTTCCAGAGTACTTTCTGGAGTCATTCTGTATCCGTTTCCTTCCGGTCAAAATGCGTTGTTAGCTAAATCGAGGGTGTTCTACACAATGGATGCGTCAATTCTTCGAGTTAGCAACCCTATATAGGGGAAATATCCCGGGGCAAGGGGAGGTTCTGTCTGCCGCCTACGGGCGCGGAAAGGGAAAGTGTCTCCGGGCAAGGGGAGGTTCTGTCCGCCGCCTACGGGCGCAGAAAGGGAAAGTGTCTCCGGGTAAGGGGAGGTTCTGTCTGCCGCCTACGGGCATGAAAAGAGAAAAGTGTCTCCGGGTAAGGGGAGGTTCTGTCCGCTGCCTATGGGCACGGAAAGGGAAAATGTCTCCGGCTAAGGGGAGGTTATGTCCGCCGCCTATGCGCGCAGAAAGAGAAAAGTGTCTTCGGGCAAGGGGAGGTTCTGTCTGCCGCCTATGAGCACGGAAGGGGAAAGTGTCTCCGGGTAAGGGGAGGTTCTGTCCGCCGCCTACGGGCGCGGAAAGGGAAAAGTGTCTCCAGGTAAAGGGAGGTTTTGTCCGCCACCTACGGATCAGAAAGGGAGGACGCCCTGAGGAAACGAGCAACTCCGAACATCGCTACTTCCGAAATTGCAGGGGTGTACGCTTTTCTGACCCTCTATTATAATATAATTTATATGAATGCACATCTTAATTAGTAATATACTAATTAAGATATATGATTTACTAATCTGATATATGCCTATATGTTCTTATTTAATCTACTTTGATTTATTTTGCTGTGACTTGACATACTCCGGTCTGATATGACCAGTATGGTTGGATGAAATCTGATGGGATCTGATATGATCCAACATGCTCTGTAGTTTGTTCTACTCCGCTCTATGATAGAGTGGGATGTGTGTTTGGTTAGTATTATGCTCACCTATGTGAGATGTGTATCTTACTGATTTATTGGCTTTTGTTTGATTCCGACGATTTATAAGATTTCCGTTTGATTCCGAATAATTATTCGGATATAAATATATACGTATTTTAACTATATGATTTTGTGATGCCTGATGCATGTAGTAGCCATTAGGCAGAACTACGTCCGGATCCGATCGTATTGGAATAACGTCAGAGATGGTATCCAATATGTATGTAGGCAACCAATGATAAAATAACGTTAGCCCGATCCAAATTAGTTATAAAATTAGGTTTGTTTTGATCTATGCGCAACGAAGCACTAATGCTCGTAGTGCGTAGAAGTATGTTATGACTCTCGCACTCAGAGTCTGCAGCTCCTAGTCCATCGGTTTTAATTTTTCCGCTGATTTTATGAACTCCGATAGTGTCTTCCGAGCTGACATCCCGGTTCGGGTCGGGTTTTGCGGGCCGGGGCGTTACATTCCTATAGTTAGTTTAGTGTAGATGATTCGTGCTATTGTCGAAGATAGTTCATGTCATGGATTTAATGAATGATTCTTTCTAAAGTAATTCTAGCTTGTAGCTGAGAATACTTGTTATATTCATACTAGATTTAAATTAAAGGTTAAGAAATTGTTATAGTTCTATAGTGGATTCAATTTCCTAAGTAATGTTTATCATATTGATCTCTTCATTTTAATTTAGTTGATTACTTCCTTTGCATAATTAAAGTTTGAGTTCTTTTAATTTTTAATGACCAAATTCCTCCGTTATATTTAGTAATAATTCACCCTTCCCTGAGGTTCGACAACCCTTAAATACTTATTATAGTATAATTACCTTGTACACTTGCAAAGAGTTTAATTATGAACAATCAGCAGCATTTATTTCTAAACGTCACTGTTAAACAAAAAAGAGAGTGGGGCCAAGGGAAAAAGAGCGGGAGAGAGAAGAGAGAAAAAAAGAGACAGAAGAGAGAGAGGTGAAAGAGAAGAGAGAAAAAAAGAGACAGAAGAGAGAGAGGTGAAAGAGAAGAGAGAGAAGTGAGAGACCGAGAAAGAGAAAGATAAATAGAAAGAGAGGACGGAGTGAAGATGAAGAGAGTGAGAGGAGAGAGAGGAGGTAGAGAGAAAAGAGAAGAGAGAGTTGTGGGGTATTAGCAACACATACTCCTTCGCGTCACTAGTATCTTTTATTTCAATTAATTTTTTTTAAATAAATAAAAAATAAAAAATCTAAATAAATCAAAATCAAATTCCTCCCATCGCTTTCGTTTCTCTCTATCCGCCCTCTCTCACTCTTCTCTCTCACCCATCTCTCTCCTCTCTCTCTACTCTCCTCTCTTCTCTCACTCTCTCTTCTCTTTCCACTCCTTCTGCTCTCTCTCCTCTCTATCTTCTCTCTCTACTCTCTCTTCTCTCTCTAGCCTCTCCCTCTGCTCTCTCTTCTCCTCCTCCCTCTCTTTCTTCTTTCTCTCTCTCCCCGCTCCTCTCCCTCTCTCCTCTCCCTCTCTTCTCTCCCTATCTCTATCTCTTCTCTCTCTCCCTCTCGTCTCTCTCTCACGAGCATCAACGGGAGCCCCGGCTCTGAAGAAGAGAGGTGAGAGAGTAGGGGAATTTAATTTTATCTTTTTAGAATTTTTTTATTATATATTATATTTCAAAATTAAAAAAATAAAATTAAAGGTATTAGCGATGTATAGGAATATGCGTCACTAATAAACTAGGTATTTACGACGCATAAGCATATTCATCGCTAATACCTATGGTATTAGCAACACATATTCTTGAGTGTCACTAATACATTTTATTTTAATTCTTTTTATTAGTTTTTAAAGGTAATATAATAAAATTTTAAAAAAACAAACTTAAATTTCTCTCTCTCTTCCCTCTCTTTCTTCTCTCTCTTCTCTCTCCTCTCTATCTTCTCTCTCTACTCTCCCCCTTCTCACTCTTTCTCCTCTCCCTCTGCTCTCTGTCTCCTCCTCCCCCCTCTCTCTCTTCATTTTCTATCTCTCTCCCTGCTCCTTTCCCTCCTCTCTCTCATGAGCATTAGTGGGAGCTTTGCTCTGAAGAAGAGAAGTGAGAAAGTAGGATTATTTTATTTTATTTTTTTGAATTTTTTATATTATATATTTTATTTTAAAATTAATAAAAAATAAAATAAAATTAAAGATATTAGCGACGGATAAGAATATGCATCACTAATAAACTTGGTATTTGCGATGCATAAGCATATGTGTCACTGATACCTATGTTATTAGTGACGCATTTGGCTAGGTTAATACATATTCCTATGCATCGATACTACCTTTTAATTTATTTATATTAATTTTAAAATATAATATATAATAAATATTTTAAAAAATCTAAATTAAAATCTTCTCTCTTTCACTCCTCTCTTTTCTCTATATGCTCTCTCTCTCTCTTATTTCTCTCTCTTCTCTCTCTCTTCTCTTACTCATTCTGGTCTCTCTGAGCGAGCTCCTACTTCACAATAGTATAGGCAAACTTGTATTGTGAGAAGGGAGATGAGCTGTCTTGTGAAACATATGACTTCAGTGGTCGGGATGTAGTAGGAGTTGGAACAATGACTTGAGTAGAAGATGTAATCTTTAACCTCTAGACTGCATCCATGGAATGAAATAAATTACCTAGAACAATAAACATACTTATTTGGTTTCGCTTGTGGGTAGTGGATGCAAATGCTTGGATTTGCATACAAGAATATGAAATAGGGCAATTAAAAGAAGAAGAAGAATTATGGTAATATAAACTATGGAAAGAGGGGCTACAAGATGCATTTTAGATGGCAGTCAACATTAGAACAAGAAGTTATTATATTGAGTTCGTGCATAGAAGTGTTGAGGGGGTTATCTCCAAGGCCAAAACAGTTGTTGGTATTGTGATAACATTTTGGGCAGTAAAAGCAACATTGGAGCCTGACGAATAGGTCTTTAGACTAAACAATTCTGAGCAACATCACTAGGGCACAGGGAAAAGATAATAATAGATTTTCCCTTATCCAGCTTGGGTGACACAAAAGAAGGAGAGGATCTCCATCGGTTCATTAATCACAATATCAAAGGCTTTCCATAATGGAGGAAACCCAGGAGGGGGGAAAGAAGGTCGAACATTGGACTTACTAATACTGGCAGCTAGTGTAGCAAGGAAGCCACATCCCAGGTGACTTGAACAAGTGAATCTAAACAGGGAATGGACCGGATCTGTAGGACCTCGTGTTCCGGTTACACTTAACCCAAAAGGGTTAGGGGTAATTATATAATTTTAGTTAAATTTTAAGGGGCTTCAAGCAATGAAATTCTTGTATCTATTTAGAGCTCGACTTAACGAACATAACAAATCGAAGAACACGTGAATCAGAGGTCGGGAACAAAAGTTACGACCTCGGAAAGTGTGCCATATGGGCGGGACCCACTTTGAAAGTACGAGGAAACCCACCCATGTGGGGTCTAGTTTTGAAGGGCTCATCGATACGAGTCCATTGGTACTAAGAACGTGCAATTCCAACTTCGGGATAAAAAGTTATCGCATTTTGAAGTTGGAATTGTATTTTAATGAAATAATAAAAAAAATATTCATAAAAAACGAAATGGCTGACTTCAGCAGGCCAAGCCGAGCCGAGCCGAGCCGGAGATGGAGTTGAGCCACTGCGCCATCAAGCCGCCGCGCCGCAGAAACGGCGCGCGATCGCGATCGTCTGCACGATCGCAGTCGTCCGCGCGATTGCGCGGTGGACTGCGCGACATGCGCAGGACGCGCGCATCGCGCGTTAGACGCGTGGCACAGCCGAACGCACTGCACGCAGCGTGGTGATGCGCGCGTCGGCGCGCACCGACCATCATGGTGGCCCAATCAAAATGCGCCATGTGGCGCGAGCGCATGCGCACGTCTTTCTTCTTCCCTTGTACGCTCGCACGCCAATCTCTTATAAATAGTTCATTTCTGTTCATTTTTCAGGAAAAAAAACTTTTTGGAGTCATTCTGTATCCGTTTTCTTCCATTCAAAAAGCGTTCTTAGCTAAATCGAGGGAATTCTACACAATGGCAGCGTCAATTCTTCGAGTTAGCAACCCTATATAGGGAAAGTGTCTCCGGCTAAGGGGACGTTCTGTCCGCCGCCTACGTGCACGGAAAGGGAAAAGTGTCTCCGGGTAAGGGGAGGTTCTGTCCGCCGCCTACGGGCACGGAAAGGGAAAAATGTCTCCGGGTAAGGGGAGGTTCTGTCCGCCGCCTATGGGTGCGTAAAGGGAAAAGTGTCTCTGGGTAAGGGGAGGTTCTGTCCGCCGCCTACGGGCGTGTAAAGGGAAAAGTGTCTCCGGGTAAGGGGAGGTTCTGTCTGCCACCTACGGGCACGGAAAGGGAAAAGTGTCTCCGGGTAAGGGGAGGTTCTGTCCGCCGCCTACGAGCGCGGAAAGGGAAAAGTGTCTCCGGGTAAGGGGAGGTTCTGTCCGCCGCCTACAGGCGGGGAAAGATAAAGTGTTCCGAAGCTAGAGGAGGTTTTGTCCGCCATCTCCAGATCAGAAACGGAGGATGCCCTGAGGAAACAAGCAACTTCGAACATCGCTACTTTCGGAACCGCAGGGGTGTACGCTTTTCTGACTTTATAATTTGATATGATTTATGTGCATGCATATCTTAATTAGTAATATACTAATTAATATATATATATATATATAAATATATATATATATATATATATATATATATATATATATATATATATATATATATATATATATATATATATATATATAATTTGCTACGATCTGATATATGCTTATATGTTCCTATTCGATCTACTTTGATATATTTTGTTGTGATCTGAATTACTCGGAAGTGCTTTATTGTGATTTGGCATACTCCAATCTGATATGATCTAATACGATCCAACATACTCTGTATTGTGTTCTGCTCCGCTCTATAATAGAGTGGAATGTGTGATTACGTCTACTCACTTATGTGAGATATGTATTTTACTGATTTATTGGCTTCCATTTAACTTCGACAATTTATAAGATTTCCGTCTGATTCTGAATAATTATTCGGATATAAATATATACGTACTTTAACATATATGATTTTGTGATGCCTGATGCATGTATTAGCCATTAGGCAAAACTACATCCGGATCCAATCGTATTGGAATAACATCAGAGATGGTATCCAATATGTATGTAGGCAACCAACGATAAATAACGTTGGCCCGGTCCAAATTAGTTATAAAATTAGGTTTGTTTTGATCTACGCGCTACGGAACATTATAGTTTCGTAGCATGTAGAAACATGTTCTGACTCTCGCACACAGAGTCTGCAGCTCCTAGTTCGTCGGTTTTAATTTTTCCGCTGATTTTATTAACTCCGATTCTGTCTTCCGAACCAATCCCTGGTCCGGGTCAGGTTTACCGGGCTGAGGCGTTACAGGATCGGGCAAGTCATATTTAATGAGGCACTAAATGTAGTCGGTTGAGTGGACTGGCAATGTAGATTTGATCTAGAGGAGGTTGCCTGCAGCATTGAATGTTCAAAAGATAATACACACTAATAGAAACCAAACATGAGAACATAGAGTAGAGGCCATGAAAGATTTGCCTAAAGAGTGAACCGAATACAAGGCAAAAATTGGACGAAACGTTTTTAGAATTAGACCTCACAATCAGCTAAAATACAAATTTAGGCCAGGTAAATTGATTTTGCACAATTAGACTTACGCACATTCGACTTTCCCACATGCGCACTCGAATTGCCGATAATACCCTTAAGGTATTCTAAATGAAAAGTTATGACCCTACTTTTCCGTTAGCATCCCAAATTCAGAATTGGTTTTCCCTCCGGCACTCTCGACTGTTTCTAGATTTCCACTTCCTGTCGGCAACCCCTCATCCAGCCGTATTTCCCCTCCGTCACCTTCTTCTCCTCCGGTATCGCTCCTTCAATCACATTTTTTGCATTTGAAAGTTCCAATTTATCCATTCTTCACTCTCGACCCATCTCGGCTTTTATCTATCCTACGACGATAACTCATTCGGCAGAACCGCTCCCCCCCCCCCCCCCCGACAACCATACCAGCCAAGCCTTCTTCTCCTATGGCATCTGTCATCCAGTAGAACTCTTGACGCAAAGAAAGTTCCTATTTTTTTCCGTCATTCGCTCTCCACTTCGGCGATCTCTCATGTCGGTAGTCATTTCCCAAGCGGAGACATCTATTGCACCACCTTCTCCCCCTCTGGAAAGTAACAATACTAATTAGGTGTCTTCCCACTATCCCTCTTATCCAGCTGGCTGCTTCCCGAATTTCTGTGTTTGGCCCTATTCTCCATTTTGCATCTTCCCTTGGCCCTCTGACCAATCTCCCCAGCAATTGATCAATGGTAGAAGATATAAATGGCATGGTAAGATCCTACATCATTGGTTCATTAATTGAAGAATCAAATATCTTGTTTCGGTGTATTATATGGTTTGGTTTGAAATTTTATGATATGGTGTGATGAAATGCTCGGTAGATCTTAATGGAAGTTAAATGAGCAATTTCATAATAGATGTGTAAATTGGAAGTATGAACTACTATGATTGGTTAATTTGATGCAGTAAGATAAGTTTGATTTAAATATTTGAAGGATGTTATCTGATTATAAAAAATGAAAAGGAAATCTCTGAAGATAGAAATATTGTAAGTAGGCTAAGGAAGAAAAATATAGCTGATTAGTTTAGTTTGACCCATGGTCTGTCATATGTGATATGATGAATACAAAGGAGGAGACCATAGAAGCAATTTTGTATACTTTAGACGAAGTTAACTGATAGGACCTTACTGTTGACTTGCAGATTATAGGTGGTTATTTAAAGTACATTGTGTGGTCATTAAATTTGATATAGTTTGGTATATATATGGGTAGATTGATCTTGTCAAATGTAGATTGTGTGTTTGGTGCTTAGTTTGCATGCGTGGCTTTGGAGTACTATAGAAGCATGAGCCGTAATGATTTGATGATCGAAATTTTGTTGGTAGGCTAAGTCTGGAAAATAATACTCATTAGTTTATTTTGAACAATTCTCTGTGATCTGTGATATGATGAATACCAAGGGGAGAACATATAAGCAAGTATATATGCTATAGACCAAGTTAATTGATAGGGCCTAACTGTTGACTAATAGATTTTAGGTTGGTTTTTTAGGCAAAGTACATTGTCTGGGCATTAGATTTGATATAGTTAAGTCTATATATGGGTAGATTATTAAGAGTGTATGTCAGTGATCTCGTCAAATGTAGCTTGTGTCTTTGGTGATTAGTTTGCATGCATGGATTTTAAGGAATGCAAATGCATGGGCCGTAATGCTTTGAGGATCGAAATTTTGTTGGTAGTCTATGTTAGGAAAATAATGCTCATTAGTTTATTTTGAACCATTCTCTCTGATATGAGATATGATCAAGTGTTAGATTTGATCAAGTGTGGTTTAAATATGGGCAGATTTGACTGTTAGATTTGAGGTTGTATTTTTTGTTGACTAATAGTACATTGTGTGGTAAGTAGATTTGATCAAGTGTGATTTACATATGGGTAGATAAATATTGTTTTTAGAGTGTAAGTTATATTGTCTAACTTATATTGTGTGTTTGGTGCTAAGTGTGCATGCATTTGATATAGTACACATTGTGTTTGTGTGATGCACAATACGTGCTGGTTACATAAATATTTGCCTATAGGGTGGGAGCATAAGTTGGACCAACGGTTTTTTTTGTTGGCTAATGATGTGGAGGAGTTCGATTCCTATCCTTTAGGTAACATTGCATATTGGGACACCCTCCATGACTTAGAGGAAGTAAGGAAGGCCCTAACCAAAACCACTTACATTGTGCACAGATTTGTACCAGCACTGTTGGTACGTTGTTTGGGTAGTTTGATTGAGGATTTAATGTAATATGCTGCCTATGATAATATGACATTTATTTAATGATTTGAACATGCAGGTTTGGGCTATGGAAAGGATTCCTCTGCTGGGTGACTTGTGTGCCAGACGTGTACAAGATGTTTTTCCAAGATTGCTGAATTAGGCTAACTATAAGAAGCCCAGTTATGATGCAATTGACAAAGTTATTTTTAGAGGGGAGAAGGTAATATATTATCATTTGTCTTCTTACTATGACTTCAAATTTGCGAACCACATATATGATGACTTATATTAAAAATATTTTGGTTTTTAGGTGTTGGTGTTTAGGCGCTTGGAGTTGATTCGGGTTAGTTTGCCTCTATTACATCCACCCCACTATTTATAGGAGTAGAAGAGGTTTCTTCAAAGAGGAAAGTCAAATCATATCTCTAGATTGCATCCTGATTGATTGCCTGATTGGTTGCTTCTTTGGAAATGATTATATTCTAAATCAATTAAATAAATCAATGATTTATTTAGCAAATGAGTATATTTGAATCTTCCTTTAGTTATCCAATCAACCTCATTGTCTTTCCTTATGTGTATCAATCACAACCAATTAAAATATTATTCATGTGCTTGCCTCGGGTTAGTTTACTAGCTGTCCGTTTGAATGCTGGATTTGACCCATATATATTCGGAATTATGAATTTATTCCTGAAATAAATATTGTAGCAACAGAAGTCTTCTTTCCTATGCCACCAGAATCGTATCAATTCAAATCATATATAGAAAGATATGGTCAAAATACTAAGGCTCTGTCAATCTGTCAGAATCAGCTTCTTTCCTAATTTAGTTCTTTTATTGCAAATCTCAAATCCAACGAGTCCACAAGGTTGTGTTCGACCATTCCATGCATGTTTAGACCATTAGGAGCCCATTCTTGACTTTTAAATAACTTTGGGTAGTTGGGCTTCACTTACTCTTCCAGTTGGATCCTGTTGAAGCCTGGTTAGACATGTAAACTCAATTAAGGTCCAACTAACCTATTCAAAATATAAATAGCCTAAATAAGAAATGAATTAACACAAAATATGATTGTAATTCAAAATGTGAGAACATATAATTGAACATTATTTCAGTGCATCACCAATTGGAATGGATGAAGGACACATTAATCAAGCTTGTTGGCACAATTGACCTCATTCAGCTAAAGGTGGCTACAGTCGACCGTTTGGAGGCCATGGTAGACAAATTGTCTCAGGATGTTTTATCTTTGTTGTCAAGGAATGGGAGGTCAGCAGACCCATTTGAGGTTAGATACAATATAATAAAGATTATGACTTCTTACTACTGTTAAGTTTTATTATTCTTTTAATTCCACAATAATCATACTAATATTTACAATAATGAATAATGACTAGGAAGGGATGGATATTGGAGATGCTTGTGTTGATGAAGATGAAGCCTAGCAAAACCCCTTCAATGAATCTTGCTGGTAGGTTAGGCTATACAAACTTTTGTCATATGATGGACATGTATTTCTTGGCACTATGTTATACTTTTAAAAATGACATACTTCATACTTTGCTATCTTAATTGTCCCACATTGTCCTAATAATGTTATATTTTTATTTACACTTCTACTCATATGTGCATGTCTACATAGGAAATTGTCGCAGAGGAAGTTCACCCTGAAGAGGGTGCAACTGGTGTGCATGGTTGGGAGGCAGGGGTCAACATTGGGAGTGATGCCCAAAAGTCAAGGAGGTTGTGTACCCCGATGTCCACGGTAGGAAGAGGACTGCCAGCATGTATGTAAGGACCCCTTATATGGCTCCAAGGAGAAGCAAGAGGAGAACGGTGAGGGGCCCAAGTGATTTTCAAGAGCAAGATACTTCTGGCGAGCCCTTAAATGAAGACGATGTTTACTGCGAAGGAGAAGAAGATTGGTAGGCTAATATTGAAATGGTGAACCAAATACTGGATCAGATTGAAGATGGAGGAGATTTAGTTACTGCCATCCCACCTACGAGACAAACTCTAGCTGGCCAAGAAGTCCACAGAAGCAAGATATGTGGACTCATTGCACTCTCAGAGATAGCCTTGCTAGAGTTGGCATGTCCTAAACCCCATGCCTTAACAAAGGAAGAGGATAAAACCCTTCAAAAGAGCCTCTAGAAGGGTTAGAAATCTAAGTGAGTGCATATTATAGGTTTAGGTTTGATAGACATTTCATTTCATAGTGATCAATTTTATTTAGATTAATATGTGTTCACATCATGGCATTCATAATTGATTAGCCGCCTGACAATTGGTGGAATCCAGCTGATTTCAGAGTTTATACGATCCATTATGCAATCACATAGGTGGCTTTGGGACAATGTATGTGTAAATTTGAGTTGTATTATTAGTTGGTCCTATTGTAAACAATTGTATTTATTCAATTTTTATAGATATTGAATACTCTACTCATTCGGTATCTGCTTACCCTGGTGGAGCATATTGATGTGTATGTGATGGCGTTGCTGAAGAAGGCACTTGGAAACCCAACTACTAAGCAAGCCTTCCATCTTGTCCATTTTATTGTAAGGCTTAATTTGTTTTAAAATTTAAATTGAGTTGACAACTGCCAACTACTTGACTGACATCTATTTCTAATTCAATAGGATCTTATGAGGATGGATGCTTCTCCACTCCTCAGCCTATACACATTGATGAAGGAAAAAGAAGCAAATGTCCCCGGTGCCGCCGTTGCATAAGCATGGCAAGAGGTTCTGACAAACATTGTGATGTTGTTGAATGTGAATGAAAAAGACTTTTGGGAATATGACATCCACCACTTCCCTCTTCATTTAAATGGTAACCATTGGACTCATTATTCTTGACTTGAAAAAAGATTCCATATACATAATGGACCCATATTACTCTGGCGTTGAGGTAGAGCAGTACTCCAAAAAATTGGCCATACTCATACATGTTCTCCCCATAGTTCTGTTGAATTGGGATATGAAGCAGCTACTACCTTGCATCTCCTGGTGAGACAGATAACTGGACACCCACAACAAAGCAATAACTATGAGTGTGGTGTCTATGTATGCATTTATATGTGGTTCCTATTGCATGGGTACCAATTTAGCTTTACCGGGGAGGACATGCGCATCATGAGGCATAGGGTTGCTTACCAAATTATGTAAAATTCCATATGAAGGTGAGATGTTGTGAGTAGATGTCGCTTACCTTTAGAAAACTTTAACTTTATGGTGTTGGTCCGTGACTATATGATTCGATGTGTGTTTGACTATTGGTTTATAGAAATAATTTAATGGCGAATATCAGTTTTTTAATGGTGACTAAATCTAGAATATATTTGTGTTGGTCCTTGACTATATTATTTTAATGGTGTTTGCAAGTTTTTCTTTTGATGGTGAATGATGAGAAATATGATGTGAATGTAGTTGTAAGTTTTGAATGATGTTGGTCTGATAATGACCAAAATTGTAGATCATATTGGCTTGGGGTCATTGCAGTATTTGATGGTACGATAGGGTTGAGATATTGTTCTTCATCCAACGTTAGTTATCTTATTGTTCCTCAGTGGTTAGCTTTGGTTGAAATTTAGCATGTGCAGGAATGAAGTATGTTGAGCAGTGAAAGATTTGTCATGGCTATTATGTTACAAATTTTGGGGTTGATCTAGTGCAAGCTGGAAAAACACATGTTTTACCTTCTTATGTTATTTTAATCATTTGCACAACACATATTAACAGATGTCGAAGGGATTCAATTGGCTTGTTTTAATCATTTGCACTCCAATGTCTTAATCAAATATATTGAAGTCAAGTAGTAGACATAAATAAAGAATGCAAATGTGCATGGTGGGAGGGAAGATAACCACTTCATCATAGCTACCTTGTAAAAACCCACTTCCAGCTAACTGGAACTAAGTACCCAATGTATCTTTGCATTTTTTTTTTAAAAATATCAGGCATTAACACTAGTAAGAAATGCCATCAATTTAGAAACGAATAAAATAGCATTGCAACAGAGAAAATCAACTCCTAATATGCAAGAACCATATGAGAAGCCTATGAGGCTCTACCATTAGAAGTACAAAATGAGGACGACAATGCAAAATAAGAAACATACACCATGAGCACAAAATGATCATAACAGAAATTATGGAAATATATTACTAACTCCATGATTGAAGGACTCAGCTGAAAACAATTTCCTAACAAATACATGAAATAACACATCAAACAAGCAGTGAAAAAAAAGAAGAAAAAAACCTTAACCTAAGCCCTCATGCAATTCATAGAAATCACTATAGCAGAAAAAAAATGGAATTAACGAATTTGACAGGAATCCTACTTCCCAGGCTCACCGTAACTAAATACATATTGTGGTTTCGTGCTGCCATTGCCCCCATTACCAAATTATTTGATGAGAACATAGAAAATGTACGTAATACGAACATAGGAACATTCAAATCTACTGCCAAAACATAGAATAACTATATCCAAATATAAATGATAATGTCAGAAAGTTGAAAGCCTCCTGGAGGTACATTATACAGAGAAGACTACATGACAATATAAACTCATCCCTTGCGGCTTGAAAACATATACATGAAAAACACCACAGCTATGAGCAACTTCGAACACACATACACCGCCACATCAAGTCCTTTACAAGAGCTCAAAAATCATATTAAACCTGGCTTCACATAGAAATAAACATCCTTGCATACACTAAATATTTTCATCTACTGTGCTTAAATCATCCATTTGCATATGGTTGTTAAGTCTATTCATATCATAACTGTGTTTTGCTTGATTACATAATTACTCAACATTACACTCTTAGACTCTTCCTCAGTGCATTGAATTATGTGGTAAGAACAAAATACTATTAAGCAAAATATAAATGATAACAACAGAGAAAACAAAAAGATGTTGAGAAAGGAAGTATGTGCACCTGAAATTTTCGGTTGATTTGCCAAAAGTTTGAGCTCTAATACAAAATAAAGGTTTTCAAAATGAAGGCCTAAATATTACAATGGTATGACTTTGTATGTGGTATTTTCATGAACAAGCAATAACTTAATATACATATTTTATGTGTAACATAAAATAAATACCCCATATATCAGCCCTCTTTGTATCCAAAATAGTGTAACATCATGACTCCCTCTGTCACGATCTGGATTTTCAAAACCATTTTTAAATAAATTATGCGCGATAAATCACGACAAATTCTTTTTCCTTCTTAAACACAAAACAAATCATCCGATTAACTGTCTAGGTCGTGTCACAAATACGAATATCAAAACATATGATATTATTACACGTGTCAAATTCAATAAATAGCAGGTTAACCCTCTAGGTACATGTCTGTCATCTGTCCGAAAATAAATAACCAAGTAAAGTTGGCTCTCACGCTAGTAATCACAATTACTTACATGATTGCAGAAGCAAGAGACTATGTCCCACTAGTGCAATGTCATCCTCAAACACCCACCAACGTCCAGATCTCGCAACATCCCCAACTAAAGAACCTGCAAGCATACAAGACCAAACAGCAACCAATCATCTCCACCCCTTGGAGGAGTGTTTCAAAAGAACAAAAGTAAAATTTAATGTTTTTCGGATCGGGCCAACATCACCTGATGTTAGTTGCCTATGTACTCATCAAACGACATCTCCAATGTTTCCAATAAGATCAGATCTAGACGTAGTTCTGCCTAAAACTACACTATACTAAGAAGCATAGCATCACACATGCAATGCTTAAGTATTTTAAAGCAACCTATATTTTATGCAAGTCCTTTAATCATTCCACTTGTTCTAATTAAACAAGCAATATCAATCATGTTACTAATTATCTCTCGAACCATTGTTCGATAATTAATATCCCCGTCTAATCCCAGTGACAGACAGACTCATCAGATGTCAACCTAAGTGACAAATGATAACGAAACACCCTAGAATCCACCAGGAAGTACCATCACCCCTCCTAGCCCACGAAGGACCGGATCGGAGTGGAAGGGCGTGGCCCACAACTACACCTGAATAGAAGTGGCAGGAAAAGCCAACCAAGAGGAATGTCAGCTAATCCAAATGCATATACACTAAAAGATCATCAATAGATCTGTGGTGCACCCGGCTCACGCAAAGCTCCCTCCAATGGGGAGGTGCAACTACACAATCAAATCAATAGCTCCTCAACAGAGCTAAAACTCAAAAAACCATTTTGAACCCTATCTTGCTCAACAATAAGCCAAGATTCTGAATTAATATCCCAAACCCTATTAGTCCCTTCTAGACTAGGGTTTAAATCTTGAAACTGCCATCGGTTCATCAACCAAGGAAAATCGTCAGGTCAAAGGCTTTGTTCACTCTATGAACTAGTCTCAGACCCCTCAGAGGTATATTAGTCTTTATCTTAATTAGGTGTTCTCGCCCAATCCAAAGCTATCAAACCCCATCAATTAATCTTTCAATAATCAACTTGTGATAAGTTACTATCACAACAACAATAGCACATATCGAAACAATAAACAACATAAACAATCAGAACCACACAGGTCCAAGTAGATCATAATATCAATAATTAAATTAAACAATGATATTAGACTGTTCGAACTATCGTGTCTTACCCCTCTTTGGGTTAACTTATTAATCTTTATGAAAACTGATCATAATGTGCTTAAGGGCATTAAGGTAATTATCCAACCTTTGATATGGTCCTCTCTACTCTCAGGTAATTCTTTAACCTCTAAAAAGGTTTCAGTATCACATTGGCCCCTTAATTTCTTCAACGCGAATGCGGGCCGCTACACTCATAAGGGTATTTCTGTCTTTTTTGTACAGGGCTTCCCTGAACCTCAATGGTCCAAAACTAATCTCAGGGTTACACCTGGACGTTATGAACCCAAGGTAATTTTTCTTTCCGTTTAATAGGATCGTAAACCTCTTGAACCGACCCAGGTTCAATTAATTATCTTACCTTAATCCTAGGGGTATAATAGTCAATTATCTAATTAATGGGATTTTTTCTTAGCTATGGATCGGTCAAAATTTAGGATACTAACTAGAAACTCATTGGGATTTTTCTCAATTGTTAAATCCACTCATAAGCCCTTGAACCGGAGGCCTTAAATCCGATCATTAATAATTATTCTATGCTACAACTCACAAGGGTAAATTGGTCATTTTAGAGACTCTAGGATTTTCACCTCATCTGAAACTCGGTCAGGGAACCATATATATGCTCAAGGTCATTTTTATTTTTTTCTAAATTTTTTTGAGTACTCGAATGTACTGAACCGGACCTGGTTCAGAGAGTATGTATTGTTGTTGTTTTTTGAAACCGGACCGGACCGGATCGGGTCAGGTTCCCCGACCTGGTCAAGGGAGCAGACGACCTGCACACGGGTCATCTTCCCTGCGACTTGCCAGAGGCCGTTCGGCATCTAGCAGCGCCGCCGCCTACCGCAGCGGAGGGGTGGGCGGCTCACAGCCCCCGGACCGCCGAAGCACAGCGGAACCGACAAAGTCGGTCCTGCTGCTGTCTGGTAGCCGACCGGTGGCCAAAAACCCATTTTGGTTTTGTTTTTTTAACTGTGCAATGCAGCCTCTGCGTCCAGGGCTAGCACGGCCCAGGCCGGCACAACCGGGGCTGCCGCGTCCTGTACCGGCACGGCCTCAACCAGCGTGGCTAGCGGCTCACTTTTTTTTTCTGTGCACTGGCCGACAGCCTATCCGGCGGCATCTACGTGCTGGAGCCCAGCCCGCATGAAGCCTCCGCCAAACAATGGCTGGCCGGTCACTGGCCGGACGGCGTTGGCCGATCGGTAGCCAGCCGGTAAAATCGAAAAAGCAACTTAGTATTTTAAACGATTTGCAGAACAATCATTACTATTCATATAAATCAAAGTGCAGAGATTTGATTTTTATTCAAATCTAATTAATAAAAATTTTATTAATCATCAAGCGAAGACAATGACAACGATCCTACCTTAATTGCCGATTTGTGGTCGATCTACCGCCATCGGAGCTTTGCCGTTCACCCCATTCTCTCCTCCGATCGGGCAAAGACCCCTTAATAATGCCCTAATGAAGTCTTTTATAACCATGGAGATTAGGGTTCCTAATCCCCCCAAAAGTTGGGCTGACCCCCCTCAATTAGGCCACATAATTAGGCCTCTAAAACTTAATTAATCGGGCTTGCAAAATGACTTAAACGACCCAAATACATGTTTAAAGCGGATAAACGGGACCTATACAATATGTTTAACTTTGAACAGTCGTATCTCCTTCATTCGAACTCCGATTCATGCGTTCATAGTTGGGAGATATTACACCCTCTTAGTTGGGAGATATCCATAGGCTGAAATTTTGCTCACTATGGCCAATTCCGAACTAAAATTTGTCAACTGAGATTGTTCACTTGCACATATTGTCCTCAATTGTACATGCATTGAGCTCAGCCACATGTCTCATTTTCTTCCCCTTTGGAGTTAGAGGGCTGAGCTTCGATAGGATTGGACATGTTTTACACTTCCTCCAAATTTCTCTAAGTCCCACCTTGTCGACTAAATGCGGGACTTGTGTAGATGTTGAAAACTGTGGGCTAGCATGAGTCGGTGATGGGGTGGGCCAGAAGGAGGAGTGGGTTGAGCTATGGATGGATGAGGAGCAGGGCATTCGACCGGGTTCTCTCCCATTACCGCGGTACAAGTATTGTGATAGTGAACATATTGTTTGCACTTACGACATTGTACTCTCCTTTTTTCTTCACCTTGAGAGAGTATCTGCTTCTTCTTTATACGTCCCAGTCGCGCCTTCTCCTTAGTAGGCCTAAACTTAAGGCTCTTCACATCTTTAGGAGTCTCCCATCTTTTATGTTTGAGGACCGGATATACTCCCTTACTATAGATTTGCCTATAAGTTTTTGTTGTGTAGAACGGGGAGCAATAGTCAACATAATTTAGTCTTCAGTGGCCACATGCCACTAATGCATGTTCAAAAGGTAACTCCATTTGCTGAAACTTTCCACACATACAAGTCTTTGCTAGAAGGTCAACTTGATCATCACCTCTTTCGGACCTAGTTAAGACCTCATGGCCACTTATGGGATAACACATCATACATCTTGTTGCTTCATTACACTTCTGAATCTTGCTTTCGACATATTTAGTCAAGTAGCCATTCCAATTTTGTACCTCCAATCCACGCTTGTACCACATCTCTTGAGCATTTAAATGGATGGCCTCAATGATCATAACAATGGGGAAGTGTCGTTGCTCCCTAATCTTTCCATGGAAGACTTCGCATGGGTTGGATGTGACAATGTTATACCTGGGCGATGGAAAGTAAGCACTAACCCACTTTGTCTTATCAATTTTTGTTAACCATTTGTAGGCCTTGGGATTTTTCTCCTCAATGATAGTCATTTCTTCCATATATATCTCCAGCCTAAATGCTTTTTCCACCCTGAAGAAGTTACTGTTCAAACCTCTATATTTAAAATGTGAAAACATGTTCTGAGATATGTGAAATGCACAATATCCATGTGTGGCATATAGAAACATTTGAGCAACTTGTGATGTGATTGCTCTATGCCAATCAGAAATTATCACTAGGCCCTTGAAATAACCAAGGTAGGTTTCAAAATGTGCAAGGACCCAGCCCCATACATCATTATTCTCTCCTTCTCCAATAGCACAAGCAATTGGGTATATATGGTTCTCACTATTCAAAGTAGATATCACGAACAAAGTACCTTTGTACCTTCTTTTCAAGAATGTGTCGTCTATACATATAACCCTTTGCATGTACTTCTTGAAGTTCTCCATGGTTGCTCCAAAGGAAACAAAACATCTCTCGAAGTCATATCTACTGTGTCGTACTGGAGAGCAGCAGTGGTGCTCGGATTTGCCTTCTCCAACTCATATAAGAAGGCAGCCAACTTGGCATATGATAACTCATAGAATCCTCTTAACTTGTTAAGCGGGACAACCTTCGACCTATATGCCTTTGAATAATTCATCTTCACTCCATATTCCAAATTGGCATAAACATGAATATCCTTTGGAGTATAAGAAACAAGTTGCCTAAGTCATTTCACGACTGAGTTTGCAATAATACTTGCTTTTGCTTGTTTGTGATCTCCTCTAAAGATTGTTTTCCCACATGTATGAACATTGTTCATAGCCTTCACTTTGAAGATACTACACCCATTGGTTATCATAGCATGTAACCTCCATGGACATCCCGACACATTGCACACAACTGTGAATCCATATTTATTTGAATATAATACCTTGAACTCAAAGTTGTTGTGCATAACATACTTGTGTACATGTAGCTTCAGAGACTCCTTATCCCTAAACTCTTGGCCAAGTAGAACTACCTTCGAATCCATGCTATATTCATACAAATCAACCTCCTGAGCCATGTTGTGCTCATCATTCACACACACCTCCACATGTAAGCTTCACAAGGATTATATTTATATTAGTATTAGTATAAGGCAAACAGTTATAAGTTAGATGTAATTAGTTAACTGACATCTTAAGATATGATATGACCTTGGATTATGTTTTGGTTCCAAAATTTTCCAAGAAATGCTACTTGATGATGGTGTTTTCCTCCTCCCTGAACTTAACACCGCAACAAAGTTACTACAGATTGATAAATTTGCAAATGCACAGATTTTCACAAAATGAATTCATACTACTTACCACTTTCTTTCAGCCATTTCATTGTTCATCATTTTAGTTAAGTTCAGAGGCGGTCCACTTCCACCTTCCATACTTACGACAGTCACATTAATACCATTTCCATACCAAATGTCATAATCTCCTCCTACAATGTAGACATCCTCATCATAATCATACAATTAAACTTTATCCCTTTTAATGTCTTCCTCATGATGCTCTTGCCATCCATCATAGACGACATCTTCTTCATCAATGTTGTCCGTAGTGTTGGGCACACGTTTTACATCATTAGCTCCTCTGGCATCATTACCCCCCATTGAGTTGGCAACAATCTCTTCAATTTTTAATATGTTCACATCATCAACTTCAACCCTTGCAATGGGCACCTCTACTAGATCTTCATCAGAATTGGATTGCAAATATAAGTAAACAGGAGGAGCTCTCTTTGCCTCCAACTCCCTGGCCTCATGCAGTAAGTCATCTATTTCTGCGTCATCACTCAAATCCACTTTTCTCTTGTACAAAATGTCCCCATCCACCACAACACTTGACAATGGCTCATTGTTTTTTTTGCTTCACTCACTCCTACTTCTTTCACTTCCACCTTTAGGTTAACTTCATCCCCATGACTACAAGGGAAACGTCCGTAAATTATCTAAATATCCGAAGTCGACCACGTAAAAATTAGGGCATTAGACCCCTTGAGTTTCTTATGACAATAACTTGATCATTGGTAAGAACTTGTAGCTTAAAACCTTTATGAATGGAAAGTAGATAGAAAGAGCTTCAAAATGCCACAAAGAACGCGTGAATCAGAGCTTGGATGAGGGAGTTACAACATTTCGAAGTTAACTATAATGTGGAGGCTCGTTTACCCAAATTGGACGCACGAATTGTCTGTTTAAGACGCTATACGGGCCTGATTAATTAATATTATGAAATCATGTTTTAGGGTCCCAATTAGGTGGCCTAAGTGCAAAAGTTTGACCCAACTCCTTATGGGATTAGGAACCCTAATCCCCATACTTATAAAAAGATAATTAAGGCTCTTAGGGGGTGAGTTTTGGACGGTGAAGGGAAGGAGGAAGAGGCAACGATGCAATTTTTCGGGGAGGCTCCGGTGGCAGTGGATCAAGGATAACTCGGCCATTGAGGTTGGATTTTGAATCGAGATTAGTAGGGGTGTCATTAAATAAATTTGAATATAATGACCTTAATAGAGATTAATGCAAATTCATTGTCTTTATAATTTACATAAACAGTTATTTCCGCAATCACTGTTCATGGAGGTTCTATCTACGGTTCCACTTCTTCTTGGTGGAGGTTCTACTAGATTACGCCGGGTTTGCTTGGCTACGGCGGTGGTGGCTTCTGCCGTGGCTGCACAGTAGAAAAAACAAAAAAAACAAAAGAAAGGCTACCGCATAGCCCTTGGCTACGCTGGCCATGGTCGTGCTGGCCCCTGCCGCACTGGCCTTGGCTGCGCTAGCCCCTTATGCATTGTCTTTCGCTGGGGCAGCCTCGGTGGTGGAGGCTTCTACCGTGACCGCACAAACAAAAAAAAAGAGATGTTTTGGTCCCGGGGGTTAGACCCACTAGGATCGCCGCCTGGCGGTGATCCGGGTGGCCTTGGCCATTGCCCCGCCATGGCGGCCAAGGGCGGCACTGCCAGAGGCATTTCTGCCTCTAACCGGAAGTGGGGAAGATTACCTGAATTGTGTGTCGTTGACCAGAACTGAACTGGGTCTATTTAAAAAATAAATAATAAAAGAAGGGGTTGAATTAGGTCTCGTTCATGAGGATAAAAATGCCAAAATATTTCTAGAAAATTACTTATGGACCTTGATAGGTGTGGGAGTATTCTAACCAAGTGTTAGACCTAGGAAAAATTCCAAAGACTTTATCAAATGACCATTTTACCCCTTATAGTTAAATTATCGTGTGATATTCACTTATCTGTTCAAGGGGTTCACGACCCCGATAAACGCCAAGACAATTACATGGAGTTAATGAAGTTAAGTAGTATCCTTGAGCCCAATTTTGGACCCATTAGATTTTAGGAGGTCTTTGAACAAAATGACAAAATTACTCCTATGAGTACCATACCCTAGGTGGTAAAATTACCTTATTGCCCTTAGGGGTAGTATATTCTATTTTTTTCAAAGCGTATAACCTAGATAACCAAGCATTAGGGTACCCTAGAATGACTTTAAATGACTTCAAAAGGAAGGGGTGTGAACAGTAGGTGACAGGAAGACCTTTACAGGTCACAATGTTATATGAAACAAGGGGAATAACCCTAATTCTCAGAGTTGAAGGTAGTGTATTACATATGTCCATAATGCAATGCAAAATTCCACTATCGTTTTATATATGTAACTCGTGCGATGCATTAGAGCTATTTACATTCACGGGCTTGAATTCGCTGAGCTCTAACCCTACAAATGAGTGTGACAGGTCTTTATTTATTATTTATGCACTTGTGTAACTGATGTTATTTATGTTGATTATTTTGATGCATGCGTTTATTATTGATGTGTTAAGTTATATCATTAATTTAAGGTTAATGAAGACTAATCAAGAGATATTGGTTGTCATTGGATTGGGGGAGAACATCTAATCAAGATAAAGTCTAAAATAGCCTCAATTAGGTTTGGTACATGTTCATGGAGTGAACAGGGCCCTGACATAGAATTTTACTTTGGTTAATCAACCGAGGGTGGTTATGGGATATTCCTTGAGTCATAGCTCGGTGGATAAGCTATTTATTTAGCCGATTCACAAGGTGAAGAGGCCTAAATTATTTGGCGAATACTTGACTGGATGATAAAAATCTAGTTTAAGTTTTGAACGTTTGGGGGAGTAAATGGTCATAAAAACCAGAGGCTTTTATAGATACATTAATAATGTCTTAGAAGACAATTTCTCCCTGAGTTGGGATGGTGAAGATTGTGATACGCTTTCTTCATTGCCACGATGATTTGGGTAGTGGCCAGAGCGGTCTCTATCGAGGGTTTCTTGCAGGTCTTCCCAAGACTATTTAGTGCGTACAACAAGCGGAGTTGTATGAGCATCATGAAAGGCTTGTGCTTCTCGCCGATCTATGTCCATAAGCATAGTTGGGATCCTCTTCTCCAGATTCATGGTAGGCTATTGAGAGCCCTTGATATTTGTGTCAAGCTGTTGTTAAGTAGTCTACTCCAATGTTGAAGTCCTATATCAAGAGATTTCTTCGAGAGTCGAACAATCTCTGAGTGAATGCATATTTGATAGTATTAATTATTGAACAAGGGTTGTGAGATAATCAATAACATTGTTTGATATTGCTTGTTAATTAGACAAGTGGAACGATTAACGGACTTGCATAAAATGTAGGTCGATTGAAAATACTTAAGCATTGCATGTGTGATGCTATGGTTCTTAGGATAGTGTAGTTTATAGGAAGAACTATGTTTGGATTCGATTGTGTTCAAAACATTGGAGATGTTGTTTGATGAATACGTAGGCAACTAACATCAGGTGATGTTGGCCCGACTAAAAAATATTAATTACACCTTTTGCCCCTTTGAAAGCTCTTCTTCTGAAGGCAGAGAGGTTTCGTTATTGTTGTTGTGGTCGTTTGTTTTGGTTGGTTACAGGTTCATCAGGTGACAACAAGTGAGACTAAGATTGACGCACACAGGATGAAGTTTCTTCATTTCTGCAACTCCGATACGTAACTGTATCTTTAGCGTGAGAGTCAACTTAGTTATTTATTTTCAGACGGATGACGGGCTTGTACTTAGATGGATGAGTTGTTCTTATTGAATTTTTAGATGTGTAATAATGTCATATGATTTGATCTTCGTATTTGTGAACCCCAGTTATTATGACCTGGATATTTAATCAAATGGTTTGTTTTTTATTTAAGAAAGAAAAAAAAATTTCTCAAGACTTACCATTCATGCTATTTTAAAATCTCTTTCAAAAATCCAGGTCATGACAGTAGCATTCGACATAATCAACTTGTTAATCATCCACTCAGATACATCAAATTTTGGGTGACATTCATGGAAGACATGTACATTTCGCACTTTTGTTATTATCAACGGGAGACCATCGTCCTTGGTCTTAGCATAATGCAGAAAACAATGGAGAGTCCTAGTATCGTAGTATGTATCAATATAATTAAATCTTATATTTTAGAATTGTAAAGGATAGAAAATTACGATTATTGGCAACACAAACACTTATGTGGGGCCAATACATAGAATAATTGTGACACATATAGGTGTGTGTCGCAAATACATAGGATTATTTGTGACGCATATATGTATGTATCGCAATTAACAAGGAGTATTAGCAACGCAATATGATATGTGTCACAAATAAACCTTAAATTATTATATATATTATATATAATAGTATTAATGTTGCAATATGTTGAACCAATTATTTATTATTATTATTATTATTATTATTATTATTATTATTATTATTATTATTATATATTATAAAATTAAGTATCAATCTTTAAATTAACGCATTCATGCCCGTCTCTTTGGGACTAGGCTCCCATGCGTTAGGGTGCCCCCTTGCTCAATGATACGTCATATTTCAATTAGATGACGCATATTTAGTCAAGGTATGGGTAGGTTGCATCCTCCTTCTCACCGATGGTTCAAAAAAATTTCTCCTCAATATCTTATTTCCACTATGTGTGATATTAGAATCAGGCGCATTAGTGTGAGCCCCGACATTTAGGGACGTTAGATAGAAAGTGCATACATGAATTGTGGGACAGGCAGTAGGTACACCCCATGCCCTATTGAATCTTGATACAACGCCTCTAAAAGCCCGAGTTCACACAACTAAATAATAAATAAAATTTCATAATTTTTTTACATAAATATATAGTGTGTATTGATACAATTAAATCATATATTTTAGAATTGCAAAAGGAAGAAAATTACTATTATTGGAGACACAAACACGTATGCGTAGGCAATACATGGAATAATAGCGATGCATATAGGTATGCATCACAAATATGTAGGAGTATTTGGGACACATATAGCTATGCAACATAATTAGCAAGAAGTATTCATGACGTACAGAGTACTTGTCGGTAATGCAAAGTTTATTAGCAACATGTTGCGTTTGCCTTGCTAATACTATTACTTTTCTTATCTAGTTTTTACTTTGAGTGGATATATTATATATGTTTTGCGATGAATACAAAAAAATGTCTCTAATAAGTTGTTGTTATGTCCAAACCAAGACTATGAAGTAGTCTAATTCAAATTTATTTTTTACTTGTCAACTATAGTAAACAAGGTCGATCCACAGGGAAAGCCTTGTGTGACAAAGAAAACTATTATGAAAAAAAATAGAGTAGAGAAGGAAGGTAAAATAGAGAATAAGAGATAATCAAAGAGAAAGTGCTAAGGCATTGGAAATCCACTTATAATAAATATCTAATGTATATTTGATTTAAATGATAACTCAATTAAGATCAAATGAAAATTCGTCTTAATCGGAAAATTTATCTTTTAAAGAACTTTGAAATAGAACAATAGTAATTTATTGTTTACTACGTTAAAGCATTAAGTATATAATCACAGGGAATTATAAGCATTCGGCGTGCCTTTCGGCAACACCAAATCAAATAATTATATAGATTATAAACTCATTAAATATGAAACATCAATTTAAAATGATAAAGAACTTACTTAGATCAAAGTAACTATTAAACATCAAGTACAAGCTTCATTCCTAGCCTTAGCTTAAGAGCTTAGAAAGACATTACAATAAAATTAAAAACAAAAATACAAAATGAGAGAAGAAAATAAAGGAAGAGAGCTCCAAAGATAAGGGAATTATGCTTCTATCACGTCCACCCCTCTATTTATATGAGTAGAAAGGGTTGCTTCAAAGGGGAAAGTCCATTCATGTCTCTAGATTGCATCCTGATTGATTGCTTGATTAGTTGCTTCTTTGGCAATGATTAGATTCTAAATTAATCAAATAAATTAATAATTTATTTAGTAAATAAGTATCTTTGAGTCTTCCTTTAGTTATCTAATCAGCCTCATTGTCTTTCCTTATGTGTATCAATCATAACCAATTATAAGATTCTCCATGTGTTGGCCTCGAGTTAGTTTACTAGCTATCCGTTTGTATGCCGACTTCGACCCATAAATATTCGGAATTTTAAATTTCTTCCTAAAATAATAATGGTAGCCATGGAAGTCTTCTTTCAAATGCCACTACAATCGTATCAATCTGAATTATACTTAGAAAGATATGGCCGAAATACAAAAGTTGTGTTAATTTGTCCAAATCAGGTTCTTTCCAAATTTTGTTCTCTTGATCAAAATATCAAATGCAACGGGTCCAAAAAGTTGTGTTCGACCATTCCATGCATGTTTAGACCATTAGGAGCCCATTCTTTGCTTTTTGGGTAGTTGGGCTTCACTTCTTCTACTTGGATCCTATTAAAGCTCATTTAGACATGTAAACATCACCATGATCTAACTAACCTATTCAAAACATAAATAGCTCAAATAAGTAATTAATTAACACAAAATAGGATTGTAATACAAAATATAAAAATATTTAATTGAACATTATTTCAGTGCATCATAAGTACAATATTTGTGACATTTATTTAAAAATATTGTAAATACATTTGATGGTGGGGGCACGTGTAAGGACTCTCATTTCTAAACTGGTTTTCGTCTCATTTTAATTATCAGTTATTGCGTGGTTAACACTTTTTCTTATTAATTCGGTGGTTTCAAAAATAAATAGTATTTCTTATGGTTTTAATCAAAATCAACTTTACAATTATTGGTTTTAAGTGATTTTGGGTCAAATCTGAATTTTTGGGATTTTTCTAATTTTTAACTAATTTTCCAAAAATTAGGGTTTGGCGGGACCCCCTGTAGGCCCCACCGGAGAAATTTAGGTTTTTGGACCAAATTAACCCAGACATCAACACAAGCTTTTATAAAAAAAAATTTATAATTTTTCTAGGTTTAATTAGTGCTCAAATAGTCAAAATACTCATTTTTAGCTCAAATTTCTATTCATACCCCACTAATTACCTATGTACACCCCAAGCCCTACTATAAATATAAAGACCTGAGCCATTTCCATTTTGGGAATAAGCTGGGAGAGGGAGATTAGGCCTAATTCCCCTATTTGGCCCGGATTAGAAGGAGTTTAAGGTATGTTTTCTTTAATTAAGCCTAAATCCTAGATTTTCTCCTAATTTGTTCTAAATCCATCATTTCCCCTTGGTTTTGATTCATTTTTAAACATCTAAACCACTAATTTGCATCTTTACTTCAAACCCTACATCTAAAAATTCATTTTTTATGTTTAACAAGCCCTAGATCTAAGTTTTTCATTAAGGTTTTCTATGTTAAATTGGTTTTAATGGAGTTTAATTTAAACTATCTATCTTTGGAAGGTTTTCAAGAAGGGTAACCATCAAATCCAAGCCTAATCAAGGGATAAGGTAATGGATCTTCTAAATTTCAGTCTTCCTACGGTAAAAATCTCAATTTTATGGTTTATGTGGAATGGATTTACTTGATTTAGTGCTTTAATGGCGAGATTAGTAAATGGTAATTTCTTATCCCGATTTCTTAGGGTTTTATCTTGTTATGAGGTAGATTAGCTTTCTGGAAGGTATGGTGAAATTTTAATGGCATTTGAGTTGTTAGATGGAGATTTTAAGTTTCATAAATGGAGTTTCGGTTTGAAAATTTAAAATGAAGAAGAAGGTTGAATCTGCCTTGTTGGTGTTCGAACGACCCTCCTGGACGTTCAAACAACAACACTACATTTTCAGAACTTTCCCGGTTTAGCTAATCGAACGGCCCTCTTAGGCGTTCGAACGGCTACACAACAGATTTTACTATTGTTTGTATGATGTTTATGTGGAGTGTTTTGAGCCAGGGTAAGCTACTGGAAGTGCATACTAATAATATTTAGAAGTTGTGGTGTATACTTAAAGTTATGTGAAATGGCTTGTAGTTGTATATATTTGTTGGAATTGCTATCTTGAAGTTATGAATGGTTGATTCCCAAAGGTTTAAGCATGCTTACAATAGAGTTATAGCATGCTAATGGACTGATATGCCATGATAGAATATGGTTAAATGATGTGTGAATGTTAGTGTTATGTCTTGACTCAAGTAGGAAGTGAATGAACGTACATGTGTTAGCATGTGGTTAGGTTTTGACTTGAGTAAGGATTTTAATGATTTTTCTCCTATGATGTCCGCCGAAATTCATGATTAGATGTTAATGCACATGTGTAGTGTGATGGTGAGTTAATTACAAGCATGTTGATATACATTGAGTGAGGTGCTTCTACGATGTACACACATACACACATGTGGGGTTTAATGATTACGATGAGGCTTGATATTATGATTATGAATGATGCATGAGGGGCTGATGAGAACACTTATCATGAATTTAGATTCATATATGCCTTGCCCACGTATATACCATGTTGCATGCATCATGAAAATGGATTTCCAATTGAGGCTTTATCCAGATTAATCGAATTTGATCGTTTGGATGGAATGTGGTAAAATTGCATGCCGGATTAATCGGTCGTGGCTTAATCGAAACTTGATTGGTCCGAAAGGACATGTTTTGATTTGAGTTCCTTTGTGGAACATGTGCACTCCCCGGGTTGAGTCTAATTAAATGGAATTATGTGGGGATGAGTTATGTACTTATCTTGCAAATTGAGATTATTATGATTGTCTTCTGGACCCTGAGAATCCAGTGCGGTATTCTCTGTGCACCAACTACCATGTGTTCTAGGGTTTCCTGTGTGGAAACTCGGGCTCTTCCCCATCATAGGAGATGTCCCTAGGCGAACACCCCTGCTCTATATTATCTATGTGAGAATGGGACATCCTTGGCCAAGATCGTCTAGGGTGAGCAGCTTTAGGGGCCGACAACCCCGATCTTCTTATATTCTTGTGTAGAATTTGAACCATGACACGCCTTTGTGGCCTTGTCTATGTTCCCGTCTGTGTAACACTAAATTGTGCTTACTTCTTGATGGAAGCATTCTTTATATGATGTTGATGCATGATCTGAAATGTATGTTAGAGATACATCACATGTAGGTTTATATGGTGTTGATGCATGATATGAAATGCATGTTAGAGATACATTTCATGCAGGTTTATATGATGTCGATGCATGATTTGAAATGTATGTTAGAGATACATTCCATGCAGGTTTATATGAGGTTGAATTGCACTATGCAAGTTATACACTATGATGCAGGTTTTGATGATGTGTATGTGTGATCAGAAAATGATACATCTTGTCAATCTTTGATCTGAATTGTTATATTACTATGTCGTCGTGTTTCTAATGACTTTAGTTATATCAAAAACCATTGCTGAGTTTGTTAAACTCACCCCTCTTTCTTGTGCTTTTGCTTTGGGGCTGCGTGGCGTGACACGCAGATGGACATGATCCTCTCTATGAGGAAAGGTCGGAGATGACTTGGGAGTAGACGTGGAGACCTCTCATGTGGTTTGTTTCCTTATTTTTGCTATTATGTTAGAACCTATGTGTGTAGTTCTCATTTTGGATTGTGCTACATTATACATTTGGATTGTTTGAGATTTACTTTGGAGCCTAGAGTGGGCTATGTATTAACTTAGCATGTGGGTTTGAGATTTTTGTTTATCTTAGAGTTAAAGTAACTATTTTTAATTCTACTTATTTACTCTTTCTCAAAGTGGTGCGTATACTCCATAATTTTGGTTAGATCGCCCGTGATTAGGGCATAAGTGTTCCACTAAATCATTTTTGAATCTCCTTGTTGCCCCCGTGTGCTTGACCGGCCCCTGGACCGGGTTCGGCTTGGGTCGGGTAGGGCCGGGGCGTGACAAAGTTTTTGGTATCTAAGCTCATCTTTGTCCAAGAGTAAATGAGGTTTTAGTGACAAGTCTTATGGGTTAAGGGTTGTGAGATGATCAAGGTCTAGACATAACTAGCGATGTGAATTTCGTTAGTTGTTTGTCTTGAATGTAGCTTGTTTGCTTGCTTGTGTGCTTTCTAAATTTTTGGTTACTTTGCTTTGGGTTATTTGGCCGTATGATTAATGTCTAGTTGTTGTGTAGATGGCTGGTTCTAATCATACATGTGCTAATAACCATCGTGGTGCTCGAGACCTGAGGGTGGACGATGTGTTGACCGCCATTGAGGGGTTGACACAGGTAGTCTAGGCGAAGCACGCGAGTGGTAGCAGCTCTGAGTCTCTCTCACTTGAGGGATTCAAGAAGCTTAATCCCCCTAGCTTCAAGGGTGGGTTGGATACCTCTGTGGCGGATAATTGGAGGCTTCATATGGATACCTCTAGTTAGTTATAAACATATTATTAACCATCATAATTTGGTGCCTTAAGCAAAAATTAATCTCAGCCAAATTCTAAAAGTGAAACACATTATGAATGTTTGCAGAAGGTTAACAAAGGAAAAGTTTGAAATGGGAAGTTAAAGCTTATCCAATGTCTAATGGTATAGGTAATCCTAAACCCCATTATAATTTATTCCATCACTAAGTGCTAAAAGCCTCTCAAACCAAACAATGCGCCATGCGTATTACTCTCAGAATAACTTATTGGCAATTAGCAGTCACTTTTTAAATAGGATATATTCTGATCTAATATGTTCTGATATGCTATGATATGTTATGCTCTTCTATGTAAAAGAAAGAGTTGTTTGATTCCGATGATTTATCTTATGCATGACTCTAATGATTTATTAGTTTCTATTTGACTGTGATGATTTTTGTCTGACTCCGAATGATTTATTCGGATATAAATATTTTGACGTATAAAATTTTGTAATTCCTAAAACATATATTGGACGTTAGGCAGAACTAGGTTCAAATATGATGATATTGGAATAACATCGTAGATGTTATCCAATATGTACGCAGGTAACCTATGACACAACAAAGTTGGCTCGATCCAAATTAGTTATAAAATTAGGTTTTTTCTATTCTACGTGCGATGGAGTGCTAAAGCGCCATAGTACAGAGAGAAATGTAACACCCCGTGCACACAGATGCCACTTCTCGATATTTTGAAATTTTAACTATGACATCTATTTTCTGAAACTCCCAGGTCGGGCTAGGTAGTAGATTATTAGGGCTCCTATGGCCTGAGGTGTAAGATCTCTAAATCCTAAACCGATTTATTTATTTTATTTAGTTGTTATTATGTGGTTTAAAGTTAAATTTGGTCGGTTTTGACTATTTTCTAATTTAAGGTGGTTAACTAAGGTTTTAATCAAAATTTTCTTTACTTGGATGGTTTTTATGTTAAGATAAGTCAATTCAAATTTTTCTAGAATTTTTAAATTTTTGACTATTTTTCCGAAAAGTTATGTGCACCCGCCATGGGCCCCACTTTTGTAAAATGGGATGATGGGTCCCACAATACCCTAAAAACATCTTATGACAATAATTAAGGGTTTCAAAATTGTTAGACTTCATTTTGGGCTTAAAGGAATAATTTTTCCATTTTTAGTATTAAATTCTATTTGTACCCCACATTCTTATTAGGTGTAGCCTAATACCTAATTTAAATAGAATGACACAGTCACATTCCCAATTGGGAAGGGCTGGAATCTAGAGCTTAGGAGGCCCTAATCCCCATTTCCAAAGAGGGAAAGGTAATTAAGGTAAAGATTAACTTAATTTTCCACTAATTACCTAAGGTTTCTCCTAAACTTTCTAAATCCCATATTTTACCAAGGATTAATCATGATTTTTACCTCTAAAACTTTTGATTTTAACCCCTATTTCAAACCTCTATGGAAGGAATTTCGTTTTGAAACACATAAATCCTAGATATACAAGTTTTCAAGTGATTTAGGCATTATTAAGCAGATTTATGCAAGTATTAACAAAACGCTATTGTGGGTGAGATTTTGAAGGAGTTGGAGCATCGATTTCAAGTCAAGAAGCACACTGAAGGTAAGAGATCTTTTCTAAAATAGGTATGTGTTTTCGGATTTGAGTTTTGGTAAAGTTTTGAGTGGGTTTGCATGGAGTTGAGTTTTAATGGTAAGAAAAGCTTAATCTTTCTTGCAATTTCTTCGTATTTTTGTTAATAAATGGCTAGATTTACTGTTTCCTAGGCTTAAAATTAATTATGATGATGTTTGGGTGTGAGATTTGAATGTTCATGGTGATTTTGTAAAGTTTTGGTTTTGGGTTTAAAAGGAAGAAGACGAACCAGAGCCACTGTGTTGGCGTTCGAACGGCCTTCTAGCCGATCGAACACTGATGAACTAAAATAATGTTCAAGTAGATACTTTAAAATCTTAAATTAAAATCATATTTTGTGTTAATTTACTACTTGTTTAAGCTATTTATGTTTGAATAGGTGAGTTAGACCTTAGTTGTGTTTACATGTCTAAACAGGCTTCAACAAGATCTAAGTAGAAGAGGAAGTAAAGCCCAACTACCTAAAGCTATTTAAAAGTATTAAATAGGCTCTTAATGGTCTAAACATGCATGAAATGGTCGAACGCAACTATTTGGACCCGTTAAATTTCAGATGTGTATCAAGAGAACTAAGTTCGGGAAGAAGCTAATTTTGACAGATTGACATAGCTTTAATATTTTGACCATATCGTTTTATGTATAATTTGGATTGATATGATTCTGGTAGCATTGGAAAGAAGACTTTTGTGGCTACAATCGCTATATTTGGATAAAATTCATAATTCTGAATATATATGGGTCAAATTCAGTATGGAAAGGGACAACTAGTTAACTAACCCGAGGCCAACACATGAAGAATATTTTCATTGGTTGTGATTGATACACATAAGAAAAGATAATGAGGCTAATTGATTAATTAAAGGAAGACTCAAAGATGCTTATTTGCTAACTAAATTATTATTTTATTTAATTAATTTAGAATCTAATCATTGTCAAAAAAGTAACTAATAAAGCAATCAATTAGGATGCAATCAAGGGATATGATTAGACTTTCCCCTTTAAAGTAACCCCTTCTACTCCTATAAATATAGGGGTGGACATGGTAGATACATCATCCCCTCATCTTTGGAGGTCTCTTCTCCTATTTTTCTTCTCTTCTTTTATATTTATATTTTTAGTTTTATTGTAATGACTTTTTAAACTCTCTAGTTAAGGGTAGAGGTGATTTGTAAAAATCTAATATAGTTTTATTCATGTTTCATCTATGGTTTTAAGTATTGGTTATTTGAAGTGATGTTCATTTAATATTATTTTTTTTCTTATTTTTTTGTAATTTGGATATATAAGATGCTTAAAGGCTCCTTCTTGATCTTTTGTGATTTTGTTACATAGAACTGTTGAAGAAATAATTATTTTTATTCTTCATCTATCCAAAATATTTTTTATTTTTATTTTTGCTTTTAATGTTCATATATTCCTGTTAGATAAAATCTTAATTCGATCTAAACTGAGATAACATGACACATAAAGAACATCACTAAATGTTTCAATGACCCTTAATGCCTTGCTGTTTTATCTTATTGATTTCTTAACTCTTTATTGCCTTAATACTCTTCTACTCTTTCTCTCTTAATTTTTCTTTCCTCTATTTTTTGTGTAATCATTTTCTTTGTTACATAAGGCTTTCCCTATTGATCGACCATGTCTACTACAATTGGCAAGAAAAAAAGTCTGAATCTGACTTCTTCATAGTCTTAGTTCAGACGTAACAACAAACGTCCAAACGTCAGTTTTAGCACTTGGGTCATTTTTTTTACCATTTTCATGTCTACTTCTTGACTATGATTTATAATAATCGTGATGAGTGATTTTTTTCTAGGAAATGGACATGGATATATTGTTGAGAGCTATAATGATTTTCAAATGTGAAGTGGATTACATGTTATTCGGTTAAGCATATTGTGATTTCTTATCTTAAATCTATGTTAAGTGATTCTATATAGTTTAAGTATGATTCTAACAAGATTATAACATGATAATGTATTTGTATGCCTTCACATATTATGATTAATTTATGGGTGAATGAATGGTTGTGGTCCTCTCTTTTCCATAGATAGGCGAAGAAAGATTTGCTTCCTCAATCCTCCTTCCCTAGTTGGGCAGGGAAGCAAGTAGAAGATTATCCCCCTTCTTGTTGCGGTACTCGGGAAGGGTCCAATCATCCCAACTTGGCATTGTGTTGTTTCATTAGAGATATCAATAAGATGAAGGTTGATCCCCTAATTGGGGAAGGAAAACCCAGTGTCATGATAGGCGGTAAGTAAAATATAGGCAGTTAATGACAGGCTGGGAAGAGGGAGGGAGGCACTAGATATGGGGAAGGAAGGAAATGGGGAAAATAAGTTAAAACTTCTTATGGGTTAAAAAAAGTGAAATTTCCCAAAACATACTTTTTGATGTAAGTCAAAGAAAATTTAAACTTTTATATTTTGGGAGAAGTAAAAAAATTGACATCCCAAAAGCAACATCTGGGAATAAAATGGGGGCATGTATTTTTATAATTGTTGTGGTACGCACTTTGTAATGAATATTTGTTGCATGAAAAAAAAAAGAATAAAATTAGTTTTTAGCGGTTTGTAAAATAAAAAAATATCATTTTTTTATCAATTTGTCTTTATATTTTTATGCAATTAAATTACTCGGCCACTATTACTTGATTGTCTCCATTAGGCATTAGGCATTATGTACAATTACATCTAATGGGACTGTTAATGTAAGATAGGAGTACCATTTAAAGGATCCCATCTATGTTTCTGACCAAACCCGCCATAGGTTGAGCATTAATTTTTAGTACCAAACTCAAGCCCTCTAGTAACTCAAAAACGTAAGTCCAACTCGACCCAACTTGGTTTATAAGTTCAGTCCGGATCCACTCAGGACATGAATTCCCTCCGTTAAGTTTTAAAGACCTGCTATAGCACTTGAAATTCCAAGAAACTTCACATTCCTTAACTATATAATTTCATCTCCGACTTTCACTCCTTATTCATCACTATCGTGACTTCATTGAAGCACGTTTGAAGAAATTGTCTATTAGCGAAAACAGTGAAACTAACAAAACAATGAAGTTTAATTCTTGCGGAGAAAAGTCCCCAAGACAAAAATCTTAAGGAACCGACGCCTTTGATACATTGGAGGCGTCCGTAACATTAAAAAATATTTACATGTCTTTAAAGGTCAGATAGTAGGCGTGATGAAAACTTTGGATGTCGCATGCGAGGAATAGTACTGAGAAACGGTGGTATGACTGGATTCTCCGGGTGGGTTGCCGGCAGTATGGGCCTCTCCTGCTCCTCCTTCCGACCGACCATGACTGCGTCCCGAACCTTCTTCACACTCACGTTCTTCTCTATTGCAACGGCAGTCTCCCGAACCAGCTTTTTCCTGGCCCAGCACAGCCTTCTTCTTCTCCCCATCCTTCTTCTTCTTCCAAAGCCTTGGAACGTGCATGCAAAACAGCAACATCTTAAGCGCCTGCTCTTCAACGCACGAAACTGAGAGAGGAGCGCCTGCTCTACAACGCACGAAAGCACGAAACTGAGAGAGGAAAGTGTAAGTGATCAATATATAGAAAGGCATGGGACCAAGACCATGCTAGTTCAGGTCGTCGGATTCCTGGTTCGTAGTAATCCTAATACTGCTACTAGTGGGTTGCTGATATTTAACTTCTCCAGCTAAACAGATATTTAACTTCCGAAGTGTTTTTGTTACTGATCAAATCTGAAGAGTTTAAATTCAAAGACACGGTCCCATGCTAGTTAGGGTCGTCGGCTAGGCCCATCTAGAATAGGCTAGGCCAACTAAATTAATTAATTGATGCAGAACCTAATTAACCAATGATAATATCCTACCTTTTAAACCCAATGCTCTCAAAATTATTTGAAACATTCAGGGTCTCATATAAAAAGCACGGGTTCAACAATTGATTTCACATGACAATACAAATTCTGGGTTTTCGCACTGCTTTGTTTCTTTTATTTTCAATTACAAATGCATAGAATTTGGGTCTCATTTTACTTTGGAACAAGACAAATAGATTGTTTTAATATTTCGTTCATTAATTTGTAATGTGTTTTAGATACTAATTCTTTCTGCACAAGTTTTGCAATTCTTTCGGCTCTTACCTTCAATAAGTATACAAAATATATAGCTGCAATTTTTATGTGCTATAATACGAATGACTGAACCTAAAGCTTTAAATTATTGATAAAATGCCTCTAACACGACCTATTCCTTTATTATGCCGGCCAACATTAATGTAAAAAACATCTCATTCTTAACCAATAACAAAAATAAAATTTAAATCACTTACGGCTTACCTTTTTGTAAGCATGTTGTCTCTCAATATATAAAAGTAAGCATTTTCCCAAAATAGTGTACTGAAGATTAATATTTTCCAAAATCCCAACTATTCTTGTTCTCTTTTTGGTCCAACTTTTACAACAACTTTTAACCTACCTCAACTCCACATGCCACCAAAAATAATCCCAATTGGTGCTTGTGAACTTCGTTGCTAAGTGTCACTCTAGCAAGTACATCCACTCATAGCCAAGAAGATACAATCTTTAAACCACTAAGCTTTAAGGTTCTTCCAAAATGTGAGTATATGATTTTCACAAATCTACATATTCCAGTATCCAATTGATATTATGTTCACAACTTCATTATGAGTTGTAAGAGCTTTTGGTCATTGGAGAAGAAGATTGTTTTCATCATAATGATATTCGCATAGAGGTTGAAATGATTATCACATGTGTAAAATGCAGACGGGGGCAAGCGTAATGGACACTAATCTTATTGAAGATACTACACATACACTCTTGTGTAGTCTCACTTTATTGGGATTCTATCATATGAGGATTGTTAAGACTAGTAATTGAGGAAGATCGTCTTGCCATATTTCTATTATGTAATAAGAACAAATACTTTTACATGGACAAAAATAAGCTTCCTCTCTTTCCTTCAAATTACTACTAATCCTCCTCATAAACTGTGGGATTAAGTGACAAAGTACAGGTATGTGACTACCATTACTAACCTTGGGTCCAAAAATCTTGGATTAAATTTTTCTTCCTTAAAGGAGAAAACATCATTTGTGCACGAGAGCTGTAGTGTTCCTCTATGCACTATGGAGCTTTAAAGCTTTGTTGCACGTAGGTCAGAACAAAATTTATATTTATAACTAATTTGAATCAGGTCAACGTTGCCGTGCTATTAGTTGTCTACATAATTATTGGATAATATTTGTGATTTTATTCCAATACGATTAGATGCAAATGGTGTTCTATTTAACGGCTAATACAAATGGAACCTCCACTAATTCAGGTCCAAAGTCATCGGACGAAGCCTCCTCTTTCTCTAGGAAAGTTTATTTCATTTCACACGAAAGCAACAAATGGAACCTCCACTTATCAAGAGACATTTCACTCTTTGTTCACCTAAAGGTGGAAGACATAACCTCCCCTTATGTGGGACATCTCTCTCTTTATATGCCCGGAGGTTGTAGTCAGAACCTCCCCTTACTTGGGATGTTTTTTCTGTTGACGGTCTGATGGCAAAAGACAAAGTCTCCTCTTTCCTCAAGATGTTTTCCCCCTCTAAAGTACCAAACTTAAGAAATTAACCCTTCCTTTGCATAGAACACCCTCCATTTAGTCAAGAACGCCTTTTGAACGGACTAAGTTGAACTTAGAATGACCCAAAAATAGAGAAAATGAGGTCAAATGTTTAAAAGAACCCCCTCCCTTTATATAAGGCACGACGCTGCCCCAATTGGTAGTGTTGTGCCACAAATTTGGTGGCACCGCGAGTGGCACCCACACATCACGTGAATAATGTCCGTAATTGATGCACATGCTACTATGCAAGGGTCCGCCCCACGATGCTCTGGGCCATGTGTCACACACCACTTTTTTGTTTGTTTATATCTTCAAATGCCCATATATTTCTACCCTAGACTTAGATTCGTACACTCTTAGTACCATTGAGCTACTCTTGACGATCCCTACAAAATTAGATCACTCAAAATAAGTTTTCTCACTTTTCTTAAGTAGGTTCCACCCATGAGATACACTTCACGAGGTTATAACTTTTACTCTTGACCTCCGTTCTTACTTTAATCGACTCATTACACTCGTTTCTTCGAGCTCTTTCCAAATAGGATAGTTTCACTCATATATTTTGACTAATCTTTTTCAAAAAATAATTATTATTCTCAATCTCTCATGTTTAACGAAATCAATAAATAGGGTATCACATTCTTCCCCCTTTAAAAGAATTGTGTCCTCACAATTCGCCCAAAACAATCTTCAAATTAATTTCATTTATAAACGTATATCATAACTAAATAAATAATTTGTAAAAAAATTCCAATATTTAATTTAAAATTATATATATCATCTATACAAGAAATTCTAGATTTAATTCAGAATAAGATAAATCATTATTCAAGAATTTGATATGTCATTCAGAATTAGACATATTGTTCTTCCAAAATTTAATAAATTATTTATTCAGAAAGTCGTGATACATAACGGCTTACTCCTGCACTTATGTAGCCATTGAAGCTCGAAGGATATGAGTTTTTCCATGATGCTCCACACCAAATAACTATCGAGAAGGTTGATAGCTTTTGGGCCTTATACCATATAACTATCCATAATGTTGATAGCTTTTGGGCTCTATACTAAATAACTATTTAGAAATTTTATACCTTTTGGGCTCTATAGCAAACAACTATTCAGAAAATTGATAGTTTTTAGGCTATATACCATATAAATATCTAGAGAGTTGATAGCGTTTGGGCTCTATGTCAAATAACTATCTAAAATGTTGATAATTTTTGGGCTCTATACCAAATAACTACCCAAAGAGTTGATAACTTTTGGGCTTTCTACAAAATGACTATCCATAAGGTTGATTGCTTTTGAGCATATAGGTACTGAGCTAGTGGTTGTTGATCCAACGACTAAGGCCTTACCACCTTCTTTGCATGAGAGTCATGTGGATCATATGGGTCTTATTAGCTTATCATATATTTGATTTAGCTTTCATGCTTTTGGATATTTTAATTTAACATACTAGTGAAATTTTCTTTTCTCATGCTGTCTCATTTTATGTGCACTTGAGTATGAGATAATGTTTGAAAAATGAGATTGAACATGCCTTCACTTATATTTATATGTCTTCGGCATATATAGCACTCAAACAGAGTGGATTACATGCATTGTGATACATAGAAGGAAATGTTCTCATATGAGGACATAACTGCCATGCTTCGTGCAATCATGAAATTTTGTTTGAGTATAAAGTTGTCGCATTAAGTTCAATGAATATTATTTTTCCCAAACGACATGCACATTCAAAGGTTATTTCAAATTGTCCCATTACCCACTGGTCATTTTTTATATGTAGTTGCACAATTATTTCTAAGATGAGGTTATAGAATGGATGATTCCTTACTTAAAAGTAATCAGATCAAAATTATTTACTTGTGCCAAGTATATGTGGTTGTTTTTTTTAGAAATAGTTATGTGTTTATAATAGAAGATTGTTTTTAGAATTTTAGTTTTCTTGTTTTTTTTATTTCTTTTCTTAGGTTTAGATGTTTGTGGGTATCATTGTTGCAAATCCTCATGAGACACAACTCGTCCAACTAGGGATACCTAGGGGTTTAAAGGCTTAATGCATATGCTAAATGCAATCGTGATTCCCTACAAAAGTGGCATTTATTTATTTTTCTATATCATTTGTTTTGTTTTGCTCGAGGACGAGCAAAATATAGGTTTGATTGTATTTGATAAGTATGAAATATATATCTATTTTATATGCCTTTTTACCTTATTTGCTAGTATAGATTAGGTTAATTAAGAGTTAGTTATGGTTTATTTATATTAAGATAGATATTCATATTTTAGTTTAATTATTAATTAATTTGGGAATTATTAGTAGTTTAGACATGCATTTGAATCAAATTGGGATCTTAATTGTATTCTATATGTCTGAAATGTAAAAAATTTATGTTTTGTAGGTAAGGTGGGCTTATCGAGGCCCTTGGATGATGTTTGAAAAAATTCAAAACTCTCTTGACACACTTTAAAATGATTTGGATAGCTATTCAGAGTTATAAACAAGTTGGAGACTAATATGGACATGAAAGAAAAAGCTTAATAATCAGAGTAGGATACTGGACAAGAATAAAGACTGTCCAGTGAATAGACTTAGCTTCCTAAACAGAAACTGGACAAGAAATTGAACATAATTGTTCAGATTGTAGAAATAGTATAGCCATTCGAACGGGCATAGAGGGCGATCAAATGGGATAACATGCAGTTTCCTATTTTTAGTCAATTTTGAGTTCTTTTCGTATTGGACTTCCTCCTATGATTGTTATGCCAATATAAAGACATATTTGGCTCGAAATTGAAGGATTCGAGTAAATTTTCTTAAGAGAAGAAGGGAGAAAAAGATTAATGGTTATTCAAAGCTTTCAATGGAGATTCAAAAGCTTTCTTCTACAATAGAAGGCTAGATTTTTCTTTTACTTAGGAGTTGATGAAACTATAGATAAGTTTATGTTTCTTTTTCTTTTTAATTTAGATCTTAGTTGTGAATAATGATAATTGTATGATAAGGATTTCCTTTTGAATGGAAGAGTTTTTCATGTTTATTTAATTCTATGTTAATTTATTGTCTTGTAGATGATAGATTGATATGGTTTTGATATTTACATTTATTCTAATTTCTGTGATTTAGATGAGATGGTCATAAAATAGTTTTAATGTTCATATAATTAATGAGTTGGATGAGTTATACTAAGATTAGATGAGTCATGCCTATAATTAATTTAGTGTAGATGATTTGTGCTATTGTCGAAGATAAATGTCATGGATTTAATTAATGATTCTTTCTAAAGTAATTCTAGCTTGTAGCTGAGAATACTTGTTATATTCATACTAGATTTAGATTAAAGGTTAAGAAATTGTTACAGTTCTATAGTGGATTCAATTTTCTAAGTAATGTTCATCATATTGATCTCTTCCTTTTAATTTAGTTGATTACTTCCTTTGCATAATTAAAGTTTGAGTTGTTTTAGTTTTTAATAAACAAATTCCTCTTATAGATTTAGTAATAATTTATCCTTCCCTGAGGTTCAACAACCCTTAAATATTTATCCTAGTACAATGACCTTGTACACTTGTAAAGGGTTTAATTATAAACGATCAGCAATATTTATTTCTAAATGTCACTGTTAAAAAATAAAAGAGTGGGGCCAAGGAAAAAAGAGCAGGAGAAAGAAGAGATAAAAAAAAAAGAGAAGAGAGAGAGGTGAGAGATAGAGAAAGAGAGGACAAAGTGAAGATGAAGAGAGTGAGAGGTGAGAGAGTTGTAGGGTATTAGCGACACATACTCCTTTGCGTCACTAGTATCTTTTATTTCAATTATTTTTTTATTTTTCAAAAAAATAAAAAATAAAAAATCTAAATAAATCAAAGTCAAATTCATCCCATCACTTTTGTTTCTCTCTATCCGCCCTCTCTCACCCATCTCTCTCCTCTCTATCTTCTCTCTCTACTCTCCTCTCTTATCTCACTCTTTCTTCTCTCTCCACTCCTTTTGCTCTCTCTCTCTCCTCTCTATCTTCTAACTCTCCTCTCTTTCCTCTCTCTTCTCTCTCTAGCCTCTCCCTCTCCTCCCTCTCTTTCTTCTTTCTCTCTCTCCCTCTCATCTCTCTCTCAAGAGCATCAACGGGAGCCCCGGCTCTAAAGAAGAGAGGTGAGAGAGTAGGGGAATTTAATTTTATCTTTTTAGAATTTTTTATTATATATTATATTTCAAATTTTAAAAAAATAAAATAAAAGGTATTAGCAATGTATAGGAATGTGTGTCGCTAATACAATTGGTATTTACCACACATAAGCATATGCATCGCTAATACCTAGGGTATTAGCGACGAATATTCCTGAGCGTCACTAATACATTTTATTTTAATTCTTTTTATTAATTTTTGAAGGTAATATAATAAAAATTTTAAATAAATCAAACTTAAATTTCTCTCTCTCTCCTCTCTCTCCTCTCTATCTTCTCTTTCTACTCTCCCCCTTCTCACTCTCCCTCTGCTCTCTGTCACCTCCTCCCCCCCCTCTCTCTCTTCGTTTTCTATCTCTCTCTGCTCCTCTCCCTCCGCTCTCTCACGAGCATTAGCGGGAGCTACAAGATGCATTTGGCTAGGTTCATACATATTCCTATGCATCAATACTACCTTTTAATTTATTTATATTATTTTTAAAATATAATATATAATAAATATTTTAAAAAATCTAAATTAAAATCTTCTTTCTATCACTCCTCTCTTTTCTCTCTATGCTCTCTTATTTCTCTCTCTTCTCTTTCTCTTCTCTCTCTCTTCTCTCACTCACTCTCGTCTCTCTCAGTGAGCTCCTACTTCACTATGTATAAGCAAACTTGTATTGTGAGAAGGGAGATGAATTGTCTTGCAGAACATATGACTCCAGTGGTTGGGATGTAGTAGGAGTTGGAACAATGACCTGAGTAGAAGATGTAATCTTTAACCTCTAGACTGCATCCATGGAATGAAATAAATTACATGTAACAATAAACATACTTATTTGGTTTCGCTTGTGGGTAGTGGATGCAAATGCTTGGATTTGCATACAAGAATATGAAATAGGGCAATTAAAAGAAGAAGAAGAATTATGATAATATAAAGTATGGAAAGAGGGGCTACAAGATGCATTTTAGACGATAGTCAACATTAGAACTAGAAGTTGTTATTTTGAGTTCGTGCATAGAAGTGTTGAGGGGGTGATCTCCAAGGCCGAAATAGTTGTTGGTATTGTAACATTTTGAGCAGTAAAAGCAACATTGGGGCCTGACGAATAGGTCTTTAGAGTAAGAAATTTGGAGCTACATCGCTAGGGCACAGGGAAAGGGTAATAATAGATTTCCCCTTATCCAGCTTGGGTGACACAAAAGAAGGAGAGGATCTCCATCAGTTCATTAATCACAATATTAAAGGCTTTCTAGAATGGAGGAAACCCAGGAGGGAGGAAAGAAGGTCGAACAGTGTTCTTACTAACAGTGCCAGCTAGTGTAGCAAGGAAGCCACATCCCAGGTGACATGAACAAGTGAATCTAAACAGGGAATGGACTGGATCGGGCAAGTCGTATTTAATGAGGCACTAAATGTAGTTGATTGAGTGTACTGGTGATGTAGATTTGATCTAGAGGAGGTCACCTGCAGCATCGAATGTTCAAAATAAAATACACACTACATGAGAACATAGAGTAGAGGCCATGAAAGATTTGCCTAAAGAGTGAACCGAATACAAGGCAAAAGTTGGAGGAAAAGTTTTTAGAATTAGACCTCACAATTGGCCGAAATACAAATTTAGGCCAAGTAAATCGATTTTGCACAATTAGACTTACGCACGTTCGACTTTCCCACACGCGCACTTGAATTGCCGATAATACCCTTAGGGTATTTGAAATGAAAAGTTACGACCCTACTTTTCCGTTTGCATCCCAAATTCATAATTGGTTTTCCCTCCGGTGCTCTCGACTGTTCCCAGATATCCACTCACTGCAGGCAATCCCTCATCCAGCGGTATTTCCCCTCCATCACCTTCTTCTCCTCTGGTATTGCTCCTCCAATCACATTTTTTGCATTTGAAAGTTCCAATTTATCCATTCTTCGCTCTCGACCCATCCCGGATTTTATCTATCCTACAACGATAACTCACCTGGCAGAATTCCTCTCCCCGGCAACAACCATACCAGCCAAGCCTTCTCCTCCTATGACATCTGTCATCCAGTGGAACTCTTGATGCAAAGAAAGTTCCTTTTTTTTTTCATCCTTCACTCTCCACTCCTGTGACCTCTCACTTTGGTAGTCATTTCCCAACCGGAGACATCTATTGCTGCCACCTTCTCCCCCTTTGGAAAGCAACAATACTAACTAGGTTTCTTCCCGTTGTCCCTCTTATTCAGTTGGCCGCTTCCCAAATTTTTGTGTTTGGCCCAATTCTCCATTTTGCCTCTTCCCTTGGCCCTCTGACCAATCTCCCCAGCAATTGATTAATAGTAGACAATATAAATGGCAAAGCAAGATCCTACATCGCTGGTTCATTAATTGAAGAATTGAATATCTTGTTTCGGTGTATTATATGGTTTGGTTTGAAATTTTATGATATGGTGTGATGAAATGCTCGGCAAATCTTAATGGAAGTTAAATGAGCAATTTCATAGTAGATATGTAAATTGGAAGTATGAACTGCTATGATTGGTTAATTTGATGTCGTAAGATAAGTTTGATTTAAATATTTAAAGGATTTGATTTGATTATAAAAGATGAAAATGAAATCTATGAAGATATAAATATTGTAGGTAGGCTAAGGAAGAAAATTATAGCTGATTAGTTTAGTTTGACCCATGCTCTGTTATATATGATATGATGAATACCAAGGGGGAGACCATAAAAGCAATTTTATATGCTTTAGACGAAGTTAACTGATAGGGCATTACTATTGACTTGTAGATTATAAGTGGCTATTTAAGGTACATTGTGTGGTCATTAAACTTAATATAGTTAAGTATATATATGGGTAGATTGATCTTGTCAAACGTAGATTGTGTGTTTGGGGCTTAGTTTGCATGCATGGCTTTGGAGGACTATAGAAGCATGGGCCATAATGATTTGATGATCGAAATTTTGTTGGTAGGCTATGTCAGGAAAATAATACTCATTAGTTTATTTTGAACAATTCTATGTGATCTGTGATATGATGAATACCAAAGGGGAGACCATATAAGCAAGTATACATGCTATAGACCAAGTTAACTGATAGGGCCTAACTATTGACTGGTAGATTTTAGGTTAGTTTTTTAGGCAAAGTACATTGTTTGGGCATTAGAATTGATATAGTTAGGTCTATATATGGGTAGATTAATAAGAGTGTATGTTAGTGATCTCGTCAAACGTAGTTTGTGTCTTTGGTGATTAGTTTGCATGCATGGATTTTATGGAATGCAAAAGCATGGGCCGTAATTCTTTGAGGATCAAAATTTTGTTGGTAGTCTAAATTAGGAAAATAATGATCATTAGTTTATTTTAAATAATTTTCTGTGATATGAGATATGATGAATACCAAGGGGGAGACCATATAAGCAAGTATATATGTTGTAGACCATGTTAACTAATAGGGCCTAACTGTTGACTGGTCGATTTTAGGTTAGTTTTATAAGCAAAGTACATTTAGTGGGCATTAGATTTGATATAGTTAGGTCTATATATGGGTAGATTAATAAGAGTGTATGTCAGTGATCTTGTGAAACGTAGCTTGTGTGTTTGGTGATTAGTTTGCTTGCATGGATTTGAAGGACTATAGAAGCATGGGTCGTAATTCTTTGAGGATCAAAATTTTGTTGGTAGGCTAATTCTGGAAAATAATGCTCATGAGTTTATTTTTAATCATTCTTTGTGATATGTGATATGATGAATACCAAGGGGGAGACGATATAAGCAAGTATATATGTAATAAACCAAGTTAACTTATAGGGCCTAACTGTTAACTCGTAGATTTTAGATGGGTTTTTTAGGCAAAGTACATTGTGTCTGCATTAGATTTAATATAGTTAGGTCTATATATGTGTAGTTTAAAAAGAACATATGTGAGTTATCTTGTTAAATGTAGCTTGTGCCTTTGGGGATTAGTTCGCATGCATGGCTTTGAAAAACTATAGAACCATGGGTCGTACTTCGTTGAGGATCGAAATTTTGTTGGTAGGCTAAGTCTTGAAAATAATGCTCATTAGTTTTTTTTGAACCATTCTTTGTGATTGTGATATGATTAATACTAAGGGGGAGACCATATAAGTACGTATATATGTTATAGACCAAGTTAACTGATAGGGCCTAACTGTTGACTAGTAGATTTTAAGTTGGTTTTTTAGGCAATGTACATTGTGTGGGCATTAGATTTGATATAGTTAGGTCTATATATGGGTAGATTAATAAGAGTGTATGTAAGTAATCTTGTCAAATGTAGCTTGTGTCTTTGGTGATTAGTTTGCATGCATGGCTTTTAAGGACTAGAGAAGCATGAGTCGTAATTCATTGAGGATCAAAATTTTGTTGGTAGGCTAAGTCTAGAAAATAATGCTCATTAGTATATTTTGAACCATTCTCTGTGATATGTGATATGACGAATACTAAAGGGGAGACCTTAAAAGGAAGTATAATGCTATAGACCAAATTAACTAATTGGGCCTAACTTTTCACCGGTAGATTTTAGGATGGTTTTTTAGGCAATGTATATCGTTTAGGTATTGGATTTGATATAGTTAGGTCTATATATGGGTAGATTAATAAGAGTGTATGTTAGTGATCTTGTCAAACGTAGCTTGTGTTTTTGGTGATTAGTTTGCATGCATGGCCTCGAAGGACTATAGAAGCATGGGCCGTACTTCGTTGAGGATCGAAATTTTGTTGGTAGGCTAAGTCTGGAAAATAATGCTCATTAGTTTTTTTTTAACCATTCTTTGTGATTGTGATATGATTAATACTAAAGGGGAGACCATATAAGTACATATATATGCTATAGACAAAGTTAACTGATTGGGCCTAACTGTTGAGTAGTACATTTTAGGTTGGTTTTTTAGGCAATGTACATTGTGTGGGCATTAGATTTGATATAGTTAGGTCTATATATGGGTATATTAATAAGAGCGTATGTAAGTGATCTTATCACATGTAGCTTGTGTCTTTGGTGATTAGTTTGCATGCATGGCTTTTAAGGACTAGAGAAGCATGAGTCGTAATTCATTGAGGATCAAAATTTTGTTGGTAGGCTAAGTCTAGAAAATAATGCTCATTAGTATATTTTGAACCATTCTCTGTGATATGTGATATGACGAATACTAAAGGGGAGACCTTAAAAGGAAGTATAATGCTATAGACCAAATTAACTAATTGGGCCTAACTTTTCACCGGTAGATTTTAGGATGGTTTTTAAGGCAATGTATATCGTTTGGGTATTAGATTTGATATAGTTAGGTCTATATATGGGTTGATTAATAAGAGTGTATGTTAGTGATCTTGTTAAAAGTAGTTTGTGTTCTTGGTGATTAGTTTGCATACATGGCATCGAAGGACTATAGAAGCATGGGTCGTACTTCGTTGAGGATCGAAATTTTGTTGGTAGGCTAAGTCTGGAAAATAATGCTCATTAGTTTTTTTTGAACCATTCTTTGTGATTGTGATATGATTAATACTTAAGGGGAGACCATATAAGTACATATATATGTTATAGACTAAGTTAACTGATAGGGCCTAACTGTTGACTAGTAGATTTTAGGTTAGTTTTTTAGGCAATGTACATTGTGTGGGCATTAGATTTGATATAGTTAGGTCTATAAATGGGTAGATTAATAAGAGCGTATGTAAGTGATCTTGTCAAATGTAGCTTGTCTTTGGTGATTAGTTTGCATGCATGGCTTTGAAGGACTAGAGAAGCATGAGTCATAATTCATTGAGGATCGAAATTTTGTTGGTAGGCTAAGTCTGGAAAATAATGCTCATTAGTTTATTTTAAATCATTTTCTATGATATGTGATATGATGAATACTAAAGGGGAGACCTGAAAAGGAAGTACAATACTATAAACCAAATTAACTAATTGGGCCTATCTTTTCACCAGTAGATTTTAGGATGGTTTTTTAGGAAATGTACATCATTTGGGTATTAGATTTGATATAGTTAGGTATATATATGGGTAGATTAATAAGAGTGTATGTTAGTGATCTTGTCAAACGTAGCTTGTGTTTTTGGTGATTAGTTTGCATACTTGGCCTCGAAGGACGATAGAAGCGTGGGCCGTAATTATTTGAGGTTCAAAATTTTTTTGGTAGGCTATATCTACAAAATAATGCAAAATAGTTTATTTTGAACCATTCTATGTGATATGTGTTATGATGAATACTAAAGGGGAGACCGTATTAGCAACTATATATGCTATAGACCGAGTAAACTAATAGGGCCTAACTGTTGACTAGTAGATTTTAGGTTGGTTTTTTAGGCAATGTACATTGTGTGGTCATTAGGTTTGATATAGTTAGGTGTATATATGCGTAGATTTATAAGAGTGTATGTCAGTGATCTTGTCAAACGTAGCTTGTGTCTTTGGTGATTAGTTTGCATGCATGGATATGAAGGACTATAGAAGCATGGGTTATAATTATTTAAGGATTGAAATTTTGTTGGTAGGCTATGTCTGGAAAATAATGCTCATTAGTTTATTTTGAACCATTCTTTGTGTTATTTGATATGATGAATACTAAGGGGGAGACCATATTAGCAAGTATATATGTTATAGACTAAGTTAACTGATAGGGCCTAACTGTTGATTGGTAGATTTTAGGTTAGTTTTTTAAACAATGTACATTGTGTGGGCATAAGATTTGATATAGTTAGGTCTCTATATGGGTTGATTAATAAGAGTGATGATAGTGATCTTGTCAAACGTAGCTTGTGTATTTCGTGATTAGTTTGCATGCATGGCTTTGAAGGACTATAGAAGCATGGGTCATAATTCTTTGAGCATTGAATTTTTGTTGGTAGGCTAAGTCTTGAAAAGAATGCTCATTAGTTTATTTTGAACCATTCTATGTGATATGTGATATGATGAATACCAAGGGGGAAACCTTATAATTAGGTATATATGTTATAGACCAAATTAACTAATAAGGCCTAACTGTTGACTGGTAGATTTTAGGTTGGTTTTTCCAACAATGTACATTGTGTGGGTTTTAGATTTTATATTGTTAGGTCTATATATGGGTAGATTAAAAAGAGTGTATGTCAGTGATCTTGTCAAACGTAGCTTGTGTCTTTGGTGATTAGTTTGCATGTATGGATTTGAAAGACTATAGAAGCATGGGCCGTAATTCTTTTGAGGATCGAAATTTTGTTTATAGGCTAATTCTGGAAAATAATGCTCATTACCATTCTCTATGATATGTAATATGATGAATACCAAGGGGGAGACCATATAAACAAGTATATATGATATAGACTAAGTAAACTAATAGGGCCTAACTATTGATTGTCAAATATTTTGTTGGTTTTTTCGGCAATGTACATTGTTTGGGCATTAGATTTGATATAGTTAGGTCTATATATGGGTAGATTAATAAGAGTGTATGTCAGCGATCTTGTCAAATGTAGCTTGTGTCTTTGATGATTAGTTTGCATGCATGGCTTTGATGGATTGCAAAAGCATGGGCCGTAATTCTTTGAGTATCAAAATTTTTGTTTGCAGGCTACTTCTTGAAAATAATGTTCATTAGTTTATTTTCAACCATTCTCTATGATATGTGATAGGATGTATACTAAGGGGGAGACCATATAAGCAAGTACATATGCTATAGACCAAGTTAATTGATAGGGGCTAACTGTTGAGTTGTGGATTTGTGGTTACTTTTTAGGCATAGTACATTGTGTGGGCATTAGATTTTATATAGTTAGGTTTATATATAGGTAGATTAATTCATAGGAGGATACTTTATGCCCTATTATATAAGGTTATTACGAAGTTAACTATGACATGGCTTTCAATTTTTGCATACAAAAGAGGGTTGGGAGTGGGAAACTTAAGGAGAATCAAATAATAAAAAGTAGTATCAATATCCAACAGAAATGCATGAGCTTCAACTAGAGGTATGGCAATTATCATGATGATGCTTTGTCGGATTTGAAACCTCAACTAGCAGTGATATAATTTGTACATTCTTTAGCTTACATGAATATAACAAGCAATGATGAATTGGTTTTATACCTTTTTCACTCTGGTTTTTTTCTTGGCTGATGTATGTTCATTTTTTAACATTTCAGATGACAGAAATGAGCAGGGTCTCAAGTACATGTTCCAAGAGAATTGCACTTGGTGATGGTTAAGTGCAGAAAGACATCAGTTTAGTATTAATTTTCTTTTTCAACCAAGTTTAGCATTGATTTTCTTTTTCATCTCTGTTATTTATGGTATCAATTTTCCTGTATAACGGAGGACAATCTTGTAGATTGTTATTTTTTGTCTAATTTTATATATTAATGGAAAGAGTCATATGACAATGGAGATATTAAAAAAAATTAGATTAGCAAGTGAAATCAGCAAGTCCTAGGCAATTCTTCTTTTCTAAACATGTGAACCCCGCATTTTTGTGTGACAACAGACTCACACAAAGGCATCAAAGAAGATGGTGCTTAGCCCACCAGTACCCATTTCTCCTGAAGAAATTTTTAAGATGGTTGTAATTGAACCTCCTCCTTATGGAACAAGCCATGCAGTATGTGAATTTGTTAGAATTTATGTTGTCCATTTTCTCATTACTTTAAAAAGTAAAGCATCTGGATCATGTTTGTTTCAGTTATTTATGGCCTGTGTGATGCAACATGGGAAGTTAACAATTCAATCCTTACCATTCTGCAGGTCCATGAAGTCTATGATGAAGCTTGATTTTGGGGCTTCTGGAAGGGTGTGTTTCCAATGCTTATCATGGTAAGACTGCATTTTTGTAGGTTATAAAGCTGATGTCCTTTGATCATTAAGACTTGTGCTCCCTGTAGGTTAACATTCCTTCCATACAATTCATGTTCTACGAGACTATGTTAAAGAAAATGAAGAAAAAATGCACCTTGAGTAAGAGTGGTGGCAAATGAGTGACTACTTTGGGAGGTATTCTGATGCTATAATTTTACATTAACTCGGGAGAGAGAAGGGTTTAAATCCTACATTGGTCTCACCTTAGGGGCCTACTTTTGTAGTCAGTAACAAAACTGATAATGAGATAGAAAAATCTTGGTGTTGTTGCTAAACTTGTAGCAACAACACCAAGATTTTTATCAAGAAATCTTGATAGAAATTGACTAACAAGAAATGATCTCACTTGACGCTTTTGATTGGTGGTGGACATGAAAATCCATAACTTCTTTTTTTCTTGTTCAAGATACACTTCTTCCAAAAGTAGATTAATGTGATAAGATCCAAACTTTTTTTTGATCAATTAGATCCTTTTAACTTTTCGAGTAACTTTTTTGGAAGAGAAGTGATAGATTGAATATTTGCATGTACACTCCGTCGTGTTAATTTTTATAATTTGTAGTCCTATTTATTTTATTGGTAAAAAACTTGAAGATTGTTGCTTTACATGTAGATGGCAAAGTTGGACCTGAATAATGATGATGAGAAAGTGAATATCGAAAGCCATCTTCTGGAGTGCAAGTAGTTGTCGGACTTGTCATTCTTATACACTATTTTAACATAATTATGATGTTTTTATCCGGTAAACTATTGCTTGTCTATTTCATCCACCTGCTGTTATGTCATTGTAAATAAATATTTAACTTTAAGGTCAATATTTGATGTCTTACAGGTTTCTAATATGTTACCACTTTTAAAGCGGGGGATAGGTAATTCATCATTCTGGGCTACTGCCAATTTTAAAAGAAGTAATTGAGATACTTTTTCAAGGTCTAATCAAGGTTCTGTCTATGTTGATTCACAAATGTATTTTCATTGAATAAGAATATCTTATGTTTCTGCTTACCATTCCTAGCGGGATATATTTATTGGTATGTGAGTGCACATTTTAAATTTATAAAATTTCTTTCTTTATGCCTGCAAAAACTGTGGTGTTTACAAACATGAGAAAATTTGATGGGGATAAGTTAAGATGGATAACGAGTGGTGAGTATATACAAATGAGTGGGTGTGTTGGTTGTCGAGGCATTGATGCTTTTGGGATTTGCATCCTAATGATGGATGAGAAAATGGAACCATCTACCTATTCTTATTGTTCTTATGCGTTGTTTTTTTCCTGTGGTTAAATTATATGCAAACAAGATTTATTTTTTTGATCATTTTCAACTAGCTATGCTCTTGAGACTCAGTATCTGAGTTCAAGTTTAATTTGAAATTCTATTAATTTTTCAAATAATTTTTTTATAAGAAAATATTTTTTTTCAAATTTTAAATGTTTTTGCAACAAACTTGTTTCGTCCCAAATAGTCTTGCATATGCCTTTTGCAACAGAATTATTTGTCACAAATACTAAAGACAATAAATCAAAAGTTGTCTTTTGCAATGAGATGCATTTGTGGCAAATATATTTTTTTCTATTTTGGGATGATTAAGTATTGTCGCAAATACTACATATTTATAATTCTTAAAATATTTTTTTGCAACAAGTTTATTTTTGTCGCAAAACAAAATTATTAATTAATTTTTTTGCGACAATTTTTTTTGGGACTTATCCAAATATAATTATTACATTTTGCGACAAAAAACTTGATCTTTTGTGATGGATAATGTTGTCCCAAATATATACTTTTTGGGACGAAATTAATTTTGTTGCAAAAACCTTTTTGAGACGAGGCTTTTGCGACAACTTTGGGATGAGCTTATTTTTGTCGCAAAAACCCTTTTGCGATGACTTTGTTATCTTTTGCAACAAATAAATTTGTTGCAAAAGAGCAAATTTGTTGTAGTGTCAATGAGCTCAAATTTTTCCTGGGTTGGGTGGCACATAGTTCCAGAGTGAACCACATAAAGTATCTCTTGTGTCCCCTCATAGTTTTTTATATTAATTAAGTCAACTTATGCTCCATATTCTTATGGTGTGTTAAAGTTAATACGATGCGCTTTAGAGTAACTTTTATTATATAGCTCTAGCATCTCTATGTCGTACTCATTTGTATATCTTTGAGCTATGTTTTTCTACGTTGTTGTTTAAAGTATCATTAGCATTTCGTAGGACTCATTGTTTGCATAAACATACTCCTCTACGTAAGCGTTTTTCTAGCTTCAATAGTGAGCCGAGCGTAATGAACACAAGGGGACATCCATTTTCAAGATGGATGGCGCACACACTAGCGCATATTAGTACAAGTGATACTTACACTAACGTGCACTAACGTAAGCGCCGTCCATCTTGAAAATGAATGATCCCCATACGTTCCTTATGCTTGGCTCATGAAATATTATATGCTGTAGGAAAAGGTCGTGTTATCTTTGGGTTTGAAATCTTCATCTGAGGAATTGGAGAGCCACTGTCTCTTATGGGATTTGCGGCCTTACATAAATGAAGAATCTATGCGGCGAGCTTGGAAGCATGTTCCTTAATTTTATATATCTCTGTATCTTCCCTTAAATACTGTTTAAAAAAATTACATGGTTTATTTATGTGGTGGTGTTGAATTTATTAAGTTTGTATTTAGTTTACATCAAAACAGATAATCTTCTATTATCCCCGCAAGTCCACCTATTGGGCCTTGAGTGACTTAGTCATTGGCTAGGCGTTGTTTATAGGGCTGGCAAATAACACCCAAGCCCGATAGCCCAGTAGAGCTTGAGCCCAAAAAAAGGTTGGACAGATTCTTATCGGGCTCCACTAAATAGGATCAGGCTTTAATAACAAATGGAAAAAAAATATTTTGTATTGTTGTATACAACTATATATAAATACATGCATTCCCCTTTTAGGGAAAAGATTAAAGAATGAGGTACAATAAGAGAATGACAAGTGGATGAAGAAGAAATAGAGCCACTTGGGGGAAGTCAATTGATTTACTATGTTATTTTTTTTATGAACTGTGGGGTTTTTATATACAATATTGCTCATGTCTTTATTGAATTGAAATTGTAATACATTGGATTTGCTTTTAAAAAAATAAATGATTTATTATAATTTATTTTGTATTATTTATCATTAATTATTAATTAGTTGGCTATTTACCCGTTACCAGCCCATTTACCCGATGGGTAATGGGTAGGGCATAGGTAATAAATGAGGAAATGGGTAATGGGTAGGGTATGGGTAAAATTTTTAGAAGTGGATATGGATGTGGGTAAAGCCTTACCCGACCCATCCCCTACCCATTAACGCCCTTGCTCTCTCCAACCTTCACATAAATTTTTCATATTCCTTCCAAATTTAAACCTTCCAAATTTAGACCTAAAAAGACAAACTCCTACTCATAACCAAAGCCTAAAAGTCTCCTAACTAAGCATCAATATCAAGGACAAAAAATGATTATCATTTGTCGTAATAGTGATTTTGTGTGGTTGTGTGATCAGCTTTCTTTCTAAGAAGAACATGGGGATATTTATCCCTCGTCTTCTAGAGAAGAGTGTTGTAGGTCAAAAGTTCAAGCTTATTTCTTTTTTCCCTTCTTAAATTAGTTTTTCTATGTGATGTATTAAATTAATAAATTTAATTATGATGCTTGAACCCTAATTATCATTGGAACTATTTGTAGTTTGGTTTGTGTTTACTAAATTTTTGCTACATAATTTGCAGCATCGTCAAATAGTTAAGCTACATTGATGTCTTTTTATGAGTAATGATATTGTGATGTGAAGTTTCATGCTACAATTTAAAAAATTGTTACCCATGCGTAGGTAGCAAAGTACTAAGGTGCTCAGTGAACACGAGGTTGATCTCACATGGAATGCTTATTTTCGAGAAAACATTGAAAATGCTAGACCACTAATTATTGCTTCTAACTTAAACCTAGGCAGACTATCAAAATAAAAATTTGTTTAAAAAAGATAATGAATTGATAATCTAAAACAACTAAATAAAAGCTTCAAGAGAATCAAAGATACGGATAGACTAAGACATTGAATCTGTGATAACTCCACATGTTATTGCCACTCCCAACTCCAATTATTTATAAGCATTCAAAACATTGATCTTATCATAAAAGTTAATTTACTAAATATTATATAAAACCATGATCCATAGAACACATATAATCAAAGTAAAATACCTCCTTCAATTATTACAAGTGCAATCTCTCACACATATCGATAATCCTAATAATTTAATATGTAAGACACACTAAATAAAAGAAAATTTTAGCAAGTAGAAAAAAAGAGATCAAACTACAAATTAAAAATTAATTAGGGAATTCAAGAGTGCACATAACACACTTCATTATACATCATCAAGCTCTAATCAAGTGGGTTTAGAACCCCATGGCTATGGAGAATACACAAGTAAATAATATAAAATTCATATAAGAGAGTATATGAAAAGAGTTAGGGACTGCCCCTTCACTTCAGTTTTTCTTTCCCCTTGAATACCTTTTCTTTGGTTTCAGCCATGTGTCTTTGCAATTTTGTCACATGTTTGTGGATTTTGGCTGCTCTCAGCTTCCTCCTCTTTCTTCACGTCTTGTGCCTTAGGTTCAGCAGCCGTCCCCCGTTCTGTAAAGCCCACTCATCTTATGTTTATATCTCCTCCATTGCTTATAGAAAAAGTAATGCCTTATATTAGCCTTCACCTCTCATAAGAATATTTCCCACTTCCCTGCCATTCAATCTTCCATCTAGTTTTAATTTTCCTTTATTAAACTCAATCAAGAATGGAAAATGGGTCTCACCATTTCATGCGCAGCAATTTTTCACCAATGCTCTTCCTTTCTAAAGGCAATTCGTGGCATTTGTTTTATCTAGACTTCTCTTGGTATGTCAATTAAATATTTCCTCCTTTAAACTCCACATGAATGGAAACATGAATGGAAGCTGGCTTCCACTTACCTCATCCGATTTGGCTTCCATTGCTCTTTTCTATTTTCAGCACTACATGTGATTCCCATTCCTTTCTCTTTGTGATTGCTATTTTTACCTTTTATTTCACCCAATCACATGCTATTTATACCAACACCTGTATATTACTTGTAAGCTGGCCAAGACTTGTAGCCATCCGAAATAGATTGACAAACACCTCCCCAATGGACAATGGGCTTCTTTACTTCCAAACCTACTATATGCCTGAAAGTACTACTAGACTTGGCTTCTTCTTACCATCTTCAATGCATGCATCCAAATGATTTCCACAAAACTCAAGTACCTTATAGAAACAAAACAATAAGCCAAAACGTAGGCGTATAAACAATACCTTTTAATTATATACCTAAACTAACAACTTAAGCTAACTTAGTAAATAAATAAATAAAACGTAAATTTTCTAACCTAATACTAATAAATCCTAATTAGCCCATTATTAACCGAGACTATCTTAGCAAATAAGGTAAAAAAGTATATAAAATGTATATATTTCATGCATATTATTTCACATGTGATCAAAATTATATATACTTCATCATTTTTACACAACTGAGGAGTGTGGCTCACTTTTATGAGGCCCACTCATCAATGATGTAGAGTTTTTACGTGTTAAACTTCACCTCACTCAAGTATTTTTCTCTTTTTATATACCCATATTTTAGGTAAGTTCGTTTTAGTGCTAACTTCATTGAAACGAGAAGTCAACCATTAGTTACTAAATCGAATAGCATCACATCCTCATCTTCATCAACTGAGCAAATTAAGTGGCAATTAAAAACCTTCTTGCTAGAAGATGAGGACATAAAATTTGTCTTCAATATTTAAAAACAAAAATATGAATGGGTATTTAATATATAGGTAGACTTACATGGAAAAAGGATGGTACATGTACAACCCTGTCCCATGGAAATGAAAAAAATTAAGGTAGTACTTTCATATTTTTCCATTTTCATAGGTTTTTTTCCTAAGTTTGATATTAAAACGTTGGGGGATGGGGATGGAGGGTATTAAGATGCTTGCTATCTTATAGTATTACCCAATTTTGTCTATCAAATGATGGTAATGTTTCATTGACAGCTATACATATAGCTGCCCTTGTGCTAACATTTTCATAGTTTTTTTCCTTAGTTTAATATTAAAACGTTGGGGGATGGGGATGGTGGGCATTAAGATGCTTGCTATCTTATAGTATTACCCAATTTTGTCTATCAAATGATGATAATGTTTGATTGACAGCTATACATATAGCTGCCCTTGTGCGAATATTTGTATTATTGGTAGTCCAGACATGAAGCTGATGCAAGCAAATCCTCAACTTGATGTTTTGTGGGCTATTCGTGTCTTGATTGAGTCTGTAAACATAGTCAATTCAGTCACAAGCACTTAAAGCATAATTTCTTGTCATATTCATGGCTGAAATGTTTGTCCTAAGTCATTATGGGGTCTATCCTTTGTATTTTAACCTTAGAGAATATCGCTTGCCTTCCATAAGATTCTTATATTTAATAGTAGCAGTAATATTACTTCAGACCATGGAAAGAGAAACATCACAAGAGGCCGGTTTATTTAAGAATAAACTAACTGATTTAATGCAAAATTTCAATGTAATTAACATCTTTATAATATTTCTTTTTGGCTATTAGTTGATGCCACCTAAATTGATCCAAATAAACTTATTAATGAGACAATATTTTTAACTAAATGGAGATATTTATATAATGTATAGGGAATATGTTCTTTTTATTGTTCATTTTTTTGTGCATGGCTTAGTCTGCTTGGATATACATACATGTTTCCAGGTATCCAAAAAGGAAAAGGAAAATCATGTTTCCGATTTGGTTATGCCGTTGATAATTGTTATCCAAATGAAGGCAAGCTTCCAACAATTCCACCTATGTGGATGCATGTGTACCTTTTTTTATTTAAGATCACTATTCTTGACGACTTTATTGCAAGAAACATGCTCTCAATTTTAGTCACTAAACAAGAGAAACATGAATCATACTTCACTAAAATTAATTTATTTTGAAAAAGTAAATAGAGCTATGAATGTATAACTGAAGGAATATTAGATTTTTATATTATGGTTAGTTCCATTTTGAGGACCTATATTTATAGCATTACTTTATAAATGCAAAATTAATAGTTCGGTGCTGGACATGTTGTCCAAGAAATGTGCGAGTTTGATTTTAGGCCAACTGAATATTATGGCTGAATGAGCCAAGTATGCATATAAAAAGAAAATGTCCAGAGGCCCAACGCCAATTTCAATTAGCGATAAAATGTGTCTAATCCCAGTTTAAAAATTACTGCCGGAAATAGAAAGGTTCTCTATGTTAGATTAAAGTCATCAGAAAAACATGGTAATACAATTTCTAGTTCAGTCGATGTTCTTCCAGTTCCTTCATGATTCAAATCAGTCTAGGTAACAAATGCAACGCTGCCTTCTTCGAAAACATTACGTGGGGAGAGCCATCTAGACCCGAATCTGGACTTCCACTTTGCGGAATTGCCGCCTCAACTGAAGTGTTAAATAATTTTATTGTTCATTTGGTATTGCAATTTAAGACTGTATTAAGCAGTCTAGCTGCTCCCTATACATTAACAGAGGCCAGTGGCTACTATTTTGTTATATGAGTCAGAAGTTGAACAACACAAAAGAAGAAAATTCAGTTTGCATCAGCACACAAGGTATTCTCTTTCAATCCTTGAGTGCTACAAATATGCAACTGTAACTTAAAATCAGTGTGGAATAGAGAGGGCCCGGGAGAGGAGAGCTTCCTGTGATGGTACGGGAACTGTCTGAAGCTTACAGTCAACTGAAGTCAACGGGGCAGGACTCATCTCCCCAACCAAGATTACATTGATGATCTGAAGGAGAATCCTTTCAAGGCCCTCTCCATCGCTCCACTCGTGAACCTCTGCCTTGAGCAGCAACGGCTTATTGCAAATTAGATACCACACAGGGAAGTTCTTCCTCGGCATGACATAGTCTCCTTCTCTTAGTTTCAGAGATGGACAGAAGTCTCCATTTCCATCTCCGAGATAGATGACTCGCTTCTTCCCTCCTTCTGCAGAGATTGAGGCAAAGATTCGTTCTATCACAGTGCTCTGTTGTGACAAGTCATTATGGTTAAGAAATTGTCCCATTTTTTTTATATACACTACTATTTACTGATTAGAATACGAAAATATTCAAAATTTTCCTAGAAATTAAAGAATACTATCAAAAAGTAGTGCAAAAGAATAAACCATTGATGAATTAGGCAGGCCCGCGTTACCTTGCACATGTTTGGAGGGCAAAGGTCACATGGACATCCATGGGAAGACGACTTGAAATCATGGTAAGGCAGAATTCTTAGCTTTCCTTCCTCGTCAATGAAACTTGGATTTGTGTTGATCTCAGAGAAGTAGTCCAGCAAGCCATGGTGTTTGAGGATGGTCTCAATGAAAAAGCGGTTGGCATCACTCACTATCCTCAACTCGCAACTGAATACACACATTAATCAGTCCATAAGAAAGCATTCAAAGAAAGTTTAAAACCCAGAAAGAAATAAATTTAAATTTAGTAGCAAAGTAAAGGATATAATAATTACCCAAGTGCATGAGCAGATTTGATTGCATTAATGATTCTGGGATGCAACGGAGCCCTCGTCAAGCACTCGGCAATGTCTTCGATTGTTATCCCCTGTGCATGAAGTTCAGTCATCATCCTATCCTGAAAACAGATACACAAACGGAATATAGTTAGTAATAAACAAAAAACATGAACATCAATCCTTCTCTCTCAAGTGTCATCAAAGCTTAAGCAGAAGAAATCAGGACAAATTTCAAAGAACTTAAAACCTCGAAAGAAGAGATCATAAAACGCTTGAACAACAACGAAATTATTGGTATATCAAACAGTAATTAATTTCGTGGCTGCAAGCTTGGAACCATTAGTAAAATTCCATTAACCAATATTACATGCAAGTACATGAACATACTAGGTATGAAGATGATTTATCTAATTATGAGAAAGAAGATTATGTTATGAGTGAAGTAGAGAGAGAGAGAGAGAGTAAATACGAACCATGAGAGAGTTCCACGGCATGGTGGGGAGGAGTTGGTTGAACAGGTCGGTTGCGCCAAGCTCGTCCACCAGCCAGTTGTCGCTGTCAAAGTCTATGATCGTCTTGTCAAAGTCGAAAACCACCACGATCCCGGCGGCCATCTCCGCTCAAGCTGTAAGCTGTAGAGAAGAATACTGCAGAAAGGAAACTCTTTCTAATTCTTCCTGAGTTGAGTTGTGGGTCGTGGCAAGGATCGAGGAGGTATTTATAGCCAAGACCCAGAACCCATTGCACATAAACGGAAACATTGGGTGGGGGTGGACCAGCATATTCTGTTTTGAGACCGTTGATTCTTCTTTTCCTTTTCCCTTTTCAAGTTGGGGATGTTGTTCCTTCCTATCTTTGATTCTACTATGCAACTCCCACTCCTTCTCCTTATGTATTTTCACTCACGCATATGTGTACCATGTACACTTACCCTTTGTTTAATAATGAAAATTTCTTTTTCTCTTGTCCTTTGGTTGTCTTAATTGAACAATTTGACTAACGTTCTAATAGCTCTTTTCATGGGAATTCAGGCCGATTGATCGAATAAGCTATAGGAGGCACCTTCTAGCGGCAATAGGGGGCCAATCAATTGGATGGGCCAAGAAGTACAAAGGAAATCTATTGGACATACCTTCCAGCGGCAGTAGGGAAGCAAATCAATTGGCCTAGTTAGTCAGTTTACTAGAATAATATTCATCAATAGAGCCATTGGGAGTGTATTTTTATTATTTTGCAAGGAAAAGTTCACTTATAAATAGGAGGGGTCAATATTTTTTACTCCTTACTCTCATTTAATCTCTCAAATTAATCAATAAATTTTTCAAGAATAAAACAATCTCCAACTCTAAGTTCTTCAAACAATCTTTAAGTTCTTCTTCTTTAAGCTCTTTACAAATTTTTCAAAAAAGACATTTTCAAGTTATTCTTCTTGAGCTCTCCACAAAAACTATCTTCATCCTCCAATTCTCTACACTCAAGTCTCCAAGGGGTAATATTCAACAATGCTTACCTACATAAATTTAAGCTAAGGATTGTTTGTTAAATTATCATTTTATTTTATTATTTATTCTTTTTTATACTTTTTCTAATTTTCTCTCCACCTTTTTTTTAGATAAATGGCTCATTGCTATCAGAGTCATACTGAGCAACACTCGGAAGAGTAAAATACATGTCGAACAAGCTAGGGCTGATTCATCCCGACTTCAAGTTCGATACCAAAGCAAATGATGAAGTACCACCTATGCCACCGCCAATCTATGGTTGTGGGCAACGAGAAAGTGCACCAAAGAACTTCTTTATTGTGTACAAGGTCTTCATTAGTACTGTTCTATCTTCTTCTCTCTGTATCGATAACATCATTGACATTTTGATGATTTCGCCAATGAATGAAAAGTTGCATAATTTTATATGATCATCAAAATAACTTTTTGATATGAAAACTAATCATGTAATTAATTTAAATTAATTATCAACTATCACATGAAAATAATAACATGATGTTTTTCACCTTGACACGAAATCTTTATATGTGATTCATAATCATCAAGAATAACACAACATATAAATAAATAATGAACTAATCCAAACATAAAACATATATTACCCTATAAACATCCATCAATCATGCATTTCTTGCTCTAGGATTACAATTTATGGTCAACAATCTGACCTCTAATTAAATAACGAAGAGATCTCTACAAATTTGGCTCCTACTTCCTTCACGGGCCCTAGCCCGCCGATCTCCCCCAATCTTAGAGAGTTCATACCTCTTTGGTCAAAGTTTCTCAAATGAATTTATAAGGAAGTCTAGAAACCGAATTTTGTTATGCAATTGTAACTTCCTTAATTTTTCTGCAATTTTTTGTAACCTTTCTTATAATTTTTAGCTCATTTTTTGAATGGGAAAATTTGATGCTTCAGCATATTGTTGTTTTTTTATATTTTACCATATTATTTCTACCCGTACAGTTGGGTGTGGGGCTTAGTCATGGCCGTTTGGCCTCAACGCACTATAGAGGTTTCCAATGTGAAAAACTAAGAAATGAAAAGAAGAAAGAGAGAAGAAAAGAAAAAAAGAGGAAAACACAGAGAAAAAAAGAGAGATAAAAGGATTGGGCTTAGCTGAGCCAGATCCAGAAACATCCGGAAAAGACCCCTCTTCTTCAGGTCTGGTCCATCTACCGTCGACGAGCCAACCAAACTTTGTATGGCCCTCCTTGGCCTAGCGATGGTAGGAGGAGCCTATGCTGCGAACAACATGGCCACTCAGCCCTCCATCAGACTCGCCCAGTTCCCCCTCCATTCTCCCATTTTTTTGTAAGAGGTGGACCGATCAATGGCCTCTGGCCAGCCTCTGCTAGGCCAGTCCCTGCCTAGTGATGGCATGGTCGCTACCCCAACCTAGCTTGATGCTCCTTCCCTTCTCCCTATCCTAACAACCCCTTTTCCTTGCGTTTTCATCTATGTTGACAGACATCGATGGGGCTCCTGGCCACCGCAAGGGCTCATGGTTGTCATCTGGGCTCCACCCTAGCCCAAAGAAGGCTAGGGCAATAGCACCTGGCCCACTTGGCCTCCACTATGCCCCACTCCACTGTTTAGCCCTGCTGCTTCACCTTGTTTGCAAAAAACGAGCTAAATTGCCCCCTATTTTGCTTACATTACGATTGCTGCCAACCAGCCATGTCTAGCTAGCCTCCAGATAACTTCATCTTAGGCCAATGACTTGAATTGATTCTATTGGGTGTTGTCCATAGATAATTTCGATGTCTAGTGACCGTGAAGTGCTTCTTAGCCACCAGTTGACTTCCATTTAGTCTACCCTTGACTTCTGGTCACACCTACCATCCCTTGTTGGCACAACCTTTCTCCCACCTACCTTTAGTGCGTTGTCGTGGATCGCAGACTTTTCAGCATAAATTTTCGTCACGTTGTCTTGCCGAAATAATTTCTGACATTATATTAACCTTCGGGACAACAGCTATCTCAACTAGGCAATGCTTTTAGTGGCCAACTCCGCCGCTGATACCACCACCGTTGTATGTTTGCCATTGAACTACATGGATTAGAGGCAGTAGACTTTGAACTATTATTTCATAATAATATACTTTAAATATTTAGTAGGACGCTAATATTATATGATTTGATGCTTTCAATGCTAATATTTTATCCGATTTCATGATGTATGAGGGCAAGAAAATGAAATATGGTAGGTTTGCTTAATGATATGACACGCATGTAAGCATGAGTATATGTTATGTATGTAGAATATGTGTGTGCTAGTGATGACTAGTGAATATGTTGGTAAGCTATGTGTTGAATTATAGGTATGTGATGCACAAGTATATGAATGAGATATGTATGTGTGAAGCACATATGGATGTATGATGGGTATACGCATGTGTGAAGGATAGAAGTATGTATGTGGCGTAGATGTATGTGTGATGGGCGGTGTTAGAGGGTTCTGCATGGATTTGGATGTGGATTTGTAATTGTATCACAAAGGGCAAAGGATGTAAGTTTGATGCGTGAGGATGGGAGTGGATTAGTTTAATCTAGATCGGAGCACATATTAGAGGTTCAATAAATAAGCAAACTTAGGGTTAGGAGCTTTACGGGGGATTATTAAATAGTAAGAGTGCAACATAATTATACAATCATAAAGTACATGATATATATTATGAAGTGAAAAGTTAGATTAATAAGTAAGGTACAAGTAAGAGGGAGATAACCGGGTTAGCTCGCTTTGAAAAGCTTAATTTAATAACTCTTGAGTAAGTTGATTTGATGACTTCTGTCGAAAATAAAAAAGGTGTTCCATGTTAAATTAAAGTCATCTGAAAAACATGATAATACAATTACCAGTTCAGTCGATTTTCTTCCAATTCCTTCGTGATTCAAATCAGTCTATGAAACAAATTCAAGGCTGCCCTTCTTCCAAAACATTACGTTGTTACAATACGTGGGGAGAGACATCTAGACCAGAACCTGGACTTCCAATTTGCGGAATTGCCGCCTCAACAAGAGAGTTAAATAAGTTCATTGTTCATTTGGTATTGGAATTTAAGACTGTATTGAGCACGCTAGCTGCTCCCTATACATTAACAAAGGACGGTGGCTACTATTTTGTTACACGAGTCAAAAGTTGAACAACACAATCAAGAAAATTCAGTTTTCATTCCTTGAATGCTACTAAATATGCAACTGTAACTTATAATCAGTGTGGAATAGAGAGGGCCTGGGGGAGGAGAGCTTCCTGTGATGGTATGGGAACTGTCTGAAGCTTGCAGTCAACTGAAGTCAAATGGGCAGGACTGATCTCCCCAAGCAAGATTACATTGATGACCTGTAGGAGAATCCTTTCAAGCTCCTCTCCATCTCTCCACTCGTGAACCTTTGCCTTGAGCAGTAATGGGCTATTGCAAATTAGATACCACACAGGGAAGTTCTTCCTCGGCATGACAAAGTCTCCTCCTCTCAGTTTCAGAGATGGACAGAAATCTCCATTTCCATCTCCGAGATAGATGACGCGCTTTTTCCCTCCTTCTGCAGAGATTGAGGCAAGGATTCTTTCTATCACGGTGCCCTGTTGTGACAAGTCATTATGGTTAAGAAATTGTCCTATGTGTTTATATACACTACTATCTACTTATACGAATACGAAAATATTCAGAATTTTCCTAGAAATTAGAGAATACTAGCGAAAAGAAGTGCAACAGAATAAACCACTGATGAATTAGGCAGGCCCGCGTCACCTTGCACATGTTTGGAGGGCAAAGGTCACATGGACATCCATGGGAAGACGACTTGAAATCATGGTAAGGCAGAATTCTTAGCTTTCCTTCCTCGTCAATGAAACTTGGATTTGTGTTGATCTCAGAGAAGTAGTTCAGCAAGCCATGGTGTTTGAGGATGGTCTCAATGAAAAAGCAGTTGGCATCACTCACTATCCTCAACTCGCAACTGAATACACATTAATTAGTCCATAAGAAAGCATTCAAAGAAAGTTTAAAACCCAGAAAGAAATAAATTTAGTCGCAAAGTAAAGGATATAATAATTACCCAAGTGCATGAGCAGATTTGATTGCATTAATTAATGATTCTGGGATGCAACGGAGCCCTCCTCAAGCACTCGGCAATGTCTTCGATTGTTTTCCCCAGTGCGTAAAGTTCCGTCATCATCCTATCCTGAAAACAGGCAAACAAACGGAATACAGTTAGTAATAAAACAAAAACATGAACATCATCCTTCTTTCTCAAGTCTCATCAAAGCTTAAGTAGAAAAAATCATGGCAAATTTCAAAGAACTTAAATCGTCGAAAGAAGAGAGCATAAAACGCTTGTATCAACATCGAAGTTATTTGTATATCAAACAGTAATTAATTTCGTGGCAACAAGCTAGGAACCAATATCAGTAGTATATGACATGCAAGTACATGAACAAATATCATACTACGTAAGAAAGAAGATCATGTATTGAGAGAGAGAGAGAGAGAGGAAGAAATACGAACCATGAGAGAGTTCCACGGCATGGTGGGGAGGAGCTGGTTGAACAGATCGGTTGCACCAAGCTCGTCCACCACCCAGTTGTCGCTGTCGATGTCTATGATCGTCTTGTCAAAGTCGAAAACCAACACAATCCCGGCGGCCATCTCCGCTCAAGCTGTAGAGAAGAATGCTACAGAAAGGAAACTCTTTCTAATTCTTCCTGAGTTGTGGGTCTGGGCAATGAGGTGGTATTTAAAGCTGAGACCCAGAACGCATGGTACATAAACGGAAACATTGAGTGGACCAGCATATTCCGTTTTGAGACCTGTGAATCTTCTTTTCCTTTGCCCTTTCCAAGTTGGGTTCTGGTAGGATTTGGTTACTTCCAATCTAAGCAACTCCCACTCATGTATTTTCGCTTTCTCCTCCTTAGTCTCGAGTCTTCAGGTAAAGATCATTCCCGCACATAATAATCACTTAATTGAAAAAGGGAATGTTCATCTAGACGCGTATGTGTTACATAAATTAGGGTTATATGTTACTCTTTCGGTCCCAAATTACTTAGTTATATTTGACAAAAAAGTTTGTATTATATAAATAGCTTTATTTTATTTAATTGAAGTGATTGAGTACTTAAAAAAAATATTATAAGCTTATTTTTCTTTTTACGAGAAGTAGGTTTCACTATCTAATAAAAATTATTTCAAATTTTATTATTAATATGGGATATAGGGAGTATAAGAATCATGTCCAACAATTTTAATGGGTTAACGACTAATTTTAAACGTGTTATGATAAAATTTTCAAACAATCTTTAAATTTTTTTTCTTCAAGCTCTCTACAAATTCTTCGAGAAGATATATTTAAGTTCTCTACAAAAACAATCTTTATCCTCAAATATAATTCTCTACACTCAAAGTCTCCAAGGGGCAATATTCAACTATCTACACTTACCTATACAAATTTGAAGTAATTATTTTTTATAATATTATTATTTTATTTAATTTTGTTCTTTATTTATTTCTCATACTTTCTTTCTAATTTTCTCTTACCCTTTCCTTTTTTCAGATAAATGACTTATTATTTTCAATCTTATACTTCTGTCTATAAGTCCAAAACTCTAAAAAGTTAAATACCTATCAAACAATGGCCAATTCATCCCGACTTAGAGTTCAACACCAAAGCCAATGATGAAGTATCACCTATGCCACCATCGATCTTTGGTAGTGGGCCACGATAAAGTGTACCAAAGAAGAACAAAACTTCTTATGTGTTGTAGTACTTAACAAAGAAAGAAGTGTCAGACGCAGATAATCTTGGGTTGACCATAATGAGGGTCGTTTGCCATCACTACAAAACGCATCTCATTATTGGAAGCATTGTACATCTTTCTAGGCACGTTAATCAATGCACCTCAAAGTATGAAAAAACATATTTGAAGCAAACACAATTAAGTAAAATGTTTAGCTCATCCACTAATTTGAATACTTTTACATACAATAGAAATACAAATCATAATGAGTTAGTCAAATATATTGAACACACCAAATAACCCTTCCCTTTTATAAATGATATAAAGTTTGGAAGGTATGTGTCACGCCTTGGCACTGCTCGACCCAAGCCGAACCCGGTCCAGGGACCGGTCAAGTGCACGGGGGCGACAAGGAGATTGAAAATGATTAGTGGAAGACTTATACCCTAATCAAGGGCGATCAAAAATTTACGGAGTAAACGCACCACTTTGAGTAAGAGTAAATAGGTAGAATCAAAAGAGTTACTTTAACTCTAAAATAAACCACAATCTCAAACCCACATACTAATTAATCCATAGCCCACACTAAGCTCCAACTAGGTCTCAAATAATCTAAATGTATAATGTAGCACAAAACCAAAATGAGAACTACACCACATGAGTTCTAACATCAAAGCAAAAACCAAAGAAACATGTCACATAAGGGATCACCACGTCTACTCCCAAGTCCTCTTCGACCTTTCCTCATAAAGAGGATCATGTCCGTCTGCGTGTCACGCCACACAGCCCCAAAGCAAAAGTACAAGAAAGAGGGGTGAGTATGATAAACTTAATAATGGTTTTTAATATAACTATAATTATCAGAAACAAGACAGTATAGTAATATAACAATTCAGATCAATGATTGACAAGATATATCATTTTCTGATCACACATACACATCACCAAAACCTACATCATAGTGTCTAAATCGCATAGTACAATTCAACATTATATATACCTGCATGAGATGTGTCTCTAACATGCATTTCAGATCATGCATCAACATCATATAAACCTGCATGAGATGTATCTCTAACATACATTTTAGATCATGCATCAACATCGTATAAACCTGCATGAGATGTATCTCTAACATACATTTCAGATTATGCAACCCTGCATATAGTATCTCAATCACAATCTTCAAATCAGGCATTCATAACATATCTCATCCATTCTGCACGACAAACGTGTCAAATTACATGTTACACAGACATGCATAACATGCATCATATACATGCATCGACATAAATAGAGAATGCCTCCATCAAGGAGTAAACACAATTAGTGTCACACAGACGGGAAACACAGACAAGGCCACAAAGGCGTGTCATGGTCCAAATTCTACACAAGAATATAAGAAGGTCGGGGTTGTCAGTCCCTAAGCTGCTCGCCCTGGACGATCCTAGCCAAAGATGTCACATTCTCACATAAAGAACCTAGAGTAGGGTTGTTTGCCCAGGGACATCTCCTGCGGTAAGGGAGAGTCTGAGTTCCCACATAGGAAACCCTAGAACACGTGGTAGCTGGTGCACAAAGCATACCACTCTAGATTCTCAGGGTCCAGAAGACAATCATAATAATCTCAAACCACAAGACAAGTACATAACTCGTCCCCACATAATTCCATTTAACTAGACTCAACCCGGGGAGTGCACATGTTCCACAAAGGAACTCAAATCAAAGCATGTCCCTTCGGACCAATCAAGTTTCGATTAAGCCAATGACCGATTAATCCAGCACACAATTTCACCACATTGCATCCAATCGATCAAACTCGGTTAATCTCGATAAAGCCTCAATTGAAAATTCGTTTTCATGATGCATGCAACATGGTACATACATGGGCAAGGCATACATGAATCTTAAATTCATGATAAGTGCTCTTATCGGCCCCTCATGCATCATTCATAATCATAATACCAAGCCTAATCATAATCATTAACCCCACATGTGTGTGTGTATACATGGTAGAAGCACCTCACTCAATATATATCAACATGCTTTGTAATTAACTCATCATCACACTACACATGCGCATTAACATCTAATCATTGATTCCAGTGGAAATCATATGAGAAGAACCATTAAATTCATAACTTAAGTCAAACATAACCACATGTTAAACATATGAAAGCTCATTCACCTCATACTTGAGTCTAGGCATAACACTAACATTCACACATCATTTAACCACATCTTATAATGACATATCAGTCCATTAGCATGTTGTAACTCTACTGAAAATATGCTTAAACCATAGGAAATCAACCACTCATATCTTCAAGATAGCAATTCCAACAAATATATCCAACTACAAGTCATTTCACATAACTTTAAATATATACCACAACTTCTAAACATCAATAGTATGCACTTCCAGTAGCTTACCCTAGCTCAAAATACAACACATACACATAAAAATGATATTTTAGAATAGAGACATCGAAATAAATAACATACATACAATGGTTAATTTTTGCAATGTAGCCATTCGAACGCCCTCCAGGGCCGTTCGATCGGCTAAACAGGAAATATACCGAAACTGCAGTGTTGTTATTCGAACGTCATACAGGGCCGTTCGAACGCCAACAAGGCAGATTTGACTTTCTTCTTCCTTTCAAATTTTCAAACCGAAACTCCATTCATACAACTTAAAATCTTTATTTAATAACTCAAATGCCATTAAAACTTCATCATACCTTCCAAAAAGCTAATATACACCATATTAAGACAAAACCCTAAGAAATCGAGACAAGAAATTAACATTTACTAATCCCACCATTAGAGCACTAAATCAAGTAAACCCATTCTAAATAAACCATAAAAATCGATATTTTTACCATAGAAAAACTGAGATTTCGAAGACACATTACCTTATCACTTGATTAGGTTCGGATTTGACCTTCACCCTTCTTGGAAACCTTCCAAAAACATAGTGTCTAAGTTAAACTCCATTAAAAATCGGTTTAACATTGAAAACCTTAAAGAAATCTTAGATCTAGGGTTTGTTAAGCATAAAAAAATGAATTTTGAGAAGTAGGGTTTGAAAAAAGGAAGCAAATCAGTGATTTTGATGCTTAAAATCAAATCAAATCAAAGGGGAAATGATGGATTAAGAATGGATTAGAAGAAAACCTAAGATTTAGGCTTAATTAAAGAAAACATACCTTAATTTCCTTCTAATTCGGGCCTAATTGGGGAACTAGGCCTTAATAACCCTCTCCAGCCTATTCCCAAAATGAAAATAGCTCAGATCTTTCTATTTATAGTAAGGATTGGGGTGTACATAATTAACTAGTGGGGTATGAATATAAATTTAAGCTAAAAATGGGTATTTTGATCATTTGAGCACTAATTAAACCTGAAAAAATTATAAACTTTTTTATAAAAGCTTGTGTTGATATCTGGGTTAATTTGGTCCAAAAACCTCAATTTCGCCGGTAGGGCCCATAGGGGGTCCCACTAAACCCTAATTTTTGAAAAATTAGTGAAAAATTAAAAAAATCCCAAAAATTCAGATTTGATCCAAAAATACTTAAAACTAATAATTGTAAAGTTAATTTTGATTAAAACTATAAGAAACACCATTTATTTATTTTTGAAACAACCGAATTAATTAGAAAACGTATTAACCACACGACAACCGATAATTAAAATGAAACGAAAACCAGTTTAAGAATGAGAGTCCTTACAGTATGAGAAAAATTCCCTCAACCCATGCTTCTACAAGATTTCTGGTAATACACCTATAAGTCAAACTATTTGAAACTCTTTTTACATTTCCAAGTAAAATTTCTCTTCCATCATATATATGGACTATCCAATAAAATTTAGGATATATTTGTATTACATCACATTACATTGATCAGGATTTGGTTTTAAGTAAAAAACTATTACTTTAAATTTAGAGAAATTTCTACATATTTTCACCATCTCTAACTTATTTTCACATGACTTTTGTCGATAAGTTTTCAATCAAGTAACTTTTATAACAAATTTTATATTTACATATAACGACATGAATGAATGTGCTACATAAATATTTTTTGAAAATACCTAAATTACCCTTGTGATGTCATCTTCCCCCCCCCCCCCCCGCTCTTCTACGCTCGACATAGGCAATTGCACATTTGTGCCTTCTTCTTGTTCGCCTTTTCTAGCAGCACCTACTGGAAGGAGTACATTTTCTCCACACCCAGGTGCCCCACCACCGCCGACTACACCCATCCTCCTCCCCATTCATGCCTCCCCTTCCTCAAAATCGACGACCTCCACCTCTGCTCCTACTACACCTTCTTCGACGTCATCGCCCACTTCCCAGCTAAGAAGGACATCTTTGTGGCTCGCCACTTCCCAGACAATGGCTGCACAATGTAATAATTACAAGATGATAGAAATGCTAGTTTCTTCACTTATGGTATCACATTTCTCCCCTATCTCAAAGAAAGTTAATTTTAAGAATCTCATTTGACCGAAGTCCAACTAAGAAAGGCACCTACACCAAAAAACTCTCTCCCACCTTCATAGAAATTTTCCAGAAATGTCAAGAAAACAAAAAATTGTCATTCGTTGTTATAGTGATTTTGTGTAGTTGCATGATTGCCTTTATGAGAAGAAATAGGGGATATTTATCCCTCCTTTTCCATAGAAGAGTGTTGTAGGTGAAAAGTTCAAGCTTATTTCTTTTTCCCCCTTCTTGAACTAGCTTTTCTTTGTGATATATTAGATTAATAAATTTAATTATGATGCTTGAACCCTAATCATCATTGGAATTATTTGTAGTTTAAGTTTGTGTTTACTAAATTTTTGCCACCTAAATTGCAACATCATCAAATAGTTAAGCTACATTGATAGTTGAATATGACAGAAGCTGATACTGCAATGCATTTTATTGTAGGTTATATGGGAACCATATAAAGAAGAACGAGTGCATCATTCAGTAGTTAATAATGTCATGTATTCGGGGATCCTCTTTTGTTTTCAAATTAGGGAACCCTACAATCCGACAAGAGTTCTAAGGCAGTTTGGATTTTTACAAACAATCCCTCCACAACCACCTCAGCCTAATCCCAAGGGTTTTAGTAGGTGTGCGCAAGCGAAGGGGTATAAGCTTGTCTAGGATGCAAACATCAACCTTTGCATAGCAGTAGGCATATCTTGCCTTCAAAACAATGTGGAGACATGGTGAGAAATCCATGGGATTGTGCACATGACTACATGCAATGGTATAAAAATATTTCTCACCCCCTTGTGCAAATTCCAGATAGGCAAGTGTATGCAATAGACTACGTAGGGAAAAAGTCAACTGAAGAAGAATAGGTACGTATGTTATCGAAATTGTGAATTTGTTTATGGTTTGATATCTAGACTAAAAAATTCTTTTATGCAGCTTGCCCACAAGCAGAGGGCTATTGCTTTGTTAGAAGAATCTTTGAATGGACTTGAGGACAATGAAGGGAAAATAAAAGTGAGTTTAGCCTTAGAGAAACTTCTTTATGATGAACCTACTCATAGTAACATTGTCATTGGGAAAAGAAGTTCAACTTGAGGAGGAAAGGCCGCACTGAAGGGAAAGGGAACAAGAGTTTCTAAATAGGTCTACTTATGATAATTCAACCTTGGACGAAACACTATATGTGACTTTTAACTCTTTTTAGCATTGTAATAGTAGACTCAAAAATGAAGTATAGTAATGTGAATACTTTTGTGATATGATGATTGTGTGTGGTACGATGATAATTTATTGTTTTGAAGTCAATATTGAAATGTTTTTTAGTACATTTGTCCTCATTCAGCAGGACTGTTATGATCTTAATCTGCTCAAATTTCGAGCAATAAGTTGCTCATAACGAAGGTCAATTGTAGCGGGTCAATTTTAGTGTTTTTGCATCAGAATTTGAGTTTCTAGGCAAATGATTATTATTATAATGCTTTGTTTTTATTTTCAATTGCCTTTCACTTGAATTAGTGCCAAATAAAGTCTTCCCTTTATTACAGGAAAATGAAATGAACTAAAGTATCTGCCTTGAGCAATAAACCCAAATTCTTTCTTTCATAAAGGTTAAGAAATGTAATAAGAGAATGAAAACATCCCTTCATCATGGAAAGATTAAAATAAGGATATTAACAAAGCACCGAAAACGAAAACATCCCCAAACCATAAAAAAACATAGGAGTCCAATTTAAGCATACGTTTGATGTGACGACCTCCAGAAGATTTTCAAGGGTGTTGAAACCTTCCGAAGATTCACACAAACAACAATTCGGCGGATATGTTTACCAAGGTAGTAATGGTAGAGAAGTTGAGCTTTTGCTCAACTTCCATTGGTCTTCTACACTAAAGGACTAATGACGATCACACAGTTGCATTGTTTCATAGGAAGCGACACTTTCAGACTATTGACTTCAAGTGGGAGAATTACAACTTGGAGATGAAGTGTTTGGCAGTCTTCAAGTAGGAGATTGTTTGATGTGAAGACTCCTAAGGCATATAGACTCTTAAGTTAGGATAGTTTTTTGAATAGGCTATATTTATCCTAAGCCAAACAATCCTAACTAATTTTGAATAGGTTATATAGACTCTTAAGTCAGAGAGACTAATAGTTGTGCATATCTCTTTTCCATATGTAATGCTTATCTCATCTAAAAGTGGGTTCACGTGGGAGAGAAAAGTGGGGAGTTGGTGAGAGGATTTGGTCTTGGTGCTTGGGAAGTCATTGTTTGTGAGACTTCAAACTTTGTAATTCTCCTTGTCATATCTAAAATAGTAAAAATTGGGTGATCCCGTTGATGTAGGCACCATTGCCGAACTACGTAAAACCTTGTGTTCTTCTCTTTTTTAATTTCCCTCATAAAGATTCATTTATTTTGTTGCGTAAATTATAGGTTATATTGATTCTAGCATGCACTATAATCACAACACATGAGGCATCCATCTTGCCTTATCAAGTACCTAAGAGAAGTAAGGGGTAGAAATGATATACTGGAATATACAATATTTGAGATAACAATGTATAAAATAAAGATGAATCTAAACCTAATTATGAGTTAATCTTTGAGTCAAATGGTGAAATCTATGATAGCCACAACTAGAAACACCTCTTTGGACATGGTGAATAATTTTTATGAAATCAAATATGAATACTTGACCACGTTGGTGGGAAATCTGGTGAGGGGAAACAGGGAGATAGAAAGGGGGGTTTAGGAGAGGATGAACTATGTCTTCAAGCTGCCACCCAACAAATGGCTAGCAAGGACCTCCAGAAGGTATCTGGTGAGGGAGAGGAGGGACAATGGAAGGAGAATAGGAGTGGGTTTAGATAAGGGCACTTTAAGAATTAAGTGAATTTTTTTAATGAAAATGGCATTGCTTTGAGAGCCATCTTGTGGGTCGGAGGATAGAAAACTGACGCTAAGAAACCAGTTTGCAATAAATCGCACCAAATGAGTTTTCTCACTGAAAATAGGGACTGAAGCTACTACCTCCCTCCTCTTCTCTCTCTCTCTCGATTATATATATATTAATCTTTATTGAAAGGTGAATCCTAGGGCTGCAAACGGGCTGGGCCTTGATGGGCCAAGGGTAGGCCCAGGCTAGAAAAGTTTTCCGTCAAAATTCATAACATTGAACTTGTTTCCAAAGCTTACAATGCGATGTTTACGAAGAAGAAGAAGAAGAAGAAGAAGAAGAAGAAGAAGAAGAAGAAGAAGAAGAAGAAGAAGAAGACAAGAAACAACGTACGTCACCTACTGTCTTTAGAATAAGCGATTATCAATTCTTTGTAAGAAGAAATAACATGGAATTAATTGAACTGCGCAATTAATAACAAAGAGGGAAGAAGGAGAGGAAGCAAGAACTATTGATCAAATGCAAGTTTGAAATTGAGCCAAGAAATTGGATTGCAGTTAAGGAGTGCAAGAAACAGAGAATGTCCACAAGATAAGAGAAGCTAATGGGTGAATGGATCAGGAGCAAAACAAATATCGCCGAAATTGTCGCTAGGAAGACGCCAAAATTCTTCAAAGTCTCGGAACGGAAGGCTGAATAGAAATTGTAGGAGGGCATCCGACTAAAATCCTAAGCCCCCAACTTGCTTGGGGGCTAGGGGTGTAAACGGACGGACGCGGACAAGGCATGTCCACAACCGTCCGTTTTTACACAGACCAAGTATTTGTCCGTCCGTATTTATCCATGACGGATATGGACGGACACGGACGGAATGAAGGTGAAAGTTTAACATATACTCTTTTGTTCTTGAATTTAGGGTGGTTAGTAAAAAATTAATTAAAAAATAAGTTATAATAATAGTAAGATAGTCTAATCTAAAAAATAAATAAATAATGATGTTATAAAAGACATATGAGAGTATAATATGTATTTTTTACAATCTTGTTGTGAAGATTAACTATGTAACATAGGTTAGTAATTTAGTATAAAGTAAAAATAATAATAATAAAATATATAGTTGGCGGACACGGACGGCTGCAGACACGACTAACCCTTGTCCATGTCCGTCCATATTTTGGACGGACAAAAATAAATGTTGTCCATTTTAGTGCGGACGAACACCGGACAAACGGACGCCGTTTATACTCCTATTGGGGGCTATTGGCGGAGAGGCCGACGGAGGACGGAATGAGCCAACTGGGAAGCTCTTTGCTTGAGTCAAGGAGGACCATTGTGAGGCAAGGAGTTGTTGGAGAAGGAGAGGACACGGAGGCTCCATGATTGAGTTGGTTGAGTTGGAGCATCAAATACCGGGCAGCCGGCGAGTTGCAAATGGGGCGGCGAAGGGGGAACTGGAGTCACTAAAGTATGGAGCAAGTGAAGACTGAAGACGGAAGCGACGACTATGGAGACTATGGCCACGACCATGACCATCCTTAATCTCCCCGGCATGCTGGCTACCACCATGATCAGCCAGTGATCCTCTTCCTCCCTTCCCTCCCTCTCCTCCCAACGGCCCGACCCAATCCTGACGCTCTCTTTCTTCTTCCCCTTTCCTGTCCGACTGTCCCTCTCTTGCCCAGTGGCCAGGCCCGACGACCCCTTCCTCCTTCCTCTCTTCCCCTCCATCTCTTCCTAGGCGGCCTGGCCTCGAGTTTCCACCTGATAGCCACCTTCTTCCTTCCCCTCTTCCATCTTCCCCCTTCTCCTCTGTCTTCTCCTTGGTTGCCCGGTAATGACCCCAACCTCGGAGCACCCCCCCGGCCTCGACTTCCCTTTCCTCTCCTCTCTGGCAGCCTGCACCCAATCTTTCTTTCCCCTCTTCCTCGGCACCGGAACCACCTTTTTCTTCCTGGCACTGGCACCACATACGACCACCCCGTCACTTTCCCTTTCTGCCTACTGCCTTTCCTTTTTTTTCTAAAGTCTAGACCGGCCCGGTTGTCTAGATTACCGATTTGACCAGCTGGGTTAAATTGACCCGCCCGAGTCAATGCTGCCTGGTAACCCGGATAACTCGGTTTAGATTTTTAACCCGGTTTAACCCAGTCGAACCGAGTTTAAAAACACTACTAAATGAAGCTATTAATTTGAAAAGATTGGAGTATAATTTTTTAAAATAAAATAACACTATTCATTTGGACAAAAAAAAGTGAGTACTTTTTTAATAATAAGACCAAACGGAGGGAGTAATATTATATCGGCCGGAACCATATCTCTAAAACCTCCCTAGTGCCCCACTTTCCGGCTTCGCTCTTCAGAGTAACCAGCCAGAGCGCGAAAATGGAGTCAAATGTCTCGCAAATCGCCGACAAATGTCACCTCGCCCTCCACCACCTCCGCCGTCACCCTCGCTCTCCAACACCCACCTCTCCCAATTTCACCCGGCCATCTTCCCTCAACACTAGCAGCGTTGTTTTTGTTCGCCGGATCCCCCGGGTCTTCACTCCAAATGCGTGTCGTAGAATTGGATTCTTGGGTCCGGGTGCGTCGGGTGTGAAGTCTGAGCGGATGGGCTTCGATTATTTTCGCCTTCCGGCTGTTTCCGACGGTGGGTCTGGCGGCAATGGCGGGATTGGAGGCATGGGGAGTGGCGGCGGCGGTTCAGGTGGCGGAGGCGGAGGGGAAGATAGTGGCAGAAACTCCTGGTCTATCCTTTCATGGTAATTTGGCGATTTCGTCTTCTCGTGTAAAAAGTCGTTCCAAATTTTGTATGTTGTTTATTCTGTTTGTGTTTTGCGTACACAAGAGTTCATCTTCCTTCTCGTTAATTCAGAGGTTTCTGTGACTGTTGTGGTTTCCATATGTGATGTGTTTTAGCTATTTCCCTTCATTTTTTCCTTTCTTCTCCCTCTCGAGCTTTTAGTGTACTTTCCGTGAAACAAATCGGGCTTATCGTCTATATGGTAAGCTTTTGAATTATATATTCCTTGTAGTTTTTTTTTTCGAAAAAATGTACCCTTTTTGCCGATGTTTTGCAACTGTTTGTCTGCTTTCCAGTGAATGGGATATGGGTTTCTTTAGTTTTTCATGTTAAGAGTAGTTTGAATCCCATTGTTCTTCTATTTACATGTTCGGTGTAGATTAAATGCTTCTGTCTGCAAACTATATCAACGTTGATTACTGATCCTTCAGGTATCTGACTGCGCTTGAAAAACACCCGACTTTGACAAAAGCATGGACATCCGCTTTCCTTACTCTGATTGGGGATGTAATTTGCCAGGTAATATTAAAACGCCTCTGTATATCTTTCTTTAGCTTCGATTCCTTTATAGGATTATATTAGCTATCATGGTTTGCTTTGGTAGTATCTTACAGTCATGTTATCTTGTGGTGTTCTTTTACTATTATGTTCATGGTAGATTTAAGAAGATGATATATTTTAGATGATTGCCAGAGTCGGTAACATTAAAAAAGAATGGCTTCAGCCCTAGAGACAAAATTCAATAACAATTAAAAGTGTTATCTTCTTTACCCTTTCAAGTAGATAGGATATTTTTTTCTGGCCGTAGAAATTGTTAAGACCTTTTTTGTTATTTCATTAAAATTGTCCATAATAATGCTACCTGATGCATAGGTTTTCGTTCTAATCCACACATGAAATGGGCCGATTTACACGGTAAACCTTACCTTGGAAAATAAAATTCTTCAATGATGAATTTCAGAAGAACGCTGTCTTTTGAAATTTCTAGACTCTCAGTTCAAGGCAAAAAAAGTCAATATTGACTACGAATAATTTTTTGTAATTCATTAATTTGTGGAATTGGATTGAGCGAGTTGAATATATGTGTAGACCAACACTTTGTCCTTGTTGTTTGTGCTCAGCTTCTAATTGATCGTGTGGTGACATTGGACCTGAAGCGGACATTTGTATTCACTTTTCTTGGATTTGCACTAGTTGGCCCCACATTGCACTTCTGGTGATGATTCAAGTCCATTAATTTGTTGTTATTTTTATTCAGATAATTTTGAATGCGTTAGCAATAATGTGTTTTTTTCCACACTTAAAAAAGAAATTCCCCATGTACAGTTTTTGACAATTCTCACGTGTCAACTGTCAAGTTATCTTATCAATGTGATGTTCTTATCCATTTTGCAGAGGAATATTTGTTGGAGTAAATATACTTATTTACCTATTTATTTTTGTAGGTACTTCTATTTAAGTAAATTGGTGACTATTCCTGGTGCCTTTGGGGCATTTTTACGCCTTTTAATTGATCAGGTGTGCCTCCTTTTATTTCATTCATTAACTTCAGATTGTTGGTAGCGCCACTTGGGTTAGCCAATTATCAATAGCTTACTAAATCCTGCATTCTCTGTCAGTTCCTTTTTTCTCCTACCTTCATTGGAGTTTTCTTAGTTTCACTGGTAACTCTAGAAGGGAGACCTTCACAAGTAATACCGAAACTTCAGCAGGTCAGATTCGCTTGCTAGGTTCCTACTTAATTTTCACCAACAGTAGTGTTCAACTTATCTAATTTCATTCTACAAGCTAAATTTGCAGGAGTGGTTTCCGTCCGTATTGGCAAATTGGCAACTATGGATTCCTTTCCAATTTCTCAACTTTCAGTTTGTTCCACAGAAATTCCAGGTTTGAGAGGCAGGACGTTTTTTTTTTTGGGTACTCTAGACTGTTCATTTCTCGTGTCAAGGCATGCCTCCACTAACGTAGTCAGTTTGTTTAGTGCTTCTGCATTTCAATGGTACAATTGCCTTTGTCAATATTATTATTTAGAATTTGTATGAAGGCAGTCACATGAAAGCATTTATGGTATATGGGCTATCATGTGTCATTTCAGACATAATAATGGATGGAAAACTGTTAAAACAAATAAGCACGTGGTCATCAGTTTTTTCATGTATACAGTTTTTTATTTTTTTGCTTCTATTTTAGATCAACAAGATTTTTGGGTCGTAATTTATTCACGTAATTGATTTGATGAGTAAATGTCATGACACAGCTGATAAGGAGGGAAGCTCTTAGTCCCCCAAGCAGCTCCATGAAAAAAGAAATAGCACTAACTACAGACACCCGTTTGTACACGTCATTTGTAGGAATAAGGTTTGCATGGTTTATTTGTTTTTAACATACACAAACAAATAGAGTATATCCATAACAAGGTGTTTTTAAACATCAGTCCTGGTTTACATTATGTTCAAATTTCATCATAAGAATATCATGCCAAGAAGAAGAGCATTATGTGTAAAAAATTTCTGGCATGTTTTCACGCGTATTCTTTGTCATCTTCATCAACCCCTGATAGTTAAATAAGTTCCTGATGATGTTGATTAAGTTGTTTTTGCAAGGCACTGCAATAGTATAGTTTAATTTGATGGGTGGATTGGACACTAATCCTTTTGTCCATTTGCCTGATTTAGGATTGGAGTTGTGGCTGTTTTTTGTTAAGCTCCGGGCCAGTTTAGGGCTGAGGAAAAATGAGCTATATGAAAACAAGGTTGGGTGGGTATATATGGTGGTGCATCAGACAATTTGAATCAACTAAAATGTCTCTACACGTGTGGCTGTATTTGGGGGATCATGCTCTGATGCGAGATACAGCTGAGGCAGGGTGTAGCTTGAACTAAAACTTGTAGGTCGAGAAATGCTTCTTTAGCCAATAAAAGAAAGGTGTAGTTCATATGGTCTTGTTTGAAATTTTTTGGAGCCCCTCTGTAATAAGTAACCAAGAGTAGGAGTAGGGCTAGGAGAACTTAAAGTTGGTCATATTGGACTCCATACTACTACTCTCTCCGTCCTATATTAATAGCTACAATTAGAAAAATAATAGTTTTTATTGCATGGTGAAACCCATATCCAAGAGAAGGGGAAATAAGCTTATGATACTCTTTTTTTAAGTATTCAATGACAAGTTAGAACAAAATGGAGCTATTAATATGGAACAAACTTTTTTGCCTAATGGAGCTATTAATTTAAGACGGAGGGAGTATACTGAAGCTTATATTCGCATATTAGAGGCCTGATTGACAGCTGCCTATGCAGGCTAAGTGAAACCTACTTGGTTAGGCCAAAGTAGGTCAAAGGTTTGACAGGTTCATCGCATTCAGGTTTGCGCTTGGGCTATGTTGATATGCAATTGACGAAGTAGTTACTGAAGGTTTCTAAAAAGAGAAATACTGAGGATATGGTATATTTGAATGCTTAGGAAAGTACTCTCTTTGACAGGTTCTTGCTGCAAACGTGATTGCCCTGGTGTGGAATGTTATATTGTCATTTAAAGCTCATAAAGAGATCCAACCAAAGTCAACAGGTATTTTTTTTGCAAGTCTTCCCAACTTACAGTCTTGTACTATGTGATTTAGAAGTTCAGCAAACGTTCTGCAGCCAACGTTAGTGATTTTAACAATTTAACAGAAAGCTGATATCTAAATGGACCTTGCAGCATGAGTAGGAAAAGGAAGTGTACGTCAAGGAAGTTTTGCCAAAAAAGTACAGAACCTTGAAGCGTCATTCAAGGCAGATGTGAGGACTTCACATCCAAGGCAGAATATGGCCGAAGGAATGGTTATCGAATTGTCAAGTGGAATATTTTTAGCAATTGCCTATATTTGGGTCCTTGAAACGCCATGATCTGGGATGCTTGGTATCCCCTTTTTGTCCAACTTACTGTATCTAATCTTGTAGGCTAATCTGAGCGACCAATTTTAGACTCTGACTTGGTTGTTGGGAGTTGAGGCGCCTCCTGTGCAGGTAGCAATTTGTCAAGAATAGCAGAGATGCCCATAATGGAGGCTGGTACCCTTTTGCGTGTGATAAAAAAAAGTTCCCTTTTTCGTCTGAAAGGGAAGGTTTTCATGCTTGTGATAAAACCGGGAACCGGGAATTGATTATGGCCTCCTCTGGCTCCCCTCGTATCATGATCATCGGCCATCCCGTTATAATCTCGGCTAGATCTTGAGACACTGTTCCTAGTCTTGAGCAAGGCCCCGAAGACATAGATCTTATCGAGATCCTGCTGCAAACCGTGGATCAAACTAGAGCAGTTTTGTTGTTTACGTTTTTCAGAATTTGGGTTAGTGGATACACCTATATATCTAGAAATCATGCGCTGTGACACTTACAATAGGTTCAGATATCAAAATTTGCAGTTTGCCTACTTTTGAAGCTTTAGAATTTGGTTTATTCACATATTCAAAGGTTTTCGAGTTTTGACGCTGTTTTGTAATGGACACTCTTCCTCTCAAAGTCCTAATTACTTGATTTTAAACTCATCTACACCTTTGTATGTTTATAGCGATGAGACGTGGTAATTGGAAAACTTTACTGGTTATATGTGGTAATAATTTGCACATACAAGTGCTTATAGAAATTCGAGGAGAGGTTAGGTGTTATTGACATCAAGTTTCAAACACCATATCACTAGTTGGCCACTGTGGCCACCAATTGGACTGTGTAAGGCCTCTTATTTTCATTTCATGGACGATGGCTGCTGAAGTTTGTGAGATGTGTAGTTTTTTAAAAAAAATCTGTTTATTGATGTTATTGTGCAGAATGGTGGTGAACTTAAGCTGCTGCTGCAATTTGGTGCATGCTTGTGAGGTTCAATACTTTGGATATTTTACACACAAGCATCTAGATCTCGTCTTAATGTTTCTTTAGACTCTAAATTGTGATCATGTCGTTTTTCATTAATCCTTCAGACTAAAACTAGAGGGACTTGTAGGCTTCATAGTTAAGATCGATTTTGGAGGTTTTTCATCTTATAGGTCTCATATTTCCCACATCTAACATGTGAACATATAATTTTAGTTTTTACATATACAAAAAGATAAACTAAACTTTTAATATGTGAACGGAAGCCCTTATTGGTCTGAGCTCTAGCCAAACCACAAGCCTGTAGTCAAATGTTAAAATCAACATTAAAATTAAACCCAATTCAGGTTTGGTGTATAGACGTTAGAATTGAACCCAATTCAGGTTTTGTGTATCGGGGACAAAGGTTTAGAATTTAGAGTTTAGAGTTTATTGATAAAACTATGTCGGGCATTTATTTTAGCTAAAATAAAATCCAAACTACTAATTTATTCAATTTATAGGAAGAAAAAAATGCTCCATGCGGCCCTGCACTACCCAAACTTAGAAGAGTTTACAAAGCAGACAATGACCAATAAAGATATTAAAAAACAAACACTAGTATGGAGAATTAAAAAAAGCTAATAGAGTAACAGGAAGAAGAGAACATACTCCTTTTTGACATTCAGAATCCACCTTCCGTCTCATTGGGTTTGACGGCTGGTAGGGCGGCAAGGGCTCCCGTTCTCCGGCATACCAATCCAGCCGGAACATCAAGTTCAGGTTGCCATCCTACTCCCTATATTAATCTGAAAATAGATCTTACTCTCTGTTTCAAAATAAGTGTAAAGTGTCTTATTAATTTTTCAAAAACAACTAAATAAAACACGTATTCCAAGCCGTAGTTGTCTCGGACTTTGCCTTGTGTTCATCGTTCTAGACACTGCTCATCATTGCGTTTCTCCTCCTCTGACCTTGTCTCAGATGGAATTGGGCTATGAACGTTGCACCACGCTCCACGCTCCAGGATTAGGTTGCTGATATGTTTATTTATATATATAAAGCTATAATGGTCGAAGAAGTTTGAACTGTGAGCAATAATTTTGCGGCACCTCATGCTTATTTAAGCAGGCAACACGAGTGAGCATGATTGGAGATGTTGTTAGGAATGAGGCCATGTATCATTGGGTTTTTTAACATTGCAACAAGACATGCATGAGTGAAGAGTTTTGAGCTACCTTGTGTCATCTTAAAAGTAGTTATACGGTTTGTGAGGCTGTTTTCACTTCTAGTGAGATAATAGATGGCAGATCTTCTTAATAGTATGTATGCAGTTTAAAGTGCACTCAAAAGAAAGCCGTGTACTTCATATGTAGGGGTGCATACGGACAAAAATGGACGCGTACAAATAGTTATCCGTGTGTGTCCGCTATATGTATACCTTTTGTCTGTGTCCGTATTATATATGTTATGCCCAAGTCCATTTGCCATAGACATGGGCGGACATAGACAAGCACGAATATACACTAAAAAGCTTAATTCTTAGTATCTAATAGCTATGTAATATGTTAGGACAAGTCTTAACTTGCTACATAGCTACTAGATCTTAATTTTTTTACCATTTACCATTGTCCAAAAGTTATATACCATGTTAGGATCAATCCTAATATACCATGTTAGGATCAATCCTAACATAGTACATAACCATTGATATCTTTTTTTCACTATGGACCCTATTACTATTTAAATGATCAGGGACGTACAATTAATTATTTGTCCATGTCTGTAGCTACCTATTAGGACACAGACAACTATTTGTCCATGTTTGCTATGGACATAAAAAAATATCCACCCTATATAATTACGAATGCATACATTAATGGACAACTCGATAATGGATCTTCGTGAACACCCCTATTCGTATGGTTCAATTTGAATTTTTTGTTGGATCATGATATGGGTTTGGCCCATATTAGTCCACACGTTCACAAGGGTTAAAAACATGGGGTTACTCAACTATGTACATGTGTTGTTGCCCAAGTCGCACATTCACACATTCACTTGTACTTATGTATTAGATATATATATATAAAGAGAAAGAGATGTACATACATGCATACACTTTATAGGCCTAAGACAAGTGTACAATGCACACAAAACCCGCGTGAACATTCTAGGGGTTCCTCCCCTCATGGGCATGGACAAGAGGGGATGGCTCATGGGATTGAACCCAGACCCATGAATAAGATATCACAAGTAAGCTCGTACATGAGGATTTAGTTTATATAGGGGTTAAGAGCCTTAACTACCCTACTAATCCTCTCTCTCCACTCCTCTATGGACCAACCTCTTTCTCCTCTCTCTTTCTCTTTGCTGGCCACGGGCCAAACGAAAGCCTCCCCTTGCCCCCCACCACCCCCTCAAAAAAAATCTTGTCGATCAATATCATCAGCCCCTTGGGTTATATGCACCTTAGAGAAATTAGTCAAGCAGCAGCAAGTAATGATCTTATTTGTATTATCACATAAAAATGTACTCCTCTACTTGATTAATTTATAATATTCCCTATGTCACTAGATTGTCACGCATTAATAGCTCTATTTATTTTGTTTAAATAGAAAACCAAATGTAACTATTAATTTGGGACAAATAGAGTACATACAAAAAGGATATATTTTTACCAAGGCGTTACGAAGTCCATGTCCTAGACGCAAAGCCCTTAATGGTTAATGCATATTATTTCATGTTAATATCATATTTATATACTAATTATTGTATAGAATAAAATTATTATTTATGATTTTATTTCATATACTTGTTGTATGTAATTTACATGTTCAGAGGAAAAACCGGTACCTCCACGGGCAACACCACCAAGCTTTCATTTCAGCCACCTATCAATTTTCAAGTCGCTTTGCTATTTGAGGAAGCGTTTTCTGTGCTTCGCCCAATATAAAAAATGCTAGGGAAGTATCAATATTTAAAATTAATAATACATACTTAGTACTTATTAGTGTCAATATAATTAATGTTAAAGTGAACTAATATATACGCTATGGATCTTACAAAAGAACAGTTCTAAGCATTCATTGTACTAAGGTCATGATAAGCTGAAAACTCTTCCCAGATTTGAACGAGTGACAATGTCAAGGAGAACTTGATATTGGCCATATTGGACTCCACGCTCCTCAATAAATGAAGCGAGAAGGACTGATGTAAAGGCTAGGTCAAACGTGGTTATTACGCAAAAGTAGGTCAAATTTAACGGATTTAACTATTCAGATTTACCTTTGGATCCATAAAGGCTGCGTGGATGTGAAATTGACACACTAGTAATTGAGGATTCGATATTTTTGCATGCTAACGGAAGTACTTCATTTGACCGGTTCTTGCCGCAAATTTAGTTGCCCATAAAGACATCCAACCAAAAGTCCACGTACTTTTTTCTCGTGTCTTCCCGTCTTTCAAACATAGTACATAGTAGTAGTATGAGATTTACAAGTTCAGCAAACATAACCTTACGTATGTATAGTGATTTTAACCAGAGCACCTGTTCATATGCGCTATATATGCATTAGGCATTTTGGGTCGCACGATTTTGATCACATAGTGAGCCTCAAAACAAGGGCTAGCCCGCCTCCCCCGTATACAAGTCATTGAATTGTAATATGATAGCACGAAATATATTGGGCATATTAACTACTCCCCCCCTGTCTTATATTAATAATTTTATTTAATTTTTTAAAATAAATTAAAATAAATTTATTTTTTAAAATTAATTACTCCTGAAATACCTAATAATGTATATTGGTTTTGCTTTTAATTCTTCTTTTTAATATAGAAGGAATTCATTCTCATTGTATCTAATTGGACCCTTCTAGTGGCAGTACCAATTTTGTCAACAATGGCAAAGATGTCCCCCATTCAGTGGAGGCAGGTGACCCTTTTTCTGTCTGTGAAAGGGAAGGTTTTCATACTAAAAAACGCTTTTCAGATTAAGAATTTAGGCGAAAAATTGCCTTCAAAACGGAAACATTTTTCTCCCTACATACAAAGAGCTAAGCGTATGAAATATATGGAACTCATTGATATTTTAAATCTATAGTGTATATACTAGTACACGTTTATATACACAGTCAATATTAAGATGAAAGGCTCCCATTTGTTCCGTACGTTTAGTGATTTGTCAATAGAGAACACCTCTTATCTAAATCCCCTCCTCCGGCCTCAAAGGTCAAATACACATATTATTGACTCTCATGTGTGTCTCCTTGTCTGATCTGCAGATTTGTAGGTGGGTGGTGGGTTGTCGACGAAGGAAGCTTTGTCTGTGCACAAATAGAAACATTCAGCAAACTGACCACAACTGGGCCACATGCGGCCCATGTGAAGCCACAGGATGGTACATTTGACTCGGAAAGATGGGCCCCCACTACAAGACACCGGTCCTTTTCCTCATGAGTCATGTGCTGCCTCCTGTCAACTGTGCCCTAAAGGAAGGCACCCCCTGATGGGCCCCAAACACATGGTCTCTTAGGAAGAAGACTATTTTAGTGACGTTAATTAGTTTTTTAAACCCCACTAATCAATAATGCTTAAATGATAAAAAAATTCTTAACATATATATAAAGCCTAACGTCAGTGTAACATCACTCGTCTTTGAAATATGTTACCAGTCATTTTCTCTCCCCTTCCTTATCATATCCCAAGTATTCTAGAAGCCCCATCGCCATGTGTTACGGTTTGATTGAGGGGTAGCAAATGCAGTAACATCACAGGAAGCGTCAATGTCGGTGTGAACGAGGAAGGGTCGATGGACTAATTAATTAGGGTGCCGAGAATATTCTCATTAATTAATTTAACTAAGTATAGCATCTAATAATATAATTTTTTAATGCAAGAAACACTACTACTATTAATTAGTTAACTTCTTATTAAAAAAGATGATTTCATCGATTAATTTAAGGAGACTTGAAAGGTCAATAGTGCACCAAAACAACCTCCACTTTTGATAGTATTAAATTAATTAACATTTAGGGTTAAGATTAACTATTCCAGTAAAGTATCATAGACCTTAGAGGCATACATCGTGGGTGGAAGGAGAGAAAGGTGCATACCAAAAGAAAGGAAGGGAAGAAAGGGCTCGAGAAGAGACAAAACTTTATAAACCTACAAGAGGGTGTACACCAAGATGTCTCTCTTAGAAATGGGTGCACTTAATTATAAAAAATAGATGATGCACATGCTAATACATATTAGTGTACATAATACGTGTAACATATATACATTAACAAATACATAATTGATCTTCTTACAATTCTACTCAAGAGGACATCTAGGTGAATACCAAGAATATCAACAATGCGTGTAGGAAGAGGAATCAAGAAGGGGGGAGGAGGGTGCAGTACGCTACAAGTACAGAAGAAGAAAATTGACTTCCCACATCACTTCATGCCATTTTTGGTCCCCATGACTTTTTTTAATACAAGAATTGACTATTTTAAATTCTCCTATAATTCCCAACATTTAGCTCCATAAAATATAATAAATTATACTTATAACCTTTAATTTTTAAAAATTATTCTCTCGGTTCCTTATTAATAGTTATATTTGAAAAAATAATAATTTATATTGAATGGTAAAATCTACATATATATGTAGGAAAATAAGCTTATGAGACTTTTTTTAAGTATCCAATCACTTGGAACAAAATACTGCTATTAATATGGAATAATTTTTTTGTCAAAGAGAACTATTGATTGATGTGGGGGATGGAAGGAGTATGTAATATTTCAAAAATTATAATCCTTCCAATATTAATAGTTATATTTGAAAAATAGTGATTCTTATTGAATGGTAAAACCTATATCTAAGAGAAGGGGAAGTAAGCTTATAATTTTTTTTTCAAAGTATTCAACCACTTAAATTGAACAAAATATAGTTATTAATATAAAATATATTTTTTTTCCCAATGAAACTATAGATGTAGAATAGACGGAGTACCTAAAACCTTCAGTTGGATTGTTTTCTATGTTCCCTACTGGTAGTGAGCTGTAAGAATACATGAGAGTCGTGCTTCCATAAAACAACGACACAAGGGCGTTGATGCTAACATGTATGCTATCAATTTCAAATACCAATGGCTTGTCAATAAGGAACATAGAGACTTAATTTAAGCGCTTTAGAGCAACTGCCACCCACCCAAAAAAAGTGTGAATATGGCTATTGCTAACAAGTAAAAATGACTACTTTTCTTGGCAAAAAAAAATTACTTATCAAAAATACAAATGTTAACAAATAAATGGTTTCCCCCTTTTTTGGTGCATCTTTTCAATAAAGCATAGGATTAAATTCAATTTATGCCTAAATTTAAAATTAGAACAATACATAGCTCTTGCTACTGCCCAATATCTACTCCTCTCTACTCACATTTAAAAAAAAAACTCACAAAAAAAGTATAGCATAGAAAAAGCACCATGTGTTTTTGCTCACATGACCTTCTAGGACTAGAGTGGGGAAGCTCAAGAGCTAGGACCGGAACCCATCCAACTTCTGTGCTAGGACCCCTGTAAGCTAGAACTTATCCAAGCCCACCAACTCGTGGTGTTGTTGCACCTACTGGTGTTGGTGCTCTACAAAGAAGGCTGATATATCCAGCATGGTCAACATAAAAAGGTATTGGCCGCTAAGAGGTCAGATTGCTAACCTTGCTACTGTGATATAACATGGAATATGCATATATGATTTAAATTATGAAATCATTGGATATGAACATATGAAATTATGAATCTATGTTATGTTCATGTTACGATGATGATTGTGAACATAAGTTTTATGTTAATTGAGTATTTAATTTCATGAAATCACTTTATTACATTGTCAAGAAATATTATAAGTGATGAAATATGATTCAACATGCTTTTGGGAGAATTTTGGATAAGTTGTGACAGTTTTTGTTATTTTTCCCAACCATTTGCATGACCACTGACATGTTGGTGACGTTGCCAATGTAACAGAGAAGATGATAGTACTAACATTGATGGGAATCCACACGTCGATGTGCTACTGGCAAGTCATCGGCAGTGAGGCCGACACGTCGGTAAGGAGTTGATGAGGAAGCCTTATGTTGCCTTTCCCACTTTCGGCGAAGGTTCAACGTGTCAGTGGATTACCAATGGGCATCAGTGACATGGTCAACACATCAATGAGTCTACTGACAACTCAGTGGTTTTAGGTAATTTTTAGCAATGAATATTATATGTGTTAGGCTATTATTATGAGGTATAATAATTTATTATAGAATTCATAAAATGCAATTATATGTGATGTTGTGATTGATGATGTTTAGGTATATGTGTCATTGTGTGTGGAAATCCTTATAATGAATCTCAACCCGGACTATTGGATAAATGCACTTAAGGATAGAGGATCTTTGTGTCTAAATGACTCATCTAATGAGTCTTAAGCCACGTAGATGGAAATAGTTTGTTATGAAATATGACTAAGGTTTTCAGTTCTCTAACGATGGGAGTTAGGTAGAATCACTTCCCTAGCCCGGAAGATAAGTTGAAATGGACTAGAGTATCAAAAGATAACTGGTTCCATATAGCACAATAGAGAAGGTTTCGATGATCATGGAAGTTGAAATCTTAACCACTTAGGTCCATGAGCCCCTATGGGCCTTAGCTTCATGGCATGGATGGAGCGGGCAAGCTTCAAAATAACTAAGGTCTGATTGTGAATAGTGCATGGTCTAGTGAGGTGAGGATGTTCTCCTAGATGTGTGTAATAGAGAACCTTATGACTTACACTTATGGAGCAAAAGGCTCCTAAGTGAGGTCACATTATGAATTTGAAATTGTGTGAAGGGATTTGTGAATGTTATGCTTATTCTACTTATGCGTAATTGTTGTATAGTTATATTTACTTTTGAATATAATAGTTGTCGAACTTGTGAGGATGTTGTGTAATCATGTGCATTGTCATTACATAGTACTTGTTAGTCACCCACTGGGTATATTCGTATACTTAGCATCCTCATGATGAAGGTTTATCGGAAGAGTAGCTGGGTTGGGGTCATTGAGCAAGGAAAATATGTCAGACTCTTGGAAGTATTGTAAGATTTTTTATATTTTGGTGTGGTGTGTAATTTGTACATAGGCACGTGAGTGCCAATAACTTATGATTATATATGTGATAGATTTTAGTATGCACTAAGGCAAGATCTTGTGTGATTTCACCTTCTCATATATATGGACATAATGGTTTAAGTATTCTTATGTTCTAAAATGAGTAAGTATCAAGGACAATTTAGTCGAATGATTGACAAAAGGTTTTTCAAAAAAAAAATTTGTTTATGCTGATAGAGATTAAAATCTATAAAAAGATGAGTTTTGCATGTCATACCTTTGTGATTTTGGTTGATTGCAGAGCTTTTTCCAAATTTTGAAAGCAAAGGAGCGAAAAACTCTCTTGAAAGTATAATGAACAGTGCCGCTAGAGAAGGAGAAGGGAAAGGCGGTGGAGATTAATACCGAAAAGTTGTCAATTGCGCTTCGAAGATGGAGGAAGAGAGTAGTCGGAAAGATTACGGAAGAATGGTGGAACTTCAGAAAGCCGAAAAATGTGAATTGTCTCCATTGCTGTTGTCGCTGCCATTGCCATTGGGTTTAAATAGTTGATGAAGGGAGGTGATGCTTCACAAGACGTGTCTTTTAAAAATAGATCTTTGAAACATCGACGTGTCGATGGATCCACCGATGCGTCAATGGGTTAAAGATTTGAAATTTAAGATTTTTTGTATTAAGAATTTGTTTTGATTTCATCCAAATTTTGGGGATAAAATTCTTTTTAAGGGGGTAAGGATGTAACACCCCAAATTTTTAAAAAATTAATATCAATTTTATTATATTTTAGTCATTGGTAGAGCATCAACGTGTCGATGGACTCGCCTATGGAACATTGTGAAATTTTGCGTCGGTGGACTCCTCAACGTGTCAACAGAATTGTCTATGGTAACTGATGCATGCAGTTACTCCAGAATACGAGGTGGTTAATCAGTTTCAAATTTCATTGGTAGTTATGATAGTATTTAAGGATTAAAAATGGAGTGAGAAGGTCAAGAAAGAGTCCAAAGGAAGATTGGACATCAAAGAAGAGAGCAGCAGACGATTGGGAGTGTGGGAACGCCAAAAAATTGAGTGACGCTAATGTTTCAAGGTTGGATGGCTTTCTAAACTTATAAATTTCATCAAATTGATAGTGTTTTAAATTTATCTTCATTATCTTCAAGATTTGTGTTGAATATTTATTGAGTAAATTTTTTGTGTTTTTAAGATATTTAGAGTCAATTTCTAGTTTATACAATACTAAGGAATAAATCGTAGATTGGTACGCCCTTTTGTATAATAATTTCAATAGATATGTAAATATATATGGATTTTTGAAATAAAGAGAGCATTTGGACATAATTCTAATCGTCGGTGAAGTTATTGATGTGTTGGTGGTGACACTGACAAAAGGAAGAAGATGAACAATGCTCATGTATGCATGCATTGCAGGCATGTGATTTTTAATCATCGGTGGTGTGAACAACGCATTGGTCAAAATGAAACTATAGTGTTGTTCCACTATCAATAAACTATAGTGTTGTTCCACTGTCGGTAAGGTTCAATATGTTGATGAGCTCACCGATAGTTATCATTGAAGGCGCCAAACCGTCTATATAGTAACCAATATAGAGATTTATATCTCTGTTAGTTACAATTAACACATTAATAACTTCACTGATAAGGCATCAACCTGTCAGTGAAATCACCAATAGACGTTAATTTCTCTATCGGTGATAATTGACGTGTCTGTGAATTCACTAATGGTTATCGGTGAGAGTACCGATGGGTCTGTGAGGTCATCGATAGTTTCTATTAGTACGGTTCGACATGTCGGTGAACTCACTGATGGTTATCGGCAAGGGCATCGACCCATCTCCGATAGACCACAAAGTCACTGTCAACAAGGTTCGACGTATTGATAAGTTCACCGATGGTCATTAATGGGGTCATCGAGGCAAAGTTGCTGATGAAATATATAATTTTGAATTTTATTAAGATTATAGTTAATATATGTTATTGTACTATAATGCATAGTTTTTTATGTAATTTATAATGTGGATGAAAGGTAAATTATATATAAAACAATAATGGTTGAAGAAGTGTGAACTATGAGCAATAATATTGTTGCACCTCATGCTTATTCACAGACAACGCATGAATGAGCGTGATTGGACTCGAGGTTGTTAGGGCCTTAGGGGTGAGGCCATGTATCATTGGGTTTTTTAACATTGCAACAAGACATGCATGAGTGAAGAGTTATGAGCTACCTTGTGTCAATATTTAAAGTAGTTATACGGTTTTTGAGGGTGTTTTCACTTTGAGTGAGATAATAGATGGCAGATCATCTTAATATGTATGCAGTTTAAATTGCAGCCAAAAGAAAGCCGTGTACTTCATATGGTTTTGGTTGGATCATGATATGGGTTCGGCCATATTAGTCCACACATACATGTTCACAAGGGTTTAGGAATGTGGGGGTGGACCCTATACCCCTTACCCATCAATGCACACGTGTTGTGGCGGCCCGAGTAGCACATGCACACACTCAATTAGTGTTGCAGGCTCCTTATGTAACGACCCGTTTTTCGATTACGCTTAACCCGGGAGGGTTAAGGGTAATTCGATAATTTGAGATTATTGTTAAGGGGTTTCATTAGATGAAATACCCGTAGCCAAGAAGAGCTTGGCATAACGAGTGTAACGATTCGAAGAATGGGCGAAACGGAGGTTGGGACCGGATGTTACGACCTCGACGAGCGTAGAAAATAGACTGGACCCACTTGGAAATAGTGTGATTTGTTGCTTTTAGAGGGCTTGTATCGAAGGGCTTGTCGATACGAGTCCAACGGTACCTAGAACGCGCGAATCCGAATCCAGGGTAGGGAGATACGTGCGTTTGAAGGCTTAAAAATAAAAATAAATAAAAAGAAATGGGGTGAGCCGGCGCGATGCGCGCCCGCGTTACTGCAGGCGCCGCAGTTTCGGCAGTCGTGACCTGTGTAACACGCGGGCATGAACCGCGCGCGTTACGGCGGGCGCCGCCGCCTGAAACCAGCGGCGCAACCGCGGTTTCGGCGCGGCTCGGGGGTTATAAATACCCCCATTTCTCCTCTTTTCAAGGGAGATTTTCCCTCCCGCCATTTCTGACCGTTCTGAGGCCGATTAAGGTTGTTCAAGACCCATTTTCTACTAAATCGAGCATGCTCTACGTGATGGAGTGGTCCTTTCTTCGATTTGGAGACCGTATAAGGAAGAAATGCCTCGAGACAAGGAGAGGTTCTGCCCGAGCACCGACAAACTTCTTTCTCCTCGTTCTTAAGCATCCTAACTCCGATTTAGTCCATCCAAGAAGCATTCTTGACTAAATCGAGTATGTTCTACGCGATGGAGAGGTCCGTTCTTTGATTCGGCAACTACATAAGGAGGAAATGTCCCAAGACAAGGAGAGGCTCCGCCCGTTATCCTCGAGCACCGAACAAGAAATAGGGGCCCGGAGCAAGACGGGGTTCTGTACAAAGTTGTTGGGCTACATTAAGAAAAGTAATCTAGAGTATGGGAGGTTCTGTCCACCGCTCACAACGCAGAAAACGAGAAGAGTCTCCAGCAAGGAGAACATTATACGTAGTCTTTCGACACAAGACGAAGAATGTATGGAGGCTAGAGGAAGCTCCGTCCAATATCTTCGGATCTGAAGGGGAGGATGCTCATACGGGCAACTCCGAATTCTACTACCTCGCAAGACATGAGGGGAGTAAGCATTTCTGATCTCCCGTTTTAAATATGTCATGATGTGTGTTATGCCATGATACGTGTTTATATGCCATGATGCGTGTTTATATGCCATGATGTGAGCTTATATGCTATGATGTACGCTTATATGTTATGAAGTGTGATGTCTTGTTGTAGGGTAGAGCAAGACGTGTGTGTGTGTGTCCAGTCTCGGCTCAGTGATAGAGCGAGCCGGTTGATGTGCTCAGTCTCGATTCAGTAATGGAGCGAGATATGTGTATGTTATTTTCGATCCCGCTCTGTGGTAGAGCGAGATGTACGATTTCGTTAACTTCCGCTTGACTCCGATTTATAACGAGTTTTTGTATACTTCCGATTAAATATTCGGAGATACGTATTTTATATGTATGATTTTGTTATGCTTGTTGTATGTAGTAGTCATTAGGCAGAACTATGTTCGGATCCGATCGTATTGGAATAATATCCAATATGTACGTAGGCAACCAACGGCAATGCAACGTTAGCCCGATCCAAATTATTATAATAATATATTTTATTCTGTTTTATACACGACGAACTATGAAGCTTCGTTGTGAGTAAATGGCCGTTACAACCTAAGTCTACGTACGAGGAAGCCTTAATGCTCCGTAGTGCGTAGACGAACGTTGTACCTCTCGCACACAGACGATAATTCCTGGCTTAAAGAAAAAGAAAACTTTTAATTAGTGATTTTGTGGACCCGGCTCGGGTCGGGTCGTTACACCTTAGTTTGCGTGGCACCTTAGAGAAATTAATCAAGAGCAGCTAGGGCACGCTGCGAGAGGTTTTTGTGGGTGGATCACTTCTCAATTTTCATAAACAAGGGTAATTAATAATTTTATTTATATTATTACATAAAAAGGTACTCCTCTACTTGATTAATTTATAATACTCCTTTCGTCTCACTTTAATAGTTCTATATGTGTTTTTAAAATAGAAAATCAAATGTAGCCATTAATTTGAGACATGAAGTATATACAAAAAGGGTGTATTCTTTTCAAGGCATTGCAAGCGTCGTGTCCTAGGGGCGCAAAGGTAAATGTGTATTATTTCATGTTAATATTATATTTATATACTAATTATTATTATTTATAATTTTATTTCATATGATTATTGTATGTAATTTACATGTTTGAAAGAGGAAAAACCAACTTTTTGTACCTCCACCTAGGGGTGCTAATGAGCCGAGCTAAGTCTTCATAAAAAATATGAAAAGATATTTCATAATTTATTTGACATGTTAAAATATTAAATAATATTACCATAACATATTGTCTAATGATTAACATATTGTTTATATGTAGTACAATATATCCCATTTGTTTACTCATACTGTATATGTATATACTTTATTAAATCTCATTTCTATGATATATCTAAATTTCAATACATATCACATGTCGATATATGTGTACAATGTGTCTTTAAATGTTTTCTTCTCAAAAATATATATCATATGTGATATAAGCCAATACTCAATACATATATACATTATACATTCATTAATAATATATATATATATATATATATATGTTATAAATATAAATTAGGATTGATAATTGTGCATAGGTATACATAAGTGTCAACCTACTAGTATGTGATTTAGAAATTTAAGAAAGGAAACATGACAAACCGCATAGAGTGAGTCTAACAAGAGCACCCGTTTATATGCACATAGACATGCGTTAGGCACTTTTGGGCCACACGATTTCTATCGCATAGTGAGCCTCAAAACAAGGGGTAGGTAGGTATTACTAAGATAATTTTATTCATTTAGAAATTTAAATTTTTGTTAGGTGATAATGTTATCATCTTGGTAACCTAGGTTGACCCATCCTAGCCATGAATTCGAGTAACCCATTCCATTACTATAATTATTGTTTACTTAACAAAATGGTTATAGAAAAAGATTTAAGAAATAATTATAGTAAGGGAATGGGTTATACTATAATTATATCGTTCCATTTGCAGCCAAGAGGCATGTTACATTTTTCTTTTTATCTTTGAAATTGAAGGTTTTCATACTAAAAAATCTCTTTTCAATTAAGAATCAGGCAAAAAAATGCATTTAAAATAAAAGTATTTTCTTTGTTCTCTACTAACAAAGTGTCTAACATAAGAAAATTAATGGTGCATATGCTAATACATGTTAGCATGAGCACTCTTAATACTAATATACATTAGCATATGCGTAATTGATTTTAAGGATAAAAGGCTCTCATATGCTCTTTACGCTAACACTATGCCATAAGGAAGTGTAAAAAATTATTCCCTTTAAAACTGCTTCCATCTTTTATAACTCTTAAGTGGCATCCAAACCGTGACCCGGTTTGACACACACCTCTTATCTAAGTCTCCTCCTCCGCCTCAAGGGTCAAATGCACATATTAATGACTCTCATGTGTGTCTCCTTGTCTGATCAGCGGAATTGTTGGTGGGTGGTGGGTTGTCGACGAAGGAAGCTTTGTCTATGTAGAAATAAGAAACATTCAGCAAATTGACCTCAACTAGGACACTTACGGCCTCAAATGAGGTCAGTGGATGGTACATTTGACTCGGAAAGATGGGCCCCCACTAACAGACACAGGTCTTTTTACTCATTCCTTTGGAGTCATGTGCTGGCCCAGGTGGGTTAACTGTGCCCTAAACTAAGGTACCCCCTGGTGGGCCCCAATACAAGGGTCTTTTGGGAGAAAAATACAACGTTAATTAGAGTAAAATTATTACTTTATTATTTAAACACCGTTGCGTGCATTTTTTTACCTTATTAATTAATAACGGTGATTAAGTGATGAAATAAGTTCTTGACATATAAAATTTAGCTTTATTATAGCATCGTTCATATTTGGAATATGTCCCAATCATATCCCACATATTCTAGAAATCCCATCACCACGTGTACGGTTGATCGAGGGGTTGCAAATGCGATGACATCACAAGTGCCTAAGGGAAACGTCATTGTCTGTCTGAACAAGGAAGGCTAGATGGACTAATTAATTAGGGGCGGGGAATATCCTCATTATGCAGTATAACATATAATATATATAATTTTTCAATGCAGGAAATATTACTTCTATTAATTAATTAACGTTCTATTAAAAAAGATTATATCATCAATTAATTTAAGGAGACTTGATAGGTCAACAGTGCACCAAAACACACCCAACTTTTGATAGTATTAAATTAATTAACTTTTTGGGTTAAGGTAAAGTCTCATACACGCTAGAGACATACATTGTGATTGGAAGGAGAGAAAGGTGTATAATAAAGAAAGAAAGGGAAGAGACAAAACTTTATAGACCTACCACCAAGATGTCTCTTAAAAATACTTGTATGATCACTTCCCGAAAATTCAAATGCCCTATTTTGACTCTCTAACATGTTACTTAACCGTATTATAAAAAATTGAAACTAAGAGATCCGTTCAAAAAACACAGGGACTAGTTGAAATAACAAACTTTCAAATACAATTAATTATATATACTCCTTCAGTTTTATATTAATAACTATTTATTGAATAATAAAATCTACATTTAAGAGAAAGAAAATTAAACTTATAAGAATTTTTTTGAAGTATTCAACCACTTAATTTAATAAAATAGAGCCATTAATATATGACAAGTACTATTAATTTAAAGTGGAAAGGAGTAAAGGAATATATATTAATGTATATTTTACTTAGAGAGGAGGACATTAAGGCAAAGACCAACACTGCCTCTAGGAAGAGGAGTCAAAAAGGGGGAGGAGGGTACGCTCAAGTACAGCACCCGAAAATTGACTTCCCACATCACTCCATGCCATTTTTGGGCCCCATGGCTTTCTTTAATACAAGAATTGACTATTTCAAATTCTCATACCGCTCTTAACTTTTATCCCCAAAAAGTATAATAAATTTTATATATATATATATATAACATTTAAAATTTTAAATTATGTAATATTTTTTTATTTTTAAATTAATTATTTTATTTAGTAAAAAAAAATTATTCTATTTTAATAATTTTATTTTTAAAATTTAAATAATTAAATACTTAAAAAGAATATCATAAACTTAATTTTCTTTTTTTTATATATAAATTTCACTATTCAATATAAATTTACTTTTATTTCTAAATATAATTATTAATATTAAATAAAAAATTATTTTATATATTCTATTATGAGCCGTAAGAACATGAGAATCGTGTAGTAGGTGCATCTAAAAATTCGAAGACACAAACATTAATGCACATTAGTGTTAACATACATAATGCTAACTATTGATTTTATTTCATATATCAAAGACTCCATATATTTCTTATACTAAGCTAATAACATATATTTCTTGTATAGGCCAAGTGAAACATAGAAATTAGTTCCTCAGTTGAGACTGAATTTTAGGGCTTTAGAGCAGCTACCACCCAAAAAAATGTGCGCTGCCACCCAAAATAAAGAGCGTAAGTCTACGTTTGATATTGCCAACAAGTAAAAATGACTAATTTTCTTAGCAAAAAAAAGCTTTACTCATCAAAATACAGATGTTAACCTTTTTTTCGTGAATCGTTTCAATAAAGCATGGGATTAAATGCAGTTTACCCCTAAATTTAAAATTAAAGATATATATGCCTCCAAAAATATGTACAAGGAGAACAATACAATGATACATAGGCCCAATATCTACTCCTCTCTGCTCCCATTTAAAAAAAAAAAGACCTCACAAAGAAAAAAAACATAGCAGAGAAAAAACAGCCGGTGTTTTCGCTCACATGACCTTCCAGGACTCTAGAGTGGGGAAGCTCTGGAGCTGGTCTTGGAAGCCGTCAAACTCCTGGGCCGGACCCCCGAACTCGTCCAAGCCCACCAGCCCGTGGTGCTCCTGCACCTGCAACTGCTGCTGTTGCTGCTCCGCGAAGAAGGCCGACGTATCCAGCGTGGTCGGCAGCAGAAGGTAGTGGTGCTGGTCGGTGTATCCTCCCCCGCCGCCCCGGCCCAGTTGCGCCTCCACGGGGGCCACATCCACCTGCCCAACGGCCACGCCGACTCCGGTCACCTGCTGCACCATCTCCCGGAAGTTGGCGGGGTCGGCTGCGATGAAGGTGGTGGCTACCCGCTTCGTCGCCCGGGACTTGCGCTTTGAGACCCGTCCGGAGGCGCCCGGCAAGGGGGCAGCTCCCGTACGGGAAGCGGGTCTGACATCCGGATCGGTGGCGATGGAGTCGAGAGGGAAGAGGTGGGAGGAGAGGGAGGCCCGGAGGGCGTGGGTGAGGGCGTCGGCGTCACGGGCGGATGCCGCGGCGAGCCAGGAGTCGGCGGGGAGGTTGGCCGACCTCAGGGCCCACGGATCCAGGTTGGAAGACGAGTGGCCGGGAGAGCCCATGGATCACAGTTCCGTGAGCCGAAAATGTCGCCGAGAGGGTCGGCGCAGATGGCGGGGGTGGGCTGGTGTCTGGTGACGAGGAAGTAGGGGAGCGGGCCGATATATAAGGCGGTGGGAGAGCGACGGCTCACAGTTCAAACCGCGTTCCTTGGGGCACGTGCCGGCAATTCTTTTGAGGAATTCGGTGGCCAAAGTCCCCTTAATTAATTCGAATTGCATGTGAGCACTTGTATATTTAATAATTACACCTAAATCCTTCCTCTTGTAACATTTTCACCTAACCCATCATAATCATGGGGTACCTGAAAGCACGTAAGGCATGCACACATGTAAGGATGTTAACGAACCGAGAATTAGGTTCAACTCAACTCTATTTGAGTTCGAATAGGCTCGAGCTGAGTTTAAACAGACCCCTAATTGACTCAACTTGGCTTAAATAAAACTCGAACTCGATGCTACTCGGCTCGAACTCGAACTCAAATATAATTTTAAAATTATATATATATATATATATATATATATATATATATATATAATATACATATTTTATATAAATATAATTATTAATTTAAATATATATTTATGATATATTTCTTCTATGAGTCCTGTTTATATGAGCTCGGGCTCATATTCGCCTATGTGAGCCCGGGCTCTATGGACCGTCGAATTTACATCCGGCGGCCCATAATACTCATGGGTTCTCATGAGTTAATAAACTCATGAGTATTATGGGCCGCCAGATGTAAATCCGACGGCCCATAGAGCCTGGGCTCACGTAGGCGAATATGAGCCCGGGCTCATATAAACTTTTTCCTATATATATATATATATATTTATTTATTTATTTCTTTCTTTTTAGTTCGAGCCTAGGCTCATGATTCACTTACTTAAGTTCGAGCTCGAGCTTAAGCCAAACTTTAGATTTCCAATTCGAGCCGAGCTTGAGCTGAAAATTTTGAACTTATTTGAGCTTCGAGTCGAGCTTTTGCAGTTCGAGCTTAAGCCATAAAAGCTCAATACTTGGCTCGTTAACACCCCTATACACATGCATAAGCCAACATTTTTACTATTAATTAAAACTCCTTTTGTCTGATATTAATGATTATATTTAAAAAAATAGTAATTTTAATCGAAGGGTAAAACTCACATCTAATTAGTGATGGGAAAAATAAGGAAGCTGATATATGTACTCCAAATCTTATACACCATGCCTACACCGCCAGAGTGTCACCAATAATAAAATGCCACATCAGATATGACAGACACGTCAGGGCAATTTGAATTTCAGATCAAAAGCCTAAAATATAAGTTTTTATTCTGCCACGTCTTCTTCTGCAGCTTCCATTCCTCCCCCCCCACCCACACACACACACAACTCTCCACCACTCCCTCCTATCCCCCTGCTCCTGCTCTCAAGGGAAAATGCATTTGATCTCCTCTCCCGCACATCTCTCGTTTGCCCAACTCAAAAAACACCCGTAATCAGGCCTCCTCTGTGAGGACTTCCACCCCTCAAGTCGTCGTGGGCCATCTTTGAAGGGTAGTGATGACGTCCATCGATGAGCGATGAAGAAGTCGACCAAGTCCGACAGAGGAAAGAAATAGCGTCTCAGTGCTCGCGTATCAACCCTTCAGGAGCGTCTTCACCAAGCACTCCCAACTCAGATTAAGTATTTTCACTCTCATAACATTTTCTCTCGAGTCCCTTCTGCTCTCTTCCCTGCTTTTTAGCCCTTTACGCCTACCAAATCCCAACTTGTGAAGGCTTAAGCTGATTGGCGGCCTTTTCGACCCTCGCCGGTGATGGAGGACACCGAGGACGTGGTGGTGGTCGGACCTCCTCCGAGGCTCCGCCTTCCATTGGAGCCGGTCGGCCTGAAGCCCAAAAGTCCCAGACCTCATCAGCTCGTAGAGCGTCTGTCCCCCTCCCTCCATATCCCTGACACTCAATTTCCTCCTTTCTTCCTCGTTCATTCTTTTTCCTTTTCCCCATAGGGTGTTTTTTGTTTTGTTTCAAGAATTTATGACTATCTACTTGAAGACATTTGGATGCTCCCATAACCAGGCAAGGCGAAGCTTCAGAAGCCTTGAATGACCTAGTCGACTTAAAAGATGGTGACCGGAGAATTGGGTCCGAGAAAATAGGACTGGCGGACCCCGCTCATGAGAAACATCGAGATGCAGGAGAACGAGCGAGCTCCTGATTTCACTGCAGGAGGCGGGACTGGGAAAGGCGGGCTTTTTTTCACATTTTCATCAGCGCGGCAAAATATGAGGAGGGAGTGCCACATAAGCGGTGTAAGGAGAGGTGTAAAGATGCGGAGTAGTAATATCGTTTTCCAAAAATAAACTTATAAGTTATAATACTTTTTTAAGTAGCTAATCACTTAAATTAAATAAAATATAACTATTATCAAATGGAGCTGGAGAGAGTAATATAATTTTGCCATTTTGGTTAATGGGGATTGACCCACTAAACTTAGTCTTTTGCAACTTCATTGCAAAGTTTATGAGGCGGGGGGTGAGGCTGCTGTTAGCAAACTCCCAATGTCAATCTCAAGACAAAAAATGTTCCATGGAGATCATCAAGGCTGAACGTGTTTACTGTGCCAAGAGGCTTCCTGGGCTTTCTCAGCTTCCAGAAGCCCTTTCTACCCAAAACTAGCGTGTAAAGAACGTGTTCGGCTGGCAAGGGAAGGGATGAAGAAAGGGACTTTCCTGACATCCATTTTGGCTTATGCGGAAGCGCTGCTAACGCTCTAAATTCCGATTGGGCTGCAGCCCACTATAGGACCGTGGCTTCGCCCAATGCTGCTTCAGGCCCCATGATCTCTCTGGGCAACCCAACAAAGTTTAGGCCCACTATTTTTCTTCAGCCAATAAATTATTTGACGATGCCATGAATGGCCTAGCTTGGATCAAACATAGGCACGCAGCAAAAAGGGGCTCAGTGGGGAGAAGGGCCGTTAATTTCAATTCATCCCATTCGGGTGATTTTCATTATTCATATGGGTATGTCAAATTTTACTGTACAGTTCTGAATTTCAAGTGATTTTTTCCTTCAAGTCAAATAACAAAGCAAGGCAAATATGTCTTTTTATATAAGAAACAGTAAGTGGCAACTTCTGGTCTTAGGGCAGCGGAGAAGCTCGGTTGGCCCAAGGGGCAGAAAAATGGCCTTTGCACCTAGAGGAAGAGTACAAAAAAATTGAGAAAGCATTTTTCATATTTCACTTTGACTATGAGCTGAACGGAACACATGTGAAATATTTATTTTTAAAATTAATGATACACATACTAATATATGTTAATATATATACATTAATACAGTGGCAGATCCACGTTGAAAGGTGGGTGGTCAATTGACCACCCTGAAATTTGACATTTTTTTATAAATCCCTATAGATTAACTAGTAGATGGACCTACGGCTACAACTATTGACCACCATCTTAAATTTTCATCAAAGGGTAAGTTATATATAATTACTCGTAAAAATAATTAATTATTTTTTGACTACCATGATTAAAAATCTTGGATCCGCCATTATATGTGCATCATCAATCTCAAAAAGCGAAAGCATAAGAAAACCCTTCTCTGACAATGATGGTATTAGCGTGAGTTTAGAGTATAAAAAAAATAATTTCTGACCGGTATTTAATGATATTATTTGGAAACTAATATCCATTAATAGTAGTTTGTCCTAAGGGGAATAACCTTTTTTTTCTATCTTATTATATTAAAATATGACTGTTTAGACCCCACTTTTTTCTTTTATCCCCCGTGTCTTTTTTACCCCAACATCTTTTATTAAAAATTCTTACTTATCCCCATACTTAAAAATAAAAATTTTTTTACCTCATTTCTCCCCCTTCCCCTTCTTCTCCGGTGAAACCTTGGTCGCCTAATCCGGCGTGCAGCTCCTGCCACGCGCGGCCAAATCCGGTGCGTAGGCAGGATCGGGGGCGGCCAGACTGGTTGCGTGGGCCAAATCTGGCCTGCGCACCAGATTGGATATGGCCGATGCAGCCAATCTGGTGTGCTACCAATCCTACGCACCGGATCTCACCACCGGAGTTGTCACCATCACCAGAAGAAAAAGAAGCAAGGCTTAGTGTAGTAGGGGAAGTACGAATAAAATGAGGGAGCAAACACAAAAGAAAGAAGTAAAAAAAAAAAACTGACCTTTTCACTTTGTTTTAGGGGATAGGGAGAACAATAGGGTCTGAATAAGGTTAGTTATAGTAATCAGTTTTAGTAAAATTGAACAAGCAATCGTGGCAGAGACAAGGGCCAATCAGGGCTGACAACAAGCTTGACAAGCCACAAAGTACATAACCAGTCAGGTAATCCACTAGTTATTGGCCTCTAATAGGAGTTCATTAGTCATGGCTACAGCTAACGGATCCCAGTAGTGATGCGTTTATTGTCCTATACCTATCATTAACGACAACTTGGAGCTCCAGGCAAAAGAATAAACACGACGTTATCGTCCTTGGGAAGTTTGAAAACACTTGCAATCCACAGCAGGCTTCCAAAGTTGCCCAAAAAAGGGACTCCTAAAGCAACTGGCAGATCAGTCTTTAATCACAACAGATTTAATACAAAACGTACAAATTCTACCAACAACTTAGCATAGAAGATATACGTAAAAACAGACAAAAAATAAACACTAGGAGATATATGTCTGGCTTATAAAACTTGCATCAACAAACGGCAGATAAAAATAGGCAAATAAAAATTGGCAAGCCTCAACATGCCGAAGTACACATTCATTCTACATAAGAAGGAAGATAGATTAGAACCATAGCGTATGCTTCCTCATACCCCTGACGAACAGAGACAACAAGGACACAAGGGCCCCAGATGGTAAGGGTATAAACATCAAGATAATGGAGGAGCAATCATAGATGGCCAATGACTACATAAATTGCCATAAATCTCATCATGTTTTGCAACTTTACTGAAGAACCAAGTTCATCAAAGAGACCTCATGGATAACACTTGTGAAAACCGGCAAACGGTGTGCAGTACTAAATTATCACGGATTCTCGGACATGTGACACACTGCAGGCATATTATTCCATGGATAGGAGGCAAGTCCCCACCCTTGGCCGTGAGTGGAGGTGGTCGCGCTAGCTAAGTGCTTATAATCACTGCAGTAAACTTCATTAAGGTAGGGCTCGATATCTTTTGCACATTCGCTCTGATGAAACCAATCTGCATTAAGTAATGCATCAGGCCTAGTAAAATCCATACGAGTGGAAATTTCTCTCTCTCCATCTGGAGTTGTAACTGGATCAACTGAGTTTTTAAGAATGCCTGAACCTGAAAGAACAAAAATATAAATATGCACCAAAATAACTTAACAGACATAATTAAATAAAAGAGAGCCTACGCTAACCACTAAAAGCATATTGATTTTCTCAATGTCATTATTTAGGATCAAACCCAAAATAGAAGTACAAATTTGGAAAAGGAAAAGATGAAAAGGGACAGCAGAGAAAATTTAGAGATTTCACTTCACAATTACTAAATATTTACAGTTTTTGTAAAAGCAGATCAACCCCAAAACGCAGAAAGAAGTCTTTCAAAAGCCTTCCATACAAGTAAACCATGAAAATCACTTATAAGTGATAGCACCACTCAGAGAGCATGGCTCAAGACATTGAATAATCTAATAATAATGCCTTACTAAATGCTTTCGATGGTAGGATTTTACTTGATTAGGAATAGCAGTCATAATAAAATTAGGAATAACTTCGATAGAAGATAACAATGCACGAAAGTTTCCACCTTTATAAAAACGTTTCACTTTAACTTACAATGAAAATGACTATGGTGAATAGAAATTAGATTCTTTTCTCCTCCCTGCATGAAGCTTTCTTCACTTACCCTCACACCTCTCTCTACATTTTCTTCCTTTTTCCTTTTTATATCTGCATAAATTTGTGCCTTTACTCGACCATAAGTTACCCCGTAGACTCTCCTATGCCCTAAAAGCCAAAGCTATATAAACCCCAGTTTACCCAAAAATAAAAAAGCTATATAAACCCCAGTTATTTTACTCTCAAATCAGAATCCTAAACAATCGGTCACGATATTGCCTCAAGCCTGAATCCTGTTATCCAATCTGACCATGCAACAAAAACCAAACCGACTCCTGCTCTAAATTTTCATGTTCTTCTCTTGCCTTCATATTCCCAGCATAAAATTTTCATTAAAAGCACATTAACACAATGTAAGCTTATCATATTTGGAAATAATAATACCCTTCAGATAAATGCTATTAATTATGATCAATAGTGAACTCTTGGCTTGTTTATTTCTCTATCAGTTAACCCATGAAGTCATCCACAAATTTTATAGGCTAATACTGTACTTAATGAGTTACAAATAGAGCTCACTAAGACGGAGAAAGACTTACTAAGCACGGCTTTGTCATGTAAAGATTCGTCCAAAGAGCTGCCACTGATAGGAGGAGTGCACTCACTGAAAACTGAAGCAGCAGACCGACCCAATGGAGAGATTGGATCACCATATTCCCACTCTGTCTCACATACATTCAGTTCTGTGCTGTCCATGACATCAGGAGCGGTGACAACAGATGCTGATCTCTTCTCTGCAGACTGATTCTTGCCGCTGTGAAGTGTTTGAGCCTGATGAAGCAATGCATCTAAAAGACCACTATTACGTGGCGAGGTAGAATCACATTGCACTTGTGCAATCTGTGAAGGAGACTGAATATAAGTCTCAACAGCCTCCAAAGATGGTGATGAAGGAGGACATATAGTGGCCCAAGTGCTGAGATCAGTATCTGGATATTGGAGTGAAGGGAGCTCCAGCTTCACGGTCCCAACTGGGGCCTTAGAAGCAGAGATATTGCCATGAAAAAGGCCATGGCTGCCAGTTGTTCCACCCGCTATGGGTGCAAAACTCTTGTCACTGGGGTCCGGGTCAAAAGGAAAGCTATTTCCCAGCCCAAATGGCCGATGATGAATCTTCTCACAGCTTTCATTCCGGAACTGTTTGAATGGGGAAAGCTCATCTGAGATGATTCCACTGAAACTGGGCTGCAGAGTTTCTTCTCGAATTTTCTTCGCTCGAGGGACTGATGGAGTCATAAAGCTGTAGCTTTGAGTAGGCACAAGTCCCTGGCTCAACATGCCATTGACATTAATTTCCTGAAATGCTGTTGCATAAGGGAAGGTCCCCAGATTAGCGTTATAATTTTCGAATGAGACATCTGGAATATCAAAACTGTTGGACTGGAGAAGATCGTGAGGCTGAATATCTTCGCTGCTGAATTCACCAGCATTTTGATTCTGCTGAGTTTCATTTAATGCTTGTAAGCATACATCAGGAGGGTAAAGTGGCAATCCTGCACGCTGGAGTCTTTTTATCCTTGTATTCCAATAATTCTTTATCTCGTTGTCAGTGCGCCCTGGAAGCTGAAAAACCAGACATGCATTAAAACCACAAAAAAGTATACAAAACCTCCAAACAAAGTAACATCGATTAGGAAGAAGATAAGCAACCAAGTGCATTTGGTTATTTCCAATGCTGGATAATAATACTAATTATAACTGTAAAAGTAATAATAATAATATTATTATGATTATTAATATGATTTACAACAACAAGAACAATAGTTATAAGAACAACAACAATATAATAGTAATAATAGCAAACCTATATATTTTCTCTAGCATTCAACAATTTGGATTGATTGTCTACATAAATTAATAGCCACACCACAAGCAACATTCCTCCAATACAAGATACGCCAGTCAAACCAAGAAAAACAACGGTTAAACCAGAAAAACCGGGAACTTGCCAATTTTCTGATTTGGCTACCGGTACTGTTGTTATAACATTGGTCCACCCAATATAACATTACTTGAACTGAGCTGACAGTGAAAGTTGATTTTGATAAAAGACATAGCAGTCAGCTATATATAGTATAAAAAATAGTATAAACGGGTAAATAATGGAAAACTCAACAGGTAGAATAACAGCAACAAATACATAGATATAAGTCTTATGGTTTCTTAATGTTGAACACCCTTAACAAAGCTGTCTTTAAACTTTAAAGCCAAACAACTAGATATGTTCCAAGATGGTTATGAACATGTTCAGAACAAGTAAGGAAAATGCCAAATGTCAACTATTTCGTAAAATATTTATACTGTAATATTTTGTTTTAGCCAATAGCATCAACAAAAAGATAGATAAATATGGTTGGCTACGCACTTGTTTCTCTTGCAACCATCAACACATTGCCAACACCAAATCGTAAGGAGTAAGATAATGATAGCCTTACAAAAAGATAGATAAATATGGTTGACTATACACTTTTTTCTCTAGCATCTATTAATGAATCTTAATGTCATTATTTTCCTTAAAGATTGCATCAGGAAGGATATCCAGAATAATTCTTTGCCAATACATGTTGAGTACAATGGAAATCAAATGGTCATACAGACTACACATTTCCATCCACAAATAAATGAGATAGGGCTTAGATGGTGACAAACATTAAATCTCCTTCTATAACTATTGATGACAGAAGGTAACTTGCTTACCAAACTTCTTGAAAGGACTTTACCACTAGATACAAAAATAAAGAACATGCCAGCTTATACACTGAATTTATTGATCATAAATGTCTAGAACACAAATCCTTGTCATGGCCAGAAATTATTAAGAGCGTGCCAGAAGCAAGGCTGAGGGAGTACTAGTCTACAGCATAATCCATGACTCAAGGACTTAAATCATCAAAAACGTAAAAATAAAACAGAGGAATGGTGCTTATTATATCTATATACTCAGTCACTTACATGTGCAGCCATCCGAGCCCACTTGTTCCCCATTTTGGCATGGAGTTCAATGATTAAACGCTCTTCCTCTGGCGTGAAGGCACCCTTCTTCAAATTGGGTCTAAGATGATTGGCCCACCTAAGGCGGCAACTTTTGCCACAACGGTATAGACCTGAGTGCTTTTGAACAGCATTCCAGTTGCCCTCACCATGTTTCTTCACATAATCCACCAATATTGCATCTTCGGCAGATGTCCAAGGGCCCTTTTTCAAAACAATGCCTCCTCCCAATCCTCCCGCATTGTTACCTTCATCAATGGAGGGTGAATCCGTCTGATCCTGTGAGACCATTCCATCGTCACTGTCATTTGTTGTGCGACTCATTTGAGTAAGAACCTGCAACATTATAAAAACTCAGAAGCATAGAAATAGAAACTTGATTCTAAAAATGCAAACAGGAAACAGAACAGAAAAGAGTTAAACTAGTAAAAGACGACTCTGCACGTAGTTGAATTATGTGGAAAAAACTACAAAAAAAAATCTGCTGTCATAATTACGAATTATTTTCTTAAAAAAATAAGAGAGAATATATGCAAGCAACGGCATCAAAACACAAATGGTTTCATAAACTGTTTTCCAAATACTTTAAAATGAAATTCCAGATACCTGGATAGGCATACCCAATTTACAACCGAAAACAAAATTTTCAGATAGGACAGATACAAGTTTTTTATCGATAAACATATTGATGATCAGAAAAAAATTTTACTGGTATAGGTGACAATCAAGCAAGGCCCGTTGGCTGCTGGAAACAGATCTCGACACATTTTTTTTAATCAAATTGCAAATAAGTAAAAATTTAGTCTTCAAAACAAGACATCAATTTCCCACGTAAAAGCAATAATCAGCAAGCAGGAATAATCTGTTTGATCAAGGAGACGGGCAACTTTTGCCAATTATACATGATCCTTAAACTTTACAATTTGCATCTTCGAAGCCATAGCCGCTGCTAGCAAATGAAACACATTGATCAAATAATTTAAGCGCGATTAGAAATACTAACCTCTCAACACAGTAGCAAAATCCAGTAACAATCAGAAATGTACACCGAAAACGATATGTCTCCTTTCCCCCTCCTAAATCTCTCAGACCCAGAAAATCGATGAGATCCCACTCCTATGTCTAAGAATATAAATTAATTCAAGAAACAGTAAAAGAGTAAAGGGGCTCAAAAAGTTGGATCATGGAAGAGATTGAAACAGTAAAAAGGAGTGAAACGAAAGTCGTGGCCGAAATACAAAGCCTGATAACAGCCAATAAGCTTCAAAAATTATCAAGAGAAGTACCCAAATCAGAAGGATAGAGCAAAATGGGAAGAAAAACTCCAACCATTTGAATACCCACAAATTGCGACCCCGTAGTCACTGCAAAAAAAGCACGATTCCCCACAGAAAATCGAAAGGGCCCACAAACGGAGTAAACGAAGAACTACGCATTCAACCCACCCAGAAACCCAAAACAAAACCGGAATTTTCGAAATTTGGAGCGACCCAGGTGCCCAATTCAGCTGAAAGACTGCGACAGCAACCAATTCATGAGAAATGGCAATCAAGAACAGAAAGATCAACAGTAGCGAGAGGGGGAAGGGGTGGAGCTCAGAATTTCAAACTCTGGACGTCAAGTAGCGGAATTTGGGGGAAGGGGAGACGGTGGGGGGGAGTGATCAGAAACCCTAAAATGGGGAAGAAGGTGGCGAGATTGGCGAAAATAAAGGCAAGGCGGAGAAAGTGACTTTTGAGACTAGAGAGAGAGAGAGAGAGAGAGAGAGAGAGAGAGAGAGAGAGAGAGAGAGAGATTTTTTCCTGAGATTATGGCAGAGCTTGGACCACTTCAACGGCGGGGTCCACATCATCAGGGGCTTTTGAAGGGATTAGCTTGGCAATTAAGGCAGCTAATCAGGATTAGTAACTAACACTTAGTGTAACAGACTAGTGGATAGGGTTAATGGTCAAACAAGATCAAATTAGGCAGGCCATTTAGAGCTCAAGATGACTAGTAAAGTTTGGTTGCAATCACCGATTGAGAATTAACGGCTGTTAATGAAGCAATGTTTGGTCAAAATATTGATCAGCTTTTGGCCTCCCAAAAGAGTGTGCCAGATGAGTGCAATTTATAATGAATTTGGGAATTAAGAGCATCAGTGGGCTTAGCTTATAAGAGAGATTAAGGGATTTAATGGGTGATTGATCCATGCATGGAGTGGGGTGATTGGGGCTCAAATGTAATTTGTGCCAACTTAAGGAAATTAAGATATTAAACTTATCTTACTCATGATCTATTAAGAGACTGAGTGGTAGCTTCTAAGTTTTAAAAGGGGGATATTTTCAAATAAGCTACAACTTCAATATTGGTCCTCCAAACATTAAACTATTGATAAAAGGTGTTACATGGTAATTAATATAATTTAAAAAAAGGTCAACTTAAGTATAAGCCTTGCTTCACGTGTATTAGTATAAGCCCATGCATTTCAGGAATCTAACGACGCATGTTACATAGGGACAGACGAGTTTGAATTACCCGCCCGCCCCTTCTATATATGCGCGAGGGCTCACACGCGGCAACATAAGCCTGAACTAGTGTTAACTTTTTTCGATAATTGCTAAGTAGATAAATTTTTAGTGGATTCCTTGTTAAGCAGTGTTTGACTAGATTACTTATCAGCTTTTATCTTTCAAACTTTCAAAAATAGAGTGACAGATGAGGAATTCTCAAATGATATGGAGCTGACTGCATGTGCTAAAGGAACAAGCAAATAGAGCTTGGATTTAGAACATGAATGCCCGGAAATTAAGACTACCATTGAAGTTAGCTTGTGGGAGAGATTAAGGGGTTTAATGGGTAATTAATGAGATAATGAATGGGTGGAGGATTGGATGCAATTGATGGGGAAATTGGGCAGCTGTGAGTTTGTACTTGAGGCATAAATGTACTTGTGCCTACTTGGGGAAGTGGAAATGTGAATGTACTTTTTACCTGCAATACTTGGCACGAGTTTAGCTTTTATTCTACATGAAAATTGCCACTATGATTAAATTAGTCTCCTTCTTTGCAACTGAAAGCCTGTGATGGGTCCCATTTCATTCCACTGACTGGCAGTGGCAGAAAACAGGGGACTTGAGGTCCAATTTTGGGAAAGTTCTTGGAAGGTTGGTTCATAATGCATAGACCCTGGAATTGGGTCTTTGAAACCAAGTATTGATGAAAAATAGCAAGGACTAAATCAAGAAGGAAGGCCAAGAGTTGGATAGCTTCAGTCCAGTCTCCTTCTCAATTAATGTTCATGAACTAGGTTGGCAAGTTAGTCCAGAGTCCAGTCTTGATGGACTTTGCCAAATAATGTGTCTAACTTGACCCATTTTCAGGACCAGTCCCCATGAGCAGCCACATGGGACTCCTAATATAGTACATAGGAATCAATGCCCCACTTATATACTATGTTTGGAGCCCTATGTAAATTGGTCATGGAAAACTAATCGGGAAAACATTTTTGTTTGTCAAAAGACCAAAAAGATATTCACAAGAGAGCATTTGAGGGGGAAGATCACTAACTTCTTATGATGGTCACCAATTTTGGCATGTCATCCACATGCAAAGATGGCCATGTACTAGTTAGTAGTGTTGTACACGTATAAATGTACATGCACGTATGAATGTACAGGGCAAGTAATGAGTGAGTGGCTGGCATTTAACTTATTTTCACTGAGATGGATGCAAGGGTATACGCTTTAGATTGGATTGGTTTGCGTTTGGGACCGAAATTGGAAGTGTTTAAGTCGGTTAAGCAAAGGCTTCTTGTAAATAGGTAATGTTCAAAGCCCACAAATCAGTGCATATTTTATTTGCAAAAAAATCAGTGCATATGTTCTTTGTTAAATGGGGCTACCGTTCAAATGATTGTTAGGTTAGAAGAGTGGGTCCCGCCTGGAGCCTGTTGATTGGATGGTGTTTTTATGGGCCTCTTGGGGACCTCGTATTGCAACAAAAGAGTGTGACATCACATGCTTGTGGGCCTCTCCCATGAAAGACATGGACGCCCACCTGATAATTTATTGCAGGTGGGTAGGCCCAACCTTACAGTTAGGCCTTTGCACCAATTTGGGCCCACCGCAGCTCCAAAAATAGAAATGTCCAGGGCTGATGTATGGCATTGCAAGCTTGGGTCCCACCTAAAACTAATTTTTAAATGTATATAGGCTTCTAATTGAGGGGTCAGCGTATCAGAAACACAGAAACATAGAAGATGGGCAAAAGTGAGGGCCTCATCACAAAGCAACGCATCACCAGCTGCCCTTCGCAATCAGCATACCACCAAGGCCATGTTTTGTTCCTTGCGTGTCTGTCTACCTTCTTTGGCCCCTAGTGCTCAAAGTGGATCCTCGTTTGACAACTTGGGCGATTTGCCAAGGTCATCCAAACCCTTAAAACAAGGCAGAAAAGAGCAGGGCAAAAGCTTCCCTCAGAAAAAGTTTTAGAGTCTCTTGTTGCATTCATATCCACCCTAATTTTCTTCTCAAAGTAGAATTCAGTGTATAGGAAGTATTTTTCATGTCCTGCATTGGCAATGTGCTAGTGTGAATACATTGGCAATGTGCTAGTGTGAACACTGTCGGATAAAAGGCTCCTATACATGACTTACACTTTGCTCATTATCTGTGTAGAACATAAAAAAAACTTCCCAATTCATGATGCACCATTTGAATTAGGCAAGGGAGCATCATCACCTCTACGCCTAGCCACAAAGTATGAGGCAAAACAAATCCAGAAGTGACAAGATCCGTCCGAGACTGAAACTGTTTGTCTGTTTGTCCAAATTGTGTCTGCCTCATACAAGCGGAAAGCAAAGCCATGGGTACATGATGGCCCTTCTTTAGGTCTCGCCTAGGAAAAATGTCTTGCAACTCATGGTTATGTGGTGTGAATCAGAACCTATGTGGTGTGAACAGTGACCTTTGTGGTGGTGCTTCTCCCTTGGTCCATTTTGGCACTTTCCCAAAAGGTGGTGATAGAATTGTTGGTGGGAGTGGTACAGCCGAAAAGTCTTTCATGGGCACAGAAATGTTGGCATTACAAGGCAAAGACAAGGCAACGTTGAAACAATCTTCTCGTGCATCTCATAAATGCAAGTCTTCATGCGTTATTATCTTCTTCCCACCTTTAATAGCTCCAATTTATCCCCTTTTGTCACTACCTTCCCAACATGCAAACCCCTGATGCAAGCATTATCAGTCGGACACCTCTCTATACGAAGTTGGGATGTCCTTGGGGTCAGCCAACTTCACACAAAAATCTATCACTTCATCCCACATAAGCAAGGTGGAAATACAATTAATAAGACCTCAGGTCTCTCTCCTCAGCTTCATTCTTTTGGCAAGTTCCATTCAGCTCCAATAATCAGTTTCTGACACAACTATCAACATCTTCAAGACAAATAAATGACATTGCACCAATTTGCCTCATAGTGATCTCCGTTGGACATCCAACTATGCCAAACACTGCAACGGGCTTGCCCCGCGCAATCAGGCTGCAGAGTTTAATCATGGCCTTTGCACATACCTGAGAGTAAGAAAGATGAAAATTAAATGAACTCTATTAGGTATTGTAAGTCCCAGTCTTCCTCAAATAAGTATTCACAGTTAACTGATGTTGGTTGGAGTCATAAATGCTGGTTATGAAATCCAAAATAACAATGCATTTGTCTTGCAGGCCACCATTGACGGCTATCAGCACTGGCTTCAGAGATAGCAACTCGTTTGCAAGCATAATACCGCATCATGCCCATCATTTCACCAAAGCCCAAATAATATGTAAACGGATGTTTCTAATTTACAATAATCTCAACCAACAATGGATTCTGAGGAAATAAAGATCCTTGCAATTTGGACAAATTCGAATTCCAAGAGGCTGGTATCTGATAAAAACAAATGTAACTGCAGACCTACTAAAGCAGTGGATCCAAAACGTCGTAATACAATCTAAAATTGAAATGGTGATGCTACGGTTCAACAGGCACCATTACATTTTATTTACATGTAAGTAGCCCCAAAAAAAAGATTGTCCAGCAAATATACAGATATCTTTCACAGTTTTAAGAACAGAAAAGCTTCGAAAACAAATACCCATGACAGCCTTGGACAGTATCAAGTAAAGGCGCTGTCTGACAAGCATCCTCAACTGGGCGATCCATCCATCTCTTCACCATTTCTTCAGCAATATGTGACATTTGGTGCTGCAAAACCGATGCACCCAGGGGCCCAACCAAGTTTAGTCTAGTTGCTGCAGAGATAACATCTCTCATTGTCATAAACATGTAAGCCCTTTGAGTAGTTCCACTGTCAAACCCAAGAAGTCCACATATGAGACCAAATATGGGTGAATGGTGAATGGTAACCATTTGTGAACGTAGAAGCTCATCTCTCATTGTTTTGAGAGATGGGACCTCCAGAAACACAGAAGCTGCTACCCTCAATAGCGCGGATCCCTGGGAAATGGATGCCTTTCGACTAATTTCATTGGTTAATGTAGCCTCCAACATCTGATTAAGCCTCGACCACGTTTCCATATCCGGTGACTTGCTTACAGTGTACACAAAGGGAAGAAGTAAGCTACCTGTGTTTTCCAACACATGGGCCACATGGGTTTCAAGATCTCTAACCCCCGAAATAATTTGAGCTTGGACAGCAGCTTCGAGACCATATGAATGGGCAAATCCTCCCGTGGGAAGAATGGAATCTACAAGTTGCCACTGGGTCCATTGTTGATGGTGAATGGTAGATGCAGCATCTCCATTACTTTCACCCAACTGCATCTCACACTCCATCAATGGCATCAGATCAATGTCAGAAGACGAACAGCGTGGTAGCTAGTTGCATTATCATCTGGAGTGAAAGACAGAAATCAGCCTGTTAATGATAAGAAGAGGTCACATTCAGCTGTGTCAAAAGAAACACTAGAAGATGAGCTTTGCCCATCTGACTAACCAACTATATCTGCTCCAGGTTATCTGAAGGATTAAAATTATTAATATTGAAGCCTGAAAGCGGCATCCATTATACTTCATAGAATAGACTTTATAAACAAATTAACAAAACTTACCAGCCAGAAAAGGCTAATTAGAGTTTTGCCCGCCGCTCTTTAAGCAATTAGATGTACAAACACCTGTAAAGTCAGAAATAACAAATTTGATTTATTTGATACCAAATAAGGCTCTCTTCATAAACAAAATAACTATTTGCGTCACAATTCTATTGCAACAGAAGTATACAACGTTAAGTAATCTTGGGCTAGAACAGAAAAAGAATAATATGAAAACATGTTCCTAAATAGATCTCCTCCCCACCCTTCCGGCAAACCAAAAAACAAAACAGAAAGAAGAATTCTGTAGCACAAATAACAAACAGGAAGAAGATCCGTATATACTGCAGAGTGATCATGCAATCTCCAATAAACTACTCATCCGATATGCAGGAACACAATAATCTCGTGTACTAGACAATTTAGCTGTTTTCAGCCACACCATTCTGCCACAAGCTTTGATATAATATAAAGTTTTAAGTCCTAGTTTTCTGCGGTAACCATTGGATATCACTCATATCTTCCACTGAAACTATAACTTTAAGGCTAAAAAAATGCCAGTGACAGTTCGACAATCGAAACATTCAAAACGTAGTAGTTCCATCCTCGGCACCAAGTATGAACTGCGCGCCACTTCCAGAAGGGATTGAAAACTCAGAGCTGGTTATCGATCAAGCAACAAGGAAGCCCCCACAATTATGTAAAAATTACAAGAAACCAATCCCATGAATAAAAGAAGTAAAAACCAACCAGGAAGCCACCACAGTAGCCATCAAGCAAGATTTTTTCCCAAAAAACGACATGGCATCCGAACATAGAAATAGAAACATGCTGGAAGGAGAGATTTATTAGGCTATTACCTGGGAAATTGGGAACGGCCGAGAGGAGAAAGCTCCAGCCGGCGGAGAGAGGGAGCGGCGGGCGAGAACAAAGACCGAATCGCTGTGCTACAAAACAAAAGAGAAAATGGAAGGCAGAGGCCTTAGTTTTTGTGCGCTTTGCGCATCTAGGAGCCAATGCACCGTTTGGATGATGATCACCCGCCCGCCCTTCGTTTAATGCTTGCTGCGTGATTATCATCCGACGGCTGCATCGGGTTCGTGCGCTCTCGGAGGTGCCACTTTTTTATTTGCTCCTTCGATACAAACAAGTAGTGCAACGGAAAGAGTTTTTGGGCTCCTCAGGGTCAATAAACTCATTGATAACCTACACGTTAGTATATATTATTATTATTATTATTATTATTATTATTATTATTATTATTATTATTATTATTATTATTTATACATACACTAATATATGTACTATCGATCTAATACATCAACGGCTCCCATGGGCAGAGCCAGGGTGGGGCAACTATGCACCACCTGACTTTTACATAACATGTTTATATTCAAAGTTAGGAACACTTAAAACATGATTAATTCCCTCCCTCCCCCTCTTGCATAGAGAAAATCAAAAGTAGCCCTCCTACATTATAAATTGGTGCTTTGCAATCATATAATTAGACTTTTTTTTCTTTTATATAAACTATTTACTTAAAATAACTTGGTTAATATTTACATTTGGCTATATATATACTTATTTATCTTTTTATATTGAGAAAAATTGCCCCACCTCACTCAAATTTTTGCCTCCGCCCTTGACGGCTTCCATACATAGTTTATGTTGGGCTATTTGTCAGAAGGAACCATGAAAAATTCTTCCCCACTCATTTCCTTCCTCTTCGGAAAGAGCATCCGCCTCATGACTTGGCACAATTGTACTTAGATGAGATTGTGACTTTGCATGGAGTGCCAGTTTCTATTGTGTCTGACAGGGATAGTCAGTTCACTTCTCATTTTTGGCGAGGGTTGCAGGAGGCTCTGGGCATGGCCTTAAAGTACAACACTGCCTTCCATCCTCAGACTGATGGTCAGTCAGAAAGGACCATTCAGACGCTAGAAGATATGTTGTGAGCTTGTGCCCTAGATTGGAGGAGTTCTTGGGATTGACACTTGCATTTGATCGAGTTCGCATATAATAACAGTTATCATTATAGCATCGGGATGGCACCTTATGAGGCGCTTTATGGGAGACCATGTCGATCACCAACATGTTGGGATGAGGTCGGAGAACGACAACTGCTCAAGTCAGAGTTAGTTCAACAATGTGCAGATAAAGTGAGGTTGGTTAGGCAAAGGCTTCAAACCGCTCAAAGTCGTCAGAAGAGTTATGCTGATCAGAGGCAGAAGGATCTTGAGTTTGAAATTGGGGATCATGTATTTCTGCGTGTCTCTCCCACGAAGGGAGTTATGCGGTTTGGGGTGAGAGGGAAGTTGAGTCCTCGATATGTGGGTCCTTTTAAGATCTTGGAGCGAATTGGACCCGTAGCTTATCGGGTTGCCTTACTGCCTCACCTTGTCGAAGTTCACGATGTCTTCCATGTATTGATGCTCCAGAAATATGTATCAGACCCTTCCCATGTGTTAGACTACACTCCTATGGAGCTCCGTCCCGATATGACTTTTGAGGAGTGCCCAAGTCAGATTCTAGATAGGAAAGAACAAGTCCTGAGGACAAAGACCATTCCTTTGGTAAAGGTCTTGTGGCAGTACCATACTTTTGAGGAGGCAACTTGGGAGGTAGAAGCTGAGATGAAAAAAAAATATCCCAAATTGTTTGAGGTGTAAGTTGTATTTTGTTTTTAGTTTAGCAATTTTGGGGATGAAATTTCTGTAAGGGGGGAAGAATGTAATAACCTCGACTATTTTGTAGTTATTTATTTGCTTCTTGGGAAATTAATTATTTATTTTAATCTTCTGTATTATTTTTCTAGATAATTATGTGTTAGTGTTGTACGTAGCCTTGGTCGTGGGCGAAAAAGGTATGTATGTTTTCAAGAGTTAAATGCGTAAGTTAAGATTCAGAGTTTAAATTAAAAACTCGGTCCTTGAGATAGGGCTCTCGGATAAAAAATAAAGTTGTTTTGGTCACGGTGGGGTCTTGTGGGGGAATTCACCGTGCGTCGGGAGTTCTCACGTGGGTAAAAGAAGTTGAGACGGGGTTTGCCGCCGTGAGCTATTTCCGGTCGGCCCTTTCTCCAAAAAATTTTGTTTGCGGACTGTTTTGGGAATTTTGTTGTTTTGGGCTGAAGAACCACTGTAGACGACGGGGTTTGCCGCCGTGAGCTATTTCCGGTCGGCGACTACTTCACCGACCCTTTGGGCTGCTGAAGAGTCGCCATGCACCCGGATTTTTCACTCCGACCAACCATCTCTTGCGGACCTGCCCTATTTTTGGGCCAAACTGTTGCTGGGACCGGCTAAAGTCGCTGCCTTGAGCAGTTTTCTGCCGTCCCCGACGTCGCCTCTCCCACTTTGGGTCCCTACTTGCCTCCCTGTATACCCTTTCCCTTCTACAATTTTATTCCGCCCTCTCTACATGTTCATCCACCAGAAAAATTCACAGGGAAAATTGCCCAATGACCATTCCGCGTTGCCAGCGGCTAGAGACCACCATGCCTATGCCATACCCACACTATTGGACTGACCTAAGCTCTTTTTGGGTGTGCAGGCACCCGGAATCACCATTGTGGGTGTTGTGAGAAACGTTCATAATTGCAAGCATTAATTGGAGACCCTCGCTGCAGTTTCCACCCCAAAGCTGTCTCTCATAATGTAAGGGTGCGTAGGCTGCTGAGTATGCACCAACACAGCCTTCGTGGTACGCCCTAACATCAATTTTGGCCCGAATGACGAGGTAGGAGACCTTGAACCTTAGAAATTCACTCTAGTGTGCTTTTCTGATAGAATGCATGCTAAGACTAAGGTGTTTAAATGCATAATGTTTAGATGCCTTTTAATGTGGAGGATGTCAAGTGCAGAGGTTAATTATAGTGGCCATATGCATGTATATTAAAATTATCTGTGTTTTGGTTAGTTGATTAGTTGGACTTTTACATTATGACTTATTCTTGATTTGGATAGATGGATGAGCTGAAGTTGAATTGGATAGATGGATGAGCAGAAGACCTATGTAATTAATTATATTTCTTGCTAAATGCATGAGTGGTCATTATGCTTACGTAAGAATTATGTTTTCATGCTATAAAGGCTATAAAACATGTTGTAAGATGTATGTGTGGTGTATAGTTCAGAACTATGAGTAGTTATACGTGTGCAGATGATGTACATATGTTTGATAAGTGACGATCAGTTTCGGCTGATTCAAATTTCTGAAAAGTGAGGCAGAGACTTCAAGGTTTAGGAAATAGGCATATTAGGGTTCGGGCTTAGATATAAGCTACTAGTAAAGGTGCAATCATAATGGTACCTGCATAATGTATAAAATATAAACTTCAACATAATTAAAATATGTAGGTTGATAATAAGAGTGAGTCCTTAACTAGATTGATAGATTAAATTCCGTATTGGATGACAACTGACTGATGGTCAGTTTCACTTGTAAGATTAACGTAGTTCATACCTTTGAGGTGATGTATGTGTAAGTTAGGATTTTTGATGCTCTATTGAGAGCACCGTAAGTTTTCGCCCAAGAGAGGCATTGTAAGTTTTCTACCCAAAAGTGGCTCCATAAGTTTTCCTGCCTTAATTGGCACTATTAGGCCTTTGTTGGCCCTGTATGGCCCCAAAGAGTGGGCATTTGCACGCTCAGGTAAGTAGTATCATGGATCTACTCTTACCTGTTTGATCCTGTGGCCCATGAGCACCGGTGTACTTTGCCTTCAGAATCTTTTTAGTGCATAGGTTTCTCCCCAAATGTCAAGGTGACACCCTAGTGACATTCTTTCCTTTCGACATTAGAGCTAATTGAGGTTTAATTAGTTTTATTTGTCGACTGTAAGTGTAAGATAATAAACGTAAGACTGTAAGTATAAGTAGTATGTACGTGAGAATAAGAGTTTGATAAGATGTGATTTGTTATAAGTAAGGTGGAAAGAAAATTTGTAAGTCTAGGAAGCTCAGAGGAATTGTAGTACTCTGGTTGAGATTATATGTTTATCTTCTCTTGGCTTATGGTATGCTACTGTCTTGCAAAGCAGCTTTGGTGTGAACTTTTAAGGTTCACTGATTTTGATTCTCCTATTGGGTATGAAAATACTCATGTTCTTTTTCTCTAATCCTCAGACACTCCAGGGACTTCTGTGGGGCCTAGTTCGAGAGCTGCTTAGCATTTGAGGATACACTTTTTGGACTGCAGGTAGATTTTTGATTCTATTGCTCCTTGATTAATTTATGCCATGATTTGTTGTAAATAAAATTTGAAGTACATGCATTAAGTGAGGTGAGCGCTCTTACATGTATTATTTTGGACTTGTACATGGATTGTCTTATTACTTTTGACTATTATGGAACTTATACCCAGCTACGCCTGAGAAAAATATATTGAAAGCCCATGGCCATGGCAAATGTGTCTTTTGTTCGTTATTCACGCAGGGGATGAATGAACTACGGGACTTGAATGATTTATTATTGTTATATCTTTGTTTTGAGTTGAAAAGAAAGTATTGAGATGGATTTGATACAAATGAATGAGAATTATAAAAATATTTTTCACAGGTTTCGGATTTTCATCAATTGTCACCAATTTACAGTTATTATATTGCATAATTTTTATTTAAATTTCATGAAAATTATTTTAAAAACCCGAGGCGTGACAAGCATGTAAGCGATTAGATGCATATCGAGTTGGGGATAGTCTACATGTTTTGGGATAAATTTTATGTTTGATTTTTTATGTAACCTTGTGACATAACTATGACACTTCACACGTTGTGAGAGAGTCTATTTTGATGGCATGAACATGTTTAATGCCTTTTTGAGGCTTAGGACTCCATTATGTTTTATGAGTTTTATGTGGGTGTTCTAAATGACAAAGAGATTTAATTGAATTTTTTTATCTTCCGGTAATTCCTTTTGCACAAAGTGAAGTGATGTGTACTTCAATCTAGCTCGGGTTGGGTTAGAACTTCTCTCATCACACCTTCGCCATTCCATTTTGGCCAGGTTTAGGTCAAGGGGTGTGGTGGGGGCGTGACAACCCTAACCTTCAATGTGGTTTAGGAGCTAGTTAAGTATTCAACTCTACATCCCCCACCCTACCAATTGTATGGTCTTGTATGTAAGATCCCTAACCCTAACCCGGATGATTTTTAATTTAATTATGTTGTTATTGTGTGGTTTTGTTTTAATTGGCCGGTTTGTCTTATCTTGGGGTTAAAAGTGGATAATGATGGTTTTATTAAACTTTTCATTTGATTTTATAAATTTATATACTATAACTTAATTTTTAGGGAATTTTTGGGCTTTTCCCTTGAAATTAGGGTCAGGTCCAACCGTTGGCTCCACGTTCATGTTTTGGAGTGGAGGTCCCATGAGACCCTAAACACGACTTATTTCATCATTAAAGAGTTTCCAAATTTTTAAAATTCGTTTTAGACCTAATATGAGCAAATTACTTATTTGTAGTACAAAATTTTATTTGCACCCCAATTTTTAATATATATATACCCCATAAGACTTACTATAAATAGAAAATACCAGCTCCATTCCCAATTGGGAAGGGTTGAGATCTGGGAGGCTGAGAAGCCCTAATCCCCATACCAAAGAAGGAAAGTTGATTTAGGTAAGTTTTAGTCTAGATTTTTCATTAATCTCTTAGGTTTTTGCTTAATCTTTCTTGATCTCATCTTTTCCAAGGTTGAATCTTGTTTTACTCTACTAAAGTTTCTATTTTTAATCCATATTTCAAACCTCTAATGAGGAATTTTTGTTTTTTAAGCAAAGAAAGCCCTAGATCTACAAGTTTTCAAGTGGTTTAAGGTTAAATAATCGGATTTAATAAGGTATTAATGCAACCCTAACTTTGGGTAGGGATTTGAAGAGATTGAAGGTTCGATTTTGGACCAAAAGCTCACTAAAGGTAAGGGTTTTTCTTCTAAAATGGGTTTATATTTCAGATTTGTAGTTTGGGAATGGTTTATGTGAGTTTTTCTTAATGTTGAGCTTTAATGGTGGGTTAAGTAAAGCATGTTCTTTTTAGTGATTTTCTTTTGATTTAGTTTAGAAATGACTACATCTATCTTGTCTTAAACTTATATTTCAATATTATAATGTTTGGTAGTGATATTGGGATGTTCTTGTCGATTTTGTGTATTTTCGGTTTTGAGTTCGCAAGGTTGATGACGAACCAAATTTGAGCTATCCAGGGTGTTCGAACGGCCCTACAGGCGTTCAAACAACCTAGCGTTCGAACGGCTGTCGGGCCGATCGAATGGCTAGGCATTCGAACGGCCATCTAGCCGATCGAATTGCCAAACAACAGTTTTGTCATCTTGAGTATCTTGTCCATTTTCATGTTCTAAGTCTAGCATGAAGTTGTAATTGATTTGGACTAGTGTTTTTCGAGGTTTTCACCATGTTTCATCTATGATCTCAGTAAGGAGGAACCATGATAGAATCATGAGAGTATATGTGTAGTATGACGATGGTTTGTTCATGATGCAAATGTCTATGCTTAGATTTGAATACTATTACTATGTACACACACTTGTGAAGGTAATTGTAGTAGCTATTTGACACATATCAAGTGGAAATGATGCACATATGGATTGATTGGAGCACGTCTCATGTATTAGGATTCATGTAGTGTTGTTCACGTATGTACCATGTTGCATGCATCATGAAAATGGTTTATGAATAAGATTTATTGTAATTATTCGTGTTTGATTGATTGGATGCAATTGGGATGCTATTGCTTGCCGGATTAATCGATCGAAGGCTTATCAAAGTGATCGGGTCCAAAAGGATATGATTTTGTTTTGAGTTCCTTTAGGAACATGGTATCTCCCCGGGTTGAGATGAGTTTATTGTGGTTGAGTTTAATTATTGAGTTATCTAGACGCTGAGAATCTAGTATATATGGTACATTCGCGTGCACCGGCTACCATGTGTTTTAGGTTTCCTTTGTGGAAATTAAACTCTCCCCCGTAAGAGATTGTCATTAGTGAACACACTGCTCTAGGTTTCCATTGAGGAGATCGGACATTCTTAGCCAAGTCTGTCCTTAGCGAGCATACTGCTCTAGGTTTCCATTAAGGAAATTAGACCTTCCTTTTTAAATTGTCCTTAGCGAGCAGAGGGGCTAACTCCCCCAACACCCTAGGTTTTCGATGAGGAAATAGGACTATGTCCTTAGTGGGCGGTATGATTATTATTTTTCTCTATGAAGGAGACATTCACCATTGTTGATAATGCATGTGTATGTGATATTATTATGCCCAGTTATACATGTTATGTAGGGATAATTGAGTTTATGTGACACATGTGGATTTGGTTTAATATGCATGATTATAGTTAGTGTGTTAGAGGCACTTGTCATCTAGGGTGAATGTTTATAATTGAGAATGGTTATGCATACATGGATAGTGTGTTTGAGACACTCTTATGCAGGATGAATGTATGTATTGAGAATGGATCATGAATAAAATGATATTGCGATATGCCATGTGGAATGATATGCAGGATGAATGGATGCATTGAGAATGGATCATAAATGAGATGATACTATGATATGCTATGTAGAATGGTATGCAGGAGTTGTGTTAATGATATCATGAGTATGTGTATATGATGAGTAGTCATGATATCGAGAAGCACGAGTTATGCAAATGTCCCATGATGAATGGATGCGTTTTATGTGATGAACTATATGTGAACTATCTATGATGATTTTGGATTTATTCTCTTGACATTAAAAGCCTTGCTGAGTATTTTTAGCCACCACTATTTCTCGTATATTTTTATTTTGGGGCTGCATGGTGTGACATGCAGGTGATTAGGATTCTATGTATGAGGAGCGAGTGGTAGACGGTTTGACATAGGAGAGGATGTTTGGAGACTCTATGTTCCATGATTATCTATGTCCCATGCTATCTCGAGTTTTATGTGATGTTAGTTATATTCTACACTTTACTTGTCAGTTTGGCCCTTTGACTCATGTTAACTTTGGGACTTAAGTTGTGAGAGGGCTTAGTGATACTAAGGATGTGTGTATTGTGACTAATGATTATGTGATGCCCTTCATTTTTCCTTATTTTCTCTTGTACAAAGTGTATGGTGCGCTACTCCATATTGTTTCACTCGTACAAGGGGTTGTCTTCTACATAGATCAATTCTTCGTCGTTGCCGCATGCACTGACCTTCCCTTAGATCGGGTCCAGCTCAGGTTGGGCGGGTGCCGGAGCCTGACAATGTTCATCAAGGACCTTTACTTCCCTCCGTTATTACTAAGGTTGGGAATCAGAATGGGTTGGGTCAAGTATACAAGTAATTCTACTTTTTTCTCTTCAATCAATTTTTCTTAATAATTTGATTTTTATATCTTATCTTTAGATAGGCATAAAAAAAATTAGATGTATTGCAACATTATATATAGATGTCAAATAGGTTTTGTATAATTTGATGATGCAATAGTTAGAGAGAGAGATAGCATTGTTAAATTATAAGGCACATGTTTACAACAGTAAGAATTCTACAAAAGTTATTACTTGACTATCAAATAAAATAAAAATATAAGAAAAAAATAAAATTTTAAGAAAGTTTCTTTTTAATATTTTTCACCGTAGGAGTCGAAGTTGGTTTGTGCAAGTAAATCTCAACCTGACTGTTTTTAAAATAAGTATAAATTTAAAACCCTAACCTTATTTTTAGTAGGGTCAAATTGGGTGCGGGTTAGGCAAATCGGGTTCGGGCGGGTATGTGGGTCGGGTTAAATTTCCTCCACCTAATTATTACCTTCCAAAAGCAAGAACCCTTTGATACCGTTATGCTTGTAGTGATGAAGCTGCTACTTAGTTATTGCTTTTACACCTTTAATATAATTTTTCGACACTTAGTCACCACTCTCACTTTGGATATAATTTTTTAACACTAGCTTCTCTTTGTTGCGGGCCACAATCTACAAGGAACTAATTTGTTCTAGTACTTATCGAGGTTAAGTTTTGAATTTTAGCATGAGGTAATATATTATTAATCATTGTTAAGTTAGGGAATTAGTTATAAATATTAAAAGAGCTTTGTTAACATGAGTCCAGGCAAGGCATTATAAGACAAAGCTTTATACATGAGCCTAGCATAAGCTACACATGGGAGCCATTCATCCTCGAGATCAACGACACACTCGCTAGCGCGTGTTAGCGTTAGTATCACTAACATTTAATGTGCACTAGTGTGTGCACCATCAATCTTAAATATCAATGCCCCATGCGTAGTTTACGTTGGGCTCATTTGCAGAGGGGAGCATGAAAAACTCTTCCATACCTAAGGGAGCTAGCATCCCTTGTGTAACATGTCTATAATGGGCTCATGCTAATTTTTTTTTTTATTTTTAAAAAGGGCATAGCTAAGGAATACAAGTATTTGCAAATAGAAAAAAGTTTGTATGAGTCAGAGCTCAAGCGCATTAGCATGAGCATCTTGAACCATCAAATCAATATCCGACGATGCAAAGAGGCAAAAACCATTCTAGCACGCAATGCCCAATCTTACACAATTGACAGGTCCTTTTGTAAAGAGTAATGCTATTATGACGTGAAGTTTCACATGTCAAAACTTTATTTTGTCATTTTCACACCATTGATAATTGGGGCCCATAAATCAACGGTATGAAAATGATAAAATAGAGCTTTGATGCGTGAAACTTCATGTAATCTCTAGGATTTTCCTAGGTTTCAAAACTTAATTGCATGAAAATTAGTGTGTTTGACCCATTGACCTTATTAGTTTAATATCTTCCTCAATATATAGATTTTAAGGCTGAAACCTAGTGGATAGAAACTAGACATAAAGAACTTCCAAACTCCACCAAGAACGTGTGAATCGAAGTTTGGTTGTGGGAGATATGACTATTCAAAGTTGAACATGACACATAGGGCCCATTTACCAAAATTAGACATGCAATTGAGCCATTTCATGTGCTCTACAGGCCTGATTAATTAAAGTGACGAGAATATGTTTAGGAGACCCAATGAGGCTGCTTATTGGAGGTTTAGTTGACCCAAAATCCTTGGGTGATTAGGAACCCTAACCCCTATTAATTATAAATAACCGATAGGGTCTTTTGTGGGGGAGCTTTTAGTCTGAAGAGAAGGAGGAGGAGTTATTGGAGAAGTTTCCGGTGAATCCAATCAGCGACAGCATGGAGGAGCGAGCACGAAGACTGGTGGTGGCAAGGTAAGATTGCTCAATAACCCAATATTTAGATGCAATTAGTGATAATTAATTGTATTTGATGTGACCACAAAATTTGAATAACAAATAAATAAATTATTTTTTTAGTTTTAGTTTTGGGCTTGCGGAAGTGGGTGGTGTCGGTGGGTCGCTGGCAGGTTGACGGATGGTTGGGGCGGGGGGGGGGGGGGGCTGGCCGTGTACTGGCCAGCCGTGTCTCGGCGTGGCTGCTCACCATGCCTGGCTATGCCTCTTTGGGATAGCAAGGCATAGATGGGGCACTGTGCAGTGCTCCCCCTTCTTCTTCTTCTTCTTCTTAGGTGTGTTGCCTTGCACAACGTGCATGTGTAGCAACATGCGAGAAGGAGTAGTCACCTGGCCCAGGGGGGCTAGACATTGATAGCCGGGCCTCCTCTTCCTCCTTCCCATTTATAACCCAGTTTGACATACCGACAATGGCCCCGCCGGATGCTGTCGGGTAGACACAAAAAGAGGAAAAAAGGGTTGATTGGCCCCTGGCTGGGGCCAAAGCCAAGTCCACTAGAATTAGCATGCATAGGTGATCCAGCCAGGCATGGCCTTTGCCCCATTGTAACAGCAAGGGACGACACCTCCAAAGGCCAGTAGGTGTCTGGCCGACAACGGGGAAGATGACCTGTAGCGCAGGTCGTCGGGTCTGAGTTTGGGTCGGGTCACCTGACCCATTTTGACTAGGACCCGGTTTGGTTCACAACAAAGGGCTCTGAACTGAGTCCGGTTCAAGAGGATATAAGTGTCCAAAAAACTTTAGAAAAATTACCAATAGACTTTAAGAGTGGTCCGAGTGTCATGACCAAGTTTAAGCAAAGGAAAAAATCACGGACACTGTGAAATGACCATTTTATCTATATGAGTCAACCATAGTAATATTTAATTACCTTACTCGGGCTCTGATTCAGGGGCCTATGTGTAGAGTTAAAAATTGAAAAAACTCTCAGTAAGAGGTTAGGGTGTACTCTATATTTGGACTAAGCCACATAGTGGCAAAAATTCCCAATAAGTATATAATTAACTATTTTGTCCTTAGGGTTAAAGATGATCTGTAGATCAAACCAAGGTCGGTTCATGAGGTTTATAACCCCATAAAATGTCTAGAAAATTTACCACGGGTCCACGACATCAAGTAATACTACTAAGATCAATTTTGGACCCATTAGAGTTCATAAAGACCTTTAACAAATTGATAAAAATACCCCTATGGGTGGATTGGTCCACATTCCTATGAATGGAATTAACGGGCCAATATGAGAGTGAAACCTCTTGAGAGGTCAAGGACTTACTCAAGAATTGAGAGGACCGTGCCCCATGTAAAAAAATTATATTAATGCCCTTAGGTACATTATGCTTTGTTTTCATAAAAATAGATGTTCCTAACCTAAGTAGAGTTAGGATACAAGAGCACAGGGGTTTCTAATGTCATAATTGAGTTGAGCCTTGATAGTACTATCGGTTGGAGCATGTGTGGGCCTATGTCATTTATTTTTCATAGCTTTAATGTTTGTAATTGATGTTGTGAGTAAATTATCACAAGGTTGAAATTAATGAAAGATTAATTAATGAGGGTTAGATAACCTAATCAAGATAAAGACTAAAATGCCCTCAAAGGGATCTCAGATTAGTTCACATAGTGAACAAGTAGGGGTGGCCATGGGCCTTGCTGGCCTAGGCATGTTCTAGCCCCTTCACTGGGAGGGTCAGGTTGGGCCCATCTTAAAGGCCGAGTGGGGGATCCTAGCCCAGCCAGCATCCCCTTCAGAGGGGTTGCAGGCTGGGCCACGAGCCATGCCTACTTTACCCTATCCCCTCTTTTTAAAAAAAAAATTTTTTTACCCGCGGCCAGGCATCCTCTTGGCCATGACATAGCCCCTCTGGCTGGGCCCATGGGCTCGCTCGACCCTCCCTCCCCACGGGTTACAACCCAAAATCGGTGGCCCGACCCTCTGTAGTTGGGGGTGGGATAGGCCCACTCATCTAGTGAGCCAGGTCAAAGCCCGGCCCAATGGTGCGAGTCGGCTCTGGCCACCCCTATGAACAAGGCCCTCCACCTGACAATTTGTCACACCCCGAATTTTCACAAAATTCATTTTTGAATGAAAATAATCAGAAACAAAATTTTTATAAAAACCATTTATCAATCCTTTAACAAATATAACATTCCAAGGTGTGATTCACTCATTTTTGAAGATAATAGATAATCAACTATCATGTCTTTAAATATATAAGACATAATAGAATCACAACCAAATCTCATAGGGTCTTACTCGTGTACATATTAATTAGCATAATACACACAACTATAAATGATTGGCACTCTCGTGCATATGTCTTAGAAATTATACGCCAACTAAAATTTATTATTAAGTTCAAAAAATGCTACATAGATCTAAAATCTTCAAGTCCTCTCTTTGTAATATCCCAGATTTTCTTAGGTTTCGAAAGTTAAACACTTGGAAAATAGGGTGTTTGACCCATTAACATTTTTAGTAGAATAAATTTCTCAATATATGAAATTTATAGATGAGACTAATATGGTTAGAAAGTAGATAGAAAGAGCTTCAAAATGCCACCAAGAACATGAGAATCAGAGTTCAGATGAGGGAGATACGATTGTTCGAAGTTGAACTAATCGTATAGGTACATGATTTAGACGTGTATTTGGGTCATTTAAATCATTTTGCGGGCCCGGTTAATTAAAGTGATAGAAATTACAAAAGAAAGGGGCCCAAGTAGCCTAGTTGGCCCAACTTTTAGTGGGATTAGGGTTCCTAATCCCATGACCCTAATCCACATGTTTATAAAAAGGGCTTCTTAGGGCTCAATGAGGGAGTTTTTTGGCCTAAAAAGGGGGAGAAGGTGGTGGACGGCAAGGCTCCGCAGCGGTGGATCGATGGCAAACTGACAATTAAGGTAGGATCACTGTCTTAGTTTGTGAGTTAAGATTAGTAGGTGTTTTATTGAGTAAATTGGGATATAAATTACATTATTAATAATTTCTACAATTCACAATTTTTGTAATTAACATGAATAGTAATTTCTACAATCATTGTTTATGTAATTACATTGAACAGTGATTTTTGTGGTCATTGTTCTCATAATTATAATGAATAGTGATCTTTGCAGTCACTCTTCCCATAATTACAAGGAATAGTGCAGAAGAATTTATTTTAATTCTGCTTGACGGCTGGCGGCTGGCCACCGGACGACCGATCCTTTTTCATCGTTTGACAAGATCTCCCCTTCCTGCCAAAAACTTCGGTCGCCGGAAACATTCGCTAGAGAGAAACAATGGAAAAAAAAAAAGAGAAGGGCTTTGGCCCTTGCCGGCCACTGGGCGGCAGTGGGGCAAGACCCATCTAGATCGCCGTTAGGTGACAATCGGGTGAGGCCCAGACCCACCCCGCAGTGGCGCCGCCGCTAGTAGGCCTCTGGCTGGCAATGGAGAAGACAACCTGCAGTGCGGGTAGTCGTCGGGCCCTGGACCGGGTCTGGTAACCTGACCCGATTCGGTCCAGTCCAAACAAAAAAACAAAAAACACCATCTGAACCGGGTTCAGTTCAGTGAGTTAAATTAGTCAGAAAAATTCGAAAAAAATTACAAATGACTGTGAGAGCATGTAGAGTATCTTTACTAAATTTTCGATTGGGTAAAAATCTCAAAGTTTATGAAATAACTATTTTACCCTTATAGTTAAGTAGCAGTTCACTTACCCAACTTTGGGGCTCTGGTTCTGGGGCTTATCAGTCGATTTAAAAATTAAAAAAAAATCCTCAGTGATAGTTTAATATGTACCCTAATTATAGGCCAAAGCTCAAGTTAGGGAAAAATCCTACTAAATATATTACTGATTGTTTTACCCATAGGGTTAAGGTAAAACTTTTAAATAAACCGGGGTTGGTTTAAGGGGTTTACGACCCCGTTAAAAGGCAAGAAAATTACGTCGGGTCCATAATGCCAAGGAGTACCCCTGAGATTAGTTTTGGACCCATTAGGGTTTGGGAAGTCCTAAGAAAATGACAAAAATACCTCTATGAGCGGATTGGCTCGCATTCGTGTTAATGAAATTAACAGGCCAATGTAATACTAAAGCCTCTTGAGAGGTCAAAAACTTACCCGAGAGCAAAGAGGACCATGTCTAATGTAGAATAATTACCTTAAATGCCCTTAGGTGCATTATGACCCATTTTTATTAAAGTTTAATCAGCTAACCCAAGGAGGGTTAGGGTACAAGAGCGTAGACATTTCTAATATCATTATTGAGTTTGGTTCTTTATATTATGATCTTCTTGGACTTGTGTTGGTCTATATTGTTTATGTTGTTTATTATTTTAATATTTGCTATTGATGTTGTGATAGTAATTTATCATTAGATTAAGATGAATGAAAGATAAATAAATGGGGTTCGATAGCTTTAGATTGGACGAGAACACCTAATCAAGATAAAGACTAAAATACCTCAGAGGGGTCTGGGACTAGTTTATAGAGTGAGTTTTTACCCTAGTTTGAAAGAGACTGATAGGTTTTGGGTTAGTCATTCAGAATCCTTACTTGTTGATGAACAAGATAGGGTTCAGAATGGTTTTTTTGAGTCTTCGCTCTATTGAGGAGCTATTGATTTTACCGTGAAGTTGCACCTCCCCGTTGGAGGGAGCTCTGTGTAAGCTAGGCTCACTACCAATCTATTAAGGATCGTTTAGTGTATACGTAGTCAGAGTTGCTAATATTCTACTTGGTTGGCGTCTCTCACCACTTCTGTTCAGGTGCAGTTGTGGGCCATGCCCTTCCACTCCAGTTAGGTCCTTAGAGGCTAGGTAGGGAGATGGCACTTCCTGATGGATTCTAGGGTTTTATTATGGATTTATCTTTACGGGTAGTCTATGGTGAGTGTATCATTTGTCACTTATGTTGACATTATATGTGCCTGTCTGTCTTTGGGATTAGACGAGGATATTAATTATCGAACAATGGTTCGAGAGATAATTAATAATATTGTTTGATATTGCTTATTTAATTAGAATAAGTGGAACAATTAAAGGACTTGCATAAAATGTAGGTTGGTTGAAAATACTTAAGCATTGCACGTGTGATGCTATGCTTCTTAGGATACTATAGTTTCTAGGCAAAACTACATCTGGATCTGATCTTGTTGGAAATAATGTTAATGTTGTTTGATGAGTACGTAGGCAACTAACATCGGGTGATGTTGGCCTAATCTAAAAAATATTAAATTATATTTTTGTTCTTTCGAAATGCTCCTCCAAGGGGAGGAGATGCTTGGTTGTTGTTTGGTCTTATCTGGTTACGTGTTCTTTTGATGAGGACATTGCGAGATCAGGACGTCGGTGGGCGTTTGAGGATGACGTTGCACTAGTGGGATCTAGTTTCTTACTTTTGCAATTTTGTAAGTAATTGTAATTATTGGCGTGAGAGCCAACTTTACTTGGTTATTTATTTTTGGACAGATAATAGACTTGTACTTAGAGAGTTAACCTGCTATTTATTGAATTTTGACTCGTGTAATAATATCATATGTTTTGATATTTGTATATGCGAACCACAATTATCATGACCTAGATAATTAATCGAATGATTTGTTTTGTATTTAAGAAAGAAAAAAAATTATCATGATTTATCGCGTGTCTTTTATTGAAAAAAGGGTTTTAAAAATCTGAGTTGTAATGCTCTTAGCTCAAGTGTCCCCGCACGCTATTCCTCTGAAGAACCTGCATCAACAATGGATGTTGAGTATACGAGTATACCCAGTTGGATGGCTAGATAAGAACTATAATACTTCAAGAATCACATTTCAACAACATTCCAACCGAATGAGTACAATACCCAACATACATTCCAAATCAAAAAACATTATACTTCAAAGCATCAACACATAACAATTAATCATGCATCAACAATCTTTTTCAATATAATGTGACTCTCACTCATAAGTCTCCAACTTCTTAAGTGTGAGTCGAAGGTTCTCTATGGCATGATAGCCAAGTCTTGGAGTGTAGTCTTGCCTCACTAGACTATGAACTACCTGAATTCTAACTTCAGATACTTTGAAGTTTGCATGCCCCATCCACGCTATACAGCTAAGGCCCACAGGGTCTTATGGACCCAAGTGGTTGAAGTTTAGACTTCTATTATCAATGAAACCTCCTGTATTGCACTGTGCGGGACTAGTTATCTTTTAATATTTTAGTCCATTTGAACACGACTCCCGAGCCAGGGAAGCGGTGTAAAAACATATGAGTCATATTGTAATGTCCCTATTTTTTTTGCGATTTTCTATGATTTTCCTTCTCTTGTTCTGATAATTTTTGGTAGGAAAATGTGACACTTCGGCATATTTGGCCTTGATATTCCTACTCGTAGAGTCGGGTATGGGCGTTAGCCGCGGGCCTCAATGCACACTTCCAGTGCGAAAAAGAGAGAGAGAATGAAAGAACATGATAAGACAGAGAGAAAAGGAGAATAAAGAAAAAGAAGAAGAAAAGGGGGAAAGGTCTACAAGAGATGAACCCCTCTCTCATCTGTTCGAGCCAGAGGCGGCGCCACCGGCAAACCTCGGCCTAGCAATAGCCTAGTGACGACGAGACTACCTCTCTAGCCTGGCTTGATAGTCCCTGCTAGCTTACCCAGCTCACCCCGGTCTCTCTTACCTCTCACTATGTCTCGTGTTGAGGCGGCGCCGGCGGTGGACTATGGGCTCCACACGGCCTTCGTTTGGCCAACCACAGGCCAGTGACAATAGGGTTGCTGCCCTAGTGAGCCTCGCTGGCCCCTAGCTAGCTGCCCTGCCCCCAGTTAGCTCCTCTACCCTCTCTATGTGTTTTCAATTTAACGCCGCTGGTGATGGTCGACAGTGGTCGACATCCGCCATGGGCTTCGACCCGGCTTGACAATGGCCAAGGATGACCCCACCTTGCCTGATTCAGCATCTGTCCACTCCGCTCGATTGGAACCAGATATGCCTCTCTCGCCAGGGTGCTCGGTTTAGTATGCAAAGATAGGGTATTTTCTCCTACTCTTTGTGTTGTCTATCCAGCGTGTCGCCACTGCCTTTGGCCGTCACCTCATGTCACACCTGGGTTTTCAAAGTATTTTTCATCAAATTTAAATAAAATTTTTGCAATATAACAATTGTAAATTGGTGAAAATTGACAAAAATTCAAAACCAGTGAAAAACATTTTTATAATTCTCACTCATCTGTATCAAATCCACGTAAATATTTTCTTTTCAACATGATACAAATACATAACATCGATAAATCATTTAAATCCCATAGTCTACTCATCCCAGGAGTGAATAACGAACAAAGGAAACACAATTTCTATGGCGATGGGCTTTAGATAGATTTTTTCCTACGCGTAGTTGGGGACAAGTTCCATAACAATCAAATATAATAAGATAGTCCATGTTCAAGTCCAAAAATAATACATGTAAAAGCTCTTACCTCACTTAATACATGTATTTCAAAAAATTTTACAATAGGTCGTGGCATAAAATAATCAAAGAACAATAGGGTTAAAAATTGACATGCAGTCCAAAAAGTGTATCCTCAAACACCAAATTCACCTAAGCAACTCTCAAACTAGGCCCCACGAAAGTCCCTAGTGTCTGAGGATTAGAGGACAAAGGAATATGAGTATTTTCATACCTAGTAGGACAGTTAAAATCAGCGAACCTTAAAAGTTCACACAAAAACAGCTTCACAGGATAGTAGCATACCATAAACCAGGAGAAGATAAACGCATAACCTCAACACAAGTACTACACTTCCCCTAAACCACCTAGACTTACGAATTTTCTTGTCACCTTACTTATAAACAAATCCCGTACCATCATACTCTTATTCTTACGTACTTACCACTTACACTTACGGTCTTATGCTTGCCATCTTACACTTACACTCGATAATTAGAGCTAATTAAGCCTTAATTAGCTCTAATGTCATAGGAAGGAATGCCAATAAGATATCACCTTGACCTTCGGGGAGGGACCTATACGCTAGAAAGATTCTGAAGGCAAAGTTCACCAATGCTCATGGGGCATAAGATCAAACAGGTAAGAGCAGATCCATGATACTACTTACTTGAGCTCACAAATGCCCACTCCCTAGGGCCAATAAAGGGCCTAATAGTGTCAATTAAGGCTCGAAACTTAGTGCACTCTTGGGCAGAAAATTTATGGTGCTCTCAATAGAGCAACAGAAATTTGAACTTACACATATTTCGAAGATATCGCCCCAAAGGGTATGCACTACGTCAACCTTATAGGTGAACAACTGACAATCAATCAGTCATCAGTAGACACGGAATTCAATCCGTCGAACTAGCTAAGAACTCAACTCTCACTATCAACCTGCTTAATTCAATTATGTTGAAGTTTATGATTTATATGTTATGTAGGTACCATTATGGTGTGCAATCTTACTAGTTATAAGCCTATATCTAAGCCCCGAACCGAGCCCGCCTATTACTTAACCTTAAAGTCTCTTCCTCATTTCTCTGAAGTTCGATTCAGCCTAAATTGATCATAACTTATCAGACACACGCTCATCATCATCACACGTATAATTGCTCGTAGTACTAAACTACATGCCACACATAAACCTTCCAACATACTTTATGGCCTTTAGAACGCATGACATAATTATTTGCGTATGCATATGAACCACCCATGCATTCAGCAAGAAAAATAATTCATTACGTGGACCTTCTACTCATTCATCTATCTAAATTAAGGATGAGTCAAAATGTAAATGCCCAACTTATTGACCAACCAACACAAAAATAATTTATAATATATGCATACGACCACTATAATAAATTTATGTACTTGACATCCTCTGCATTAAGATACATCTAAGCATTAAACATTTTAACACCTTAGTCCTAGCATGCATTCTATCATAAAAGCATGCTAAATTGAATTTATAAGGTTCAAATTCTCCAACCTCATCGTCCGGGCAAAATTGACGTTGGGGCGTACCATAATGGTGGCGTTGGTGAAGAATCGGTGGCCCATGCACCCTTACACCACAAGAGACATCCTTGGGTTGGAAACTGTAGCGGTTTGTCTCCAATCAATGCTCGAGGTTCTGGACATCTCCCACAACACACCCAACAGCGATCTGGGTTACATTCATGCTCAAACAGGACCTAATGTGAGGTCAGGGACGTGGGTATAGGTTAGGTGCGTAGGAGGAGAGGAGAAGGGGAATGTGGTGGTGGATACCGGCCGATGGCAAAAGTGGAAAATGGCCGCCGGACAACATGCACAGTCCACTCCCAGTGATTTTCTGGTGAATGAATGGGCAAGAGAGCGGAATAATCTTGAAGAGGGGAAGAGGGGTATGTGGGGAGGCAAATCAGAACCAAAAGTGGGAGAGGCGGAGTCGGGACTGGCCGGAAACGGCTCAAGGAGTGGATGTTCACCGATCCCAATAATGGTTTGGCCAAAAACAAGGAAGATCGATGGGAGATGGCCGGTTGGAGTGGGATCAAGGTAGCGGGTGGCTCGTCGGTGGCCCAAGGTGGTGCAGCACTGTCGTGGCAAAGAGGTGGCTGATTTTTCTTATGGTTGTGCTGCGGTGGCGCACTGCATGCACTCATAGAACCACGGAGAAAAGGGCAGACTGGAAGAGGGAGGAGGGCTGCTGACCTAGGGTGGCACTGCCGAGTTCGCTGCGGCCGGGTGACCAAACTCCAGCAGGGAAAGGGTGGCAGTGGCGCTCATAGTGAACAAGGGTGGGGCATCTTTCCTTCCACCAGTGGAATACACAATGCAAAACACATTATGCGTTCTGTTTTAAATCCGCTCCCCCTTTTTTTTTTTCAAATCCCTCTTCATGCAGCCACTTCTACATCATGTGTCAAAACTTCCTTTCCTCGCGAGAGAACTCCTGAAGCACGATGAACTCCCCCATAAGACCACACCATTACCAAAAATAAGCCTTTTTTACCCGAGAGCCCTATCTTAAGGACCAAATTTTAATTTAAGCTTTGAAACCTTAACTTACGCATTTAAACCCTGGAAAACGTGCAAAACCCTTTCCACCTTCGACCAAGGCTACACATGACACGAAACACATAATTATTGAGAAAAGTAATACATAAGATTAAAAAAATAAGCAATTCCCTAAAAAGTTAATAAAGAACCACATAAAAATATGGGTTATTACATTCTTCCCCCCTTAGAGAAATTTCGTCCCCGAAATTGCTAAATTGATAACAAAATACAACTTACACCTCAAACAATTCAGGGTATTTTTTCTTCATCTCAGCTTTAACCTCCCTCCTCAAAAGTATGGTATTGCCACAAGACCTTCACCAAAGGAATGGTCTTTGTCCTTAGGACTTGCTCTTTCATGTCCAAAATCCGACTTGGGCACTCCTCAAAAGTCTTATTGGGATAGAGCTCCATAGGAGTATAGTCTAATACATGGGAGGGATCTAACACGTATTTCTGGAGTATCAATACATGGAAGACATCATGAACTCCGTCAAGCTGAGGCGATAAGGCAACTCTATAAGCTACGGGTCCAATTCGCTCCAAGATCTCAAAAGGACCCACATATCGAGGGCTCAACTTCCCCCTCACCCCAAACCGCATAACTCCCTTTGTGGGGGAGACACGCAAAAATACATGATCCCCAGTCTAAAATTCAAGATCCCTCCGCCTTTGATTAGCATAACTCTTCTGACAGCTCTAAGCAGTTTGAAGCCTTTACCTGACCAACCTCACCTTATCTACACATTGTTGAACTAACTCTGACTTGAGCAGTTGTCATTCTCCGATCTCATCCCAACATGTCGACAATCGACATGGTCTCCCATAAAGCACCTCATAAGGTGTCATCCCGATGCTAGAATGATAATTTTTATTGTATGTGAACTTGATCAAAGGCCAATGTCAATCCCAAGAACTCCTCCAAACTGGGGTACAAGCTCGCAACATATCTTCTAGCGTTTGAATGGTCCTTTCTAACTGACCATCAATTTGAGGGTGGAAGGCAGTGCTATACTTTAAGGTTGTGCCCAAAGTGTCCTGCAACCCTCACCAAAAATGAGAAGTGAACCGGTTGTCCCTGTTAGACACAATGGAAATTGGCACTCCATGCAAGGTTACAATCTCGTCTAGAAACAGTTGTGCCAAGTCATGAGGCGGATGCTCCTTCCAAAGAGGAAGGCAATGAGCGGACTTCGTCAATCGGTCTACAATCACCCAGATCGCCTCATGCCTCTTCTGTGTACGAGGTAGACCCACAACAAAGTCCATTGTAATATGTTCCCACTTCCACTATGGAATATCTAATAGCTGCAAGGATCCCGATGGTCGTTGATGTTCTGCCTTGACACACTGACATGTTAGGAATCTAGCGACACATTCCCCAATATCTCTCTTCATGCCATTCCACCAAAACCCATGCCTCTCTGTACATCTTTGTTCCACCGGGACGAATAGTGTATTGAGAGTGATGAGCTTCCTGTAACAACTCCTCTCGCAAACCCGGCAAGGACGGAACTACTAGTCTACTAAGAAACATGATCCCTCCATCAGCACCTCTGCTAAAACCTGGTCTATTCAGTCGTGTCTGGGTATTTGAGTCTACAAGCTGAGACTAAATCACTCTATCCACAACATTGGATCAGATTGTCAAGTTAGCCACAAAGCTCTGTCTTCGCCCAGAGTAGAACTCATGCCTACAGTCTACAATCTCCTCCAAGAGTCTCCACTCATGCACCATCAAATGAGCAACTACACCCTTGGATTTTCTACTCAATGTTTCAACAACCACATTCGCCTTCCCTGGGTGGTATAAAATGGAGAAGTCACAATCTTTCAAATACTCTAACCACTGTGTCTGGCGCATATTCAAATTTTTTTGCGAGAAGATAGTGCAAATCTCAAACATCTCACCATAAAGGTAATGTCACCAAATCTTCAGGGCAAAGACGACCATTGCCAGCTCTAGGTTGTGTGTTGGGTAGTTAACCTCATGGGATTTAAGCTGCCTCAAAGCATAAGCAATCATTTTTCCATGTTGCATCGAAACACAACCTATTCCTCTACCCAATGCATCACTAAATACAACAAAACCTCCACTTCCAAATGGTAAAGCAAGAATTGGAGCTGTAGTTAACCTCCTTTTAAGCTCCATGAAACTTTTCACAAGCCTCATTCCAAACAAATCTAACTCCCTTCCTAGTTAATCGAGTCAACAGAAGGGCAATAGTAGAAAACCCTTCAATGAACCTCTGATAATATCCCGCCAAACCCAAGAAACTTTGCACCTCAGTCACTGTCTTGGGCAGTTCCCAACACATCACCGCCTCTACCTTAGCTGGGTCAACAGACACCCCGTCGCCTGATATCACATTCCCTAAAAATTGTACCGACTCCATCCAAATTTCACATTTACTGAATTTTGCATAGAGTTGGTGAGTCCTCAAAATTCTCCAGAACTGACTGAAGATGCTCCTTGTGTGATGTGGGATTAGGGGAATATACCAAGATATCATCAACAAATACTATGACAAACTTGTCCAAAAACTCCTGAAATACCTTGTTCATCATATCCATAAATGTTGTAGGGGCATTAGTAAGTCCAAATGGCGTTACCAGGAACTCATAGTGGCCATATCGAGTCTAGAAGGCTGTCTTAGGAATATCCTCATCGCGAATCCGCAGTTGGTAGGACCCCATCCTTAAGTAGAACCTCGAGAAAATCATAGCTGATTGCAACTGGTCAAAAAGATCGTCAACCCTAGGAAAGGGGTACTTATTTTTTATAGTTATGTGGTTTAACATTCGATAATCAATGCACAACCGTAAGGATCCATCCTTCTTCTTAACAAACAAGATTGGTGCACCCCAAGGTGATACACTCGGTCGAATGAATCCTTTTTTCAGGAGTTCCATTAATTGGTCCTTAAGTTCCTTGAGTTTTGCCAAGGCCATCCGGTAAGGGGCCCTAGAGATAGGGTGTGTGGCTGGAAACAACTTGATAACAAACTCCACATCTCTCCTTGGTGGTAACCTAGGCAACTCCTTAGGAAACACGTTAGGGAAATCCTTAACGGTGTCTATTTGCTCCACCTTGAACTCCACTGGCTGCTTCTCCAATACACATGCCAAGAAGGCTCTGCAACCCTTCGCTAAGCACTGATTCGCCTTCACCGCAGACAAAATATAACTAGACCTATCTCGAATACCCTAAAATACCACCATTTGCCCTTCAGGGCATTCAAACATCATCTTCTTCTTGCGGCAGTCACAATAGCTCACTGAGCAGCTAACCAATCCATGCCCAAAATCACTTCAAAATCATACATGTCTAAAATGGCTAAATCTGCAAACCATTCACAATTCCCTACCCGAATGGGTACCCTCTCCACAAATTCTCAAGTAGTGACCTCATCCCTAATAGGAGTCGAAATGGACAACTCAAATGTCATGCAATGCACCGATAAAGGTAAACTACTAGTGAAAGTACACGACATAAAGGAGTGTATAGATCTCGGGTCTATAAGAACTTTTGCAAAATGATCAATGATAAGCATAGTAGCCTCAATGACAGTGCTGGCTGCTCTAGCCTCATCTGCTGAGATAGCAAAGACTCTACCCTGAGCTTTGGGTTTCTGATCAAGAGGTGACGGGTGCTCTATCTTCAATTGCTTCTTTGTACTATCTTTGGCATAATGCCTCAATTCACCACAGGAGTAACACCTATTCTCCACTTTGTAGCAGGGCTTACCAGTGTGGTGCCCACCATAAGAGGAGTACCAGTCATATGTATCTCTCCGTGAGTGAGGGGGTCGACTCTACAACTGCTGCTACGGTTGACGTGGTACTTGCCCCTGATGGTGTTGCCCTTTGCGATTTTGACCCTAATGGTGCTAAAACTGCGGAGCCAGATGTCTAGGGGCCTGAATCTGCCCTTGAGTTTGTGACTGCTATTGAGGATGTTTGCCTTGATGGCTCGCAAATGCTCTGACATCACCATGCCTCCTCTTACGATCCTCCTGTCAAGAACTGCTAGCCTACCCCTGATGCTCCTGCTTCTCAAACTAAGCCCTCTGAAAGTCCCGCTTTGCTATAGAAGTGAGCTCCACTGCCCTCGCCAAAGTGGTAGGCTCATGCAGAACCACCTTAGCTCACACTCTATTGTACAAGCCATCAACAAACTTTGAGGCCAGGGACTCCTCTGTCAAACCACCTCCGTCTACAAACCTGTCAAGGGTTGTGAATCGAGTCTCATACTCTACTATAGTCATGCTCCCCTATCTGAGGTTGAGGAACTCAAGCTCCTTCTCACAGCAAAGGTGACGAGGAACATACCTCTCATAAAATAGCTTCACAAACTCATCCCACACCATCAGTTGTCCCACCCGAAAACGGTTACGCCTAACAAACTTCCACCAATAATGATCGTCATCAGTCAAAGCGAAAGTAGCCATCACTACTCTCTAATCATCAGTGATTTGCATAACCTCAAACAACGGCTCCATATCCTCTACCCACTCACTGGCAACCTCTAGCTCTCCCCTACCATCAAATGTACGAGCTAGTCTCTTAAACTTCTCTACCACAGAAGTCCCACTACTCGAATCTGCCTCATTAGATCTCGCCTGTGAAGGATGATAACCATGTGTCTACAACTACTGGGTCAAACCCAAGAACTCCGTGGTATGATCCATAGGGTTACAGACACCGATGTATCCCAACTAGCAGAAGATCCAGGCTAAGAGGCAATCACCTCGGGAGAACCTCTCGGTGGCGCGGGAGGAGCATCCTCACTACCCGGTGATGCAATGACCCTTGAAGTATATTTTCGAGGCATCTGCCCAAAGACAAATAATTAACTTAGTAACTCTAGAATAATTCTCTAAAATAACTTAATCCTATTTGTCACGACTTTGGACTTGTGACTGTTATGGACTGTAGCCAACATGCCTAGGCTTTGATACCAATTTATCATGCCCGGGGTTTTCAAATTATTTTTCATAAAATTTAAATAAAAATTTTGCAATATAATGACTGTAAATTGGTAAAAATTGACAAAAATTCAAAACCTGTGAAAAATATTTTTATAATTCTCACTCATCTGTATCAAATCCATGTAAATATTTTCTTTTCAACTTGATACAAATACATAACATCGATAAATCATTTAAATCCCATAGTCTACTTATCCCAGGCATGAATAATGAACAAAAGAAACACAATTGCCATGGCCATGGGCTTCAGATAGATTTTTTCCCAGGCGTAGCTTGGTACAAGTTCCATAACAATCAAATATAATAAGATAGTCCCTGCACAAGTCCAAAATAATACATGTAAAAACACTCACCTCACTTAATACATGTCTTTCAAAAAAATTTACAACAGGTCGTGGCATAAAATAATCAAAGAACAATAGGGTCAAAAATAGACCTGTAGTCCAAAAAGTGTATCCTAAAACACCAGATTCACCTAAGAAGCTCTCTCAAACTTGGTCCCGCAAAAGTCCCTAGTGTCTGAGGATTGGAGGAAAAAGGAATATGAGTATTTTCATACCCAGTAGGATAGTTAAAATCAGTGAACCTTAAAAGTTCACACGAAAGCTGCTTCACAGGATAGTAGCATACCATAAACCAGGAGAAGAGAAAGGCATAACCTCAACACAAGTACTGCACTTCCCCTGAACCTCCTAGACTTAAGAATTTTCTTGTCACCTTACTTATAAATAAATCTCGTACCATAATACTCTTATTCTCACGTACTTACCACTTACATTTATGGTCTTATGCTTGCCATCTTACACTTACACTCAACAATTAGAGCTAATTAAGCCTTAATCAGCTCTAATGTCGTAGGAAGGAATACCACTAAGGTGTCACCTTGACCTTCGGGGAGGGACCTATACGCTAGAAAGATTCCGAAGGCAAAGTATATCGGTGTTCATGGGGCACCGTTCAATTAGGTAAGAGAAGATCCATGATACTACTTACCTGAGCGCGCAATTGTCCACTCTCTAGGGCCATACAGGGCCAACAAAGAGCCTAAAAGTGCCAATTAAGGCAGGAAACTTATTGTGCCACTCTTGGGCAGAAAACTTACGGTGCTCTCAACATAGCATCAAAAATCTGAACTTACACATATTTCGAAGATATCACCCCAAAGGGTATGCACTACGTCAACCTTATAGGTGAACAACTAACAGTAGACACGGCATTCAATCTGTCGAACTAGCTAAGAACTCAACTCTCACTATCAACCTGCTTAATTCAATTATGTTGAAGTTTATGATTTATATGTTATATAGGTACCATTATGGTGTGCAATCTTACTAGTTATAAGCCTATATCTAAGCTCCGAACCGAGCCCGCCTATTACTTAACCTTAAAGTCTCTTCCTCATTTCTCTGAAGTTCAATTCAGCCTAAACTGATTGTAACTTATCAGACACACGCTTGTCATCATTACACGTATAACCGCTTGTAGTACTAAACTACACGCCACACATAAACCTTCCAACATACTTTATGGCCTTCAGAACGCATGACATAATTATTTGTGTATGCATGTGAACCACCCATGCATTCAGCAAGAAAAATAATTCATTACGTGGACCTTTTGCTCATCCATCTATCTAAATTAAGGATGAGTCAAAACGTAAATGCCCAACTAATTGACCAACCAACACAAAGATAATTTATAATATATGCCTACCACCACTATAATAAATTTACGTACTTGACATCCTCTATATTAATATACATCTAAGCATTAAACATTGAAACACCTTAGTCCTAACATGCATTCTATCATAAAAGCACGCTAAAGTGAATTTATAAGGTTCAAAGTCTCCTACCTCATCATCCGAGCGAAATTGACGTTGGGGCGTACCATGATGGTGGCGTTGGTGAAGAATTAGCGGTCCACGCACCCTTACACCACAAGAGACAGCCTTTGGGTGGAAACTGTAGTGGTTGGTCTCCAATCAATGCTGGAGGTTCTGGATGTCTCCCACAACATAGCCAACAGCGATGTGGGTTACATGCATGCTCAAACAGGACCTGATGTGAGGTCAGGGGCGTGGGTATAGGTTAGGTGCATAGGAGGAGAGGAGAGGAGTGTGGTGGTGGACACCGGCCGATGGCAAAAGCGGAAAATGGCCGTCGGACAACATGCACAATCCACTCCCAGTGATTTTCTGGTGGATGAATGGGCAAGCAGGGCGGAATAATCTTGAAGAGGGGAAGAGGGGTATGTGGGGAGGCAAATCGGAACCAAAAGTGGGAGTGGCAAAGTCGGGACCGGCTGGAAATGACTCAAGGAGGCAACTTTCGCCAGTCCCAATAGTGGTTTGGCCAAAAACAAGGAAGATCGGTGGGAGATGGCTGGTCGGAGTGGGATTAGGGTAGAGGGTGGCTCGACAACAGCCCAAGGTGGTGCAACACTATTGTGGCTGATTTTTCTGACAGTGGTGCTACGGTGGCGCACTGCATGCACTCACAGTACCTGGGAGAAAATGGCGGACTGGAAGAGGGAGGAGGGCTGCCGACCCAGGGTGGCGCCGCTGACCAAGGGTGGCACTGCCCAGTTCGTGGCAGTTGGGCGACCAAACTCCGGCATGGGAAAGGGTAGTGGTGGTGCTCACAGTGAACAAGGGTGGGGCGGCTTTCCTTTCGCCAGCGGAAAACACAACATAGAATGGAAAACGCGCTCTACATTTTGTTTTAAATCCATTCCCCTTTTTTTTCAAATCCCTCTTCACGCGTGCACCTCTACATTGTGCGTCAAAACTTCCTTTCCATAAGCGAGAACTCCCGACGCGCGATGAACTCCCCCATAAGACCACACCTTGTCCAAAAACAACCCTTTTTACCTGAGAGTCCTATCTTGAGGACCGAGTCTTAATTTAATCTCTGAAACCTTAACTTACGCATTTAAACCCTCAAAAATATGCAAAACCCTTTCCACCTACAACCGAGGCTATGCACGACACCAAACACACAATTATCGAGAAAAGTAATATAGAAGATTAAAAAATAATCAATTTCCCAAAAAGTAAATAAAGAATCACAAAAAAATCCGGGTTATTACACCTATGGCCAGATATAGCTCATTCTGGTTGCTATGGCCATGACGGAGCCCTCCAAAGCTGCTGATAACCCCTTCTCCTCCATGTGTCTCCTGGGTTTTCTACCCATTTTGGGCTATAGTGGCACCGTTGGGTGTAGATGCCTCTGGGTGCGTCTCGGGTCACCTCTGGGTGGGGGTCATTTGGCCATCGTGGACTCTACCCCAACTCCACTTGGCCTGATTACGCCTTCGCCCAGAATGGGCCACTTTCCCCTTGCCCTATACCGTGCTAGATGCATAGCCACCCACACCGTTTGTTTTGTGTGTGGGTGGTGATTGGCAGCATTGTCATCTCCGCTAGCCACCACAAGGGCCTTAGCCATGTCTCCCTTTTGTGGTCCTTGGGGCCGACATTGTCCAACCCTCTCCCATTCCCCTTTGGCTGCATGTGCAAGTGTCCATGCATGCGATTTAGGGTATAAGTGTCATTTTTGCACTGCCCAGACACCAAATGGCTCTGTCACCAATTGATTTGACCACCAGAGCCCTCCTCCATCTCTCCTCTATCATGCAGCATTGCCTCATGCCCTCCGCCCTTTTGTGGGCACTTATAGACATGAAATCGATGTTGTTGGGTGCTATCAATGGCTGATTTCAACATCTTGTAGCCGGCCAAGTACTTCTCAACCACCGACCAACCTTCGATTAGTACACCCTCAACTTCCAGTTGCACCGCCACTTCCTTTGGCACGACCTTTCTCCTGGCCTCCCTAGTATGCTGCCGTAGATTGTGGATTTTTTCACATTGATCTGTATCACCCCATTTGGCCGTGATTTCTTTCGGTGCCTCCTAAACCCTTGGGACAACAACTCTCTCAACTTGGCAATGCTTTTGGCCACCAACTTTGCTACAAATGCCACCACCATCTTGTGCTCGCCATCAAACGTCATGGATTATGAGGTAGGAGATCCTTGAATTCATAATTTCATGATTGCATGCTTTGAATGTGTAGCAACATGATAGGACTGTATGATTCAATGCTTTTGATGTTAAATCATAATCTATTTGCATGATGTAAGAAGATATATTATGCCATATTGAAATGCATATGATAGGCTTGTGAGCTTTAGTATGTTTGATGTATGTGGAATATGTGTGTGCTAGTGATGGCTAGCAAGTATGTTGGTAAGTTACGTATGTGGAATATGTGTGTGCTAGTGAAGGCTAGCGAGTATGTTGGTAAGCTACGTATGTGGATTGTGTGTGTGCTAGTGATGACTCGCGAGTATGTTGGTAAGCTATGTATGAAATTGTGTGTATGAAAGTATGTGTGATGAACATATGTATGTATGATGGCTATACGTCTATGCTATGGATATGTGTGTGTGTGGGGGGGGGGGGCAGAAGAATGGGTGATGGATTGTAAGAGGTGACAGAGTCTTTGGTATGGATTTTGATGTGGATGTGTAAGTGTATAAGGGAAGACAAAGGATGTAAATTTAACAGGCGAGGATTGGAGTGGATCGGATTGGTTTGGTTTGAATGAGAGCGTATGTTGGGGGATTGTTGACAGTATGAGTGCTGCATAATTGTACAAGCATAACATACATATTATGAAGTGAAAAGTAAACATAATAAATGAGGTATAAGTAAGAGAGTGATAACTGGGGTTGGATCTCAAGAGCTCAGTTTGATGACTTCCAAGTAAGATGTGATGGCCATAAGGTGGATGGTGAAGATTGTATGAATACGTAAGAATTTGATGTATGAATTATGACCATCAAATGGATGGGTTAAGTGAAGTATTCTGAATGTATTTGTACTTATTTCTCCTATAAAATATTATAACACATTTTTGTTATTTCAATAGTCTCATTTTCTTAAATATTCGCCTATCAAGATTTCAATAGAAGTTAAGAACAAAATGTTTTTTTTTTCACTCTAGAAAAGCACAATGTCATAACCAAACAATGCTCTATCTCGCAATTGAATAGAATTATGATTTTTTTATTTTTTTACTCGCATAACATGATATTGTTGTGGCAAAAAATGGTCAAAATTCCTTTTGCGAGGACAAATTTGTTAATATTTACCTTAATTCTAGTCTCTAAATTCTCAAAAAGGTGAAAGGCACTAACCACAATAACAGTGATACAATTGCAAAATTTTAATACAAGATTTTCATTTTTTATTGTGTTCTTCTACACTACTTATTATTGTATGTATATAAGATACAATAAGGCCATACAAATTGCAAATCCACTACATTGACTTATGCATTCGCTAGCATTTTGTCCTCAAATGAGTTTTTTTTTTACTTTTTCTACCACAACACTATCATCTGTCCATGAAAATACATTATTAAAATTTTAAAATTCTATAACAGTTAATATGGTTAATGACTTATACTTTTATAATAATTTAGACAATATAGTTTAATTAGAGTTTAAAATTTTTGTCCTTATACGAGTTTTTTTGCTTTTTTTTGCCACGACACTATCATGTTAACCCATGAAAATACATTATTAAAATTTTGAAATTCTATAACAGTTAATGTGGTTAATGCCTTCCACTTTTACAATAATTTAGAAAATATAATTCAATTAGAGTTTAAATTTTTTATCCTTATATGAGTTTTTTTTTGCATTTTTCTGCTACAGTACTATCATGATGTCCCATGAAATTATATTATTAAATTTTTAAAATTTTATAACAGTTAATGTCATTAATGCGTTATACTTTTACAATAATTTAGAGAATAGAATTCAATTAGAGTTTAAAATTTTCGTCCTTATACGAATTTTTTTGCCTTTTTTCCACCACAACACTATCATGTTGTTCCATGAATTACATTATTAAATTTTTAAAATTTTATAACAGTTAGTGTGGTTAATGCCTTACACTTTTATGATAATTTAGACAAGAACGAGTCTACATGCACCCCACTAATCCCCTTAGTGCCCCATTTTACTCATAAATTCATAAGGGGTTCATGAGGTTATTGGGGTAATGAGGGGATTATTGGGGTGTATATAGACTTATTCTTTAGACAATAGAATTCAATTAGAGTTTAAAAAATTTGTCCTTATATGAGTTTTTTTTTCCTATTTCTGCCACAACACTATCATGTTGTCCCATTAAAATACATGATTAAATATTTAAAATTCTATAACATTTAATATAGTTAATGCCTTACACTTTTATGATAATTTACACAATAGAATTCAATTAGGGTTTTTAAATTTTATCCTTGTACAAGTTTTTTTTGCCTTACAATTTTTACACCTTTCGTACCTACGTTTAACATTTTTTCAACCATGAGGAGATTTTATTTTCTTCTCATTACTTTTTTATACCTGAGATTTTTTAAATAAACTACCATGTCTTTATTGAGGGGCCCAACAAAACATTATGTTTTAGCGTGGCTACCTATAATACATAATTAGCAAACTTATATTTTGGGTGCTTATACAAATTCAATGGCAAAAGTTTAAAGTACAGTATAACCTAACACCAAAATTTACCTAATAGGACTAGATTTCAAAAATTTCTTATTACTGCAAGTGGAAAATTCCTTTACAAAACAACCAAATTCAAAACCAGAAGCATAAATAGCTTGAGGTCCTATATTGAGCATTGATCTATATATCTCGAGCATAATGTTATTTTGCAGACAAAACCTCAAATGTGGAAGCCAAAGTTACTTTGTATGGCAACATGACAAAATTTATATAGCATTTAGATGGTTATCAAAGAAAAAAAGCAACTTCAGAACAGTTATTATAGAGACATTTTCTGCATTGTTGCTGCAAGACTATACAGGGATTTGAGTTGCCTGTAAATCAACTTGTTCTCGATGGCCTGTTGGAGCTCCATATCATCAGCCCACCACTTAGGCCATGAGCCTCTGAAAACTTTTGTGGTCCTTTGGCACTGACAAACAACTTTGCAGCAAGTGGTTCTTGCAAAACATTCCTTGCTTTTCTTGAAGAATTATGTGGATTCATATAACCTTTTGTAGCCCTTGCAGGATGAGTATAATAACTACAAATGTAATTGTTGCTATTCACATATAGATGTGGAATCCATCTCTTGACTTTTGTTTTGACTAGTTCCCCACCAGGGTCTAACACATTTTCCCTATCAGTATTTTGATCAACTGCATTTCCACAAAGAAATACTGACCTTATTCTCTTCCACACAATCCCAGCTTTCTTTCCAATGCTTCTCATACTCATGGCTAGTGAAACAAATGGTGGGTTGAAGAGATGGGCCTCCACATGGACACCTTGCTTTGCCAATTCTTTACCCACTTGGAGAGCAAAACCAGCTCCTAGTGAATGACCTGCAAGGCTGCAACACATACATTAGAGCTTCCATGTCTCTGCACAGTTGCTTCAATTGACTCAAGAGCTACATTGAATCTAACAGGCCCCTTCAAGATTTCCCGCGCTAAGTAACGAAGATCATCCTCTAAATCCCTCCTCAGTGTTTGATTCCACTGCAATGTTCCCCTGAGAGCTAGAATAGCTGCAGGTGCATCACTAGGTCTGATCTATACCACTCAAAGAGTGCTCCAAATATAGATCCATCTCTTTCATCAACCAATTGTAGGGCAAATCCGACATCATTGCTTTCTCCTCCTCTTCCAGCTCTTCTCAGGTTTTTGCAAACTGTCTGGTATGGGAAAATGTCTTCTTTGCTCCTACCCTTGGTTGGAATCTTTAGGCTTCTCCAGATTTTTGTCAGCCATTCTCCAAACTAATCCAATCCCATGTTGGCATCCAACTAAAGATTTCATTCCATCAGTTTGCCGGATTATATGTTCCACTTCATCTTTTGGTATACTTCCCTCTATAGAGATACAGATGCCAAATGATAAGCAGTTAGCACAATTTACAAACTTTTTATTAACTATTAAATGATGAACACATGGAGGTTTCTTACTTCTAGTTCTTTCAGTTCAAAATATGCCCTCCAACAGTTGTATGACTGATCACCTTCAAGAGTTGAGCAATAATCTGGCAGAATCAAGTTAGGATCATAAATGGACAACAAGAACTTGCATAGTTGAATAAAAAATGCTCTATCAACTTGGGATGAGGTTGGAGAAAGTATTTTTAAATAGTAAATGTCATGTTTCAGCTAACGCCTTACTGTCCTAGTCAATATTAGCTACATGCTTAATGCATAAACAGATTATAGACTAGAACACAAGCAGACCGAGAAATTTAGAATAGAAGGTGTTGCATCTGTTTACTGTGAGACATCAATTCGACAAAACAAAATGAAAGTCTCGTTCAATGATAACAAAATATTTAGATATTAACATAGCCAATAACTTATTCTTTAACTTGGTGAGAAGCAAATTATAGAAATTTCAATAAATACCATCCAAATTGCACCTTGCAGCCGTTAAAATCCAACTCTACATGCAGACATGGAAGGAATATTGTTTCTTTATTTTAGCTTAGAGTAATATACATGAATAATCAATTCCAAGCAAATTTAAAAAGTGCATCTCCCTTGTAGAATCAAAAACTCGTTCCAGATAACAATCAGAATTCTGAACAAAAACTAAATCTTCGAATATTCTTGTTTCAAAAAAATCTTCCATTGATGACCTTTTACCTTTAAAGTTTGAGTAACCATAACTAAACCTTCCATTCTTTTTCCCAATAAGGAATCTAAACCACAAAGAAAAAAGAACACTGGTATAAATACACATGTAATATCAAACCAATTAAGATGTAGTTGATCCATGCAAAATGAGCACATAGCACAAGATATATAATTAACATACATCAATTACAGTAAAAAAAATATATTTTGCCCAAAACAATTTTAATTTGAATATAATACTAAGAGGAAATCAATTGCGATTATGTTGCTCTTTGAAATCCAGTGAAAATTGTAGTGAAATCCACTAGAAATTGCATGGCAGCATAATCATGTTGCCCTTTGATTGCAGCATGATCATGCTGCCCTTTGAAATTCTTTGGAAAATGGGCAGCATGATCATGCTGCCCTTTGAAATCCAGTGGAAAATGCAGGGCGAAATCCAGTGGAAAATGCAGGGCAGCATGATCATGTTGCCCCTCTTTGAATCCTCTTTGAATCCAGTGGAAAATGCAGGGCAACATGATATGACATTGCCGATATGGGTGATGTTTTTTGCCCTTGGAGCTTCTTCGGACAAAGAAGTATGTGAGATGATAGATGTTGACATTTATGACCCTGAAATTTCTAATATACTACTTTCTTCAATCAGAGAAGCTGATAGTCAGTGCAAGAATTTTCGTCAAGGAAAAATTGCTCTCAAATATATAGACCAACAGATTAAAGACACAAAGCTCCCTCCTCCGGAATCTGTGGAAGAATGCATGGAGACATGCTTATTTTCTGCAATACTTGGGCCAAAGCCAAAGGCTCTTTTTCTCGGATACATGGTTAAATGCCTCTTATTATCTTTCACTGGGAAGCAAAAATGTAACGACAGAGATGATTATAAGTTCAAGAGGCTAGACTTAGCATCGGAGTTACTATCACGTCAATTATGAGGACATATATTACATGTTAAGAAGCCCATGGTGACATCTATGCAAAAGAATGTGTCTGAGGACAAATTGAAGCCTATTGAGTGTTATGTCGATGCTTCCATTATAACTAATGGTTTGTCTAGGGCCTTCTCAACTGGTGCATGGAATCATTCTTATAGGCGGATGGAAAAATGCGTTGGCATTGTGGCAACTCTTAGAAGGACAAACCCTCTCCAAATGGTTGCAGATATGAGGAAAACACGTCAGCAAGTGGCATACACAGGAATGACTGGAGATGCCAGATTTCCGTATGTGTTAATATGAGTTTCCACCCATTGAGTAATAATAGATTGGATGATAAATGTTGATCATCAACATACCAACATATCATTAAAGCAGCTGCCCTAGAACCAAGATTTCATTCAGTTTGCACTCTGCTTCATGGTCCCCTTGTTTAATTATCATGCAATCTACCATCTAGGAAATAGAGAAAAAGAAGTGGTTCTCTATATTTCTTTTTAACCTACCATTGGAAAATGTTTGTTACAAATAATTTTCTTTTGGTTAGATGAATGTAGGTAGGTTGTTTCATTTAGATATAAAAGCTAGAGATATGCTGGGAGCACATTATGCCTTTAATATAGCAATAGGTCTAAGCTTAAATTGGGTTGGTTGTTTTTCCCTTGTTCGAGAACTATAGTTGAAATGCTTCAGTTGTTCTATGCAGAAACCTGTCTTATTGGGGCAAGATTTGCTTTGTTTCCACCCCTGATGGTGAAAACTGTGGACTTGTGAAGAATTTGGCTGTCACTGGTCTTGTCAGCACAAATTCAGTGGAGCCTTGTGCTGAACTTTTAATTCATTGTGGGATGGAACAATTTGCTACAGAACCTCTATCTATGGTAAAGGGGAATACTAAAGTTTTTCTTAATGGCACATGGATTGGCATTTGTGCAGATTCTGGTGCATTTGTGAAAAATTTGAGAAACATGCGTCGTAGAAAGCTAATCCATCCCCAGGTTCGTGTGCCTTCTTTTATCTATTTATGTATTAGTCATGAATATGAAAGGAGTTGCATTGTGTCTTTATATCAATTCTTCTGTTATAAATTAGAAGAGTTTCTTTGGTAGACAAGTTTTGTGGATTTTGAAGCTTGCTCTTTCACATTGGAGCCCTACATGTTTTACTTGTGCCTAGTGGGTCGACTCTTGTCAAAATTTACTTACAACTTCTTTTACCATGTACTCTAGGTTGAAATTAAGTTGGATCAACAGCAGGGAGAAGTAAGGATCTTTTCAGATGCAGGAAGGATTCTCAGGCCACTTCTGATCATGAAGAACTTGAAGAAAATCAGAAAGTTAACAGATGAAGAGTTCTCCATAGGGTCCCTCATGGACAAGAAAATTATAGAATTCATAGGGTCTGAAGAAGAGGAAGATTGTATGATTCTGTCAGGCATAAAAAATTTCATGGAGCATGGTAAGTGCCAGGTGTCTGCGCAGTTTACACATTGTGAACTGGACAGCTCATACTTGTTGGGTCTAAGTTGTGGCATCATTCCATTTGCTAACCACAATTTGGCTAAAAGAGTTCTATATCAGTCAGAAAAGCACTCACAACAAGCAATTGGATTCTCAATAACAAACCCCAGTACCCGCATTGACACTGCCTCTCACCAACTTTACTACCCACAAATACCACTTTTTAGGACTATGATATCAGAGTGCCTTGGGAAACCAAAATGTTCGAAGGGCAGCTTTGATGATAAAATTCCCAGGCTGGAATTCTTTAATGGTCAAAATGCTGTTGTTGCTGTAAATGTTTACTTAGGCTACAACCAGGAGGATTCAATAGTAATGAACAAGGCATCAATAGAACGAGGGATGTTCCGGTCAGAGCATATAAGGAGTTTCAAAGCTGAGGTGGATAACAAAGAGGCCTTTGATTCTAGGCGGTATAAGGTTAAGGATCCAGTAAATTTCTGCAAAATAGAATCCAAATTTGGGAGGGTGGATAGCCTTGATGACGATGGTTTCCCATATGTTGGAGCTAATCTTGAAAGTGGGGACATAATCATTGGAAAGGCTGCTGAATCTGGCACTGACTTCAGCATCAAGTTGAAACACACTGAAAGAGGGAAGGTGCAGAAAGTTGTACTTTCTGCCAATGATGAGGGAAAAAATTTTGCTTCTGTTTCACTACGACAGGTGTTTCTGCCTTCCAATTCTTTGAATTTCTTTATGTTCCTGTTCTGAATTATAAATATTGAAAGTCAGATGTTGATAAAATAGAGTTACTCTTTGTGTGATGCATGTGTGTGTCCGCTTGGCATTCACGAAAAAATTTTGAGCTTCCTTTTTCCTTTGTACAGAAAAATGTGTTCTAGTCTTTGAAATGTATGTGCATGAATAATAGACCCGATTTTCAGTCTGTATCAATATCAAAACTGTAATTGTTGTGTTTTAATATTTTTTAACTCATATACTATAGGTAAGAATGCCATGCCTTGGAGATAAGTTTTCTTCGATGCATGGTCAAAAAGGAGTGATTGGCTTCTTGGAGAAACAAGAGAATTTTCCTTTTACAAATCAGGGAATAGTTCCTGATATTGTCATTAATCCACATGCGTTTCCTACCCGACAAACTCCTGGCCAACTGCTTGAGGCTGCCCTTGGAAAGGGAATTGCAATGGGAGGGTCCATGAGATGTGCCACGCCTTTTTCAACTCCCTCTGTTGAAATTATATCAGAGCAGCTCCACAGGTAAACATAGTCCTAATTGTTGTCTCTCAGATTTTATGGTATGACCTGTCAAATGCAAATGACATTTGTCCTGCTTGCCTTATTTGCAAGTTTTTTTATATATTACCAATTGAACTGCAGGGCTGGCTTTCAGAGATGGGGGGCAGAGAAATTTAATGATGGGCGTAATGGTGAAAGCATTGATCGGCTTATCTTCATTGGTCCCACTTTTTATCAGAGGCTTATCCATATGGCTGAAGATAAGCTGAAATTTAGGAACACCGGACCTGTTCACCCACTTACTCGTCAACCAGTTGCCGATCGGAAGCGATTTGGGGGGCTTAAATTTGGAGAGATGGAACGTGATTGCTTATTAGCCCACGGTGCTTCGGCAAATTTGCACGAAAGGCTTTTTACACTCAGTGATTACTCTCACATGTACATTTGTCGCAGTTGTGAGAGAGTTGCCAATGTGATCCTGAGGCCGCTATCAGATGGTTCAAAAGTTCGAGGGCCTTATTGTCGATTTTGTTCCTTGGGTGAGAAAATTATTAAAGTTAACGTGCCATATGGTGCAAAGTTACTCACACAAGAGCTTTTTAGCATGGGCATTTGCCTGAAATTTGGAACAGAGGAAAGTTGAATTGAAGGGAGATGCTTTTGTTGTCAAGGTAAAATTAGTGTGATATTTTTATTCTTAATTTTTATGTGCATGCTAGCAAGTATTTGTGCTAAACACCACTCATGACACCAGCCTCACAGTTTAGTAGCATCAGCCTTGCTCTCCTCTGTAGCTCTTATTATTATCTTCTCTTTTTTGCCCCCTAGTTTCTCCTCGCTTTCACTGACTAGGATGGCTCAGCTCTTGCCACCTCATTGGCAGTTCCACCAGTCATTGATGTGTACACTTGTTAGGAAATACAAATTTATTTAGAATGTCACTTGAGATATGATGAACAAAGCAGAACATGCATTTCTTGCACAAATTTTGGTTTTTAATGTATTTGAGCATAAAATTTGGCACAAAAGAAGTACACGTTTATCCATGGGATAAATGTATATTTAACTGTGAACAAATGTGAAATATCTTATGTAATAGATAGTGGCATCCTTTAATGGTAAAGCTTAATAGATTCATTTCATTTATCTTGGGGGATATTTTTAGTTCTTTTGCTAAGAATCTTGATAATCCTTTTAAAGGTACAGTTCAAATGAAACAGTTATGCTGTTATCTTTGCATGTCAATATTTAGTCATCATCATCGTATTTATTGAAGCATAATGTAATTTGACGAATCAAATGTTTCAGACTTCTTAATAACACTCTAAATTTGTGGTACATGTTGTCCCTTAGTGAATATGTAAGAACATAACTATATTAATGACAAGTGAGCTTCATAAATCTGAGATTCTATTTGACCTAAAATTTATCTGCTCATTTCGCAGGGTTAATGTCTGGATTAGCATTTCTCTCTAACCCAGTTTCTTCAATCGTGAGAGTTTCCAAGGAAACTAGTGATGCATTTGTTAGTTATCTGAATGAGTAATTAACGCTGATGGTTCATGAAATATGCCTTTTTTTTACTAGTTCTTGAAAGGTGCATCTTTTGCACCCATTTTGTTTGATCCTTTTAATATTGAAAAATATATGGCTGCTGCACTGAGTTGTCACTTTTGTGGTTCACGTGATGATCAGAAATCAATGATTGCTCATAATGTGGTGCAGAAAACAAGGAAGCGCAGAACACTTCATTCTGTCATTATCATTGGTAATCTTGAGCATATCTTTTTTACTCTACCAGTGGCCATTGACATTGTCGAGTAAAAAGATCGGTTATATTCTTACAAGTGTCAGTCATCTATGAAGTTACATAGAGATGATGATACATATCTATTGCTATGTGTGAATAAAACAAGGACCCCATGTGCACGATGACCAACCTTGCTAAGTTCTCGTGGGAGACAATTCATCTGTTGTTAGCAACTTCTTTCAAAATATCTTCAATTATATTCTTTTTCGGCCATTACCTTGGGAAGAATTTTTTGAAGAATTGCCCATTACCTTGGGCAGTCTTTCTCTCACCACTTTCCAACTTCAAAAGGTTCCCTTTCACACTCAAACATGTTATCATGGCGACTTCTTCTATTGTTCGGGGTAATATTTTTTCCCGAATATTAAAAACTTCTTGTGAGTTGTCCCAGTATTCACCTATTAGGATATCTAGGAGCGGCATGATAATAATTATTATCTCGAAATCGTATATTAGGTAGAACCCAGTATCCTCTAAGCTTGTCTTGCATCCCAGCCTTGATTCAATGAGGTCTTTTGATAGTTTGAGTCCAGCAATGGGGAAGTTGTTCGTTCTTAGATCAAGTCTCCTCTTATAAATTTTTTTTTTCTTATTTTTCGATGCCTTCATTAATTCCACCATTCTGAATTCATTTAATTTTGTCAGTAAAAGATGTTACACATATGTATATTAACAATGGGTCATGACCAAAATTAAAGTGTCGCGTTGATTCACATTATGTAACTAACGTACAAATACACGCTAAATGTATATATTGTGTTATCAAATACATGAAATGATGCATTTTTAGACACGATGGAACAACAATTGAATGTCGTCTTACGCTTATTGTGTTATTAATAACACTTTATATACTACGCATACACGATAGGAGGGTATCTATATTGAATATCGTATTCTTGAGAACATGATATATTACTTATCCTATCCTTGCTCACACGATAGTTTACTGGGAAGATAAAGTAGTACTTACTTTGTGTGTTCCATAATACAAAATATCAAAAATCGTGTATATGAACATACAATCTAGAGCTAGAGAAAGGCCTTACTAGGAAATTAATTGAAGGTGGTTTAATCTCCTCGATCGGCTATTGATTTTTTGTTGGTGATTTTTTCTATATAGTGTAATGGAACCTCACTTCACGGCCGAAACTCGTTTTGGGGTAAAAAATTTCAAAGTCGCCTTTCGAAAATAAGAACCGGACTTTATAAAAAAATCAACTGGAGTTTTTCAAAATCACCTATTGGATGGGTTACGCTGCGTGTTCGCTTCTCACTGCTCGAACTGTTAAAATTGCCGATGAGTCATGAGAAATCACCTGTCTATAAAGTTGTTAATTTTCTTTATATTATGTAAATCCAAGAAATATAAAATATTATGTTCTTTGGCCGGCAATATAAAAAAAAACTAACAAGAAAATTCATCTACTGTTTAGATTATCCGTGATGGTCCGAAATATAAGCGCAAAGCGTGTGCATGTTTACTAGTAGGTCCAAAAGTAGCAAAATGCGAGCATTGTTTCTATAAGCCAGAATCAAATCTGTCGATTGCATAATTTATGCAAAAACAATTTCAGTATAAATTCTAAGAATTGGTAATGTGATAAGCAGATATGCTATGTACAATTATCTCATAGTCCACAGCAATGGACTGATCAGCAGGAGGCCCAGTTATTGTTGGCGTTGTTGGGATAAGTAGGTTCTGACCAGCCATGAATTCCTGAACTGCAAGTCTGCAGTCTCCCCAAAGCAGCTGGCCCTCAACAAGCAGAAGTAAGTGCAGAACGCCCCCTGGGATGACTGAACCCTGTCTGTCTTCAATATGTAACAAGCTGCACAGTCGAGGCCTCTACCCTGTACCAGAATGCCCCAGAAATTTGACCCATCATGGCCACTCTTCTGCTCATCAATATTGAGATCAACAACCTGATCGCCATTGAGCTGCTCCACAAGAATCACCCCGTCCGGTAGGGGACAACCTTCCTTCCACCTCCTCACCACCCGGGGCCAGCTCTCTGCCTTTGCCTTCTCCTTCTCTAGGCGCGGCCTCTCCGCTTTCTCCTCCGAGTAGACGTGCACCAGCAACGGCGCGTCCCCCACGCTCCTCACAATCTGTTCGACGAAATTTGTCAATGAAAAGGAAGAACCCAAATGACCGATAGACAATCAAAAACCATATAAAAGACGCAAAACAAACCTCTGTGACGGAAGAATTCATCCACTCGTCTAAAGCCTCTCGCCGGACGGGCTTGCGGTGGCAATTGCCGACCTTCACTTCCCCCAGGGTTAAAGATTCCGAGATAAAAGGAGTAACCGCCTGCCGGACGGCCACATTCATCCGAGACACCGTCCGGGTCCGGCCCCTCCCCCGCGCCGGAGCCTTCAATCCGACGAGAAATCGCTGGTGCGGTCGACGGGACTCGTTCCGAATCCATTGTTTTTCCAGGCTCGAAGCAGCCTTTGTGCTCGAAAAGGCTAAAGACGCAGATTCCATGGCCTCCCAATCGCAGCCTTCGATCAGACGCCGCAGGTTTTCAAGAAGATGAATAATTATCAATCTGGTCGAAATCAAGAGCAAGAACAACAAGCCCGCATCAATCAAGAACAATGGTGGACCAAAAGCGACAAATTCAATCGACAAATTCAATCAAAGAAGGAAGGGAGGAGGACTGGACCGATTCCCTTCCCTCGAGACCCAGAAAGGAAGGAGGAAGGAGGAACGAAGGGAGGAATTACACGCTCCGCCATGCATGGCCTGGTATATATATATATATTGGGGAAAGCCCGCCGTAAAAGCCATGGACCGAACCAAGCGATGTGATTGGAGAATTATTGGGGGTCCCACCTTGGCGATCCTAGTTGGACCCGTGAAATGGCTCTTCGTCGGGGGCGAGTGGCGTGTTTTGGGCGACGTGGAGGTGGCATGGAGCCAACGCGTCGCCACAATTTCGCACGCGGAGGGCGTGCATCAACATCCCGATTCCTCTCTGGCGGCGTTGGCCGAGCTCGCGCCTTCTTTCCACCTCAGCAAACAAGTGCTGACTGCGAACTGTTGACCATCTGATTTGTCCATACCATTAAACCCACTAAGTTTTCCTTACCCACTTATAAAGGAATAGACATGTGGAGGAGGAAAACTTGGGAACTTTAAATCAAATTATAAGTTTTTTTCTCATTACTTTTTGCTAATGTGGTAGTTTTTTTTATTATCGGTCACTAAATTTAGTCACACTAGATACTCTATTCACAATCAGTTCAAATTTATGCATAGGAATCTTTTATTGGTAAGATAGATGCTTTATTTGTTAGCATATGTTAGATATTGATACTAATATGTGTTAATATGTGTATTGTCAATTTTAAATATTAATGACTCCTATATGTAATTTATATTGAATTCATTCTAAATAGGAGCATGAAAAACTCCTCTTAAGTCCATGAGATGTAAAGTATATAGAATAATAAATTTATATATTTTTTGTTTTTTACAGATATTTCTTCACTTTTCAAATAAATATCTTAAAAAAGTTAAAATTTTAAATTACCTTACATGACTTAAAAATTTTCAAAATTATTTTTCTTTATTGATGCATAAAAAACATGATAAAAGATATTTTAAAAAAATATAAACAAAAAAGTACATAAAAGAAGAGAAAGTGAGTAGCTACTAAGTAAATAAAACAATTATTTAAAACAAATTAAGTTTTAAAATAAGATATTTATTTTAAGACAAAAATAATATTTTTTCTTTTTACTAATATTATTTTTTTAATACATTTATAAGTTTATAAAGGCTCAATTTTTATTTCACCTAGTGTCCCAAGGTACAAAATAGGAACAAAAAGATTAATATCTCTATAATTTAACCAAAAATAAATAAAACAAATATAAAATATAAAAATGTTGGTGCTCATTAGAGTAGTGTTGTTACCTCACTCATGGAGTTCTATCGCTACCCATGAAAGGTCCTTGCTATTCACTAGAATATTATCGTCTCTCACTATTATTTGTCATAACATTATCGTTACCCTCACAACCACCACCACTACTTACAACCCACCACCTACTACTATGTGTTGAACAAATAACAATAATTTCTTAGCACTTGCCAATGCCAACCAGGGCAAGCTATAACTTGGGCACATGCTAGACTGGTCAAGTTTACTAAGGCTTAGCCAACAAATTTCATGCTTAGTCCAAAATACAAAATGCTAATGTTGTTTTCAAAATAACATAAATTCTAAGCACTCACTTAGGCCCAAAACTAACTAAGGTTAGTTGCAACTTGGTCCTAGGTGTCAGGGCCTGCTAATGGTAGTTCAATAACAACATGATCGTGTTATGTTGATACACAATATAATCAATAATTTGGTCTGACCATGGTTGAATTTAATCTAACTTAGCCCAAATTAATTTTGGTCAGGTTACACCTAATTTTGGCCGCTTTGACTTGGTTGTGACCAATTTTAACATAGTTTAGTCAAGACTAGGAAAACATTTTTTAATATTCTACTTTGACAATGAGTCAAGCAGAAAAAACACATAGAAACTCGTCCATACAACGTATATGCTAGCACATATTAACACAAGTATATGCATTATTGATCTCAAATATTAAGGACGTTGAGCTCATTCTCAAAGTCAAACATAAAAAGCTCTTCTCACTATTAAATATAGCCTAGATTAGCTGGGATTAGATTTGACCGGGCATAGTTGGATCCAGTTGTAGTTAAGACACAAATTTGGCAAAGTCTTTGTGATACAGTCAGGTGGCACCCGAAGTGAATAGTAGTAAGTGAAAGTTATATAAGAGGAGCAAGAGAAGGAAGATGTTACAGTGATGTTAATTTTTACAAGTTAAAAACCTATTTTATCATTCAAATACTATTGGTAAATATTATCTTTTTAAATCCCGCAAGTTAATGGTCCTCAAATGATAAAATAAATTTCTTACGACTTTAATGTAGCATTACTCTTAGAAGAAATGGGAAGGGAAAGAGAAGCAAACAATTTCAATATTTTAAAATAAATGAATTATAGGGTACAGTGCTTCGGTGACTTTACCTATAATTTTAAAATGTATTATAACAGTAAAGTAGTTAAGGAAAAAATAAAAATAAAAATAAATTATTTGCAATTTTTTTTATAAAGAACTTCCTTTGTCAAATTATCTCAAAACAATATTTGGCGTCGTTAAAATTTGTGCACATGTTTGGCGTGCAGTGACCACCACATTTTCCGCTGAAGAGTAATTAGTAAGCAAAATGACAAAAAAATGAAAGCGCAACGCGGTCTGTTGGATAGTGGAATAAGTGGGCCTTGCACACTTGAGTTTACTTATCCCATCTAATTAAAATTTATGTGTAAGTTTTTATTATATATATTTATAAATAAGAGATGTTTTTGTTTGTTAACTATTTTGAAGTCGGTGACATGCAATGTATTATGCACATGGGGCTCAATCATTCGTAGTCAGAGACTCATAGTCACCCTTGTGCCTACATGCATGTCACAATATACCGGCCCATGTGCCGATGCCCATCGCGTGGAAAAATTATCTTACGGAACCGTTGTATGGGCCACGTGACAGATATATCATCTTGATAAATGACAAGTTTAACTAATTTGTATGTGTTTTCAAGTGAAAAAGATGAGGCATAAATTTCGGTTTATGTGTTTAAATATGAATGGAGGTATGTACAACCACGTGTTAGAGTGGTTCTACTAGATACTTTCTCCATGGCATATTTTTATACTCCATGACTTAAAGAGTGAGTAGTAGAGCAGTTCCACTTTATACTTTCTCCATGGTGTGTCGTTATACACCTTGACTTAAAAGAGTGATTCTCACTTAACAAATAACATGAGGACTAATGATGCTATCTAGGTAACTACATACATAGGAGTTATAACTTGAAGGTGTACACATTAGCATATATTAGCATTAGGGTGAATAGTATTAATATATATATTGTTAATTTTAAATATTAAAGTTAAAAATAACTTTTATGTATTTCTCACGTTAGGCTCATTGTTCTCCTCCTCTTGAAAAAAAAAACTTTACCCCTCCTCTTTTAATTTTTTTCTATGTAATATATATATATATATATATATATATATCTTTTACTCATGCTTATCCTTCGTCACCGGAAGTCTTTGGCTCTGCCCCTCATTGTCAATAGTAAACGTGAAAAATGTTTCTATTATACTATGCTTATATCAACTATTAGGGAATGCACGTGTGACGCCAGCATTCCTCCAGCCGTTCATATATAACATTTCTCATAGAATTACAATTTGAGAAAGAACTATGTTTATATGAGCCATGTGACCCTGCATCATCGGATCAAAATTGGACGGTCCATAATGCCAGGGCTCATGCTTAAGGCTGTAAGTTTTACGAGCCAGTCTGCTGGCCCAGCCCGACTCAGCCGGCAAAATAACGGGTGAAGAACTGGTTTCTTGGGCTGATGGGCAAGCCGGGCCTGAAAAAATCATGCCGTATAAGATAGGGCCAGGCTCGGGCCTGACAAAAAACACCAGTCCGACCCGTTGAGCCTACCACACAATAGCCCATAACCCTCAATAGCCCAAGCCTAATAGTCGTAACCATTAATAGCCCAAGCCCGCTTCATTAATGTTCTTTACGTGGTCGGCACACGAAAAACATTAGATGGGCCTCACACACTCATGGGTATTAAAAATCGGACATATGTGGCCCACTTCTCAAAACCTGAGGCTCTTTATCTAAGACACGACTGTGATTCCAAGAATTCGCATTTAACATAAGCAAAACATGTTCTTTATTATAATAGTCCTTTACGACCGGAGCCCAAGGGCCCAATTTGGAGGAGAGGCCCCCAATTTGCATCCCATGCACAAGAACCAAATCTGGTGGGTCGAGAAGGTGCTTATCTAGACATAAGAGGCGTAATGGGCTTGGGTGACAAAAGCCCGCTGGGCTCGCATAATTTTATGGTCAGGCCAACTACTTGGTATGCAAGTTAAGGCTAGGGCTGGGCCAAAATTTTAGTTTCATCCGCTTGTTGTGGTACTCAAAGATGCATGATGAGTCCAAGCTCATACAAACTTTTTTTTTAAATATTAAAATAAAAATTTCCTTTTAAAAATATTAAAATTATATTTACTAATGACCATGCACATCTCATTCTCGTCGAACTACCAAGACTAGAATTGGTCTTTACTCAATAAAATTAAAATACAGCTTATTCAGATAGGGAGGACTATGTGTTTTATTTTGTTAAAGTCAATTGGAAAGAAACTTAGCAGTTTGCAAGCGAAGTTTGTGAATAGGGAAAAGTATGGATATTCATTGTGTTGCACAGTTCATAAAAAGAAAATATTTTAGTTTTGTTTATGTTATTCATACTGCCTCTGACGAAAGAGTGTCCAATTGTATAGTATAAAATAACTATAAAAGCAGACATTTTTTGTCAGACAAGAGTATATTTTTTTAGCATTAACCAAGATTTCACTATTATTTAAGTAAGAAAATAATTACTTAACCACTCAAGGGATTAATCATGCTTGCTGGCAATTGAGAACGGAAGAAAGAACAGGTGAGATGAAGTGATATAACGGGCAAGTAGTTACTGTTGGTACTTGGTAGTCCTGGTCTCCTATACAGTCAAACCTGGCAATGCTGCTACAGATAGATTGTATATTTAGCTATATAAATATATATGTAAAAAGTGAGAAGAATAATGAATTGAAGGCTATTCAATATGTATTGTTCCGGTTTTAGCTAGGCCAAGATATATAATTAAGCACTTCAACTTCATCCTTTAAGACAAGCTCAGGAGGGCAGAGCTATGTTGAAACCACCTTGTTTGCTAACACCCCTATACAAAAAACGAGATTTCGATAACATAAGGCAGAAAATTTTATGGTTCGACATTAAATACTTTGTCTATTTTAATTTTTTCTTATATCAATTTTCACTCAGTTCCAACATATAGAAAATTGAAAATAGAGAGACTTGATTTCTTACACTTAAGAGAAACAATTATTGTTTCAACAATGCAAATGAACTATTTAAACAGCTCACTTCAAGAGAAAACATCTTTGTACACAAATTTTACTTTTAAAATAGCCTGATCAGTTGGCAGTTAATGTAGTTTTCCCTTTTGTTTGATAGTTATTTATCTTATATCACTTTTTCCATTTTGTTAACTGGAACTTTCAGATGATTCAGAAATGGTTTTGATGGCTTGAACAAGCAGAAGGTCATATGCAGTGAGAGAATTTGGTAACAGGACAGTATCCATGTTTGGCCCTGCATTTGTAAGTGCATCTTGGATTGGTACCACCTGCTTGATACAGTAGATAGAACAAAATTAATAAATTAATCAAGGCAACATATAATATTAATGAGTGAAGAAACGATGAAGGACCCAGCTGCTTGTTTAAAAACGATTGCTACTCATGCAAAAAACTGGACACATATTATCTCAAAACAAAGAGTGTCGTCTCATGACATTAGTCCCCAAACATATAAGGGCTCTATTCCATAATTTGTCGACCATAGATTTCCTTGGGGAGTGGACAACAACAAATTATTGAAATTAGTGAAGGCTGTAAATTTAGTGATAAAGTTGCAACTTGCAAAGCACTTCTTACAGACTTGATTCTGATTGAAAGTCACCACAGCTAACCCTTAACAATCAGAACAGGAACCAAGTAGACAAAAACTCTAAATCAAACCATAATTTTAAGAAAGATGATTTCCAATTATAAGAAGACTCTGTTTGTTTAAGGCCAAGTAAACATTCATTATGTGTACGTTCTTTAGATGTTTATCTCCTAGTCAACAGGTCATGGGCCAAAAACAAGCACAAGATTTCATGATGCCATTTTCCTCATAAAAGATTCACTTCTTTCACTTTGTTCTTCAGATTCAAATATTTTCTCAAATTTCTTGTAATTCCATTAGCAGATATTAATAAAAAAGTTTTGACTTCGAACAAGAAGTCATTAAACAAGTACATATTGTATGTTTAAGATCACACACCTTCTTAGGATCCTTGAAAGAATTTTCGTCCTGCAAATTGTTTGAAGTCAGGACAATCCTCTTTGACCCAATTGAGCTGATGTAGTTAGATTCCAAACCAGAGGTTGAAATCTTGAGATTCACTGCATTGTTCCCGAAATTGACAATCTGCAAAAAACACTTAAGCTAGGTAAGCCAAGTCAATTAATTTTGCTAGAGGAGATGGAAACTTTTTTAATGGCTAGAATGATATATATAGCAAGTTAAACAAAATACTGATGATCTTCAAAGAGAAACAGGTGTATGTTTGTATATAGGTGCTCAGCAGTCCGATCACAGTGACTGACCGGTTCAGTTGTTCAGTCAAGATAAAGGTTTGATCTAACTCCAGATATGAGTCATATAAATGTGCAAATATATTAACTTCAAGTAACAATTATACATACAGAAGCAGGGGTGAGAATATATAAGTCTGATCAATAGAAATGACAATCTCTATTGATTATTGGTTTTATTTGGCATGAACCTTTCTAGTTCTCATGTAATAATTATTTAGATTGGTTATATATTTGTTAATATACTATATGTCCTGAAGCAATCCTAAATACTTTTTAACAACAAACAGATCCATGTACTAGCATGCAATGTATCTGAGTAACATAAGATGAAGAAATATACATGAGACACAAAAAGTCGAGATATTGAAAGTTTATTGAATGTAGGAACCTTTATTCTTAGATAATAGTTGTTATCCACCGAGTTTTTCCATCTAACTGCAGAAGCAATCAAAGGAATTGGAAATTTTGGTTGCACTGTGACATTTAGAAGACTTGCACCACTAGATTCCTTGAAAAAATATTGCATCCAGTAGCTTGGAGTTCCATACTGCTGCCATGAATTGAAGACAATGGCATCCTTCTTCCAACTACTCATGATAGTTACAAAGGTAAGAATGACAAACAAATAGCCAACATCATTCACATTAATATTGACAAAAGGAAAGCTGTAGTGACCTGTAGCTGTTGTCATTAACAAAGAGTGGTGCATAGCTTGCCATTTCTACCACATCACTGTGTACAAAACAAGGAGTGATCTATTTCAGACTAAACATCCAAAACGTTGAAAGATAAATAACAACAATATTTCCTTCTCTCTGGCTCATTGGATGTACTTTGTGAGGTATGGAAAACTCCAGCCATTATTAATAAGAAATAAATAAAGAACTAGAGTGCGTGGACGTTTAAAGGTTTCTGCTTAAAAAAAGGCATTTCCCGAGAACATATAAATGGAGGACGGGGCAAAAAGACATCCATCACATCAAAGACTTATGGACTGTAATAAGTGTGTTTACATACATTAGTTTCAGCCTAAATTTGAAATTTTTGATAAATAAGATGCCAACCATTTGCAAATGTAAAAGGTAAAACTATTACACACAATTAAAAAAGAGAAGAATAAAACAAACGAACTGGTGAACAGCCAAAACCTTGATAACATATTTTCTCACAGTAACTTCAGATACCTTTGGACGTATCACGTACTTCATTCAATGACATAACATGTTATAGAGGCCAGAAAACACTAATTTGTAAATATTTGAAGAAAGGACCTCCAAACAGTGTCAACATCTAATGAGTTGTGTCCCAGCATGGTGCTTCCTTTAGTCTCACAGAAAAGGAATTTACGTATCACCATTTCCAAGGTTTGTAAGTCCCATATCTGTTTTACCTCTCCTCAAACAACACATTTAAAAAAAAAAAATGAACTACAAAGAGATGCATGTCGGTGTATGAGGGAACTGACTTTCACATTTCCATCACACTTTTACATGCTTTAGAGAAAAAATTAAAATTTTGAATGACAGATGAATAAAAGAACACTCGGAAGCATACCTGTTGAGTTCCATGCCAATAAGGAAAGCAGCTTCTGCCAGTGCAGCTAAAAGATTTCCTCTTCCAGCATCAGATCCATGTGTAGTATATTCACTCACAAAAGCCTATGATAGCATATTTTTTAGTCACCAGTGTAAACAAGCCATTGTTTCTAATGTTACAAGTACCATAGTATGATACCTTGGGACCATCATTATTTCGTACTGCCTGATCAAAATGGTTGTACATTCCAAACATGCTTTTGGCATTATTAATGTAGACCTGTTAAAAGGATAAGCTACATAACTGAAGGAGCAACTACACAAAAGCTTTTAGAAATTTGAGCAATGCCTTTTATAAATGCTCTTACATGACAGTCATAGTAATCAGCTGGATGGTCTAATTGGTGGAAAGTGCCATCACAATTTGAGACAATCTTTATGTCTGGATAGGCATCTTTTACGGCATAGTAGAACTTGAGGTAGTTTCCTGGCCAGTAATAGTAAAGAGAGAAAATGTCTAGTTAAATTTTGCATGTCACATGCATAAGTTTCTTCACTAACTATTTATAGGATACGGGAAACAAAATCAATTGAACATGACTAACATATCACATGTTTTACACGGTAATATGTTCGGAATGAAAAGTTTGGAATGAGTGAAGACTCATTTTTAGAACCATTTAGTTATATATCTGCACTAGATATTGATTTTTATGTTCTCAAATAAAATGTCTCCAGAATACAATAAAGCTTTAGAAGGATTTATGCTGGTAACAATGTTCGGACCACTTTTGAGATATCTTATGTAGGACCCTGAAAACGTACTGTAAAAAAAGTAAAAATAAGGGAACCATCAGCATAAAAATCACCCTGTATATGCATTGAGAGTCCATAAGGACTTGGTGTGCTGGACCTATTGATACGAAACTTGGTCCATGATGCCAACAACCATATATTGAGAAACTCAATAACCTTTTGATTGGTGCTTCTCCAATTTCCAACCGGTAACAAATCTTTGATTCTCATCATTTAAAGAAAAAAATAACTTCTTCGGGGCCCATATAATGTTCACTAAAAGGCTTCAGAGAAAAATGATAATTTGAAACGTAAGTCTCTTAAGTTGCTTATGATTACATTCAAGCTCTAATTATGTTAACAGTCAGCGATCAACAAAATGCCAATCGGAGATTTAGCTACTTTCCAGTTACGTTTCAATCATCAAGATTAGATTATGAAAAAGGTTCCAAGTTTTGCATGAGATTTTGCACCACAAGAAACCTCAAATCACACAATGGGAATATTTCAAAAGGTACAAGTGTACCTCGATAATGTTGTTTTCCGCAATTCTGGTTGCCAACAGCAACATGCCTCAAGTTGAAAGGCTCTGTATGCCCCATTGCTGCTCGAACAGAACCCCATTTCGAGTCAGGCGCCCCCCGGGCAAACTCAATGCCATCCAGAACATCCTGTATTTGACTCAAATAATTAGAATTGACAGGACATTGATCTTCCATATTACCCCAGGTTTTGAATGTGTTATATGATTCTCGTCTTATTGTACCTGAATAAAGGGTGCGATAGCAGATGTAGCAACCTCTTCTTTATCACTGAGTCCTGCAAAACAAGAATTGCTTCAAGTTGAATATATTTGCTGTTCTATAACTGGTAGAAGAAATTCTAAAGAAAAAAATCTAAGGTAAAATACCGCTGTTAAATACCCAGATTGGCAATGCACCTAGGTCTTCTGCAAGCTGCAGCAAGCATGAGATTACCCAGTTGGCACAGAATATAGCATGCAACTTTGCTGAAACTATGCACCTAATGTTAACCCGTAAAATATCTTAATACGCGTACTTGAAGAAATTCGAAGTATCCAAGCCCATCATCAGTCCAGTAATTCCAGACATCATTAAAATGTCCTGGCCTCTCTTCCCAGGGGCCAACAGTTTCCTTCCAACGGAACGAATTTCTTAGCCATGTACCTTCAGCATAGGAGCCACCTAGAACAGTTCCAAGACATATTATCAGAACCTTCTTTTCAGTTTGTTTATACTGTTAGTTGTCATCCATAACATATGCATATTGGAAAAAGTTAGCATGTGGCTGCAGTATATGCAGGATTTTTTGTCAACTATTCTTCTATAGTATTGCTCATTTGCTGGCGCATATGTAATAGTAAAATCATCTAATTGATGACAGATGAACAAATGTCAAATAACTTTTCTTCATATTAGTTGTATATTCTGCAATGTTCTAAAGCTAGTGAGGGGAATCTGCATTTATTATCTACCTGGAAATCTCAAAAACCGAGGTTTCAAATCCTGAAGCATGGCAAAAAGCTCTTTGCGGAACCCATGTCCCTGTACAAGTAAATCATAGGAAAGGAATGTTGCATGAAAATTCCTCTCACTACATAAATATATCTGGGCTAACATTTTGACTACCAAGAGCTATGGGTGAAATACAATCACACACATGTAATACAAAACTTTGAACATCATTTTTTTTAACATAAATTAACTCAAAACCTAAAGAAAATAGCACATATTGTTAATTTGGTTAAGTTAAATTTGGTATTGTTGATATTCATTGCCGGTCCTTTCCCTAACAGCTTCAGTTATTGGTTCTAACATCGTATTAGAGTGCAGAGGTCCCAGTTTCAATTCAAGCAACCCTGTGCGGATGTTCCCATGCAAGTGTTTGTTCTTGCTTATGCATGCAGGGGGGTGTTAGTTTGGTTTAGTGTTCTTTGGTTTGGTTGATATCCATTAACGCTCCTTTACCTAATACTCCCTCCCTCTAGCATTAATAACTCCATTTAGTTTTTCAAAACAAACTGATTTTAGTTTATTTTAAAAAACTAAATGGAGCTATTAATGTGAGAAAAAGAGTAATTTAACCTTTTAGGAGACTTGATTTCAACAATTATTCCTGCTCTACATATTTAAGGAGAATTGGAGTGAAGTCCCTTAGCAGTTACATTTTTTACTTTGTGAAGAAATTTAGGAAGTATATATACTTTGTAAGTGTCCATGGGCATAGCTGACACTTGATCCAACCAAATTACTCCCTTTTTCGAAGTTGTTAACTGAAGCCTTGCATTATGGTCCGTTCCCTTAGATTTTAGCAGTAGTTCAACTTTTGTCCAGTCTGAGAATTCTGAAGCAGCAGCTCTGCAATATCAAAGTGGAAGTTGTTAAGGTCTCAAGCTCATTCTTATGCAAACATTAGTCTATTTTATCACATAATTCAGGGTCATTATGTCTCTTTATGTACAATAGTATTGGTTGACTCCTACAGAGCTCAACCAATTAGTTGTTGATTTCTTCTACTGTTGGGGTTTCACTGATAAAGTTAACTGAAGTGTAAGAAACAACAGAGTCTATCAAATTTAGGAGACCATCTTAAAGACTTGAACATTCGACAGAACACTCACATAATCTTCCCCACGGCAAGTTCAGTCAATCCGTCTGAGCTTGTAAATGAGACAGACAAATCCACTGATTCCATTGACCTGATGTGTATCACTACTTTATACAATTGCCCTTGGATGATATTCTGTGAATCATAGGCAAAATGTCAATTGGAGAACAAGATTTTCATCCTTGAATCCAGTAATCCTTTTAAGAACTTCATACCATGCCCCAGTATCCCGGATTATAGACCCCTACTCTTCCTTCTGGGCAGATATTTGAGTCGCTTTCTTCCCCACATAATATTTCCATTTTAAGTGCAACTTTGTTGCGGTTAAAACACGATGAAAGATCTGTTGACAATACAATGGATGACTCATCCCCTATAATGGACCAGGGACCTATAAAGGATGGAGTGCTGATGCCCCCATATTCAAAACCTGCAATCAACACACAATTGTTGGCTACATCCTCCATGTATCTACAGATGCTTTGTTCACACGAACAGTTAAGATTTTCAAATGGAATCACGGTTTTAATATTTGGGATTGGCACTTTCAAGCATTAGTTTCGGACCTAATGAACCATAAACCAGATTGTCTAAAAATAGTACAGTTTTATTTGAAAATAAATCAAGAGAAGACAAGTTAAGGCTTGGAAGTTCTAAATTACCTCTATTGCTCACAAGTTCTGCCCATAACCCACCAGCACCGGCATGGTTTATTTCCTGAAGACAATTGAAACTTTGAAGGTGAAGTTAATTTTTTCGGAAAGCTGACAAAGTTTTCATAATCAGAGATAACTAGTGCATAATCACAAATTATTATCACAGTTTGACCATGATTTGGAGCTAACCTCAAAAAATATACCAAACATAGTGTCAGGGATCGGCCGGCTATATTGAGCTGAAGCATCGACTTTCAGATAAGCAGACTGGCTTGCACCAGCTGCAAGAGCCCAACTATGGTTGGCAGACAACAAATCAAACAGAAGGAAGAATACGGCAGTAGAAGAAGGCCAATGAAAACCCATCGCCTTTCTTGTGAACTCACGATGTAGGCAATGGAAGATCATCAGATACAAAAAAAATTTTAGCTATTTGAACAAGACAAGCAAGGGAAGATGATCAGGGATTCATTCTAAAAGTATCAACAAACATCTTGTGGGTCATAACTGGCCCCAATATGAACATACTGAAATTGAAAATCTCAGAGACATAAGTCGAGAACTTGAGATAATGCTGAGAGGACATAACAAACAGGGTTACATATCCTGTTTTATCTGATCAAGTAGGCAAATTTCAGTGGCTAAAGTAATAAAGAATCAAACTGAACAAACTGCTTGAGCATGATGAATGAACTTGGATTGTTGACCGAAGTAATCAAATAATTCAACGAGAAATTCAGCTTAAAGAATAACCCGTAACATGAAAGAACAGATGAATGTAAATCGGCTCAAACTCCACTATCTTGCTTGGACAATCAACGGATATATAAAAGCAAGTAAGTTGTCGTTGTTTCCCAAGTGGGGCTTTTTCTTTGAAGGAAGAGGAAGAGGAAACGTGCACGAAAATCAGCCGGAATCCTGAAATCCGACGAATTAGACGTCAGCATGAGACCAAAGATGAAGAATTAGAAGAAACACAGATAAAAAGCTACTGAAAATGGTGATTCTTCTTTGGCCAAATCTCAAATAATTTGTTGGCTTAAAGCTAAATTAATAAAAAAAACTAAGGATGATGACGATAATGTTGAGGTGATTGATATAAGTAGCTTCAAAGATTCATGAACCCCTTGACTCTTCTAACGTGACAGTGATAGAAATTCAATCCTCCCCAGGGAGGGAAGACCGAAGTTGGAGGGGAGAAAATGACTAAATCACCCCTTCATTCCTAGCTCTGCCACTGCCCTTTGCTGAATATGCTTTAGAGTGAGCCCTTATATACGCGCTATCAGATTTTGATTCGATAATGTACATAACTCTAATATTCTAATATTTTATTACGTCATTATACTCGTAATATTGGAGCTCAGACTTTTTCTTCTTTAAATTCACTTAGTCACAGCTCAAAAGAATTGTCCGGCGGGAAACAACTTTTAATTCTTTGAATTTATCTAATTGTATGGATTTTATCTAAATAATATAAATTTTAAGTAAATATTTGGCAATTTCTCATCTATACGATAAGAAAAAATAGGAAACTGCTAATGTTTATTGATTAATTTTTACTTCATATATTGCATAAATCTTGTATTCTTTCTCTAGTCTAATAAAATTTCTTACTTTTTTAATTATAAGTTGGATACTTATAATATATATTTCGTGTCAATGTTTATACTTTAAGTTTAGTGCCCAATTTTTTTCAAACTTTAAAAATCGAATGTTGTCAAACTCAACCCGAATTACGACTTTGTGATAGCTCCCTAGCCTTTTGCTTTAAGGCTGTAAATGAACCCGGGCATCCGGTCAAATAATCGAACTCGGACAAGCTTGTCTATGCACATGAACGGATAAATAAGTCAGCTCTCCGACTCCACGGCCATGTTGATAGGGCATTGACACAAGTTGTGCGTGGATTATCCTATGTGATGTGGACAGAAATTTTCAGTATCTAAATAAAATAAGACAAATATTTTTATTTAAAAAAAAACATAGAAATGATTGCAATTATGCAAGACCCATGTATATGAATTTCCAAAATGTCAAAGACAAAAACATGGGTGGTCATGAACATTTATCATTTTATATTTAAATGTCGCAACGTCATTTTATTTTTATATATAGAACAACTATTCATTACATAAGCTAATCCAAATTTGTTAGTTATGGAGCTTGAACAGTGAATGAACATAATGCATATACTAGGTGTTGACCCGAATATTTTAGAGATAAGATGAAGGGTCATTTCCCTTTGGGGAATTCTTGATTTGAGAGGGCTGGGGTACGAGTGGTGCTGCTCAAGCAGATTTTACCCAGCTCTTACTCCAATTATTTTAGGTTCGAGCTAGAATGATATTGTGCTCGAACTAGCTGGCTTGTTTTTTTGCTTATTTACAATACATATAATTATATAGAAAATGAGTTATTTTAAACGAAGGAAATGTGGCCAGATGAAAAATTGAACAAGGAGGGGCTTTTTTTGTGGGACTTGTTTAGCATGACCAATTTTCTTTAACGAGGCACGGTGACTAACAATTGGAGACTGCCACATCAACAAAAAATCAGTGAGGGATAAATTGGGAACGGGATCCAATAGTTTCCCAAGATCCCTATTCCACATGTCTATAGGTCAAGCATTGTGGTTATTGTGGGTGGTCTGGAAAACAATTTTCCTTTTTATGATTCGACAGCTGCAATAAGGGCCATTTTTTTTTGTTTCTATGATTCCCAATAAGTGTGAGGCCCTCCATCTTTTGCCTTTTTGTTTGCTCCTTTCGTTGGCTGCCAAATTTATTTTTTTATAGAAAATAATATGTTTAAAAGGCTGAAAGTAAAGCCACCTAATACCCAAGTCAATTTGAGCTAGGTAGAGCTCAAGCTAGACTCAACAAGCCAATAGTTGAGCTTCAAATTGAACTAATTTGAGCCCAATCCATATAAAAAAAATAGAAAAAAAATTTGAGCCAAGCCTCAAAACTTAATCGAATCTTTTTGTGAGGGAACTTGGTACTTAGTGTCCAAAATGGCCCAATTATAGCAGTTCAATAATACTTAATGCATCCCATATTAAGTATCTTATTTACTTTATGAAAATAAACTAATAGTCTATTTTAAAAACTAAATAAGACACTTAATATGGGACAAAAATAGTAACTAAATAGGTGAAGGGGGTGAATGAATTAGGTGATGCCAAAAAGTCCTTGGTAAAATCCTACTACAGTGCTACCACCAAGGCCTCGACCACGTAGACTATTGTTACTACCAATACCAACTAAGACCACTGCCTATTACACGACCACCATCGAAGCTGTTATTTCGCCCGAGATTTTCTCACACATTTTCTTAAAAATTTACAAAAACTTTTTATAATATAACAATTGTAATTCGTAAAAATTGACAAAATCCAAAATATGTGAAAATAATTTTATTAAATTTAAATGATCATACACATGTTTTCCAACATAAACTTTTTTTGTTCATCATAAGTCCAAATCAAACATTCTCACGAGTAAATCGAAAACAAAAACATATAAAATTAAATGTAATGATCATGTGCTCACGAAAACATATCTCATGTACTTTTAAGTACAAGTTCCATAACAGTCTAAATAGTATAATATCAAATACAAATCCAAAAATTATATAATCCCTCCATCCTAGATTAATTACTCTATTTGGTACAAAAAATTGTTCCATATTAATAGCTCCATTTTGTTCAATTCAAGTGATTGGGTACTTAAAAAAGAGATCATAAGCTTATTTTCCCTTCTCCTAGATGTGGGTTTCATCATTCAATAAAAATAATAATTTTCTCAAATGTAGCTATTAAAATAGGACAGAGGGAGTACATCTCAAACTCTCACCTCACATAGTGCATTAGTGTTCAAAATAATACATCAGGTTGCGGCAAAAAAATGACTCAAATTAAGTTAAAGGTGCAACTGGAGTCTAAACAAATCGGTCATTCCAACAAAAGCAAGAGTCTAGCTTACAGAGCTTTCAATCTAGGGCATGCAAAAACATCAAGAATATATGGGGCCAAAAAGAGGAAAAGTTAGTGTTTTTATACTCAGTAGGAGAATTCTAATCAGTGACCACTGTAAATCCATACATAGTTGTATTCATGAAATATTAACATGAAGTAGTAATAACATAATAAATTATAGTCTCACCATATAACATATGCTCATATACATACCAAAACACATGCTCGTATAATCTTACTATACAATTTTACGCAAACTCTTGCACTTACAAATTTTCTCCTAGAGTCTTACTCAATCTTTAATACTTACAGTCTTACTCAATCTCTTACACTTAGTGTCTTGCTCACACTCTCGTGCTCATACTTATATGATCTTATTTGTACTCATACAACGTTACTCATATTTGTACAATCTTACTCATATTCATATAGCCTTACTCTTACTCAAACATTTACTATTGACAACTGAAGCTCATTAAAATTTAATCAGTTCTAGTGTCACCAGGAAGGGATGTCACTGGGGAGTCACCTTAACCTCTGGGGAGCAACTAGATGCCATAAACTTTTTTGAATATAAGACACAACTATGCTTATGAGGCATATAATCAAACAGGTAAGAGAACACTCTCAACAAAGCATCAAAAGTCTGAGCTTATATATGATACCAATACAATATTCCATAGAATAACCACTATAGCTATACATGAAAAACACTCAACCGACTAATTACCAGCTAGCTCAAACACGAAACTTAATCTATCAAATCCCTAAGGTATCATACTCACAAAGTTATATATTAGTTTTGCTTATCATTCAAGTTCAAATTAAATAATTTATGTATGTACAATTATGCCCTAAAATTCTCATGTTTACAGTCTTCTACTAACAAATCCGAAGTTGAGCATGTTCCAAAACTCTAGTCCATTAGTGTATCATATATCGCTTAACCTCTCCATCTCATGACTGTAATTTACCATTCATTACAGCATATTGATTTAACATGTTCTCACATGCCCATACATTCCATGTCATTCCTAGTTATGGGAAATAATCTCCCCCAAATTTCATCAAACTAAACCCGTCTGAATTGACTAACGTAATGAAACTCTTACTAATACCTTATTTATTTTCATTACCTTCTAGTTCATAATGCATACACTATGCTTGTGCAATTATACTATAAAAATTTACTATCTTACAATCCCCCATGTTAGCTTCAAACCATATGTTTGCTTACTCACTAAACCTATAATGACCGTGAATTTTCAATACAATTCTGCCTCTAATAAAACTATTTTATGAGTTTTTAATAATTTTAAATTATTTAAAGGCAGATATTTGGTGGGTTTTCTTATGGTGTGTTAGAGCTAGGAGAGAGGAGCATAACGATTAGAAGAATGCGCAAAATGGAGGTCAGGAGTGAAAGTTATGACGTCAGGAAGTGTGCCACATGGGGGGACCTACATGAAAGTGTAGGATAACTTAGCCATGTATGGTTTAGTTTTGAAGGGCTCATTGATACAAGTCAATCGATACCAAGAACATGTGATTTCGACTTCGGGGTAGGAAGTTATGACATTTTGAAGTTTAAAAATGAAAATAAAAAGACAACGTATTGGATAGGATTCACGACATATCGGATAGGACTGATGATGTGTCAGATAGGACCGACGATTTATTGGATAGGACCATGGAAGGCCATATCGACCAATACAGGGGGCGATACACCCCCCACATTATTTATCGATACACATCGGTCGTATTATATCGATACGGCCGATACGTATCGATACACTAATAATTTATTTTTTAAATATATTTTTTAAAAAATAAAATAAAATTCAATTTTTTTCTTAAAAACAAAAATACTATTCAAACTCAACCTCTTAAAATTTTAAAGATGATAATGTTCTTATTATATTAAAAATATTTTAAAAAAATTATATAAGATTAATACAAGTAGGTCCATACATTTAACATAATTATTTTTTAAAATACAGTGTTCTACAATTATGCACTTAGTTAAACATCTAACATATAAATTTCTCCATGATATTTATGCAACTCATATTAAATATCTTATTTGGTTTCAAAATAAATTAATTTTATAGAACTTAATATGGGACAGAGGGAATAATAATTTATACAGGATGGAGGAAGTAATAGTGCATGGTTCTAAAATGAACTAATTTTAGAGCACTCGTATGAGTTAATACGGCCTTCTATGGTTTTATTATGATTTAAACAAAGTATTATAATGATATATTATTAGTTATGATATTTTTTATATGTATCAAATGGTTTATGACTGTTTCGGTGCATACGAAGCGTATCATTGGCGCGTACCCATATCCATAGTCATAAATACTGTCATTCGTATCAATATTGCCTTCCATGGATAGGACTGATGATGTGTCAGATAGGATTGACGATGTGCCAATCCAATATGTCACATGTCAGCCTCATGTCTATCCATTTTCTCTATAAATAGAATCCAATTTTCGAGCATACTCTCGTATATCTAGAAACTTCTTTTCTTTATTTCTCACACTTTCTAAGTCCAATTTGAGTCATTCAAGAGACGTTCTTACCTAAATTGAGCATGCCGGACATTGTGGTGGGGTTATTTTTTTGGTTGGTGACCTGTAAAGCCCCAAAAGTGGACATCCAAGTGCGTGGTGTCCAGCGAATCTTCTTCGAACTCGCACAAAGAGTGAGGTAGGGGCTTAAGGCATGTTTATGAACTTTGGTTGTGTTTTTAACTTAATATTTATATGACTCTTGCATGTTATGCATTAGAGTTATTTTCAACTTATGATTTATGATTTTCGTACATATATTCGATTTGTCGAATGATTAATTGTTAAAGTAGGATATAAATATATATTGTATGTTTATAATTCTATTATGTATATTAGATTAGTCGAATAATTAGCCACTAGAAGCGAATATATTTTATATACTGTGACTATTATGATTGCCTCATTTATAATAGTTTTATCGCATGTTTATCTTTTGAATTTGGTATAAATTATACATGTTGAAGTATGTAAGATAGAGACAATTTGACTTCGCCACTGATTTCATTGCAAATGAATATAGTATGTTTGAAAGACGATTTTAGAAAAGTCATCCTTATCAAAAGGAGAATTCTCAAGATTATTTTCAAAAATACGCGTAAGCATAGTGATCGAGTCACTGAAGCGGGACAAGAAATAGTAACTATCTCGTTGGAACGAGCAGCTAACCTTGCATTTGTAGTTGTTGATAGTGACGCTCCCATGGCTTATAGAGGCAAGACTAGGCTTTTTACAAGGATAAACATTAGGGTATAATGTTTTAAAAGAAAATAACCCTTTTTTGAGTCTTGGAACTCTAGGTTATGAGTTTGGGACTCAAGATTATGAGTATTAGACTCAAGATTATGAGTCTGTGACTCACGAATGTTTTGGTTGTCTTGAGCTATTGTTGGGTACACCATAGAGCTTCGTGGACTAGATGAAGGCACAATTATAATCCAGTTTGGAATCGAATGCATGGTACCTCATTTAGCCTAGTGAGCCCCTAACAAAGGGCAAGACCCCTGATTAGCCCCAATGAAGGGCACCTATCAAGGCTACACGCGCTAGGGTAGAGTATAATAGGAAGGCTCTCTACTCTCTTGATCCTGATGCCCTATGAGCACGGGTGACTCTTCTCTCCACAAGCACGAAGTGTTTTGTGATGATTTGTGGAAGAGTAAGAGGATGCTGCTTTGTACCTACAGCAAAGTCCATAAGATGGAGTAGGTGTCTGGGACACATAGTGAGCCATGAGAGCTTGCAAACCCTATGAGCATCTTCGATGCGTAAGAAGAAGCTCTAGGGGTGGTTTTGGGTGAGAAGCACACCCCGTTTTTATGAAAAATAGTATATATGATATGTGTTGTGAAACTACCATGTGTTTATTTCATGTATGATAGTATAAAATCTCCTACTGAGTATTTTAAAATACTCACTACCCCCCAGACCTTGCAGGACCTGTCTAAGTTTAGTGTGCGGGTAGAAGGGCCTACTTGGGAGTTGTCGAGGTGATTTCAAGCAAAGTTACAAAGTGCCCTGTGACTCGTTGATGATAGCATTTAGTTTGTCATTGATTTCAGGAATAAGATAGGTTTCCTAGTGCTCACAATATGTCCTGACATCATGCATCTTTGTCATTATCCTCATGTGAATGCCATCAATAAGGCTAATTAGTGGTACTCTATGTAACGCCCGAGATTTTTCCTCACATTTTCTTAAAATTCACAGAAATTTTTTGCAATATAACGGTTGTAAATCGAGAAAAATGACAAATACAAAACCTGTTAAAGCAGTTTTATAATTTAAAACATAACCCATTAGTTTTTCCCATACAAAATTTTCTCATTCGATCAAACATCGTACGACCAAACCAAACATCCACAAGCACTACTCAAAACGAATGTACGAATAAATTGCTATGATCATACACTTTAAATACACATCCCTCGTAGGCATCCCTGAGAATAAATCCCATAACAGTCCACAGTCTGATCCAAACTAAAAGTATAGAATACATAAACATCTTAATTTTCGTCTCACTCAATACATCAGATCGTGGCACAAATAATACTCACAGTGAGTCAAGTATATACCTGAGTCCAAGGGAATTAATCCACCGTAGAAATGAGCACCCATCTCTAGGAGCTCTCCTCTACAAACCTGCAAAAGCCTCCCAAACAACGGGACTAAAAAGTAGGGTAACAAGTATTTTCATACTCAGTAGAAAAATACCTAGTATGGGAGTTCTAAACAGTGAACTCAGTAAGTCCATACATAGATGCATTCATGCAACTCACACATGAAGCAAACGGGCATATCATAATCATGCTCATACGCATACAATCACACATATCATCATGCCAAAATCATACCATCAAACTAATCTTACACATACAACTTACACTTACACATACAACTTACACATACTTGTATGACCTTACTCGTACAATCTTACACTTACTCATACGACCTTACTCATACAGTCGTACTCATAAGTATACACTTACAGTCTTGCTCAAAATCATACTCTTATAGCCTTACACAAAAACATACTCTTACAGTCGTACTCATACTCATACTCTTATAGTCGTGCTCATACTCATACTCTTACAGTCGTACTCATACTCATACTCTTACAGTCATACTCATACTCATACTCTTACAGTCTTACACAAAAACATACTCTTATAGTCGTACTCATACTCAAACTCTTACAGTCTTACATAGAAACATACTCTTACAGTCGTGCTCATACTCATAATTGTACACATATTATCGACCACTGAAGCTCATTACAACTAATAAGCTACAACATCGAAATGGAAAAGAATGCCACTGGTGCATCACCTTAATCTCCGGGGAGTGACTAGATGCCATAGACTTTTCCAAAGGTAAGGCACACCAATGCTCATGGGGCACAGGATCAAACAGGTAAGAGCAGGTCCATGATACTACTCACCTGAGTGCGCAAACATAAACACCCACACATAAGGGGTCATAAAATTGCCCACCATAATGGGCCTTATAGTGCCACAGAATTGCACACCATTATGGGTCTTATAGTGCCAGTGCAACTCTTGGGTAGAAATCATACAGTGTCACTCTTAGGTAGAATCATACAGTACCTTTCTTGGGCAGAAATCATACAACGCTCTCAATAGAGCATCAAACGTCTGAGCTTAATTCAGCACACAAACATACTCCGCCATCCACCTTATGGCCAAAACATCTTACACAAATGTCATCAAACTGAGCTCCTCAGAGTCAAACCCAATTATCACTCTCTTACTAATACCTCACTTATTGAGCTTACTTTTCACTTCATAATTTGTGTATTATGCTTGTACAATTATGCAACACTCTTACCCTCTGACAATCCCCCAAACATATGCTCTGATCCAAACCAATCCTCGCTCGTCAAACTTATATCCTCTGTCCTCTGTCATACGCTTACGCATCCACATCTAAATCCAAATCCATACCAAATATTCTATCACTTCTTACCGTCCATCACCCATACTTCTGCCCCCACACACCCATACACATATCCATTGCTTAGGCGTATAGCCATCATACATATGTATGTCTATCACACATACATATAACATACACATACTTTCATACATACGTAGCTTACAAATATGCTCACTAGCCATCACTAGCACATACATACATATCCATACACATAGTTTACCAACATATTGCTAGCCATCACTGGCACACACACAATCCACAAACATAGCTTACTAACATACACGCTAGCCATCACTAGCGCACACACAATCCACAAACATAGCTTACTAATATACATGCTAGCCATCACTAGCACACACATTCCACATCCATAAAACATACGTACAACTCATACATATCATATGCATTTCAACGTGACATAATTCATTCTCTTACATGATGCAAATGGATCATGATTTAGCATCCAAAGTATTGAATCATACAATCCTATCATGCTACTACTCATTCAAAGCATGCTATCATTAAATTACGAGTTCAAAGCCCCCCTACCTTGTAATCATGATGTTTGATGGCGAGCACATGACTGTGGCGGCGGCGGTGCAGCCAAAAGCATTGCTAATTAAAGAGAGCTGTTGTCTCGAGGTTTTAGGAAGTGCCGGAACTACTCATGGCCAAACAGGGTGTCAGATGTCAATGCGGAAAAATCTGCGATCCACGGAGGCACACTAGGGGAGGCCGGGAGAAATGTCGTGCCAACATAAGTCAAGGGTGTATTCACTAAAGGTCGGCTGGCGGCTGAGAAGTATTCGGTCGGCCGCAACATGTTGAAATCGGCCATGGAACAACTAAACAACAATTTGGTGAAATGGCTATTTTTGTAGAATTTTCAGACATTTCTTGTTTTTTCTTATGACTCTAATTCTCTATGGCTATGAAGAGTTATGAATACTTATAATTGTCACCTTAATTGCTTATGAACTTTCGTTGGATGTGATTTAGCTTAAGCATGAAGATTTCTACGTTTTACATGATGCTCTACTTGTTTTAAATCCATATTTTCGATGATTTCTTTGCATTTACTCTATAATTCCAATAGGTTATGACCATGATGAATTATGGATACTTGCACATGTCATGTTAATTATAGATGATTCATTTTCCACATGTTTTAGGTCACAAGTTGATTATAGATGATTCTTGCTTATGCTTATATGATTCTATTTGTCACAAATGAACCATGTTTCATGCATATTAGGATTGATTAGAGTATGTTTACCTATGCTTCCATTTATGTAACATTTGCTGATGTATGTATCGTGTTGCATGTATCATAAGAATGATTTGTAAGCAACATTACTCATGTTTAACTGTGATTAATTGATTGGGTGTCATAGTTTTCCAGATTAGCAGCATTGAAGGTTTATCGAATTGGTTTTAAGTCTGAAATGATGGGGTTTTACATCCCTTTGAGGATCGGTTTCCTCCCCGAGTGAGAAGAGCAGACTTGCTATAATGAGTTGAATTGATATGCTATCTGGACAGGAGATTCTAGGCTCGTTTGTCTGTGTGCACCGGTTTACCAGGAGGTACTTTCCCTGTTAGAGAACTTACCCAAATTGCTCTAGTTTTCTTTTCTAGGAATTTGGACTTCCCTGTTAGAGATTTTCCCAGGTGAGCAAGTCTCCTTGTGCTTCGATCAGATAAGCAAGGTTGTTTTCTCAATTGTGAGACATTCATCGGATAGTTTATGCATTTGTATGGATGATAGTGATAATTGACACAAGTTGTGTAGGAGCAATTATGTTTATGTTATACATGGTGCATATGGAATGATTATACTTGAATATGCAAGATGAAATGTGTTCGATACACTTGATTATACATGGTGAATGTGAATATTGATACTTGCTTCATGTAGGATGTAATCTCTTTTTATCTTTCCTCTATTTGCTTTCGCACAAAGGACACATGTTGTATACTCCGTTGATAAGAACCAATGATGTTAAGTCTTTTGCATGCGCCGCGCACCTCATACCACTCTCTGAGACTGGGTTCAGGTCAGGGGGGTGGCAGGTCGTGACAAGTATAGTTTTTGGTATCGGAGCACGACTTTGTCCAAAAGCAAAGGAGGTTAAGGGATAATTCCTAATGACAGTGGGGAATGAGGTAATAAAAAATTTAGACAATGTTAGCAATGTTGGATTTTGTTATTTATTGTCTTGTTGATTGCTTGTGTGATGTGTTGCTTGATCTTGGTGTTGATTGTGGTGTTAGACCTTGTGATTTAATACCTAGTTGTGTAGATAGCTGGACTGAATCACACATGTGCTAATAATAACTGAGCTGCAAGAGACCTGAGGGTGGATGATATGTTGACCGCCATTGAGGGGTTAACTCAGGTCATGCAAACCCAATAGGCTAAACAGGCCAGTGGCAATGGGCAGGAGCATCTAACCCTGAAGGGCTTTAAGAAGCTCAATCCTCCTAGTTTTCAAGGTGAGATGGATGCCACAGAAGCCGATAATTGGAAGTACACATGGAGAAGATCTTTAGTGTGAGACGGTGCTCAGGGGAGGAGAAGACCCATCTAGCCATCTTCACCTTTGAGGGAGAGATGCAAAGGTGGTGGCTTTCCATGGAGCGGTAGAGATTTCAGGGCCAAGTGAATATCCCATGGGAGGAGTTCTCGTTGGTCTTCAATGACAAGTACTTCCTCTTCATGTTCGGGAGGAAAAGAAGAAGAAGTTCCTAAACCTTCGGCAGGGTTCCATGACAATGCTTGCCTATGAGACTAAGTTTATCAAGCTAGAGCATTTTGCTCCTCATTTCTTCTATGATGAATACAAGTGAGCAAGGAAGTTCGAGGATGGGTTGAAGCCTTACATAAGAGGCTGAGTAGTTCCCTTCAGGCATAAGATTTTGGCGGAAGTCCATGAGACTACCATTGTGGTGGAGAAGGACACCTAAGAGTACCACAAGAGGAAGGGGAAGCCTAAGCAAGCTAGACAGGAGGATTCTCAGGGACAGTGTAATCAGAAGCCTCGTAGTAATAACTTTGGGAGGAACAACAACAACCATCTGTAGCCTAATTACCACAACCACTATGCCAACATCTCTTGCTTCTAAAGTAGGCAAAAAGGGCATTAAAAGGGGGAGTGTCCTAAGAACACTCAGAGTAATGTTTTTAGGTATTAGCTGGCCCACAAAACCAAGGCCTAAGGCAGTAAGGAGGGCAACAAGGAAGACCACAAGGAAGGCAATAAGATGGGCAAAAAGAAGCTGGTCAACTAAGGGAAGGTCTTTGCTATTTTGATGTGATTTTGGGCATGAATATGATGTTAGTTTATCATGGACATGTTGATTGGCGTAGGAAGAAGGTTGTGTTTGCTTTGCATGATGTCAAGCCTTTCATTTTTCAAGGTATGAGATGGGCTAGTGGCTAGTTCTTAGTGTCTTCTTCTAAGGCAAGGAAGAGGATGAATAGTGGGTGTGCGACTTTTCTTCCAAGCATCTCGATAGAGGGTGCGACTCTAACTTGTATTGAGTTGTAACATCTCCGATTTTTCTCTAATTGTTCTGCATATTTTTGCTATTTTCTGCATAGTTGTGCAGTTTTTGCTCGTATTTTTGATGAAAAAATTTGACTATTCGGCGTATCCGTATTTGTAATATTCGTGACTGTAAGAGTCGAGAGTAGTGTTTAGTCACAGGTCATGGGCCTCGACACATCCGAGAAATTTTTTTGCGCGAAAATTGGACAAGATGCGGGAGAACAGAAACGAGAAGAAAGGAATAGATGGGGAAAAAAGAAAAAGAAAAAAAATATATATAAAGCGGATCGGGCACGCCTCAGCATGCCCGACCTGTGGAGTGAATAGTGAATGGGGGCAGCCCCTAAACTATGTGAGGCTAGAGGCGGTGCGGCCGGTGGCCGCTGGCTTCCGCCCGGTCGGCCTTAGCCTGGCGATGCCACTGCCACTGGCCACTGCCGCCCCTCTCCCTCTTTTCTGTTTCAGCCCAACAGAGACACCTGATCGTGATTTTCACGCTGATTCACCGCCGCCGCAGGTTGCATGACCTCCATCTCGCCAACCTAGCTCCGCCTCGACCTGAACATCATCCGTACAGCACCATCCCGGCCTCCCCGCCCTTGCTTCGCCGTTGTGTGGTAACACTTCGCCGCCCCATTTTTGTTCTATTTTCTCCCTGTGCTGCGGCCGCCGGCCGTGTAGTCCGTGGTTGGCCACTGTTGGCCGGCCTTTGGCCTTCCCCCAGTCTGGCGATGGCAAGGCTGTTGCCCCAGCCGCCACCCTAGTTGCCACCTCCCTCAACCCCTTTGCCTTATTCCGAACGGGATAAAAAATTCTCCCTTTTTCTTTTCCCGTTCTTGTGTGTTACGAACCACGACTGTGCCACTGGTCTCCGGCCACTGTCGATCAGCTGTTGACCTTCTCCCAGCTCAGAGATAGCAAGGCTGTCGCCCTGGCCTGAACCGCTGCCTCTCCCAGACCTTCACCCCTCCTTCCGCCCCTTTCCGATCTTGACAGGTCGCTTTTTCTTCCCCTTTTTGTTTTTTGTGGCTGAGTGGCCGAAGGAGCTCTGGCTCACCGTCGCTAGCTCCGCCTTGGGCCAATGACAGACACTCTTCGCTTATTCGCCTCTCTTCCGCCCCATTGTTCCACTCAATCCGAAACACAGTTTCGGTCTAGTGGTGTCGATTCGCCACCGCTAGACTTTAGATGAACACCAATCAGTGTCTGTCCAGCTCACCGTGGTTTGCAATAACTGGGACACCACCGTATCCCAAGTCCATCCCATGGCCCTGTCTGGCCGTTAATGGCTCGAAAATACATGTATGTCACCCTAATTTGGCACATTGTCACCTCGGCTAAATCGAGTTCAATTGTTTCTTCTGACCGGCAATTTTTCCGTCGCCAACATCGGCCAGCGGATAGCCGCGATGCCGGCTTGTCCCAATGTTGATAAGGGGCCACCGTTCCTTGCCTCCCCTACATGCCTTCTGCCCAAAATAGACACCCCCTAGCTTCGGGTACACCTCTAATCACTGTCAAGTGACCCACCCTAGCCTAGGGCCAACCTGTCCCGCCTGACATCACGTGGACTTGGGCTGTATGTTCGACCGACATGGACTTTGCCCCAGCCCAGTGACATCAAGGGTCAACAATTCTGGCCTGATTCTACCTTTGCACCCCCACTTTTGTTACGCATGACCCAAAACCTACGGGAAAAAGTTCCCGAATTCCGATTCTTCCAAGGGGAAGTAATGTTGTCAGCCATTAGACTCAGCCCATCAAAGGCTCGACCGATGTCACGACCATATCCTCCACCGTAAGCCGTTCTTGATGCACGACTGTCCGTACGATGATTTGGTTGTGAGTAGCATTTAGAAATGTCACTGCCTTTGTCGGCCACCTATGCTAGGCCTTAGTGCCTCAACTTGTGTTTATGGAACGAATCTACCACTAGGCAACATAGTTGTTAAAGCCCTCCTCTGTCTCCCTTATGTCCATGTGTACACAATCAAGTCCTCCGCCATGTTGTGAGGCTTAGACAATGCAAAATTGTTACCGCTAGATGTAATCTATGGTTTATTTTAACGTTTTGTGGCCAACGAAGTGTTTTTAACTGTTAGCCGACCTCTTATTAGTCACCTCCTATTCTATGGTTGCTCTTGCCATCCCTAGTGGCACGACTTTGTGTCATGCCTCCCTAGTGCACCCAGTCTTATGTTTTGAGTAAAATTAATCTAACCTTATCGAGATTAATTCCAACATCTCTGAAAATCCTCGAGACAACAACTCTATTAGTGCGATGCTTTTGGCCGCCTATTCTTTCATTGACGCTGCCACCATTGTTTGCTCGCCATCAGACTCACGTGGATTACGAGGTAGGGGACCTTGAACTCGTAATTTCATAATAGCAAGCTTTGATTGTGTAGTAGCATGCTAGGAGTTGATAACTTAATGTTTTGCATGATAAATACTGATTAAATGAGCATATGTTATGTATGTGAATTATGCTTATGTTAGTGAAGACTAAGGGTATGGTAGTAAGTTATGAATTATATGTATGTGATCAGAGCATGTGATCGATCTTCATTGTGGGCTGGTGGTGTGTGATCAATGGGCACGATTATGGGTGTTTGATTGTAAGTTTGTCGAAGGGGTATTTGAAGGATTATGATGTGCAAATTACAACGGTATGCTGGGTGAGGGAAGACTTATGAATGATGGATGAAGGTTGGACTTTATGAGATTGGAGGATTAGTTTAGATTGAGTTGGAGGGTACGATGGAGCTACGAGCCATAGAATTAGGGAATGTAGGAATTTTGAAGATTTAAGATTTAGAGCACTTTTGGGGGCCTGTGAGTTAGTAAGAGATAACAACATAATTGTACTGCATAATATACATAATGTGAATTGTAGTAGAAAACAATGAGTAAGGAATTAGTAAGGGTTTGATGACGGGACTTAGGTCTAAAGGGTGTCATTTGAGGAGTTCGAGTAAGATGATTCAGTTTTAAGGCGGATGGTGTAAGATGTAAGCACATAAGTGTATGATGGTAAGAATATCAGTAGGGAATTCGAGTTAAAGTAAGGCTGTGCAGAGATTCGTAAGACTGTAAGTGTCAGGGTGGGAGATGAGCTAAGTAAAGGATGCTACCTTTATGGATTAGAGCTTTAGAATGGGTGTAGTTCTAGCTTGGTTAGCTAAAGAATGTAAGACGGAAGTCATTCCGAACATAATTGTACATGCATAAGTTACCTAATATGAACTTGAATGGTAAGTAACCCTAATTTGGTAACTTTGTGAGTTGAGACTGAGGGTTTTGATGGATTAAGTTCCATGTTTGAGCGAGTCGATAAGTAATCGATTGAGCGTTTTTCCTGGTTTAGCCATGGTGTTATCCTGTGGGATTTAGTCTTGGTGTTGTATTTCGGCCCAGACGTTTGATGCTCTGTTGAGAGCGCTGTAAGTTTCTGCCCTTCGTGGGCACTATATGTATTTCGGCCTACTAATGGCACTGTATGTTTTGCCCAAGAGTGGCATTGTAAGATTCCTGCCCAAGAGTGGCACCATATGTTTTCTGCCCTTAGTTGGCACTGTATGGCCCCAAAGAGTGGGCATTTGCGCGCTCAGATAAGTAGTATCATGGATCTGCTCTTACCTGTTTGATCCTATGCCCCATGAGTGTCTTCAGAAAAGTCCATGGCATCTAGTTGCTCCCCGAAGGTTAAGGTGACGCCCTAGTGGCATTCCCTTCCTTTTCAACTCTGGAGCTTATTAATTGTAATGAGCTTCAGTTGTCGGTAGTATGTGTACTATAGTAAGAGTCATTTGTATGTTTCAGATTCTGAGTAAGCTATACGTGTAAGATCCAGAGTAAGTGTAAGTGTAAGCTTCTAAGGAAGATAATAAGAGTAAGTTTATGAGTAAGAGTAAGATTGTACGAGTAAGGTCATACGAGTTTGTGTAAGTTATATGAGAAAGTGTGTACGAGTAAGTTAGTAAGACTCTGATTTAGAGTGTAAGTGTAAGAGTTTGCTACAAGGGTAAGTGTAAGTTCAGCTAGTATGATCGTATTTGTGTAAGATACATTATTTGTGCTGCATGTACTTCTTGCTTCATGTGTGATTGCATGAATGATGCATCTATGTATGAACTTGTGAAGTTCATTGATTTATTTCCCCTACAGCATATTTTCCTACTAAGTATGAAAATACTCACCCTATTTTTTTAGCCCCTTCGTCTAGAGGCTTTTGCAGGTCGTTTGATAGCTTTTTGGACTAGACTATTCCTCGTAGTGGACTATTTTTTCTCGACCTAGAGTGCAGCAAAATCATAGTGAGGCTTTGTGTATTTTAGTGCCACGATCTCATGTTTTATTTAAGGTGAGAGTTAAATGTATTATTTTCTGGAATTGTGCATATATGTATGAATTAGAACACAGACTGTTAAAGAACTTATACTCAGAAAGGCCTAGGAGGTATTTATTTTTAAAGCCCATGGCCATGGTAGGTTTTACTTTTATATTTTCATTTTGGGTCATGCCTGAGAATGTTAGTTTTTTCGTATGATGAATTAATTTATGAAAATTATTTTCATATGATTTTGAATTTTGTTAGTTCTTTTGATTTACGTCGATATTTCAAAATAAAATATTAGCAAAGTTTTTAATTAAATGAAAGGAAAAACCTCGGGCGTAACATGAGTCTATTCATGTAGTGTCGCAATATGTAGAAATCGTTTTGGATGAGTTGTCAAGATTGCCTCCGAGAGGGTGATTGAGTTCAATATTGATCTTCTTCTAGCCACAATTCCTATTTCTAATGCTCCTTACCGCATGACTCCAGCTGAATTGAAAGAGCTTAAGGCTCAGCTGAAAGACTTGATGGATAAGGGATACATAAGGCCTAGTGCATCTCCTTGGGGTACACCGGTTCTTTTCGTCAGGAAAAAGGATGGTTCCCTTAGGCTTTTCATTGATTACTGAATGTTGAATTAGGTAACAATAAAGAACAAGTATCTTTTACCACATATTAATGATTTATTTGATCAATTGCAGTAGGCTCAAGTGTTCTCCAAGATTGAAATGAGGTCCGGCTACCATTTACTCCGTACTTGACCCGATGATGTGTGTAAGACAGCTTTTTGGATACATTATGGGCATTAGGAGTTCTAAATTATGCCTTTGTTCTCATCAAGGTACCGACATCCTTTATGAGTTTGATGAATAGGGTTTTTAGGCCTTATCTAGACTGGGTTTGTCATTATTTTTTATGGATGACATATTGATCTATTCAGCTAGCAAGGAGGAGCATGAGAAGCACTTGTGGATTTTCTTGCAAACTTTGACAAGTGTAAATTTTGGTTGGAAGAAGTGAAATTTCTAGGCCATGTCATTTCCAAAGATGGTATAGCGGTGGATCCATCCAAGGTGGAGACAATCTTGAAGTGGGAGTAGCCTAAGAATGCTTCCAAAGTTCGAAGTTTCCTAGGTCTTGGGGGATACTATCAGAGGTTCATCGAAGGTTTTTCTTCCATTGCTACTCCTATGACTAAGTTGACAAGAAAGAATGAAAAGTTTGAATGGAGTCAAGCATTTGAGGAATGTTTTCAAGAGTTAAAGAAGAGGCTACTCCTATGACTAAGTTGACAAGGAAGAATGAGAAGGTTGAATGGAGTCAAGCATTTGAGGAATGTTTTCAAGAGTTAAAGAAGAGGCTAACTTTAGCGCCAATCTTAGTCTTACCTTTGGGGAGTGGAGGACTTGTGGTCTAAAGTGATTCTTCACTAAGGGGCTTGGGTTGTGTGTTGATGCAGCATGGGAAAGTAGTAGTTTATGCTTCTCTTCAACTTAGAGTGCATGAGCGAAACTATCCTACACATGACTTAGAGCTAGTTGCATTGGTCTTTGTATTAAAGATTTGAAGGCACACCTCTATGGTGAGAAGTTTGAAATATTCACGGACCACAAGAGTTTGAAATATCTCTTCACTCAAAGAGACTTGAACATGAGGCAAAGAAGATGGTTGAAATTTCTTAAAGATAATGACTTCACTATTTCCTATCATCCCAAGAAAACTAATGTGGTGGTAGATGCCTTGAGTAGAAAATTAACTACTTTGGTAGCTTGTATTCATGTGCAAGAATAACTTTTGTATGAAGTAGCTATTAAGCTGAAACCGGAGTTAGCTTTGGAAGATACAAGCAAGGGGTTTGCTAATCTTTCTATAAGCTCTTATTTGGTTGATGAGGTGGTTGAAACTCAAAAGTTGGATGAGGAAATTCAAGCCATGAAGGCTAAGTTGCAAGGGAAAGCGTTAGTTGATTTTGAAGAAAGGGCCGATAAAAGCTTAACTTTTCGAGGACGATTGTGTATGCCAAACTCCTTCGAGTTAAAGGAGAGCATTCTTAGGCTGCTCCCACTTCAAGACGGTCTCCACCTTGGTTGGATCCACCTCTACACCATCTTTGGAAATGACATGGCATTCTTAGGTTGCTCCCACTTTGGCATGGCTCCTCAATCACCAATAGCTTGTAGCATTCTCCACAGCTGCTGAACACATCAACAACTCCATTAACCCCATATCATTCACCACAACAACCTCCTCATCCAAGTCATGGTATATGTATTTCAAATTGACATCCTTTTGGAAAATTTTGAAACATTCTATTAAGTGTGGCTCAAATGAATAAATAGTATCCCCCTTTTCGACAAAATATAAATGATTAACACTTCCTACTATCTTTGGTTTTCTATTGGGGTTATGTTCAATAGTCCCCCCATAGCACACCAGTACTCTTATCTTTGCTGGTAAACTCTGCATGTGGATACAAAAATGTTACTTACTCATGTAACTTAAATTTCTTTCTTAATCAACTAACAAAATAACTTGCAATGCATTCCCCTATTTTGTGAATATATTTGTGATACTACATTCCATATGCTATGCACAAATTTGTGATGCAACACATTATGTTGCGAAGGGTTTACAATGCAAGACACTATTGATGTAAAGGCTGCTGTGAATCACTTACAATTGCACTTACTAGTCATCCCAATTATGATGATCTTGCATCACAATCCCCTGCAAAAGGATTTGTGATGTAACACATTATGTTATTAAGGGTTTGTGATGTAAGACACTATTGTTGTGTAGGTAGTTGCGAACCACTTATTATTACACTTATTGGCCATCCAAATTGTAAAGATTTACATCGCAACTAATTTCCATCTCAACATTATGTAAACCATCACAACACTTTTGCAATTCAATCGCAACCTTATTTTTACCTCCCATTTTGTAAAACCGTTACACCTATTTACCCACAATAGTGTCTTGCACATACTTTCCACAACAATTATATAACATTTCCTAAGCCATCACAATTTTATCTTCTAGCCTTCTCTAACCTATTTGTACCTTAGCTTTTTTAAGTTTATTCTCCTATCAACTTTCATTACATTAGAGTTTACATGGAATGCGAATGGGGATGAGGGAGGGAAGGGCATTAGGGTTATTTTATTACATATTGTCCCATACCCATTTTAAACTATTTACAATTTAGGCAGTGACATGTTTTGAGCATAATTTCTGACCCCAAGTCTAGTTTGTAATTCCTTGTAAAAGGAAATCTGGCTGGTCTTGGAATTGCATGAAAGTTTGGATGTAGCAATCAATTCTCCAATTTCATAGATTAGACGAAATGGGTTTTCCAATCATAGGCAAGTGCAAGGTCAAACCAATCATGGGCTAATAATTGTCTATTACCTCCCTCTATGAATGGCAATGACCTTGGAAGTTGTTTTTTATTTTGTTGATTGTTTGCTTATTATATGTAACAACTCTGATTTTCGGATATAATTTTCATGCCTCTTATAAGGCTAATATTTAATTTTTTTTAGTTTTAATTAATTAATGATTTTTACTCAATGAGTTTTATTAATAACGTGATAAAGCGCTAAAAGGCGAGTGTAACGGGTCTTGAACCGCTCAAAGCGGGCACTGGGACCAAAAGTCATGGCTTTGAGAAGCATGCCTCATGGGTAGGATCCACTTGAAATGTGTGGGATAACCTACCAATGTAGGATCTAGTTTTGTAGGGCTCATCAATACGAGCCCATCGATACCAAGAACGTATGATTAGAAGTCCGCGAGAGAAAGTTATGCGCGTTTAAAGTTTTTAAATTTTTTTAAAATATAAATATAGAAGTATTTATTGCGTCGAGATGCCAGCCATAACACATAGCAGAATCCCGTGCGACGCAAGCTGGCTTGCCTCAGGCAACGAGTGTGCAATGCACAATGTGCGGCAAGCCATATGTCGCCGCACGCCATGCGGCATCCCGGACCACCTCACACGAATATTTAAACGCGTGTAGGCTTAATTTTTTTTCAATTTTTTTCTCTCTCACTCCTGAAACTTTATTTTTCTCATTCTAAGTTGTTTTAAATCAAATTTAAGTCGTTTAAGAGGTGTTCTTACCTAAATCAAGCATGCCAGATGTTGTGATGAGATTATTTTTCCGATTCAAGACCTCTAAGGCCATGAAATGTCACGTCTAAGTTTTAGAGTCTAGTGCATCGTCTTCGTTCTCGCGTGGGATGCGAGGAAGGGGGTTTTAAACTCTAAATCTATGTTTTGCTCATAGAATTTAACTCTTTTGAACTATTTTGCCGAGTCATACTTATTTGTTGTGCTTTAAATCTATGTTATGCTCGTAGAATTTAACTCTTCTTAGCTATTTTGCTTAGTCATGCCTATTTGTTATATTTTCTGGAAAAGATATGATAATTATGAGAAATGATTGTATGTATTGCATTATGTTTTGATTATATACTCTACCATAATAGTTCCTAGGCTGAAGAACTAGAAATGTACCATTTACTTAGATACACACCATGACTAGAGATATATTACTCAACCCCTTGTGTTTTTTAATATTTGTTGTGATTTCTTGTGTAAAATAAAATTTCTTTAGGGAGGAATAAATCCCTCATTGTTGTACCAAAAACTTTTTTCATATGCAAAATGAATTATCATTTTCTCAAACTTAATCAATTGTATTTTGGATTTTACTCCATATACCAATTTAATTTATATGACTATAAATATTTACATATATACTACAGTCATAACATTGACATATATTATTTATTTTTATTTTTTAGTATCTATATTCAAACATAAAAATAAATAAACATGGAGGTGAGAGAGGTCCCACGCCATCAATGAAAGCGTCATGCAGACTTGATGAATTGTGTGTTCAATGTAAAGGATGGAGAGGTACGGGTAAGGGCCCAACTATGAGTCATGAGTAGGTAATGGGGCCTACAATAGTAATTAGGGTTGAAATATGATGTTTGGGTAGTCATGCCCACATTAATAGTAAGGTAAAGAGAGATGACATGTAAAAAATTTTACGTAGGTCTCTTGAAGGCAATCTATATATAAGTGAAAATTTTGACATTATTACAAGAGCCCTCGTGGAAAATACTAACGCTGAAACAAATTGTTATACTAAAGACTTGATCCCGATTTGCGCATTATAATTTTTTAACGGTAAAAAGCCACGCCACAACTATACCGCGTAATTTTTTAACCATAATTTATATGATTGTGTAAAAAAATTATGTGACACGCATTGAGCGTGCATTCGTACTAGTGATTGTAAAAACCATGAAAACTGGAATCCCTGGCTGAATTACAATTACTCGTCTGATTTATGAACAAGGATCTGGGATTTCGAGGATAAAGTAGAGGGGCTTCCACAATGTATTGAGCATAACAGTTCAAAACATTTCTATGCCACTGTTTTTTCAACAGCCAAAACTCATACATTTTATGTCTATAGTTCACATAACCACATAACCCCCACCCCCACCCCAAAAACACAAATTAGAACTTTAAAACTGCTAAATTAACAATTCCTTATTGAGAAAGCAGGGAACACAAATTGATCACTCTAGACAATTTTCAGGTAACATAGCCGCAGGATTCCCTCAGTTTATAGTATACAAAAAAATCTCAACGAACTTAATGCCTCTTATCAAGCACTCACATAAAATCATAATCATCAAGAGCATCATAGGTAGCAACTACCACATCATCGTCTGGCTTGTCCACATGTAGCTGTTTTTTCTTCCCACCTGATGCATTTCAAACCAGGCAATATGACTAAATTCCATTCAAGGACATTGATGTTTAAAGTAATGGGGTCAAAATAATTGGTCAAGTAAAAATATCTTTGCAAACCTGTTTTCTTCTTGCCAGCATTAGCCTCTTTTTCTGCCTTCAGCCTCTCATTTGCAATTGCCGTAACAGATGAAGCAACCTCTTTTGCATCGGCAGCTTTTAATGAAATCATAGAGAGCCTCATAACTGCCTTAAGTAAGGGTATGTAGTGAAAACTTTTCTGTTATAAAATATCAATGAGTCAGGTTCAGATGCCCAATTCACAACATTTTAGAAGCTAAACTTTCAGTAAAATGACACAAATCACCAGCCACAAAATACATGTGTACTGCCAAGCCAGCCAAGCTGACCTGGTTGGATCTCTTCCCACGCTGAGGGAGAAGTTCCAGGGGATGTGATGTATAGCATGCATGTGTGTGTATGTTTGGCTGGGGTTGCATGAGTTGGAACCAAGCTAAAAAAAAATTAGTACTGGATTTACTAGCGGAAGAATCATAGCCTGAAGTCCAGCATCTACAAAGTTAATTGGACAAATCAACCTTCTTTGCTATGTCAAGTCTACACTTGCTCTTTAATTAAATTGATCCGGACATAAACAATTTAACTACAGCGTGAGTTCATGTGTCTGTCTTCAACTGGTTCATTACACAGATAAGAACATAACAAATTAAGTTCTCCATTCAAACTTTTAGACTGGTTACCTCGTAGGGGAGAATTTTATGCGATATGAGTTCTGCATACTCCATAAAATCACTCTCAGATTTGGGTATAAAATTATCAAGGGACTTCTCATCACCCTTCTTTGCAAATAATTCTGTAGTAGACTTGTAATCAGCTTCTTCCACAAGCCTGTGATAAAGGAAAAAACAGTTATGCGCATAGAAAGCCCACACAAATAAATTTCTTTGAAAAATTAGCAAAACAAAAAACAGTAAAAGGTTTTTCTTCACCTCTGCTGGCGAAGTTTCTCTGCCACAGGGTCCAAAGGCACTTCCGCTGGTTTTTCATCCAATTTTCCTTTCTTTGCAGAGCTTTTTATGCTGGATTTGGGGACACTCTTTACTACAAGGGGTTCTGGTTCAGGTGCCTGGAGCAAAGAAATGTATTAACAACCAAAAAATTTACTTACTACAGTAATCCATGATCCAGTAATGCAATTGACTAAACATGAACATACAACAGCATACTATAGGGCAATCATATAAAGACTACATAAACATATTGTTTCTGAGTTGACCTCAACTTTTCTACCCTGCTTCTATAGTGGCCTTACAAAATTCTGACAACTTTACCTTGAACCAAGCTTCTAACATAAACTAGCTAAAAAGTTGAAAGTAGATAAAAATATTACTTAACCCCCTCCCAAAAATTCAACTAAACCCCAATGTTCGCTGAAAATTTTTCAAAATTATTAGGTACAAAAAATTTACCGGTGCAGAAACATCTTCATCCTCCCACGACTCCTTCACATCATCATCATCCACATCCTCATCATCCCATTTACCTTTCAATGGTTGCTCTATCTTCAAAATAGGTTCCACTGGTGCATCCTCTATTTTCAACATTGCCAATATTGCACACAGAAATAATTAGAAGGATCAGTACAACACTAAGCGGGAAAACAACAACATGATCATCAATCAGAAGTTGCATCTATATTAACAAACAAATTGCATGCAACCTTTCTCATTTACAGAAAACTTCTGAACCACAGCTTCATATCAAGAATATCATATCCCTACCTACTCACCTCTTTTCATGTAAACTTATGTAGTTTTAAATGCACCACATAAAATTAAAACAGCCAAGGTAAGGAACCAAAAGAACAGGATTTTTTGGAATTTTACAGATGTCCATGAGATCCTGAATCCACCTCATGATCTCGAGTTGTTATATAGAAGCATACACATTGATTTTCAAATAGGAAACTGTATAGAACACATGATCAAGAGGACAACTGAAGTGCACAAAGCATTAATCAATCAACTTGCGGTTAAAAATTGGCCAATGTTAGAGGCTGAAAAACATGAGACATCAACAATTACAATGCAAAAGCCACGTTTCATAATCCTAGTTTTTTTCATCCTTCTGCAGAGGTCGACATATCAATTTCTCGACACCATGTATAATGTATCACTAATCACTTTCAACTTCAGTACAGACAAACTGAACTGCTAATAAGAAACAATGGAAGCAAACCTCTCAACTGCATACACATCACAAACAAAAAAGGCGGGAGAGAATAAAATTACCCCAGTCTTCCATTTCCTCCTCAGATTTTCAATCCTCAAAGTAGTGAACAAATATATCGAAAATTTACTGGAGGTTTTATATACTCCTGCATACACAGAAAATGATTACATATATAAAGCTCAACAACAAGTGACACAAATCTAATCTATTTCAGGACTATAACAAAGTGCGCAGTCATAAAGGGATAAGTAAAATAAAACACCAGTCTCAAGGAATCAATAAGAAACTGCAAATAAAACCACGAGGAAGCAGACAGGGGCATGTAATAATTCCGGCCAACATCTGAAGGTCGCTTAAAGCATAGAGTTCTTAAAAAGAATCAAAACGGGCAGTAACTGACAACACCACATATGCATCAGAACTTTGGCTACCATCAAGGGACAAATAGAATAAAAGATCAACCTCAAAAACAAAGTATCAGAAAATTAAACCAAGTGGAAACTCACAAGGGCAAGTTATGTAGTACTTCAAGTCAAAATCTGAAGCAGCTTTAAAGCTTCCAGTTTTTTTTTTCACAATAAACAAAACCAAATCATCATCGGATGGAAGCAAGAATTATAATCAAGCTAATAACTCATGCAACCCATGCTTACAAATTCACTCCAAGCCATATGTTTTTCTAAATCCCAAGGGCATTACTTCAATAACCGAACCCAATTCCAGAAACCCAATAAGCCATAGAACTGTTACCTCCAAATTAAAATTCTTACAATACAACAAAGAAAAAAAAATTTATATAAAAACAGCTCTATTCTGAAACCAAAATTGAAACTTTGCAATTCAAGGCTTCACCGTTCGGCTGCTGCGAAAACCTCGAAATCTCCGGCCGTTCTATGGTCCGAGTAGTTTCCCGATAAGGGCTTCGGAATTTCCCCCAAAGTGCTTGGCTTGGGCCGGGGACCTGGAGAATTAGGTCGGCGCCGAGAAGGTGGTGGAGGAAGGCGAGGTGGAGAAGAGGCGTCGTTTGCTTTGGCGTGCGGCCGGGAGAGCCGCACCCTACTAATATGCGCCGTTCCATGGTGGGCCCCGGATGCCCTTTTCACGTCACGGCCCACGCAATAGAGGCTTGGGCCGCGCTCGCCATAAGCAGCAGACTGGGCCTTGGATCAAGTTTATCAAATCAACCCCGGGCTCCGGAGCCCAAAGAAATATAAATTGTTCATGGGCCTGAACTCGTCACGACTCTCCGAAGGCCCAGCCAATTCTCCTCGGCAAAGTGAAAGTATGAAATTACCCCTCTGCCCTTCCCAACTTCCATTTCTACCGGCCGCCTCTTTCCCCGTCCAACGCCGGCCATTGAAGTTGCAGAATTCCACAGCTCCGACGCGCATGGCCGGATGAGTTTCGGGGCCGGGTTCCTCTGTCCGGAATTGGGTGGGTGATATGAGGCCGACCCGCGGCGGTGGTGATCTCCGGAGCGTGCCGAATCATCGTCTGAAGCGAGGGTGGTGGCCGCGGTGGTTTTCAGCAGTTGCGGGGAATGACGGGGTCGGAGGAGCGCGAGGCGGCGGAGGGGCTGGTTGAAGTCGAAGGAGTGGACTGTCCCAAGGTAGTGGAGTGGGAGGAGCTCCAGGAGGAGCTGGCTCGCCTCTGGAGTCTCTCCTCGGCGCTCAGGAAAGCTAAGGAGAAGAAGGATTCCCTCCTTTTCAGGCTCCATTCGATCATTCAGGTCCGGAATAATGCAAATTTGATGGCTTCTTTTTCTAGGCTTGTTGCATAACTATTTTTTATGGTTTTGTAGACATTGAATGAGTTTGGGAATTTTAATTTTTGAGGGCTGAATTCGGTGTTTTCTTCTTGTTGTCCTACTTTATGTTCTGTAATTTTGATTTTGATTTAGATTGAAGCGGGAAATTGGAACTTAGGATTTTTTTCAGTTTCAATATGTAGGTGAAATTGGCAAGACTTTGTTGTTCTTCACTACAATAATTGGGGAACTGAAGTATCAAGAGTCCTTATCCTATATTGTGTGGGAACAACGTTGGGCTAGGGTTTATCAGGGCTTTAGCTATCTTGTGACATGAGTTTAGACGGGTTGTCAGGGTACGGATTCTGTTTAATCATTTTTAATTTTTTACGCTGACAGTTATGGTAAACTGGGTCATTTAGCTTGCAGCTACGTTTGGTTTAGAGTTATAATTTTGATTCTCGGTTGTACTTGGAAGCTACAACTTACTAACTTTGTGATTGAGTTTTTTGCTAGAATTGGTTTCAATTTGGATCATGCGAAGTTAGTCTTGAATTCTTGATATTTTATTTGTCTAGATCTGTTTGTTGATTGGTTTTCCGGTTAGCGAGTGGTGGCAGGTAAAGGAAGAGTCACTAGGTCAATCAAATGAGCTTGAAGAAATGCGTCAGAAAGTGGATGAAAAGAAGCAGGTTATGGAAAATATTTTGACTCGTACAACTTCAAAGCTGGAGGATGTTAGAAATCAAAAGAAGAATCTTGCTTCTGCAATCAGAGTGTTATTGTTCTCAGCTAAGACACTTTCTGCTGCATGCGGGCAGTTACAGGTAGTCAGTAATTCCGATATACTGCTCTGCATTCCAATGCTTTGTTTATAATATCCATTCTACTATTGTAAATTGAGAGAAGAGTTTTATTCATTCACGTGAATCGATGGTGGCTAGTCAGGTTTCAAAATGGTTATCTCTAGATCACAGAAGAACTATCCTATAGTTGGTTAGTTTGATCGAACTTATATTATCTATGGCAACATTTCAGACATAAAGTAATTGTTTTACTATAAGATGCAAATAGTGAATAATAAGAGAAAAGAATGCACAGCATCCCACTAGGAACATACTTCCCATTCATACATGGAAGGCAAGAATTTGTGAAGAAGGGACAGAAGATAAACATCGGATGGAAATTTTAAAATAAAAAATTACGGATGCATTGTGCATTTGGGGTTCAGGTAATATGATCATAATGATTTCATTTGCCACAGGAAGCAAAAAGGTTATTAGCTGGAGATAGGGGTTATTGTCACCTCAGGAACTTGCAGAAAATGCTACGAATGAGGCAACAATGCATGATAACTCAAGTTTCAGCCCTTTATCCTGTGAAAACCTCATTGGAAACTGCCCCGGAGGAGAAAATTGTCTCATGTCCTAATGCTAACAGAAACTCAGGTAATTCTATTTTTTTTAATTTGCTATGAAGATCAAGATATTTAAAGCTTCTTATTTTAGAGTTTGATATTTGCAGAATGGAGACAAACCAAGAGACTAAATAGTATGCTATTTGTTTATTCTCAGAACTATGTACTCAAGGCTTAATTGAGTACTTTATAATAACGGAATGGACACTTCTGTTGCATGCATGCATATAAATGTCTTGAGTTTATTTACTACTTTATAGTAACGAAATGGACACTTCCATTGCATGTAGCATATAAATGTTTGAGTGTATTAACTACATAATAGTAACGGAATGCCTATTTTTCCTTTTTAGAGGATGAGGTAGGATCTCAGTCATCTGGTATGTCTAGGACCGGCAATGCAGGAACTTCAACATTGACTATTTCAGGACTTCAACTAAATGTTTTTCCTTTGAAGAAGATGAGTTTTTTTAGTGACAAGAAAGAAATTCAGAAATCTGCAACCGCTCTTGGCTATGTGGCTCATGTGAGTTTACTGTCCTCACTAGTCAGCATTCTGACATATTATTACATGACTATCTTGCCTTCTTTGTAATCTCCCTCACATGGTACTGAGCCATTTCAGATCTCCTAACTGTCAATGAAACTCAATATGGACAATTGATACTTGTTGAATGTATTGAAATTGTCATCCTTTACTTGCAGCCATGCTTATTCTATCGAATTGAATGGATACTATTTGAATTTTTTTAAATATTTAGTAAAGTACTGGTAGAAACTTAACTATATGTGCTGCAGGGGTTTGATATCAGTAATTCAGGATAACTGGTCTCACCTGCTTGTGTGTGTGTGTGTGAGAGAGAGAGAGAGAGAGAGAGAGACAGAGAGAGAGAATGAAAATTCTTCTTGCTTTTGAAGGAGAATTTTAAAAGAACAGGTCCCTTACAGCAGAATAAATCTAACTATTCTTAATCATTCCTGATCCCAGATAATAAGTTACTCTTTTTGATATATTCTTTGAGAAATAAGTTTAAATTTAGAAGCCATTATTTAGCTGATATTTGTTAACTTTTCAGGCTATCTCACTTATTGCTTCGCATCTAGATGTTCCTCTCCGCTACCCTTTGCGCTTGGGTGGTTCTCGCACATTTATTTTTGACTATGCCCCTTCTGTTGAGCCTAATTTATTGGATTCAGTGTCAAATCCATCGACCTCTTTGAATATAAAGCCTACAGAATTTCCACTCTTCTTGGAAGGTCAAGATACAACTCGGGCTGCTTATGCTATATTCTTGTTGAACAAGGTATACATAATTGTGATTTTCTGTTGGTTTCAGTTCTGTTTACTAACTATAGGTTCAGGAACTATGCATCAGCTTTTCTCTCAGGTTGCTGTCATGTATGTGAAAAGGTTGCTGTCTTGTTTGTGAAAAACCTCTGTAGCAATTATTGTTGCACTATGCACTGCTTTGCTTGCTTTTGAGCTTATGAACATCAGCAGATCACGATCATTTTCCTGGATGCCTTGATCAATTATTTTGACTAACTAAATTCCTTATAGCGCCAATGCCAGCTTCATTTCTATTAATTAGGACTGCATCTAAACTTTTTTATCAAAGCAGTCCATGCCTTTGTTGGCCGCCTTGTTTTTGGTAGGCTGAAAATTTAGTACTGACACAAGTGCATGATGTTAATATCTCATTTTGTGGACTCAGTCCTTGTAATTCTATTATCATTTTTCCTTATTCTACTTTTCTGTGGTATTGTAGGATTTAGAGCAACTGCTAAATTTTATTGGCGTAGAGAGTTTGGGCCCACGTCACGTATTGGCAAATTTGAAGGAGCTTTTCGAAAGTGTTCAGTCTCAGAAATTTGTAGATAACTAAGGAGTCCTATCTTTTGTTTTGACAATCACTGACGAGCATATTTTTGTTGGGTCAATTTTTTGTATACGACCTTGAGAATGATGTAAATGTACGGACACAAGTATTTTGCCAAATTAAAGGCATTCTTTTACTGAGATGTATTTTGACATTGGAATCAATAAGAATGATTAGAAGGTTTTCAACAGCACATAACTTGATAGTTCATGTCATAGACAGTCCTGCACTTCTTTAAATTTTATTTGTTTATGATATTAAAAGAGTGCCCGCTGTTCGTAGCTTTCACAACATATTGTTTTTGTTCCAAATTCATTGTTACAGCTCCTTATCAGCCTCCTCATCTCCTGTTGCACCTGGAGACGGTTGAGAAAACAGTTTTTCCATCCATCAAAAGCTTTTTTATCTGATAATTGGATGCTGACGAGGTATGATAATGGATGATAACAAGGAGGGGTGAATAGCATTTTAAATTCTATGTTTTCCTTTTTTTAGGTTAATTATACAACCGGTATCTCACCTCCTGTTGCACCTCCAGATGGTTCAGAAAACAGTTTTTTCATCCATCAAAAGCTCTTTTATCCGATAGTTGGGTGCTGACGAGGTATGATAATGGATGATAACAAGAAGGGGTTGAATAGCATTTTAAATTATATGTTATCCTTTTTTTAGGTTAATTATACAACCGGTACATCACACACAGCAGGTAAGCTGGGATATATGCGGGTGGCCAGCATGCGCACGTGATTTGCAAGGCTCATTTTGCATATAAAATCTTTTGGCACTCATCTGTGCCCAATTGTGAATTAATGCATAATAATTGGTAGGAATTTTGCTTAATTCGGTTGATGAGGGAACCCATTAGAGGCACCCAGTTTCAATTCCTAAGTGATGATTAAGCAGCACACCAGGGCCCCAGCAACTCTCCTGAACAGAAGATGCACCACATTTTACTGAGACGTAATTTGCCATTGGTATAAATGCGAACTAGTAGAAGGCTTTGAACTATATATACATGTATGCGTCAATGATATACTTGGTACACATTAAAATAGGTTTGAACCTCTAATATATATTAAAAATGATAATATATTATCATAACAATTCCCTTAAAAGGCACAATTGATGGAAAAGTGATATAGAGTACCAACATTAGTAAGTAACATGTAATTTGTTTAACTCTTAGATGAGAGAAGTTAATATTATGAATAATTTCAAATGTGACTCAACCTTTTGGGTAGTGCATTAGGTTCATCATAATTATATATTGAAAACATGGGCCCTACAAACTTTTTCTCCATCCAATATTAAGTGTTATAAAATTAATTCAATTTGAAACCAAATAAGATACTTATATGACATGGAGGAATATTTTGTAGAAGCCCATAAAGTAGATGTGTAAGTAAATGCATAGGCACATAGCAATATATTTAGAACAAAGGAATTTTATTTAAATTGTGTGAACACACCTTTATTGATATCAAGAAATTGCAAAAAAAAAAAAAATTATTTTTATACATTGTCAATATTAATACAATGTAGTCTAATTAGTTAGTTCAACTTTAAAACTACGAAGAAGTCAGGTTTAAAACGAGGACAACCCTTTTTTGGGCAAATTTTTTTAATAAAATAGGGTTGTGTATCGATATGTATTGACTATATTGATACAATACAATTGATACTATAGAAACATTTCCATTTTTTGTGTGGGTCAACTACCACCCCCGTACATAATCAGTCGATATGCACCTGTATCGACCGATACGGCCTTCCATTATTATATTAGATGAAAATTCCACTGTTTGTAGTTTTTACAACATGCTAGTTTATGTCTTTTATATGTAAGTAGTTTTAGGCCTTTTATATATAAGTACAAACTAGAAAAATGACACCAAACAAGCCTACAACACTATCCCCTTAACATAGTGTCTTTGACCTTACTCGAGACTCTGAAGATCGCAACACCTCACCCAAAAAAACCTATACAATTAACATGCATGAGTATATAGAATTATACTTAGCATGATATAATTATAATTAAACACAAGAGCTTTATGACAAGGTTAATTAGTTGTACTCTTCAAGTTATATTCCTTACCCTTTTCATATTATTTGTGGCTTAGGATTCACATCTCCTTTATGCTTTATGAAGTATCTTGTCATACCCCAAATTTTGTAATACATTTTACCAAAAAATAATGCCAATAAACCATGGGAACTTTATAAATAGTCTTTAAATCATGATGAGGAAATCCTTGGGGTTATGAATATCGGTTTGTTAAAACTCCAAGAAATAGAATTATATCCTAATTATTATTATTATTAAATTAAAATAGTAAGCCTACATGTCATAAATGAATTACCATTCATGTGCCTATAAATTTTTATAATAAAAAAAATAAAAATAAACTTACACTACTAATGGTAAGGTCTTCTATGTCCTTCACAAGCCCTTACCGTGTTCTTCAAAACAAAAAGTCTTGACCACTAGGGTTATTGAGTATGTGTACATATGCCCAATAGGATGAATAACAATATAATTAATATTATATTAAACAACTCATAAGAATAATTCATAAGTTACATCTACTAATTTGAATTCAAAAGAAGATCTCATATCTTGACATAACATAGATTACCCTTGCAGAATTTCCCCATCTCCATTTTATTTAAAGGTAAGAAGATACTCTAAAGTTGCGACAAGATCAAGGAGGTTCTTTTGACTCCTCAAAATGCATATCACTCTATGAAGCACATTCAAACTCTTGATGAATACTCTACCCACCCCATCCACGACATGGAGCTAAGGTCAACAAGGGCTTATGACCAAGGTGGCAGTGATTCCCGGCCTTCCATGATTGCCAAGAACCTCATTTCGCTTTACACTATGTTCATATGAATATCCAAACAAACTCTCAAACCTAATTACAATGGAGGCGAAGGCCATGGCTCTCTGAAGATCAAGCACCCCCTCATCGAGGCTAAAAGACAGGCATACACATAGAGTCTAGATACAAGGTACTTATGACTTTAGGTGTCTTAAAACAATTATTAACCCTTTTAGTTAAGCCCCAATCTAGGGTTTACCTTCCCCCATAATGTCACTCACAAAGTCTTTCATTTGCTTACTTATGTCTATATGCAAGTAAATTATGTCAAACCTCTTCACTAGCCAACTAATGGTCATAACAAAAATAATGTTTCAAAAGTCTAAGCCCAACTATGGCTGGTTAGACCATCGACATGTCAATGTCAGTGTTGATGTCCAATGACACATCTATCGACATGTTAGTTCTCGCCAACAAAAAGAACACATTTTAATGCCTAATTTATTGACATCATCATTGACACGTTGGACCTCTTGTTGATCCCAAATATATATCATCGGCCCATCCATGTACACTGACACTAGAAATATTTCAGTTTCTCCCTTCTATTGACACCTTGATGATGTGCCAATGTTGGTGTCGATGACTCGTGCAGAAAAGAAAACTTGCTCTCAACTTGAAATTCATTTGAATCCTGCTACCCCAATTCATGGGAACCTCTTGAGATGTACTACAGTCATTTTACACAAGAAAGCCTCTTCAAATTGTGCAAGCATCAATCATAGGCTTAAATACATGAAATTCTTAATGTCAAGCTCTATAATCATTATGGTTTGCATTGCTAGAATCCACTCCTATTGAGGATACAACAAAGTCATGGCTTCAAATTATTGGTTTCGATTTTGTAATTTCCTTTAGATGCTTTCAATTTATCATTCACATTTTACATCCATCATCAGCCACTCCATCCTTTGGAGCATGGTGTCAAAACAAAATTCTGACCCCGAAGTTAAATCTAGTCTCATTAGACTGATGGTCAACCCCTCATGTCATTATTGAAGGCGAAAATCGTGTCATGCTGCTTATGGACAACAATACTCATATTTCAAACCTTAGAAGTCCTTTGATGCCTCCCTTATAACTAGTGTGCATGACCCTTTGAAGGTCTACAACACTTGGTTGAGGGATGCATGCTGAATGACCTTTTATCCCCGCATAGACTTTTTACATTAGGCTAATATCTATCATGAAGACCATTTTAGTCAACACCTCTCATGCAAACCATCTCCTGGTCAACACCTGTAACATCCATAGTTATCAAACTATCTTTTTATAATTTTTTTATGGTAAATGTTAGGTGTGTTGAATAGAGCTCAGTGAGACAAGCGTAATGAACTTAAGAACACGGGAAACGGAGGTTAGGAACGAAAGTTACGGCCTTGGGAAACGTGACATATGGGTTGGACCCACTTAAAAAGTATAGAATAACCCACCCATGTGGGGTATAGTATCAAAGGGCTTGTCGATATGAGTCCATCGGTACCAAGAACGAGCGATTTTGACTTTGGGACAAGAAGTTATCGCGTTTTGAAGTTTGAAGTATATTGGATTAAAATAATAATAAAATATAGACTCGATGACGTCAGCATGACCGGAGCCAAGCCCTCAACACTGCACCAAGCCTCATGATTGCGACCGTCTGCATCGCATGATCACGCATCGACACAGGCGTCATGGGCACGCGCGTCATGCGTGAGTCAGCGCGCACCAACCACACGAACTGGTCGTTTATGGGCTTAACGTGTGGCGCACACCAGTGCAAGCACATTCCTCTTTCCTTCATACACTCACAAATTTCCTATAAACTTTCATTTTTGTTCAAACTTTCGGAGGAGTTTCTTGAGTCGTTCTGAGTCTGTTTTCTTCTGTTCAAGAGGCGTTTCTACCTAAATCGAGCGTGCTAGAGGCCATGGTGGGGTTATTTTTCTGTTTTGAGATCTCTATGGCCCATAAATGTGACATCTAATTTTGGGGTATCCGGTGTATCTTTTTTTATTCTTGCACGTGAAGCGAGGTAGGTGTTTTTATCCTCTCTTAAGACATAAATACTTACATTGGTTGTCTTTGAAAGTTTATATAGATAATTCTAGTTAAATACTTGAGTAATTTTCATGTATATTTTGGGATTGCCTCATATACTTGTTTTATCGAGTGTTTATCTGTTGAATTTAATTATGAATTAGGCTTTGAATTTAATTATGAATTAAGCTTTATGATATATGTGATATAAAGAAAATCTAGCTTCGCCATTATTTTAATTATAAAGTATAGTAAGATTCAAAGCTGATTTTATGGAATTATTGATCTATCAAAATGATTTTAGAAATGCGTACAATCATGACAACCGAGTTGTTGAGATGAGACAGAGAAAGGGTAATTGTCTCATTGGAACAAGCGACTAACCCTACCTTTATAATCATTATCAGTAACACGACCATGACTTGTAGAGGCGTGGCTAGGATTTTGAAAGGTTGATCTTCGTGGAAAATTGTGTAAAGTAAAGAAAAAGAGAAGGAAATTCCCGTTTGAGTCGGGAATATAAGAGATTTAATTGTCTAGAGCTCAAATTGGTAGACGTACCGATAGAGTTCCATAATAGAAAAGACACAGGTATAATCTGGTTTGGAATCAGATACACGGTATGCACATTAGCCTGGTGAGCCCTTAACGAAGGGAAAGACCCCTAATTAGCCCCTAACGAAGGGCAACTATCAAGGCTACGCGCACTAGGGTAGAGAGTATCATGGGAAAATTGTCTGCTCTCTATATCCCGGCGCCCCATGAGCACGGGTGGCTCTTCCCTCTACAAGCACATAGTGTTTTTACGAAAAATTTGTAGAGGAGTAAGAGGCCGTTGCTTTGTACCAGCAGCAAATTCTTTATAATAGAATAAGTGTTTGGGACACTAGTAGTAAGCCATGATAGCTTACAAACCCTAAAAGAATCTTCGATACGTAGGAAGAAACCATAGGGAAGTTTTTGGGTGAGAGGCATACCCTTACTGCTTCTTTTGAAAAGTATTATTTATTTACTTGATCATGTAATTTAAAAACTGGCAGATGTTATATTTATGTCTTATAGAATAAACACTCTTACTAAGTATTTTAAAATACTCACCACCCCCGAGACCTTGCAGGGCCTGGTGTGGAATAGACGTGGTTGGAAGAGATCAGTAAAGCCACTTTTTGGGAGCTTCAGGTGGTGACTAAGGAGTCTATGATTACACTAGTAGTTCCTAAGCACACTTTCATTTTTTTGGTTTGATAAGACTTGTTTATATTTTTACTTGTGTGTTTGTACACAGACAATGTATTTCCTGGGAAATGAAGTATATTATGTTACGTTTATGGTTATATGTTTCCAGGTTACTACCCGAGCAAGCTCTTATTATAGTTTTTAACTCTCTATATGGTTTAAAAATCTCAGGTCATGACAATTGGTATTAGAGCCCAGGAAATTCTGACTACAAATGCATAAAGTGAGAAATAAATAATTTCTAGCTCTATAAAATTCACTTAGATAAGTAGACTTAGTTTAACTTTAGACCATCTTTTTGGACTTAGATGTCTTCATCACGACAACCTGGTCAAGAGCCTCAAACTGCAAATAATGATTTGGCTGGACCAACCCCATCTGAATTGGGAGGGGGAGTAGCACCCGAAGCTATGAGTGTGTTGCTGCAAAATCTTGCTCAACGCTTATATGAGCAAGGTTATCATCCTTCTCTTTCTTTACCACCAGCACAACCTTCTCCAATTCCCTTGAGTGAAAACTCATCTGGCGGGAATAAGGGTGAGTATAATTTGGCTGAATGGTTTATGAAGATTGCCCCCACCTTCTTAGGTGAAGGAGAGCTGGAGGAGGCAGAAAAATGGATAAAAAAATTGAAAAGATTTTTGAAGCAATGGAGGTACCTGAGAGTGGAAAGGTTGCCCTTGGAACATTTGTCTTCGCTCAAGAAGCAGATCATTGGTGGACCATAATCAAGGAGACTAAATTTGTGGAGGTTCAGTAAGTTTCTTGGAATGAATTCAAAGAAGCCTTCTATGATAATTATTTTCCACTCCATATGAGGTAACAAAAAGATTTGGAGTTCATGGAATTGAAGCAAGGAAGTTTGTCAGTACGTGAATATGTGACCAAATTCACTTAGTTGTAGCACTTTGCCTTGGGTACATGCACTGCAGAATTATCTCGTGCTACCCGATTTGTCTAGGGATTAAAACCTAAACTAAGAGCTCAAGTAGTAATTCTGCAACCTACTACTTTGAGTCGAGCAGTGGAGATTGCCTATGCGGTAGATCGCGATCAACAGAGAGCAATGGCAGAACGGAAGGAGGCTTGGCAAAATAGTGGTTTCAGACGCCCTAACACCAAGAGGCTATGACTATTCCGGTGGTGCCCCTACCCAGCCAGCTCGACCATATCAGCCGCAACCACAACAACACGCTTTTAAGAGAAGACCACAACAACAATATCGCAAGGCAGGAGAGGGACCCTGTGCCCCATATGTAAATTGTTTCACCCGGGGCAACCCTATAAAAAGGGGAATAACCTATGCTTTGTTTGTGGAACTGAGGGTCACTTTGCTAGAGATTGCCCAAGGAAGCATACAAGAAATGAGCCTCAGACTAAACAAAATGCCAGAATTTCGGGGCGGGTATATGCCATCACAAGTGAGGAAGCTCATGCCTCAAATGCTGTTGTGGAAGGTACTCTTCTTGTCTATGACCGATTGGCTAAAGTGTTGATAGATCTAGGCTCTACACATTCATTTATATCATTTGAATTTGCTTTAAATTTGGAAGATCAAGTTTAAGTTACCTTTTGTACTAGAAGTTGCAACACCTATAGGAGACTCTTTGTTAACACATGAGTTTCTTAAGGAGGTGTCAGTTCAAATAGGTAACAAACGGTTGAGTGCTAACCTAGTTTTACTAAAAATAACTGACTTTGATATTATCCTGGGCATGGATTGGTTAGCTACACATGGAGCCTTAGTGGATTGTGTAAAAAGAAAGTTGTTTTTGGAAAAGGGAACATTGTGTTCCAAGGAATTCAGGATAAACCAAGCCCTTGTATTATATCAGTCATTAAAGCACATAAACTAATGAGCCAAGGATGTTGGGCATTTCTTGCTACCGTTTTCATGAACGAGGTAATGGAGATAACTTTGGATGAGATAGACACAGTACAGGACTTTGTTGATGTTTTCCTAGATGAATTGTCAGGTCTACCACTTGAAAGAGAAGTTAAGTTTAGTATTGAGCTTCTCCTAGGTACCACTCCCATCTCGAAGGCACCATATAGAATGGGTCCGACCGAGCTTAGAGAATTGAAGGAACAACTTCAAGAGCTTCTAGAAAAGGATTCATTCATCCAAGCGTCTCTCCTTGGGGAGCATCAGTGCTTTTGTGAAGAAGAAAGATGGGTCTCTCTGATTATGTATCGATTATCAGATGTTGAATGGAATGACAATAAAGAATAAATATCCTCTTCCTTGTATTGATGATCTTTTTGATTAGCTACAGTTGGCCAAAATATTATCTCGAATCGACTTAAGATCCAGATATCATCAGCTGAGGATTTGAGATGAGGATATCTCAAAAACTAATTTCTGAATAAGGTACATGCATTATGAATTCTGAGTTATGCCTTTTGGGTTGACTAATGTCCCAGGTGCTTTTATGGATCTAATGAATTGGATTTCCAATGCTTATCTGGATAAATTTGTTATAGTATTTATAGATGATATCTTGGTCTACTCCACAAGCGTTGATGATCATAGGGAACATCTTTAAATAGTGTTGAATATACTTCATACACACAAACTTTATGCCAAGCTCAGCAAGTGTGAATTCTGGCTGGATTAAGTAAACTTTCTTGGTCATGTTATATTGAAGGACGGAGTAATGGCCGATCCAGCTAAGGTCGAAGCAGTGCTATGGTAGGAGAGGCCTAAAACGGTGTCTGAAATTCGTAGTTTCTTAGGTTTGGCAGGGTACTATAGAAGGTTTATTGAAGGGTTTTCAAAGATTGCCCTGCCACTGACCAAACTAACCCGTAAAGATATGAAGTTTATTTGGAACGAGGAATGTGAGAAGAATTTCCAAGAATTAAAGAAGAGACTCACCACCGCCCCAATGTTAACTCTACCTTGTGGAAGCGGTGGATTTGTAGTGTATTGTGATGCTTCATGAGAGGGTTTGGGTTGTGTATTGATGCAACATGGAAAGGTTGTAGCCTATGCCTCGCGACAGCTGAAAATTCATGAAACTAATTACCCTACTCATGATTTAGAACTTGCTGCAGTTGTCTTCACATTAAAAATTTGGCGACATTATCTTTATGAAAAGGAATTTGAGGTGTTCACCGACCATAAAAATTTAAGATATATCTTCTACCAACCAAATCTGAACATGCGTTAAAGACATTGGATGGAATACTTGAAGAAGGACTATGACTTCACCATCCAGTACCATCTAGGGAAGGCGAATGTAGTAGCAGACGCCTTGAGTCGAAAATGAACGCGTGTGTCGCACGTCAGACGCTCGGCGCGGCAGCGATTGTCGCGCTTGCGGCGTTGGCGTGCACGTCATGCACGCGTGACGTTCGCCGACTTGGTTTTCGGTCCATTCATCGTGCGCCATGTGGTGCAAGCACGTGCGCGCGTATTCCAGCTTCTCCCGTTCGCTCGCACCCCATTCTCTATAAATAGTTCATTCCATTCATTCTTCCAGAGAACTTTCTGGAGTCATTATGTATCTGTTTCCTTCCATTCAAAATGCGTTCTTAGCTAAATCGAGGGTGTTCTACGCAATGGAAGTGTCAATTCTTCGAGTTAGCAACCCTATATAGGGGAAATGTCCCAGGGGAAGGGGAGGTTATGTTCGCCGCTTACAGGCGCATAAAGGAAATAGTGTCTCCTGGTAAGGGGAGGTTCTGTCCTCTGCCTACGAGCACGGAAAGGGAAAAGTATCTCCTGGTAAAGGGAGGTTTTGTCTGCCGCCTATGAGAGCGGAAAGGAAATAGTATCTCCTGGTTAGGGAAGGTTCTGTCCACCGCCTACGGGCACGGAAAGGGAAAAGTGTCTCCTGGTAAGGGGAGGTTCTGTCCGCCGCCTACGAGAGCGGAAAGGAAAAAGTGTCTCCAGGTAAGGGGAGGTTCTATCCGCCGCCTACGTGCGCGGAAAGGGAAAAGTGTCTCCGGGTAAGGGGAGGTTCTGTCCGCCGCCTAAGAGAGCGGAAAGGAAAAAGTGTCTCCGAGTAAGGGGAGGTTCTGTCCCCCGCCTACAGGCGCAGGAAGGGTAAAGTGTTCCGAAACTAGAGAAGGTTCTGTCCGTCGTCTCCGGATTAGAAAGGGAGGACGCCCTAAGGAAATAAGCAACTCCGAACATCGCCATTTCCGGAACTGCAGGGGAGTACACTTTTCTGACTTTATAATTTAATATAATTTATGTGCATGCATATCTTAATTAGTAATATACTAATTAAGATATATAATTTGCTACGATATGATATATGCTTATATGTTCCTATTCGATCTACTTTGATACATTTTGTTGTGATCTGAATTACTCGAAAATCCTTTATTGTGATTTGACATACTCCAATCTAATAGGATCTGATATGATCCAACATACTCTGTAGTGTGTTCTGCTCCGCTCTATGATAGAGTGGGATGTGTGATTGTGTCTACTCACCTATGTGAGATGTGTATCTTACTGATTTATTGGCTTTTGTTTGACTCCGATGATTTATAAGATTCTGTCTAATTCCGAATGATTATTCGGATATAAATATATACGTATTTTAAAGTATATAATTTTGTGATGCCTGATGCATGTATTAGCCATTAGGCAGAACTACGTTCGGATCCGATCGTATTGGAATAACGTCAAAGATGGTATCCAATACGTACGTAGGCAACCAACGATAAAATACATTGGCCCGATCCAAATTAGTTATAAAATTAGGTTTGTTCTGACCTACGCGCAACGAAGCACTAAAGCTCGTAGTGCGTAGAAGAATGTTATGACTCTCGCACTCAGAGTCTGCAGCTCCTGGTCTGTCGGTTTTAAATTTTTCCGCTGATTTTATGAACTCCGATTTAGTCTTTTGAGCTAACATCCCGGTCCGGGTCGGGGTGTTACAAATGGTATTGGAGCATTACTCTGTCTGCGAGGGAAAAATATTTTAAAATATATTTTGAGTTGTTTCAAATTCCAATTTTTAAATCAAAATTTCTTTGTAACGAATGTATTATCAGATTTAATATATAGTTCGATTGTGATTTTTGTTGTTTTGCACCTATGTCATCGGCTTTATGACAAACTATTATTTTGAATATGTTGTTTTACATTTATGATATCGGAATTAAAATAACCTCTGAATATGTTTTTACCATTCGACATGTGTCAACAGATTTAAAAAAAAAAAATTCTAAACGTTGGTTTTGCATGTGTGATATTGGAATTAAAGATAATTCCAATTATGAACCTCCATTCTCTATGATTGATATCAGGATCTAATGCTTACTTTGATTTTGAAGTTTACATGTGATATCAAATTTAATTTAAAATTTTGTTACATCATATTCGCGATGGACTTCGATTTTATGAAATCCGATTTTATAATTCAAGAATGATTTGAAATCTTGCTTTGTCAGTATAGTATCAGACTTGATCTTAATTCTTATTTTTACAAATTTCTTTTTTGAATGAGTCGGAAATATTTATTTTGAATCCGTTACATGATTATTTTAGTAACTTGAATTTTAAATAGTCTGTCAAATTTACGATAGTAGAATTACCAATGAGTAATCATCAAATGCCCGTGATATGGAAATGGGAGTTAGTGGATAGCTTCATTGTCTATTCTGCTAGTGTATTGGGACAATTTTTGACTTCAAGTTTGGTTTGAAATTTTGTTCTAAGTGTCATGTTAACCGGAAATACATGTTCTAATTTAAATGTGAAAAGTCTGTTCTATGTTAGATATTTTGATTTTTGATCAAATACCTATGTAAAAAGAATATGATTGATTTCTGATATGTTTTCTATCTGATGTTTTAAATTTCGAGAAAAGATTATGAGTGACATCTACTTCTGATAAAAATTTCTGATCTGATGGACGAGTGCTTGCACTCTCTGGATACCCACTGAAAAAAATAATCAGTTCTGGCGCGCGCATGGGTGTGGAGCATCATGGGAAAGCTCCTCACTTTCTGAGCCCCTCGCTACCCCATGAGTGTTAGGGGAATGCCGTTTGGTATCACGGCTCTGGTTTTATCGTCACTTGGACGAACCGACAAATTGTGCATATATTTCTGCATCAAATTGTTTTTGAATGAGTCTTTTTTGATAAATGATTTTCTGAAAAAGATTATAATCGTTTTCATAGATTTTTGCTTAGCATTATTTTAGATTTTAACTCAACCTAAAGTGTAGGGGGTTTTAAATTCTAAATTTATGCTTATTGTCAATGTTTTCTGGAAAAATATTATATTTGAGAAAGAATTAATATATACTGCATTATTATTCGAATACGTGCACTTTCTGGGTAGTTTCAGGGTAAAACTTGAAAGTATCATTGCAGTCTTTGTCTAGATACCCACCAAAAAATCGGTTCTGGCGCACGCATATAGGTGTGCAGCATCATGGGAAAACTCCTATCCTTCTGAGCTTCTTGCTACCCCATGAGTGTCGAGGAGAACGCCATTCGGTATCACGGCTCTGTTCTACCTAATCTGTCTGATCTGTCTTTTTCTATTTGTTCTGTATGATCTGTTTGATATGTCCATTCTGATTTGTCTGTTTTGTCAGTTCTGTCTGATTTGTATGTTTTGTCTGTTATGTCTGATCTGTTAGTTCTATCTGATCTATTTGTTCTATCAATTCTTTCTGATTTGTTTGATCTATCTGATCCATCTATTCTATCCATTCTATTTAATGTATCTAATTTGTCTAATTTGTCTCGTCTGTGTGATCTGTCTATTCTGTGACTGATCTGTACATTCTTTCTGATCTATCAGTTCTGTATAATCTGTTTACTCTGTTCGTTCTATCCGTTCTGTATGATCTGTCCATTCTGTTTGTTCTGTCTATTATGTTCATTCTATCTGTCTGATATGTTAGTTATGTTTGTTCTGTCTGATATGTCAGTTATGTCTGTTCTTTCTGATTTGTCCAATCTATTTGTTCTGTCAGTTATTCTGATCTATCTGTTTTGTCAAATCTGTCTGATCTATATAATCTACCTGTTCTAATCAATCTATTCTATCTTTTCTATCCGTTCCATTTGTTCTGTCAGATGTGTCTGTTATGTTCGATTTGTCTGATAGGTATATTCTGTCTGTTCTGATCTATTTATTTGATCTATTTGTTCTTTAATTTCTGATCCTGAAAAATTATTTGATTTTGAAAATAATAGTCAGATTCTAATATCCAATATAAAATTATTAGATTTGATTATGTGATTTATTGGGTGATTTAATTCCGAAAATTTCCCAATTAATCTATCTGCTCTATTTTGATTTTACTATGATTTTATCTGATCTTAATCATTGGATTATGTATGATATGATTTATCCAAATTAATCAGATTTACATTAACGTATTTTTATCTGATTATAACATATCAAATTGTATATCTGAAAGGTTTTTGAATTACGTAAAGAAATTTCATTAACCTTGTTTTACTATAGTATATTCAGAATAATGACTTATCTAATTTTAAATGAAGAAATTATGTTTAAAGTATTTTATTTGATTCTATTACCGAAGGGATTACTCTGATTATGATTTATCGAGTCTCTTTTTGTGATATCCGAATTTAAACTATCAACTTATGAGTTTTATCTGATAAGTTATCGGATTATGTTATCCGATTATAACTTAGTTAATCGTGTTTCTGAATGTTATATCCGATTATAATATAATCGAAGTCATGTTTGTTATTCGACTAACGGTCGGATTTTCTTCTCATTTTATTATCTTCTAATAAGTATTTTTAGGAGAATTACGAGGACGCAATTCGATTAAGGGGGGAAGAATGTGGCACCCCGTATTCCGATTACGCTTAACCCAAGAGGGTTAGGGGTAATTATATAATTTTAGTTATAATTTAAGGGGCTTAAGGGATGAAATTCCCGTATCTAGTTAGAGCTCGAATTAATGAGCATAACGAATAGAAGAACACATAAATCAGAGGTCAGGAACAAAAGTTACGACCTAGGAAAGCGTGCCATATGGGCGGGACCCACTTTGAAAGTACAAGAAAACCTACCCATGTGGGATCTAGTTTTGAAGGGCTCGTCGATACGAGTCCATTGGTACTAAAAACGCGCAATTCCGACTTCAGGATAAGAAGTTATCGCATTTTGAAGTTGGAATTGTATTTGAATGAAATAATAATAAAATATTCAGAAAAAGACAGAATAGTTGACGTCATCCAGCCGAGTCGAGCCGGAGCCGAGCCGTGTCAGATCTGAGCCATGAACGAGCCGCACGATCGCAGCCATCCGCGCTATGCAGGTCCCACGCAATCGCGCGGCGAACGTGAGCATCGCGCATCAGACGCGCGGCGCGGCAGTGATCGTCATGCTCGCGGCTTTGGCGGGCGCGTAAAGCACACATGACGCGCGCCAACTTGATTTTTGGTCCATTCATCATGCGCCATGTGGTGCAAGCACGTGCGCGCGTATTCCAGCTTCTCTCGTTCGCTCGCACCCCATTCTCTATAAATAGTTCATTCCATTCATTCTTCTGGAGAACTTTCTGGAGTCATTCTGTATCCGTTTCCTTCCATTCAAAATGCGTTCTTAGCTAAATCGAGGGTGTTCTACACAATGGAAGCATCAATTTTTCAAGTTAGCAACCCTATATAGGAGAAACGCCCTAGGGGAAGGGGAGGTTCTGTCCGCCGCCTAGAGGCACGGAAAGGGAAAAGTATCTCCTGGTAAGGGGAGGTTCTGTCTACCGCCTACGAGAGCGGATAGGAAATAGTGTCTCCTGGTAAGGGGAGGTTCTGTCCACCACCTACGAGAGCAGAAAGGAAAAAGTGTCTCCGGGTAAGGGGAGGTTCTGTCCACCACCTACGAGCGCGGAAAGGGAAAAGTGTCTCCAGGTAAGGAGATGTTCTGTCTGCTGCCTACGAGAGCGGAAAGGAAAAAGTGTCTCCGAGTAAGGGGAGGTTTTGTCCGCTGCCTACAGGCTCAGGAAGGGTAAAGTGTTCCGAAGCTAGAGGAGGTTCTGTCTGCCGTCTCCGGATTAGAAAGGGAGGACGCCCTAAGGAAATAAGCAACTCTGAACGTCGCCATTTCCGGAACTGCAGGGGAGTACGCTTTTCTGACTTTATAATTTAATATGATTTATGTGCATGCATATCTTAATTAGTAATATACTAATTAAGATATATAATTTGGTACGATATGATATATGCTTATATGTTCCTATTCGATCTACTTTGATACATTTTGTTGTGATTTGAATTACTCAGAAATGCTTTATTGTGATTTGACATACTCCAATCTGATAGGATCTGATATGATCCAACATACTCTGTAGTGTGTTCTGCTCCGCTCTATGATAGAGTGGGATGTGTGATTGTGTTTGCTCACCTATGCGAGATGTGTATCTTACTGATTTATTGGCTTTTGTTTGACTCCGACGATTTATAAGATTTCTATCTAATTCCAAATGATTATTCGGATATAAATATATACGTATTTTAAAGTATATAATTTTGTGATGCCTGATACATGTATTAGCCATTAGGCAGAACTACGTTCAGATCTGATCGTATTGGAATAACGTCAAAGATGGTATCCAATACGTACATAGGCAACCAACGATAAAATACGTTGGCCCGGTCCAAATTAGTTATAAAATTAGGTTTGTTTTGACGTACGCGCAACGAAGCACTAAAGCTCGTAGTGCGTAGAAGAATGTTATGACTCTCGCACTCAGAGTCTACAGCTCCTGGTCTGTCGGTTTTAAATTTTTCCGCTGATTTTATGAACTCTGATTCAGTCTTCCGAGCTAACATCCCGGTCCAGGTCGGGGTGTTACAGAAAGTCTCATGGGTTCATGGTACATTTAATGGTGAAAGAATGGAAGTTACTTGAAGAAGTAATAACTGTCAGACTTGAGCTTCAGATTGGACGAGGAAAGTCATTCTTCGCCCACTTGTTGGTATAGTTTGTGGTAATAGAGCAAATATTGGAGGCTCAGAAGACGGATATGAAGACTAAAGCCGTGTTAGAACGGTCAGGTTTCACTCAAGGAAGTGATGAAGGTATATGCTTTCTTGAAAGATTAGTTGTTCCTGCCATTCCAGAGTTAAGACGTAGAATACTAGATGAAGCGCATAATTCAAAGTACACTATTCATCCCAGAGAGACTAAGATGTATCAAGATTTAAAAAGGAACTTCTGGTGGGATGGGATGAAGCGAGATGTGGCTGAGTTATTTTCCTATTGTTTGACATGCCTACAAGTTAAGGCAGAACATCAGAGACCTTCTAGATTTCTTCAACCTCATCTATGAATGGAAGTGGGAGCATATAACGATGGATTTCATATCAGGACTACCTAGGACTTCAAGCGGTAACGACATAATTTGGGTCATAGTTGATCGGTTTACTAAGTCCTCTCATTTCCTTCCACTCCAAAAGAAGCACTCATTGGATAGTTTGGCACAACTATACATTAAGGAGATAATCAGTTTACATGGAGTGCATGTGTCCATTGTTTCAGATAGGGATAGCAGATTTACTTCACACTTTTGGTGAAGTTTACAAGAGGCAAATTCAACATAGCTTTCCACCTGCAAACTGATGGACAGTTAGAAAGAACCATCCAAGTATTGTAAGATATGTTGTGAGCCTGCGCCTTGGAATGGAAAGGTAATTGGGATGAACACCTGCCACCAGTAGAATTTGCATATCATAATAGCTACCATTCTAGCATTGGTATGGAGCCGTATGAAGCACTGTTCAGATGACCTTGTCGAGCACAACCGTGCTGGAGTGTGGTTGGGGAGCGTCGATTGGTCAAATTGGAGTTGATCCAGCAATGTGCTGATAAAGTTAAGCTAATTAAGAAACAATTATTGATAGTTCAAAGTCGACAGAAGAGCTATGCAGATAAAAGACATCGAGATCTTGAGTTTGAAGTAGGTGATCACGTATTCTTGAAGCTATCACCAACCAAAGGGGTTATGAGATTTGGAGTGAAAGGTAAGTTAAGCCCTCGTTTTGTAGGACCAATAGAGATATTAGAAAAGATCGGACTTGTAGCTTATAGGTTGGTGTTACATCCTCAGCTTGAAGGTGTTCATGATGTCTTCCACATCTCCATGCTTAGGAAGTATGTTCGAGATCCATCCCATGTTCTAGATACGATAAAGAAGGAGCTGAGACCAGACTTAACTTTCGAGGAGAAGCCCATTCGGATCTTAGATAGAAAGGAGCAAGTCCTTAGAACAAAAAAAAATCCATTAGTAAAGATCTTGTGGCAACACCACTCATTGGAGGAAGAAACGTGGGAAACCGAAGTTGATATAAGAAGGAAATACCCTAAGTTATTTGACGACTAGGAAATTTTGGGGACAAAATTTCTTCAAGGAGGGAAGAATGTAACATCCATAGTTTTAAAACTATCTTTTTATAATTTTTTATGGTAAAAGTTAGGTGTGTTGAATAGAGCTCGGTGAGACGAGTGTAACGAACTTAAGAACACGTGAAACGGAGGTCGGGAGCAAAAGTTACGACCTTGGGAAGCATGCCATATGGGTGGGACCTACTTAAAAAGTGCGGAATAACCCACCATGTGGGGTCTAGTTTTGAAGGGCTCATCGATATGAGTCCATCGGTACCAAGAACGCACGATTCCTACTTCGGGATGAGAAGTTATCGTGTTTTCAAGTTAGAAGTATATTGGATTAAAATAATAATAAAATATAGACTTGATGACATCAGCACTGCGCCGCGTGATCGTGACTGTCTGCATCGCGTGATGCATGTGGTTCAGCACATGATGCGCATGCGATGCATGTCAACGTGGGTGTCGTGCATGATGCGCGAGTAATGTGCACACCGACCACACGACATGGTTGTTTTTGGGCTTGACGTGTGGCGTGCTATCACGGGGTAGCAAAGTGGACTATCTGTGACACGTGCTGGGGCGCACATACGTGTGAAAGTGTTGTATACTAGGTGTGTATGCATCGCGGGAACTGCCCTTAGTGTTGCACACCGTGTGTGCAGGCGTTGCGGGGAAGGCCCGCAACGTTGCACAACATGTGTGCGCAACGTTGCGCAAAAAGCACGCAATGATGCGCACACATAATTGGCTATGTTGGGACACATAGCCAACTAGCACATATTTGGATACTTAAGATGTCCCCTCCCCCCTATATAGTGTTAGAGTGTCATTGGGAGTGATTTCGGGCCATTTGGCAAAGTTTGGTCGGACCATGCCCGTACAACCACTTTGGCTGCCACTTCAGCAGAATGGAGAAAATCTCTTATGCTATATAGGGGGGACATGGTGAGCTGAAATGACAAAGCTGTTGGTATGATGCCTAGCCTTGCAACCGGCTATCTCAGATGGCAACAAAGGCTTGTTGCCTTGCTAGCTATCATGCCAGGAGCCCCGTCCGCTGGGGAATGGGGCTCTCTGAAAGATCAGGCGGCCGTCCGGCCTTATGGCCGGATTGGGTACAAAGACCCTTGCATGCACTTGGCTGAGATGGATTGTTCAGATGTCCGAGTTTCCTAAGTTGGATCCATGCATTGCAAGGAGGTGTCCCCCACCGGACAGCCTACTTGGGAAATGTCCCGGCACATTCGCACATCCGCCTTGGGATGGGTTCGTTGCTTGGCTTTGCGGGTTGGACGCTTAGTCGAATGGCACAAGGCCATGACCTTGACGAAGAATGGCTTACTCGCTTGGCTATTTGGCCTTGCAAGTGCCGCACGGTAGGCATTCCCTGGGTGTCCCCGTGCCAGTGCGAGCGCATTCCTCTTTCCTTCGTACGCTCACACGAAATTTCCTATAAATTCTCATTTCCATTCAAACTTCCGGGGGAGTTTTTGGAGTCATTTAGAGTTCGTTTTCTTCCGTTCAAGAGGCATTTCTACCTAAATCAAGCGTGCTGGATGTTGTGGCATAAATACTTACATTGGTTGTCTTTGAAAGTTTATATAGATAATTCTAGTTAAATACTTGAGTAATTTCAGTGTATGTTTTGGGATTGCCTCATATACTTGTTTTATCGAGTGTTTATCTCTTAAATTTAATTATGAATTAGGCTTTATATAAAGAAAATCTAGCTTCGCCATTATTTTAATTATACTTGAGTATAGTAAGATTCAAAGATGGTTTAATGGAATTATTGCTCTATCAAAATTATTTTAGAAATGTGTACAATCATGACAACCAAGTTGCTGAGATGAGATAGAGAAGGGGTAACTGTCTCGTTGGAATGAGCGACTAACCCTACCTTTATAATCGTTATCAGTAACACGACCATGACATGTAGAGGCGGGGCTAGGATTTTGAAAGGTTGATCTTCGTGGAAAATTGTGTAAAGTAAAGAAAAAGAGAAGGAAATTCCCGTTTGAGTCGGCAATATAAAAGACTTAATTGTTTGAAGCTCAGATTGGTAGATGTACCAATAGAGTTCCATAATAGAAAATACACAGGTATAATCCAGTTTGGAATCGAATACACGGTACGTACATTAACCTGGTGAGCCCTTAACGAAGGGCAACTATTAAGGCTACGCACGCTAGGGTAGAGAGTATCATGAGAAAACTCTCTGCTCTCTAGATCTCGGCGCCCCATGAGCACGGGTGGCTCTTCCCTCTACAAGAACGAAGTGTTTTACGGAAAATCTGTAGAGGAGTAAGAGGTCGTTGCTTTGTACCCGCAATAAATTCTTTATAATAGAATAAGTGTCTAGGACACTAGTAGTAAGCCATGAGAGCTTACAAACCCTAGAAGCATCTTCGATACGTAGGAAGAAGCTCTAGGGAAGTTTTGGGGTGAGAGGTACACCCTTTTTGCTTCTTTTGAAAAGTATTATCTATTTACTTGATCATGTGATTTAAAAATTGCCAAATGTTATATTTATGTCTTGTAGAATAAATACTACTATTGAGTACTTTAAAATACTCACCCCCCCCCCCCCCCCAAGACCTTGCAGGGCCTGGTGTGGAATAGACGTGGGCAGAAGAGATCAGTAAAGCCACTTTTTGGGAGCTTCAGGTGGTGACTAAGGAGTCTACGATTTCACTAGTAGTTCCTAAGCACACTTTCATTCTTTTGGCTTGAGAGGACTTGTTTATATTTTTACTTGTATGTTTGTACACAGATAGTGTATTTCCTGGGAAATGAATTATATTATGTTATGTTTATGGTTATATGTTTCCAGGTTGTGACCCGAGCAAGCTCTGATTATAGTTTTTAACTCTCTATATGATTTAAAAATCTCGGGTCGTGACAACACCTCTCATGCAAACCATCTCTTGGTCAACACCTCTTAGTAGACCATTCTATGGTCCACACCTCGTTATCAAACTAGTGAAGACCCTCCTGTAGTCAACAGTATTCCACAATTTAGTCCACACATCTTTTCAATTTCCTTCATGACGATTATCACCCATTTTAGTAGAATTCAACCATATTCATATGTCATTAGGGTTACATTAATATCTTATGAGGTTAGATTTTTCGTCCATGCTCCCTTTGCTTATAAAAAATATCAATGTTGGCATTGTCAACACACAGAGTCAGGTGTAAGGCTTAGTCGCAAGTTGTGAGCCTTGATGCACCACAACTACTTTCAACGCGTAATTTGAAGTTTTGGCTTCTGTAAAGGAGGGTTGGTGAGTGATGGGCAAATTGAAAAAAAAATGATAAAAGTGTGTTGCGCCTGTGAGCCATGACGTCTTTCTTTTATGTTCTAGGTCGTCCAGAAGGAACGTGAGGGTGGAAAATCGAGCTTCCTCTGGACCCTCCGCCTAGCCTCCTCCTTCGCTAAATTCCGCCACAAGTTTGGTAGTATAGGTTAGAGCCGCCACTACTCCCTCTTTTGTGAGAACTATAAAGTTTTACTGTTTGCTTAAATTGTGTAATGGTTTACTATTTACTGTTATATTTGATTGTGTGATGTTTGGTTTGGTTTAAATTTTCCTAGTCTTGTTTTGAATTTAGTTGGTAAACATTAGTGCCTAGCATAAACCACCAAGTTGCCACACTAATTGTTGTAATTTTTTATCAATTTCTTTATATTAAGAAAGTGGGCCCCACCCTACGACCCACGACTATCTTGGGTGGCATAACAACTTCTTGGGCTGCTAAGCCTCACTTGGAAACTTAGATGGGCTTGGGCCTTGTTGTAATGCCCCGGGATTTGAATGTTTTGAAATTTGAACGGTAGGGCCCATTAGCGAGTTTTAGGGCCGAATAAAGGTTTTTCTTAAAATTGGACCATTTTGAGCTTGATTCGTTCAAAGGAGCCTTAGGATATTTGATAGGGCTTGGAAAGACAAATGTATTGAGCCCTAGAACGCATCAATTGGACACCGTGATCATAGGCTATGGCCTCGGGAAACGTGTTGTAGGTGGGGCCCACATTAAATTAGCTAGAAAACATACCCGTGCATGGTCTTGTTTCATAGAGCTCATCGATACGAGTACAACGGTACTAAGAACACGTGATTCCGAGTTTGAGGTAAAAAGTTATGTCCCTTTGAAGTTTTAATTTTTGTTTTATATTAAAAACAAAATTTTGAAAAAATGATTTTTGTGTAAGCATTGACATCAGCCAGAGCTGATGCACCAGATGACACAAATGCATCAGCCAACATTACCCTGCCGCTTTGCAGAAGGTCAACTGTGACCTGCCACAATGGGCAAGTTACGCCTACCGTAGCAAGCACAGGCTAGCCAGCGGTTCAGACATTGCAGTAGCCGGTATGGCTCCTGCAACCACCGGATGTGCGACACATGTTGCTCATTTGGTGGGCCGTTTGGCCTATAAAAGGGAAGGGAAGTGGGAGGTCCAACTCGCCCCATCTCCTTCCTCCTCTCCTTCCCTCTGACTAATGCATGTTTCTAAGGGTTAAACGTGCATTTCTAAGCCGTTTCTCGCCCATTTTCGTTCATTCAAAAACGTTTCCTAGCTAATTCAAGGGTGCCCTACATCATGAGAGAGTCCATTTTTCTAGATAGCTACTCTAAAGGAAGGAAACAACCCGGGGTAAGGGGAAGTCTTTGTCTGATGCTTTCGAGATGAAAGGAGGAATTGTCCCAATGCAAGGGGAGACTCTGTCCGCCGCTTCCGAGCCCGAAAGGAGATCCTGTCCCAACGTAAGGGGAGGTTCTGCCTGCTGCTCCTAAGCCTAGGAACGAGACAAGGCCCCAACCACCCGCCATAACTCCAGTTAATTTTAAGAACGAATAGTAGGTGGTTTTAAGCTCTAATTCCGTGCTACGACTAGGTGTTCTATTTCATAATTTATTCGTCTCTTAAATAAAATATTATTTCAAAAATGGATAATATTTATTAGGGGTCGGGCAAACGCTAAGATAATATCATATCGTACACCTCTACGATGGATTTTATCATGATACGAACTTTAAGATATTATTATTATTTGAATTACATGTACGAATGAATATAACCATATTTGAAGGGTAGTTATTTAGTATAAAGCCCAAAACTATCATTGGTTTTGAAGGGTAACTATTTGATATAAAGCCCAAAAGCCAAAAGCTATCAAAGTTATGACTCCTAGGTACCACCTATTTTGGCATATGGTACGCCCATGAAGTTGGATATTGTGGGAAGATCCTCTTCATTCTGATATGTTGTCCCACGAGCACAAGTGTATATCACTATGGTATCAGTGATATTCTGTTAATGATGTTTTATCCAATTTTGAATTATTTATTAGATTCTGATTACGAACGAATTATCCGAGTTTACAGGATTCTATGAAGAACTATTCTATCTGACTTTTCGTATAAGAAGTGCACTGAATTTTGTTAGTCGATAATATTATTTTGAGTCTTGTGAATATAAATTATTATGAGAATATTTTATGCATCTTTGTTTATGCTTTATGTTTTAGCATGCTAAATAGAATTTAACTCTATCTATTGAGTATAATTATACTCACCCACCCCTAGACGTTGCAGGTCTAAATGAAGAAGTTGATGCCAATGAATATTGCCTTTAGAACTTCGAAAGATCTACATTTTTTATTTACTTTATCACATTCTTTTGTTATGTATTAATTTTGGATGCGCACGACTTTGATTTTGCTAAGGCATGATAAGTTTTGTTTGTAAAGTTTTTGTAATTACATAAATTAATGAAAAATTACTCTTCTGTACACAGTTGATCTTTGCCTATATTTTATCATTACGAATTGGTGGCACTCCAACCTTTAAAGTAATTTAAAAAGTCGGGGCGCTACACTTGTCAAATTGGTTTGAGTCTACTTCACTAAGTGGGAACACTTATTCTTTTGTTGGGACAATTTCAAGCCCACTTACTCATCCTTAGTATAAATACTCACATTGGTCATTCATCCCATTTGGGGTGGTCTGAGAGTTTCCTAGGGTATGGAGTGTTCTACCCCCTCTCAAGAAGCAAAGGCTTAATCCAAGGTAAATCACTCAAATCTCTTTCGTGTTTTCTTATGTTTTACCTTCAATCTCATGTTCTTCTCCTCTTGAATGAGATTTCATATCTTCTTCTCCTCAAGTCCATTCTTTTACCCATGTTTCGAAACCCTAGATTCTTGTTCTTGCTTCTACTCTTATGATTTTCATTTTGGGCACAAGAGGATGATAAATATATCTTCTATTAGTCATTTTGAGTCTCTATTGGTGGAAAGGTAGGATTTTTACTTAGGGCTAATGTGTCATACTTCGTTGGGTAGGGATTCATTGAGCTTGGGAAGAGATTGAAGGGTCTACAATCTAATTTAAGGTAAGGAGTTTTGTTTGATGAGATTTTCTTGCATTAACACCATGATTGTAGGTGGATTCATGTTCTTGAAGTTTATGGATGTGTGAGCTTAAATCTTCTTTAATAAACGTTTCAATGGTGTTTTAACATGGAAATGAATTAGTTATGTTAGATCTATCATGTTTAGAGCCTATGTGATGTTTATGGGAAGTTTCATGATTTTTATGGAGCTTTGATGTGGATTTGGATCAAATTCGTTTGTAAAAATTGAATTGTTTTAGGTTTCTGGGCCAACCGATTGATAGGCCCGATCGATCTACCAAATGGCAGTTTTTATACCCTTTTTTCCCTATTGATTGCCCGCTGAGGTCGATTGATCGACTATGCAGAAAGACTATGTGATTATTTTTAAGCTTGATTTTGATGATTTCATCATGCCTATTACATGTCACTAGTAAAGTATGACCATGCTGAAGTATGAATGTTTTCACACATGTGACATTAATCATCTATGAACTATGTTCCACGTGTTTTAGCTTATTTATGAAAATGACCATTTATATTTATATGTACTTATGCTTACATGACCTCATTAGCCATGTATGGACCATGTCTCATGCATGATAGGGCTGCTTATTAGTATGACTACTTATGCTTGCATACACTTAGCATTATTCACGTATGAATCATGTCATATACATCGCGAAAATAATTTGTTAAGCCATATTTAATTGTGATTAGTCGTAATGTTCCGTAGTTTTCTGAATTAGTTGTATTAGGGATTTGAATAAATTAGTTTTTCATCCAAAAGGGCAAGGTTTTATGTCCAAAAGGACAAAGTTTCCAAACTGAAAGAGCGGGCTCCTCTCTGGGTGAGAAGAGCGGAATGCTATAATGAGAAAACTATTGAGACTTATGGAGTGAGCTTCAGGCTGGTTTGTCAGTGTACCCCGGCTAACAAGGGGCACTTCCGGTTTACAAAATTTGTCAATTACTTTTCATATTTCCTTCTTAGGAATATCATGTAAGCAAGATTGGTATCTTCGGGTACTGGGATTTCTCTATCGTTGATTTTATGGATTATGATGCTTATTTACATAGGTTTTGTATAGGGATAATGGTGCTTATTTACACAGGGTTTGTATGAATTATGATGTTTATATTTACATAGGTTGTGTATGTATCATGACACTTAATTATGCAGGATGTGTATGGATATGTCACTTAAATGCACATGTTGTGTGTGTGTGGATTATGAAACCTAATTGAGACATTATGTACGGGTTTTGCTTATGGATATGTGATGCATGAATGAGATATTTGCACAGGTTGTGATCTATTTTGTGAGCATGGAGGCGATTAGATGCACATTGAGTGGGGGATAGTCTATATGTTTTGGGATAGACTTTATGATTGATTTTGATATAACCTTGTGACTTAACTATGCCACTTTACATGTTGTGGGAGAGCCTATTTTGATGACATAAACTTGTTTTAGTGCTTTTTTTAGGCTTGAGACTTCATCATGTGTTAGGAGATTTATGTGGGTATTGTGAATGACTAATAGATTTCATATTAATTTCTTTTATCTCTAGTAAATGCTTTCGCATAAAGGGAGTATTGTGTACTTCGATCTAGCCCGGGTTGGGTTTGCACTAATCTCATCACCCCTTTGTCGTCCCATATTGGTCTGGTTTGAGTCAAGGAGGCATGACAGAGGTGTGACATCTTTGCTCCTCCTTGAGTTGATGTTTTCTTCCCCATTTTCTCTTGTTTTTGGCCACTGGAGCTCTGCCAATGCCAGAATCCACTGTCTTTGACTGGTATTGACTTCATCTGGCCTCCACAACTTCAGAGGAGCCGACCAGAGCTGCCAAGAACCCCTCCTTGCTCCTTCCCGTATCCCACCGGTCCTTCTTGGTTTTTCTCTCGTTTTCCCATTTTGGGCTACTAGTGCATTCTGACTGCCGGCCAGCCCCTAGACCACCTTTGTCTTGTCAGACTTAGCTTGGCGATGGTTGGGCTACCACCCCAGTGCAACTTCGCCCCTCTTTCCTGGCACGAGCTTGACACCCAGCCTTCCACCACCTTCTGCCGGATACAAAGCCCTTTTCTCCAACATTTTATCACTTTTCCTCCCTGATTTGTACCCAAAACTAGCGAGACAACATGTTTTTGTGTTGTCCAATGCTCCTTTCCCCATTGAGTGACTAGGTTTGACCATGACTCTGTAGCGCTGGTTAGGGTTGGTGTCATGTAGCTCTTCCTCACCTCCCGACTATTAGTTTGTTGGACTATGTGTGTGGCATAGACAAACCGAGAAAATAATGTGCCCCTAACTCGCAATTAAGTTGCAAGATTGATTTTCCATCTTCAAGCAAAATAAACCTAGAATTTAACCAATTAAATGTTCCAATTCTAATGTGTTCTACTGATAAATTCTCAATTGAATCAGCAATCCAAGCACATAAGAATTTTTATGTGGAAACCCAACCAGGGAAGAAACCACAGGACGCTCTGTCCAGATTAACTGTGCAATATGTAAGCTTAAGATTTCAAAATTATCGATTACATAGACAAAATAATCTTTTTTCTTCAAACCACTTGGATCTTCACACCACTCATGAATTCTGAATCAACCACTCCATGGTTGTTTATTGGTCATAACATGATCTTCTTCTCCTTTGTGCTCTCTTGATCAACATAGATCTTTCATCTCCTCTTTAATGAATCTTCTACTTACTTGATCTTCTCAACAACAAACTTCATTAAATTCATAGTGTTTTGTACTCTAATCACTCTTTTTGATTTATGATATAAATTCTCACAATTTAGAAGACAACTCTTTCAAACCTACATTGAAGAAGATACAACAACAAAGGTTGTTTGTCTTGTGGCCAATACCCTAATTCTATGGTGGTTCTATAGTGGATAAGTAATTTTATGTTAAGGATAGAGAAGTACTTCTATGTTAATTTTTTGAACAAAATTTTTTCATGTATTTAGCTTGTTATAAGTTGTCTTTTTCTTCTTATGTAAGTTTGCTTTATATTATGGATGCATGGGAATGGGTAGTAGTGATCTGACAATGACATTGGAAAATACAACGTAGCAAATGTAGAATTTGTGTTATGTTACTAGTGCATTATGGTTTTTTCTTTAGAATGTTATAGTTTTAATACAAAGTTGTAGTTTTCATACAGTGAACTTTACAAAATAAGTTTTTTTCAACGAATAAATAAATATTATTATGTAAAAAGACTGGAAAACCTGTAGTCGACCCGAGCTTGCATACTTTTTGGGCCGGGCCAATTTTTAACATATCAAGTTAGGGCCGGGTTGGGCCCAGAGTTTCGCTCTTCATCTTTAGGGCTGGGCTCAGGCCTACCTTTGGTCCGCCAGGGCCTTGCAGTCCTATGCAGTAGCCCACACCCCTTGTACACAAACAATGGTTATCCATCGTTTGAATAGACATGAATGGTGGATATTAAGGGGGTGGGTTTGCTAAATAAGGGATAGCAAAGTACTCATCCTTTATGATTCCATGTAGCAAGAAAAAAATTCACTTGCAAAAACTTGACAAATTATACTTGTTCTTTTTAGAGTAATACTAATCTAATGTTATTCTCTCCTTGTACCACACATGAGGAAGAGGAGGGCTTCCATGTTTGAAACCCCACTTCACTGGCTGTCCACATGAGAATATATCTTTATTTACGTGGGGCATATGATGTTGGACTTTGTACATACACACCTAGGGGTGGAAGGTTTTACCAAAGTTCATGTCATTGTGTGAAGAATTACAATTTTTCAACGTTGTCCACAAGAATTGTCATTTCTCATCTTTGCACCTTTTTGCCCTCACCCTCCTGTTTCCCTCCATTTGATCGCTTATCATCACAATGTCTTTTGTATAACTCCCAAGGAACACCTCTTTAGCCTATTCTCTTGCCTTCTCTACAAAAGAAGAAACCTCCACCTCCCCCAACGGCGATGGTGGCTATGATTTTGCACTCCAACCCCATTTGCCTCTTCTTCTATGGTAGTATTTTTTGTAGACCTCTCTCATTCTATGGCTCCTATCATTCTTTATTACTAAATCATCTACTCTTCGTCTCCTCGTCACTCGGCGGAAGGCGATTCAGCTCTAACGCCAATGGCCCCATCTCCTTCAATTTTTCATGCTCTAACGAAGACGATGGTGAAAAGCTAAGCAAAAAGGTCGTCAACCCATCAAAGCTCCACCTGCCATACAATCCCTTCAGCAAGAGGCATATCTTCTGAAGATGTTGGGCACCTGCAAGGACGTACATAATGGTATTTGAGGTGTATGTGAAGGGGGAGAAGGTGGAGGAGGGGAAGGAGTTGCTGAAGGAGATGAAGGGCAGGGGTTTTGGGGAAAAAAATGTTTATTCTCAGGGTATAAAAGTTTTGACAGATGTGTAATTTTTTTCAAATCATTTGAGTAGTAGCGGCAAAGTTTTTTTTTACAAAAATTGATCACGAGATTTAAACTTTTGAGACAGAACCTCACCATGTAAACTTATTTATTTTGATGTAATCAAAATGCTTGAAAAATAGGGTTAAAATATTTTGATTAGTCTATTTTTAAAAATTGGTGACAATATTTAATTCTATGAGATAGAACCTCTATGTCTAAACTTTTTGATTTTGATGCTTCTATCAAAACAACCAAAGAAACAACAGTGTGAAAACATTTTGACAATGGTCTTAAGTAATTTAACAACTATGTCAAAATGTTCCAATAAGGTGTTTGAGGTTTATGTGAAGGGGGAGAAGGCGGAGGAGAGGAAGCAGCTGTTGGAGGAGAAAAAGGGCAGGGGCTTTGTGCCAGACGAGAAGCCCGTGAGGGAGCAGCTCGAGAAGCATAACCCTGTGTTATGAGGTGTCATAAGATTTCTCTTTAATTAGTGATTGAACTGAATTGAGGTTCTATTTTTGGCGGGAAAGCTCATGGTTGGTTATTTTGCTTATTGCAGTCAACTTAATTTAGGCTTTTTTAAAAAAAAAATTGAGTTCTAATTTCTTGGAAATTTAGAAGTGTTTGCTTGTACATTGCACTATTCTTTATTATATAAGGAACCATAAAAATTATCTCTTTAATGTACATATAAACTAGAAGCTGCCCTTCAACTTAAAAGAATTAGACTCTTGACACTAGTTCAAGACTAAGTACTCTAGCAACTGTCTTCTCATTAACCCTGTCGTTTTGTAAAGGCCCAACCTCCATCTTTTCTCAAGCTGTGTGGCACGCATAGCACCACAACATCTTCGGCCTTTTCCTCTATTGTTTTATGATGTTTAAGTTTACACAAGATCCAAATAAAGAAACAATTTTTATCAACAAACGAAAATATTTTTAGTATAGTGTTAAAATATTTAACATTGTTGTGAAAATGTTTAACGATGTTGTTAAAATGATTTAACATTACTATTAAAATAATTTAACACTATTGTTAAGCTGTGTTAACAATGTTGTCAAAATGTTTTAACAACAGTGTTAAAATGATTTAACATCATTATCAAAATGTTTTAATACTGTTGTTAAAACATAATGACACAATTGTTAAAGTATTTAACATTGTTGTTATTTCTTAGGTTGTTTTGATAGAAACATCAAAATTTAAAAGTTTAAACAAAGAAGTTCTGTCAGAGAGGATTAAATCTTGTGAGAAAAATTTTTAAAAGAAGTTTTAACAACAATGTTAAATTGTTTTAATAATAGTGTTAAACGTTTTCACAACAGTGTTAAATTAACAATGTTGTTAAAACAATTAACATTGTTGTTAAATGATTTAACACTGTTATCAAAACATGTTAACTATTGTTATAACATTTTTACACAATTGTTAAAACTACTTAATATCGTCTTATTTTTTTGGGTGATTTTGATAATATAAATCAAAATAAAAAAACTTTAAACACCATCTTAGACACAAAACCACTGCGCTTCAACTCCTCCAGTTGCTCCTTTCCCTCCTTTGCCTTCTCCCCTTTTATATATGCTTAAACACTATCACACCCTGCCACACTCCTTGACCTGAACCCGGTCTAAGAAGCAAGACGTAGCGCGACGAAGTGGAGTAATTGCAGAAGATTTAACCCATCTTGGGTTATTCACATCAAAGTATGCAACACGAGCCCTTAGTGTAAAAGCAAGTAGAGGAAGATAAAAAAGATTGACTAACAATCTTATTCTACACAATAGCTACATCTAAATAATAACATATGGTCTCAAGCCTTAGGGCAACACATGTCTATAACCATCACCAACTAAACAATGTATGATATAAAGTCAAATATAAGTTTATCCTATCACATCATAAGTTTAAAACGAGCTAAACATCTAGCCCCCTCCACTTATGGCGCAAATCCAACCTCTTGTTCTACGTAAAGTCTATCTGGAGCGCCTGCATGACACAACTAAATTATAATCTAAAGAAGTTCATATGCAATTAAGGTGACAATTATAAGTAATCATAACTCATCATAGTCATAGAGAATTAGAATTATGAGAAAAGAACAAAAAATGACAAAAAATCCACAAAAATAGCCATTTTCCACCAACTTCCTTTTGGTCGTTCAAATGACCCTGTAGCCTGTTCGAACTCCTGGCCGTTCGAATGACTAGACAACCCATTCAAATGCTCGTAATAGTTCACTTTTCTGGTTCGTCTTCAACATCTTGAAATTCAAACCGAAAACATTATAGAACATTCAATACTCAAAAATCATCATAAAACATTAAATACTCTAAATCTAAGCCTAAAACATGATAGATCTAATCATTCTTATGCTTAATCATACCAAAATAACCTAAATCACATGCTTTTAATAAATCACCATTACACATCAAGATGAAGCAAAAAACTCAAATAAACCTATAATCATGTCATTCAAATAAAGAAAACCACTCAAGGTAAAAACCCCTTGCCTCTAACAAGCTTAGAAATCCTTAAAAGCACTTCAATCCTCAAGATATCCTACCCAAAAAATTAGGGTTTTAGTTAAACCTAATTAAGATTAGCTAGTAGTTTCAAATCAACTCGGGAAAAGATAGATCTAAGACATCTTTAGGTTAAAAACAAAATTAACCTAATTAGGGTTCTAAATCAAAATGAAAACCATGATTTTGATAGAAGAAAACTAAGAATCGAAATAGGAGAAATGAAGATAGAGATGATTAAGACAAAAATTGAAAGATTAAAGGTGATTAATGGTAAAAACCTCACCTTAAGAAAGGTTTATCCTTTGATAAAATAAGGGTAGAGCTAGCCCCCTTCCTATTCTCAGCCATTCACCATTTGGCAAATAACTAGGGTTTTTCCTTTTATAGTAAGGGTTTTGCGCTGGAAATTAAAAGGAAATGAATTTAGATATCTTACAAACACCATTGTTTTCATTTGCATATTATGAAGAATATTTTGGGGGTTACCAATAATTTATCAAAAGAATTGCAATGGAAGAACCAATACATTGTGAATGCAATAACTATGGTTGAATTATCTAATGAAGGTTGATATTCCATATATAGATGAAAAGTATATAGTAGAAGGAAGGTTACAATGTGGAGAGCAAATTGCAAACCTGCATTATTATTGTGTTAGTTTATTCTACAATGTATTGATATGCAACTCCAAGAGCTTAACACTTGTTTTCACATAAAAGAATACAAAGTTGCTTCTTTGTATAGCATGTTTTGATGCAAGAGATTCTTTTTCAACATATAATAAACAAAAATTTTTCTATTTTATAGAAATTATCCAAATGAATTATCTACAATGAATATCTCAACCCTTGATGATCAAATGAATATTTATATTGTAGATATGTGGCCAATAATGAGTTTTCAACTTTAATTGGGATTTCTGATCTTGCTACAAAAAAGGTGAAGAAGAAAAAAATTAATGATATCCTTTGGTATATTTTCTAATAAAGTTGGGATTAACTCTTCCAATTGTAACTGCTATTATTGATAGAGCATTTTTTGCAATAAATATTGTAAAGAATAGGCTTTGGAATCAAATGAGAAATGACTTGATGAATAATTGTTTCATCACATATACTGAAAATGACATTTAAAAAAGATGATAATGAGAAGATCATCGATCGTTTCCAAAACATGAAACCTTGTCAAATGCAGCTGCCATCTCAATAGTAACAATGTTCAGTTTTTTTAATTTTTTTTGTTCAATATATTTTTTATTTGTATATATTTATTTACTTGTCTCATTTTCATTCATTATCATGGTTTCAAACTCTAGGGTGCTTGTAACCTAGACATTTTCACAACCTCAGTTCCCTTATTATATTTCACCAAATTTTCCTATGCAACCTTGGTAGATTTGCAATTAGAAATCAACCTATGTTGTGATTTTCCTACGGCATTGAACAATGCACTAAGTGCATTATTGTTTTGATTTGCAAAGTTTTATTTTATTCACATCCCATTGACTTTCATATTTAAAAATTGAATTTCCACTCTCATATTTGGTCATTGGTAGATGCCTTTAATCATTGCTTTTCAAGTATTTTCACCAAGTGCTTAAATAAATGTTCTCATCATATTTTTTCCATATAGGAAATTATAACCATCAAGCGAAGGTAGTCTATTCATTGGATTACCCCAATCCCCATGTTCATTCATTGACTTATTTGAACCAGCCATCGATTTTAGTCTAACAAAAATTACCCAAGTAACACACTTTAAGCAAGGAAAATTATAAGAGGAACAATTAAAAATCTAAGGCATGCAAATCAACAAGTCTAAATAAGTAATTCTAAGATAAAAACAAGTAAATTATGCAAAATTTAGAAATCAAACTCTCGCATAAGTTATCTAGCACAAGAAATCAAAATTTCAGAAAATAGCAATATAATAATCCACTAACATGTCAAATCAAATTATCATCAAATAAACTTTAGCTACCACTTCAGAGTTTAATATTTGTCTACTCAAGCTAGAAGATCACCACATTGCACCTAGTCCGATTATTTAACAAAGATAAAGACTACAAGATATAGCCTTTTTTGCACAAAATTTTCTTATAAAGCAGAATCAAGTAAAACTACTCTCTATGCGCACTCATGATTAGCAATCTATCAAACTTAAAGCATTCAATCCTCACATGAGCACACAACAATTTAATATAAAAAACCCAAAAGGGTAAAAAACCACTGCGATTCTAACAAGGAACCAAATCAAAACACTACTAGTAAGTAAGACAATTACAACAACACAAGCAAACCACCAACCTTTATTTTGACTTTAACACAAACTCTTTTTGTTTAGATCTCCATAAATTCTTGTCGTTGCTAGCCTTCAAGTCTTCTATCTCGAGGACTTGAAACTTTTCTTCTTCCTTTCTTTTTCTATGTCTCCTGGCATTCAACAAGCTCATCTTGTTATATTGACTTTAGCCTTTTAGAATCTTCAACTTCCCATTGAAGATATGGTGCAACTCATTTGAAACTTTTGTGTGAAATCTCTTCTCTTAGTTGTGGGATAGCTTCATGAATTCACCATTAATATTCTCTTCAAGCTCTATGTGAACTTCCTTTGGCAAACAATATGCAAAGGTCTCTCCCTTCTTTTCCATTTTTTTCTATGTTTTCCTCTCTTAAAATTTGTCACTTCTTTTCCTTTATATAGCTCTTTAAAATGATTTAGGCTTTTTACTTCAACAAAGAAAGAAATTGAATTCAGAATGACTTATTTAGGCAACTAGAACTATGAGCGATTGATCATTTCAGACAATGTCATTATTTTCTAAACACATGTTACCTAGACCAATCAATCAGTCTATGAAGAAATCGATTAATAACTCTTGGCTTCATTTTTCACAGGGCCGATTCAAGTGCCAATTGATCTTTCTCTTCTTCATAATATCTACCAATCGATCGATGTGACTGTGCAAATTATAAGTTTGTCTTTTTTACCCAAAAACCTTCTGAAACCTCTGAAACTTCTCTAAGTGATTTTGGTATGCCAATACGCTCTAAATAAGCTTTAGAAACTATCAACATCCTTTAGTCTTATGTCTTATACTATAAGAACACATTTGCTCTTATTTTTCAAGTCCACCATTTCCAAATATGACTCGACCACAACTACATCTAATAAAACTTTAAGACTAAGTACATACACAAGGTTTCTAACATAATTTTAATAAGAAAATTAGCCAATTAAACTAAAATATGACACATATGTTCCTATAGTTGTTTCTTGCATTAATGGAGTTTTGTACTAGTAGGGCAAATGTATTTAGACGAATTATTTGAAAATTTCCCCCTTACTAATATTTGTCTTCTTAAAAAATGAAGCAATTAGTTTCTTGTCATTGAGATGCATGAATTGTGAAAATTGTTGTAGACGATGTTAACAAGATGCCACATGGGTATGCATTCAACACGATTTTTTTAGTAGTTATCATAATTAAGAGTTTAATGGTCTTCCTATATGTTTTACTTTGGTACATCTTAATTGTTACTTTGTTAGCTTAGTTATTTTGATATGGAGGAAAATAATTTTACAACTTTATATTTTATGACCCTGTTATTGCCCTTGCCTATTGCCCCCACTCTTCTACCACTGTTGCCCCCCCCTTGGGCTCCCTATGTAAGGCCTTCCCATCATCACTTTTAATAACTTCAAAATCCTAAACCCTACACTTGTGGTGCTACCTATTTGCGTCATTTGACACAAGCTTTGGCCCACTTCCATATGCAAATGTGTTCCTTTGGATAACCTTAAATACGAAAAAGCCCTCTCTTTCCCATGCTCCATTAGCTTATGCTCATGATGTAGATGAATGTTGCCACATTGCAACTTCTAGTAGTATAGTTTTTTTCTTTTTTGTGTTTGAAAATGTTGGACATGATCATCATCTTTCCATTTTTTATCTCCTAAAATGACCAAAAGGATAATAACATGAGTTTCACCCTTTCTTCATATGAAGTGCAAATTTTGATTCATTTAATTGATTTTGACCGAGATGATGCTAGCTTTTGTGTAATTCTCTCTAGACCAACCCAAATTAGCCAAATGGGCATGTAGATGGGATTTGAGTCCAGTCGAGCCCGAGCTCTACTTCCAACTTCCCTACATATGGGATTCAACTTTTGAGGCTCTACCTACTTCAAGTAGAGCTCGGGCTTGGTTTGTTTGATACTTGATCGAGCTTCATCTAAGTCTCATTTATTGAAGCTCAATACTTTGACTCACTCAGCTCATTAGCGACGCTCTTGATGATTTCGTCTAAGATTTATTTTTTCTTCTTTTTTTACTTGGTAAACAAAGTATTTACTCCCTCTTCTAAGTTTTGTTTGGCTACTTTACTCCCTCAGTTTCATAATAATAAGAAAATTGTTTTCCTAACCACTGAGCATGACCAGATTGCATGACTAGTGAACATGTGGAGGGGGAGAAATGTGGGAACCTTTAAATCATGTTTTCAAGTTTTTCTCTCACCACTTCCTGATGATGTGGCAGTTTCCCATTGTCAGTCACAAAGACCTGCACATCCAAACACCCGTAAGAAGTCATATTTTACCTCCTTCCATGTCCATGCCTCCTCGGGTAGTCCACCATCTATGGAGTAAGATGGGGATCAGTTGATCAAATATGCCGTTGTGTCTATGACATAGGTCCAAAATGAGGTTGGCAGCCCCACATGAAGTCTTATACTCTTAGCCTTCTCCAAGATCTTCTTGTTCATTCACTCTACCACACCATTTTGCCTTGGCTGTCTTGAGGTTATAGGGAGTCTCATAATCCAATGTTTGTCACAATAGGATTGGAACTCCCTACTATAGTATCTTTCTCTATTATCGGATTTCAGACATTTCAACTTTAATGTTGTCTCATTTTCAACAAGGGTTTTTCATTTCACAAACAAGTCAAACACATCTGATTTATTATAACAATAATAAACCCAAAGCTTGCGAGATGCATCATCAATAAAAGTCACAAAGTAAAGAGCACCGCTGAGGGATTGTACTTGATCCAGACCCCAAACATTCGTGTGTACTAGCTCCAAATGTTCTAATTTCCTTTCTTTAATGTCCTTTGCGAAGGCAACCTTTTTCTGCTTCCCCATGACACATTTTTTTCATAAATCTAGATTCACCTCCTTCAAGTCAGGAAGCTTTCCCTTGTGCATCAAAACTTGCATATCCTTCTCACTCATGTGGTCCAACCTATTGTGCCATGTTGCGGCATCAACAACTAATGATGCCACCGATATAGTCTTTATTTCTACCTGAGAACAAATACAATGTCTCCACTTTATTCCCCTTGGCAACTATCAGGGAGCCCCGAGTCATGCTCCATATGTCACCGATAAACTTTCTAGCCACTCTAGTCATAGCCAATTAACCAACAAATATCAAATTTTTTGTTAGAAGAGGCACAAGTCTAACATCTTTCAATACAAATATTGCGCCATCCTCCTGCAGTAAACTTATTTTCCCTTTACCAATAACATCACAAGTATTATTATTGTTAAGATGAACTTTTTCAAGATTTGCAGCAACATAACTATAAGAATTCTTACTTTAACCTGATTTAATTTTGATTTGATTTCATATTGTTGTGTGGTTTGGTTTTAATTAGCCGGTTTGACTTGTTTTGGGAGTTAAAGGTTGATAATGTTGTTTTTAATAAGTTTTCTCTCATTTTTATAAGTTTCTATATTAAACTCAATTTATCTTATTTTTAGAGAATTTTTGGGACTTTTCTAAAATTTAGGGCATAGGCATACGTTTGAGTGGTAAGGGTCCTACAAGACCTTAAAGTTTAATTATTTCATGATTAATGAGTTTCAACAATTTTAAATTTGTTTTAGCCTTAATATCAGCAAAATTAGCTATTTAAGGTACTAAATTCTATTTATACCTCAACTTTTAGTATTTACACCTCAATGACTTACTATAAAAGGAAAATCTGACCCCCATTCCCAATTGGTAAAGGGCTGAGATTGGAGGCTGAGAAGTGCCCTAATCCCCCTTACCAAAGGAGGAAAGTGATTTAGGTATGTTTAGGCCTTAATCTCCACTAATCTTTCATATTTCCATTAATTTCTCTTAATCTCATCTTCACCCAAAGTTGATTCTTGTTTTACCCAATTAAAAATACTATTTTTAATCTCCATTTCAAACCCTAATTTGGGGTTTTTTTGTTTGTAAGCAAAGAGAACCCTAGATCTACATGTTTTCAAAGTGGTTTAAGCTTAAAAATTTGAATTTAATGATGTATTAACTAAACCCTAACTTTGGGTAGGGATTTGTGACGATTAGATTTTCAATTTTGACTCCAAAGCTTGCTAAAGATAGGAATTTTTTCCATAAATGAATTTATGTTTTAGATTTAAGGCTTTGAATGGTTTATGTGAGTTTTGTTTGTATTTGTGCTTTAATGGTGGGTTGAATGAAACATGCCCTTTTTGGGTGATTATCTTTTGATTTAGCTTAGAAATTACTAGATCTATCATACCTTAAGCATGTATTTCGCTATTATGAAGTTTGGAAGTAATATTAGTATTTTCTTGTTGATTTTGCATATTTTTCGGTTTGGAGTTCACAAGGTTGAAGACAAACCTATGAACTATTCTATGGCGTTTGAACTGCCTAGGATTCGAGCGGCCTGTCTGGCTGATCAAATGGCTAGGTGTATGAATGGCCATTTGGCCGATTGAACAGCCACATGACATATTTACCTTTTTTAGTGTGTTGTCCTTTTTTATTAATCCTCTTTCATTAATCTCAATTATTATGAATATAATGAGTTAGTTTACTTGGAAATGCTACTGTGAGGGCATGAATATTATCTTGAAAGCTATGATGGGGTTCAAGCATGAATTAGGTTACATATTGTTGGATTTTAGCATGATATTCTCCTCAACATAAACTCATGTTTGATGATTCTCTGTAATTTATTTATGATTCCAGTAAGTTTAATTATGAGGATGTGCATGTATGCTTGCACATATTGTGCTAATTATTGGTGAACTATGTTTTCATGTCTAGCTTAAGTATAGTGATGATTATGCTTGCCTAAGTCTAGTATGAAGTTATGATTAGCTTGCACTTGCATTTCGAGGTGTTCACCATATTTTATCTATGATTTCAGTAAGGAGGAACTATGATAAATCATGAAGGCATGTGTATAGTATATATGATGGTTTGTTCGTGTTTCATATGTCTCTGCTTAGACTTGAACAATACCACTATGTACACACCTGTAAGGGTATTTTAGTAATTATTTGACACAAATGGACTAGGAATGATGCACATATGAGCTGAATTGAACATATCTCAAATATTATGACTCATGTGTAGTTGCTCATGTATGTACTATGTTACATATATCATGAAAATAATTTAAGAATGAGATTTATCGTGATTATCTAGGTGTAATCAATTGGATGCAATGGATGCTATTGATTGACGGATTAATAGATTGAAAACTTATCGAAATTGGTTTGGGTCCAAAAGGACATAAATTTTTTTTTAAGTTCCTTTGGGAATATGGTACCTCCTCGGGTTGAGATGTGTTTATTGCCGATGAGTTTATTTATTAAGTTATCTAGACCCTGAGAATCTAGTATAGTAAGTCCGCATGCACCGGCTACCATGTGCTCTAGGTTTTCGTTGAGGAATTCGGACTCTCCCCTGCAAGAGATTGTCCTTGGCGAGCACACTGTTCTAGGTTTCCATTGAGGAATTCGGACATCCCCAACCAGGTTTGTCCTTGTTCAGCAGACTGCTCTAGTTTCCATTGAGGAATTTTGACCTTCCTTTTTGGATTATCCTTGGCGAGCAGAGGGGCTAACTCCCTCAACGCCCTAGTTTTCATTATGGAATTCGGACCTTTCCAGCAATGGATTGTCCTTGTCGAATATTATATTCGTGTATTTCTCACTTTTGAGACATTCACCATCGATGTTTTCATGTGTATGGATTATTATGCCCAGTTGCACAGGTTGTGTAGGGATAATTGAGATTATATGACATATGTGGTTATAGCTTAATTTGCATGATATGCAGGATGGTGTATTTGATACACTTACATTGAAGGGTGAATGTTTTCATTTAGAAATTAACATACATCATATGTTATGTTGATGAACTATTCATGCAAGATGTGATTCTCTGAATACATGATGTTGTATGATTCATATGGATATGTTAAACCCATGATGCACATGAGGCACATATATGAGTTGATGATGAGATGTATGGGTGATGAACATGATATGTAGCTACTTAAATATGTGATGATGTGTGGCATGAGTATGTGTTCATCATATGTACTGGAGATAGTATGATGTGCATGTGGCATGAGATGATACATATGGATAGTAAATTATGACATAAATGCACATGTTGATGTGATATCCCATGATGAATGGGTATGATGATGGTATATATTTGTTGAGCATTATGCGAATTTCTTGTGATGTAATGTTGAATTTACTTTCTGTTATTTAAAAACCCTTGTTGAGTGTTAGCTCACCCTTTTTCTTGTGTTTTGTTTTAGCGTTGCATGACGTGCCATAGTTGGTCAAGATAGACTCTATATAGAGCATGTGGATAGTGTCAATCATTGAGGGGATGGGTGATAGAGATAACTTGATTATGTTATTATGTTGACTTGTTATGTTGAGATTACACTTTAGACTCTACTTCTGATTTTATTAGCCTATGTGGGGCTTAGACTCTATTACTTAAGCTATATGCGGGCTATGTTGAACTAAGCATGTGGGTGTTGTGTGGACTAATACTTAATTTATGGTCCTTTATTTACTCATTTTTGCTCTTTTACAAAGTGGATGGGCACTATTATAAGATCCCTAAACCCTAAACTGGTCTATTTAATTTATTTTGTTAATATTATGTGGTCTAATGTTGAATTTGGTCAATTTGAATTATTTTGGGATTTAAGGTGGTTAACAATTATTTTAATCAGCATTTTCTTTATTTTGTTGGTTTTTATGTTAAACTATCAATTTCAATTTTTCTGGATTTTTTGGTAACTTTTTCAAAAATAGTTACGGTGTGGGTCCCATCGTGGGCCCCACATTCGTAAATTTGGATGATGGGTCCCAAAAGACCCTAAACCTATCTTATTTCAGTAATTAAGTGTTTCGAAATTTTTAAACTTCGATTTGGACTCAAAATGAACAAATTTTCTATTTTTAGTAGTAAATTTTATATATACCCTAATTTCCTATTAGGTATACCGCATGACTTAATATAAAAAGGAAGTCCCAACTTCATTCCCATTTGGGAGGGGCTAGAATTTTGGGGCTAAGGATGCCCTAATCCCCATTCGAAAAGAGGAAAGGTCAATTAAGGTAAGGATTAGCTTTGATTTTTCATTAATCACCTAGGGTTTTGCCTAATCTTTCCTAATCCCATCTTTTACCAAGGTTAAGTCTTATTTTTCACCACTAAAGTTTTTGATTTTAACCTCTATTTCAAACCTCTAATGAGGGATTTTCATTTTGGAACTAGACAAGCAGTAGATCTACAAGTTTTCAAGTGATTTAGGCTTCCATAATTGGATTTATCAATGTATTAACAAAACCCTAAATGTGGGTAGAGATTTGAAGAGATTAGAGCTTCGAATTTGGGCTAAGAACTAATTGAAGGTAAGGGTTTTCTTCAAAAATAGGTATGTGTTTTGGATTTGAAGTATGTGATGGTTTTTGTGGGTTTTGCATAAAGTTGAGCTTTAATAGTGGGTTGGTTAAACTTAATTTTTTTGGGTGATTTCTTTGTGTTTTAGTTGATAAATGACTATGTTTACCATTTCCTAAGCTTAGATTTCATATTTATGATGATTGGGAGTGAGATTTGAAGGTTTAAGTTGGATTTATGTATTTTCGATTTTCGGTTTGGGAGGAAGAAGACTAACGAGAACTGTAGTATTGACATTTGAACTGCAGGGCGATCGAACACCAACACAGCGGTTTTGGTCATTTTGCCTATTTTGCTCATTTTCATATTCTTCTTCTTAAATACCATTTATTATGATCATGATGAGTGATTTATACTTAGAAATGCTACTGTGAAGACATGAATATGATGTTGAGAGCTATGATGATGTTCAAGTGTGAAGTGGATTACTTGTTATTCGATTTAGCATGTTATGAATTCTTATCCTAAATTCATGTTGAGTAATTCCTCATGTTTTACTTAGGATTCTAGCAAGTTTACAACATGAGAATGGACTTGTATATTTTCACATGTCATGCTAAATTATGGATGAATTATAGTTCCATGTCTAGCTTAAGCATAATAATGAGTATGCTTACCTAAGTTTGGCATGAAGTGGTATTTGATTTGGATTCGTATTTTTTTTGTGATGGTTTTCACCCATGATTTTAGTAAGGAGGAGCCATGATAGCACGTGCGTAGTATGTCGACGAGTTGTTCATAATGTGTATCCCTATGCTTAGGATTGAATACTACTACCATGTGCACACGCATGTGGGGGTGATTATGGTGATTGTTTGACACTTATGATTAGAAATGATGCATGTATGGCTGATGGGATCATGTTTCATGAATTAAGATTCATGTAGTTATTGCTCACGTATTACTATGTTGCATTCATCATGAGCTGGATTATGAATGAGATTTTATCGAGATTAGTCGTGGTTGGTCAACTGGATGCAATTGTGTGATATTTCTTACCAGGTTAAGCGATCAGAGGCTTATCGATTCGGTTTTAAGTCTGAAAAGGATGGGGTTTTATGTCCCTCGAGGATGGGTTTTCATCCCCAAGTTGAGAAGAGAGAAAATTCTATAAGGTGACCAAAACTATTGAGACCATTTGGACCATGAGAATCTAGGCTGGTGTAGCCGAGTGTACTAGCTTACCAGGGGGTATCTTCCTCATTAAGGAATTTACCCAAATTGCATAATTCATTTAGACTTTCCAATTGGGGATTGTCTAGAGTGAGCAGGGACTGCTTAAGCTTCGACCAATTAAACAGGGTTGTTGTATCAATATGCATGGTTGTGATAGTATGTTAGAGATAGTTTACATGCAGGGTGAATATTCATAGATATACATGATTATGATTATGTGCTAGAGACCTTTCTCATGCAAGTTGAATGTTTTACGGATATGTACAGTGTGTTTGAGACACTTATCTTGCAGGAGGATTATTTATGAATATGCATGATTATGTATAATGTGTTTGAGACACTTATCATGCAAGATGATTGTTCATAGATATGCATGATTATGATTATGTGCTAGAGATACTTCTCATGCAAGTTGAATATTTTATGGATATGTATAGTGTGTTTGAGACACTTATCATGTAGGATGGTTGTTTATGAATATGCATGAATATGTATAATGTGTTTAAGACACTTATCATGCAGGATGGATTGTTTATGGATATGCATGGATATGTATAGTGTATTTGAGACACTTGTCATATATGATGAATTTTTATGAAGGAGAAGAAATGTACATGAATATGTAAGGTGTGTTTGAGACCCTCTTCATGCAGGATGGATGTTTCTAATTTGAAATGATTATTTATGCTAAATATGATATGTTGAGATATTTTCATGTAGAATAATTACTTATGGGTATGTATGTTTAAATAATGAGAAGGTAATCAGAAATGAGAGGATGCATGATATGTTGATTGTTAGACTGTGTCGAATATCATAATGGTTTCATATTTGTTGTTTGACGTTTAAAACCTTGTTGAGTTTTATACTCACCCCATTTTTTTTGTATTTTTTTGTTTTGGGGTTGTATGGTGTGACAATCAGGTCCCTCTTTATGAGGAGTGTGGGGTTGATGGTCGGGAGTAGGTGTGGGAGCCTAGAGATCTTACTATCTTTACTTATTTATTCTCCTGGTGTGCTAGAATTTCATGTTCAGTTGACTTTGTCTCATACTTTATTATTCGTTGTGGCTTTAGACTTATTTCTGATGTTATGACTTGAGCCATGTTTGACGGCTTAGTGTTGTAAGATTGTGGGTTTGTGAGTTGAGGACTAATTCAGATTTGATGTCCTTTATATTTTTGCTTATTTTCTCTTGCACAAAGATAAAGTAGTGTGCTACTTTGTGTGAGTTACGCCGCTTAAGGGGTTAAGTCTTACGCAATTCAACACTTCGTTTACCTCATGTGCTTCGACCGTCCCTTAGACCAAGTTCAGCTAGGGTCGGGTGGATGTCGAGGCTTGACAGCTACTTCTTTGTGATCCACCTGATTTAAGGGTTGTCTTTTGTAATTCAAACAATACTTAGTCATGTTGGGCGTCACGTTCCCCTTGGATAGGGTTTGGCTTGGGGGTAGGGGTGACAGGGTATGACAATAACATTCAAGTTACTCTTTATTGTTAGTAGCATGGAAAGATGCACCAAAATCAACAATCCATGTATCAAGTCCATCTTCTATTGATAATATCATGCATTCAGAATCACCAGTAAGGTTCACAATATTTTCCCCTCCTATCTCGTTTTTGGGCGGGGCTATGCAATCTTGTTTCATATGACCCGCCTGTCCACAATTCTAGCAATTTCCATCTCCCTTGCCATTGCGAGACTTGGATTTTCCACGACCACCTTGCTTTCCCTATTGTGATCATCAACTACGATCATCCATGGTCAAGGCGGAGAGTGGAAGAATCACCATCCTTCCATCAAATCTCCTCCGCCAACATTTGTGGAGCCACATCACTCAAAGTCATAATTATGTTGCCCTTTGAATTAAACACAGTCGTCTTGAAAATGCTCCAACTCTTCGGCAAAGATTTTATGAGGCAAATGGCTTGTAAATCCTCCGAGAATTGTACACCCACTACATCCAACTAATTATTGAGTTTGTGAAACTCATTGAGATGATTAGCTACACTATAATCTTTTGACATCTTCATATCCATAAAACTAGTAATAGATGTGCCTTGTGTGTTGAAGAACTACTTGCGTACATCTCCTCCAAGAGATCAAATAATTCCTTCATCGTTTTCACCTTCAAGATAGTCGAAGCGACCGAAGCAGAAATTGCAAGATGATCGGCACCTAGGGCTTTCCGATCTAGTAATTGTCAATCCTCCTATATGATGTCTTTGGCCTTCTCACTAGACATCAGGCACCATAGATCCTTCTGATACATGTAATCTTCAATTTTCATCATCCAACATCGTTGAACTTCTCGATTTTGTACTTGTTGTCGTCGGTCATCTCTACTCTGAACCTCGCTCTAGTACAACTTTATAGGAAATAATGGCAGTCCTTAAACCTAGCACAATAATTCCCAAGCATTTCCGAATGATCGTTGGGGCCGGCAGACATCACAACAAAACAAAACAAAGCAACACAGAGAATTTACATGGTTCAGCAATTTGTCTACATCCACGACTTACACCCAATTTACTATTTCATAGAGTACACATTGGAGAAGAAGAATACATGAAAAGCACTCACCTTTTCAAATTTTTATTCTTGCTATTATGCCCGTGTTAATATTGGAGACAGCTTAAGTAATATTTGTATATTATTCTATTTGATAGACAAACAAAATAAGTATTTAGATGTTTAGCAAATGAGTTGAAAAAATTAAGATAAAAATTAAACTTACAATTTTTCTAATTATTAATTGTTTTATAGCCATTATTGTTAGATTTTTATTTATGCTTTTATAACTACAATCATCAAATTTGAGTGCATTCAAAAGCATCATAGAAGAAACATTGTGCAAAACATTCTTATTCTATCTGAAAATAGATAAAAGATGTATTTGATTATAAAGTTTCAAAGTCTTACACTTGTACTACAAAGTCAACTCATGCTCTGATAAATTGCATAGGTTTGAAAGTTACTATTATCAATTATAAATGTCATAAAAACTTTTTTTTCGCAAATAACTATAATATGTTTGTTTTCGACAATGAACAATTTTAACATCTTTCATTTAGTTACATATTTCTACTCAAAATGCATCGACATATAAATGCTCACATGCAATTACATGTGCATGTTTACTATATACTAAAGTGAAAAGAAAGATAGAAATTTTGTCATAAAAGTCTTAAATTATCTTGTGTACACCTAAATAACTCACTTTGTACCATATTAATAACTCCTTTGGGTATTTTAAAATAAATTTATTTTAGTTCATTTAAAAAAATTAAAAGGAGTTATTAATGTTGGATAGAGTAAGTATTATTTATGAACTTGATATAAAACCTGCAGTCAAATGGCAAACACATAGCTTCAAAGTATTTGATTGGTTATTGACATAATAATGAATTATTAAAGTTGGTATGAATTATCTTAATGGTTCAATCTTTCATATTTAAATCTAACTAATTAAATTACTTCCATCATATGGTTTTGTAATTTCATAATTAGTTTTATAAGGAAATAAAAATAACATCCGTTCATATATAATACCATTTCTTTCAATTATTTAGTACTTTCGACTAATCAACATACAAATCATAGTGTGTATCTACACGTGCGCTTTAACAAGTAGTATCAAATGAGGAATATAATCTTGTATGAGATTGAGATCATACCAAATCAAATATTGTACAAATATGTAAAATAAAGTTTGTAGGGTAATCTAGGAATAACAATAAAAAATCACTTGTAATAAAGGCAAAAATTAAAAAAATTTATAACACACCAATTTGGTATATAGTAGGTATGCTATAATCACATAAACTTGCATGTCTTTAAAATATTGACTTGAGTGCTCAATTTTGTGAAGGAAACAGCTCAAAATGGTAACCTGCACACATGCTCAACATACTCCGACGGATTGGGATTGGCTGTGAGTTACCTACACCCAATTTCGTGTCAGTCGCCAATTAGCCCCGCCACTTTATACAAAGATGTGAAAACGAGTCCATATTTCACGTTTTATTCCCAGGAGAAGGGGTTGATTGGCCACTTATACGGAAATGGGTGCGAGCACTCAACTCCTGCACACAAATATGTGAACAAGCTGCCTCTGCTCTCTTTTGCGTACTAGATTACAAAAGAACTTGTCAAGGGACAATCCAGCACAATGAATCGGGCCATCAATCTATAAAATAGCGAGAATTCTAGGCCTCTGAATAGCACCCCCATTCAGAGATTCAGCCTTTGAATTTATTAAATTATCCTACATTTTATTAAGTGAAATTTGAAACTAAATGCTCAATCACTTCGCCTATAATCACATATGCCTAAGCCTTCACCCACTCAAGTAAATTTTGTTTTCTATTTCAAGTCAAAAAAACATATCAATAGCAAAATAGTAGTGCAAGAATACCCACTCCATCCATTTATGGCCAAAATTAACTTTTTTATATTCCTTCCGTCTTAAAATAAATGTCTATAGATTAATTTGTTTTAAAATAAGTATCCTATTTGTTTGATTGTCATCCACTTTCTCTTTCATAATTTTTACATATGTATTTTTTAAAATACCTTCTACCAACTTTTTCTACATATTAATAAAAAAATAACACTTTTAAAAACTTTTGAGTAATATAGAGTAGATTAAATATTTGCCTTTTTGAAAATAGGACATTATTTCAAGCCAGGAGTATAACAAATATGGTTTCCCATTTTTAGCGTAAAATAAGAAGAAGAAAAAGGGCTTATCCATGTTTCTTTTAAATACTCATTGCTTTGTTTTTTCAAAGAATAGACAACAGCATTCATTCCAGGAATCCGGGGGACCTCGACCTACTGTTCAATTGGATTCATTGGCGCATTTGCCTTTCTCCGAAAAGCCTGACTTAGACAAGAAAATGAACGTAGTTTTCCTTCTCTTGCTGTTTGCTTAACAATACTCTAGAAGAAAAAAATGAGATCTTAATTATCCCGTAGAGAATGTTGGCATCGTTAGGCATGAGAAATTGAACCGCTGGAAACTCATTTCGACGGAGGAGGTGAGAAACTTGAACTAGACACATGGTTGTCTCAAAACCTTCCATTCATGAAGGTGGCCATTCTTTGGGGCAAGTGCCTGTACGAGACACCAACCCACACAACATATATGAATATTCCAAAGTTCAAAAATATGCATTTATACCACTTAATCCTCTCAAAATTTTGTCTACAAACTACGTTACAAATTAGAGACTTGACAGAACGGTCATGCCACCCGAGGCAGCCATACACATGGGACGGAAATTTTTCAAATTACTTCTAAACAATCATGCTGGTCATCCGACGCCAAAAAAGTTGTATACTGACAACAACCAAGAGGATCAAAATTGGAACGTAATCAAGTTAAAAACGTAAAATCAGATTCAACTATCAACATTAGATTGTGTGATAACCTTGAGGCTTACTGCTCATTTTGTAATGATCTGTGCAAAGGCCTCTCTTTTGATGAGATGTAGTTGATAACTGAGACTGCATATCTTTGCCCCTGCCTTCTAAGTTAATAGAAGAGTGTGGATTCCTTCCCTACACGTCTATCACACACTTCTTTCAACTCTGCCATCCTGAAATTCCTCTCGAACTTCCTCCATGAAAAAGTGCATTGGCATACAAACAATTAGCATTTCCCAACTGTTTCCACTTTTCTTACTTTTCTTGGGGACCCTTCTAATTGTTTGCTCACTTTCAACAGACAACAACATTCGTTTAGAACAAAACTCTCTTCCCTCGTCCTCCCCTTCAACATGATCAACAACCCTTACTTGATTGCCCTTGGAAATTGGAGTCACTAAACACACAAATTTTCATCAAAGCAGAATTAGCATTGTAACTAACTGAAGACAAGCCACACATTCATTTTTACTAATTGCTGCATTTAATTAACATCATCATAAAAAGGACCAAAATTTTCCACATTTCTCCCCCAGAGTATTATCACTATAACCCCAGTGCGTAACAAGGTAAAGGGAAGAAAAACTAACCTTCATCAGTAAAATTAGGATCAAGGATTACACGAGTTATTTGTTGCTTGAGAAAAACCTGTGATGTAGAGAGAGGACAATGGATACAGCCATATCTCATCAGTATTCAACTTGATGCCACATCTAGGGTGTTAAAAACAATATTGGCAATTATACGGAAAAAATTAAGCATCATTATAATGCACAGTTAACAAATTTCAAATTTAAGAACATTCCAAGAAATTCAAGCACCTGTAGCCCCCTACGTGACATTCTCTACCACTGGAAGAAATTATAATCCTATCAAATGGATAGAAAGCCCGCTCCTGACTCAGGGTGGCTTCACTTTATTTAACTATTTGAACTTAACGCATGCTCACATAGACCTTCCTTTGAACCTCCCCCCAGCCCAAAGAGGCATATATATTACAACTATTGTCCTGACATTAGCTAAAAGTGGTGGGTCCTTAAGATTCCACATATTAGCTACATCAATACAACAGGCACACAAGAAGGCTATTTATATGGAGAGGAACAATTATCAATATGACAAAAAATATTAATATTAATATTAATAATAATAATAAATAATAATATAATTAATATTATTATCATTATTATTAAAATAAGTAATAACAATAAATAAAATTAATTTTATTATACTGATAATATTAATAATAAAAACAACAATAACAATAATAACTCTCACTGTATGCATGACATGACAGACCCACTAGAAAGAGATTAACCATTCAAATCTAAGAAACCTGATCATAGTAATAGCTAAATTTAATATTTTTTAAAGAGGAACTTTGACAAGTTAAAAACAAAGCCATAAAGATTAGTGGATGTTTTAAATAACATACATTGCAATTCTAATAAGGAACCAAATCAATGAACTACTAGCAAACAAGATAATTACATCAACACATGCAAACTACCAACCTTTGTTTTGACTTTAACACAAACTCTTTTTGTTTAAATCTCCACAAATTTTTGTTGTTGCTGGCCTTCAAGTCTTTTCCCTCAAGCACTTGAAACTTTTCTTCCTCTTTACTTTGTCTTTATCTCCATCTAGCATTCAACAAGCTCCTCTTGTTACATTGACTTTGGCTTTTTGGAATATTCAATCTCCCATTGAAGATATATTACAACTCATTTAAAACTTCTGTGTAAAATCTCTTCTCTTAGTTGTGGAATAGCTTCATGAATTCACCATTGATCTTCTCTTCAAGTTCTATGTGAATTTCCTTTGGAAAACAATTTGCAAAGGTCTCTCCCTTCTCCATTATTTTCTAGGTTTTCCTCTAAATTCATCAAAACGATTTAGGTTTTTTATTTTAACAAGGAAATAAATTGAATTCGGAATGACTTATTTAGGACAATTAGAACTGTTAGCGATTGATCGTTCACTGTTTTCTAAATACACGATACCTGGATCGATCGATCAGTCTACAAAGCAATTGATTGATAACTCTTGGTTTCATTTTACACAGGGCAAATTCAGGTGCCGATCGATCTTTCTTTTCTTCATAATGTCTAGAGATAGATTGACGTGATTGTGTAAATTATAGTTTTGCCCCTTTTACCCCAAAACCTCCTGAATCTGAAACTTCTCCAAGTAATTTTGGTATGCGGGTGTGCTCTGAATAAGCTTCAAAACCTATCAACATTGTTTAGTCTTCTATCTTGTGCAATAAGAACATGTGTGCTCTTATTTTTCAAGTCTATCAATTCCAAATATGACTCGACTACAACTACATGTAATCAGATTTTAAGACTAAGTACATACTCAAGGTTTCTGGTATAATTTTAACAAGAAAACTAGTTAATTAAACTAACATATGACAAATATGTTCTTATAGTTGTTTCTTTCATTAATGGAGTTTTGTACTAGTAGGGCAAATGTATTCAGACAAATTATTTGGAAATTTCCCTCTTACTAATATTTGTCTTCTTAAAACATGAAGCAATTAGTTTCTTGTCACTGAGATGCAAGAATTGTGAAAATTGTTGCAGACGAAGTTAACAAGATGTCACATGGGTATGCCTTCAACACAATTTTTTTAGTAGTTATCATAATTACTTATGCTTAATGGTTTTCCTATATGTTTTACTTTGGTACATCTTAATTGTTATTTTGTTAGCTTAGTTATTTTGATATGGAGGAAAGTAATTTTATAGCTTTATTATGTTATGACCTCATTGTTCCCCTAACAATTAGTTTCTTGATCATCATCTTTCCTCTTTTTCCATTTTTTATCTCCTAAAATGTCCTTTTAAATGACCAAATGGATAGTAACATGAGTTTCACCTTTTCTTCATATGAAGCTGCAAATTTTGATTAATTTAACTGATTTTGACTGAGATTATGCTGGCTTTTGTGTAATTCTCTCTGGACCAACCCAAATAAGCCTAAATGGGCATGTAGATGGGATTTGAGTCCAGTAGAGTCCAAGCTCTACTTCCAACTAACCTGCATATGGGATTCAACTTTTGAGGCTCTACCTGCTTCAAGTTGAGCTCGGGCTGGTTTGTTTGATACTTGATTGAGCTTGATCCAAGTCTCATTTATTGGAGCTCAATACTTTGATTCACTCGGCTCATTAGCGATGCTCTTGATGATTTCATCTAAGCCTTCTTTTTTCTTGGCTTGGTAAACAAAGTATTTACTCCTTGTTCTATTTTTCTTTTGCATTATTTTACTCCCTGAGTTTCATAATAATAAGAAAATTATTTTCCTGACCACTAAGCACGACCAGATTGTCGGACTAGTGGACATGGAGGGGGAGAAATGTGGGAACCTTTGGATCATGTTTCCAAGTTTCTCTCTCACCACTTCCTAATGATGTGGTAGTTTCCCATTGTTGGTCACCAAGACATGGTCATGAAATCTGGTCATGCTAGATGGTTTCTAATAATAGGTATTTATTTTGAAAAATTATGTATGACAATTATTATAAGAGGGAGGGAGTATAAAGCTCAATACAAGGAGAAAGGAGCAAAATATTAGCAGATAAAAAAAACCCTTGCTGAAATTACTAGCTTAACCTATCCACCCAAGTGGAATACATAATATTATCAATAACATGTCTTGTTGACAAGTCATGTTATCTTGGATGCGATATGAGCCAAATCATATTATCGATAACACGATATGGCGCTTGTCGTGAATGTTTGATAGTTACTTGGGTGATTACAAAAGTTGAATGATAACTTAATTTTTGTTGGTTACTTGGTCGGTTACATAAGATAAATGATAGTGACTCATTGTTGAGAGTTACATAATATGCATTATGACATACTTTTTTTAGTAGTTGTAGGCAACAAGAAGATATATGGGAATATCTTAGTTGATAGCAGAAAGACAAATGACAGAATCACTGATGGCCAAACAGGAGAAGAAGAAGATGACCTACAGGACGAGGTCGGAACTGGGCACAAATAGTTGTCCCAGTTGAATGAAAATATCGAAGGACCTAGTCAAAGCAAGGCTGGAATGCAAGAAAGTGCTTATCTCAAGGCCACTACTCGACATGTTAATCAGTGAGTGTTGGGATGACTCGCAAGAGTTATTCAACATTTGGGGAAAATTTTTGTCCATCATAGAGGAAGATGTTGCCCTCATCACGGGTTTGAAGGCTCAAGGCAAACTTGTGAAGTTGGAAATCTTAGAAGGGAAGGTAGCACAAGCGAAAGGGAAATTCTTCATAAGGTTCTTCTTCGAGAAGAGGCCAAACAAGAACAATATTGAGGAAATTTTGAAGGAGGTCAATGAAGGAAAGTGTGTTGTCACTGACGAGGACCTAGCACACTTAGAAAGAGTGCATATGGGTGCACTAGTGCTATTCACAGAAATAACAGATTTGTCTTGTGGCACCTATAATTTTTGAAAAGAATTTTTGAACCTTTTAAATTATAATATCATGAAGTAAATTACTCAAGAAAGTAGTAATGATAATAAGTAGAAGTTAGGGAAACTTTTACTTATCTTTTTAAGGTTAGAATTTTGTCAGTGAGTCTTTGACATATCAATGAACTCACCGGAGAAACTGTATTTTCACTATCAAAGAGGTTCAATGTGTCGATGAACCTACCGATGAGACAATAAATCTTCTTTCGACGAGGCTCAACGTATTGATGTACTCACCAATGAAGCTACATTTCTTTTGTTGATAGGGTTCGATGCATTGATTACACTGGAACCAACCTACCAACGGTTACAAAACTTTAATCGAAGTAGTTTCAAGCGGTTTTTAGAATCAGTTACGCACCAAAATTCGGTTTCTAGACTTCCTTATAAATACTCTTGACAAATCTTTTACCCAAGGGGTTTGGACTCTCTAATTTTAGGGGAGATTAGAGAGTCAGGGTGAGTCAAAGGAAGTAGAAACTGAATTTCTGGATATCTCATAATTGTTTGATCAAATGTCAGATTGGTAACATTAAACTGCAATACTAGAGCAAGAAATTCATGTTGATGGATGTTGATTGAGCAGTATATGCTTTAAATTTGGATTGGACCATTGTTGAAATTATATGCTCTATTATTTATGAAGATTATGAATCTTGTATGGATATCTTGTGTTAGTGAGAAGTCCCCTAATCCCCATACCAAAGGAGGAAACCAATTTAGGTATGTTTAAGCCTTGATTTTTTACAAATATTTTGGATTTCCCTTAATCTTTCTTAATCTCATTTTCACCCAAAGTTGATTCTTGTTTTACCCAATTAAAAAGGTTATTTTTCATCTCTATTTCAAACCCTAATTTAGAGATGTTCATTTTTAAGCAAAGAGAACCCTAGATCTACATGTTTTTAAAGTGGTTTAAACTTAATATTCGAATTTAATGAGGTATTAACTAAACCCTAACCTTGGGTAAGGATTTGTGACGATTAGAGCTTCGATTTGGACTCAAAAGCTTGCTGAAGATAAGGGTTTTCATTCTAAGTTGATTGATATTTTGGATTTCAAGTTTAGAATGCTTTAAGTGGGTTATTCTTATGTTTGTGCTTTAATGGTTTGGTTAAATAAAACATGCTCTTTTTGGTGATTTTCTTTTGATTTAGCTTAGAAATAGCTAGAACTATCATGCCTCAAGCTTGTATTTCAATATTATGAGGTTTGGAAGTGATATTAGGGTTTTCTTGTTTATTTTGTGTATTTTCGATTTGGGGTTCCCAAGGTTGAAGACAAACCAGTTTTTGAACTGTCTAGGGTGTTCGAACAACCCTACAGGCATTCAAATGGCCTAGCGTTTAAACAGTTGTCTAGCAGATCGAACGACCAAGCGTTCGAATAGCCATTTGGCCGATCAAACAGCCAAAGGAATCTTCTTGTGTACTTTGTCCATTTCTTGTTCCCCTTTTCATACATCTCATTCCTTATTCTTATAATGATTTATTTTTACTTGTTATGTTACTGTGAATGCATGAATACTAACTTGAAAGCTATGATGTAGTTCAAACATGAATTAGGTTCTATATTGTTGGATTTTAATATGATATTCTTCTTATCCTAAATTCTTGTTTGGTGATTCTCCATGTTTTATTTATGATTCTAGTAAATTTAATTATGAAGATGGGTATTTATGCTTACACATGTTGTGCAAATTATTGGTGAACTATATTTTCATGTCCAACTTAAGAGTAGTGATGATTATGCTTACCTAAGTTTAGCATAAAGTTGCAATTGGCTTGACTTTGTGTTTTTTTGAAGTTTTCACCATATTTTATTTATGATTTCAGTAAGGAGGAACCATGATAAAATCATTAAGGCATGTGTGTATATGATGATGGTTTGTTCATGTGCATATTTCTTTGCTTAGATTCGAACACTATTACTATGTACACACTTGTGAAGGTAATTGTGGTGATTATTTGATACAAGTGGATTAGGAATGATGCACTTATGGACTAATTGGGGCACATCTCTTGTATTAGGGTGCATGTAACGTTGCTCACGTATGTACCAGGTTGCATGCATTATGAAAATGGATTATGATTGAGATTTATCGCGATTAGTCATGGTTGATCGATTGGATGCATTTGGATGACCTTTCTTGTCGGATTAATCGATTGGAGGCTTATCAATTCAGTTTTACGTCCGAAAGGACAAGGTTTTACATCCAATGAATGGGGTTTTACTTCTCTTTGAGGACGAATTGAGAAGAGTAGCAATGCTATAAGGAGTTAAATTATTGAATTTATCTAGACCCTGAGAATCCAAGCTAGTTTGTCCGAGTGCACTGGCTTACCAGGTGTACTTTCCCCATTAGGGATCTTACCCAAAATGCTTGTCTTCTTTTTAGGACTTCAGACCTTCCTTTTGGGGATTGTTTGGAGTGAGCAGGTTTGCTTATGCTCCATCCGATTAAGCAAGGTTGTTTTCTTTATGCATGGGACATTCACTACTTGTCATTGTTGCATATGTATGTGATATTATGCTCAATTACACGATGGATGTGTAGGGATGAGGAGATTATGTTACACATGTATGTATGGATTAGCTCGCATGTTGTGAAGGATAATGTGTTTGAGACACTTTTTATACAGGGTGAATGTTTGCATTGAGAATAGATTGTTTATGATATGATTATGTTGGAAAGTTACTCATGCAAGATGTGATTATGTTACACATGTGGTGTGTGGTGAATGTGATGTTATGTTGAACCCATGATGCATAAGAGGCATATAACATTTATAATGGGATGGGTGATAACATATTATGCACGTGACTTGAATGATGTGATGTTATGATATGTCATATAGTATGGTATGCAGGTGATATGATAATGTTATCATTAGTAGATGCTTATAGAGGATAAGCCATGATATAAATATACATGTTATGTGGATATCCCATGATGAATGAGTATGATGATAGGATGAACCTTATGTGATTTACCTGTGATGTCTTTTAGATTTTCCTTCCGTAATTTAAAAACCTTGTTGAGTTTGTTTCTCACCCTTCTTTCTCTTGTTTTTATTCTGGGGTTGCATGGCGTGATATGCAGGTGTCAGGATTCACTTTATGAGGAGCGGGTGGGTGATGATCTGGTGTAGGAAGGGCTGTGTAGAGATTTTGTGTTCTATGATTATTTACATTGTTCGTTATGTTGAGTTTTATGTCTATTTGGTTATGTTTTATACTCTACTTGTCGAGTTCGGCTTAGACTATTGTTAGCCTATATGGGCTTAGACTCTATTACTTAAGCCATGAGAGGGTTGTGGACTAAGTGTGTGAGTATTGCGTTGACTAATACTTAATTTGTAGTCCTTTATTTTCTTATTTCTCTCTTGTACAAAGTTGATATGTGCTACTCTGTTATGGATTACCCGATTTAGGGGTTAAGTCTTCTGCATTGAACACTACTTCGTCGTGCCATGCACACCGACCTTCCCTTGGACAGGGTCTAGCTCAGGTTGGCAGGTGTCGGGGCGTGACAACAATTGTTTGAAATCTAATATGCATGTCTTTTATATCAGGCTATGTAAACATTGGAATGTTAAATGATGTCTGATGAGGATTTGTTGAATTTAACTCACCCAATTCTCCCAATCTACAACGGATATTAGCGTGCTAACAAAAATGTGATTTATCTCAATAATGTGTATTCGATTATATACCTATAACTTACATCGTAACATCGATAGGACGATATTCATCAAAGTCACATATCATATCTACACTAACATGATATATGAGATATATCATACTCGCATATCGCATATCACATCAATAGTTATGCGATAATAAATATATCATGTTTTCGTTAACACAATTATTTCAATTGTCGTGTTATCGGGATCATGATAGTGTAATATCAGGTTAACTTAAATTAAATATTATTGGAACTTACCTTACTGTTTCACACGTAAATTGTCACGTCGTAGCACACGCCATCCCTGACCCAAACTTAGTCCAAGGAGTGTGTGGTATGTGGTACAACAAAGTTTAGTTGGAGTGTAGAAGACTAAACTCATCCTTCGGTGAACACACAACAGAGTAAGCGCACAAGCACTTTGTACAAAAGCAAATATAGCAAAATAAATAGCACTTAATTAATGTCTTAATCCACACATACCCACATCATCTAGTTATCACATAAAACAACAAGCCTCAAAGACTAAACAAGTACATCCGTAACCTTTCTCAATGAACATGACCATCCTCGTACTTAACGTAAAGCCCATTCGAAGTACCTGCATGGCACGATATGCAGCCCCAAAACAAACCCATAAAATAAAGAAGGGTGAGCTTTTGCTCAGTAAGAGTTTTAATACGAAAAGTAAAATCATAATGATATCACATGCATTAACAATATAACATGCATCACATATTCATTCACCACACTAATTCATCATGGGACAAATCAAATATATCTACGCCACTTGTACGGATGTGCATTATATTATAATTCACATTCCATAAACACGTGTTAATGCCACATATACATCATGTGGTAAAACTCATTCCATAAGCATATAATCATATCACCTACGCATCATGATGTAAAACACATCCATAAACACATAATCATGCCACTTACGTATCGTGATATAAACCACCTTCCATAACCACACAATCATGTCATCTGCGCAGCATGGGTTCATTCATAATTCATAAAGCATATACACATCACGTGTAATCATATGAATCTCACTATAACAATCACATTCTGCATGAATCAATTCTCAATATTCATATCATGCATAATTATATCTCAATGTACACATTCACCCTACATAAATCAAGTGTATTATATTATACGCCCCTGTATAAATCAAGTGTATTATATTATACACCCCATATATAATATAAGCATTATTGTTCGTATATAACTTATGTCAATGAGCATTATATATCATACATATACATAAATCAACCAATTAATGTCTCACAATTGAGAAAACAATCATGCTTAATTGGTTGAAACATAAGCAGACCTGCTCACCCAAGATAATCCCTAACGGAGAAGGTCTGACTTCCAAAAAGAACCTAGAGCAGTTTAGGTAAGTTCCCTAACGGAGAAAGTACCCCCTGGTAAGTCAGTGCATACGTACAAACTAGCCCGAATTTTCAGGGTCCGATAGCACATCAATTTAACTTATTATAGCATTCCGCTTTTCTTACCCAGGGAGGAAACCTATCATCAAATGAACGTAAAACTCAGTCCTTTCATACGTAAAATTGAATCGATAAACCTCCGAACGGCTAATCAAGAAAACAATAACATCCAATTGCATCCAACCATTTAATCACGGTTAATCATGATTAACCTTTGTTGATAAATTATTCGAATGATACATGCAACATGATACATACGTGAGCAAGGTCTAACGAACGTAAGCACGATTAAACATACTCAAATCAATGCCTATGAGCATGTAACATGGTCCATTTGTGACAAATAAAATCCTGTGGTCATAAGAAAGAATATTTATATGCATGGTAGTATTCATACTTAAGCTAAAGCATATGAAACATGAATCATCTAAAATCAATATGACATTTGCAAGCATACATATATTATCATGGTTATGACCTACTGGAATCGTAGTGTAATTATGGAGAAATCATCAAAACATAGATTTAAAATAAGTAAAATATCATACTAAAACTAAACAAGTATAGTCATATTCATGTTTAAGCTAAATCATTATTCAAATATGGTTCTCATGCAATCACAATAACATTTATAGGTAATCATAACTTATCGTAGTCATAAAGAAATAGATTTATGATGAGAGAATAAGAAATTGCCGAAAATCCACAAAAATAGGTCAAGAACACAAAACTGCCTTGTTGCCATTCGAACAACTGAATGGTCGGGCAGCCCATTCGACGGGCTGAAACAGTTCACTTTTTTGGTTCGTCTTCAACCTTCCAAAATTCAAATCGAAAACCTTCCAAAATTCTATATAAATTAAAAAAGCATCATAAAACATTATATAATCCAAGTCTAACCCTAGAACATGATAGATTTAATCATTTTTATACTCAATCACAAGAAAATAATCATAAATTATATATTTTTAATAAATCACCATTAAACCTCAAAATAAAGCAAAAACTTAAATAAATCCACAATCATTCATTCTAACGAATAAAACCACACAAGGTAAAACTCTCTTACCTCTATGAAACCTTTGGATCTATGAAAAAGTTTAAATCCTCAAGAAATCTTACCCAAAATTAAGGTTTTTGTTAAAACTTAATTGAAATTAACTAATAGACTCAAATCAACTTAAAAATAGATAGATTTAGGATATCTTTAGATTAAAAATGAAAATCACCCATTTAGGGTTTTAAATCGAAATTAAAAATAAAAATTTTAATTAAAAAAATCAAGAATCAAGATAGGGAATAAAAGAATGTTTAAAACCAAAATCGAAGGATTATGGGTGATTAAGGTAAGAAAATACACCTTAATCCAAGTTTCTCCTTTGAAAAATGAGGGTTGAGCACTTCCTCTCTTCTAACACAACCCTTCCTCATTTAGCTAATAAGCTAAAGTTTTATTTATATAATAAGGGTTTTGAGCTGGGTTTAGGCTGGATAATACGTCAAAACGCCCTAAGTGGCTAATTAAGATTATTTTTTGTCCAAAAATGTATCTAATCCCACCCAATCCTACTTAAATAAAACAATAAAAGCCTAAAGGGTCAAATGGGTCGCACGCCGTACCACATAGACGTGGGGCCCATGGTAGGGTCCGCTCCCATAAGTAAGTAAAAATTAGAATAAAATACTATAAAATTGGTAAAAATTAGATAAATCAAGTTTGACACTAAAACTTATAAAAATAAAATTAAACCATATTAAAGTCTTAATTAGCTAACCCATAACCCCAAAATCAAATTAAACCAACAAAAAAACAAAACTACACAAATTTTCATAATTAAAATAAAATTAAATCAAATAAAATTAGAAATCTTACATAAATAGTGTATCATTGACTCTCAATTGAAATTCTGCATTCATCTTGGGGGTAAGTTGATGCTACCTTCTAATTTTTCTCTATGCACAGTCTAGTCTTTTTCCAATGACGATGATTTTTCTCAATTCGTTTTCTAGTTCATCTCACATATAAGGCTAAGACTTCTTTATTTCCTTTATTATGAATGACATTGATTATAGGTTATTCTTCATTATCTAATTCATACAAAATTATTGATTTAAAAGAAAAACCAAATATTTCAAAGTTACATGACCACATTGGACAACCAGTCTTTCTTTTACTTACACCATAAGCTTCACATCTCACTTAGGGATAACGTTCATCAGTAGCACTTTTCCACCAATGTACTCACTATCATTTCCTATCTCTCCATTGTAATAAACGCAAATAGCCACTCTATCAATTATGCCAAAGAAATTATAATTTTTTCAATAAGGAAAGTTTCCATGAAAAAAAAAAAGAAAATGGTAAATTTTTCTACCTCCAATATGTCCCCTTCCCCCAATGTTCTTTAATGAGACATTGATGTGGGGACTAAGTTCATTAATGACCTAAGGATATTTTTACCTAATAACAAGTCATAAAGGATTAGGTGTTAAGAGCTAGGTTACCTTTACTACCAGACAAGATAAAAATAATAATGCACATCGCATAATATATGTTCTTTTTTTATTATTTTTGGTAAAGTTTAGGGCATCAACCCCCGTAACTTGCACCAAAGGCCCAAATTAAACCTAAGACCTCTTCCTTTTCCTTTTTGGAAAAAATTTTCACACTCCCTCTAATAATGAGCCCAACGTAAAAAATGCATAAACTTTTAATTTTTGAGATCTACAACACATCAATGCACATTAGTGTCAATACCACTAATACCCACTAATATGTACACCATCAATGATAAACTCCCATGAGTTTCTTACAGTGAGCTCATTGTCGGAATGGAGGGAAAGGTCCTATCCACCTTGTATTTTTAAAATTGACCTGGGCACCAACCCAAATTAGTATTTGGGTCCGAAGTTTTTTCCATTGAACTGGGCATGGCATAAATCCACTTCAAACCAAGAAAAAAGTCCAGTTTAATAGGTTAATGGTCTGACCCGAAAAGGCAACCGGGCCTGGTCAAACCCAGTTAACTGGCCGGGCCGGTTTTTAAAAATGAGTACCCACCACGCCTCGGATAGCACATTTTGAATGTCTCGTTTTACAAAGAGCTCTGTACCTAGCATTAGATCTCACGGCCATGAGGCTTAACATGTGGATCAATGCCCATTTCAGTGTCGCAATGAATTTTTTTAAATCCTCAACCTGTGCCAGGCAATGAAGCAGTGGAAGGAAAATCACAATTTAAGTGCTAAGAATATATTTTGTAGCCAAGGGAGGAAAATCACAATTATGACATCAAACACCAAGGAAAAGAACATCACAGTACTTTTTCTTTATGAAAGCCCCCCATTACTTCAAGATCTATGAAGCAGTAAAATACCTCAACTGGGGAAAATCAGACATCTTCAAAATTTCATTCACTGAACTTGTCAAAAAGACTCAATAATCAAACATAAGTAAGAACCGAAAGCTTTCAGGATTATATTGTTTCCATGAAGAATTTACAGTTCTCACACTTATAAGGATATGCAATGGAAATGCCGCCAAAAAATTACGGATCGTGCTTAATATCATTCCCTTCAGACCGCAGAAAATGAGAGATGAATATGCAAATGGTCAAATAAGAGGGGAATAGATGGTTAAAAAAATTAGATCTAACCTCAAGAAAATACAAGGCCCACTTCAACTAGGCCTTATCTTCAACATCTTTTCTCTACCCCAGGCGAGCTCCATTCTCTCTCTTGATCTGTGTGACCTGAGTCAAATTCCCTCTATTTGAATATCACACTCGTTTCTTTTGCAAACTAGCAGCAGCCTGTTTCCGCTTCTTTTTCCACTCAGGAACGCGACCAGGGAAAACCCACCTCAATAATCTCTCCCAAGCATAGCAAACAGCAAACATGAGAAACGCCCCCACAAGAAGCCTGTTCCTTAGTCCCGAAGGCAAAGGTACTAGTTTCAGCCAATCGTTCAAATCCCTCAACATGTCTGAAGTGATGACTGTAAAAAACCCAACAGCTGCCAGAAGAGCATATAAAAATGGCTTGTTCTCCGGAATGCTCTGGTTAAAAGGATGGCCCATGTAATTAACTGCAAATGTTGCCACCTGAATCATCATACTGACCATGTAAGATACTGTATTCACCAGATTCGGGTGAAAATCTGAATCTGGTTCAATGCATTCTTCTGGCATGTATTTGCCTGCTTCATTCACAGAAGCCATCAAGAAAAGAAGATGAATGCTAAACTGGCCAAGGAGAGAGAGGAAAACATAGGCACAGAAGATGTTGGGGTGAGGTCTAGCAGCTGAGAGAGTTGGGAGAGGGCGGGCATGAGAGATGAACAGGAAGAATGCTGCTGTGAAAATGCCACTAATAGTAGCCTGAACATCACCAAGTTTAACTCCATCCAAGTACATAACACTAAGGACGTAAGCAGTGGCAAGGCAGTTGAGGCCAAGAATCTTGAACATCTGGAGGGTTGTAACCAGAGTGCTACGACCTTGACGGATTATATCAGTGGTGGGGGCCACAGATGAATGCTTAGCTGTGAATGGTGATGCCATTGAGGCATCACCAAGCTTGACAACGGGTGCACTTCGCCCATCACCCTCATCATTCATTTCTTCCATCATCTTCTTCAACTTCTGCCGCTGCTTTTCAGCTGCCGTCAGATGGCGGCTACTGGAGGATGATTCTGCACGAGAAAGAGATCTGCTTCTTCCTTGTGAATCTCCATTAATGCTGAGAGTAGTGTCCGGTGTGTCTAATGCTGCCTTAGATTTTTTTGATTTTCCAGACTTTTGATCCGCTTTAGACAACTGTGATGATGACTCGCCTTGTTGTGGTGGCGGCACAGCGTTCAATAAGGCGACACCTACATGGGCCTGAAAATGATTTTAGCTCAAAGGCTCCTTCCCCAGTAACACATGATTACAGTAAATATAAAATTAAAATCAGATGAAGAAAATGACTAATTCAGAGAGAATATGCCAACAAAAACAAGGCACTAATGACATAATTAACAGTAGACATACATTTGCATTCCTAACAGTATTATGAACTATTCTGTTCTTCATCTAAATCAAAAGAAATTATATTAACATTATTATGGACTAGCCTTCTTTTATTCGTCTAAATAAAAAGAAATTATCCTAAAACAGTATTATGGACTAGTCTTCTTCGTCCAAATCAAAAGAAATTATCCTAACAGTATTATGGACTAGTCTTCTTCGTCCAAATCAAAAGAAATTATCCTAAAACACTGATGAACTAATTCTCATCCAAACGGATGTAATCTTATGTAAAAATGTCGTCCAAACAGAGCCCATGTCAAGAAGCTAGCATATATATATTACTCCATCAATTTCACAACGAAAACAAAAGAGGAAGTGCGCTCATGCATTGCAAAAGCTAGAGCTTTACGCAAGGTTAAGAAAGAACATTTAGCATTGATTAGTGCCCATCTAAAACATATCAAGAAGCAGACACGAAATAGTGAGATGAGTCCAAGAACCCAAGTAAACACCAAACTCCATAGTGCTTTAGAATTTAGCAAAATTCACGTAAGACCGTACAGAAGGCAAACATAAGATTTGATACCTGTTTTAGAGCTCCAACATCATTTGTTCCATCTCCACACATCAGAGTCATCCTTCCAACAGCCTTAAAAGTGGTCATGATAAGCTCCTTCTGTTCTGGTGCAACTCTAGCAAAAACCTGGAAACTAATTGTTAGATGGAACCAAGGACATATTTAAAACAGAAAACCATCTTACCCACCTTCACAAATGGGATGACCTGAAGAACTGCTGAAGTCCGTATTAACATATCAAAGCAGTCCCCAGCCACACAGAGATCATGTGATTCTGATAAAGATTCCACCTCAACATCCCTGTGAACCACAGAAGGACAAATGTCTTACTAGTGTCAATGAGAAGTAACAAGCATTGGAAAACACACGAGTTATTTGCAGCTGTTACGGAAAATTATTTAAAAAACTCCCTGGTAGTATAAATTCTTCCTGCCAAGTATCGTAAGAGAATTAAGCACTAGCACATGATTTCGAAAAGTTACCGGTATAGGACAGTCTCACTTTCATCAGGTGAGATCCAATCATACATTTCACCACTTCTTGCAGTTAGTATTAATGGTGGCTTTGAAATAATATGAACTTGAGCAGCAACATGGCAAGCTGTCAGAGCTTGATCACCAGTTATCATCACCTGACATAAACGTTTTTAATCAATCAATCATTACCAAAGAAAGAATGCAAAAAACCATTTGTGAGTATAACATTTACATGAAACTAAGCTCTAGAAGTCTCAACATCAAGGAATTACACTACTGAAAAACCGAAAACCTCCCCAGCTGCCATCATAATAAAATGAATTCCTGAAAAATGAAAATTACCGAGTCATGTGTTGAGCCTTTCAGCTCAGATAACACAGCCGCTGAGTCTTGCCTAATAGGACAGTTAAAAACCTGCAAAAATAAAAGTAACAAGCAACAAATGGTAAGCATGATAAATTTTTATGATGATGGATTCACTGCAACAATTTGTATTTTAAACACAGTATCCAAATAACAAGTTGAAATATATTTTTTATTTTGTAGTTACTACTTACAGCAAAACCAGCAAATACAAGGCCACTCTCCACCAACTCCCTGTCCAAGCTTCTAGCTTCACTAACCTGTTCAAAGGTTGTCCACAGCTTAATATTGCATAAGCGCATAACATAATACAGCAATGAGTGCTTAATGTATGTGTTAAATGAATGTTTAAACATCAACTTCAATAGCCAGGGACCACATCTTCAATTTCTCAGATTAGATGGAAAAAAAACTGCATAAGAAATAAACTAAAAGTCATGCACTAGGAATTACCAATATTTATGTGAAGAAATTATTTAACCATGCAAGTAATTCAGGATAATTGATCTTAATACTACGTGAACTTTCGTTTTTTTATAATTGATACAACTTTTAAAGTTCACTATATAGTTCTCATTTGATTCAAGCTTAAAATATACACTCACTGGCATCTCAGGAAGAGGCTTGTAAGCAAGGGCAAGAACCCGTGATCCTTGACGTGTATATTTCTTGTAAGTCATTGCATATGAGGATGGCAAATCAATAAGCCTGTCCTGGATTGTCTCAGGGGCACCCTGTATTTTTTATAAAAAAATAAATCAGTCCCTGTTATGAAGAACCGGGAGAATATGACAATAAGCAAATAATCCCTCCATCCTATATTAAATGTCCTATTTGGTTTTTCAAAATGAACTAAAGTTAGTTCATTTTGAAAAACCAAATAGGACACTTGATATAGGATGGAGGGAGCAGTATTTATAATACAATGTACGATATATTTGCATTGAAGTAACGCAATTAACAACAAACCTTTACAAAAGCAAAAAATTCTTCCTCAACACGAACAACAACAGCCATCCGTTTCAAATGAGATGCAAAATGATGTCTTTGAACAATTTGCACAACAGGTCCGCTGCCCCTGTGGTTTCAGGAAACACAATGTTTAGAGGCTGCATCCACCATGGAGCATAAATTTCAAACGAAGGAGCATGAAATTCAGACTGCCAAACTTCTCGGCAAGATGTAGCAGTACTTAACAAGATGAAAAAAAATCAATCTCCAAAACAAGTTGCGAGTGTGACACATTAATATTCCTTCCATCACAGGAAAAGCAGTTCCAAGTGTTAAAAAACTGGAAATAACGTACTTTTTCGGCATTGCCTTCTCGTCCGAGGTATACATCCAATCTATTCCTTTTATAGCAGCCTTCTCAAGAGGATCACCAACCTATAAGAAAATATGAGCTTTAAGACAATGTTATATATAACTGACCAAAATTTCCTTCATTTCAACATGGCTTAGCAAGCAGCTAGGTCAATGTAAAGTTAAGAATGCTTGAGAGTGAGCATAAGGTGATTTAGTATATGCCCACACAAACTCGATGGTCAATTCCATGTGTGGCATATGCAATTACGTTCCATCTACATAAATATCAGAAGCATGTGCTAAAAAAGGTAAGCTTGCCCTGAGATAAATTTGCAGTAAAGAGAACAACTGCATCTGTCAACAAATGCCTCTTCAAACCATAGGATTATAACTAATACGGTACAGATTACATAACATACAAGTTTGTTATCCACGAACACCAATGCATGGCAAGCAGCCAGAATTTCTGCGGTACGAACAGGAACTTTTTCCATATCTGATTCCAACTCCCCATTGTCAGACAAGCCCCCAACTCCTGTAAACTCCTGAAATGATTAAACAAAAAAGAAGAAATGAATATACTACAACAGATTCAAACAGCAATTAAGACAACAAATAAAACCAGAATACCATGTCATCGGAGGTAAGAGTCCCTGTCTTGTCAAAACAACAAATGTCAACCTGAAACAAAGAGTTCAGATATGCGTTCATGTTGAAAGAATTAAAACATTAAGATGACAATTTGCTTATACTGACCTTGCCTGCAAATGGAATACGAAATGGCTCTGTGCAGAATATGCCACGACGGGCTAATTGAATTAAAGACGTATTTACAGCAATAGAGAGCTCCATTGGCAGCTCTGGGGGGATGACAGATGTAATAATCAATGAACAACTCAAGAAAAGCTTGTACTTGCTTCTTGTTGGGTCTTCTAGGCCCTGATTCAAAAAATTTCTTTGTTAGGTTGCACAAAGTTAGGTATGATTGAAACAATGCCGGTATCGAGGTACCTTCTTAAGGACATAACCAGCGGCAATGACAGCAAAGATAACCAAGAAAAGAATGAACAAACCACTTTCCCAGCTGTTTGCAGTAACCTGCAAACCACAGTTTAAAAATTAACAAGCAAACAGAATGAGCAAGAGTCAATTCAGAACTTCAATGAGAAGCATACCCGCTCAGTCGAAAATAAAATTGTCCGCATCAACTTTCCTTGGCTTGTCTCAAATCCAGTTCGTAAAACCACAGCCAAGCAGCCCCCATCAGGAGTTTTAAGATGAATTGACTGACACCAGAGGATCAGTGAGAAGGTGATTGCACAACTCTACCAAAAGCTATATATTATTTTAAGTACCTTATCAGGAGTATGCTGGAGTATCTTCGTCCCACCAAACAAAATGTGGCTTTTATCTCGCCTAGCTGAGAGCTGCTCCTCCAAACTCCGGCCTGTGATTGAAACCTGGAAAAAAATAGATCTGTAACAAATGGCAGAAGCTCTACCGGGCAAAAGGATACAGAAGAATTGATAGAATCATGGGGTCGTGCGACCCCCCTTGGTATACCATTTTCAAAACAGATATGGCAAAGCTAGATCAACAAGGTCTCAGTACATTACCAAATTATGGATTCAGAAGCTCACAAGGAAAAAGATCCATGCGAGTGAAAGAAAATTTTCGGTGACTGCATGCTGACCCAAATAGAAGAATCCATCTCAGAGAAACATCAGACAATTACTCTGTATTAAAATCAAATACACAAATTTGAAATGGATCTACCGAGAGATGTAGTTTGCAAAAAAGCAAACTTTCCCATGGATGTAGTTCCTAATCAAACAGCCATCATTTTCAGATTCTTTAGACATCTCCATATGATTTAAACCATCAAAACACAAGAATAGAAATTCAGATATAAATCTGGATCCAGGTCAAACCTTTTCTTAGTCCAGGTTTTATGCACTACACTCTCAACCACTGCACAAATAATTAATAGAGCTCTTCATAATGGACTACCTATATACTGATTGATCTGCAGGACAGAGGGATAACAAGGAGTTGGGATGCTTCTCTGAAGATCGAATGTGAACAAGCATCCATAACCATGTCAACAAAACCAGACAAATTTACACTTAGAAGTGGTCATGCCATCCAGAAATGGGCTACTTTGGCAAAGACATGCAATAAGCTTCAAATAGAACCTGCTCGGCCATTTCAGCAGGGATAAATAATTACAATGTAACATTAATGGAGATCAACACCTCCCAGGACACATGTTTAAACCTCAGTCTCTAAGACAACTTTTTCCAACTGTGTAGCAGTATATGTCCCAAATATAAAATAACATCTAATAGTAATTCATTGACCACCCAATCACTCCTGTTAGCGTGTTGAGATCTAATTAAGCCTCCACTAACTCTGCACAAAATTTTTATTCATGTTCTAAGCTCTAAACTACCTCAAGCAAACATTCATTAACCAACGGCCGATAAGATAGAAAAGATAACCACCTTCCACTGAGGCGTTGACTCGCCTGTGAGAATAGCTTCATTCACAATGGCACTTCCAGCTAATATAAGCATGTCTGCAGGAACGGACTTATCTTCGCCATTTTGATTGGTAGAGCGCCCAATGGATACAACATCACCAGGAAGAAGATCTGTTCCAGAGAGTTTCACCCACCTACATGGTTTAAGGAGTGTCAGAACAGCAAGATGCCTAAAGCTAGTTCTTTATCAATTAAATAAAAAATAAAAATTGAAGAGATATATAAGGCAAAAGGCGCACTGTCACAGTCACATACTTCCCACAACGATAGACCATCAAAGTTTGTCCATCCACTCTTACACGCCTAAGCTCTGTTAGCGTTTTTAGACGGCTTTTTGCCATTGTGGATTCAAATAGGAACAGCATGAACAAGGTGAACAAACTATAATACCAATAGTCATCCAAGCACCACAGACCCACGCAAAAAACCTGGAGGATAAGATTTCATTTAAAATCAAATTGTAAAAAGTTAACTAAAAAAGGAAAAAATAGTTGGTAGGAACAGATGCCAAGAAATCTGATCATGATTCACCTGAAAAACAAAAAAAGGTTCCATACAATGCTCTTTCATCAATTTCTGAAACGTAGGCTGAGGATAATCAAATCTGTATAATAAAAGGTATGAGAAGAAGGAACACAATAAGGTTGTAATTTAATATGAACAACTGCTCTTGCATATGAAAAAGAAAAATCTTTGATAAATGTGAAGACATGCCACGACAAAGACTATATTGAGATAGATTCAGCAAATTTTCACGACAAGGACCATCATAAAACAAGGTAACGCTAATGTTGCCAATTTTTAGCCCCTACCCATGACTACATCTACATGAAGGAAGTAGACATATAACTAAACTGAGCATAAATGTTCCTTGCTTTTTCTAATTGTTTCATAGTGTGCATAACGCATGTGCTACATGAGTCTAACAAAACATTCAAACAACTTTTCAAGGGAACAATAAAAATGTAATTAGACAGAGAATTATCTCATAGAAACATGTAATAGAAACTACAAAATAAAAGCATCAATAAATCTAGAGTCATATCAGCCATAACATCTTCTAAAAGTTAATATTTTTACTCCGTCTATTCTACTTTTATTTTCACAGGGATTCAGAGAACAAGCAGAAGCAGGAATCTTACACATTCCGTCCCCATTTTTCAATAGCAACAGCAATTTTTGCTTCAGTACCATGGCCAGTACATTTTTTATAATACCCAAAAGTCTCTTTCGTTGGATATGGAAGTTTGCAGAAGGTCCCTTTCTCCTTTGAGAAAATGAATCTTTGCTTTCTAAAATCAAAACAGATCTCCTCATCATCTGTAGCTAAATTACTGCCTAGGGAAGCTGCCTGTGGGGTAGAACAGCAACACAATCAGTTAAAAGTGGGTATCACTGTCTGAAGAAAATGATGTTTGCAGTAAATACTTGTTACAAATATGTTGGCCGCGTATATGGTCAGCAAGCCAAATATTCAAGTGGATCCATAGGCTCAAAGAGTAATATTTATATTCTTTAAAAAATGCCTTAAAAGTACTAGCAATAATGCACACACATTACTAAATACAATTTAGAAAAGAAAAATAAAACAAACTATAAATAAAATATGTATCAAACAAGCGGCATGTTTCATTTGATAGAGCTTGTTGGGAGTTTTCCAATGGTGTAAAAATTGCACGATAGGTAAAAATGTAAAAAATAATTATCGAGAAGCGTGTTGTATGTGGGAGACCCGGAGAAAAAATTTAGAAAACACACTCATGTGAGATATCATTTAATAAAGCTCATCAAGAGCTTTCCTACGGTACCAAAAATACACAAATTCGTATTATAACCTTACAAAGTTAAAACCAACATAACCTAAAAAGTAATCGGCAACATGTATTAGGTTGACATGTGGCAGCCTTCTAAAAGAATCAAAGTAAATAATTTTACTCGAGAAAGGAGCTTGTTAAAATTTTGATTAGCAAAAGGGCCAAAGCGAACAAGCAGGGCCTGCTCAAGAACATCCCACGTAGCACACGAGTTGTGATAAAGGTAATGGTCGAGCAAGTGGAGGGCACAACCCTCCATGTGAAACGAAGCTATATCAATCTTGTTAGCCTCAAGGGTCTGGTAGAAGTGAAAGAACCAACGGGCACTAGAAACCCACTCACCCAATTCGTCACCGTTGAACATGGGAAAGGTGAGCCAGGCGGGACGGGCCTGGACATGCCCATCATTGGCACCATGAGGGGGCTGGTTATCAAAATTGCGGCCACGATCCTAAAGTCGACCATCAGCAGGAAGAGCATAATCACTATGAAAGATATCATCCAATCCACAAAGGTCATCCTCGGCGTTGGAATTTCGACAAGGCAGTCCATTTTGTGGAAGAAATTGTGGCGGCCCGGATGGAGGAATGGAGATAGGTGGTTGATGTTGCTCGTAAGCCAGAGCAACTGAAGGAGGAGGCAAAAATAGCATAGGAGCAGTGACTTGATGCTGGGCCTAAGGAAGGAAAGGGGATATCAGCTCACTTGATAGGCAGGACATAGTAATCAAACCTAGATAGTAAGGTCTCAGTAAGAAGACAGGCCTTACGACAAACCCCCATATTGCGAAACTTTGCACCATCCTCGATCATAACATCAAAGTAAGGACAATTGGAGATTTGCAAGCCCAACTCTATAGCAACGACTTTATTAATCGAAAAGAACTATGACACATTGTTTTTCCATTTGCCTATTGATGCGCATAGTGTTAGGAACATTACCACCTTTATAGGCATGAAAGGATAAGTATGGGTCCACATCATTCACCAAGGCGGCTAGGCTAGGGTCAAACTCAGCCACAGGGTCGAGAGAATCCACGGGGTCATGCACATCTTCAACCACATAAGCATGAAGTCATGCAGTAGTGGTGACCATCGTCACAATTATAGCATAATCTCTGTGAGTAGCAAGCCTCCATTTCAACCTAAGATAATCGTTTAAGAGAAATATGAGGATGCCCCATTGTGGTGATCAGACCGGTGGAAGAAGATTGCAAGGCCCGTGGAACACCGTTGATGTTAAAGCTATTATTGACACATGAGAGGTACACAAATTGGCTAAGTCAAGGTACGTGGCTTGAAAATACGCATCAAAGCTTGCAAGTCGCCAGGAAAGTACTGATCAAAGCTGCTTCTGGCCAAAACCTGATTCAACAACTTTTCAAATTTATCCCGATAAGCTTCTATAGTGGTAGTGGGAAAAAAATATTATAATCCTTATAATTAGTAGGCCATAAGCGGACAAGGAGGGCTTGCTCCACGTCATCCCACGTAGCATGTGTGAGAAAAAAAGTGTTTGAGCCATTACAACGCACGACCTTCCATGTGAAAGGAGGCAAGATCAATACACTCATGGGTCGGCATCCAATAGAAGTAAAATAATCATCGGGCGCAGGATACTCATTCCTCCATTTCATCACCCTTGAAAATTGAGAAAGTAAAGCAAACTGGATGAGCTTGAACAGCATCCTCATAGTCGTGGGCCATGGCACATAACCCGGTGGACGTCCTCCAGGTCAAAGACCGCTACGCCCACGGCCTGGCACAAGAGGTATATGCAACCCATGGTAGAAATTGGGCCTTCTATAGTCCGGGGCTGCATGAGAATTATCAGCCTGCATAAAATAATTGTTAGCAACATTAAATTCCTAGGCATCAAGCTACGGATGTGGGCCAAGAAATTGCCTATGAAAGTCTTCACATACAGGGCATGGGCGGATGGAAGAGGGTGTGGGCCCTGAAGACCTGTGGAAGAATAACAAGGTAGCATCTCAAGCCCGGTTCGTGTAAGATATAGACCATGAGCTGATTGGGAAGTCAAAGTTCATGATGGGGTGACTTGGGAACCAGGTCCACTCGGACCCGCATGAGGTCCGCACAAATAAAAGGGATCTTCAACGTCTGTTTGCCCTGATCCCTTTGGAGAATGTCCTGGGATTGGAAGGCGGCAGCAGTAGAAACCAACGGAGCTCCAGAAGGGCGACAACCGGCCGGAGCAGAGGACGCAAGGAAAAGGCGCTAACCGGCATTGCGTTAGCTGATAATGGCATGCAGCAATTGCAAGACAGCCACAGGGCAGTAGAAAGGAGCTGTTCGGTCAAGACAGAAGGTGGCATGGAGGCAGCGATGACGAATGGAGCCAATGGGGCCCCGGTGGAGGCCAATGGTGGTGGTACTTGCGGGAAAGAACCCGACTTGGCAACCAAAAGCGTAGAGGCCTGCGATGGCTGCCGAATCGCGGCAAGGGCTGCGATCTTGCCCAGAATAAACGGGAAGGGAGCCGGAGAGCCAGTGAGGTGACTCCCCGATGGCGGATTCAAGCAGCACTAATGCCTGAACGTGGACACGTGCGGCGTCAGCTGTCTGGGACATCTCCGATGAAGCCAAAAGGCAAGGTCAAATGGTCTGAAAAGGCCGGCTTCCACGGCAGGACGAGATTTCAACACCGGCGAGGCGAAAGGCTAAAGAAGAACCGGTTGGGGCGGAAGATGGCAACCCCAAATTCAGTGCCAAGCACAGCACCGGCCGTCCCTGGGGTTGCATGGCGACTGATGGGGCAAAGACTGGATGGGTGGCAAGCCCTTGGACAGATGTGGACAGGGAGTCACACCAGTCGGTGACGGCCACCAGAGAGGCTTGCTGGCCTTTCACAGCCACAATGACCTCCTGCGTCGATTGTGCGACTATGGCTAGGGTGTCCGTGCGATACTGAAACTGCTCCGCTTAATTGTCTGTGTCTGTCTTCCCCTTAAGGGCTTGGGCGTCCAGTTAGCATTGAAGCTCTACAATGTCCATATATGGTCAGAGACGGCCGCATCCGAGGGCTCAACCAGCAAAACCAAAAGCTACTTTCTTTTGGCGTCCAGTCATGGTGGCGATGAAGCATTGGCCCAGGAAAGGTACGCTTTGATACGAGTGTTGTAACCCGTAGGTTACAAGGGTAAAATTGAGGGGAGAGTGCACATAGAAAAGGGAAAGGGGAAGAAGGGAAAGAGAGTTAGGGAGAGACCGAAATATTAACTAAGCTAAGTTACTTCTCATTCCTTCATAACTAATGACTACGGAGCACATGATTTATAGGCTTCAGCCTTCTCTAACTAGGAAGCAAATCTAAACTAGGAAAGCAAGGATAATGAGAATCCTACCTTTAATAAAACATAACATTACCGGAAAGCAAACCTAAACTAGGGCATACTATATAAAGAAAGTCCTAATTTGGAATCATAACAAATACCCTCATATCATATAGCAACTGAGGGCAATATAAAAAGTTTGGCAAATATAAATATTTTCGAATTCAATGAAGATTTTCTAAATAGATAGATTGAGTTTAAAAGATGCGTAAAATAGGAATTAAGGGTGAAAATCATGGGTGAAATAGACATAAATTGAAAATTCTATCGTCACACAAATTGCTTTATATAGTAGTATTATATGATTATGAAAAGGAGAGAGAAAAATGTGCTCCCCAATAGTAAAAGAACAAGCACCAAGATGTGGAAAATGTACATTTTAGACAAAAATATTAGTCCACAATTCATGGTCATCAAGGTAGGCCCTGACTTCAAATATGAAAGACAATTATAGTTGGCAAATGCAGGATGATAAAGGAAGTTATGCCACCCTATAATCTTATGTAAATGTACAACATGATTGATGAACTCCAACATAACAGCACCTAATTTTCTGTCTCAACTATAAACGAAGTTACCAAAATGGAATAGCCCCCTTAATTAAAAAAATAACACATAAATTCAGACTCAACCATAACAGGCTTGCCTACATTGCATTAGAAAAATGTTAGGTTCAAAGTTTTCAGCACATAAGCACTTACTGATTGACGGAAATTTAATGGAACAATTTCCTTAGAACCAGAAAACTTTGTGGGAATTATTTTGCAAGCATCAGCATTGTGGATTTCCTTGACCTGAAAAGAGAACAGAAACTTTAAAAAACTTCAACACAAAAGAGAAAGGAACAGACCAATTGCCGCCTACAAGAGAAGACTCATCCCTAATCAGTAGATCAGAAGAACTCTCACTGCTCTATGTCAAGAATAAAATTTGCAATCATTAAGGCTCGACTTCGATAATGAAAAAGTAACAGTAATAGATGGAATGACACAGGAGGGCATTTGATGCTAACAACAGATACTAAGTTGATAATTATTATCAACGCCAAAATTCTCATTGTATTCCAAATATGATGTTACGTTAACTTGTTATACGGTGATAATTATAAAATGAACTTAATCAGTTTTACATATAAAAGCAGCATAAAATAAATTCAAAAGAAATTAACTAGAATAAGGGGGCAGAGCCCTAAAAGAAACTACAATAAGGGTCAAATTAATCTGTACAAAAGAACACTTTTCAATGAAGTATCTTGCTGAAATTAAAAAAAATAGATAACCATATAAATAGCCTGGCCCCTACTTAGTTTCTGCTATAAAAACTAGATTTTTGGAAGATATGAGCAATCACAGAATGAAATGCGCCAGCTTAAAAAGACCAAATATCAGTAATCTTTGAATCATATAAAATTCATCAGTCATCAAAATGCTAGGCCTGTAAAACCATATCTGAAGTGTCAACTAAGTAAACCAAACATCCATCATGTTGATCATAATAATTACAAAGCATTTAAAATAAGTAAAACCTCTAAAGCATTCAAAATAAACTACAATTAAAACCTCTATATATAAAAGAGCTAGGTGATTAAATGTTTAGACAACTCATGGGAATTCAACGAGTATAAAAAGAATTTCACATCAAGGATTCAGAGTTAACCTGATAAGATCAATTAGGCTCCAGAGAATGAAAGCAACTTACCTTGCTGTATTGAACAAGACATCTAAACTCCACCAACCAACCCGTGAAAAGCAGCACAAGAATGTGGAGCGCCATAAATCCCCCAAGAACTATAACAGCATCACCAAAGTCTATGCTTGGAACAACAACAAGAAGCCAGACCCCATATAGAATGGCAAAAGGCCATACGTCCAGGCGCCATGACCAGTGTTTTTTCTTGAGCAAGTCAACCCCCTCTACCACTTTCCCGTTAACAACGAACTTAGAAGCCATTTCAGCACAAACTCAATTCTGCATAAAATAAATTCACATGGAATCAACCAAATCTAACTGCCAGAATCTTTTGTTTAGACAAATGCAATATCCACCAAGAAGGAAAAGTCACGAACACTTACTTCCCTCGAACTAAAATCTAAAAGCAAAAAGAAACAAGATTTCAGAAAATTAAACTTGTAGAAGAAGGGCGAGCCGGATTCTAACAAAACAGCTCGCACACTTAGCCCTAGATGAGAGAATCCAGCAATAAATCAGTACAAGAACATCTTCTTGACTGTTTCAGAAACACTTCAAAAACATCCAAAAACCAACGAAAGATTTCAAAATCATCCAAAACCCAACGGAAGATTTCAAAATCACACATACCGACGGCAAAGGAAGAAACAAAACCCCAAGAAGCATATGTTCCAGCAAAGCTAATATCTTCAGTGATTGATCAGAGAGACGAACCAGACAGTCGGGAATTCCGAGAATTGCGCCGTGCTCTTCGAATCCAAGCAGCTGCATCGCAGTCGGTCTGCGCGACAGATCGATCGGGGCCGGAGTCCCCACTTTTTCTTTTCTTTCAGCTTTCGGGAACAGGGACTTCGGAAATATAACCGGCGGGGTGACCGGATGGCGGCCCTTAAGCGGGCCCTGTTGGGTGGCGGAGCCCAGGCTGGATCCGGTCCGTCAGAACCCGTCCATTTTTAACGGGACCCCCATTTCATATTCGAACCACGCTTTTTTTTAGTCTTTTACTCTTTACGGAAGTTCATCTCATTGTTCATTATGGGAAGAATTGAAATTCTTCGGTATTTTTTACAAGAATTTTATTTCTCAATTTTACACTTATTTTATGAATTCCATTTCTCTTTATCTCTATAAAAAAAGAGACTTTTCACCTCCTTGCAGCGGTGGCGTTTTCATACTCCACCCCCCTCTACCTCCACTTTTATAGTTGTATTCTTTGTAAACTTATCCCCTCTTACTTCTATTATTCTTTATTATAAAAAAAAAATTCATCTTCTTCTCCTCGGTACATAGTAGAAGGGGATTCGGCTCCAACACCAAAAGCAAAAAACAAGGGTCTTCAATCCATCAAGCCCCCTTCCATATGATCCCTTAAACAAGACACATACCTTCTAAAGATGATAGGCACCTAAATGCGGCCCAATGTAGGGACATATGCGGCGGTGTTTAAGGCATATATAAATGAAAAGAAGGTAGAGAAAAATTTTGACAAATGTATAAAAAAAATTTGAACTTTTTTAAATTATTTGAACATTAGTGTTAAAAAATTTTGATGTATCTAGTCAATGTTATTTTAAAAAAAAATCGTCACAAGATTAAAATTTTAAGACAAAACCTCACCATGTAAAGTTTCTTATTTTAATGTTGTCATCAAAATATTTAGACAATAGGGTTAAAATATTTTGATTATTTTACTAAAAGATTTTCTTTTAAAAAAATTGATCTCAAAAATTAATTTTTTTGAACTTTCTAAACCTTTTGATTTTGATGCTTCTATCAAAACGACCCAAGAAACAACAATGTCAAAATGTTTTGACAATAGTGTTTAGTGGTTTTAACATTTATATATATTTTTACAACAATATTAAAACATTTTGACACTAATGTTTAAGGTATTAGAGGAAATGAAGAGTAGGGATTTTAGAGGAAATATTTATTTTGGTCTCAATGTATAAAAATTTTGACAAATGTATGAAAAAAATTTAACTTTTTCTAAATTATTTGAATAGTAGTGTTAAAAAATTTTGAAGTATGTAGTCAAAGTAAAAAATTTTAAAAAAAATCATCACAAGATTTAAACTTTTGAGACAAAACCTCACCATTAAAGTTTCTTATTTTGATGTTGTCATCAAAACATTTAGACAATAGTGTTAAAATATTTTAATTATTTTACTAAACGGTTTTCTTTTAAAAAAATTAATCTCAAGATTAAATTTTTTTGAACTGTCTAAACCTTTTGATTTTGATGTTTTTATCAAAACAACCCAAGAAAAACAAATGTCAAAATGTTTTTACAATGGTGTTCAGTAGTTTTAACATTTATGTTAAAATGTTTTTACAATAGTGTTAAAATATTTTAACATTAGTGTTTAAGGTGTATATGAATAGGGAAAAGGCAAAGGAGGGGAAGCCCAATACCAAGACCTATGTCATGCTAATTAAAGGTTTATCTCGTGATGGGAAATTGGGGGATCCCATGAAGTATCTTATGAAGATGATGGGTGTTGGGATGCGGCCTAATTCGGGGACATACACAATTTAAAAGATAACAAAATATCGATTAGGGAATTTTCTTTGGCTCTTAACTCTTGCTCTTCATGATCTTCATCAATAATCTTAAGCACTTGAATCAAAGTAGAGCACATGATAATAAAGTTTTGCAATGTACCATAATGTGAGCTCCAATGTGTAAGAACATATGTGTCATATATTCGGTTGAGTGGTTGATTTATTTGTCAAAATTGTTTATAAACTTTGAGTATGTAATTAGTCTTAAAATCTAATTAGATGTAATTGTGGTTGAATTAGATTTAGAATTGATGGACTTGAAAAATAGGAGTAGAAGTATTTTTATGGCTCAAGACAGAAGACTAAAATATTTTGATAGTTTTTTAAGCTTATTCAGACACATTTGAATACCAAAATTACTTGGAGTAATTTTAAAAGTGATTTGAAGGGTTTAGGGCAAAAAGAGAAAAAATATAAATAAATAGTTTCATCGATCAATTGATGGACAATACACTACATGAATCAATCGCTTCGTAGACCGAGAGTTTAAAATGAAACCGATATTGATTGATCACTTCGTAGCTCTGTGTAAAATGAAGTGAGAGTTTATCGATTGAATGCTCAAGGTATTGTGTGTTTACAAAATAGTGAATGATTGTTGTCTGAAACGATCAATCACTAACAATTTTAGTTATCCTAAATAAGTCATTCCAAATTGGATTTCTTTCCTTGTTAAAGTCAAAGATCAAAATCATTTTGGAGAACTATATAAAGGATAAGAAGTGACAAATGTGAAAAGAGGAAAACCTAGAAAAAATTTGAGAAGAAGGGAGAGACCTTTGCTTATTGTTTTCTTTGAGAATTCACATATAGTTTGAAGAGAAGATCAATGATGAATTCATAAAGCTATCCACAAATAAAGAAGAGATTTCACATAAAAGTTTCAAAGAGGAGTTGTAAAATTTCTTCATTAAGAGATTTAATAATCCAAATGGCTAAAGTCAATACAACAAGAAGACAAAGACAAAGAAATAAGAGATTAAAGTTTTAAGTGCTTGAGGGAGAAGACTTGAAGACCAACAACAACTATAATTTGTAAATGTCTAAACAAAAGAAATTTGTGTTACAAGTCAAAATAAAGATTGATGGTTTGCTTGTGTTATATAATTTTATTACTTACTAGTAGTGCATTGATTTGGTCCCTTGTTGGAACTATCGTAGTTTTTCACCTGAGTTTGAGTTTTCCATGATACATTGATATGTGTTCAAATGTGGATTTGATGCTTTATGCTTGATGGTTTGATAGATTGATTCATTGTGAATGCACATAGAGAGTAGATTTACTTATTTCACTATATAAGAAAATTTTGGGCAAAGAGGTCATATCTCGTAGTCTTTATCTTCGATAGATAATTAGACAAAGGGGCAATATGGTGATCTATTAAGTTTATTAGATAAATATTAAAATCATAGTCATGGCCTTTTCAGTTAGTTTCTTAGTTAAGTCCTTTCTTGGTCACTAAGTCACCACTCTCAACTGCTTTAGTAATATCATTCAACTGTTGTTCTCTAAGATTATCAAAGCTCACATGAAGTGTTACACCCCCAATTTCACTATACTTTTTATGGAAAAAAATTTCTCATTCCAAGATAAAATAATTGAAAATCATTACCCATTTCCTTCCATATGTACAAAGGAAATAAACCATTAAAGAAAATCCATTGAAATAATGAATTAGGGGCATGAAAATAACTATTTTTCACAAACAATTATTGTGATATTCATAACATAAATATTGATCTATTTATCTAATAAATTAAAATATTCACAAGATCCACAACTACATAATTGTTTATCGATCATATTAAAGCTAATGAAATTAAAATAGCACACTCTTGTGCCTAATCAAACCTAAAAGAAAAAATGTCTTAGCAATATGGAAGGAGAGTTAGCCTACAACTACGGCTTCTCATTACCTCTTATCTTGTCCTAGACACTTGTACCACTAAGGATGCTAAGTATAAATGAATACTAATTGGGATAACAATATAAACAAAAACAACAAGGTCAAACAACATACTAAGAAATGCACATTGGTAAATCCTTGAAGGAATATACAAAATCTCATTTAAACATACTTTTCATCAACAAGTATTCAATTCCCATAAATCAATCATATTTTAAGGTTCTCTAGACATGATGAACTCATCTAGGAACTCTACTCAACTAGATATTGGGTCATCACAGTATGACCTCAGTTCCTCTGAATCTTGCCTCTCTCCATCTATGTCATGAAGTAAATGCTCATTAGGGCTAATGAATCCTAGTGTTGAGATTCTAACTTCTATGATCATTGAAACCTCCTGTATTGCATTGTGCAAGAATAGTAATCTTTTAATGCTTTAGTCCATTCAAACTCAACTCCCGGGCCAAAGAAGAGGTTTTACATACCTCTCATCCTTTGAGAGCTAGAAGACCTTAGTCCTATTTCATACCAAACTCTTTTTATCTGCATGGCTAAAGACTCACTTAAGGAGATAAGGCACTTGGCCTCATATGCCTAATGCATTATTCACGGATACTCATCCATAACATCTATCACATCAAATGGTCTCATATACATGCAATAGTATTCATTAACCCTTACAAAATAATGCATAATTGACGCTTCAGTCACATCATTAAATGCTATAAATCATGCATTTTTATTTAATAATCATAGCTTTAACATTGCTATAACATCTATTAAAATATTTAAAATTTTTATTACAATAAAAAACCTCGTTGAAAGATCTATTACCTTGTTGATGACCATAGGTGGGTTGATCGACATGTCGAACCCTATCGACAGTGAAGTTGAGGTACCATCAGTAACCTCACCTACATGTCAGTTACCTCATCAATGACCATTGGTGAGTTCACTGACAGCTCGAACCTTAGCGACAATGGGTTGGTTGTACTGCCTCCTCATCAGTGCCTTACCAACATGTCAACCCAATGTCGATGACCAAAATATCATGCATGCACTGCATGCATGCAAGAGTGTTGTTCATCCTCGTCCTCTCACCAGTGTAGTCACTGACACATCAATGACCTATCAGTGATCAAAAAATTAAGATTATGTACTCAAAATTTTACTCAAACACGTTTTGAACATGGAAATTCATTAGAAACCTTTCTATAAAGAAGAAGTGTCACTTTGACCATAATCCTACCTGTCAAACAACAAAATTCCAAGTATACCATGAAAGCAACGTCAAACTAAGGGATTCCTTAAAAATAACTAAAATACACATTTGTGATCATGAAAAACTTGAAGAAAATCAATAATAGAGTATTTCACTTAGAATTTCAAGTTTAGAAAGTGATCTGATCTCAAAGTGTGAATTTCCTTCTTTCTCTGGTGTACGTTCTTCCGGAAAGGACTTCAAACGCTCTCCCACTGGCGATTGGTCACTTTGTTGACTGATTTTATTCCTCAAAATTGGTTTTCACTCCCTTAAATACTAAGATAACCACTCCCAAAGTCCAAAACCGCTCATCCACTTTGTATTCCAAAATAATTGTATGCATGTAGTTATCATCGGCAGCAATTGGACATGTCAATACCTCCCAACAATGAAAACACATTTCCATCGATAGCTTCATTATCATGTCCATGGTCACTGATGGCTAAAATAAAAGTTTTTCTTTATCTAAAAAGAACGAATTTTCTTTGAGAAAAATATGGGGTGTCACATGAATCTCGAACAACATTTATTATAGTGGAGAGCAAGTAAAAAAAAACTTATTTGCTTGTGATTTTTTGTGATGGCCATAAGTGTTAATTGGAGATGATGAGCAAAACAATAGATATAATGGGCATATTCATTATAATAAATGTCTTTAGTCTATTCACTTTGCATGTTACTTGCGCCATCATAACCTTGTCATCACAATCTTTGTATAATCAATCCACACTAGGAAAACACAGTTCTTCAATTACCTTTTAAGTTCCACAATTATTGTCTTTAACATTGATGAAGCCAATGACATGCTCAATCACACAACCTCGTTTTATCTGCATAATGTAAAGCAAAATCATTTGTTCCTTAATATTTGTATCACGAGATTCATTAACCAAAATAGCATAGAAAACATCCCCAAGATTGTTGATGATGGTTATTACAATCTTCATTGCACATGAATATATAATATATTTTTAACTACCTGGTGCCATTATTTTATCATTTTGAGGAGAATTTCTATGAACAATCCGCCCCACATCTCCACTTTTATGTGTAAGAAATTTTAGAAGTTCAAGAAAGTTTCTTGGATTATTTGAATCTTCTTATTCATCCCAACCAAAAAAAGGTAAGCCTTAATTTAATAGAAATCAACTACACTCAATTGTTCTCTCCCCATGAGTAAGATATTCAAGTTTACTTTGCTCTTTATGCTTATTTAAAATTGACTGAATCTGGTGCTCTTGATTTAAAAAGTCTTGACCCATTTTATAAGCTTTATTGTGAGTCTTATCCTACCCATTTGTGAAAAGTAGAATTGTTGTCTACTCCTCCAACATGTACATCAATCTTCTCATACTTCTTATAAAATCTAAATCTGTTAGCTACAAAAGTATCCTTACTTAAAAAGATAACAATATAAAAAAGCATGTTGTATCTTTAATCTATGCTATATTCCAACCAAGTGGGACGCTTATCAAACCACTTAAGATTAAAGCATTGTAGCACTCAAGAAAAATCACTTTTTGAGGAAAGGGTGACTCTGAGGTTGACAAGGTCCCTTTTACAAGTAATACTTCCTAACTATCTCTTGGTCATTATGATGAAAATTTGAAATCGGAGTGTGTAACCCAAGAGGATTGGTTGTAAGTTCATCCACATTGATCCTTGATACATTGTTTTCATTGTTTTAGTTTGATACTTAGCACCACTAGAAGTTGATGGTGTAGAACAAAGATAGACTTTCTTTTGAGAAATTTATCCATTACTTGAGCAACAGGACTTGCTATTTATGAAAAATGTGATTTAATGACCATAGAACAAAACATACTACCTAGAAACCTTTAGTAAACATGCTAATAGCAATAACAAAAAACAAATATATGAAGAAAATATCCAACTTAAATATTTAAATATGTTGTTATGAAATACTGAGTTACCATTTACCAACATAGCCTAGCCAACAAAAATAGAATAGATCAATATTAACAAGCTAAATGTGCTAAATTTGAAATCGTTGTGACCAAAGCATAATGCTTTTTATATTCAAAACAATACCTAAAATAAAAAAAAATTGACCAATTTTGGCAATTTGTGTAATATCCTGGATTTTTCCTATGTTTCAAAAATTAAATACGTGGACATTAGGTTGTTTGACCCTTTGACCTTTTTAGTAGAATAAATTCCTCAATAGATAGAATTTGTGGCTAAAACCTATGTGGTTATAAAGTAGACATAAAGAGATTTGAAATGCTACCAAGAACGCGCGAATTAGAGTTTGGATGAGGGAGATACTACTGTTCGAAGTTGAATATATTATACAAGGTCCATTTACCCAAATTAGACTCGCAAATTGTCCATTTAAGTCACTATACGGGCCCGATTAATTAAAGTTACGAAATTTATTTTTAGAGGCCCAATTAGGTTGCCTAAGTGAGGTTTTTTTTTCTTGGCCTTAGGGGTGTTTACGGACAAATACAGATGCGGACAGAGGTATGTCCGCGTCCGTCCGCCAATTAGCTAAGTATTGTCTGCGTCCATCTATGTCCGTTAATGTCCGTAGCATCTATTGTCCAAGTCCATCAGTCACGGACACGGACGAACGCAGACAATTAAGCCAAATCCCTATTTTTATATGTACAGTCCTTATGTAGCATGTTAGAACTATCCTAACATGCTACATAAGGTCTGTATTTATATTTTTACATATACAATCCTTATGTAGCATGTTAAAACTGTCCTAATATGCTACATAAGATCTATATTTATATTTTTACCTAAAAAATACATATACAAAATGCTAAAATAAGTTAAAAATCACCCATAATTAAACAATACAAAAATTTTAAAATTCTTATCATCAATTATAACAAAAACAAAGTATTCTTTGTAATTAAGTCAACTATAACTATCAAGTACTTAATATAACCATAATCCAATTTTCCAATTAGGTGGTGGACGCGGACATCCGCGGACACGGACAACAGTTTGTCCGCGTCCGCAAGCACTTACAAGGACGGACAAATTTAATGGTCCGTGTCCGCATCCGTCCCGGACTAAAAAATTTGTATGCTTTATGTATTTATGGATGCAGATACGGACGGACAAACGGACGTTGGACGTCCGTGAACACCCCTACTTGGCCTTAAGGGAGGAGAGAAGGTGGTGGATGGCGAAGCTCCGGGGAGGTTCTGACGGCAGTTGATCAACGACAAATCGGCTATTAAGGTAGGACTTTGAGTTGAGATTAGCATAAGTTTCGTTAAATAAATTAGAGTTTAATTATATTTATAATAATTTCTGCAATGTATTGTTATTGTAATTTATTTAAACAGTAGTTTCTTTTGCAAATATGCAAATATTGTTCATATAATTACGTTTGGATTTCTGCTGTGAACAGTTGTCTTTGTAAATCTACCGGCCGCCTGGTCATCAGAACCATCGTAGGAGAGGAGCCTCTCTGGCCTTAGCCATAGTGGTCGTGGTGGTGGCGATTCGGCAGCTAAGTAGATTGACACACACACAAAAACTGCACCGGCGTGGCGCATCCTCCAGCCCGATGGCGATCTAGTCAAGCCTGGCCCATCGGCCGGCTGTGGCGGCCTACCGTTGCAGCGCCTCATTATGCAGGAAAAAACAAACAAAAGGGGCACTTTTGTCCACCGGATGGTCGAGGGACCAACGTCACCGGTTCTGCCGTGCGCCGACGGTCCAGAAGCTCTTGGGTCGCCCCCCCTCCGCCACGGTGTGGGTGCCGTCGCCAGAGGCTAGGTGGCCTCTGGATGGTCACAGGGAAGACGACCCGTGATTTTAAGTAATCAGATCCAATTCAGTACGGTCTAGATAAAAACAAAACAAAGCACACACTCTGAACCGGGCCCGATTTGGTGAGTTAAAGTAATCAGAAAAATTCATAAAAAATTTACAAATGACCGTGAGGGCATGTAGAGTACCCTGACTAAGTTTCAGACTAGAGAAAAATCCAAAAAGGCTTTGAAATGACTAATTTTCCCTTGTGAGTTGAAACATAGAAAATAGAGATTAATGACAAGATTTAGGGGACTCTGGTTCAGGGGCCTATGAGTTGATTTAAAATTTAAGAAAAATCTTAGTGAGAGTTTAATATATATATATATATATATATATATATATATATATATATATATAAATATATATATATATATATATATAATTATCTTATCTATAGGGTTAAGGTAAGACTGTTAATTGAACTGAGGCTGGTTCAAGGGGTTTACGACCCTATCAAGCAATAAGAAAATTACCTCAGGTTCATAACATCAAGGTGTACCCCTGGATTAGTTTTGGACCCAATAAGTTTCAGGGAAGCTCTGAACGAAAAATAGAATACCCTGTGTAGACTGGTCTACATTCGTGTAAATGAAATTGATGGGCCAATGTGATACCGAAAACTTAATTAGTTAACCCAATGAGGGTTAGGGCACGAGAACTCGAACATTTCTAATATGATTATCGGGTTTGATTCTTAATATTATAATTTGTTTGGACTTGTGTAGGTCTATATTATTTATGTTGTTTATTGTTTTAATGTTTACTATTGATATTGTGATAGTAACTTATCACTAGCTTTAGCTTAAGATTAATAAAAAATTAATCAATGATATTAATAGTTTTAAATTTGGCGAGAATACCTAATTAAGATAAAGACTAAAATGCCCTCAGAGGGGTCTGAGACTAGTTCATAGAGTAAACATGACCTTTGACATGACGATTTACCTTAGTTGATGAACCAATAGAAGTTTCGAGTTTCAACTTAGTATAGAAAGGACTAATAGGGTTTGGGATAGTCATTCGAAATCTTGGATTATTGATGAGCAAATTAAGGGTCAGAATGGTTTCCTGAGTCTTAGCTCTATTAAGGAGCTACTGATTTGACCGTATAGTTGCGCCTTCCTATTAGAGGGAGGTCTGCTTGAGCCGGGCTTACCACTGATCTATTGAGGATCATTTAGTGTATACGCATTTAGATTAGCTGATGTCCTGCTTTGTTGGCTTTTCCATCCACTTTTGTTAAGGTGCAGTTGTGGGTCATGCACTTCTACTCCAGTCAGGTCCTTTAAGATCTAGGATGAGTTATAGTACTTCCTGGTGGATTCCAGGGTTTTCATCATAGATTTACCTTTGAGGGTGGTCTATAATAGTATATTATTTGTTACTTAGGTTGATATTTGATGTGTCTGTCTGTCTTTAGGATTAGACGGGGATATCAATTATTGAATAATGGTTCGAGAGATAATTAACAGTATTGTTTGATTTTGCTTGTTTAATTAAAAACAAGTGGAATGATTAAAGGACATGCATAAAATGTAGGTTGGTTGAAAACACTTAAGTATTACATATGTGATGTTATGCTTTTTAGGATAATGTAATTTTTAACAATGTTTTAAAACCCGGTCCGGCTAATGACCTAGATTGGTTGTCGGGCTAGGTCAACCCGGTCTAACCATGGTTCAACATGGGTTGACCCGTTTGTGTAGTATTTATAATTTAATAATAGTCAAATACCAAGCATACCACAAAAAAAGCAATAGCATACATGGTCAATGTATGTAGTTTGCGAAATAAAAGGAGGGAGGTTCGAATCCCTACGTGAATAGAAAGGAGGTTCGAACCCCTACGTGAATAGATTTTCTTCTTCAATTTTCCTCACATATCTATTAATAACTTATAGATATTTATTTAAACACTAACCCATTGTAGCCCAATTGGTAAAGATATGTAGCTATTCTCATGTCTCCCATTGGAATCCCACTCGTTACAAAAAGAATTTGTTCCGGGTTAATGTTGCATTTGTCTTGGGAGGGAAGAGTTCAGGGGTGAGAAGGCCGGAGCAATGTTGTGGGTCATGGCCCGAGCCACAAAGGCTGGGAGTAGTGAAGGAGAGGTGTCCTAGGAGGGAGGAGTCGACCACAATATGGTTTGGGAGGGAGGAGGAGATGAGCTAGGGCTCAATTTTGGGGAAGAAAGGCCAGTCTCGATGGAGATGGCTGATGTGTGTTAATTATAATAGGTTGGTCCAACCCCAAAATCAAAAGGCAATTCAAAGTAACCCAAATGAAGCTTTAGGAGGTGTTTGACAACCCTTTTGAAAGAGAAAAAAATTTCCCATACAAGTGTAGAACTTTACATCATGGAGAATTCCTCCTCCAACCCTCATGGAGAGAGTTGGAAGGGAAAACCACTTTTAGTACATTTCCTTTCCTCTTTAAAGAGGTTGCCAAACAACCCCTTACTTCGTTATTCCTAATGGGTTGGTCCAACTTCCTTCAATGTGATGGTTCATTGGTTATTTCAGTAAGTTTAACGTAAAATTAACCCAACCCACTAGGGATCAATGTATTTTGAGATGGGGATCAATACTTAACCATTCTTTTTCTTTTCCATGACTGAAAATTACAGGGGTCGGTTGTAACTTGCATCTACCCCTGACCGTGGGAGGGAGTGCCATTTACCAACATTTAATTTTAATTCAAGCCTAAGCTGGGTTCAAGTGAGACAGATCAAGTCAAACCGTACTTTGTTTCAACTCAACTCATCTCATTTCATTTCGGTTCAAGTACCTTGTTGGTTCTGAGTTTGAGCTTGGAAAGAGAAGATTGTTTTGTTGAAGATCATAGAAGAGCTATGTAATCTGGGAGGAATGTTAAGACCTTTGCTCATTGGGGGTGATTTCATAATTATTGTTCCATTTTTTTGGAGAACAGGACCACAAAGGTATCAATCTTCACTGCTCCACCAAACATGCCCAGGAAGAATGGGAACAAGTTTGGAAGTAGTGTTTTTATTTTTCAACTACTGATAAACTATATACTCCCGTCTCAAATTAGGAGTCTTCTTGTTTAGTTTTTCAAAATTAACTAATAAATTATACTTCATCCCATATTAAGTGTCTTAATCCCTTACTGCTGTTCTGAGTTCATTTAGAATTGGAAGTTCCATTTACTTCACATCAGCGTATTCTCAGCGACGTTAACGACCATACATGGTCAGTCCGCATTAATAGGTCATCCAATCAATTCCAGATTTCCTTAATGAAAAACTTGTCAAGAAGGAAGTGGCCAAGAGAGAGAACTTTAACAATAAATCTTAAATTACTAACTATACATAAAACAAATTTAATTATGAATAAACCATTTAAGGAATGAAACCCAGCCTATCCACTGCTACCGGATGGCTCACCAGAAAATCCACTTCCACCAGATGCTGCGGACCCAGTTTGGGAACCACTTACTCTCTGGGCCTTCCGAATTTGTCGAAGCCGAAAAACATCTCTGGGAAGTGGTTGACTCTGCACTGTTGCGGTGTCATCATCCTCCTGCCCTGTTAATGGTTCTGCTGGTCAGAAATAATAAAATGTTTCGTTGCTGTCGTTTTGGGCCTACAAGCACAGGACCAATTCGGCAAGCTCTACATTATAATTAGGAGAAAGTTAACATGCGCTGAGTCGCATATTCAAAATATGTACCAGTAGCATATTTGAAAATATGCACTAGGTAGCATATTCGAAAATATGCATCCAGCGCATTGTGAGCCATCAGATCAAGTTAGGACGGCTTGTTTGTAGCAGCAGGGAAGCTAAGGCAGGCAAACCTGCCTGCCCGTGCAGTCTCGAAGCATTGGGTGCACAGGCGTTGGTGTGTGCCTGCATATAGGGGACTCTTATAATTTTAAGTTAACTTGGTTATCTTACTAAATTTTACAGCGTACCCCTTTTCCTTCCCCCCATCTCTTCCTCTTCCCAGTCCCCTCTTCCTCTGTTCTCTACATCTTCTCTGCACCCTTCTACCTTTTTCCCTCTCTATGATTGTGTCTCCTCCAGTCTGTCTTCACCCCTCCTCTCCAAACTCCTCACATACCCCATCCCTCCCTCCCCCTCTCTTTCAACCACAGGTCTTGTATCAACTCTACTAACATGAATTTTTTGTACACAATGTACTTGTTAATTGTGTTAAATCATACGTTTGAGTGTACAAAACGAGAAAAAAAAAAATCCCACGCTAGCCCTATCCACACATCTATTTGGGAGGACTTCGTGCTAGCTATAATATCCAATCATGGAAAAGAAATAAGATGAGTACAAAATGAATCTTGATTGATCTGTGTGTGTGTGCATGTGTGTGCGTGCGTGTGGTGCGTGTGTGTGCATAGGCGTGCGTGCATGTGCATGCGCACAAGGGGGAGAGAGTTACTTTCTAGACCCTTTCTCTTGTTTGGAGGACCCCTAAAACCATTCTGATTAGAACGGCTTTTAATAGAGGTAGAAAGGTCACTTGTGCTTGGACCGGACCCTGTAGGCAATTGCTGTGAAGATGAGGCAATTGTTTTGGCAGGCTGTGATTGTCCACTTGGTATATTACTCTGCAACAAAATAGAAAGTACCATATCTGCGTCGGGAACCGGTCCTGCCAAATTGAGCAAAAATTAAGAATCAGAACCAGGGTAAAAAAAGATTAAAACTTTGCCATTGATATATACACCATTAAAATAGGCAAGACCAGTGATAAATTTCGGTACTGTAAGATTTATATAAAAGATTCAGTTGCTGGAGTTGAATTTAAACAATTACAAGCTAAGGAAACAAAACTTTTATCTATGTTCTGTCCTTAGGTATTTGAAGAAACCTTTCCACGAAACAGCATATACATAATCATTATGAATGATAGATTTCCCATTTTTTAATAAAATATAACATTTAAGGGAAGGCATAAAAGAAAAATTGCCAAGTGAAATATGTATTTGCTTTTAAAGCTTGAAAACTACCAAGGTAAAAAATTTGAAATACAAAACTTTTTGGGATCTAAATATGCCATCCAAATGGAGTCCTTTTTTGTAGAAAAGATGTTTAGTCGCATACATAAAACTTATATGCCAACTGTGCCTCACTGCAATGAGCTTGCCATCAATGAAAACAAGGCCTCTTGTATAAGGTACCTGATAAGCATATGTAGGTACGGACTTCTTTCACGCTTTCTGACCATTTTGTCATTTTAGAAGCAGGAGACTTACAAAGAGTAAACAAATGAAAATGGAGAAAGGTCTTTCAGATTAGGTGGTGTAATCTAATTTGCTCCTAAGACATGTAGATATATTTAAAACCTCCTGTTAATAATTTCGCTTCTGCATATTTTTCACATCTCAGATGTCGAGCTAGAGGGTGAAAATACGTCCAGATTCATGGCTGATTTAAAGTTCACTAATTGATAGTAATGCCTGAGAAACTCAACCAAAAACAATAGGGTACTATTTTGATTTTGCGACAATGATCCACACCATTTAAATTTAGCTGACCACCTCAAGGTTCATAAACAAGATCATGCACAGTGAAATAGATAAATTCATAATCTGAAAGAAGGCAACAGGCAGGAAAAGGGAACTACTACCTTCAACTACTGGTAAATGTGCAATGAATGCCACCAATGTTGGTGGAATAACTTTTAAAATCTCATCGAGGGCCTTTGTACTTCCACCAGAACCGCCAACTACATTTGAACTAGATGTATTCGCAGAAACAGCTGGGATGACTGAGATTCCAGGTGCTGATGCATTGGGAATAAATCCAGATCCTGCACGAGAAACTGCAATTAATGTGTGTATATATGGTCTGAGTACGATTTAGCCAAAAGAATAAGAAATAAAGAGAAATAAAAGAGAAAAATTTCCTCATTAAGTAGTTAAAACACATTCAGGCTGCATACTCCAACATCAAAATTTACCAATGTTCACTATTAATATCATCGCCCCAGAAACAAGCAAGCCAAATCACACGCAGAGAATGCTTATGAGCAAAGTTCACATACCGTTCTTTTGCCTGGGATCGTAAATCACCATATGTGAAGTATCAGGAAAAACAATTTTTGAGGATGAAGCAGGATTTATATCAGTTGCAGGTCCAATTGAATCCTTTTCTGCACACAAAATTGTATCATCAGATAAATCAAAACAGAGAGTTGCCATAAGAAAGAAAGGGGACATGCGCTACCTAAGGAACTAGCTCCATATTGAAGGCTTGATTTGTCAAGTTTCTTATTTATGTTGTTTGTGAGCCACTGTAAAAACATTCATCATCATTACTTTGCTATGTGGATAGTGTACATCTGTGGCTGCATCATTTTCATATAAAACTATAAACCAATCTTCTCTTCTCTACTAATACTTTTGATGACAGCTTAACCAGAAAGCACAACTTGATCAAATGCTCGGTCAGAAGAGATAATAAACACTATCTACACCAGACAAATACGAATAAGATGTGTCTTCAATTAAAAAAATTCTATTAGGGTAAACTTTACCAAGAAATGAATAAAATGATCTCAGATATCCTCATATTAGCTCCACTAAAATATGAAAGCCACAAACAAATATCACCAATTATACCTCCTGCCGGGCCAAATGATCAAGATCTTTAGATGCACAAGGCCAAAGATCCATGAAACTGTAACGGGAGACAACATCATGTAAAGAACCATCTAATGACGACGAAGCCTCCTCACTAGTTTTAGAAAGTGCTTCTTTTCTTCTTTGTTCCACCTGCATATCAAATAAAACATGGCAGGATACACATATTTTTAAATTTGATCATCAAAACGTTGGAACAATATAACATATAACAGAAAAAAAACTCATCTGATTTTATTTCAAAAACATCTATGAAATGAATTTATAAAAATGTTAATGATCAGTATCCTACGCAGGGCAATGGTTCAGACTATTAATATATGTTTGACGGAAAAACAAATGACCAATTCAGCTCCCACAGAAAATCATGCATTCAGTTTTATAGGAAAGCACATCAAGACTAATACTATGCCATGTTAAAGCTGTTGAACAACAAAGACCAATAAGAGAAGAAATCATGCCTTTAATATGCTTGACAGATCTCCATAAGTTTGTTCAAATTGGGTAAAGCGTTTCCAGACCTGCATAAGCATCCAGAAGAAAGACAACAATGCTTGTTTAACAATTTCAACAGCCACAAATTCCTAACAAATTTTCTATTCATACATTCTGAAGACTAACGAGACTTTATGCATACAAATTCTCTATTCCAACAAATTATCACAAAATAGATCATCATCACCATCATCATCATCAACAACATCACCTAATGCCAGCTGTCTGATGTAGGCAACATGGATTTTCATCCCATTTGTATGTCAAATTGAACATGTCGATCACCATCATGATTTACACCTTTCTAATGTAGGACATATCTCACGAGTTAACAAGGGCAGGAGAGGGAGGAGGGGAAAGGGTTGAAGGCACTTATTACACTTTATGACAAGCAGGGCATTTTTATAACTTCACAATATGTTGACATTTTGATGACGTGGTAAGTCAGCAAAATTAACAGAGAAGTTTTGTGTTTGATTGTCATAGTAGTAAAACAGCTGTAGTGGAAAGGGTAAGAAGTATACTGTTATGTGAGTTTGATCAGTAAATTGAGTAGCAGTACTATTTTACTAGTACTAGTAATAGGCAGGTTGGTAAGCTCTGTTTAAATGCAGATGCTTGCCATTGTCTTGAATAGTGATAAGCATATACTAGAAAATTTTATCCGAAATTTCTTCTTCCACTTGCGTCTGATTCCCCTTGTCTACTATTCTGATTTACCGTTTCTAGTTATTTGTTTGTTTGTGAACTTCATTTCAAATGAAGCTTGCCCTTTGAGGAAAAGGAGGATTCTAATTGGAATGGAAATACAATATGGATTTTTTGATTCAAAACGAATTGATAAAAGAAAAAGAAGAAGGTAATGATTCAAAAATAAAACTTCTATCATACATAAAGAAACGCTTATCCTAATCATAGGAATGAAATAAAAAGAAGCAAAACAAAAATGGCCTGGCTAGGTACCCTCATTGGACAATTTCAGTGCTATTCTAAATCAATTAATGAAGTCTTGTCTATTCAGCACTGTCTATATACTCCAGTAAGCCATACTTTATTCCTACAGCAACTGTCCAAACTTTTGATAGGTGTAACAGAAGATGGATCCTTCCCAAACTCTCTTTTGTTTTCGTGAAACTAATAACTTCGTTTACAAACTATCATCTTCTACTGTGATCAGATCACTTTCACTAATTGGGATGGGGCCTCATTAATGGATTATTAATGTTAAGCAAAGCTGGCATCAAATAACAAGTTTCCTTTGTAAATGGAAGCATGATATGATCTAACTAACTTGTTTCTCATACTAAACTGTGCATCATCTGGGATTATTTATGCTTAATATTCATACACGTGAAAGCAAACTATCATATTTCAGGTGAAATGCTTAAGTAATAATCTTTAAAATCATACACGAGTAAGATACAAGGATAAAAAACAGACAATACAGGCAGTCATCCATGAGATAGCAGGCTGGGAATCAAATAGATCATGACAGTGTTTTGAAAACATCAGCCCCATAAATCAATGGTTATGCAGAACACCATGGATTCATCCCGTGGATTAAACAACACAGGTTTAGAATTATTCAATATACAAACGAAGTAGACTGGACTCATACTGGAGCAGTCATATGATCATTAAACAAGGTTTTCATAGAAACACATTCATAGACTAGAAGGACCTACCTCTACAGATTCCTCTGGGGGAAGTAGACTCAAAGCACGCTCAAACAAAGCTCGAACGTTTCTATCATCATTTAAACGGCACAAGAAATCTGCATACCTAGAGTTAACAATAAACAGGTTTCATAATCATAATCAAGGAGCGCATTTTCCCAACAATTTGGAGTCGGCAACATGGATCTTATGCCTCCATTCTAGCCTGTTTTTTGCCAACTCTTTTGTAAGAGATAACAAATAAATAGGTTTCAATTTTAGAAATTTCATTTTCTTTAACACATAAATCATAATTTTAAACCTTGCCCTTGTTAAATAGAGATAAACTTAAGATCTATCTAAAAAATAAGCACAAACGTGAAGTGTTGACTTACTCTAGAATGTAACCTGGTTCATGCATAAATCTCTTCAAACCTGCCTCAAAAATGTTGTGTGCAACCTGCAGAAGCATGCAGGCAATCAATGTCTATTTCCAATCCACTCATCCAAATAATGACTAGCATCGCACAGCAACTTTACACACTTGAATTATCTTTCCTATTCATGCTTATACATGCCTGAAGGCCAAACGGCCAATATTGTTAATGATGCACTCAAAGCAATATTTTTAAAAGAAGATGGGCCAGGGGCAGTGAAGTGGGCAGAGATCCAGTTTTCAGAATGCTCAGTTCAATCACTGGTTTATCTGAAACTTTTTATAAGAAAGTAATGAAGCCTACAAATATAACATCAAAGGTGCATTACTCAGTTATAATAAAGTTTATTATTTAAATAAATGATAGTTACAATATAGTAAACATTTTTAATATAAATTTTGAATATTTCTTTTATCAATTCATCAATCACACTTTTTTTAGCATTTATACTGGAAAGGGGTTCTATTCATGGATAAGTTGGTTGACCTGCAAATCTGGTTTGATTTTTCAACCATTGAACCAAATTTCACATCATAACTGAGACTTCCCTGAGAGGCTCAATTACTTGAAACATTAAGAGCCCATTTAGGCATTCCCATCTACTCTCATGCCAGCAAGACATTCAAGTACACAACTTACAGATATTAAAAGGAACTATGTCTTTTGAAAGAAATTACATGGATGAGGGAATCATACTACTATTAAAAATACATTCCATTTGTGAAATTAAACAAGAAACTTCAATTCAGCTGTCCATTTTCTACTAGAAAGCTCATCTGTCAACTAATTTTTTCTGACTTCCCATTGTTATTAATTCCTCTTTGTATACAACAGTAAAAGATGATTAGTTATACCTTTGAGTCTTTGTCAAGACAAAATGCCATCATCGCATAAGCAACATAAACATGATACGTGCAGTTTGGAGACTTTCGAGCATCCAGAAAGTATTTGCGAGCAGCTTCAACCCCTTCTGTCCTCCGTAAAAATCGGATAAACTACAGCAATACATAATCACGAGAATTTCTGCTGTAAAATAATGAGAAAGATCCCAGCTAATAAAAATATGGCTTATGACTGGGAAATTGCGATCAACAGTCAAGTTAAAAGTTATTCTCTTTCTAATTGTGCATGCAAATTTCTCCAATCTCAGTGCATCCATGATGGCGGCTTCTTGATCCCTTAAAACTTGCAGCTTCTAATATGGAAAAACTTTCCACCAGGTTTATTTGATATCCAAATGCATATTTATCTCTCATATTATCAACTCAAGTAGAAAGATCAACTTTTCACAGGGTTGATTCAATAATCAAATGCATAAACCACAAATAAACAAAGAATGAAAATCATATGATTGCCACATGATTACAAATCTAGTTTTTAGGAGGACAAAACTTCAACACAAATTCGCCTATGCCCACATGACAAATGTAGTCAGCAAGTTGGTGGAATTTGTTATCTAATGACAAAGAGCTATGTATAAATATTAACATTTATGGCGGCAATCAAAAACTCAAAGGAAGGATTGATGAAGCAATTGTGTTGACTGTACGATTCAAATGAATCTAATCTGCAGTACAAAATAATCTTGATCGCACATGAATCTTGCATTGAACTGCAAATGTCTCCCTTCTTATTCCCCAATTTCTCCTTTCATTATTCTTTTAATTCGATAATAATAAAGGAGCACAATGACAAAGTCGACTAATAAATATATATCTTAATTTCTTCAAACAATTGCAACAGAATACTGCTTACTTGAATGTGTGCAAGGGCTGATGTATTCACTCCATGAGCCAAAAGACCCTCATAGACCTTCTTAGCTGGCTGCAGAACAAGCCAATCATTGGTTAGAAAATATCTACTTTTGACTTTGAAACACAGCCCAGCTTACCTACCAAAAGCACAACTTAAGAATGCATTACAATGTTCAATATGGCATGTGACACAAGTTAAAGATTTTTAACAATATAAGAATATAGCCCAGACCTGTATTGCACCTCGGGATTCCTCCAATTCCGCATAAGCATACCTCAACACTTCAACATCTACCAAACAATTGATAGATGGGTCATTTAACTATAAAATCTACTTGACTAGCAGCGTTATTATTAAGAAGCAACTTGAGGTTAATCTACAAATCAATGCAATGGACAACTAAAATACAGAAACAACTGGTCAAACAGAGTAAAAAGAAGTTGAGTATACCAGGAAGAGCCTTCAAAGCTCTTTGAAATATTTTTATTGCGGAGTCAACCGAACCACTTTTAGCATACCATGTGGCATAGTCATACCATATATCAGGATAGTGATACAAATACATCAGGCACTGGGGATCCATGAAATAAAACATAAAAAAATTAGAACAACAGCTAAACTGTCTCGATTTGTGATCCTATATATAGTACTACATATGATCAAGTACATCACTAAAATAAGACGAATCAGCAGAACAAGTTAACCTGCTCATAGGTGAAAGTAACTCGTCTCATGGAGGATGCACTATCAATCCTTTGAGGATTCCCCCTATAACAGAACAGCCAATAAATACAGATCAATGTCAATGCCATAAGATATAAAGCTAAGAGTTTAGCAAATGAGTTGTACATGCTATAATATTGGTGATATGGAAAAGACAGAAGTTTCACTAGGTAAGCCTTGTCTCCAGGATAATAATACGAGAAAGAAAGAAATGTGTCTCCACGTCTCGGTTTGGGGAGTGTTTTTTTTGGGGATGGGTGGGGGAGTGTGCTTTTCAAAATGTAGTGTATGAAAAAGATAAGACCAGTAATTACTTTTCGAAGGCTAAAAATCTTTTCCATGCCAGGTATTGTTGCTCTTCCTACATGAGGAAAAAAAGTAGTAACTTTGAAAGCACACCAACTAAACCATTCTCATCTTCATTGTACCCCTCAATCAGATATATATATATATATATATATAACATACCTTACAAGAACCAGTTGGGGGTACAGCAAGCATATTCCAATCAATCTCATCTACATATTTCTTTCTCTCGCGATAGACAGCCCGTGCACTGTTGTATTTGGGTTGATATTCAGACAGCAGTCCTTTTGCCTGTAGAACAGTTTAACATTCAAAATCAGCACTTTCAAGGCAAAATTTACATATTTTATAACAAAAAAAAAAAGCTTCAGGTAGGTAGATTAACAACCAAATCGGTTTTGGGAACTAAAACTGGAGGAACTTACTATGACTGGGGCAAGGTAGGGTTTTAACTTATGGCTTCTAGGACAAACAAGGGTGGCAATTGACAACTCTGTGAGATGATTACTTATAAACTAGGGGGGCTAGGTTTTAATATAATTTAGATCAAGGTGTTGCCCAATGAGTAGCTTGGTTAGTCCACAAACTACCAGCACACCTTAGGGCATGAAATAAGGGTGCAAATCAGTCAACAACGAGCAGCTAAGTTCAACTTTAAGTAAAATAAACTGAGGTAACACTACACGCTCAAGTGTTACTAAATGCCATTTCAATCTATGAAAGATGACACATATAAATGTAACATTTCTCTTTTTTCTCATATATACTAGCTGAAAAATACAAACTAACATATGAGTCAAAGGAGGAATAGAAGAAAATAAGAAAGCAAGTACAAGTTTCACAGGCAATGAGGACTATATTACTTTCCCTCAAGCATTGACTCTCAATGTGCCCAAAACACCAGCCAACTCCTTGATTAGTGAATATGATGAAGAAAAAGAGATGACCTAGAGGAAATTGGACGTGGACATGCAAGGTTGATAGATTCTGTTAAGTGTCAGCAATAGAGCCGGTACGAGGGGATGATGACCAAAGAAATAAAGTGGAAAAAAAAAACAGAGGAAAAGTGGTAACAAATAAAAGTAAGTTCAAGGAAAAACAATTTTAATAACTATAGAAATTAGCATATCCAATTTTCAGATTTCATAATTCCCTCCAGCAGGAAACGAATTTCAATACATTAACCACTTCAAATAACTTTCTTTTCAGCATTAATAAGTTCTATTCTATGAAGCAAAAATCTTTTCTTTCTATAACTGCATCGAAAATTATTAGCAACTTCTAACTTAAACTTACTACATATTTGTTGGAAAACAGCAACTAAATAGACAACTTGTGAGAACAGAGGAAAGCGATAAAAGAATTCCAATAAAATTAGAACTTCGATTCAAGGAACAGTGTGGAATTTGAACAGAAAGAAAACTTGAAAAGGGCCTTGTTCATAGACCACATATATGTCTGGGGTTCACCATGAAAGCATACCAGTGTGCGACTAACAGAGTTTTCAAAATTTTCATAGTCTTTCCACAGTTGTTCTACATGATGAGTAGGAGTGATTATGGCTTTCTGATAAGCTTTCCGTGCTGCAATCATGCGTTGAGATTCTTCCTGAACTGTCAAAGCCTGCAATAATCACAACAAACATTAATCAAAGAAAGCAGATAAGAAGAATACTCATTAACACCAGTTTTTTAGCAATCATAAAAATAAGCCATTTAGGGAGGATGAGGAGACAGTGCCAAGATGTTAACAAACCGGCATGGATTTCAAGAAGGCAATGTACTCCATCCATATAGGCCCAGATGATATGTCAGTACCTTGTAACAAATTAACAAAAGATACATTTAACTTTTCATATTGCCACTCAAAAAAGAAAGAATGAAAAACTACAATTAACATAGATCATACCAACATAACTCAGCATAAAATCAAATGCTTTTCGAGTCTCTTCCAAACCTTCTGCACCCTTTTTATCATTGACTTTCCTGATGAAACGTATATAACACCGCCTGAAGAGGGCAAATTAGCTTACTTTAAAAGGTACAAAATCATTACGAAAGAAGCTGGCCTAAAAGCATTTTTGGGCAGCTTTGAATGACCACCACAAGCTATTAAAAAATGTTCAGAAGATTGATAAATGGCATAAAGATTATTTGGAAAATGACTAGTCATGCAACAACTAATAGGCATTCATGGAAATTACTTAATAATACAATAAGGCAATCCACTTTTATACATTCATTAGAAGATTTTTTTTTTTCAATCAACATTAGCAACCATAAGATCTGAAACAAATAAGTACACAATCCAGTAAAGTCAAATCTGTGTCACGTTTTTTTCTTACAGAAAGAAAAAGTGAACAACATTCAGTATCAATCCAAGAAACACGAATATTGTCCTTGGGATTTTAAAAGCCATAGAGAAGGAAAAGACGCTTGGTCATATGGAAAGGAGTAATTTTATAGATCAAGCCAATTGCAGAAACAAAACCATTGAAAGTGGTTTGAGGGAAAAGAAGTTCACCAAAGAGATATTTGAAGACAATTTAATAAGCACCGACTGAATATCTGCTTTGTTGCATCGTCATTGTTGGAATCCATTTGTGCCTCTACATACTGCTTCCAGAATTTCGCCTGCAGAAAATAACGAAACATGTGCCTGACTAAGATGCCATGTGATTCAGAGAAGCGCATAGTTTCTCATATATCTATCTATATATTAGATTTTCTTTCAACTCATCCTTGTACTTTTGTGCAAAAGCAGATCAATTATTTTGATTTCAGTTTTGTGTTGGAAGATGGCCGTACAAAACTTTCCCTAAAACCACTGTCTGATGAAGTTGAAGTCAAATCCTTGCAAAATGCAAATGGTGACGATAATGGTGACAGTTTTTCATGTTATTGTCCACAAATTGGAGGACTACGTCAGGAAGGGCATTGGGATTAACACATAGCCACTGATTTTTTTCAGACGGACTCTATTTGAGCATAAAAAAGTATGATGGGGGTACAGAATCCATGTTGGGGACCACAATAACACCGATTGCACCGATTATTTGTAATTATTACTATAGGTGTGCACTGCTATAAGGCTCATATGATAATAAGACGATGTTTTTTTTTGGTAAATGATAATAAGATGATGTTAGGTTGTCAAAAAAGAAAATTGATTTGTGTTTAAGAAGACAAAAACAGACAATCACACCACTAAATCTACAAAATTCAAACAAGTTTAACAGCTGAAACAATGAAGAGAACCTACAGCCGTCGGAAACGTCAAAATGAGTTGTTCGTATATTGGCGCCGCCTCCGCAATAGGCAGAAGCTGCACAAAGCACCAATAACAACAAAAAAAAAAGAGTAAAAATTCGACATTTTCGAATTCATAATACAAAAAACCAATTAGGCAGTTTTCAGTGTCAAAAAGAAATATACCAACGCCTCATTAGCAAGAATCTCCGCCGCCTCGACGTTGTACTTGTCAACTTGCAGGCTTTCCGCCGCTTTACTTTCCTTCAACCGCAACACACACAAACCAGACATTACAATCGCCATGAACACATCAAACAAAAAATTCATAAGCAGCAGCGAAACAAAAGCTAATCAGTGAAATGATACATCAGAAACTCAAAGAAGAAGAGTACCCTCGAGCCAGCCCTGCTGGGAGCTTCAGCTGCGATTCTGTTATCCTCCGAAGACATTTTCATCTTTTCAGAGTCCGATCTGACATCAACCAAGAATGAGAACTGGTTTTGTGTGAACTTCGGAGCCTTCCTAGTTTTGAACATAAGAGAGCTACTACACGCGCTCGCTCGCTGTACCGGGCCCCGCGCCCACATGGAGGCGAGCGCGTCTAGCAGCTTCCAGAACGAACGAAAACTCAGAATGGAGTCGCGGAAAGGAAACACGAGAGCCGGCCCGCATTTCGTATCAACATCGGGTGCAACTTAGCCCGGTAAACCGGGTCCAGCACCACGAGAGAGAGGAGAGAGAAGCTGTACATTTTGGCCCCCAGTCGACCCGACCGGGAACTCTTTTTCATTTTGACAGCGAAGAAACGAAAGAAAGATTTTTTTTCTTTGTTAAGAACACAACCTCATCTATTACACATAAACAAAATATAAGAGGTGTCATAACGTGAAAGATTTTGGGGAAGGAGGTACAAGCCAAAAAGAAAGGAGGAGTACTGATTGCCTGGTTATACTACCAGAGTAATTTCTTTAGTTGTACGGTCCTTGGGCGCCACTTTTCTCACTTTAAAATTTTATACAATTAATGATTGAAGGATAAAAATGACCCAGCTCGGCTCCATTTCAAAGTGGGATGCGAGGCTTTTGTTTACTGTACAACCAGACAATCAAAACTTAAAAAGGAGCAAACGATGAAACCCACTACAATCACACATACAACAAATTAAATATATATATATATATATAATACAATAACAACTTAAAAAATGGTGAACTAATCGAACCACCGCTACTACTACTACTACAAAGTGGGCTGGCCCAACACTAATTACCAAACTAAATATTCTTCCACATGTTGATCATAGGGCAAAAATCATTATAACAAATCGTTAGATAGCATAAAATAGCGCAATCCGTTGAAGTTGTTTCCAAGGGCTGGCCCAACACATTACCAAAGATATTCTTCCACATGTTGATCACAGGGCAAAAATCATTATAACAAATCATTAGATAGCATAAAGCTCGAGACCATTATAAAAATTTACCCTTTGCAATAATAACGGACAATGGCCAACACCACATACCTTTGCCTATCCATCAACCACAAAGTGGGCCTCGACCCAGCCACCAAGAAGTGGAAAGTTGGGTCATGCCTAGGAAGAGTCCATAGTGAGGCACGCTCAAGATGAAGGTCATCCTTGGGGCTAGCTGGAGCCTTAGGCAGCTACCTAAGGCCCCTCCCAATAGAAAGGCCCCGTACTCCCATAATATTCTATTATATATCCTTATCAAACAAGAATACATATAATATGTGAGAGATGAAAAAGCCTATATAATCCATTAAAAACATAGTCTCTTTTAAAAAAAATTACCTATTTTACCTCCCATCATCTTAACTCCTATAATGTATAAATTTCCAAGCCTATAAACTTATAAGATATAATTTAGGTAAAATTATTTAAATAATAATTTAAAAAAATTAATTACTGTTTTGGACCACTTTGGAAAATATTTTCTAAAGTGATGTTCCTTTTTGCCACGCAGGTGCCAGCCAAGCAACTGGCGCCTGTGTGGCTTTTTTTTTAATTTTTTAAAGGACGAAATCAAATTAATTTTTTTTAAAATCTATTTTAAACTAATTTTAACACATGTCCATGTTCATTCATTCCATACATACCAAATATAACATTAAAGTATTAACATCATTGAATAAAAACAAACATAAATAGAAATATTTATCAAATATATTACATGACAAGTCAAAAAAATGTTTAGTTTTAAAATAAACATACAACAAAGCTAATATCACAATCTCCTACATCCTCGACCTTGGCCTCGATGGTGTTGTACGAACTCCTCCTCATGATCTGCCTATTTCGGCTCTAGTTGTGGCTTCGGCTCGGGATGTGGCTCTAGCTCTGGCTCCTCACGTACCTTTGCAACTCGAGAAGAGTATCTTGACGATGTCGATGCCCCCTCCGGGGGCACCAGAGATGTAGTTGAAATCCCAGCGGAAGATCTCAAGGAAAGGATCGCAGTTATAGATGCAGAAGCCGCAGTCGGTGCCGGTGGCAAAGCAATCGTGCTCTTGGTTAAAGGAGAGGTAGATGAAGGTGGGAAGGGAAGCTAGGCCGGGGTTGGTAGGAACGGGGCTGGGGCTAGAGAGAGGCGAGGGGAGGTGGACATGAAGAGGCAGGGTTAGCTAAAATATTAAAACCGTGGTGTAAAAAACTGAGGGTCAGTTAGAGCATTAAAAGCTTGGTGTATACTATAGCAGTTAAAAAAAACTAAGGAAGCTGATTTCGTCGTTTAAAACGACAAAATCATAGAATATGTACAAAGTTTAATGTTCGTTGCATTGGAAGGTTATAGCATGGCCTCAATCAAAAGACCGGAAAAAATTATTGTGATGCAATCATTAAAAGTCAAAATAAAAAATGCAAAAGATAGTGCAATTCTACCTCAAACAATGTGGTACTACTTATAGAACTCCCACTACCCACTGCCTGCAATAATCAATATTAGTGAAAGTTTTGCAGAAATTTTTTGCAGCTTGTGTTAGTTTTGAGCATGCTTGTAAGCATTTTATATTTGGAGGGGTGCACTTTCATTCAGCCGCATCATTGTCAATCTTAACAGTAAATATACATTCGCCATAGACTGAATAATACAAACATGAGGTAAAAAAAAAAAATCTGCTAATGTAAAAGATAAGATCAACAGGACCTAGTAAACAAAAAAGAAACATTTACCTCCCTGTCCCACTGCTTAGTAGTGTATCCATTAGCATCAGAAAGCCTAAGATGACTCATATTGTGGGCCAGACTTGTTTGATAGTCAAGATCATGAGAAGGAACAAATGACGGGTATTGCCCTGGAATAGATGGCTTACTACATTCAATATAGTGTGTAGCTATTAGACCAGTGGACGCATAGGTTCCAGCTACATCATTCATTGGTATGAAGGAGAACATGTTTTCTCGCAGCACATATTCTATGATTTCGTCGTTTTAAACGACAAAATCAGCCTCCTTAGTTTTTTTTAACTGCTACAGTTTTTTTTTTTTTTTACGGTTACATTATGCACCAAGCTTTTAATGCCCTAACCCTCCATTTTTTACACCATGGTTTTAATATTTTAGCTGACCCTGCCTCTTCATGACCACCTCCCCTCGCCTCTCTCTAGCCCCAGCCCCGATCCTACCAACCCTGGCCCAGCTTCCCTTCCCACCTTCATCTACCTCTCTTTTAACCAAGAGCATAGCTACTTTGCCACCGGTACCGATTGCGGCTTCTGCATCTATAACTGTGATCCTTTTTATGAGATCTTCCGCTGGGATTTCAACTACGTCTCTGGTGCCCCCGGAGGGGGCATCGACATCGTCGAGATACTCTTCCCGACTTGCAAAGGTACATGAGGAGCCAGAGTTAGAGCCACATCCCGAGCCGGAGCCACAGCTAGAGCCGAAACAGGCAGATCATGAGGAGGAGCTCGTACAACACCGTCGAGGCCGAGGTCAAGGACGTAGGAGATTGTGATATTAGCTTTGTTGTATGTTTATTTTAAAACTAAATATTTTTTCGACTTGTCATGTAATATATTTGATAAATATTTCTATTTATGTTTGTTTTTATTCAATGATGTTAATACTTTAATGTTATATTTGGTATGTATGGAATGAATGAACATGGACATGTGTTAAAATTAGTTTAAAATAGATTTTTTAAAAAAATTAATTTGATTTCGTCCTTTAAAATGACGAAATTAGTATTACGTGATTTCGTCCTTTAAAAGGACGAAATCGGGTCAAGTCTTTTAAAACTTGACCTGATTTCGTCCTTTTAAAGGACGAAATCAACTAAAAAAATTAAAAAAAAAAGCCACACAGGCGCCAGCTGCTTAGCTGGAGCCTGCGTGGCAAAAATAAACACCACTTTGGGAAATATTTCCCAAAGTGTTCTAAAACGGTAACTAATTTTTTTTAATTATTATTTAAATAATTTTCCCTATAATTTATAAGTGGTAACTTCTAAAAAAATAATAAAATAATGGAACAAGCAACAATTACTTACCTTTGCCAAAAATAAATCTAGTACTTACCAAATGAGGCATTAATTAGCCCATAATAACCTAGTAAAGATAGCCTCCTTCCTCATTTTTTCCCTATTACACGGCCATTCTACAGCCCATATGAGTTTTTCATCTCTCCTCAATTTTACAAAATAAATACACCCCCTCATCTTATTTTCTAAAGTCAACACATTCTCATCTCTTAACCTCTCTCTAAATTTGGAAAACCAAAAGTTGGTCATATTATTCTTTTCACATTTTAATTTTTATACTAATGTTATTTTGCATAACCTTTACTTGTCAAGTTTTTTGGTTGTTGTAAATATTTTTAATAACATACTCTCTTTGTTCCATAAATAGCTCCATTTGGTTTTCTAAAATCAATTAAAATTAGTTCATTTTACAAAACTAAATGAAGCTATTAATGTGGGATAGAGGGGGGGTATATTTAATTTTTTATATGAAAATGACTACTAAAAAATAGGAGTTAGGATATGAAAAACTTTAAAAAATGGATAAATTAATTCAATGATTTTGTTACAAGTAATAAAATTTTGCCCTTGAGCCTTCAATTCTTTTGAGTCTGTCTGGTCTTCTAGTTGGATTTTGATGATGAAAAATCTTTAAAAGGTGATTTAGTTTTTGGTTTTATAAGAAAGAAATTCCATTGGTTTTGATTCAATCAGTTGGAGGTCTATCAAGGGGACTTTAGATGATCGGACACAAACGGCACCTAGCTTCAATTAAGGGAAAGAGGAGAAAAATGGATGAAGGAAGAAGAAGGTGATGATTCTCTTTTTGCATAACTAACAAAGGAAGAAGACAACTCCCTTATAAGGGAGGGCATGGCTCCCTTGGGAGCCATGCTAGTTGGTGGGCCACGTAACAACTGGTGGGCCACCAGCTAGTCTGTTACACTCGAATCAAATTCCCCCCCCCCCCCCCCCCTCCCTTCAATTATAGCTTATTTTATCGCAAAAGGAAAATACTGAAAAGTAAAATAAACCCTAACATAGCAAGTCCTAAGAATGGAAAGTAATGCAAGGCGGGATAGTCTCTGCCTCTAAGCTAGTGTACACAACACTCCACCACGCTTCGTTGTCGCCTTGTCCTCAAGGAGACCATGTAGGGAAGTGCTCTAGAAACTCATCTTTAAGAATCTAAGTGGCATCCACCAGAGGCTGACCCTACCAAGCCACGCGTATCTCAGTGACAATGCGGCCAGAATGATGCACACATCGCTTATCAATCACATAGGCGGGTGTGGGTACGTCAAACTCTGGTGGGCCCATCAATGGCAGAGCTGGGGTGCTAGAGACAAGGGTCGGATCCCCAACAAAGTGGCAGAGGCGAGACACATGAAAGACCGGATGCACCAAGGAACCAGCGGGCAACACCAAGAGATAAGCTACAGGTCTAATGCGCTCAGCAATTGAATAGGGGTCACGATAACATGGAGCTAACTTAGTATGCTCAGCCTGGAATAAACTAGTTTGATGCTGAGGAATCACCGAGATATAAACAAGGTTGTCCACTTGGAACTCCCGATTGGAATGCTTCTTGTCATACACTTGCTTCATATGATTCTAAGCTAACGCCAAATTGAGTTTGAGCTACCAAATAACCTTATCTTGAGTATGTAGCATATAATGCACGTCGGCCACGGAAGAGCGGTGAGGCATAGAGGACAACACAGTGGAAGGAAGGCGGTCATATACCACCTCAAACGGAGTGAACCCAGCCCGAGTATGATAGGTCATATTATAAGACCATTCCGCTCAAGGAAGGAGTTGAAGCCATCAGCAGGGCTGATCCCCCTACAAAGCATTGCAAGTATTGTTCCAAGCAGCGGTTTACCACCTCAGTTTGGCCGTCTGTTTGCAGATGATAAGCGGTGCTCATATGAAGCTTGGTGCCCTGAAGTGCAAAGAACTATCACCAGAACTGAGAGAGGAAGATCTAATCTCTATCGGAGACGATGGTGCGAGGCATGCCATGCAACTTGGCTACCTCGCGAACATAGAGCTCAGCCACGTTTTGGCTGTGTACAAATGGCCCAAAGCACATAAATGCACATACTTGGACAAGCGATCCACAACTACCAATATCATTGATTTCCCTTGCACCACTAGTAAGGCCTCCACAAAATCCATAGACACATCTTCCTAAATCTTATCTGGAATAGGAAGGGGCTGAAGTAACCCCGCAGGTGTCGTAGTGGCAGCCTTTGCAAGTTGGCAGATCTCACAAGTGGCAACATAGTCCTGAACAGCCCTCCAAAGGCCCTACCATAAGAAGCTCTGACTGACCCACTTATACGTCTGGAAAGAACCCTCGTGGCTAGCAAATGGTGTGTCATGGAATTGAAAAAGAATGCGCCATCGGAGGTCTAAGGCATCTAGCACCCAAAGTTGCCCCGTCATAAAGAGGAGGCCATCTTGCCACACAAAGAATGGAAGGGCAGCAAGGTCTGATTGCAGACAAGCAACCAGCTCAAGGGCGGATGAATCCTCCAAGTAAGGTCGTCGAAGATCTAGAACAAATAGGCAAGAGGGTATAGAGAGCGCTAGGAAAGAACCCTCAGAAGGCCGACAAGAGAGTGCATCTGCAACCATGTTTTATGCCCCCTTCTTGAACACCACCTCGTAATTATAACCCAATAACTTGCTAACCCACTACTGCTATACCGGAGTGGACACCTGCTGCTTGAGGAAATGCTTCAAGGGCTTATAATCTGTGCGGATAAGGAAGCGGCAGCCGAGCAAGTAAGGGCACTATTTGGTGACTGCATGCACTATGGAGAGAATATCCTTCTCATAGGTTGATAGAGATAAAGAGCAGCCAAAATGTGTCTTGCGGAAAAAAGCAATAGGCCACTCATCCTAAAGTAGAACGGCACTAAGTCCGACATCCGAAGCATCTGTCTCAACAACAAAGGAACGCCCAAAATCTAGAAGAACCAATAATGGGGCAATAGCCATAGCCAGCTTTAGCCTCTCAAAGGCTTCTTGGGCCACCTCTGTCCATATAAATGTCCCCTTCTTGAGGAGGGCAATGAGGGGACTAGCAATCAAACCATACTGACTGATGAAGTGACGATAATACCCTATAAGTCCCAAAAATCCGCGGAGTGCCCGTACACAAGTGGGGGTCGGCCATGAAAGCATAGGAGTCACCTTCAAATGGCCAATAGCAACCCCCTCGCAAGAGATAATATGACCAAGATACTCCACCTATTCACTGCCAAAGGAGTACTTCGAGCGCTTAAGGAATAATGAATTAGCTCGCAAAATAGAGAAAACAAACCTGAGGTGCTCCAAGTGTTCTATCCATGATGTGCTATAAATCAATATGTCATCAAAGAAGACCAAGACAAATCGGCGGAGGAAGGGGCAGAACAAATTATTTATGAGGCTCTGAAAGGTGGCCAGTGCGTTGGTCAACCCAAACGGCATGACTAGAAACTCAAAATGTCCATCACGAGTGCGAAAGTTCATCTTATGGATGTGAGTGGGCTGCATTCGGATTTTGTGATAACTCGAACGAAGATTGAGTTTATTGAAGACGGTCTCTCCGGCTAGCTCGTCAAGTAACTCCTCAATCACCGGAATGGGATACTTATCCTTGACGATGATGGCATTAAGTGCCCGGTAGTACACACAAAACCGCCAAGTCTCGTCTTTCTTCCAGATAAGTAATACCGGAGAAGTGAAAGAGCTACTGATTGGCTAGATGATATCTATCTGGAGCATATCAGACACCAAGTGCTCAATCTTAGCCTTCTGTATGTGAGGATAATTGTAACGCTGGACATTCGCAGGTGAAGCACCTAGAATGATAGGAATCTGATGATCATGGGGCTGGACTAGTGGTAGCCCCTTAGGCTCAGGAAAGACGTCCTCATGCTCTGCCAAGAGAGCAAGCAGGTCCTCCGGAAGACTGTCCCGGTGCACATCCAATGTGGCACGTTGCTAAAGGAAAAATCCTTGAGGTGCAAATCGAAAGAGTGAGCTCACCAACTGGGCTGATTGCAAGGAGTCCGACTGAGAACCTTGGATGCGCACCCATTTCCCTTGCACCTCAAAGTCCATGGTCATGTCGCAAAAGGTCTACAAGACGTTGCCAAGCTCTTGTGGCCACTAGACTCCCAACACCACATCCACCCCCTTTGTGGCCAGCAAGAACACGTCAGTGGTGAAGGTATTGCCCTAGATGGGTAATGAAGCATGCGCACGCCCAGTGCTTTGAAGATGCTTACCATCGCCAATCAAGACATCGAACGGCTTCAAGTCCAACACATAGCATCTCAATAATTGTACCACCTTATCATAAGTTGTGGGTGGATAAACTGTCAATTAGGATGGCCACCTGTTGCCGCTTGAGGTGACATTGGACACACATGGTACGAGGAGTAAAGGCTCCAAAAAATGATTGCACTGAAATCTCTGGCAGCACATTGTCATAAGGCAGCAGTGCATCCAGGGTAGAGGTAAAATCCTCCTCGTTGGCCTTTTCAACTAGCAAGCTGCCTCGGATAGAACATCGGTGGTCGGGCATAAACTTCTCATCACACTTAAAGCACAAGCCCTTCGATCGCCACTCATCCATCTAGGCAGGAGTGAGGCGGCAGACAGGAGGGGCAACAGGGGTGGAGAGCTGGTTGGAGGCCATGGAGAAGGGTCAAATCGGCCTCCCTGTCGCTGCTAGGTGAGCTTTTCCTCCTCAATTTGTGCATGATGCAAGATTTCTCGCATCGACATGCAATGGAAGTGGTGCATCTCATCTGAAATTTTAGGTTTGAGCCCCCGCTTAAAAGTCCCTACTAAGGCTGCCAACAGCTAGTCAAGAAGATGGTTAGGAATCTTCATGAACTTGGTGTAGTAGGTTCGCAATGTGGTGGTTTGACGCAGGGTGGAGAGCATTTCATTAAAGTCTTAGAACTTGTTGGGACCAAACTAGACACAAGTCCATCGGCGAAAGAAGTCCAAGTCGGAAAGAGGACCTCCTTTTCAAAGCTCTGGAACCAAACAGAAGCATCACTATCTAAATGGAAAGCGGCTATGCGCATCCATTCAGCCTCAGAGTGTGTTTCTTGGTAGGCGAAGAACTTCTCCGCCTTATAAAGCCATTCCACTAGGTCTTCATCTCCATTATAGTGTGGGAACTAAAGGCGAGACAAATGTGGCTCAACCGCACCCCGAAGTCCTCCACGAGATCCGGAGTACTCTCCCAGTCTTTCTCGAACTCATGGGACATTTTTTTGTGGGGTGGCACCTTTGAAGCATTTAACTGAACACTTGGGGGGCCTCACGCATTCCAACCTACATGCCCCCCTTCTTTTGGCTGTTTGAAGGTGCCAAAGCAGAAAAAATGGGAAGGAGGGTGCACCTCTCTCTCGGACAACTCTTGAATGCAACGGGCACAAGATCCGAGGGGCTAAGAGGGCTTGCCCATCTCGGCTTGGGCTGGCTACGGGTTGGGCAAGATGGGCATTGCAAGGACTGCCTAAAGTTGTACGACCACCATGGTGAGTTCCAGAATTTTGGCGGTCATGGTCTCGAACATGGAGATCACAACGGCATTAGCCAAGTTGGCCGCTAGTTTTGAGTTGTCCTCCATGTTCTCCTTCTCTTTCTTGGGCTGCATCTCGGGGGCCGTGCTGGCTACTTGCCTCGGCCATGGCAGATCATTGAGGCTATGATACCAATGTTGTGTCCCGATCGGACACAAACAGTATCTAGCTTCAAGTAAGGGAAAGGGGAGAAGAATGGATGAAGGAAGAATAAGATGATGGTTCTCTTTTTGCTTAACAAACAAAGGAAGAATGGAACTCCCTTATAAGGGAGGGTGCGGGTCCCTTGGGAGCCATGCCAATTTGGGCCACGTGCCAATTGGCGGGCCACCATTTGGTCTGTTACACTCGAATCGAATCCCCCCCCCCCCCCCCTCAATTACAGCTTACTACATCGCAAAAGGAAAATACTAAAAAGTAAAATAAACCCTAACATAACAAGTCCTAAGAATGGAAACTAATGCAAGGCGGGATAGTCTCACCCCTGAGCTAGCATACACAACAATCTCTTGATGCCTATCGAGAAGATGGTCATTGGACGTTAACATGTATTCAAAGTCGTTGGAGGGTTGCTTAAGTTTGATAGATATATATCTCGATACTTGTCGAACAAGTGATTGTTATGCATTATTAACTCCATTTAATGCCTTCCAATGGGATTCTTTGGATCTCATCTATAAAAGGGCTACTCTAGAGCCTTCAAAAGTTTGAGAAAAGGATTGGACAAGTATCCTGAACTTGTTTTGATCCCTCTATCAAATCTCCCTCTCTCTCTATAAAAAATTATTCATGTTGTCAAGTTCTTCCTCAAACTTCATTTATTCAATTTGAGCTTGTTGAAGTGAGACTCAAGTTCAACTGAGAGGCCCATTATATCTTGGAAGCAGATTGCTAGTTAAGCCTTTATACATATAGGGAACAATATATGTTTCAAAGTTAGCAAAATATAATGCCTCACACACATCTAATTCTTTATTTTATGGTTGAAATTGTCAAGTTCTATTTAATATTATACTCTTAGAGATTTGGTTGGATTCTTTGTGAATGGTAACATCTAATCCTTTGTGAATGTAACTATGAAGAGAAATTTTAATTTACCATGGATATTGTTGTAAATTACTAGAGTGCTTTAAATTTGGCAATCTTTTTACCTAAGTCTTTGATATGAGATTTCATTTATAATAATGAATATTAAATTTGAATTGGCTTACTTATATAAATTGTTCTTTGCTAGGTGACAAAAATAAGTTGTTTGTTTGTTAATTATAATTAAGAGTAGTTATCATTTGTTAGTATAAATTTAGGGTCTTATTTCTGAACTTGGAATTCAGACAATCTCCATACTTGATGTCTAATTACTATGCACTTAAAACTTGGAGCAGGATTTTGAAGGCGATGTCAAATTACTTAGATGTAATAAAAACTCACTATTTTGAATTGCTGACTAGGGGTACTTGAACTTGTTCATTACTAAGTGCTAAATAGTGTTTTTGCATCCAACTAAATGTTCTAAGAACCTAGCTAGTCCAGGACTTTATTTGATTAATTAGAAAAAAAAGGTTTTAATTCTCGTTAACTTAATAGACACTCAATTTCAATCATGTTTTCATATAAATGCACCAAGGAGCAATAAGATGGTTGTGACCAAGAAGCAGGGAAACAAAAGAATTTTTAGGGAATCTTTTTCATACCTGTTACGGTTGAAAGCAATTTCAAAGCTTCAAGCTCTCACATTTGTTTTTGAATATTGGTAAAATTATTTAGACCAGTGGGAAATCCACTAAAATGACAAGTCAACTCAGAATACACATACTTTAAAATGTACTTAACCATCCCGAACCCCTTCCCAAGTTTTCTTTGGAATTCAGAATTTGCAGTTCACCAAGATAAAAAATGCTATAGAACAAATGATTCCAAAGATTCAATGATTCTTTCCCAAAAACAGGTTTACAAAACAATTACAAACGACTTGCAGTTTATAGATTAATGACAATAATAAAATAAAAAGTAAAAAAGGAGGATAAATAAATGCCTTATGGCTTACATTTTGCATATTGACTAAATTACAAAAATAAAACAAGGATTCACCACTTGGCACACCCTAGATTTTCTCAAACTCATATTTGCATGAAAACCAACATAAACAAAAATTTTATAAACTCATTTGTCAAATTTTTCGACAAATATATTATTCCAAGGTGTGACTCACTTGTTTTTTTATCATATACATAATCAACTGCCATGTCTTTATATATATAAGACATTATAAAGTTAAAACTTTGCCACTTTTTATCTATCATGTGAAGTCTAGTCGTGAACAATAGCAAATTTGATGAAAGCTCATACCAACAATGTTCATCAAAATGACCAAATTGCCCCCTTTATTAAATTAACAGATTAACAACGCTAATAGTTGTGAGTAAGCAAATTTTCCTACCAATAGTATCTGGGAGGAGAAAATAAAAAAGAAAAAAATATGGTTTATTTTGTTAACATGGTTGGCGGGTGACAAATTGGAAAAATTAAGATGACAAGAAGGAAGCAATGATGTTGCAGAAGATCTATATGTCCATCGTCCCTTGGCTTGAAATGATGAGAAGGAATTAGGAAGAACAGTTCCATACTTGCACGTCTGAGACACTACTACAACAGAGTGACAAAGATTTTGGAGATTGAAAATTAGGGGGGAAGAGAGAAGAAGAAAGTAGAAAATAATTTTTTAATATTTCATAGAACACAGAAGAAATCCCATTGAAAATAACCTATCCGATACATTTGGGTTAAGTGAAAACTGGGCTCATTTTTGGGTTAAGAAAAAACTAAAAGAATTAGTCTAAAAAATCATTATTTTATTGACCTAACCCAACCATCAGCACATGTGAATTGAATCGAACCAAATGGATGGCAATACACGCTTGTGTGGGTTAGCCGACATAGGTGCATGGGTCCAACATATATCTCCCCTACAAAAGTAAGTTAGCCCAAGGGCCTTAATTGAAAGACAACACTTATATCTTATATATCTACTCTATTTTCTAGGCGATGTGGGACTATTTTTCCTTTCAAGCAATTCACATGTGTGATTCTCATTTACATGAAGTGGGCTTGTGCTATCAATATCCAACAAGCTCATTTACATGGAATTGTCATAAAATGGGCTTAGCCTATGTTTACCCACTTTCTAACAATCGCACACATGATTGAGAATTAGCTGAATAACTATGTAAAACAATGCAAGTAAAAATGTGTGCAAAATATTAAAAAGTTCATGCAAGGGAAAACATAGTTTTTGACTTTAAATCTTCTCTTGTGAAAACTATTGAGTCTACTTGCTAATCAATGAATGTGATATCTTGAACTGTTCAGCCGTTTGTGTAAACCAAAATAATATAATTCACACAATCACTTCCCAGACACAATATGGTTTTTATGATTGTATTCATATTAGCCCTAAACATACTTTATTTTCGTGAGTGTTTTAGAAGAATAATTAACCTTAAAATCCTCATAGAAGTGGCTCATTCACACTCATATAGGTGATTCTTATTAAAAGTATCTTGCCATACCCCACTTAAAATAATTTAAGGTATAAGAATCATTAAAAATAAAATTTATTTTATTTCACTCTATAAGCATCACTATCTCATCACAAGAATGGGGATGAAGATTTATCTCAATAGTAATTCTCCTTGAATCTCCCATAATTCGGTTATCCCTTTGAACCTAGATCTTGAGATCTCTAGTCAACTAGGTTGGGTTGTCATTATGGTGGCTTTTAATATACAAGTTGGATTCAATCACAATCTTGACATTTACATCAAAAATCTCTGATTTGTGAACAAGAAAGTGATATGCACTATTGTTATTGGTAGAACTAATGAATACACAATCAATAGTTTTTGGTCTTATCTTCATCCTCTTGGGAATAGGGACCGCCACTTTGGCCAATACCACCACACCTTGAAGAATCTATAGTAAGACTTTCAACCTTACCATAATTCATATGATGTCTTCAAGTTTGTTTTATGAGGTATTTTGTTAAAAATCTAATTTGCAGAAAGAAAAACTTCCCCCCACATGTTTTGGGGTAATCAAGATCTTATTAACATGACATCCATCATCTCTTTCTAAGTTCTATTTTTTCGTTTAACAACTCTATTTTGTTGAGGTGAATAGGGTGCTATAGTTTGGTGTATAATATCATGTTGTAAACAAAATTCACCAAAAGGTGATTCATGTACCCCACCTCTATTACTTCTTATAACTTTAATTTTCTTGCCACATCGACAAACATGTCTATAGACAAATACTTGCTTCATAGTAAGTACATATAACAATATCGAGTGCAATCGTCTATAAAAGCAATAAAGTACTTTTTACCTTATCTTGTTTGAACAAATTTTAAGTCACAGACATAGCTTGGAATTAACTCAAGAGGTTCATTATTTCTCTCAATGTTTTGGAATGATTTCCTTGTCAATTTTAATTCCACACAAATCTCACATTTATGATTAGAGTCTATATTAAATTTAGGAAAATATTTCATATTAATCAATATATGCATAATGTCATAGTTAACATGTCCTAATATACTATGCCACATCACATGACTTAATCATATAAGAAAAAGAAGCACTAGCATTCTTAATATTAGTAACAGGTACAATAGTCAATAAATTGAGCTTGAAAAACCCCTTATCAAGATAACCTTTTCACACATACGTCCCACTTTTAGTCAATACAAACTTGTCCAATTCGAATACTTATTTGAACTCATTATTGCTTAACAATGATCATAACACTAAATTCTTTCGAGTTTTTGGCATATATAGCACATTGTTGAGTGTGAGTTATTGCCCGAAGTAATCTTCAGTACCACCTTTCCGATACCTTCAACCTTGGCGGTTGATGTTTTTCACATTGTTAAAGATATTCTCCACTTCCGTTACATTGGCTTGTGTTTTTTTCTTCTTGAAATTCTCTTACTTCTTCCTCTTGCGACAATCTTTAGCTTTGTGGCCTTGTTTATCACACACATAGCATTTGCCCTTGAAATTGGCTTTCGTGGAGTCGTTGTTTGACTAACCTCTAGGATTTTCCTCTTTTTGTTATTGTGGTTGTTATTTCTCTGCTCTTGTTCCATAACATTGACTTTAGCTTCCATGCCATGACCCCTGGTTTTCTTTTCAAAAACACGGTTGTCCTCTTCATGTCCTCCATGTTCGTCTCCTTGCGCTTATTCTTTAAATAATTCTTGAAATCCATCGAAGATGGTGGTAATTTTGCAATTAAAGTAGCTACCTAAAAGGATTCACTCAAAGCCATTCCTTCTGCATATATATCATGTAAGATTACTTGGATTTCTTAGGCTTCATTAATCACAATCTTAGAATTCGTCATCTTGAAGTCAAAGAATTTACCTACAATGAATTTCTTCTTGCCGACATATTTAGTTTTACTTCTTATCTAGGGATTTCCACAATGCCTTCATACTCTTTATTGGACTATACACGTTGTACATTGTGTTGTCCAACCCATTGAGAATATGATTTCTGCACAAAATTCGCAATTTGCCATGTATCGACTCAGCAACAACCTGTTTGTCATCCTTCTTCTCCTCAGTGAGAACAAGAACATCCTCTTGAAGGAATCAAGCCAAATCCAACATTTTGATCATGTTGCCCCACAAGCACGAGTGTTTGTCGCTTCAGTATTGGCGGTGGGTAGTTATTTGGTATAAAGCCTAAAAGCTATCGATTATTAATACTAGCTTATTAAGGCATATGGTGTACCCATAAATTGGGATATCGTGGGAAGATCCATTTCATTCTAATCTTGTTGCCCCATGAGCACAAGTGTATGTCACTTCGGCATCGATGACATTTTGAGAATGATGATTTATTAGATTCTGGTTACAAATGATTTATCTAATTTATCCGAATATGTGAACAATTGATTTATCCATTTATGTGAATGATTAATTAAATTTTGTAAAAAATGATTTGTTAATGATTTATCATATTATGTGAATGACTAAATTATCTGATTAATCATGTGAATAATTCATCAGATTTCATAAAAGAATAATGTGTTTAAAAAAATTATTTTTGCATCAGTAACGCTTATGCAAGGCATCGCCTGCAGAAGGCCATGCCTTGTAGCATGTTGCATGCAGCTGCGCAGGATAGGCTTGCACAGCACATGCCAGGCCATCTTTTTGGCCGTTGGATGCTCTCCACGTGACATGCATCCAACGGGTTTGGTTTACTATAAAAGGGGGAGGTAGGAACTCATTTTTTCACACATGTTTCTCTCCTCTTCTCTCTTGATTTTTGCTCGTTTCTAGACCCTTCTCCGTTAGGGAGTTGTTTCTAAACTGAATTTGGCCTTTCAAAGAGTGAACTTAGCTAATTCGAGGGTACTCTACGTCGTAAAAGGGCCCATTTTTCTAGTTAACCATTCTAGAGGGGGAAATGGCCTAGGGCAAGAGGGGGCTTTATCCACAACTTTCGAACTGGAAGAAGCCCCCTCTTGCCCTAGGCTATTTTCTAGCTCAATGTATTTAGACAAATGTCAGCACAAGGTACATAATTTAAAACACAATAGGAGCACTAAATAAAAATTCCAAACGTAGCGATCCTTGATTTTCTACAAGGTTTAGGCAATAAGATCTATCTTTGAGTTCGTATCTACAACATGTGGGGGTGGGTGAGTAATTCATACTTAGTAGGTAGAATGAAATTCTATTAACATGCTATAACACAAAATATAATAAAATATGGATTAAATGCTATTCTAATAATTCATATAATTAATATTCGAAAGTAGACTTAAAATAATTCAAAATATTCTTGCCAACTTAAACAGAATTCGACCATACTTCGTTTATGAAAAGTCAGATCAAACAATATTTCATACAATCTAATAAAATTGGATGAATTATTCGTAAACAGAATCTGATAAATCATTCACAAAATTAGATAAATCAACATTCATAGAATGTCATCAATATCGAAGTGATATACATTAGTGCTCAAAGGGCAACGAGATTAGAATGAAAGAGATCCTCCCATGATATCCCATTTCATGGGTGAGCCATATGCCCCAATAGGCGGTATTTAGGAATCATATCACAGATATATACCATATAGCTACCCTTCAAAACCAATAATAGTTTTGGGCTTTATACCATATAACTACCCTTCAAATCTGATCATTAAAAACCATTCATAATGTCATTCAAATAATAGTAATATTCAAAGGCAATATCACAATGAAATATCGCTATGAGGTGTACAAAATGCAATTATTTTAGCGTTTGTTCGACACCTATTAATACATTTTCTTGAAATAATATTTTATTTAAGAGAAGAAAGAATTATAAAATTGTACGGCCTAGTCGTAGCACAGAATTAGAAGTTAAAGCCACCTACCCTCGCTCTAAATTTTTTTTGAAGTAGCAGTTGGCAAATAGAGCCTCCTCTTGCTCCTAGAGTATTATCTTTCCGAGCTTAAGAGCGGTGGGCAAAGTCTCCCTTTATACCGGAACAAACTCTTCATCTAGGCTTGGAAGCGGTGAGCTGAACTACCCCTCACACTAGACGATTTCTCCTTCCAACTTGAAAGTGACAAATGAAGGCTCCTCTATTTCTTGGGCTCAAGAGTGGCAAGTAGAGGCCCCTCTCGCATTGAGATGGTCTCTCCTTTTGGGCTTGAAAACTGTAGATGGAGCCTCCCCCTGTGCAAGGACGATTTCTTCTTTCGGCTTAAAAGCGGTGGATGAAGACCCCTCTTGCCCTAAGATGTTTCCCCCTCTAGAGTGGTTATCAGCCGGATTTTGCTTACAAATGATTTATCCAATTTTTTGAATTCTGTGAATGAGGATTTATCCAATTTAAAATAATTTATCAGATTTTGCTTATGAATGATTTATCCAACTATGTGAATGATGATTTAATCCGATTATGTGCATGATTTTATCAGAATTCGGGAAAGAATGATTTGTTTGATTTGTTGGCACTTTTATTTCCTATTTTGATTTTGATATATGACTATATAAAAAATACTTAAGCATTGCATGAATGATGTAGGTTTTTTAATTGACCTTAGTTATTAGGCAGAACTACATGTGAATCCGATCTTATTGGAATAACATTGGATATGTTATCCATTAAGTACACGGGCAACTAACACCGTGATGATCTTGGCCTGATCTAAAAAATGATAATAATTAATCCTTGTATTCTTTTCAAAACGAGTGTCATAGGATTGCTATAGCTCTTGCACACGAATGAGGATCCTAGGGATCGAAAGAAGAAATTTTATTTCGGTATTCTTTGAACCCCAAGCCAGGTTTTGTCTTGAATTTTGGGCCTCATGAACCTGGGGCGTTAGAGTTGGCCTTCAATTCTTCCTCTTTAGAATCCTTGGAGTTTTCCCTCTTCGTGTTCTGTCTTCATATTCTTCTTCTAGCAACTCAATAAAAAAAATTCCTTCTTTGATTGCTGATTTCCCTTTGAAATTCTTCAACTTATATAAACAATATGTTGTGCCTCCTATTTTGTTTGTTGTGTGAGAATCTTTTCTATTAGTTGTGCATCACCATAAATCCACCATTAACAATTGCTTGACGCTTTTTGTGAACACTTTATCCAGTATTTTTTAGGTTTTCTTCTCTTCAAATTCATCATACCTTAGCCATTACATAGATCTCGAAGTCGGTTTAAGTCATTGACTCCAACTATGAATGAAATATCTTATGAAAAAGCTTATCTTAGGCAACTAGAACTGGTAACGACTGACCGTTCCAAACAACAATTAATCATTCACTGTTTCCTTAAGGCACGATACTTCGAGCGATCAATCGATAAATTCTCGGCTTCATTTTATAAAGGGCTGGTTTTGGTATTAATTAATAGTTTGTTGAAGTGATAGATCAATTATCTCTTTTGTGCTATAGTTCATAAACGATCAATCAATTTGTCCGGTGTTTGTTTCAGCGATTAATTAATGACAATGATTATATATAATTTTACCCTTTTTACCCTAAATCGGTTTGAAACTTTCAAAATTATTTCTGAAATTCTTCTAAGTGACTTTTGTATGAGTGTATGAACCTCTTTTTCAATTAACACTTTTCAGTTTGCAATCTTGATCCATAAGAACACGTCCACTCCTATTTTTCAAGTCTATTAATTTTAAACCTAACTTGACCACAACTAAATTTATTCATATTTCTAAGACTAATTTCATACTTGAAGTTTTGACATAGTTATGATTAAAAAAATTTGTCAATTATATTACATATGCCACATATGTTCTTTTAGTAGGGTGAGTTTGTATTTCTAATTTTCATAATAGATTTAAGATTGGACTAGGTCCAATGATTTTTCTCTCATCGGGTTTTTCATGAAAAAATTTTCTTGTGTACTTTATTTCTTACTGCTTTCCTTATTTGCACTTTTTAGGGAAAATTGTTGCACTTTGAATTGGTATTAATTGATTAGATTATTTTATGAAAGTTTATAATCTAGATCAATATTCAACTAGAACACACTTGACAAAATGCAAAATTCATAAAACAACTTTCATTTACACCCCCTCATGTTTCAAAAATTGCACATACACTTTGTTAAATATACCGTTACTAGTTATTCTAAATGACAAATTTTTTCTTATTCACTTAATAACAAGAGAAATCATGGGGGACCCCAATTGATGGGGAGCTGACAAATGTACCCACACTTCTACCTGTTCTCCCTGTTACGCTCCCCATTGGTTGTAGTCCCTTAGTGGTTAAGTGGATAAAGGTATATTTCTCATTGAAAAATAAATATTAAAAGTTTTGTTAATGGTATAGTTGTATGTGTAATTTTTTAAACATTAAAGGGTATAAGTGCTATTATTGAAACGTCAAGGGGTGTAAGTTCAATTTTTCCAAAAGTCCAAAGACGTTAATGCAATTTTCCGCAAGGAATATAAGGACACCTAACTTAACACCTAAAAATTTGAGGACCATTTGACGCCTAGCTACTTACAAGTCACAACTCACAAGTATTACATTGTGGCCTTAGTAACTGCTGCTGATATGCATGGTATACTCACAAGTATTCGATCATGAGATTCCCAGAACCATAGGTAAAAACTCATGATTATGTACGACTATTCAAAAGGCAACCAGTATCGAAGAAAAGAAAGCCAAGGAAACTTAAAAACATGCTACAATCTCAAACATTCTCCTCCAACAATATAGGTTCTTTTGATTTACAGGAACTCAGACAAGTTAATTTCACCTTTATCGATCGAGATTATTGCACCACTACATTGGTGTGGTCGTCTTCGATTCGGTATTCTGCTACTATACCTAAATGTGCCATTAATAGCCATACAAGAGTGAGCAGCTCTCCCCCTGAGCTAAGTTGCTGAGCATGGATATACCCACGACAGTGACTCGCAGCATAAGACAACATCTCTACCCACACATGACTGATTATCTTCCATTCAATTTCAGGTTTAATGTTTTGCAGCTGTGTAGCAAGTTCACCAGCCTTGTACAAGACAGATTTGTTTTTATCAATCTTAGCATATCTGCGTTTATGGAACAATATCTCAGATGCATGAGCTTCGTTGGTTTCCCCTTCCTTGATTAAGAGATCATTGACCTCAACACAAGTATCTCTAAACCTGATATCACCAATTCCTGCACTCACCATGTCAGGAAGCTTAATCAGAAGGTATACCATATAGTCTGAAATACACTTACTCAACTCAGATAGAACAGTTTGATGAGGTGATTGGCCAATCTCCTGATCAGAGGTATAGCCGTTGGGCTTACTAGCATGATAGCACATATCAGTCGCTATATGCCATATTAAGATGCTCTCATCGAATTCTCCCTCTAAGTTCCTATTTAAGACGTCAATATCCACTCCCATCCGTGGCAATGTCTCAGAGTATCCAAGCTTCTTCAATGGCCACTCCCCACGCTGGCGGTGTAGATCCTTGTATTCCTTTGGTTCACGGCAGTTGATCACCTTGTCCTTGAGCTCCCCACAAATAAATTCACGGAGAGCAGGTGTGATAGAGATAAACTCAGTGTAGTAGTACTTGTCCCATAATTCCTTGACATTGAAAATTCTAATGATTGATTTCCATGGAGTCCGTGATTGATCTGCTACACAAAACCGTATTAGATTGTACTGCCCGATTGAATTTGACCACCTTGCTCTTTTGGGTGAATGAAAGAAGAAGAAGGCTCTCCTGAGAGCTACTAATAACCAGTCACATTTTCGGTTTATAAGCCAAACCATCGTCAGGTCTGAGAGAATCATCCTGCTAAAGGCATATATCTCTATTATCAGAGCTCCACTGAACAAAATGTAACTTATGATGATGCCACTGGGATCATAACCATTTTTATTGGTAGAAAATAGAAATAGGAAAAGGGCGAGTAAGACAGAAATGAAACTAGTTAGGGGGAAGATGTATCCCCATAGAGTATGAAATATTATTGCCTTGGTGAAGAGTACGTCATAGAAAAAATTGAGCTCTACTCCTATGACTTTGAAAATCTGCTCCGAAGATCTCTTAAAGAAGAATATCTGGCTTTCATGCAGCTCATTGTAGCTGAAGATGAGATCGACAATGAGCCGCTGAAATGTTTTGAAGAATCGATAGGCCTCGGTTAACACTTTCTCTTCACTGATATCTTGGTCATCACTATCTAATTGTGGATCAGAACGGGACTTCTCCCCATCTATTATTGATAGTTGGGCCTCTTTGAAGTGGTCCTTGCTTGCATATCTTAGAGCCCATATTCTTTCCCCATACTTTATCACTCCAGCCAAAAGTATAAGGCAAGCACACGCCACAAGCCTAGTTGTGGTAAGGCAACGGATGAAAGAATAAACGGCTAGAAGGAATTGGACTATAAGAGTGAGCAAATGCCTTCTCCAAAGCTCATTGTCTTCCAAAGAGAATGCAGTAATGGTGTCCGGACCACCAAGGTGTAATAATAGGAAAGGCGACCAGAAGCCAGTAAGATCGCTGTTTTTCTTGTCAACTTCTGTGTCAGAGACATGGCCTAGGGCAAAGATAGCGATGCTGTCTGATAGCAAGTAAGCCAGCCAGAGAGTGGCACTCAGTAGATAGCTTCTACAGCGTCTCCTGGAGCTGGCGAAGAGGATAAGTATGATCTGTATGGCGAGGCTGACTAAAATAGCTGACCTCAGCTCAACCTTACTCCATACGTACTTTAATTTCTCTGGGAACACCTCCCTTGTCATCCTCATTTTGAAGCTGTAATTTGCAGATTTTTATGAACAAGTTACTGACCTGTAATATATACTAAGTTGTTTCATAAAACATACATTAGAAAACATTCAGTACTAACTTGTTCATAATGTCGGGAGAAATTTTAATACTTCATCACGTTATGTTCTGCTATTAAGCTTGTCTCTTTATTTAATATCTGGATATATATGGACTTCCAAGTTTTTGCCCCTACAGAAATCCTTATCTTACAAGTGATTTTTTAATCCTTGAGTTCTCCCTTAGAATGATTAATTACCTCGAATATCTGTTTTCTTCCTTCATTAAATGTTTACATATATATTGCTTTAGTCAAAATAACATAGGTGCTATTCCATCTTAATCAAAGTAGATTAAGAAGTAAAAGACTTAAATTACCATCTACACAACAGGCGTATTTATGATCCAGGAATACAATTAAGGTTGTAGCGCACACACTTTTCAAATGAGAGGGCACCATTTAGATTGCAATTAAGACAGCTTGTAGAAGAATTATAATACCTTACAATTTTGATTGGGCAGCAGTACCAGTTTGAAATTTGCTTGCCTTCAACGAGTTAGTTTTATAAGGCTTCCAAACAGAGCATCCCTCTGGTCAACATGTAACATAGCTGCATCTTATGTGATTCAACAAAGCTTGCCCAAGCAAAAAGGGTGTTACTTCCACTTTTCAAGCAAAATTTCGTGAGTTCGACCCTGCATACCATGTAAACTTAGCAATCACATATCTCGCTCTGTGGTCAACCGAAGAAATGAGATAATAGAGAAGAAGAAAAACAATCACTCTTGCACCTCAACCAGATAAGATCCATGTCGCAAACGTCAAATTATTGAATAATTTAACATTTGTTTGTAATTATAAAGACACTTAAATCAACAAATACTGAATTGAGTAAGAAAATTTTAGACTAATAATAAAGAAGAAAGATTCAGACAGTTTGCAAGCAGTAAAGCTGTGGAAACCACACCAGACAGTCGTAAAATCTAAACCGAATGTAATGAAAACCATTATCTACAACCGAATGTAGAAAATTTTTACTGCAAAAAATCGATCTCAGCGATATCTCACCAACATTTTGCGAAAATCTTGTCGAGAAAGGGAAATCTGAAGGTCGTGTTTTGTTATTCCGACTCTAGGATTTCTTCCAAGATGCGAGACCTGTTGAGATTTCTAGGAACTAACCGGATGCATACAAGAAGAAAAAAACGCGTTCTTCAGTGCTGGTTAGAGCCCTCTCGATCTAGACTTCTGATTGCCTCTTCCAACTTTAGAATCTTTAGATATTCAATTAAAAATTAAATAACCAAAATATGCCGCCAACACCAGAAGGAAAGATTCTTCCCAAAAGGCATTCATCTTTCACTCCCTGACTTCACTTGTACTTGGTTTTTTTACCGAAACAGAAGCGATCCTTTTTTCTCTAATCAAACCCATCTCATTATTAAGTAAAAATTATTACAATAATATTATTAAAAAAATATTTATCAAAATAAGTTATTTATAAATTTGGCGTTCCGCGTAACAACTGAGACTGACCAACTTTCAATAATAATTTGCGTAGTTTTTCATCTATTACAGCGATGAAAGGACAAAACTAATGAAGTATGATTTTGTCGGTTCAAATGATAATATTATCACACTTAGGACAAAATTATGTGGGCCTTTTCTCGACTGTGGCAAGTTGCTTAGAAGGTATGGACATACTGAATTGCGTTACTGTGAGCGACTAAATCAAGTTTTTATAGTTTTGTCGGTCTAATTAATGAAACTATCTGTTTTTTTAAACACCATCTATTTACCCATGAAACTAACTTGTTTGCATGCGAAAATATTATATTTAAAAAAACCATCAAATTTTAAATGAACAAAATTGTAACAAAAAATTATGTTAATACATAAAATATTTACACATATACATGTATCAATACATCTCTAATAAGATCTACTTCTTCTGTCCCTACTACGATATTGACCTCGACTTTGCCCTTGACTATGAAGCTAGTCCTTCCAGAGACTGTTGAATCATCCAAACAAGACTTTAAAAATAATAGAAGGGAGTCTGCACGAGCTGCTTGTTATCGCCTAGTATATACTCACGAAGTAATATGCCTCTCAACAGTATGAGGATGGACTAGATCTAGAGTAACCGGAATTAATAGACATGGACTATAAGGTAAATCTGAAGGTCATGAAAATAAAGGAGGTAATAAGGTAACTGTGGATGAAGGTGGAACATCTGAGTATGAAAATAGCCTCATTGGTGTATAAGTTGCCTCGTCGGTGTCATAATGTCCAAGTACATATGCAACAACTAAATAGAGTAGGGCCAAGCTATGAAGAACAGATGCACTGATGCAGTGTAGACATGTATCATGTGACATGCTGCTAACAAGCTCTTGGGGTGAAGTTTTTGTGCTAAGAACTTTATCCAAATATGCAAATGTATGTCTCACAAAAGCAAGCTAGCATAAAAAATTAAAAATAATTTTTGTCACATAAGCAATATACACGAAATAAGAAAAATAGGCTTTAATTAATAATTACTTATCGAAGTCAACCTCAAATTCACCCCTAGGAGTATATATCATCTCCTTTGAATCAATGTGTAGTAGAATATTTTTTGGGTAATCTTCAAATGCTACTACACGTATGGGCTAGTAACATCACACAACAATGTGACAACCTCCCCTCCAACAATAGTTGTCCTTTGCTCATCCTATCGAGCAATATAAGTTATATGATGCAGTGTTTTAAAACCTAGCCTGGACCCAACCCGAATTGATGGTCGGGCTGGTCGACCCAGTTGAACTGTGAGTTAAACCAAGTTGACCCAAATGAAAAACCCCTAAAATTTTTAAAAATCTCCCCCCATATTTGAGCAAATTTTCACTTTAATAGCGATAACCAAATTCAAAATATGTTGATTCCAACTTATTTCAATGAGTAAATAATCATTCAAGTCAAATTACCAATCATTCATCCATTCCTTTAAAGTAACCATGAGTCATTCCTTTAGCGTAGCCGCAAGTCAAAACTACAACTAGTGAAATAACACACAAATTATAATCATTACTTTAATACATAAATTAAAAAATCCCCAATTTGAAACTACAACTAACACAATAAAAAACCTAACTTATTAAATTATCAAATTGAACATTTTACAATTCATATCAATGTATTAATTCCTATTTAAAAAAACCACATTAATGAATTAATTCAAACAAAAAGAAGATGAAGATATATCATATTTGACTTTGAGGCCTTGACCACTTTCTCAAGAGGTATGTGACTCACAAAGATGCACTACAAAATAAAAACTATTAGTGGGGGTTTTAAAACCCCCGCTACAAGTCTCAAAACCGCCACTAAAACTTTTAGCTGTAGTTTTGAGGTTGCCGCTGAAAAGTGCTCCAAAGAAAATTTTTGTGGGGAACTTAACGGCGGTTTTTTGAGTTGCCGCTAAAACATATGCTATTTAGCGGCAGTTTTGGTAGCCGCCGCTAATAAGTTTCAAAAATCAAATTCTTTTAGCGGCAACTAAACTAGCCCCCACTGAAAGCTTAATTTTTTTAGCAAAGGTTTTTCAAAACTGCCGCTAATGCAGGGAGGGAGTCCTAATCAAAGAGAGAAGGGAAATTGAGTCGAGTAGGGAGAGAGCAGGTGATAAGTATGAAATATATATCTATTTTATATGCCTTTTTACCTTATTTGCTAGCATAGATTAGGTTAATTTAGAGTTAGTTATGGTTTATTTAGATTAAGATAGATATTAGTATTTTAGTTTAATAATTAATAATTTTATAATTATTAGTAGTTTAGGCATGTATTTAAATCAAGTTGGAATTTTAGTTATATTCTACATGTCTAAAATGTGATATTTTATGCTTTGTAGGTAAAATGCGTTTATCGAAGTACTTGGACGATGTTTGCAATAATTCAAAATAGACTTGACATGCTTTAAAGTGATTTGGACAACTTTTCGGATTTACAAACATGTTGGAAATTAATATGGATATGAAAAAGCTTAATGAACAGGAATATGGACTATCCAGAAAAACTGTCCATATTGCAAAAACAGTGTAGCCGTTCGAACAGGACATTTTTAAGGATCAAACGGGATAACGTGATTTTGGAGAAAAATACAGTATAGGCGTTCAAAAGGGAATGCAGGGCGTTTGAACGGGATAACGAGCAGTTTCCTTATTTCAGCCAATTTTGAGTCCTTTTCATATTGGACTTCTTCCTACGGTTCTTATGCCTATATAAAGACATATTTAGCTCGAAATTGAGGGTTAACAAGAAGATTTTCTGAAGAGAAAGAGGAAGAAGAAGATGAAGAAGAACTCAAAGCTTTCAATGGAAATTCAAGTGCTTTCTTCTACCATGGAAGGCTAAACTTTTCTTTTGCTTAAGAGTTGATGAAGTTATAGATAAGTTTTAGTTTCTTTTCTTTTTAATTTAGATCTTAATTGTGGATTATGACAATTGTATGATAAGGGTTCCTTTTTAATGGAAGAGTTTTTCATGTCTATTCAAATCTATGTTGATTTATTGTCTTGTAGATGATAGATTGATGTGGTTTTGATATTTACATCAATTCTAATTTTTGTGATTTAGATGAGATGGTCATACAATAATTTTAATGTTCAGATAATTAATGACTTGGATGAGTTATACTAAGATTAGACGAGTTATGCCTATAGCTAATTTAGTGTAGATGATTTGTGCTATTGTTGAAGATAATTCATGCCATGAAATTTAATTAATGATTCTTTCTGAAGTAATTCTAGCTTGTAGCTAAGAATACTTATTCATATTCACACTAGATTTAGATTAAAAGTTAAGGAATTGTTATGGTTTTATAGTGGATTCGATTTCCTAAGTAAATTCCATCATATTAGTCTCTTGTTTTTGATATAGTTGATTCTTTCTTTTGCTTAATTTAAGTTTAAGTTCTTTCTAGTTTTTAATTAACAAATTTCTCTTTAGATTTAGTAATAATTCATCCGTCCCTGAGGTTCGACAACCCTTCAATACTCATCCTAATACAATTACCTTGTACACTTGCAAAGGGTTTAATTATAAACGATCAGTTGGGAGTCCTAATAAAAGAGAGAAAGGGCAAATTGAGTCGTAATGGAAGATAGAAAATATGGTGTGCAGGATTACCGGAATTGGTTTGGATTTCCCCCCACGACCTAAGCCTCTTCCACAAGCTTCAGCAGTGACCTTCCCATTAAACCAATGCCAAATCCCGCAATTCGTAGCCTGCTGAAAAATCTCCCCTCCATCCTTCTCGCCAATGACAAATTTAGGATCTTCGGTGGCAGCTTCTTTTGGCTACGTCAAATGCTCCCTTTTCTCGTATCCTTTCCTGCAGCGCCTTTTTATTTTCTATCCCCACTAATGAATACAATGATTACTCTAAGTGACTTTAGCAAGAGCCCGATCAAAACCCCCCGCTGTATGACCTTTTTAGCGGGAATATTTTTTGGCCCTCACTAAAATACCCCCACCAAAGAGTTCTAATTTTGTAGTGATGTATGTGAACCCCTCTTCAACAAACAAGGTACATCTAGTGACTCGCTTCTTTGATTTGAAGATGGTTGATGATGATGATGTTTCAACACATTTGAACTCCTTTCATGACTTGCTTAATCAATTAGAGGTTGTTAAAGTTAAATTTGATGAGGATATTCATTTGATTGTTATATTAAAATCTCTACCCATTGATTGGAAACCCTTTAAAGTGGTTGTGCATAATTCTCTTTCTACCGGTAGCTTTAAATTGAATGATATTTGTGGTTTGTTATTGGTTGAGGAAACAACGCGCAAAGGCACCGATCCCTCATCAGTGTCGACTTTGACCTTTGATTCTAGAGGTCTCCAAGGACAAAAAGACTTTGGAGGAAAGGGAAAGTCTCGTCGAGGACGTTCCAAGTCTAAGGGCAGCAAGAATGATGTCAAGTATTGAAATTGTGCCATACAAGTTATGTTAAACGTGATTGCAAAAATGCATCACGAAAATGGAGGTAATAACAATAATAATAAGAATGTTCATGTTGTTAATGTTGTCAATAGTGATTAATGCATGATATTGTCTTGAAAAAGTAAATGTAAATCATGGATAATTAATAGTGGTGCATCTTTTTATGCTACAATTAGAAGTGATTTGTTTGATAATTATGTGTCTAGTGATTTGGGAAAAGTCTACTTAGGCAATAACATGGCTTGTGAAACCATTGGTAAGCATGATATTATCTTGAAATAGGAGAATGATACAGTGTTCTTATTAAAGGATGACAGATATGTTCCTTGTCTAACTAAAAATATTATCTCTGTTGGCCAATTGGCTATGTGTGGCATCACCACTCAGTTTTTGGATAACTGTTATAAAAATGCTAGGGGCGCCATGGTGACTTCTAATGGGAAGAAAATTAGTACTCTTTACATGCTTGTTAGTTGTATTAAGAGTTCTATCTCAGTTGCATCGGGTAATGTTGACGCACAAGTGTGACATAAACGACTAGGTCATATGTTAGAGAAAAGGTTGAAGGTACTATAGAGTAAGGGAAGCTGCTTGGTTTGAAGAGTGTTGATCATAGTTTATGTGGGGATTGTGTCATGAAAAAAATAGAAAAAAATTATTTTTCAAAATCAGCCCTGATAGGAAGACTAAGCATCTTGCTCTTGTTCACACAGATATTTGGGGACTAGCCCAGGTCCCATCTCTTGGAGGTGTGCGCTATTTTGTCACTTTGATTAATGATGCTTCTCGCAAGTTGTGGGGTTATTTCTGTAGACAAAAATTTGATGTATTTTCTGTATTTGTGAAATGAAAATTCCTTGTTGAGAAAGAGACAAGACTAAAGTTAAAATGTCTCAAATCAAATAATGACGGCGAGTACTATGCCAAAGAATTTCAGTCCTATTGTGACAAGCATGGAATTCGCATGTTACTAACTACCCCTAGGCATCCCATGCAGAATAATGTTGCTAAGATGATGAACCAGACTCTTCTAGAGAGTACACACAACATGTGGCTCTATTGTGGCTTACCACCCATGTTTTGAACCTATGCAATTGAAGCTGCAACATATCTAATTAATAGGTCCTCATTATATGCCTTGAATGGAGGGCTTCTCAAGGAAGCATGGATGAAGGAGGCTTTATTTGACCACTTTTGGGTGTTTGGTTGTTCATGTAATGATCATATTGAGGCAGAGCATAGAGGCAAGTTAGATTCGAAATCTAATAGGTGTTATTTTCTTGACTATAGTGGTGAGATCTTTGTGTACAGGCTATGAGATCCAATCCAAAAGAAGGTGGTCAAAAGCATTGATGTAGTGTTCCATTAGACTAAGCTCTACAAGCATCGCCTAGTTCAACAAAAGGGGAAGGAAATTGACAAAAAAATTTATTGAACTTGATGCTGACTACACACCAAGAGCCACCCTTCCAAATGCTGAGGGCACTGGTGTTCAAGGGACTAACATATCCGAACGTCAGGAGGACCAAGATGGTGAGTAGGTTGATTAGATTGAGTATATCCCAATGGCCCCACTACAGACGTCGTTAGGGTGGACCTCTACTAGACATATAAAGGTAAAGCAAATATTTGATCCATTTCTAAGTGTGCAGAAACAGAGTTTCAATCCCAACCTGAATTATATGTTGTTTATAGACAGTGGTGAGCCAGAGAGCTTTGAAGAAATATGTAGAATAGATACTTCAGTTGAGGGGGACATGCTATAGACGATGAGATGGACTCATTAATGTCCAATTAGACATGAGAACTAGTTGATTTACCCACAGATAAGAAGGCCTTACATAATAAGTGTGTTTACTGGTTAAAACATGAATCAGATGGAAGCAAGAGGTTTAAGGCTAGACTGGTAGTCAAGGGTTTTGAACAGAGATATGGAATTGATTATACAAAGATATTTCCTCCGATTGTTAGGATTGCTACCATCTGAATGATGTTATCTTTTGTAGCAGTGGAAGATCTTCATCTAAAGCAGCTAGATGTGAAGATAACTTTTCTATATGGTGATTTGGAGAAAGAAATTTACATGCACCAAACCTAAGGTTATGTGGTGAAGGGTAAAGAAGACTTGGTATGCATGTTATCTAAGAGCTTGTATAACCTAAAGCACGCTCCAAGACAATGGTATAGAAAGTTTAACAGTTTTATGCAAGACATTGGATTCGATAGATGTTATTTTGATCATTGTTGTTATTACAAGAAGCTAACATCATCATACATTTTTTTACTGCTTTATGTTGATTGCAAGAGCTTATTCGAATGAGATTGATAATCTCAAGAAACATGTCTCACAAATTTTCCATGAAGAATTTAGGACTATCAAAGCAGATTCTAAACATGAGAATTTCTAGAGATAGGAAGAAGACAATATTGAGACTGTTTTAGATAGAATATGTTGAAAAGGTTTTGATAAAATTCAACATATAGGATGCTAAGCCAGTGAGTACACATTTGACATCTCATTTAAGACTCTCTCATGTATAATATCCTTAGACTCATGAGGAGAAAGCTCACATACATAATGTTCTATATGCCTTAGAAATTGGGTCTCTTATGTATGCCACAACATGTACTAAAACAGACATCTCCTATGCAATTAGTCAGGTGGTGAGGTTTATAGTAGACCCAAGGCTAACTCATTGGGAGGCGGTTAAGTAGATTTTTAAATACCTAAGAGGTTCTTCAGGTATGAGCTTATGTTTTAGTGGACATTCTAATATTAGCTTGGTTGGTTTTGTTGATTCAGGCGGAGGACTACGGGGTTTGTATTTACCCTTGGTAGTGGTGCAGTGGCATAGCAGTCGCAGTTGCAGAAGTTGGTGACTACTTCATTCTCAGAAGCAGAATATGTTACAGTAACAGAAGCCATCAAACAACTATTGTGGTTGAAAATTTTCATGAAGAAACTCAAGAAGGCACAAGGAAAGTGTGTTCTATATTGTGATAATATTAGTGATATTGCATTGGCCCGAAATAGTGCATTACATGCTAGGACAAAGCATATTAACATGAAATACCACTTTATTAGAGTTAGTAAAGGAGAAGAAGTTGTCTCTTAGAGAAGTTATGCCTCTACTCAACGTCCATTGGTCTTCTGCACTAGAGGACTAATGATGATCATATAGTTATATTGTTTTACAAGAAATGATTGTTCACTTCAAGTAAGACATTATTTGGAGGAAGGTGAATTCTGATCAGTCTTCCAAGTGGGAGATTGTGAGCTATGGAAGACAAAAATTGGACAGGCAGTCGATTGTTGTGCCAAAGAGATCAATTAGCCTCTGTTTACGAAAGCACGACGTCTAGAACAATCAATCGTAGTCTAGAGCTATCGATTGACATTTCACTTCATTATATGGGAAACAAAGCCGAGAGTTAGTGATCAATTGGCATTCCGAAATGATCCATCACTCACAGGACTAGAAGCGATTAATGTAAAAAACGATTAATTGCCTATTCCAAACGATCGATCGATTGATGTGTATGATTTTAGAATACCCCAATTTGGAATATTCTTGATTGGTTAGTTGGAGATTTCATTTGTTAAATAAATATATTCAAATCTATACGTCCCTACGGGATATAGAAGTTATTCCTTGGGACTAAAGTTGGCTATTAAAGAGGCTTGAAATTCTTGTAAGCATCTTTTAATTGTTTTTTCTACAAGATAATGAAACTGTGTGAACCCGTGGACATAGGCACCATTACCAAACCACATAAATCTTGATATACTATGTATTGTCTCTCTTGCTCGTTTCTATTCCTCACAACGATCTAACCACTGCGTAGATTATAGGCTAGATCGATTCTAGCATACGTATAGACCACAACAGAGCATGCCATGAATGGGAGTGACACACAAACATGAGATGGTCCCATCGAGTTGAGGGATGCTACTCAAAGGAGGAAATATATGACAGTGGGGTTTGAGGAGAGACTAAGGGTGCTTTGGGGGAGATTTTTTATGAGGAGCGGACTAAAAAGACGACTAGAATTCTGGGTGGAGCCAACTGGAGGAAGAAAAACTAGAGTGTGAGAGAGAGAGAGAGTTGCATGAGGGAGGGACGTCTCCTTTCTTCTTATTATTAAAAGGGGGTGGGCTTGGTCATTTTTTTACTCTTTTAATAGACCCTTATATATACGCAGGTCTACGTTGGTAATTTTAAAAGACAAATGGGAATTTATTAATGTTAATAACCGAGGCAACAAACAACCTACAGTCCTCATTTGTCGTAAGTTGAGTCTTGTCTAGCTTATAGTTGGCATGGGCTTAGTGGGTATAGAGATGGCTATTTAGGAGCTGTGCCTGTACTGGAGGAGGGGACTGGGGGAGTAAATGCTAGTGAAATTCATTGAATAATAAATTGATAGTAGAGAGTCAGCATTCCGGATTTTAGTGTTATTGTCTAAGTTAGGGTCTCACTCATAATCAAGGTATAGGAGGAAATTAAGCATCCCCGTTCACTTGTAATGATGGTTACCGGTGAAATTTTCTAATGTTAAAGTCTATACAGTGGTAAGCATGTGCCCACATCTTTCTCTATGAAAATCGCATGAAGCATATAAACTGCCTTTCTGTATGAAGATAAACCGTACTATCAATACAGGACGGAGCCATGTGCAATTGAGAGTGAGAAAATTAATAATTTGTCCAGGGGAAGTGCGTTTTGGTTATGAAAGAATGGATTAGAAGACCAACATAGAGGTTAAAGGCAATTTGAGAGCAATAAGGCCCTTAAAAATGACTGGAGTCTATTGGAGATTGATGAATTATGGACCTAGTAAATGCAAGCACAAAGGCACTTACGTACAGTCAAAACAAGTAATGTACATGTGAAGCAAATGCTGCTAAATAGTTCTTTAACATTATTAGTACAAGTAGGAGAACAAGTAGTTTGCAAAGACAACAAGAAGTAATAGAAAATAAACAAGAGCTGAAACTAAATTCAAAAACATCCGAGCAACTCCATTTCTCTACTTGAAAGAAATAAATGCAACCTGCATCACATGCTTAATCTGATTACTGAAAAGCAACTATAATAACCGACGAATTAAATCGTTAAGGAAACACCAAATACAAATTGAGACAAAACACATTTCACCATTTAAATATAGGTTATGGCAACACCAAATACTCACATTATATAGAAGACCGTTCAGTTCAATTATCACAGCATTGTTTTCAACTTTAAGAAAAGGTAGAAATTAGGCATTGATAGTTAGGCAGGATGTCTACATAGTTGAATGTTTAAATGTAGATATGGCTGGCTGACTGGGAAAGGCGAATCAGAGGCGCGAAGCAAAGAGTGCTGGAGTGTGAAAAGGAGGCTAAGAAGACAGGTAAAGCATTGAACGGGTGGAATGGACAATGCAACTACAGAATGGAAACCAACATTTATAGAGACTAAAGGATATTAAGACATAAAGATAGAGGATTTCATTCGCACTGTAGTAAATTTGGAAAGCCCTGTTCTTTAGGACTAATGAGTAAGGTTCAATTATTGGGATAAACAGGGTCGTTGAGCAGGACAACAAGGCTGCATAATCCATGATAACACATTTAAACGATGCATCAGAAGCAGTGATGTTTATCACAAGGCAAACTTCATTACTTCTCCGCCAAACTTAAGAAACCATTGGTTAACTAATGCATCTAAACATCCGGAGTATAAACGATACAAGAGAAGTAGGCCTGGAAAAGAAGCACATAGGCATGGTACTGGAGGCTCACCCGGCAAAGTAACCCATTTGTATCCATTAAAGTAAAAACTGTCCCCAATGATATGCTACCTACCTGCATCAAATACTCAATGCAATAATTAGTAAAATCCAACTTACATAGAATTAGAAAAAGCCTACTTGCAGGAGGAAAATTTTTGAACTCTGGTTATCATTAAGCAACGGGTGAAGCACAAGCTAAAAAAAAGGGGTAGCTAAAGCAGCAATGATGAGTAATCTTTCCAAACGAGTGCGTCACTTTTGAGGAGTAATAAAGCAAAAGGAAATAGAGAAGAGTAAAACGATGTAAGCAAGAAACAAAAAGGAATAAATGTAATTAAGGCATTTGCTGCTATGTAAAACAAGTTCAGCATTTCAGACTGCAAAACAAAATAGTAAAGGATTAGGAGGAAGATAGGAAGCCACTTACATGATGCAAACGCCCTTCACTCATGAATTAATTGCCCTTCCAGATGCTTCAGATTAGGGTTCGGTAATCGAGTGGGCAACTTTGTTGAACCATATAAAACAATTTTCTCAACGCTCTGTGGAATGAATTCAACCCAACTCAAGTTCGGGCATGTTGAGATCTCAACTTCTTTAAGTGCTTCTTAAAACTTAGGACGTAATGCTCTTAGCTTGCGACAACGGCGGATTGCCAACCTGCATAGACTTTTGAAGAAATAATGTCAAAGGGACCGAAAAGGTAATTTTAATCTAACTTCAAATTTTATAGCGGAATTTCGATAATTTAGTAATAAAAGATAATTACAATATTTAAGATTTTAACTTTTGAGTTGTTACTATTGTTAATTAAATTATAAGCTATAAAGATGGTAATATGGATAAAAAAAATTTTAAGAAGGATATTGGCCAAATTTGAGTATTAGCAATGCATCTAACTCTTAACTCTTGAAGAGAAATTATCCTTAGATAGCTATTGATATTAACTGCACCATATAGGAATAATAATATGTTATCCATCGTATTTGTAGTGATCGAAAATGAGTGAGAAAATGTGATACTAGTTTCTTGAATTGCTTATAAATAATATATTTTCTGATCTTTCAACCGAATTGGATACAATTGTTTCTATTAGAATAAAAGGCTTGACAAATGCTATTAAATAGTATTTTTCTTCTTACATACTACGAACATTGCATATGTCACATAGCAACAAATATGTTAGATAAATTCAAAGACTACATAAAGAACTAGCTTCATGTGCAGCCGAAACTTTCATACGTAATTTATATAATAAAACAATGAACAACATTAAAGAATATAATCATGAAGTATTTACTTGGCTAAATAAAATAATTTCATAGCACTGGGCCAATGTTGTATTTCCAAAAAAAAGATATGAAATATTCAGTTCAAATAGGTCTAGAAGTGCTAATACAATGTTTAAAATAACCAGGTCGATGCCTATAACTAGGTTAATTAAGCATATAATGGAGTACACAACTACATTCTTTGAGAAACATTAGATAAATAAATAAAATATGACTGAAGAGTTAACCCCATTTGTTCATAAACACATCGAAAATAAAAAAGAAGAACTAAGGAATATGCATATATTGCATGTATCAATGTATGAATTCTAAGTTAACTCGCAATATTACTAAGTAAAATATAATTACTATCATGTGTATATTTATACATTATTGTCCATCTCGTGTAAGTTTAATTGTTAAAATAACATGATAGTTGTGATCGTAAGGGTTAGTGTTGGTGGTTCATGTATTCGATAACAGAATATATATCCTTTATCGTGTTCTCATTTACATGATATCTATTGAATAAAATGTTGTGAATCTGGTTAAACGTAGCTACACATGTGGAGAGTTTCAGCATATGGGGCTACCATGTAAATATTCAATCGTAGCAATTGATTACATAGATTTTTATATGTCTAATTGCTGCAAAAAATGGTACTCTACAGAAATATATAAATTGACATATCAAGAGTCATTATACTCAACAACGACACTAATAAGGATGCCTACATTCAACCCACCTATCCCACTCAAGCAGCGGGGTGTCCGTAAAAAAATTGGATAAAGTCACAACATGTAGGCAGTTGAGTCACAACTGCAAATGATGTTCCAAAGCACAAGAGGACCCTTCGAAGGTAGCTGATAGTCCAAGTACAAGCAGAAGGAGGACAACTAAAAGAGTAGGAAAAATAACATATTTTGCTCCGAATATTGAAAACTTCTTGTGAGTCGTCCCAGCACTCACCTATTAGAACGTCCAAGGGCGACTTGAAGACAATTATTGGCTCACAATTGTATACTGGGTAGAACCTAGTCTCCTCTAAGATTGCCTTGCATCCCGGTCTTGATTCAACGAGGCCTTTTGATTGTTTAAGACTAGCGAAAAAATTGTTCATTCTAAGACTCTTTTGATAAAACAACAATCTACCGAGGAGATAAAAGTAGTAACTACTTCGTGTGTTCCATATCACGATATATCAAAAATTATCTATACAAACATACAATGTAGAGCTAGAGAAAGGCCTTACCATGAAATGTATCCGAGCCAAATTAACCCCTCGATCGGCTGGTGATTTTCGCCAAGTTCTCTACTTTACTAGAATCGAATTAGTATACACTCGGACAGAACCTCACTTCATGGCAAAAATTCACTTCTGGGCAGAAAATTTCAAAATCGCCTTTTGGAAACAAGAAAAATAGAACGTTGTAGAGTTTTTTCATGTCTCACTGATTGCAATTTGGAAATTAACTAGAATTTTTTTGAAATCGCCAGTGGGATGGGTCAGAAACCTAAACTTGCACTACGTATTTGCTTCTCACTATTCGGACTATCAAAATCGCCTGTCTATATAGTCGTTTGTGTGTAAATGCAATGTTGTAACGGGTTTACACGATATAAAACCCTAAACCCTGACCCATGGGATATTTATGTCTAAAACGTTTCTTATATCATGTAAGTCTAAGTTTATTGGCATTTTTTAGGAAAAATTTAGGTATATAAAATATCCACTTTTTTTGCTAGGCAGTACTAAAAAAGCTTATTTTTATATAATTTTAGTATACAAGAAAATATAGATTACTCCTAGAATACCTTTTGAGAGTCACTCCCAATTCACATGAACCATCTGTTGGACCAGGGTATGGGCTCAGACCCGTTTCGGCCCAACGTTATTGTGGTCTGGGTGAGCCAGTATGGGCCACGGGATCCAAGGGTGGTGGGGGCGGTCATGCCGACCCCACATGTGCCATCGTTACACTAATTTGGTTGGGACCCGCCTACATCACACACACACACTAGGCATGTGACTAGGTTGTGCATTTACACATTGTGGGGCTCAGACGTGTGAATTATGTGTTAATGGTGGGAACCGTGGTTAGTGAGGGGTCGACCCTGTCACGGGGCAGGGGGTCTAGGCCTCCGAGGGCTCTGAGAGACAAAGGCCGCTCCTGTTGTGTATGACCCTCTTAATATAAACTAGAAATCTTAGCAGGGAAAGCCCATTATAAGAAAGCCCAAGTATAAGCCCAACTAAAGGAGGAAGGAGGAAGGGTATAAAAGGGAAAGAAGAGGGAGAGGAGTGCCCTAAGTAGTTCGCCTCCACTTTTCTCCTCTCCCTCTCCCAATCCAGCCCCCTCTCCTCTCTTGTGGTGTGGCCTCCTTAGGTTTTGGTGGAAAACCTTGCTGGCCGCCCCTCTACACCCTCCTCTCTCACTCCTTTGGCAAGCATAATCAAGGAGAAGGCTCTCCTCCTTGTGTGGGTCAACTTTGTGGAGCATTGGGGCTTCATCCTTGCTAAAATCTTCATCCAAGAGTGAAGGCTTTGAGGGATCAACACATACAAGGTAATCCCCTTCTCTACTCTTGTTTCTTGTGACTTTGGAGTGCGGGCTGATTGCTTGAAGGATGTACAAGGGGCTGGAATACCCAAGGTCAGTACGCTATCGCTTCCAATTTGATTTCCTATATGCATGCTTCATGATGGATGGTTTATATTGCTCATTGATTTGAGATTATGTGCATGCTTGTGTAAATTAATTGAAAAGCTTGATTTTTGATTGGTGCGCCACCCCCTACCCGCCTTGCTTCCACTGGTTAGACCACTCAACAGTGGTATCGAAGCCTAGGTCGGGGTCGTTGGTCACTGATCTAATTAAATTTTATTTTTTTATTTACCCGATCTAGGGTTTTGTATGCTAGAAGTAGGGAAATTGAAAATTGATTAATCTATAAGTTCCATCCATAGGATTTTTGATATAAATTTGAAATTGAATGCATATGGGACTGATATGAATAATTAGCATGTTGGAAATTATGTGATTAAGAGTTTAATTGTGATTTGTGCGTTTGGAAGCATATAGGGGCAAAACGGTCATTTTGGCCTTGTTATTTTACCCAATTTTATTCTTTGATCACATTCTGCCCACACACTCACTTGCTGGTCAGCAAGAGTAAATTTAATTTATCTTGATTAGATTTAATTGATTTTGTAGTTTAAAAGGTGTGTGAATTGACCGTTTTAGCCGTAGGGGCATTTTGGTCAATTCAGATGGTCTGTGTGTTACTATTTTTCTGTCCTGAATTATTTTTCATTGTGTTGAATACTCATTGAAAAGTTGCTGGGTGCAAATTTTTGGTGTGTCTTTAAGGGTGAAAAGACCAAAATAGCCCTAGTAATTTTGCACTAAAAATTTTATGGACAAAAAATAAAAATTCCAACAACCTCTAATATTGTTTATTTGTTGTTTTATATATTGAATTCAGTGTTTAGGGGATTTTAAAAATCATAAACACCAAAATAACCTATTTAGGGCAACTTCCTTGAGAGGTTAAGGGGTTGTTAAGGTTTACACTGGAAAGTGACCCAAACCCTAATTAATGTGCAGCTAAATTAAGTAACTTAGCATATATACTCAATTGTCTATTTGCCTTATTATTAGATTAAAATAGTCTAAGCAATTATTCCTTAAGAAGTTGTTAGCCTTCCATAGTATTAATTTCCTACTCTATGTATTTTCCTTTGTAGTTGCACAATGGTTTCCAAGATGGTCACATCAGAATTAGGAAAACCTTAGAAACTAAATGCTGACAACTATCTAGTGTGGAAGAGAAGGATACACCAAATCCTAATTCTTTCTGATCTTGCTCATGTTATTGAGCAAATCATTGAGGCACTGCCAGAAGGTTTTCAGCTGCTCAGAAGAAAGCTTATGAAAAGCTGAGGGATGATGACAACAAGGCTAGGTCCACCATATTAACTTTCATGGAGCCAAAGATAGAAATGTTCTTTAATAAGTACAAGACTCCCAGAGAGATGCTGGAAGCTGTTTCTGTTAGGTATGTGGAGCATACAGAAGCTCATAAGAGGATGTTACACTCTAAGTACCAGAACTTTAGGATGAGGGAGGGATATGATGTAAATGAGCACCTGAGTGCCATGTCCATCATTGCTGATGACCTGGAGACACTGGAGGACTTCATCTCTAAGGGGGTCCAAGTGTATACAGTGTTGAACAACCTCCCCAAGTCCTGGGAGAGTGTGGTGTTCTACCTCAACATGAGTGACCAGAAGATTATAATGGAGGCTCTAACTGCCAAGATTAAGCTTAAGCGGGAAAGAAAGAACCATGTAAAGGCTTCTAGTGGTGCTGCTACTGCCAACCTGGCACAGAACTCTGGTGGAGGTAAGAAGGGTGGACAGGGGCCTGGTCTCTCTAACAAAAGAGCTTTCAAGAAGAAGGGGAAGAAACCTCAGAACAAGGGCATTGGAAAGGGGAATAACAAACCCCAGGGTGCATGCTTTAAGTGTGGCCAGGTAAGCCACTTCAAGGCTAATTGTCCCTAGAAAGATGACCAATTAAGCAATGACAACAAGGGCAAGAGTAAGGAGATCGTGTGTATTTGTCTTAGAGGTGATGATTGCTGGCATTAAGGAGAAGACTTGGTGGCTAGATTCAGGGGCTATAGTTCATGTTTCTCACTTTAGGGGAACCAAGGGAGAGATAATTAACATGATACCAGTCCAGAACAAAGTTTTCATGGCAACAACACTTACTCCAAGGTGGAGGCAATGGAGAACTACAAGATTTCCTTGAAGGATGGATTTACATTAGTACTCACTGATGTGCTCTTTGCTCCCTCCATTAGGAGGAACCTGATTTCAATCTCTATTCTGACAAAGAAGGGGTTTGAAGTTAGGTTCAAGGGGAGCAAGGCCACTGTAGGCAAGGGTGGGATTGTACTCTTTACTGCTTCTTTAGTAGATGATTTATATTATTTAGATGTAATGAACTCTCCAGAATCTAATGAAATAAGTGCTTTTGAGTATCTTGTATTGTATGTGGATGATGCCCTGTTGTGGCATACGTGTTTGTGTCATGTAAATTTAGATAAGCTACATAGGATGTTGAACGCTGGGTTGTTGCCCAAAATATCCAAAGACCTACGTGTCTGTGAGGATTGCTTATCGGGAAATATGAGCAGACAATCTTTCCAAAAGGGACAAAGGGCAAATGAACTATTAGGGGTGGTTCATTCTGATATCTGTGGGCCCCTGAACGTTCAGACCCATAGAGAGATGACATACTTCATCACGTTTATAGATGACTATTCAAGATATCGATACATGTATTTAATAAATAGGAAGTCTGAAGCCTTAGATAAATTCAAGGAATTTAAAGCTGAGGTAGAGACTCAGTTAGGCAGGAAAGTAAAAATCCTGAGGACTAACAGGGGTGACGAGTACACATCTGAACTGTTTAAAGACTACTGTACTGATCATGGAATAGTTCATCAGTACACCCTACCGTACACTCCGCAGCAAAATAGAGTGGCAGAAAGGTATAATAGGATGCTTATGGACATAGTAAGGTCCATGTTAAATCACTCTGAGCTAGGAAAAAATTTCTGAGGTGAGGCTTTAGACACTGCTATGTACATCCTAAATTGTGTACCTACAAAGGTAGTCCAATGGACACCTTATGAGTTATGGACAGGATGATATCTAAACTTAGGGCATCTTAGAGTGTGGGGGTCCAGGGCACATGTAAAGGTGCTTGACCAGCATAGGTCAAAGCTAGACCCCAAGACCATAAAGTGCAACTTTATTAGTTATTGTGACCACTCTAAGGGGTACCAATTCATGGTTCACCACATGGATGGGATAGTGGGGGTAATTGAGTCTAGACATACTTATTTCTTGGAGGAAGATTTAAACCCTAGAATACCTAACAAAAGAGTCAATTTGTTCAAGGTGGTTAAAGAGGTTAGTCCTAGCACTTCCCCAGATGAAGTAATTAGATCAGATCAAAACCAACCCAAACTAGAACCCAGGACATTAAGGGAAAAAAGACCTTCATCACAGTTAAGGGACTTCTACACAATGTTAGGGGAAGATATTGTCACAATAGATGAACCTGTTCTAGATGACCTGATTACCCTTGAGCAAGTTTTAAGTCTTTTAGAAGCTCAAGAATGGCAGAAAGCAATTCAGGAAGCTCATTTGGTGCAAATGAATCTTCAAAAAGAAGCTTAAGGTTGATGGGTCTATAGACAAGTACAAAGCGAGATTAGTGGCCAAAGGGTTCACCCGAGTGTATGTGATGGATTTTAAAAAGACACTCACCGGTGTCAAGATTTTGACTCGATTAGATGTCTCTCTTAGCATGCATTGCTTACTATGATTTAGAGCTACACCAAATAGATGTAAAGACTGTATTCCTAAATGGAGATTTAGAGGAGGAGATTTACATGGAACAACCTGAGGGTTTCGTAGTTCCTGGAGAGGAACACAAGGTGTGCAAGCTCATAAAATCATTATATGACCTTAAACAATCTTCGAGGCAATGGTACTTTACTTTTCAAAAGGTGATTAGTGAGTATGGGTTCATAGTGAACGAACATGATCACTGTGTTTATACCTTCTAGGATAGGGCTAGGTATATGATGTTGTCACTGTAAGTGGACGACATAGTCTTGATGGGGAATGATCTAAGTATGATTGTCAGTTTAAAGGAATGACTCAAAACCCAGTTTGAGATGAAAGACATGGGTGAGACATCCTACATCCTTGATATGAAAATTGACAGAGATAGAAAGGCTAGAAAGCTTAGTATATCTCAAGAGTCATATATAGAAAGCATTATCTGTAATGTCCCTGAATTTTCTACGATTTTTTGTGATTTTTTCTGCTATTTTTCTGGCCACTTTCGGCGGGAAAATGTTACGCTTCGGCGTATTTATATTTTTATATTTCCCCCGTATTTATACCCGTAGAGTTGGGTGTGGGGCTTAGTCGCGGGCCACGGGCCTTGTTGTGTGCTTTCGGCGCGAATTTTAGACTCACAACGTGTAACCATGTGGTACGCGTGTGATGGGGGCACGAATGGAAAAAGAAAAAAAGAAAAAAAAAAGAAAAGAGAAGATCGGGCTCGGCCGAGCCCGATCCAAAAAATTCTGGAAGGTACAGTGCGATCCCCCCCCCCCCTCCCCAATTTGCTCTCTTCTCCGGCGGCCGCCAGCGGGACGCCGGGTCACCACCGGCGGTGCGACGCCAAGGGGCCACTGCCCCAACCACCCACGGCCGCGCCTCCTCCTCCCCGGTTTGCCCTCTCTCCTCTCTGTTTTGTGTGTACCGCCGCCGCCGTGGGCCGGCAAGGGCCGGCCGGCCGCTCATGGTTCCGCCCTGGGCCGGCGACGGCGGGAGGCCACCCCTCCCGGCCCAGTGGGCCTCCGATCCGCCGCCCCGTCCCATTTCCCCCTCTCTGCCCTGTTTCGCCGGATTTATGTTTTGGACGAATTGGTGGCCGCCGGCGGTGAGCCACGGCCAACGGACCTCCGTCCAGCCCCACCTTGGTCCGGCGACGATGTTGGGCCACTCTTCCCGGCCCCAGGGGACCTCCGCTCTGCCGCCCCGGTCGAAATCCCCCTTTGCCCCTGTTTTCCGCCCCTTTTGATTGAGTGTGCCGGCGGGCTTCGGCTGCCGTTGGACGGCCCGGCTGTGCTCCGTCAGACTCGCCGTGGTTTGGCGAAGTTAGGGGGACACCCTACCTGATGCGGTTCCGCCTCCGCCCTCCCTTTTTCCTCCGGCCAGTACGTTTTACCGTACGATTCTCCGGTAGGTTGCCACTGCCGCCGTTGGCTTGTGCAGGCAGCCCAACCACTATGGGCTCCGCCCCGGCTTGGCGATGGCCCAAGGACGGCCCCACCTGGACCGATTCAGCCTTCGTCTCTCCCTTGCTCAGTCCGGGCGTCCCCTATTTTTGGTATACGTCCGTTTTGGATGTGGTGACTGCTGCCATCAGTCGGACGCCGGACATGACCTAGCGGACTTTCATCCGACTCCGCCCTGGCCTGGTGATGCCAGTGGGCCACCCCTTTGGGCCTTGTTCAACCTTTCGGCCCGTAGCCGCAGCTAGTTCTGCCTCACCGGCATATTTGCCGTTGACCCTTCTTACCCTTTTACGCCGTTGGTACCGGACGGCCTTCGGCAAGAATTAGTATGACTTACGGTGACCGAAGGTGGATGAGTTCACCTGCTCAGGCCTTGGCCAGTGACGGCCTCGTGGCCTTTGCTCGACCCTGAACCTTCCCCTTGCCCTATGTCATGCATGATGCACAGCTACCCGCACCATTAATTTTGGTTGTGGGTAGTGATCGGCGATGTCGCCGTTTTGATTGGCGACCACTAGGGCCTTAGCCCTGTCGGCCTCTTATGAGCCTTGGACTGCCTCTGTCCCTCCCCTTTGGCAACGTGTGCGGTTTAGGGTTTAGGCATCGTATTTGTGCCGCCTGACCGTCGGTTGGCTCTGCCACCGAATGGAGTTGACATTAGAGTCCTCCTCCACCTCTCCACTGTCCTCGAGTGTCGCCCCATGCCCTCCGCCCTTATGTGGGCCCTTGTTGACGTGAAATCGTCGCCGTTGGGTGCTGTCCACGGCCGATTTCGATGTCTTGTGGCCGGCTGAGCACGTCTTAGCCACAGGCCGATCTTCAGTGAGTACACCTTTGACATCTGGTCGCACTGCCACTTATGTTGGCATGACAATTCTTCCGGCCGCCCCTAGTGTGCCGCCGTGGATCGTGGATTTTGCCGCATCGACTTCTGACACCTTGTTTGGACGTGATTGTTTCCGGCACTTCTTAAAATCCTCGGGATAGCAGTTCTCTCCACTTGGCAAATCTTTTGGCCGCCAACTCCACCGTCGACGCCGCCACCGTCGTGTGCTCGCCATCAAACATCATGATTACGAGGTAGGGGAGCTTTGAACTCGTAAATTCATGATAGCATGCTAGGATTGTATGACTCCATGCTTTGGATGTTAAGTAACGATCTGATTGCATGATGTACATGTAAGCACGATTGTATGGTATGTTGAAATGCATATGATATGCATGTTGGCTGTAAGTATGTTGGATGTATGTATGTGCTAGTGATGACTAGCGTGTTTGTTGGTAAGTTTCGTACGTTGTTTGAGTATGTGCTAGTGATGGCTAGCGTGTATGTTTGACGTGTGTTATGCATGTGCTAGTGATGGTTAGTGTGCATGTTTGAAGTATGTATGAATGTGTGTGCATGTGCTAGTGATGACTAGCATGTATGTTTGATGTATGCATGTGCTAGTGATGACTAGCGTGCATGTTCGTAAGTTACGTATGTATGATCATATGTGTATGTTATACGTATGTGTGAGACATACGTATGTGTGATGGCTTTTTGCCTATGGTTTGGATATGTGTAAGTGTATGTGGGCAGAGGTATGGGCGATGGACAGTAAGAGGTGGCAGAGGTTTTGTCTGGATTTGGATGTGGATGTGTAAGCGTATGATGGAGGACAGAGGATATGAGTATGACGGGCAAGGATTTGGAGCAGTTTGTTTGGTTTGTATCAGAGCGTATGTTTGGGGGAACTGTCAGACAGTAAGAGTATGCATAATTGTACAAGCATAACGTACAAATTATGAAGTGAAAAGTAAGCATAATAAGTGAGGTATTAAGTAAGAGGGTGATAACTGGGTTTGGCTCTGAGGAGCTTAGTATGATGACATTTGTATACGATGTTTTGGCCATAAGGTAGATGGCAGAGTATGTAAGACTGTAAGATTTTGGTGTACGGTAAGTTTTGATCCTGATATGGACGAGGTAAGGAAGTCTGCTGCCCTGACAAACTAGGGTTTCGGATCGGGCTCAGCTTCGGTTTGATCAGTCGAGGACTGTGAGTTTGTTTGGCATAATTGTACCGCATAATTTACTTAATTCAAACTTGAATTATAAGCACAACTAATGATAGCGTTGTGAGTTTGAGACTTGAGGGTTCGACGGATTAAGTTCCGTGTTTGAGCTAGCCGATAATGAGTCGGCCGAGCATTTTCCATGTCTTGCCATGGTGTTTATCCTGCGGGATGTTGTCTGTGTGCTGTGTAGAGCACCAGACGTCTTTTGCTCTGTTGAGAGCGACGTATGTTTCCGATTTGGTCTGTGTGCTGTATAAGCCCAGACGTTTGATGCTTTGTTGAGAGCGTTGTATGTTTCCGCCCAAGAGTGGCACTGTATGTTTCTGCCCAAGAGTGGCACTGGCACTATAAGACCCATTATGGTGGGCAATTGTATGGCACTATAAGACCCCTTATGTGTGGGCAATTGTATGACCCCTTATGTGTGGGTGTATGTTTGCGCGCTCAGGTAAGTAGTATCATGGACCTACTCTTACCTGTTTGATCCTGTGCCCCATGAGCACTAGTGTGCCTTACCTTCGGAAAAGTCCATGGCGTCTAGTCACTCCCCAGAGGTTAAGGTGTTGCCCTAGTGGCATTCTTTTCCATTCCGACGTTGGAGCTTATTAGTTGTAATGAGCTTCAGTGGTCATTGATATGTGTACGATTATGATTGTGAGCATGACTGTAAGCGTATATGTATGAGTACGATTGTAAGAGTAAGATTGTAAGCATATGGATCCGAGCAAGACTGTAAGTGTAAGTTTCTGAGCAAGACAGTAAGTGTAAGATGTGCGAGTAAAGTCGCACGAGTAAGTGTAAGCTGTACGAGTAAGGTCGTACAGGTATGTGTAAGCTGTATGAGTGAGCATATGATTGTACGAGTAAGGTCGTACAAGTATGCGTATGTTGTATGAGTATGTGTGCGATGGTACGAGTAAGTTTGTAAGACCCTAGATAAGGGTGCTTGGGTAAGTTTCGTTTGATGGTACGATTTTGGCACGATGGTGCTTTTAGTATGTTTTTGGCACGATGGTGCATTTAGTATGACTTTGGCACGATGGTGCATTTGGTATGTTTGTATGTGCATGAGCATGATGTTTATATACTTGAGTGCTTCATGTTTGAGTTGCATGAACACATGTATTTTATGAACTTATTGAGTTCACCGTTTGGGATTTCCCTTACTGGGTATTTTCCTACTGAGTATGAAAATACTCACCCTACCATTTTTTAGCCCCATGGTTCGGGAGGCATTTGCAGGTTTGTGCAGAGAGCTCCTAGAGATGGATGCTCATTTCAGTGGAGGATTGATTCCCGTTGACTCAGGTATATGCTTGACTCACTGCGAGTTTATTTCTGCCACGATCTGATGTATTGGGTTAGACGAACATTAAGATGTTTATATTCTGGACTTTCATTTGGATTAGTCGGTGGACTGTTATGGGACTTGCACTCAGGGATGCCTGGGAGTGTTTTGTATTTAAAGTCATGATCATAGCAATTTATTCATATGGTTGTTTTCGAGTAGCGCCTAAGGATATTTGATTTGGCAGTACGATGTTTAACCGTATGATGTTTTAAATGATAAACTGTTTATACGGGTTTTGATTTAGACATTTTTACTCCGATTCAAAAACAAAAAAAAAATTTCTGTGAATTTGGAGGAAAATGTATGAAAAATCTAGGGCATTACATTATTAAACGCTTCAATGTCAGTAGTTGGAAAACCATTGAGTCCCCTATTTACAAGGGTACAATGTTGTCTAAGAGTATGGCTCCTCGGACTGAGGAAGATCGACTCCGGATGGAGTTAGTGCTATATGCACATGCTATTGGCAGCTTGATGTATGTCATGACCTGTACGAGGCCTGATTTAAGTTTTGTGATAGGCTTGTTGAGCCATTACCAAGCAGACCCTGGACTTTAGCATTGGCAAGCGATGAAGAGGGTATTTCAGTACCTCTTCGGGTCTAAGAGTTAAAACTCACCTATTAGGCGAAAAGTCTGTCATTGCCTAGATATAATGATTCAGACTATACGGGGGATCTAGATGACAAGAAAATCATTGCCGAATTTGTCTTCATGTTTGGAGGTGGGGCTATATCGTGGGCAAGTAAGAGATAGAAGAGTGTTTCTAAGTCTACGATGGAAGCTGAGTTTTATGCATGCAGTATTGCAGCATCCCAGGCAGTATCGATAAAATGCGTTTTCAGCAAGATTGAGGCTAGAAGACTGGACTGATGCTCCTGTCCAAATTTATTGTGATAATCTAGCAACGGTGTCTACACTTAAGAATGGGGAGAACAGTACCAAAGGTAAGCACATTGAGGTGCATTATTATTATATCTTCGACATGGTACAGAGGGGAAAGAAGAGCGAGAGGAGTGCCCTAAGTAGTTTGCCCCCTCCTTTCTCCTCTCCCTCTCCCAATCCGACACCCTCTCCTCTCTTGCGGTACGGCCTCCTTAAGTTTTGGTGGAAAACCTTGCTGGCCGCCCCTCTACACCCTCCTCTCTCACTCCTTTGGTGAGCATAATCAAAGAGAAGGCTCTCCTCCTTGTGTGGGTTGACTTGGTGGAGCATTGGGGCTTCATCCTTGCTAAAATCTGCATCCAAGAGTGAAGGCTTTGAGGGATCAACACATACAAGGTAATCCCCTTCTCTACTCTTGTTTCTTGTGACTTTGGAGTGCAGGCTGATTGCTTGAAGGACGTGCAAGGGGCTAGAATGCCCAAGGTCAGTACACTATCGCTTCCAATTTGATTTCCTATATACATGATTTATGATGGATGATTTATATTCCTCATTGATTTGAGATTATGTACATGTTTGTGTAGATTAATTGAAAAACTTGATTTTTGATTGGTACGCCACCCCCTACCTGCCTTGCTTCTTCTGGTCCAACCACTCAACACCATCAAGCCTCAGGATCGACAGTGTACGTCTTAGTGCGCGTTAATACGAGAATGTATGATGATCAACATTACATGAACTAGTGCAGATTAGTAAAAGTGGGAAACTAACACGTGCACCATCGATCCTTTTGTGTGAAGGGGAAGTAAATCATAAGTGGTGCTCCCAACGTGCCTAAAAATTTCTTCTAGTACATGTAGTAGTTTGGTGTATGAGCCACATGCTCGTAGGCCTTGAAAAGAGACATAATGATCCAAGATCAAATGGAGCAGAGTTTGCAACCTGCATGCATCAATTATTGGGCGGGCTTGATGGAGCGGTGGATTCCGCGAACGCCATAAATGGCGGATCTAGTGGAGGGGGATCTGATCATGTTTGTTCAATTATGTGACTGTGTTGGCGAGGCTACACATGCGCAGGCAGGGTGACTGCTGGATTTGAAATGAGTGAGTAATTTCTTGAAGTTGTCAAAAGAAAAGTGAAAAGCTGAAGGGGCAGTAAATACTGCTTGGGTCCCATTTGTAATAAAGGTGTGGTAATAGGACTCATCGAGATGACCCCCAATAGATAATTTAGTAAGGGGACGTGCGTATTGGTTATGAAAGAACGGATCAGAAGGCCAACATAGAGGATAAAGGCAATTTGAGAGCAATAAGGCCCTTTAAAATGCCTCCAGTCCATTGGAGATTGTTGATTTAAGGACCTCGATATGATACCTGTCATGGGTTATGCAATAATTTTGGAAGTGGATTATCAAAATAATAATGATAATAAAATTGGAAGTGGGCACAACTTAACAGGATAACATCGATTCTTAGCAGCACCGAAAGGTTGCACAAGCCATGCAAGCACAAATGCACTTGCGTACAGTCAAAACAACTAATGTACATCTGCAGCAAATACAGCTAAATAGTTCTTTAACATTATTAGTACAAGTAGGAGAACAAGTAGTTTGCAAAGACAACAAATAGTAATAAAAATAAACAAGTGCTGACACTAGATCCAACAACAGCCGAGCAACTCCATTTCCCTACCTGAAAGAAATAAACGCTAACTGCATCAAATGCTTCATCTGATTACTGAAAAGCAACTATAATAACCGACCAAATAAAATGTTAAGGACACGCCAAATACATGGTTGAGACAAAACACATTTCACCATTTAAACATAGGTTATGGGAACACCAAATACACGTTATATAGAAGAACGTTCAGTTAAATTATCACGGCATTGTTTTCAACTTTAAATAAAGGTAGAAATTAGGCATGGAATGAAATAAATGCTCTGTTTTTCAGGACAAATGAGCAAGGTTCACTTATTGGGATAGACAGGATCGATGATCAGGACAACAAGGCTGCATAAGGATCGTTTAGCAGGGGTAGCTAAAGCAGCACTGATGAGTAATCTTTCCACACTTTCCAAGAGTAATAAAGCAAAAGGTAATAGAGCATGAGGAAAACAGTATAAGCCAGAAACAAAAAAGGTGTAAACGTAATTAAGGCATTTGCTGATATGTAAAACAAGTTCAGCATCTTAGACTGCAACACAAAATAGTAAGTTAATTAATTCTGTACTTATTGGAAGGGTTTTGGGAGGAGGAAAGGAAGAAGCCACTTACATGATGCAAAGCCTTTCACTCACGACCCTTGAATTACTTGCCCTTCAATTGTAATGCATGGAATGTGGGCAATGTTGGACCAGTCATCCTTATTCTTCTTGCAGCTCTCTTCTAATTTGGGACAAAAGTCAATTCGCAATTCCTTCAATTCCTTCAGGGAGCTCATCTCTTTCGGAAGAGAACTCAACTCTGGGCAGCTTATGATAACCAGAGTTTGCAACGATGTGTATGTAGCTAGTTGGTCAGGGAGCTCTGTCGACTGACGATCACGAACAATTTCCAAATGCTTCAGATTGGGGCTCGGCAATTGACGGGGCAACCTTGTTGAACCAAATAAAACTATTTTCTCAACGCTCGGTGGAATGAATTCCTTCCAACGCAATTTCGGGCATGTTGAGATCTCAACTTCTTTAAGTGCTTCGGAAAACATAGGATCTATTGCTGTTAGCTTGCCACAAAGGCGGATTACCAAATTGCTGAGACACGGGGTGGTGGCTATCTTTTCTTCTCCGTCATCTAATTTTTTCCACGTCTCCAATTTTTCCAAACCCAGTAATTTGAGGGTCTCCAGTTTGGGAAACCCATTCCGAGATCCAAAGAACTCGCCACCCAATTTTTTCAGTTTTGGCATTCCTTCTATCTCAAGACTTTTAAGCTCTGGCAAGTTGCCAAGGGCCGGTAATTGGGTACAGTTTGGGCAATTGCCAAGCCATAGTTGGACTAGACGAGAGAAGATTGGGTCCGCCACCCAGCTTGAAAACTTTGCTCCTGGATAGTTGTTGATTTTTAATTCTTGGAGGAAGCTTTGATTGGGTCTCAGACCTTCTAGGACACCTGCTGCTCCTTGAGACCCTTTCTGGGATGGTTTTAGTTGCCACTCTTTGTCTAGCTGCCAATTCAGTTGCAGTTTAAGAAGCTTTTTATCCTGAAGATTAGCATCCTCTCTGACCCGTAGCTTGTTCAAGTTCTCTATAGAGAGACTCCCTTGCAGCTGGCTGAGATCTCTCAACTCCCTAAGGTTGTAAGATCCTTCGGCATCCTCTGTCACTATGAATCTGTCCAACCTCTCGAGGGAAGTTAATTTCCCTATTCCAATTGGTAATATTTCCAATCTATTAGTACCTTCAACTCCAAGATCTTTTAATTTAGTCAACTTCTGGATTCCATCGGGTAATTTATAGAGAAATAGACACTGACTGACATCTAATACATGCAGATGGCATAGGCCTGCAATAAATTCTGGTAACTTATGTATCATTGTCCCACACAAGTTGAGATATCTCAACTGCTCTAACTTCGCAACTACTTCTGGAATTTCTCCTAGACTTGTATTTGTCAAATCGAGATATCTTAAATTCCTTAAATTTCCAATTGACCCGGGGAATGCCTTAATCTTTGTATGAGACAGATCAAGATGCCTTAAATATTGTAATGTTCCAAGTGTCGTGGGCAATTTCTCAATGGGACACATTTTGGCCACAAGCGTCCGCAAGCTTTGAACACCACTCAGAGCATTCAGATAGTTTCCGTCAGTTTCGTTTATCAATCTGCAATGAAGAGCTTTTCTATTTAAAGATGGATTATTCTGTGAGACATCGATGACGTCGACTTCTCTTTTCATCACGCATCGTGCAAGAGCATGGACCAGGTCATGCATCTTGCAGCTGATTATGTTTCCGAAGTCATCTGTTTCTTGCTCTTGAAAGAGTGAACACTCTAGTAGCTCGTTAAAATACTCCTCAGCTATGTATTTCCACTCCACTATTCCATCAATTGGAATGTAGCCTTGAGCCGCCCACATATTTATTAATTCTTTTTTTTTTATTTTGTAGTCTCGAGGGAATATAGCACAATAGCCAAAGCACTGCCTCAATCGTGAGGGCAAATGATAATAGCTCGGAAGCAAAGTAGATAGAATACCTACTTTAAATCCAGGCCAATCCCATATTTCAACATTAAGGATATACTCCCAAGCCAAAATTGTCCTTTTAGGCCTCAAGGCATTTGCTATAGTTTCGATAGCTAAAGGCATGCCATTGCATTTGTCCACAATTTTCTTCCCTATTTCCATCAACTCTGAAAAATCTTCACTTTTGCCTGGAAAGGCAAATTTCTTAAAAATTAAAAAACCATCCTCAGAGGATAAAGGTCCTAACCGGTGAATATATATGCTACCCATAATGTGGGCAACTTTCTCACTGCGGGTAGTAACCAATATCCTACTCCCTTTTGCCCCACAATTTTTTAGAATATTTATCAACTTTTCCCATTTTTCATAGTTTTTATTCCACACATCATCTAAAACAAGCAGAAATCGCTTCTCCCGGAGATCCTCCCACAAAATTATTCGTAAGGCCTCCAATTCATCTACCTTGGGAGTCTTCTTTTTAATAACTTCAACAATCATTTTAATTATTTTTTGCACATCAAATTCTTCAGAAATACACACCCAAATTTGTACCTCAAAGTGACGCTTCACTTCAGTGTCATTGAACACATATTTTGCAAGGGTTGTCTTTCCAGATCCCCCCATACCCACAATCGAAATGACATGTATGTCTGATGGCACAGAACTAGATTCACCAATGAGCATACTTTTTATCTTTTGTTGCTCATCTTCTCTACCAATCACATCTGACGTATCTACCCAAGAAGTCGTGCTCCTGGAACTGCTCACAAAATTTGAGAAAATATTTCCATCCCCCACCTCAACAGCCATAGTCAATTGTTGAAAATTGAACTTAGTTTTCTCATTTTCAAGCTGATCCAATTTTTTATTCACTTCCTTTATTTTCTTTCGAATATTATGACTCAGAACAAGGTGTTGAAAACAAGTGCACTGGGTAAAGAAATTCCTTACCGAATTGCCATAATCAGTGTTGTTGTTGCTTAATTGTTGTAATTTGAACTTCCACTCGTCAATCAGATCATCCACTTCATAGGCAACGTACTGGAGCTTCCGAAGCCACGCCTGAACATCTTCTTTTTCAATCTGCCTCATCTCAGCATCGAGTAAACAGGCTTCGATAGAAATGAATCTAAAGAAAAGTTTATTGAGCTCTTCCTTGCTGCCTCTAGACAATCCAAACTGATCAACAGCAAAATTGCGAAGATTTTCAAGTGCAAATGAAATCAGAGCGTCCACCATTTTTGAGAAATTCTTCCTGACAAGCAAGGAAGCTGGAAGACAAGAAGAGACGCAGGTAGAAAATTACAGCACTTTTAAAGAGGTGGAGCTTGTCTAGTATAGAAATCTAGTACAGGGTTCAAAAGAAGACCTAGCAAGACGTGAATTGGCTGGCTTGGTTCATATCTTAAATATTACTTTATAGGATGCAGAAGTAGGATAGCTTGCCTTTATGAAAAATGTGCAATTCCATTCGCGTGATTTGGGCTGGACCAGTACACTTCTAACCATCACTGGTCAATATAAATCCACTTCCACGTAATGTTGATAAGAATTGCTGGAGGGGCCTGCAATAATAGCAGTCATAATTATGCTACCTCTCTTCTCTTGCTGGAAGCAGGGCCCGCTCACTTTATCTTTTTGTGCGGTTCCTCTTGTAAGTTGGGAGTAGAACGACTTTGGTGTTACATCTTTTGGTCTCGATCGGAAATTGCTGTAGAGCAGCAAAGAGTGACAATGATCGTTCCAACGGGAGGAAAATACTGGGGGTGGGGTTGTAATTTGCATTGGTGAGTAATCTTTCCACACGAGTGTCAGTCACTTTTGAGGAGTAATTAGAGTTTTTTCCCAATTACTTATCCCAAGAAGTTAATATTTCATATTCTCTAGTTTTGAACATTAAATATCATATAACTTGGACTTATATGATATTTAAGAAAAAAAAATCAAAATATCCCTATATTAGGGTAAAAAATTTTATATCGTGTAAACTGGGCAAAATGTCATCTTTACCCAAAAACCACCAACCATGGAGTACAAGTTCCGAATTCTAATCGGCGATTTCTAAAGTATGACAATGAGAAGCAAAAAATTAGTGAGAGATTTTCAACCCCACATTTCTAAAATCTGACTCGTAAAAAATGAGTTTCAACCGTGAAGTGAGGTTCAACACACACGCTCCTAGTATTGTAGTGATTTTGCGGCAAAGTTCAACAACCCATCAAGGAGTTAATCTAGCAAACATTAGCGGCATCAACCAATCAGTGACTTCGGTGGTAATGGCCTCATCTTCAAACTATAGTTTTATTGTGTAAGTTTGAATACACAATTTTTCGTATATCGTATTATGGAGCATATGATAGTGTTTAGGTGCTTTCACACACATAGTACATAGTCGTGTTACTAATAATACGATATACGACATTGATAAATCGTATTATCGTGTGTGGGAGGAATACATATTATGTTATCAATAATAAAATATACGATATAAGACATTGAAAAGTTGTGCTATCGTATATGGGAAGGCATACTATCATGTTAACGATAACACAATATATGAACTTTGCATGTATTTGACCGTTATTTGGGCTGCTACATAATGTTAATGAACGCGACTCTTTGATTTTGATCTTCATATATATATATATATATATATATATATATGAAGGCTACAAGAATACATTTAAATGACAGAATTAGTGAAGATCTCATAAGAGAAGAAAAAGAGAATTTATGAGAAGAGACCGGGGCCACGATTCTACGTGCAAAATTGGTGGATCAGAGTCGAAATCCTAGCTGGGCTCAACGCAACCAGCCTAAAAATATGGCATCTGGGACGTTGACGATTCCAGAAAAGGGCATCCACCATCTCCCGTTGTAGAGGCGGTGCTTTCTCCTCCACCCACCACCCGTTCGAGCACCACCTAACAGGGATCACCGCCATTGACATCGTCTGGATCACTATAGTTGCTATCATCCTCATCGGCCTCCTCTTTGCTACCATGTCTGACCCCCGCCTCACCACTGCAATCCATTGTGTCGCCAATCTTGAGTTCTTCCCATTCGACCCTGGCGGAAATCGATCTGTGGATCAGGCCACCACCATTTGTCCCAACAGTTGTGAGCTTTTTTGGATTCGACGACGCCCATTTTTAAGTTCCGGTCACCCTTCTCCGCCTTGTCTAGTCACCCACGGTGCCTCTTCTGCCGTCCCAAGCAAATTGAGCTTCCCGCTACTTCCATTTCTGCCCTGCACTGGATTCCTCCACCTCTGGTTTCCTCTGCCCTGCCTCTGCCCTCATCCGCCTTCGATCTTCCATCATCTCCAGCCTCTTCACTCCCTCAAACTCCAGATCTATGTTTTTCCTTTGAACAAGACTTTGTATATTGTGTTAATCAGGAGTTCTTCTCAGCCGCCAACCAATCTTCAGTGAGTACACCCTTGACTTCTGGTTACACTGCCACTTATGTTGGTACGACCTTTCTCCGGGCCTCCCTAGTGTTCCGCCGTGGATCTCGGATGTTGCCGCACTAATCTGTGTCACCCCGTTTGACCTTGAGTACTTCCGACACTTCCTAAACCCTCGGGACAACAGCTCTCTCAACTTGGAAATGCTTTTGGCCGCCAACTCCGCTGCCAATGTCGCCACCATCGTGTGCTCATCATCAAACGTCATGATTACGAGGTATGAACTCGTAATTTCATGATAGTATTCTTTGAATGAGTAGCATCATGCTAAGACTATATGATTGAATGTTATAGATGTTAGATCATGATCCGTTTGCATGATGTAAGAGGATGAATTATGCCATATTGAAATGCATATGACATGCATGTGAATTGTAAGTATGTATGATGTATGTGGATTGTGTGTGCTAGTGATGGCTAGCGTGTATGTTAGTAAGCTACATTTGTGGATTGTGTATGTGCTAGTGATGACTAGCGAGTATGTTGGTAAGATTCGTATGTGGATTGAGTATGTGCTAGTGATGGCTAGTGTGTTTGTTGGTAAGCTTCGTATGTGGATTGAGTATGTACTGGTGATGGCTAGCGTGTTTGTTGGTAAGCTTCGTATGTGGATTGAGTATGTACTGGTGATGGCTAGCGTGTTTGTTGGTAAGCTTCGTATGTGGATTGAGTATGTGCTAGTGATGGCTAGCGAGTATGTTGGTAAGCTATATGTATGAATGTGTATATATGTGCTAGTGATGGCTAGCAAGTATGTTGGTAAGCTACGTGTATGGATGTGCTAGTGATGGCTAACGAGTATGTTGGTGAACTATGCATGGAATAGTATGTGTATGCTATATGTATGTGTGATCGGAATATGTCACGCCCCGGCACTGCCCGACCCGAGCCAAACCCGGTCCAGGGGCCAGTCAAGCACACGGGGGCGACAAGGAGATTGAAAATGATTAGCGGAAGACTTATGCCCTAACCACGGGCGATTAAAAATTTACGGAGTAAACACACTACTTTGAGCAAGAGTAAATAGGTAGAACTAAAAGAGTTACTTTAACTCTAAATTAAACCACAAATCTCCAACCCACATACTAATTAATCCATAGCCCACACTAGGCTCCAAAACAAAGTCTCAGACAATATAATGATATAATGTAGCACAAATCCGGAACAAGAACTACTTCACATGGGTTCTAACATCATAACAAAAATCAAAGAAACATGCAACATCTAAAGATCTCCACGTCTACTCCCAAGTCCTCCCTGACCTTTCCTCAAACAGACGATCCTGTCCATATACGTGTCATGCCACGCAGCCCCAAAACAAAAACACAAGAAAGAGGGGTGAGTATAAAAACTCAATAATAGTTTTAATATAACTATAATCATCAGAGACACGATGACATAGTAATATAATAATTCAGATCAATGATTGACAAAATATATCATTTTCTGATCACACATACATATCACCTAACTTGCATAATAGTGTCTAAATCACACTTTCTATTCATGCATTCAAATCACATAACCCTGCATATAGTGTCTCAATCACATTTTCTGGTCATGTATTTATAACACATCTCATACACTCTGCACGACAAACGTGTCTCAATCACATTTTACACAATCATGCATAGCATACATCATATACATGCATCAACATAAATGATGAATGCCTCCATCAATGAGTAAACACAATCATTGTTGCAAGGCCGGACGTGGTCCAAATTTCCTAACTAGAAACCTGGGGCATTGCCCGCTCAGGACACAGTCCAAATTCCATAAGAGAAACCAAGATGTAGGGGTAGTCAGCCATTCTACTCGCTAAGGATAATTCACATAGGAAATCTAAATTCCCCAAAGGGAACCTAGAGCAGGTCTACTCGCTAAGGACAATTCTGGCGAAGAACGTCCAAATTCCACGTAGGGAACCTAGAGCAGGGTGTTCGCCAAGGACATCTCTTCGAAGCGTTATGCTCGCTTCTTCGAGCTCTACTCGCATACAAAGGTTTCAACCTCTAAAACCCTCTAAAACTCCTCGAAAGCTTACCTAATTACCTCTAACCCCGTAGGCTAAATGCAATTAGAAAGCGGGGTGTTACAGTTATGCTATGAGATGGATGGGTTAAGTGAAGTATGCTGCCCTGACAAACTAGGGTTTCGGATCGGGCTCAGTTTCGGTTTGATTAGTTGAGCACTGTGAGTTTTTATGGCATAATTATACCACATAATTCACTTAATTCAAACTGGAATTATAAGAAAACTAATGATAGCGTTGCGAGTTTGAGACCTGAGGGTTCGACGGATTAAGTTCCGTGTTTTAGCTAGCCAATAATGAGTCAATTGAGCATTTTTCATGTCTTGCCATGATGTTTATCCTGTGGGGTGTTGTCTGTGTGCTGTATAGAGCAACAGACATCTGATGCTCTGTTGAGAGCGATGTATATTTTTTATTTGGTTTGTGTGTTGTATTAAACCCAGATGTTTGATGCTCTATTGAGAGCGTTGTATGATTCTGCCCAATAGTGGCACTGTATGATTTCTGCCCAAGAGTGGTATTGTATGATTCTGCCCAAGAGTGGCACTGTATGATTTCTGCCCAAGAGTAGCACTGGCACTATAAGACCCATAATGGTAGGCAATTATATGACCCCTTATGTGTGGGTGTTCATGTTTGCACGCTCAGGTAAGTAGTATCATGGACCTGCTCTTACTTGTTTGAACTTGTGCTCCATGAGCATTGGTGTGCCTTGCCTTCGAAAAAGTCCATGTCATCTAGTCACTCTTCGGAGGTTAAGGTGACGCCCCAGTGGCATTCTTTTCTATTTCTACGCTAGAGCTTATTAGTTGTAATGAGCTTCAGTAATTGACAGTATGTGTACGATTATGAGTATGAGCACGACTATAAGAGTATGAGTATGAGCACGACTGTAAGAGTATGAGTATGAGCACGACTGTAAGAGTATGTGTATGAGTACAACTGTAAGAGTATGAGTATGAGCACAACTGTAAGAGTATGAGTATGAGTAAGACTGTAAAAGTATGTTTCTGAGTAAGACTATAAGAGTATGATTTTGAGTAAGACTGTACGAGTAAGTGTAAGATTGTACGAATAAGTTCATACAAGTATGTGTAAGTTATATGAGTGAGCATATGACTGTACGAGTAAGGTCGTACAAGTATGTGTAAGTTGTATGAATAAGCGTACGATTGTACGAGTAAGTTTGTATGATTCTGATTAAGAGTGTATGTGTAAGTTTGGTTTGATGATATGCATGATTGCATGCATATGAGCATGATTATGATATGCATATTTGCTTCATGTTTGAGTTGCATGAACGCATCTATGTATGGACTTACTAAGTTCACTGTTTAGAACTCTCATACTGGGTATTTTCCTACTTAGTATGAAAATACTCATTACCCTATTTTTTAGCCCCATTGTTTGGGAGGCTTTTGCAAGTTTGTGTCGGAGAGCTCCTCAAGATGGATGCTCATTTCCGCGGTGGATTGATTCCCTTGGACTCAGGTATACTTGACTTATTGCGAGTATTATTTTGTGCCATGATCTATTGTATTGGGTGAGATGAGAATTAGGATGTTTATGCTTTCTGAACTTTTAATTTGGATTAGATTGTGACTGTTATGGGACTTCCACTCAGCGATGCTTAAGAGAGATTTGTATTTAAAGTCTATGATCATAGCAATTTATTTATACGTTTATTTTTGAGTAGCACCTAAGGGTGTTTGGTTTAGTCGTATGATGTTTGATTGAATGAGTAAAAATTAGTATGGGAAAAACCGATGTGATGTTTTAAATTATAAAATTATTTTCACCGGTTTTGTATTTATCATTTTTCCTGATTTACGGTCGTTATGTTGAAAAAAAATCTATGTGAATTTTAAGGAAAATGTGAGGAAAAATCTTGGGCGTTATAGAAACTGGTCAACCTTTCATATTCTGTGATAACTAAGTGCATGCAATTATCATCAATAAACAATGACATGTCGATGCTTTCCAATAGTGAATATATGTTTCCATCAGTAGCACCATTTACATGTCAATATCACCAATAATTAAATAAAATATTTTTTAATATAAAAAGTTTGGATTTTCTATTACAAAATATGGGGTGTCACACTTGGGAACTCCACAATCATATATAGCCTAAAGCAACCCATGGTGGGTTTTTTTAGCATGGGCTTTCGCTTTCAATCTTTGACTCCCTCTAAGTGGGCTTGCAATAGGATTGGGTTGGGCCTTGTATTCCTTAGATGTGTCCAAGTTGCCTAGATGATCAGCATCACCTCTTCATCAAATCATGTTACACCTTGAAATTTTTAAACTCATTTTTATAAGTAAAACAACTGACATAAATTTTTCAAAACTTTATGTCCAACATTCGACAAGTTATCTCGATGTATGCGTCAACTGTTTTTTCTAACATACGAGTATTAAATCAAAGTACAATAATAATCCAAGTCAAATTATACATAAAATCGTACAAGGTCTTGACCAAGTACATGTTTAAATATCTTGATATGCACAAATATAAATAAATTGGCACTCATGTGCCTATAGTCATCTACCTTAATGTAATAAAACATTAAACATGTCAAGTGGCCTAGCAACACCTTGTTGTACGTCCAAAGTCATAAAGTAACTTTAACCTTCCAAGGAATTTGTATCACATGGTTGCTGATCATATGAATATACCTAATGAGATAGCTAAACAAGTACTATGTAATAACAATACTCATGATTGCATAACATCATCACAAAATCATTAACTATCATATTCAATAGCAACATCATCCTTACCACACATAAGTGGAATAGGCATAACATCATTAGCACTACAACATATAAGTGGAATAGGCATAACATAATTAACACTACAACATATAAGTGGAATAGGCATAACATTTACAAATACATTTCTCATGATTTAACAATCATAACATGACCTCACTTAGGAGCCTTTGCTACATAAGTAGAAGCCCTAAGATTCTCTATAACATGGTAGCCACGTCTAGGAGTACAACCACAAGTATTTTGAAGCATGCCTGCTCTATCACATCATGAAGCTAAGGACCACAGGGGCTCATGGACCTAAGTGATTGAAAATTTGACTTTCATAGTTATTGGAACCTCTTGTTTTGTACTGCATAGGATTAGTCATCTTTTAATACTCTTGTCTATTTGAACACATCTCCCAAGATACGGAAGCAGTTCATATGAAACCCTTTTCGGATGTGACTAAAGACTCACTTGAGGAGCTATTTTAACACAAGGATCTTCTTGTCCTTAAGTGCCTTTATCCCATAATCTCTAGGTGTGATACATCAAAAAGATTTCCACACACAAACAATGGCACATCCAAAACAAATATCAATCACACCATCACATACACATGCACTCTTATGCATATAATTCCATGCTATTATATTACTTAATAATAACATATATCATCCCATATATGAACAATCATATCATCTCATATACATACATTCATGCACAGATTTTTATGCTATATATTACTTAATAATAGATTATATTAAGTAGCAGCTCATGCTAAAAATACCCATTACTGGCTTACTATCGGTAGACTCACTGACATGTCAACAAGGTCACTGATGAGCATTAGTAACCCACCGATGTGTCTATTAACATCCAATACTCATGCATATTATCCATTAAATATCATGTTCTTATATCTTATAATAATAGTCTAACACATATAACATTCTTACTAAAATTACACATAACCAACTTACTGTCGGTGGACTCATGACTCGTTGACCAAGTTATCGATGACCATCTGTGACTCATCGATGTGTAAAACCTTATCGAAAGTGGGATGACAAGGACAATCATCCTCATCGACGCGTTGATCTCACTGTCGGTGACCCGTCGATGGCACTCCGATGTGTTGATGTTTATCAATATCAGCACTGTCATCTCCTTCGTGATATTGGCGATGTCATTGACATGTTGATAGGCTTGTAATTGGTTAGGAAGAAATAATAGAAACTATCCCAACTTCTTAAAATTACTCCATATCATGGCATATCATAATCATTTCCAAACATAACCTTTTCATAATGACATATGATGATTTTTACTATCAATTGATCATTAAACATAAGAATAACACGTTATCTTAACATAATAATGACAAAATCTCATAATTATCATTTACATACTTTCATATCATGCAAGTAATCAAAATATATCTCATACACTCACTTCAAAATCAAATCATAAAATCAAGGTTTGCAATTCAACATGAAACCATGAATCCTCAACATTACCATAACAGGAATTCACAGAGAATCCTATTTCATGCTTTCATATCTAATGGTTTCATAATTCAAAGAGTACGTGCAATTCCATGTTAAATCACAATACAAGGTTAGCAATTGACTAATCCTCATAGAAATATACTCTTTCATTTGATTTCTCTTGATTTGGAGAGCCCTTGATCATCTTCTTCTTCTTCATTTGGAGAGGTGTTTCCAAAAGAAATAAAGTCTAAAGGCCTTAACAGTCACTTATAAGGGAAATGAGATAAAATTATGATTTAAAACTGTTAAAATGGGTGGTTTTTTTTAGCAAAACCACAAAAACTCCCCATAATCATTAGTAGGCGTCAACATGTCTTTGAACCTGCCAACAGTAACTACTGACTGCACCAAATCCCAATTTCGGACAACCATAACTTACTCATACGAGCTTTGATTAAACGTTGTTGGTGGATTTACTAAGATATTTCTGTCTACTTTTTAATTCCAAAATTTTAGATAAAAAAGCATCATGTAGAAAAAGTTATACTATTAAGGTCAGATCTGCATACATATGCAAGTCATTGACAGCCCCTCAAGTCCAACTTCAAACAATCATAAGTCCTTCATCCAAACTTTGATTTGCGCATTCTTAGATGTGTTTAAAAGATATATCTATCTACTTTCTATCCTTAAAATTTCACATTGAAATTGAAACCAAGGGATAAGTTATTCGATTGAGAATGCTCAAAGGTCAAATTCACTATTTTCTATATGCACACCCCAAAACTTCCTTAATATTGCATCTATCATAATTTTCTCATATGAGATTCAATTTGTACACTTTTAGAAACTCTATGAAGCTCTTTATGTCTACTTTGTAATAATAAAGTTTTATATCGAAACTCCATGTATAGAGGAATTTATTATACTAAGAATACCTAAGGTCAAACCTATTATCTCTATGTGGCATATATAGGGAATTTTGACACTTCTTGGGTTTTACAAATCATCTCATTCCAAACAGCATAGCACAAAGGCCTATTAATGGACTTAAACTGCACTATATATGCAGGTTCTTCCACTTTCATCACTAATGGCATTGCCTTAACCCATGTCCAGTTATTGCTTTTAAAACATCATAGTTAATGCATATCCGGAAAAAGCTATCCAAAAACATATATCCATATGATTCAATGATTCATATATTTATTACTCAAAATTTTTTATTACCTTTGATCCTATTATTTGATTATAATCCTCTAGTAACATCCTGAATCAACTCCTAATACAGCCCAACATCCTGATACTACATGCTAGAGGCACAAGTGCATGTGTTGAACTAAGTTATGGGTTCAACCCATATTGATCGTATATTAACCCGTTAGGGTGAACTAGTTTATATACTAGGGGTCAAGGTACGTATGGTGGACCCAGACCTAGTGCCCGTTATCACACTTACTTGGTGGGCTCGAGTTGCACACACCTATTTATAAATATATTTAGGAGATCATGCCTGCATACTTATGTGGACCCCAATCAATTGTACAACCTAGTACAGGGCTACAGGGCTCGCTTGAAATATCTAGAGGTCGCCCCCAATGGGCATGAGTACGAGGGTGATCATACCCATTGATTAAGGAGTCGTGCTACACAGCAGACATGATTCTCACGTAAAATTTCACGTGCTGACGCGATGGTGTTGCAGACTACATCACCGGTCCTTTAATCATCTATGTCATCATCCCCAATCCTTTACCATGCCTGGCCAATAGCCATCGCCCACACCTCACTGTTCAGCTGCTTCACATGTCATTGCAATCTCCAAATCACTTCTCTGCTTGGTTCCCATGTCCGGCCTCCAGCTTTAGGCTTCTGACCACCAACCCCTTACACTTCGGGGACTGTGCTAAGCTCCTGCACCAACAGCTCACCTTCTCCTGTGCCATCGTCCATTTTTATGTTTGAGCCGAGCCCTTTCCTCCCTCGCCTCCCTGCCACCAACATCCAAGCAACCGTCAGGCGTCGACATATTGTGCACCACATCCCTCGCCTCGCAACCCCCACAACTAGCTAGCCTAAAACCAACAATGGATAGAATAAGTCCAACTCTTTGTCTATATATCCCTGCAATTTGCTTCAAATTGGCCAGCTCCTGTGCGAGGATACCGACTGCCCTCGTCGCCCTCTCTCACCTCTCCTCCTCCCCCGGCCGGTCCACTAGTGGAGCAAGATCTCGAAAGGGCATCTCCTCCCCACTATTGTCTCACCACTCCGTGCTGCCTTTCACGGTTGTGGCAATGTCCTCCACCCGGTAGGCTGCCTAAGCCAGTGCCAATGTGTACGTTTAACCCAACATCTCCAACAGTAGGTTGCTGCACTTCATGGTCTTCTTCTGCACTCTCAGATTTCTCATGGTGCGAGCCCACTCCAGTAGGATGAAGGTCTCCTTGAGGCAAACGAAGATGGTCTCTTCAACACGGCTTTCTGGCCGTGAGCGGACGGAATTACTGATGTGGTAAAAGATGGGGACAGTAGGTGGCCACCGAAACGAGGGAAGATACCCGCGGTTCCTTGCTCCGCCCTACTATGGCCCTTGAAAAACAGTGAGAGGGCCGGAGGTTTGAAAGGATGGTGGGGCGGCAAACCGGTGAGTAAGGTTGGGGTTCGGATGCTATGCATGGATGGACAGGGCCGTGGGGGCCGATAGGCGATAGCCGAGGCAACCCGGACGCGAAGTTAGTTGGGGATGGCAAAAAGAAAAAAGGGAAGACGAATGGGTCTCATTTGTCAGTGCCATGTCAGCACGTGAATTTTGCCGTGAGAAAAGAGCGGGAGAAAAAGCATTTTCCTTTATTAAGACTCCATTAGGAAGCCTATTTAGGCAGACATACGATGAACGTAGACTTCTAGCACAACAAGGAGAGGAGGATCCCAAGCTATAAGAAGGGCCGTGAAGCTCTCTTTCCTCTCTTCTCCTTTGCACACCTCCCGTCGCTCTCATTGAGGGGACCGGCAGCCAGCCTCCCCATCTTGCTCCTCTCTCCTTGCTGCCTTGGGAAGTATGCGGCTCCCTTTATTTTTGTTGAGCCACTTGGTTCCCCCTCCTTGCCTTGGTGGTGGTTCATGAGAGGATATTTTTCTCCCTCTACCACTCTCATCTCAAGGGCTCGCCATGTCTTGTCTTGGGCAGCAAGAGAGCCTTTTTTGGCAGTGAATCAATGGCTCAAGCACCCTGAGTGGAGGATATAACAAAGAACCCTCTTCTATTCCATGTTAATAGGGCGGTGGTAATCTTAATCATTGATCTACATAACATCTCCTTTGATTATACTTATTAAAGCCATAAAATGAGATGTTTTTTCTTGTGGGTACATAGGCCACGTCCTTGGGGCACAACCTCTAAAGGTTAGTAAGCTTTTAGCCTTTGTTAATATCTTAATTGATTGATTATTGATCTTAAAGTAGAGATTATTACTTATATATGTGTATTATTGATTTGCATGTGAATTATCTTTAAGGGGGATCAAAATTGAAATTTTGTACCCCCACTGAAAAAGGTTTTCATCTAAGCTTTTGCTAATGTCACCCAACAGTATGATTTGTTTGTCATTAGCTCTTTGGTCTATATGTATGCAAAATGCAATTATATCTGAGATGCACATAAGCTGTTTGATGAAATGCACAAGAAGAATATGGTTTCTTAGAGTGGGATGATATACAGTTACACACAAATGGGTGAGGACAAGGAGGCTTGGGCTGCAAAATTGGATGTTACCGATTTTATTTTCTCTAGTGTGTGATAAGGGATTGTGAGATGGAATTCTGTGGTGCTAAACCAAATTTCATTAGGCTTTCTGTGCTTGTTATATGCTTGCAGCTATGCAGGTCTTGTTGAAGAGTAAGAAATATTTTTAGATGAGTTGGCATGTTTGGCCGTCTTGGAAATAAATGAAGCTGTTTCATTCATAGCACGCTTGATTTTTTTACCCGAATGGTTGCAACTGTTTAGGGCAATCTTATATGTACAAAGAGAAGATTCTATTGGAGTTTGTAATTTCTTAATAATGTTAAGTGATTGTTGTCTTGATCAATACAACTTTACAACCAAAGACTACCCACCAACTTGGCATTGCACCTTAACAGCAGATCATATGTTAAATTTAAATGTGAGATGTCCGCTATCTAATTCCCTTATATCCTTCTTGCTAATTCGAGTAAGCAAGCCTGGTCATATGCCCATCATACCATATGCTTTGAAACATTCAGCATGATAGCCTTATGGGCTAATAATCATTGATCTAACTAGAGGCTTTAAGGTGATTTGGTCTGAGACACACTGTGAAACTAGTAAATTCATCATTCATTTTACTGGATGGGAATGAAACAGCTTGAAAGAGAATATAATTAACCTTTAAATATGCAACAAGCACAACCACAAAAAGGGTTTTTTGTGATGCTTCTATTAGCGATTGATAAAAAAAAGTTCAAGTTAGTAATTGCCACACACAAAAAAAGTAGTTAAAAAACACTTTTAGCAACGTTTTTAAAATAAAAGGTGCTATTAACTTATTATATGCAATGCTTTTCAATACAGTGTTGCAAATAACCATGCCGCCCCCGTCGCAAACCCTATTTGCCATATTTTTTAAGAAACATTGTAAATTTTGTAAAATTATTTGCAAAAAACATCGCTATTATTGTATAGTATTTTTGACATTTTTTTGTAAAATGTCGCAAATACTTCATAATATTTGTCATGCTTGTATAAAAGCTTCACAAATATCCACCTTGTTGCCCAGCTTATTTGCCATGTTTTTAGTAAATTGTCACAAATATGAAATATCCTTGTTTTTTTTGTGACATTTCTAAACTGTTGCTGCTATTGTAGGCTATTGTGTCGTTTTCCACAAAATGTCGCAAATCATTCATAATATCAGGAAATGGTGCTCATGGCTTATTTGTAACATTTTAGATAAAACATCGCTAATAATGTATGGTATACTTGGCTTATTTGCGACATTTTCAATAAGTCACTAATATTGTATGGTATTTACGATGTTATGTAGAAAATGTCACAAATGCTCATAATATTGGATAATAGTGCTCATGCATTACAACAAAAATGACTATTAGCGTCGCTAATAGCACTCTAAGTGTTGCTAATAGTTATTAGCAACAGTACAAAGCATCGATAAAACTGCAATCGCTATTGCACATTAGCGATGCTTAACTTAAAACATAGCTAAAAGTCTAACTTTAGCGACGTATATTTATACATCACTAATGATTTTTCTTTTGCGACACATAATCAAGCATCGATAATATTAAATTATTAGTAACGCATAGTTCTATACGTCGCTAATAATTGATTAGTAGTGACGCATAATTATGTGTCACTAATAATTTAATAATATGTAAAAAAGACTTATTAGTGACACATCATTATAAGCGTCGCTAATATATATATTATTAACAATGCTAATTCATGCGTTAGTAATGTACAATAATAATTTATATATATATATATATATATATAAGCGACACATTATGATATACATCGCTAATGAAACATTAGTAGCGTTGCTACTATAAAAATATTTTAAAAAAAACATATACTTTAGCGACGCTTTTAAAAGTGTTTCTAAAAACCTAACTTTTTTTAATAAAAAAAAGCCAGTGACGGGCCTGACAAGGAAGTGGGAGGTGGCTGGAATCCGCCCCCCTCCTCCCCTCTCTTTGTTCCGGGTCCCCCCTCTTCCCTTCCTCTGTTTGGGGGGGGGGGGGGGGGGGGAGCCTCCTCCCTCTTGCTCCCTCACAAAGAAGGGAAGAGTGGGGTGGGGGTGGGAGAGGGGGACCGGGAGGGGGTGGGTGTGGGGAATGGCGAGAGAGAGGGGAGGCGGCTGGTGGAGAACACCAACAGCTGATTGTGGCTACCGGAGGCGGAGGGAAGAGGAGAGGGGGGAAAGGGGGGGTTAAATAACCGCATAGGCGAGACACATACTATATGTGTCACTAATATGCTACTTATTAGCAACACATATTGTATATTTTGCTAATACACTAGTTATTAGCGACGCATAAGGTATGTGTCGCTACAGCTCCTCTCTACCTCCTCTGATCTCGCTCTCCTCCCTTCCTCTCTCTCTCCCCTCTTTTTCTCTCTTCCCTCGCCAGTCTCTCACTCCTCACTCTTCTCTCTCTCCCCCCTCTCTCTTCTATCTCTCCTCACTCTCTCTCTTCTTTTCTCTCTCCTCACTCTCCCTTTTCTCTATTTTATTTAAACTTTTATAATAAAAAATGTAGTAGCAATGCATACCCATATGCATCGCTACTAAACTAGGCCAGTAGCGACGCATACGATTATGCATCGCTACTATACATTTTTTTATTTTTTAAAATTTATAAAATAATTTATAATTAAAAATTTTTCCTCCCCTCTTTCTCTCTCTTCCTCTTTCTCTCAATTCTCTCTCACTCTCTCCTCCCTCCCATCTCTCTCTCCCCACTTTATCTCTCTTCTCTCTCTCCTCACCCACTCTCTCTCTTATCTCTCCCCTCTCTCTCTTTTCTCTCTCTCTCCTCACCCTCTCTCCCCTATTTCTCTCTCTTCTCTCTCCTCTCTCTCCATTTTCTCTCTTTTATTTAAATTTATCGCTACTACATAAGGTAGTAGCGACACATAAGGGTAAGTGTCGCTACTATACTCAGGTAGTAGCGATGCATAGTGTTATGCGTCGCTGCTACCCTCGACACATACGATTATGCATCGCTACCATACTTTTTTTTATTTTTTTCAAAAATAATTTATAATTAATTTTTTTTCCTCCCCTCTTTCTCTCTCTCTCTCTCCCTCTCTTCCTCTCTCTCCTCTCTCCCCTCTTTCTCTCTCTCCCTCTCCCTCTCTTCATCTCTCTCTCCTCACCCTCTCTCCCCACTTTCTCTCTTCTCTTCTCTCTCTCTCTTCTATCTCTTCTCCCTCACACTCTTCTTTTTTCTCTCTCTCCCTTTTCTCTCTTCTATTTAATTTTTTTTAAAAACAAATTGTAGTAGCGACGCATACCATTATGTGTCACTACGACATATGGTAGTAGTGACGCATAAGGGTATGCATCGCTAACATACTCGAGTAGTCACGACACAGTGTTATGCATCGTCACTACCAAATGGTAGTAGCGACGCAAACCATACTTTTTAAAAAATAATTTATTATTAAAATTTTTTCCTCCCTTCTTTCTCTCTCCCCTCATCTCTCTGTCTACTCTCTCTCCCATCTTCTCTCTCTTTTCTTCTCTCTCTCCTCACCCTCCCTCCCCTCTTTCTCTCTCTCTCTTCTCTCTTTCCTCCCTCTCTCTCTCTTTTATCTCTCCTCCCTCTCTCTCTCTCTCTCTTATCTCTCCTCCCTCTCTCTCTCTCTCTCTTTTATCTCTCCTCCCTCACTCTCACTTCTCTCTCTCTCTTCTTTTCTCTCTCCTTTCTCTCTTTTTCTCTCTTTTATTTAAATATTTAAAAAAAATTATAGTAGCAATGCATAAGGGTATGCGTCAGGTAGTAACAACACATAGTGTTATGTGTCACTACTACCCTACGGTATTAGCGATGCATACCAGTATGCGTCGCTACAATACTTTTTTTATTTTTAAAAATTCTCAAAAATAATATATAATTAAAATTTTTTCCTCCCCTCTTTCTCTCTCTTCTCACTCCTCACCCTCTCTCTTCTCTCTCACTATCCTCACCCTCTCTCTTCTCTCTCACTATCCTCACCCTCTCTCTTCTCTCACTATCCTCATCCTCTCCTCTCCCCTCTTTCTCTCTCTTCTCTTTCCCCTCTTTCTCTCTCTCTCTCTCCTCACCCCCTCTTTTCTCTCTGTCCTCATCCTCTCTCTCTACCCTCTCTCTCCTCATCCTCTCTCTCTACCCTCACTCCTCACCCTCTCTCTTCTCTCTCACTATCCTCATCCTCTCCTCTCCCCTCTCTCCCCTCTTTCTTTCTCTCTCTTCTCTCTCTCCTCACCCCCTCTTTTCTCTCTTTCCTCATCCTCTCTCTCTACCCTCACTCCTCACCCTCTCTCTTCTCTCTCACTATCCTCATCCTCTCCTCTCCCCTCTCTCTCTCTCTCTCTCTCTCTCTCTCTCCTCACCCCCTCTTTTCTCTCTTTCCTCACCCTCTCTCTCCTCATCCTCTCTCTCTACCCTCACTCCTCACCCTCTCTCTTCTCTCTCACTATCCTCATCCTCTCCTCTCCCCTCTCTCCCCTCTTTCTTTCTCTCTCTTCTCTCTCTCCTCACCCCCTCTTTTCTCTCTCTCCTCATCCTCTCCTCTACCCTCTCTCTCCTCATCCTCTCTCTCTACCCTCTCTCTCCTCCTCTCTTCTCTCTCTCTTGTTCTCTTCACGATCTCTTTTATTACAAATTATATTTTAAAATTAATAAAAAAATTTAAGAAATAAAATATGAATAGTGAAAGTTTAATCTATTATTAACACTACATTTTTTTGAAAATGTAATATTTATTTATTATATATACAAATAGTAAATATTGAATAAAATATATTATTTTTAAGAAATTTATTTTAAATTTTTTTAATATTTATTTATTATATACTTATTTATTTAATAAAACTAATGGCTACGCTTGTAAACAAGCGTCACTATTATCAATGCTATTTGCGACGCTTAGTTAAAAGCGTCGTTAATAGTTCTAAATTTTTTATTTTTATTTTAAATTCATTACTATTAATGAGGCTTTTATTAAGCAACGCTAATAGTATAACTTATTAGCGATGATGTCTGATAAACATCACTATTATTAAGATTATTAGCAACGCATTAAAAAAAACATCGCTAATAGTTATGATTTTTTTTTAAAAAATATCTTTTAGCGACACTTATTTTATGCATCGCTAATGGTGATATATTAGCGACACTTTGTATTAAGCATCGATAATAATTGTAGTAATAACGATGCTTGATAATAAGTGTTGCTATTATGTAACTATTAGTGATGCAAAATAAAATGCGTTGCTAATATTTAATTTTTTTGCAATTCTTAGGTATGTGTCGCAATTAGTAGTTTTTAGCAACACTTCCTTTTGCATCGCTAATGATACATTTTGTTGTAATAATAGCTGATTTGCGATATTTTAATGAAAATATTGTAAATATTATAATATATTTCCATTGCGTGGCTTATTTGTCACCTAGCCCACCCTTGACATGCCAGGGGTAGACCCTGGTCTAGTCCCAAAGGTGAAGTACATGATATGGGCCTAGGCTGGGCCTAACCTAATAACTAGAAAGTTTGCCCGACCCAAAAAGTATGGAGGCCAGATAACCATAGGCTGGGATTATGGGAACGTTGGGTAATGAGTTATGACCTTATGGGCTAGGTACCGGGGGCTGGTGGACCAACACACTGGAAATGCCGGGTTATGGGCCATGGATTGGGATTGTTGGGTAATAGGTTATGACTTTATGGGTTGGAAATGATGGGTTATGGATTATGGTCTTATGGGTAGGGTATCTGGGCCTGGCGTGCCAACGTGCTGGGATTAATTGCTTTTTTTAGGCCATGCCCAAGCCCGACCCTAATCTATATAGGCCTTTTATTTCCATGTCGACATGCGCACTAGACATGGATATTTTTTTATGCACAATTTTAATTGCACAATACCTTAAAAAAAGGTACTAGTATGCCACATAATGAAAAAGGTACTATACATATAAGGGGTAGTATGGATACTAATTAAAATATAGCACTCTATATATGTGGGGATGCCACTCCAATCGAGAAGGTAAAACTCGATCTGACTCTAATAGGTTTAGTTTAATTTTAAGTGATTTAAATTAGACCAGATCTAACCACAGTAAAGTTATAAATATAAAAAAATTATATTTTAATAATAAAATTTAATATAATTTTAGGCTATATTTATTAAAAAATATATTTATTTTAAAAGATTTAAATTGGATCAAGTTCGAATTTGGCCTAGTTGTGTTAAGCTAGGTTCTAGTTATTATTTTTTAAATGGTATCGTATTCGTTGGCAATACCCAACTGGGCTGCATCATATACATCGGGCTAAAAATACGGAGATTGTTCCAATCTCCTATGCCATTGCTTCCCTCCGTCCGCCTCTTCCAATCCCCCCAACCCAATCTAATTCAATCCCCTTCCGTCGGACACCCTTGCCCAATCCAAGCTCGATCTCACTCTCCCCTCTTCCGCCAACAATTTTCTCTCCCTCAATCTCCCCTTTTTCGTCTTGTCCCTCAATCTCCCCACAATCTCTATTTCAATGGCGCCAGTGAGAGCCCCTACCATTTCTCTCTTTTGAGATTTGAGTTTCGACACAATCCATAAGCCCTATCCCCAAGCTCCTCCATTTGCCCATGGTGATGGTGACATCAGCGACGAAGTTGGGGGTTTGACTTTCTCCCTGTTTCCACAAGGACCCTCGTCGCCCTCCCTCATCTAGCCTCCTATTGCTCTGTCTCCTTCCCCGCCCAAGAAGTAGAGTCCAAGCCCCTCACTGGAGCCTTCGTTCTACTGTAGAGGTTCCGAGATCTCAGCGTGAAAGAGAAGGAATTGGTCTTCCTTTAAGAATTTGGAGTTCCTTTCTAAGATTTCTAAGGTGAGCGGAACTACTCTAGTCTTCCTTTTTAGGAATTCGTACTTCCATTCTAGCCTTTTCAGGGTGAGTAGGATTATTTTTTTTATTGTGAGACATTTATTGGATTATATTATGAAAATGTATGGATTAAAATGCTTATTGACACATGTTGTGTAGGGACAATGATTCTTATATTACACAAGATGCATACGGAATGATTATACATAAACATGCAATATAGAATGTAGTTTGATACACTTGATTATGTATCACAAATGTAAATGTTGATATTTGATTCATGCAGGATGTGAATGAACCATGAAACTTAAATAATTGCACAAATCGTGCATATGTGCTATGAATTATAAATGAGCTAATAATATACATGTGGTGTGAATGTGAATATAAAATATGATTTAACTCATGATGCACAAGTGTAAAAAAGGGATATGTGATGTGTATTTAAATTTATTTCTATGGGAAGAAGACTCTTGAATCTCCCTTTAAAGCATATTAGAGTCGCTAATAGTCATAAAAGAATTGCTAATGACAATTAGCGATGCCTAAAAAGAATTGCTAAAGGCATCGCAAAAAGTCTCATCACAACTGCTTATTTTCGACGTATATGAATATGCGTCACTAATAGTACTTCTAGTAGCAATGTCTTTTTTTGTGTCGCTAAAATTATATTTTTCATAGCGTCGCTAATAATACATTATGAGTGATGTTTGTTGACACTTTAAAAAGCATTGCTACAATAGAAAATTATTTTTTAAAAATAAAAAAACCTTATTAGTGACGCTTTGAAAAGTGTCACTAATAAGAAACAAATTTTAAAAAATTAAAAACTGCTTAAGCATCTCTAATAAGGAAATTTTTTTAAAATAATAAAAATTCTTATTAGCGACACTTTTAAAACCATCACTAATCAGTAAAAAAAAATGAAATCCCACCTTTGGCGAGGGGGAGGGGGAGGGGAGAGGGGGGTGGCGCCATTCTTCACCTCCACCTCCACCTCTGGCTCCATGGGGTAGGGGAGGGGAACAAGGGGATGGGGAGGAGAAGGGGGAATGATGTTGGCAGGGGCAGCTGATGGCGATAGAGGGGCAGAGGAGTCGGGGCAGAACCAATGGAGATGGGAGAAATTATACCTGCAGGAGAAATTTTGCCCGCACTCTTCCCTTTTGCGTCGCAAATATGCGACAAATTGCAATGCTTTTCAGAAGCATCACAAATAGAAGAGAGAAAGAGAAGAAAGATAAAGGAGAGGGAGAGGGGGGAGATAGAGAGAAGACATAGAGTTAAGTTAATTTTAAAAAGTAAAAAAATTGAAGTATTTGTGACGCATAGGTCTTCTCTTTCTCTCTCTATCTCCCCTCTCTCTTCTCTTTCCTCTCTCTCTCTCTCTCATTTTTTCATATTTCTTTATTAAATATTATTTATACTATTTTAAAATAAAAAAGTTGAAGTATTATTGATGCATGCACCTATGCGTCACAAATGAAAATGTATTTGCTGCACATATGTGCATGCATCGCATATACTTCAAATTTTTTATTTTTTTAAATTGACTTAACTCTCTTCTCACTCTCTTTTCTCTTTCTCACTCTCTCTTCTCTTTCTCCCTCTATTCTCTTACTCACTTTGTCTCTCTATCTCCCCTCTCTCTTCTCTCTCCTCTCTCTTCCCTCTCTCATTTTTTATATTTTTTTATTAAATATTAAATATTATTTTAAAATAAAAAATTTAAAATATTTGAGACACATAGTGCATGCATTGCAAACTTCAAATTTTTTATTTTTTTAAAACTAACTTAACTCTCTCTCTCTCTCTCTCTCTACTCTTTCTCAGTGTCTTCTCACTTCTTTCTCTCTTCTGTATATTTCTATTTTCTCTCTTCTCTCTCTTATATCTTTCTCTTTTCTGTCTCTTCTCTCTCCTCTTTCTTTTGCTGTCTACATCAATCTCTATTTCTTTCTCTAGATCGATCTTTCTCTCTTCTATCTCTCCCTTTTATCTCTCTTTCTTCTCTCTCTCACACACATCAACGAAAGCCCTGACTTTTTATTGTGTCATGTTTATTATTTATCAACACCAGTACTTCAAAAGTACTGGTTTAAAATTTTAATTTACGGTATAATTAGAAAATGTATAGTTGCGTCTAAAACCACCTTTTCTTATATGGCGTGAAGCCTTCTTCCTTGGAAGAAATCCCAGAGACCCATGCCTGGGGTGCTCAAACTTCCAGTGAGACATCCTTTCAGTTCTTCACCTAGAGTCAAAAGCACAAAAAATACAGGTTTAAATAGAGAGAGAACATTAACTGCTTTACTCGAATCCACAGAGATATGATAAAAAACAAGGTTACCTTTGGCCTCCATAACTAAAGCAAAGGGAATCAAGGAAACATACATAAAAGATATGATAAAAGAGAAGTAACTTGGTCAGCGGACAAGAAGAAAACAATAAACTTCATTGTCTATTCCAAAGATCACATTTGCTATGTGAACTATATAAACCAACATATTAAATGTATCAACTAAATGCGGCAAGGGTTGGGACCATGTTCAACACAAGGAAAACCAATTGAACCATAATAGTGACTCAAACCTTCCCATGAAGGTTTCCTTTTCTTGCCAATAAAACTAAATATAAGATAGATTTCTAAAATCCAACCTGATGTTGCAATGAATAACAGGTACGTGAATGATATTTTTGGTAGGCTCTTCTCTAGACAAAAGGATTGACAGCTGCATGAGATCAAAACCACAGCAATCAGTGCTAAACAACATGTGACAGCTGTTACAGCAAAAGTAGAAAAGAAGGGGTTAATTCCCAGCTCTGTGAAAAACTCAAAGTTCTTCCCTGAATGTATCTCAGCAGATGCAAGACTTTCAGTATATATACACAATTCGTGAAAGGTCTCAGCTAGAAGGAGGTCACAGAAGTACAGAGACACCAGGGATTACAGGTTACACACCAAATCTATGGAATTAATAAGATCTAAGAAACATATAACTTGAGCTCATCAACCAAAATCTATGAACAAGTGTATATGGAAAATAAAAATGTAAATAAACAGAATAGATCTATATGTGCGAATTTTTTTATATCAGACCAATTTTTTTTGACTGAAAATCCAATGGCTTGAGCCAGAGAAGTTTTAAGAATCCATTTAGTAGCATGAATTGTCTCTAATTACAGTATCATTGACAAAGTCAGATGGAATAATAATAAAACTACTGAACCTACTCTTGGATAATATTTCGAGCTTCAACAAGTTGAGCTTCAAGCTCTAGCTCTCTCTCAGTTGCCTCAGAAGTGACATCTGCTCCCTTTTGTAAATCTTGAAGTTCGACCATCCGCTACTTTGCAGCAGAAGACAAACAGTAAGTGCCAAGATATAACAACAGTAATGATAATAACAAAGGCAGTGATAACTCATGTTTTAACACTCACATAAGAAAAAAATACCCTTATTGAAGCCATTTTTGTCCACAGGCTTTCTCCTATTTGATTTCCAGCCATGTGGAAGGGCAGATAAAAAACATCCTGCAATGTAACTGGTTGACATAAGGATCTTCATTTCTTAAATAAAACTCAATCCAGTCAAATGTATAGCTGCAAGCCTTACCGTTGTGCCACCAAGAGGAGACTGTATGGGGTAGTTTCAAGAGAATATAAGACTGAAGTATAATGCACTAATTCAAGCCAAATTGCTCCATCGTGGTGATGGTAGTTCGAAACACGTAATATAATCACAAGTCACATCCTGAAATCATGATAAGAAAAGACCAAATGGCACAAAGCTGAACATGATTCAGAGGATTCAAATCACAGAAATAAACATTTATTAGTTGTCACAAAAAAAATTCAAGGACAGCACAACTTAAGAATATAATTAATCAACACGACAGCCATATGTGAGAAAAAAATAAAATTAACACTCACCGAACCAGTCAAAGATCGCTCTCCTAGAGGAGGCTGAGGTGGACGTGTGGCAGGCTGGTTGCTTCTTTGCTTGGATTCAAACGAGAAAAGTCAAATGTTCACATCAATAATCAATGCCAAAGCTAAGTTGATTACAACAACCGCTGGTTAATTGATATTATATGGTGCAAAAGAACAAGCCCTGTGCTGATTACTACCACTAGATAAACATGTAGTCAGTGGAAAATAGGAAAGTCTTGAAGTTAGGAAAGTGCCCATTTGGGATGGCCTTGTCATTTCCACTTATAGTAACCAGTTCATTAGTACAAGAAGGGTACATAGCTAAAAAATGCATTGGGTCCACATGATAGCAAGCGAGTGGTGAGCACATGCCCCCACTGTATTCAGTGTATGTATGCTCGTGCGCACGGATGCTTGCATCACACTTACCACCTCGTGTGGTCCCATACACAGGGCCCGTACCTATGTGCCTCCGGGCCCCACCTTTGGCGCTCGAGGGTATGTAATGTTGTCATTCTTTGAGTGCTTTTCAATCATTTAAATATGCAGCATCACATAATGAACCTCAGCTTGAAAGGGTTCAAGCAATATGAAATGAATAATAACCACCTATAATGAGAATCATGATGAAAACAAATCAGCAATTATTGAACCTTGATGTTCAAGCCTGATTGTACACATAAAGATATCATAAAAGCGATCATACGAGTTCAGTATAATATTTTTGAGATCTGCCTTTTATGGAAAAAGTATCCAGTACTGAATGGGATTTACTTTTTCTACTATTAAGTGACACTTATACTCCTGTGGGGCAAGAATTTAAGTTCTCCCTCTACCCTCATTATTTGGCTTGACTGGAAGAGAATCATGTGCACTCCATGTGAAACACTAAATGTCAAGTATTGCTCATGACACAAGTCACAGCTATCAGTGTCTATAAAGAGAATAACAACATCAGTGTGGACATGTATATTTGTATATGAATTGACAAAGAAAGTAAAAGGAGAGTATAGTTGTATTGAAGTTTATAAAGTAATAGTGAGGGTGAACTGATATGATGATGAAAATGGCATACAAATTATGATAGAAGAAGAGAGGGAAGGACAAAAACATGCAATGGTGGAAAATGAAAGAATGGATGAAAGGGGGGGGGGGGGGGGGGTGGGGGGCTGCCAATTACCATGAACGTCAGTTGCTTGGAAGAGAATGAGTTAAAGAATCAGTGGTGAGGCTGGGGGAAAGAGGTTTGGAATCTCTCCCTTTCTACATGAGGAAAATCCACCCCATGAGCATCCTCCCTTTTGCTTGACCAGGCAATTGCTAAACAGGACAGTCCCAACAAAGGTTCAAGAACTCAACACTAAAAAACCAGCAAGCAACACAAAAAACTTAAGACACTAAAGCTCATTGAAACCGCAAGATAGATAGAAAATCCTCAATCCAAATGTATCAAAAGCTTCAGTATCAACACTTTACAGTCAAGATCACATCTTTATCAACAACCAACAATACTTTGCATAGCATAAGAAATTGGTGCACAGCTAAAGCATGAAAGCCCCTACCTTTTAATGGTGCAGATGAAGATAAAGCAGAGAGGACCCCAAGAAATGATGGTGCCCAATGAGACTGTCACTATTCCCTCCGCATCACGTCCTGTGTTCGCCGAAGGCGGAGCGTTTACATCGGCAGAGATCGGCAGTCGTCGATGGAGATCGGCGATCAACAATCGGGGCGGAGGATGAGGAGTCCGAGGGAGAGGGAAAAGGAGGGGGTGTACTGAATGAGAATCATCAGCGACGGCTGAAGTTAACCGTCGCAGATGTTACTCTTTAGTGCAAACAGCTAAACAGGACAGTCCCAACAAAGGTTCAAGAACTCAACACTAAAAAACCAGCAAGCAACACAAAAAACTTAAGACACTAAAGCTCATTGAAACCGCAAGATAGATAGAAAATCCTCAATCCAAATGTATCAAAAGCTTCAGTATCAACACTTTACAGTCAAGATCACATCTTTATCAACAACCAACAATACTTTGCATAGCATAAGAAATTGGTGCACAGCTAAAGCATGAAAGCCCCTACCTTTTAATGGTGCAGATGAAGATAAAGCAGAGAGGACCCCAAGAAATGATGGTGCCCAATGAGACTGTCACTATTCCCTCCGCATCACGTCCTGTGTTCGCCGAAGGCGGAGCGTTTACATCGGCAGAGATCGGCAGTCGTCGATGGAGATCGGCGATCAACAATCGGGGCGGAGGATGAGGAGTCCGAGGGAGAGGGAAAAGGAGGGGGTGTACTGAATGAGAATCATCAGCGACGGCTGAAGTTAACCGTCGCAGATGTTACTCTTTAGTGCAAACAGCTAATTAATAAATACTTACACGCGCAAAGAAGCCGACGAAGATACATAATTATTTGCAGATAATTTTTTTATAGCGACGGCTGAGTTTAGGAGTCGTCGTTTCTCAAACACAAACTAGGTGTCCGTCGCTGATGTGAAATATGAGGAGCAAGTGCTGGTGGTGTGATCATCAGTGACGGTTGTTATCTGCGATCTGCAACAGGTAAGCGACGGCTGAAGAATTTAGTCGTTGCATATACTTACTTTTGTTGGTCAATGTTGCCCTTGTTTTTTCTTTAGGGCCTTTTGGAGGCACGAGGTTTTAGCCTTTTGCTACCAGCTGCAAATGGGTGGTCCACGTACTGACAAAATTCAAGGGCCTAGAAAGTGGAAATATGTATGATTTATTTTCTTGTAATTCCGCGTGGTTGCTCTAAAAAGGCTATTAAAGGGAATGTCTTCCAATTTACTTTTACTATTTACTCATGCTGTTAGTCTTGTTAGTTTAAACTCATTATTATATACATGTTTCTAGAATTAATAATTTTGCTAGCTTATGCTAATCATTATAAAGATATATTTGATATGTTATGCATGAGATTTTGCTATGATTGTATCTCATGGAATTAAGTTATTTCATATGCATAGCTAGGGGTGGCCAAAGTGCGAGCTACCCATGGGTGGCTCGCAAGCCTACACTAGCAGGTTGGGCTTCGACCTGGCTTGCCGGATGGGCGAGTCTAGCCTGACTTATCCAGTTGTCGTTGAGGGCTTAGCCCCCTTTTTTTAAAAAAAATTGATTTTAGTGGGGGGAATTACAAAATTACCCCTCTCAAAAAGACAATTTTAACCCTAATAGCAATCAAATAATGGTCATTTTTAATGGTAATAGAGGTAGTTATCACATTTAAAATTTTATAAATATAGGGGTGTTTAACTTTCTCTTCACCATTTCCTCTACTCTCTAAGACTATATTTCTCCACTCCATACTCTCAAGCTCTTAATCACTTTAATTTTTATTTACAATTAAATTTATAATTAAGCACTCACACTCTTAAGCCTCAATATTCAAGAATAAAGTTCTCAATCATCAAACTTCTTCCTCCTTCATCAAATGGGTAACTCAAGCTTGAGCATCAAGTTCTAAGGTAAGTAATTTTGATTTAATAATTTAATTTTTATTTTAATTTGCCTCTTTTTTCTCTTAGTAATTTACTTTTTTGTTTTGTTTTAAAGAATATGACATCCACTTCAACTACGATGCCTCCTCCTCCATGGTTCCCCCAACTACTAATTTGTTTGTAAGATGAATTCCTAAAATGGAGAAAGGATGTATTCCACCAATGCCTTCAACATTTGGGGAGAAACAAAATAGCAACCCTCCATGGTGTGGAACCATACAAAGAAAATTAGGGTGGATAACCCCAACAACCCTAGAATGTTCCTCCTAAGAGACAAATCCAACTATTGTAAAGTAATTCTAAGCGTGGGAACCGAGGGAGGAGGGGACACCAAGCATCTTCTCCAATATGGTAGATCATGCTCCGCTAAGCATGGACCAAAGCCAAATAAGCACAACTAAGTGTCATGAACACATTTTCTAACTCTCTTAGTACTTTTAATTTTAATTAAGATACAAATTGGAGGGAGCTCGTGAAGTATGTTGTGTGTGCCGAGTAACCCTTCTCCTTTACCGATGACAAATTGTTTAAGATTTATGTGAGGCAAGCTCTCAATCTGTCCTTCAACAAAATCTTGTGTAACACTTTGAGAAGAGATATTTTCAAGCTACACAAGAAGTACAAGGTAGAGCTTATGAACACCTTACAAAAAAATTTAGGTAAGATTTCTTTAATTTTCGATATTTGGACTATTAACCAAGATATCATATAGACATATGTTACAACTCATTTTATTGATGAGTCATGGAGATTAAATAAGAGGATAATATATTTTAACATGATAGAATATTCTCATTCTTCTTCAATTATTGAAAAATCATCTATTTATGTTTTAAATGAATACTCAATTAAAGATAAAATTATATCTATTATTTCAAATAATGCCTCTAATAATAATTCCATAATAGAAATTGTAGAATCTCATTGTGATTACAAAGGTGCAATAGAATCCACTACGCTTCATATTAGATGTGCATGTCACATAATTAATTTATTTGTTCAAGATAGTTTAAATGTAGTTAAACCTCATATTTAATTAATTAAAAATACTTTGTTACCTATCACCTATTCACCCTCTATAATACAAGAATTTAAAGACTTGTTTAGATTTCATAGTGAGAAATATAAAATTTTCAATTAGATGTTTGTCATAGGTGGAATAATACATATTTAATGTTGAGATCTTGTGAAGGATTAAAAAGTTTAATAATAAGTAAGGCTACAGAAAAATAACCTCATCTACAACTTAATGAATGTCATTTTGCAATTTCTATTTATTTGATGCATTTTGTCTATTTCTTATAATGTTACTAAAGATTTATTAGGATTTTACTATCTTACTTCTTGTTCAATTCTAAACTACTTGTATGACATAAATTATGCATTTAAAAGTTACAAGGATAATGAAACTTTTGCACAATTTGTGTCAGATATGGAACAAAAGTTAATAAATATTGGTCTCAAATCCCTTTAATTTATTGTTTAGGGGTTATAATGCATCCTAGGGTTAGATTAGAAGGTGTATAAATTTTAATGGATAGTATACGTGACAAAATGAGTCCCTATGCCGATGAAAATGATAATCTATATAAAATTTTAGAAACTTTGCGTTCTTTATATAATACATGTGAAATATCCTATGGATCAAGACAAAATCAATCAACTTCTTCTTCTACTGCTCCTATGCCTCTTCCACATAAAACTACATCTTGTATGTTACTTTGAAAAATAAACAAAAATATAGTTTTAATACTAATTAGTTAGCTAACAATTTACAAACTGATTTATCTTCTTTTCTTACTGAAGAAGAACTTAATAATTTGAACGTTTTAACTTGGTGACACATAGAAAAAACTATTATTTGTTGTCTGCCTTGGTTCATGCTTTATTAACCCTCCACCCAACCCCTGATGTCCACAGTAGCATCAGAATCTATTTTAAGTGCAAGAGGTTGGTTGTTGGATGATAGGCAAAGTCGACTAATGCCTAATACAGTGGAGGTATACATTTGCTTGAAGGATTGGTTGGATGCAGAAGAAAGGGCCTAAGCTGCCAATGTTGAAGAGGAAATAAGAGAAGTTTTACAAGACTTGGCAATCAATTCATTAATAATGTAATTTTTTTATTTGGGTTTCAGATTTATAATTATAAATAATAGATAGGTGAGTGGGTACCAACCAGTTGGGATGTACTCATTCTGTAGTGATGCAATTATAGCCTCTATTTTATAAGTTTTAAAATTTTCAATAAGTAGTTTTTTAGAATTTTTTATAATTTTTATTTTTTGGAAAATTATGGTGGGGGAAGTCGCCTTGGCTGGCCAGCTCACGGGCTAGGGCAAGGTTCCCCCTCTCCCCCATTGGGCAGGGCCTAGTTCGGCTAGCCTCATGAGGGGGCCGTAACGGGCCTAGGCTGGCCCTGCTCTTGTCCACCCCTATGCATAGCATGACATGGCATGTTGTATGAATACATAAATTAAGGTTGTAAATGAATTGTATACATGTTGGTATGTTGCATGTAATTGCATTTGTATGATTTATGACACATTTGTGAGTTTAAGATCCATCATATAATAAAGTGAATCACTAAATTGCTCCTAACTCTAGTACTTCAATGACTAAGCACTTAAGAGTTCTAGCCTCAATGTGTAAGAAATTGACTAGTTATGAAATTATCAATTTATCCTAATATGATTAAGTTATGTTTGTTATCAATCAAACCATCAACATGCAAAGCACACAAAGGAACACATAATTTTTACGTGAAAACCCCAACTAGGATAAAAAAGGAAAATAATTTTCCTACACCCTATTTCTCTACACTATGAGCCTTACACCACCTTTGATTGGATAGAGAAAGTAGGTCCCACCTGACAACATGAGAATCACTTTTCCCTATCCAATCACAAATGTTGTAAGGCTATAGTGTAGAGAAATAGGGTTATAGGAATATCACTATCCGGTAAGAAACTACAGCAGCCCAATAAGGACTAAATCAATGCACTAGAGCAAGATATTATATGACACAAGCAAACCACCAACCTTTATTTCGAGTCTAACCCAAACTCTATTTGTTTAGTTCTCTACAAATTCCTTTTGTTGCTAACCTTTAAGTATTCTCTCCACTAGCCTTAAAACTTTTCCTCTACTTCCTTTGTCTTGTCTCCTTCTAGCAACCTCAAACAAGCTTCTCTTGTTCTTTTGTTTTTAGCCTTGAGTTCTTCAATCTCCCATTGAAAATCACTGCAACTTCTCATTAATTTGTGTGTGTTGTTGTGTTTGTCTCTCACAAAATCACCAATATATCAAAACCATGAAGCATGAAGGTGATTAGAGAATGGGAAACTATGGCAAAGCATCTCTCCCTTTTTCTCTCTTGGTTTCTAGGTTTTCCTCTCTTAACTTTGTGCATTACCTTGCCTTTAAATAGCTTACAAAGTCGGTTAAGTAAGTGTCCTTCAATTAGGAATGAAATCTCTCCTGAATTTACTTAAACTAGGCTAGTTTCTGAGAGAGCGATTGATCAGTTCTTAGTGGTGATCGATCATCAACTATTCATAACAATACGACATCCCATTAGCAATCGATCTCGCATAGCTAGTGACTGATCGACGAATGCTCAGCCAAAAAGTAAACTATTGTTTTCATAGCAATTGATCTCCCTCTGTGTTGTGTTCGATCGATATACTCTTAGTTAATATTTTTACTATGAGCGATGGGTCGGTCTTTCCTATATGTTCTTCAATGATCGATTGGTGATGAATCGTTTTTACAATTCTGTTCATTTTCCCCAAAACTTCCCAAAATCACTCAACTGACAATTTTCCTAAAAAATTAAAATGATTTAGTGTACATTGAATGTGCGCATAATCATCTTTACCTTCTTCACTCAGCAAGTCTTCAATTCTTAAATCTTCAAAATATGTCTGCTCCAATTTTCCAAACTTTCAATTCCAAATCTGACTCGACCACAACTAAATCTAGTCAGACTCCTAAAGACTTAAATATACATAAAGTTTTAACATAGTTTTGATTAATGAAATTAGACAATTACATGACATATGACACATACATTCTTATAATCTCCCCCTTTGAATATTTCATGACAAAATACTACAAGTACAAAAATCAAATAAAAATTACAATTCATGATATAGTGCATTGACTTTCACTTGTACAAAACATTTGTCACAACTTAGACTTATTTCGAATTGAACTTGAAAAGCCTTAAACATGTACTTATCCAACATTTAAACAAAATTATTTTGCATAACACTGCTTAATTAAGTAGGAAAAAAAGCACTGTGACTTTTAATAATCACTTCTCCCTCTTTTTGACACAAAAAGGCAAAAATTAAAATAAATAATTAAAAAAATTATAATTAAGCACTACTAAGTTAAGTAATAACCACAAGACATAAAATCATCCAATGTCTCAACCAAACATCATCTTGAACAATAAGCCAACCAAAGCTCAAGAAATATCTTTGTATTAAACTGATATTTATTCATGTCTTTTAACTCCCCTTTGGCCTATGGTTGTCAAAAACTATAATCATCAACAAGAACATTCTTACATAATATTATTCTAAAAAAATAAGTAAATACAAAATTTAAATGTTCAAGTACTTATAACAATTGACATCCACTTTGAAGTAGTAAAAGGTAAACAAATGTGTTTCACAAACTCTTTGAGCAATGAAAAGATTTTTCAAAACACTGAAAAACAAATCAAGATAAATTTCAATTCTATAAAACAATTGAATTCCATTAAAAATAATTTGTTTTCAAATAAAAATAATTTTAAGGCTAAAAAACAATTGACTTCCATTGAAAACACTTTGATTTGAAACTTAGAACTCAAAAATAAAATAAAGCATTAAAGAAACTAATGTGGAGCTCTCTTTGATAAATTTTATCAATTGTTCTTCTAATCTAAGTGCATCAACATTATGTTCATTAGTACCTTGCCTTAGATTAGTCAAATTCATTGAGTTTATGATTATCTCTTTTTTTTCCTTCTTTTCAATGTTCTAACCTCATTGAAGAATTTTAGAAGAACCATCAATGTTTTACCCTTTTGTCTCTTTTAATCATGAATTTTGTCAAATCATCCTTATCCAATTGAAACAAAGTTGTTTAGAACCTAGTAAAGAATTAATTCTCATCTTTAAACTCATTTTAACTAGAATCTAAGTACATGGTTATCTAAAAAGATAAACAAAGAAAAGTTATAACTCAATTTGCCTATGCCTTTTCTGAGTAATGCTAGTTTTCCTCAAGTCATTTTTCTAAGGCTTGCCTTTTTTTTGAATCATTTCAACTTGCATCATATTTTTTATATTTTTATATTCATTTTTATCCTTTCTTTCTCATTATTTTTCATTCTTTTGTATGCAAGTGGATGGGAGCTTTCACACTATGTAGTTTGAAAAAAATAGGCAACCCTTCCCCTTTATCTTTACAAGAACAATTCCATTGTACAAATATGATAAAGTAAACAAAAAATTACAATCATTCATTGAAGTATTTTACAAGGAATATATTTGCATTAAATCCTAGATAGAAGTCTAGGTCAAGTTTCTCTAATTTTATCACTTAGATTCGATTAAAATTCAAACACCTAAGTCAACTTATGTTTAAAACAAGATGTGTACAATTTTAAAAAATAGAGAATTACAACATCAAGCAAAAGAAAATCCAGTAGATTCTCACTCTCCTTGTTGTAACCTTGCTATAGTTAAGGTACATTGACCACACATCATGATGCATTTCAGCTTTAAAAGTTAAATCATTGCATTTTATCTCAAGAGCTGGACATAAAAAAATAACTAAATTGAAACCCTATGTGACTTTTTTTATGTTTTTGATGATTTTTCCATTTTCTGTTTTTTTTTCATAACAAACCTATGAAGAAAAAAACCATGAAAAACAAAGTTGAATAAAAGAAAACTCTAAAAAGATGTGTGTCCAACAAATCGCAATAATTAAATCATGGGCAAGAAAATAAATCTCTTTACTTAGGGTGTATTTGGGAATGAGGATTTGGGGCATGTGATTTATAAATGGGTGTGATTTAGCCCAAATTCCATGTTTGACAATATAATTTGAGGTGGGATAAACGCAAATAATAGGTTCGACCCTATTTTTTCTAAATATCGCCGAACTGGATTCATATAACATCTCTTTTCTTTCTCTACCGCTTCTGCTCTTCCCGGGCTTCTCCTCTCTCTGGCTCTCATTGTCCTACCATGTCATTCTGAAGGGTTTAACATAGCTCCCATTTTGATGGGTGAATGTTTGTACATCTCTCCTTGATGATGATATTTGTGTTGCCAATGAATGGATGGATTTAATTGTTTTTTCTTTTGTTTGCTAGAAAGTTACAATCTTTATGTGGGTTCTTAGAATTGGAAAGAAGGGATTGCTTTTGCTTCCTCTACTGTCATGGAGGAGGTTTCTTGCCAGTATACCTTGGTGATGCAAATTGGAACTGCACCTCTGTTCACCTCCTTTGAATCTGGTAATGCATCTTTGGCTTCTTCTATATTCCTTGGTTCCCTTTGCTGCTGCAATTATTTGTTTTGTATTTCTTTCTCTATGGGGAACTGACTGCCTTTTGGATTTTATGTGATTTTTGAAGGGATATGAAGGTGCATTTGTTTTTCTGTCCTATTTTTCTTGAAGTCTAGCATTTTTTCCATACCTAAGGTCTTATTAGAACCCCATTTGAGTCTGTTTTCTGATATGCGGGTAATATTGAAAGTTGATGGTGGCATCATCTATAATTTGTGTGCTCTTTATACCTGCCATTTAGTATCATTGTTGTATGCTTATTTTCTGAGTGGTTGTTGGTGGTGGTTGAAGCTAGTTTGTTTTGTGTAAAATGATGTGTGTAAGCTTTTGCACCGCATATTTGTTATGTTTGTTATTCCATTTAAAGTTCTTTGTTTATATGGGGAATCGGATTGCAATGATTCATTGGTTAGCATCCATTGTTTTTTATTTGATAGATAAATTTATAGTAACCACAAGAGATAGGTGAACAATTGATAAAGGTTCTCATTCGTTGATCTCAAGAGACTCCTTTTCCATTTAATTTGAGTGTTTATTGCTTGAGGCATTTGCTATTACACTTGTCTCTAAAATCCATTGCTTCTAAAAAAAATAAAAAAGTACACCATATGTTAATACAATGGTTTTCATGGAAAAATAGAAAATTTTGAGGCTTTTAGTCTATTTTTTGGACTCTGTTTACAAATACTAAAACTGGTATTTACAGATTCAAATTTTGAAAGAAATAATTTTAGAAACCTGCTGTGAAATCTATTTGATACCTCCATGATAAGGGCACTAGACTATTATTTCCGACATATATGCAATAGATATCACACATCTATTATATTGACTATTATATTTAAATAGCATAGTTTCACGTCTATTATAATAGATCTCGCACATCTATTATAAATTTAGACTATTAAATTGACTCACACATTTGATAAGCGACTAGTAGTTTTGACTCATCATACTAGTGGTTTTGCAAATATGTTCATCTCAGTCAAGGGTCGCACTTCACAGTTCACACTGCTTGGAATTTGCACAACAATTCAATTTTAAGTTGGAACAATTGTTTGCGAATATGAAGAACGAATGGTGGAAAGGAAGGAATTCAGGTTTTTGGACTGTGGTCACCCATCAATTAAGCCATGTTATTGCAAAGGACAAGCATATCGACACTCTTGTGGTGTTACTGTGTTAGTGCTACTTGCTCTATTCAGGAATATATCTGGCACACATTTGGATGGCCACCTGATAACAACTCAAGATTCATTAAAAAAAAAACAAATCAAGACCCAAGTTACTAGGAGCTTGCAGTGGGATTTCCTGAACAACTTCAGCTCTTAGAATTATCGATCATGGATGTGCTACTATCTGATCCAAGAAGGATAAGTTTTGGTTGAATCAGAGAGTTTGCCACAACTTTTGCTTCATCCACCCACTTTTTATTAGTGTAATATGGTTATCTAATCCAATATGCATGCATGTTCTTAGCCAAAACAAAGCATATCGACCACACAAAATAACATAGTAACGTCCAGTGCTTGGCAGGCTGACCACATATTGTTATTATTGCCAAGCTTTTAGTTTGAGCGTGCACTAACACATCTGTCGGGCATAATAGTCTGGTGCCCTAATCCTTAAAGATGTCCTCTTGTAAATCATTTCCTCTATGAGATCTATTACATAAATTTAGACGTGCAACTATGCTATTAAAGTACTAATATTCAATTGTAAGCTTTTTCTTCTATTCCAAGAGGAGGCTTACTAACAACATGTAGCTAGAATTACTCTAATTAGCAAGAAATGAGATAGAACCACAGAAAAATGGTAAAAATAGCATGTGACAAGATGTTACCATACCTACAAGGAAAGGAATGATGAATAATTGTTGTTAGTTTGTAGCAAAAAAATGATAACAAATCAATAAATAAAATAACTGTTGTCAATCAATTTTAAATGTGGAAGCGTGATTGATTCTCAATTTGATGCAGTTGTTTTAAAGTAGGTATATATATGAGAAAGAGAATGGTAGTTATTTCCTTTGAGGAATTCTTATTTTGAAGTTTGGTGTTTTATCTAGTTTTGTGTGTCATATTTTAATAGTATTTAATGTAATCTGAGTTGTTAATAAAGAAATTTAATATTGATATTTGAAAATATGTGCAACTTTTAACATTTATGTTTTCTTTTTTTACAATTTAGAATGGTAAATGGTCAGTTTTGTAGGTCTTCACAATACAAGCATCAAAGAGATGAATTGTAGTTCATTGTGGTGTTAACTACATTTTGTTAATGCTTTTGTTACATCTTCGGAAGCCTAGGATTAGAGAAGTAAGAAATAATAATGATGTTGAAAGAAGATAGTGGTTGCAAATATTGTGCAATGAGAACGAATCTACATGCTATCAACAACTATGTATAACAAGAATCGGATTCACATGTTTATGTTCAATTTTGTGAAGCAAGGATAGGTTAGTTGCGACTAGATGGGTTACAATTGAAGAGATTGTAGCAACTTTTTTGTACATCCTTGCTCATAACCTTAATAATAGTAGATCAGGTGAGAAAATTAGTGGACAATTTCATACAGTGATGAATGAGGTACTAAGGTTCGGCAAAAATCTGATAAAGATAGAAGAAAGAAACCTCAATGAACAAGAATTCCAAAAGTAGAGATAGTTTGAGGTACCAATAATTTGTTATTTTTTTTAGAAATGTATTTTTTAATTTGTAAATATGACTTGGTCATATCTACAAATGTGTTAGGAGCATGTGATCCAAACTTGAAATTTACCTACATATTGCCCGATTGGGAAGGATTTGCATATGATGCTAGAGTTCTACGTAATGCTTTACGTAGATGTAATTCTTTGAAGGTCCGAAATGGTATGTCTCTATCAATGTCATGGATTCTTTCTTCCAAATCACAATGCGAAAATGAAAGTTGTGTAACATAAATTAACAATTTTGTAGGTTAATATTATCTTGTGGATGCTAATTACGTAAATAGGGAAGGATTTTTGGCTCCTTATAGAGGTACTCGATACTATCTAAATGAGTGGAGGGGGAACACGCTTGTAAATTACAAAGAAAGATTTAACTGTTGTCATTCTTATGTGAGAAACACAATAGAAAGAGCTTTTGGCTTATTGAAGAAATGATGGGCCATACTTGGAACTGCAAATTTTTATTATATTAAAAATTAAATGAGAATCATCAATGCATGTTTCATCCTTCAAAACTTCTTACAGGACAACATGCTTAACGTTTGACGAGGAATTGTTAGCAAAAGTGGACCGTGATCTAGAAAATATGGTACTTGAAGACCCTCTTGTAGAGGATGACCACATCAAAGCCATTAGGGTGACACATGAATGGACAACATTTAGAGATACCTTGGCAAAGAATATGTTTGATGAATATCAGGGCTGACATGTGCCTAACTATTGAGTATTAGTACATATTGTATTAGACATTGCTAATAATCAATTGACTTTTTTGATAATTTTTTAGTGAGTCATGTCCTTGGTTTTCTTAATGGATTTGAGTATACATTTGATTATATTAATTGTAGTTTATTATATGGTTTAAAATTTAATGTTTAAAATTTCAATGGTTTAGTCTAATTTTTTGAATTTTTTTAATCATGTAACTTTCTATTTAGCAAGTAATGCCACAATGTTTGTACACAAAATGGACTCCAAAAATGGAGAGTGCTCTAATAACATCACTAAATGATCAAATAAGCTTGGGGATGAAAGGTGAGAATGGCTAGAAACCTATAATGACCCTAATTTCTAACACGTTCACTTTAATGTTTATAATTTCTTAAGATCAGTTAGAACTCATAGAGACGAGCGTAACAAGTCGTAAATCACATAAATCGGAGGTCAGGAACAAAAGTTACGACCTCGGAAAGTGTGCTCTAAAATTGGCGGGACCCACTTTTAAAATATGGGTAAACCGGTTCATAAATGGTCTAGTCTTGTAGGGCTCGTCAATACGAGCTCAACAGTACCAAGAACGCGTGAAACCAAGTTCGGGATAGGAAGTTACGATTATTTGAAATTTTATAGAAATAAAATTTAATATAAATATATTATTGGTCGGCTAGGCATGACGTGGTGCGCGGCTCAGCCGCGCCGAACGCGCATGACAGGTGCACATTTTTCACGCGGTTCGTGATGAACACATGTTCGTCACACGCGCCCTCTGATTTTCGCGCGCCTGCCATTTTCGGTGGCGGCGCCCACCTTTTCCACCAGAAACCACCGCCCTCCTCCCCTATAAATACCCCACTCTGGCCAGAATTTGTTATACACTCTATTTCTTACCCTCTCACTGTTTTTACTATTACCAGTCCGAATTACATGATCCAAGACCCGTTTCCTACTAAATCGAGGGTGCTCTACGCACTGGAAGGGTTATTTTCTCGAGGTGACCTCTCTAAAAACCAGAAAACCCTACCACGTCCCTAATATTCATCTTTCTTCTTTTTACTATATTCAGACCGTTTCAAACCCATTTCAGCCCATTCAAAAGCCGTACCCCACTAAATCGAAGGTGTTCTACGCGTTGGGACTGCTATTTTGCCAAAATTTTTGCTCAAAAGAAGGATATTCTTTATATTCTACAAAGGGATTTCTTATACTCTACACGCGTTATAGGTAGGTGGTTTTAAATTCTAATCATATGCCAAGATTTTGGCTCGCCAAAGTTTTGCTAAAAGTTTTATTCTACTTATTCTAAGAAACTCTGTTTTTAAAAGCATCACCTCTTTTCAGAAATTTCTCTGAGTTTTGGGTAACTAAACCATTTCGATATTTCTTGGTTTTTCGAACAAATGATTATTTTGATAAGAAAATTCCGGGTACCACAAAAATTTGTCTCTAGCGCGCATATAGGACTGGGATATCATGGGAAAATCCCTTTTCCTTCCATCTCCCGTTGCCCCATGAGCGCAGGTGTAAGTCGTTTGGTATCACGTGACCGTGTTTTCTGACTTGTGTTATTTTCTGAATGATTTTCAAAGAAGGATGACATGATTTTGCATCCATGAAGCATATTCTTAGAACTTAACTCAACCTACTAAGTATGAATTTACTCACCCACTCTCAGATTCTGCAGGTGTGTCACTCGAATCTGAAGGGGCTGACGGAGAGTTTTCTTAAATTCAATTTTCTATACTTTCTTTTTGTACTTTTTGTAATATTTGTACTGACTGATGTATAAAGGCATGTTATACCCAATTTTGAATATCTTTGTATAATACAAAGTGTTTTGTAATTACTCTTTTGGTACATGGTGGTCATTGGCATTAGAAATTAAATTTCGTTACGTTTCCAAAAATTATTTTCTTTTACTCCAAAAAATTGAGGGTCGTTACAAAACCACAAAGACTCTAAGCTTGTGCTGATGAAATGAATGCTTCATTCAATTTGCAAATGAGGCCATGTAACATGAGAAATAAATTGAAGGAATGGAAGCAAGACTTTGCAATTGTTTTTTTATATCATCAAACAAAGTGGTTTCAGCTGAGATGATAAAAAAAAATGATAGTGGTGGATGATGAAGTTGTGTAGAAAGCATATTGTGAGGTAAAACTTTGATACTTATTTTATATTTTATAGTTAATTTAACTCTTATTGATTTCATCAAAGTAAATATTATTCTTAATGACCATTATAATATGTTCTTGTGATAGAAGAATTCTGATGCAAGATTTTATAGAAACAAAGTAATGAAATATTGGGATGATTTTCTATACCTCTTCAATAAAGATAGAGCTACTGGAGATGAGGCAACACACTTTGAGGGTGTTCAAGAAGATGAAGGAAATATAGAGCTAACTAATGAAGAAGATGTGGAACTTAATGAGTTTGAGGTAGGTAATAAAGGTTTCAATGACTCAATATGTCGAACACGCGATGAAACTGTAATACCCTGCTTTTTCGATTACGTCTAACTAAGGGGATAGAGGTAATTAGTTGATTTTTTTTATAAATTATAGAGGGTTTCAAAGGTTAAAACCTTTATATATGAGAAGAGCTCGAAGAAACGAGCGTAGAGAATCAAAAAATGCGCAAAACGGAGATCAAAATAGGAAGTTATGACCTCGGGAAATGTGTAAATTAGGTGGAACCCACTTGAAAAGAACATGATCTACTTCTTTAAGTGGCTTAGTATTGAAGGGCTCGTCGATATGAGTCCAATAGTACCAAGAACGCATGGATCTAAATCTGGGGTAGAAAGATATGCGCGTTTGAGTGTGTGTGTGTGTGTGTGTATATATATATATAAAGGAAAACCGCGCGAGCAGGATGCACGCCCGCAAAACCGTGGGTACGCTGTCAAAAGGCGCACACCACGAACCGCAAGTGCCGCTGCGTAAACTGCGATGCCGCGGTTTCGGCGTGCCGGGGTCTATAAAAACCCCATTTCTCCCATTTTTCAAATAGAACTGGATTTTCTCCATTTCTGAGCATTCTAAGTCCGATTAAGGTCGTTCAAGAGGCGTTCTTAAGTAAATCGAGTGTGTTCTACATAATAGAGGGTTCCTTTCTTTGAGTTAGAGGCCATATAAGGAGAAAACCCCCCAAGAGAATGAGAGGTCTTGTCTGTTGTTCTCAAGCACCCACAAACTTCATTTTGTTCGTTCTTGAGCGTCCTAACTCCAATTTAGTCCATTGAAGAGTCATTCTTTACTAAATCAAGCATTTTCTATGCAATGGAGAGGTCATTTCTTCAAGTTGGAAACCTTATAAGGAGGAAATGCCCTAAGACAAGGAGAGGTCCTGCTCGGTGTCCTCAATCACCGAAGAACTTCATTTTATCTGTTTCTGAGCATTTTGAGCCTGATCAAGCCCGTCCAAGAGGTGTTCTAAAGTAAATCAAGTGTGCTCTACGTAATGGAGGGGTCCGTTCTCTGAGTTGGCGATCGTATGAGGAGAAAATACCCCGAGACACGAAGATGCCCTACCCATCATCCTCGTGCACTAGAGAATGAAAAAGGGGCCAAGAACAAGACGGGGTTCTGTCTGCCACCCACGAGCCCAGAAAATGAGAAGAGTATCCGGCAAGGAGAATATTTGTACATAGTCTTTCGGTGCAAGACGAAGAATGCATAGAGGCTAGAGGAAGTTCCATCTACTGTCTCCGGATCTAAAGGGGAGGACGCCCAGAAGGTACGAGCAACCCCGAATGTTGCTACCTCGTAAGACATCAGGGGAGTAAGCATTTCTAACCTCCCATTTAAATTATAGAATGTATGTGCTAAATTAGGGTGTGTTCCATGCTATGATTCTTTGTGTTGTGATCTTATATGCTTTGATATGACTTGTTTATATTCCGTCTCGCTATGGGGGAGAGTGAGACGTGTGATGTGTGTTCAGCCTTAACTCGGTGATAGAGCAAGACCTGTGAATATATTCTGTCTCGTTCTCTGGTGGAGCAAGATGTGTTGTGCGTGTGTGGTCTCGACTCAGTGATGGAGCGAGATATGTGTATGTGGTTTTGATCCCGCTCTCTGATAGAGAGAGATGTGTGATTTATTGATTTATTAACTTCCGCTTGACTTCGATAGATTATGAATTTCAGTATGATTCCGATTGAATATCAGTATATATGTATTTTAGCGTATATAATTTTGTGATGCTTGATGTATGTAATAGCCGTTAGGTAGAACTACGTTATCCAATACGTACATAAGCAACCAACGGTAAGGCAACATTTGCCTGATCCAATTTAATTAAAATTATTAGTTTTTTCTGATTTACATGTGACGAGTTATGAAGCTTTGTTGTGTGTAAATGAATGTTACAACTCGAGTCTACGTACAAGGAAGCTTTGAAGCTCCGTAATCGTTGTACCTCTCGCACACGGACGATGATTCCTTGTTTAAGGAAGAAAATTTTTTATTGGAGATTTTGTGGGCCCCGGCTCAGGTCGGGGTGTTACAAAAACACCAATGGGATCAAGAAAATAGGGTATGAAGAAAACTTTGAACAAAGCAATATTTGAAGTAGCTTCAGCATTGAAAGCATACTTGGAGAAACAAAGTTTCAAACCATCATCTTCTTATATATATCTAAGATCCCAAGACTTAGTTCACATCAAATAATGGAGGCACACCGAAGGCTAAGCTTGGAAAATGATCTATCTCTAATTGAAAATGCTTTTTAGTTTTAGTAATGAAGCAAAGTTGTTTGGATTGAGGATCTCCTTAATCATCCGCCTCATTAAGCTTAAAAAGTCTTGTTTGTTGAACTAGTATTTTGCATTTAAGTTTGTTTGTTGAGCTTGTTGGTACTTGAACTTTTGTTTGTTTGTAGAAGACGTATAGACCATATTATTTTCTATGAGTATGTATGTTGAAGTCATTTTTACTAAAACTTAGAAAATTGTGACATTTTTGTGTTAGCTGAAGTTGATGTGTGTGATGAAGCAGAATTAATGTGTGATTTATTTTGTGCATATAACTTTGTGCATTTTAAAAATAAATAAACGTCAATGATAAAATCTTGTAATAAATACATAAATAAATATATATCATATTTACTCTTATTTAGTGACTCTATGTCATTAATGTAAATGATATGCAATAATATTTTATTTTAAAATTTTATATGAATCGCAAAACGAATCAAATCTCAACCAAATTACAAGTTCCCAAACAAGGGAATTCAAAATCTTACTCTTAAAATCACATAGTTCCCAAACACCCGATTCTCAAATACAATCTCACTTATCCTATAATTTACAATGACATGATTTAACAAACACATTTCTAAATTCAAATCAAGGTTGCCAAACTAACCCTTAGAGATTAAATGCCCCTTAGGTTTGCCTAACCAACTAATTCTTAGGCAATGTAGGGAGCTCTTGCTTAACCTCTCAATTTGATCTCTCACCCTTTGAAGATCACACTTCCTTACCCACACCTTTTTCATCTTGTGTTCATAAACTTGGTGGGGTAACCTAGGGGTCTCTTTTGTAAGGTTTTTCTTCTTCTCACTCTTCCTTGAGATAGGGGTATGAGGATGGTTCTTAGGGTACTCTCTTCTAGTGTGAGTATCCTTATGGCATAAATCACACACTCCCAAAAATCTAGACTTCATCTTCATCTCTCTACCCTTGGACTTTGGTGGGTTGGGAACAACCTTAGGGTTTGGTGGTGTCTCTTTCTCTTTCACAAAGGTAGTGGGTTTAACTAAGGGGGATGTCATGTAACTTCTAAACCCTACTCTCATCTTGTTAGTTTAACCTATGATCAACAAGATCTCTAACTTTTTTTTCCCATTCTTGAATCCATCTAACTTCTCTTAAGAGGACTATGAGTTCCGTATTGAGAGCATTAGACTTCTCATTTTTAAGTTCAAGGTTATCCTTGAGTGCATTAACCTCTCTCTCAAGTTTTATGTTCAACTCTCTCAACCTATTTGATTCTTGAGCAACTAATTCTAATTTCTCATCCTTCTTCTCAAGCTTTCTCTCAAGAGTCTTAATTTTTCTAGTCATCACTAGGAGTTGGTTAAGAAATCCCCTAAAGTCTTTTGAATCTATCTCAGAATTAGAGTTCATATCAGAAGTGGACTCATGAGATCCAAATGAACTATCATCCTTCACACTTACATAGAAGGCAGTATAGTTACATAGTTATTCCTCTTCGAAGATCCCTCATTAGAAAAAAGTTATTTATAAATATTTCCCTTTCTCTTTCTATCAAACTCCCTTCCTTTCCTAGGTTTTTCATTAGAAGAACTATCAGAGTTTTTATTAGGAAAGTCAACAGTAATGCAACCTAACTTACCATATTCAACACATTTTGAGTTCATCTTGTCTTGTTTAGTTTGCCTCACATCTCTTTTCCCACCTTTTCTATTCCCATAATTTTGCCCCTTGTTTTCAAACTTGAAGTTCTGAGTTTTTAAGAATTTTATGAAATTTTTGGCTAGAAAAAACATTTCATCTTCTTTATTATCACTTTCCTCATACTCATCTAGGGTGTTAAGTGTTTTAGCCTTCTTGGAAGATTTATTAGTTGTTCTTAAGGCTACTTGTTTCCCTTTTGATTTTCAAGTAAATCTTTCTCAATCTTATAAGATTCTTCTTGTATCTCAAATGTTCTTAAGTTTCCTATGAGTTCTTCAATGTCTAAGGTGTCTATCTTTTTGGATTCATTAATGGTAGCAACCTTATTTTTTAACATGGATGACAAAGACCTCAAAATGTTTCTCACAACTTGATAATCCAATATAGGTTCTCCTAATTGATCACAAGTATTGACAATATTTGAAATTTTAATATTCTAAAATTGATTCATCTTGTCACGCCCCGGGTTTTTCAAACTATTTTCCAGTAAATTTCATGAAAATTTTTTGCAATATAACAACTGTAATTTGTGAAAATTGACTAAAATCGAAACCTGTGAAAACATTTTATATTTCTCACATCATCAATTTAAAATCACAACTTGAAATTTTCTTTTAAATCATCAAAACACATTGACTAAACACCCCGAGCATGAGATTAAACAAACACATGTAAAATCACAAGTGCCATGGGGACTAAACACCCCAAGCGTGAGATTAAACAAACACATGTAAAATCACAAGTGCCGTGACCATGGGCTTAAATACACATCTCCCAGGCATAGCCGAGTACAAGTCCGATAACACTCCCAATATAAACAGTCTATATACAAGTCCAAAATAATACATGCATAAGCTCTCAACTCGCCCAATACATGTATATTAAAAATTACATCAGATCGTGGCTTAACTAAACAAAAGAAACTGAACAGTAAAAAATTGACATGAAGTCCGTAAGTATGTCCTCTCCTCCAAAACTAAGTCCCGCCTACGAAGCTCTCGTGCTGGGACCCACAGAAGTCACTAGAGGATTTGAAATTCAGTAGAGGGAAAATGAGTATTTTCATACTCAGCAGGGGATTTCTAAACAATGAATTTGTAAGTCTAGACGTAGTTGTCTTCATGAAACATAACATGAAGTAATAAAACATGAACAATCAAAGTCTCTCAAAATATGATGCTCATAACCATACACATATCACGAACTCATGTTCGTCCCATTTTACCACACAATCCTAAGCATATACATACACTTACTGTCATACTCATACTGTCTTACTCAAACTCTTACACTTATAGTCCTGCTCTTACAGTCATACTCAATATATACACTTACGATCTTAATCTTACAGTCTTACTCAACACATACACTTACGATCGACAACTAGAGCTCATTATCAAGCTAATCAGCTCCAACGTCAATGGAAAGGAATGCCACTAGGGCATCACCTTAACCTCCAGAGAGTACTAGATGTCATGGACTTTTCCGATGGCAAGGTACACCTATGTTCATGGGGCACAGGATCAAACAGGTAAGAGTAGTTCCATGATACTACTTACCTAAGCATACAAACATAAACGGGCACACATTAGGGCCATACAATTGCCCACACTTTAGGGTTCTTATAGTGTCAGTGCCACTCTTGGCAGAATTCATACAGTGTCACTTTTAGGCAGAATCATGCAGTGCTCTCAATAGAGCATCAAACATTTGGGCTTAAATATAGCACACAGACAAACTCCCGCAAGATACACACCATGGCTAGTGTTAGCCCCTTAACTTGATGGATGCGGAAAGGGGGCGGCTACCCCCTTACTTGGCAGTGGACAACCGAGTTTTGCTAGGCGACAAATAGCCTAGGCAACCCCTTGGGCATGGATGCATGCTGGGACAACGCAGGAGATGTTCCGGATGAGTTACTCACCTTGCGGAGCAGGCTGGGTAAGAGTCCTTGTATGGGCAGGACTTTAGCGGCGAAGCTGGGCGTTGCTTGGACTTAGGGGAGGACTCCTAAGGCGAATAGGATTCAGCAATGCTGGTTGGCTACACTCCTAGTTGGAGTAGGAGACCGGGCAGCAGACTCCTAGGATGGACATGACTCACACATGCAGGCTGGTCACACTCCTAGGGCGGATGGGAGTTGGATTGGCTGGTTCCCTCAGATGGGCTGCCTATTGAAGGCAGCATGGCGAAGGACTTCTAGCGGAAGACGGACTCGCGAAGGCTTCCTTATCTATGTTGGCCCAGAATGGCATTGGGCTGAGAGTTGGACAGGGTGGGGACACTTGTATTGGGTGGGTTTTGTACTTCTAGTTGCTCTAGGACGGCCAGCCTATGGCTGAGTCTATATAAGGGAGAGGATGGGGCGGCCATGGCTGATTGGTTGGTGATTTTTCCTGCACATTGAACCAGGGAGAAAGAGAGGAGAGCTCTCAGCCTTGGTTGGTCAGCCTTGCCCTCTCCCTACTTGTGTATTTCAACGGACTGATTTACATAGCTTGGGCAGAGACCCTTGCACAAGGTTGGTTGTGTTGCTTTGTGGTTGTTTTGTTTTGTTTTCCCTTGTGCATACGAGTGGGAAGGGAAGAGAGTAGCTGCTGGCTGCACGGTGCAGCCAGGCCATCACGAGTGCGGACGCTAGGCAAAGCTTCGCGCTTGTGACAGTTGGTTCCATTGTCAGGATACTGAAGGAGGTGAAAGCTCTGTATGGTCTCTGCGAAGGAGTTGGCTGAAGGTGGCTGGATCGCTGGGTTACCCGGAAGAGGTATCCTTGATTGGTTGTTGCTGAATAGATCGGAGATCCATCCTTGCTGAAGCGTTGAGATGACCCCGAAGGAGGTGAAAGCTCTGGATGGGCTTGGCGCTAAGCAGGTTGGACAAGTGCTGAGGCGCTGGAATCCTCGAAGGAGTAGATGGCTCTTGACAGGCTGCTGCGAAGGTTGTTGGCAGACTTGCTGAGCAGTGAGGTGCTGAGACATTGGGCGATGGCATTCACCTTGCTGAAGCGAATTTCAGAATCAGCATCATGGCGGGGTGCAGGTCTATGGGCAGGCTTGTACTTGGGGGGAGCGGTCTCCCCACATACTTGGCTGAGCGAGGCAGCCAAGGGACGGGCTGTTGGAGCAGTTCATGGGTGTTCAAGTGGCTGGCGTCACCAGCATCATATGGACGGGCTGCTACGAAGGTCGTTGGCAGACTGGCGGGGCAGCGAGGTGCTGGGACGTTGGGAGATGGCATTCACCTTGTTGAAGCAGATTCCAGGATCGGCTACATGGTGGGTTGCAGGTCCTTGGGCGGGCTTATACTTGGGGGGAACGGTTTCCCCACATACTTGGCTGAGCGAGGCAGCCATGGGACGGGCTATTGATGCAGTTCATGGGTGTTCAAGTGGCTGGCGTCACCCACATCACATGGAGGGCAGCAAAGGGGGCAATAGTGGCATGGACAATGGGGAGCAGCTGTGCTGGCTGTTTCATACCCCAAGGGCCGCACCATGCAAAGGGCTGTCCGAAACAGGTAAGGCTGAAGGCACTTGTCGCTGAGGAGGAGAATGACGAATCTGAGCATAAGGAGGTAGCCCGGATGAGTCCATTGCAGCGAATAGGATGTGTTCGGCTGATGGAGTCCCCGGTTGAGGGGCAGCTTCAGGTCTTTGATGATTCAGAGGATGGAGGGGAGCGGACCCCCCAAGCCTTGGTTGATCGAAGCAACCAAGGAGCGGACTGATGCAAAGGTTCGTAGGATGGTGGGCAGTGGGTGTTGCTCAAACCTGGCTGAAGGATGACTTAGGCTGGGCGGAACTTGACTTGGCCGTGGTGTGATGGGAAGTGTTGGCTTCTTGCTCTGGCGGGTTCAGCGAAGTGGATGGCTGAAGAGCTTCAATCGGGGCACTTGGGAAGTTGGGGCTTCGACGAGAGCGTCGAAGAATCAAGTGCGGGAGGCCTGTTAGCCCCTTAACTTGACGGATGCGGAAAGGGGGCGGCTACCCCCTTACTTGGTAGTAGACAACCGAGTTTTGCTAGGCGACGAACAGCCTAGGCAACCCCTTGGGCACGGATGGATGCTGGGATAGCGCGGGAGATGTTCCGGACGAGCTACTCGCCTTGCGGAGCAGGCTGGGTAGGAGTCCTTGCGCAGGTAGGACTCTAGCGGCAAAGCTGGGCGCTGCTTGGACTTAGGGGAAGACTCCTAAGGCAGATAGGATTCGACAATGCTAGTTGGCTGCACTCCTAGTTGAAGTAGGAAACCGGGCAACAGACTCCTAGGACGGACAAGACTCACACATGCAGGCTGGTCACACTCCTAGGACGGATAGGAGTTGGATTGGCTGGTTCCCTCGGATGGGCTGACTCTTGGAGGCAGCATGGCGAAGGACTTCTAGCGGAAGACGGACTCGCGAAGGCTTCCTTATCTATGCTGGCCCGGAATGGCATTGGGCTGAGAGTTGGATAGGGTGAGGACACTTGTATTGGGTGGGTTTTGTACTTCTAGTTGCTCTAGGACGGCCAGCCTATGGCTGAGTCTATATAAGGGAGAGGATGGGGGGCCATGGCTGATTGGTTGGTGATTTTTCCTGCACAGCGAACCAGGGAGAAAGAGAAGAGAGCTCGCAGCCTTGGTTGGTCAGCCTTGCCCTCTCCCTACTTGTGTATTTCGACAGACTGATTTACATAGCTTGGGTGGAGACCCTTGCACCAGGTTGGTTGTGTTGCTTTGTGGCTGTTTTGTTTTGTTTTCTCTTGTGCAGACGAGTGGGAAGGGAAGAGAGTAGCTGCTGGCTGCACGGTGCAAACAGGCCATCATGAGTGCGGACGCTAGGCAAAGCTTCGCGCCCATGACAGCTAGACATGAGAAGTGCTTAGCCGATTAATCATCGGCTAGCTCAACCACAGAACTTAATCCATCTAACTACTAAAATCTCAAACTCACAAGGTTAGCATTTTAGTTTTACTTAACATTCCAGTTTGAATTAAATACTTTATGCTCGTGTAATTTTCCTCTTAAATCATACTATCATAGAGTCTCCCACTAAACTCAAAACTACGTCTATTTGCCCCAACAACTCTGAAGCTTTCTGTTCATTACATCAAAGCCTGATCCAATCCCAACTAATTTCAGCCCATCAAGCGTACACATATCGATGCTATCGATATAAACATCCACCATTGCGCATGTCAAACCACACATATCTAACCAAACACCATTTACAAATATAACACAACCAACATATGCATAAACCATTGCATAGACATGCAAATAGATTATCTTACTAGCATGCAAATAATTACACTGCAAACATGTACAATCTATCATTTGTCGAGCCGATGACCAATCATTTAATTAGCATTTGCATAAGCTAATATCATACCATTACACGCGATATCCATAGCATTACGCGTTATGAAGCATGTAATTAAATTGGCCCTAGCATGCATTCTAACATACCAAGCACGCTACGATGGAATTACAAATTCAAATCCCCCCTACCTCACTTTCCGGGCATATGAATGTTGTTGGGGTGCACAACTATGGTGGTGTCAGTAGAAAATTTGACAAACCCAAGCGTCGCTTTCTATAAACGAGCTGCCCCTGGGTGCGAAAGTGTCGTAGGCTTGCCGGGGGTTTACGCGATGAATAGTCCGGCCCCGATTCAACGCCCGTCGATCTCCATGCCTCCTGTTGCTGCTGCCCAAGAGGCGGTCATGGGTGGACACTACACCCAACTGTGCTGATTTGCAAACCCAAATCCCATGCGACGTCTAGCTCCACACTTGATCACCAAAAAATCATGGTGAACCATCAGAAGCCGGAATCGTTTCGGGTAAAGGTTGACAATTGTTATTCCAGAGGCCGAAACCCACGTATAAGGACTAGAGGGGCGTGGGTTAAGGTAGAGAGGTGAGGAGGAGGAGAAACAAGGCGATGGTGACTAGCCACGGCTGCCGAACAGCAAGGTTTTGGCTTCCCGGTTGTGAGTTTTTGGGTGCAAAAACAGGGGACAGTGGACGTGAGGAAGGTCGGAGAGGAGAAAGAAGGGCGTGAGGAGGAAGCCTTTGACTAGAGGAGGGGTGGTGGCCGGCCAGAAATGGCGCACAACGGTCACCAAATGAAGCCCCGACGCTCCTAACGGCCAAAAGGGTGAAAATCGAGCCAAAATCCGGTAGCGCGAGGAGGAGACAGCGGAACCTCTAGTTGGTACCACCGGACTCGTGGCGGCCGGGTGAAGCGAGATCGGGTAAGAAACGGCGGATTCCAACCATGGAGTAGGCGCGACGAAGGGTCCGAAAAAGCCCTCAGTTTTCTTCACGGACTGAAAGTTTCTTCTAGAATTTCTGGAGTGAATAGTGGGTCGTGGCTGAAAAGCCACATTAGCCTCTCTTTTTACACGTTGCCGCTCCCGTACACACACCACGCCTCCTCTAACGCGCCCAAATGCTAATAAACTTCGGGCCCACCTTTTTCGCACCGAATCCTCCCTTCATGCGGCGAAGCTTTATTTTATGAACCAAAGCCTCAACTTATGTACCAAAAGCGTATTTTAGGTGCAAAACCCCTTTTTGCGCGTTGAAACCCTCTCTCCACACCAAAGGTTTAATTTACACGCAAACCTCTCCACTTACTCTTAAGCTCCAAACGTAACACACGTATACATACATATACAGAACAAATACAAATTAAATATAAGGGACAACTTGATTTTTTATTTTCCACAAAAACAAGTAGAAACCGAGGAAAAAATCCGGGCCATTACACATCTTCAGCCATTATCATGTTTTCAAATTCTTGTGCGAGCATATGTGGCCTAGATACCTTAACTGCTTTGGTTTCCTCATTAAAATTTACAAGTTTCTCTCATGCTAGCTTAGCATATGTGCAATTACAAATCAATCTATGTTGTGACTTACCTATGACATTGAAAAGAGCACTAAGAGCTTTACTATTTTAATTAGAAAGCTTAGTTTCTTCATCATTACTCTCACTCTCATCCTTTAGAATAGCATTCTCATATATATCTTTGGACATTGGAGGATTTCAACCTTCAATTACCACTTTTTTAGCATTGCCATGAAGCATTTGAATAAAGGCTCACATCCTATTTTTTAAATACGATGAGTTTTATCCATCGAATAAAGAAGGTTTATTGATAGGATTGCCTAGGTTCCCATGTTCAGCCATGTTGTTTGATGTCATTTTAGTCAAAAGTTAAGAAAACTAATGAAACAATCAAATTGGATCAAGAGAAACAAGGAAAATTACTCTAAGATCAAGCACAATTTATATTCAAGGCAAGACAAGTAATTCTAACAAGAATTCTAAGGAGAATAACATGCAAACTAGCAAGAGAATTGAATCTACTTCAAAAGCAAGCAAATTTAAGCATTAGGAAGAAAGATCAAGCCAGAATGACCAAGATTAACACACAACTTAAGTTGAACACTTAAATTAAGAAAACCCTTATCTACCACTTGTGAGTTTAAGATCCATCATATAATAAAGTTAATCACTAGATTGTGTGTAACCCTAGTACTTCAGGGTTTAGTTACTTCAATGAGTAAGATTGTAACACCCCGTATTCCAATTACGCTTAACCCGAAGGGTTAGGGTTAATTATGTACTTTTTAATTAAATTTTAATGGATTTTAATAAATGGAGTCCTGGAATATAAGTAGAGATCGAAGTAACGAGCGTAACAAACTGAGGAATGCACAAAAAGGAGGTCGGGAGTGAAAGTTACGACCTCAGGAAGTGTGCTACATGGATAGGACCCACGTATAAAGTGTGGAATAACCTACCCATATGGGGTTTATTTTTGAAGGGATCATCGATACAAGTCCATCAGTACCAGGAACACACGATTCTAACTTCGGGATAAGAAGATATCGCATTTTTAAGTTTTAAAAAAATAAAAGAATAAAATATTATTAATTTGTCACCACGTGGTAGTGCATGAGCCATGCGCATCACATGGTGATGCGTCAAAAGACTGACACATGTCAACCTTATCTGACGTACATCAGACACACGTAAGACATGTGACACATGTCAGCATGTTAACCCCGTTTTACTATAAATACATCTGTTCTTCATATTCATAAACATTAAAAAACTTATTTTCTTCGTTTATCACTCGTTTTAAGTCTGATTTGAGTCATTTAAAAGACGTTCTTAGCTAATTTGATGGTGTTATACACAATGGAATTATCCATTCCTCGAGTTAGCAACTCCATAAGGGGGAAACTCCCCGGAGTAAGAGGAAACTACTCCATCACCCTCGAATATAAAGGAGAGTTTCGAGGGTCATTTTAAGTTCGTTTTCTTCTATTCAAAAGACATTCTTTGCTAATTTGTGGGTGTTCTATGCAACGAAAGTGTCATTTCCTCAAGTTAGAGACTCCATAAGGGGGAAATGCCTCGGGGCAAGAGGAGACTCTGTCCATCGCCCTCAAGCCCCGAAGAGAGAGAAGTGGCCTGGAGTAAGAGGAGGCTTCATCCTCTATCATTGGGCCACAATGGGGTAAGTAACCGAGTAAGGGAGACTTTTTCTTCCACCGAAGGGTCACGTAGTGTGAGATACATTCCGGATTTAAGGGGAGATTCTGTCCCCAGCTTATAGGCACAGAAAGAGAAAATAGTCTCCGGGAAAGGGGAAGGTGTGTCCATCATCTAGATGCATAGAGAGAAAAAATGTCTCTGACTAAGGGAGGTTATGTCTGCTGCCTATGTGCACAAGAAGTGTGAAGTGTACCGAGTTAAGGGGAGCTTATGTTCGTCGCCTTTGGGCCACAATGAGGGAAACGTCCTCGAGTAAAGGGAGTGTTTGTCTGCCGCCTTCAGACGTAATGAGAAAAATGTTCTAGAGCTTAAGGATGTTCTGCCCGCCATCTCTGAACCTAAAAGGGAGAACGCTCTAAGGAAACGAGCAATTTTGAATGTCGCTACTTCTAGAACTACAGGAGAGTAAACATTTCTGACCTTTTAATTTAATATTATTTATATGCATGCACATCTTACTTAGTGTTATTAATATACTCATTAAGATATATGATTAGCTATGATCAGATATATGTTGATATGTTCTGATTCGATCTGCTTTGATATACTCTAATGTGATCCTATCTACTCTGAAATACTCTGTGGTGATCTGATATGATCGGTTATAGTCGTATGAAAACTGATATGATCTAATGGGATTTGATATGATCCAATTTACTCTGTTGTGTGTTCTGCTCCGCTCTGTGATAGAGTGAAATGTGTGATTCTGCTAGTATTCTACTCACCTCTGTGATAGTTGTGATTCTGCTAATTTTATTAGCTTTCATTCGACTTAGATGAGTTATTAGATTTCTGTCTGATTTTGGATGATTTATTCGGACATAAAGATATATGTATTTTATCGTATATGATTTTGTGATGCCCAATGAATGTATTAGTTGTTAGGCAGAACTATGTTCGGATCTGATCGTATTGGAATAATGTTGTAATATTATCCAATACGTACGTAGGCAACTAACAGTAAGGCGACATTAGCCCGATCCAAATTAGTTATAAAATTAGGTTTGCTCTAGCCTACGCACAACAAAGCACTAAGACTTTGTAGTGTGTAGAAGAACATTATAGCTCTCACACACATAGTTCGTCGCTCCTTGTTGGTCTCATTTTAATTTTTCTGTTTAATTTAATTTATTCCAGTTTTATTTTCCGAACAACCCCCGATACGGATCAATTATGCGGGTCAGGGTGTTACAAAGATATTAAAAATTCTACCCTCAATGCACAGAAAATTGATTAAGCAGCAAAATTATCAATTTCTGCTAATATGATTAAGTCATGTTTGTTATCAATAAAACTATCAACATGCAAAGCATACAAAGGAACACATGATTTTTACATAGAAAACCACAACTAGGGTAAAAAACCACGACAACCTAACAATAACTAAATCAATGCGCTAGTAAGCAAAACATTACATGACACAAGAAAACCACCAACCTTTGTTTCGACTCTAACCAAACTCTCTTTATTTATATATCCACAAATTCTTTTGTTTGCTAGCCTCCAAGTCTTCTCTCCACAAGCCTTGAAACTTTTCCTCTACTTACTTTATCTTGTCTCCCTCTAACCACCTCAAACAAGCTCCTCTTATACTTTTAACTTTAGCCTTGAGTTCTTCAATCTCCCATTGAAGATCACTGCAACTTCTCTTTGATTTGTATGTGTTGTGTCTCTCACAAAATTATCAAATCACTAATATAGCTAAACCATGAAGGTGATTAGAGATTGGAAAACTATGGCAAAGGATCTCTCCCATTTTTTCTCTTGGTTTCTAGGTTTTCCTCTCTTAATTTTGTGCATTACCTTGCCTTTAAATAGCTTACAAAGTTGGTTTCGTAAGTATCATTCAATTAGGAATGAAATCTCTTTCAAATTGACTTAAACTAGGTAAGTTTCCCAGAGAGCAAGCAATCGATTCTCAGTGGTGATCATTTGTCCACTATTTATAATACTACAAAATCCCATTAGCGATCGATCTCACATAGCCAGCAATAGATCAACATAAGCTTGACTAGAAAGTAAACTACTCTTTTCACAGTGATCGATATCCCTCTGTTTTGTATTTGATCGATACTCTCAATTAACATTTTTACTGAGTTATCGGTCGACCTTTCCTATATGTTCTTTAGCAATCGATCAGTGATGAATCATTTTTATAATTTTGTTCATTTCTTCCAAAACTTCCCATGTCCTAAAAAACCTAAGTGATCTAGTGTACATGAGTGTCTGCATAATTATCTTTCCCTTCTTCACTAAGCAAGTCTTCAATTCTTGAATCTTCAGAACACATCTGCTCTAAGTTTCCAAGACTTTCAATTTTTATATGACTTGACCACAACTAAATCTAATCAGATTCTTAAAGACTTAAACATACATAAAGTTTTGGCATAGTTTTGATCAATACAATTAGCCAATTACATGACATATTATACATATGTTCTTACAATATTTAGGTTGCATGTTTATCATAAACTAGTGTAGATGTAGGCATGCCTGCTAAGCTTTAGCTCATAGGCAATTTTTCACCGCGCATATTTTGTATGCTCAAGTATGTGAAGATTCAATAGAAGGTGGATGTACGGACTTCTCGCTTCTCAGTGATCCTTTGCCTCAAACTCACCACTACAGCTCCTCGCAATTAATTGTTTTATATGTAATGATTTTTAAAATTTATTTTATTGTATTTTTTGAAATGTCTAGGGAGCTGGCTCGTGACAGGTGTCTTCCATGGTGGAAAAAACATGGTTTTGGGTGATGAGAAGAAGAACAAATGAAAATGATTAGGAAATGGGTGTTTTGGTCCACACACAAGTAATATGTAATATTTTAAAAATTATCAAGTGATACAAAAATATCCCATCTAATGTATAATTTTCCATTAGAAAAGACATGGGCAAAATGAAGAGTAAAAAATATATTCTAGTAGCTTAAATCTTGACTGTTATACTTTTTCATCTATACATCAATTATGTTGCTTCAAAGACAAAGCAAACAATTCCTCTCTTTTCTTTTCACATTCAACTCTTACCACTCTATTTCTTTCTTCTTTTGTAAAACTTGTTGTATTTGCTAGTTTGTATTGCTTTGGTGAAACTTGAGTTTATGGATTCACACTTTATTCTCTTCTGAGACCATATCTTGAGAGGCTCACTATTTTTCAAAACCATTATACGCTACTTCTTGAACAACTTAGACAAGTTCATTTAGTGACTTTATCAAAGTTTCTTACTCAATATCATGTTTCACATATTAAAAAATATTGAGTTCTATATTAAACTATTCTTGTTCTTCTTTGTATTTCATTGCATATTTCAACCTTGTCAACTTGTGGCAAAAGGGGGAGAAAACAATATAAGTAGGAAAAGACATTTATATGCCATATTGAATGTTGATGAACTTTAATGAGTTTTAGATTTAATGTGCATTGTATTATTTTTTTTGTGTTTTTTTTAACCCTTTCATGCTATCTTGGGCACAACTTTTATTTTTAGTGTGCAAATTACAAGTTTATAACAAAAGGGGTAAATTGTTATAGAAATAACAGTTGTCATTGTGTAATAAATGTAATGTATTTTGTCAAGGACTTGCCAAAGGGGGAGAATGTAAAGGAAAATCAATGTATTGGCAAAGTTAATTATAAAATCACATTTCAAAGTTATGAAAGAATGATGTAAAATGATATAAGAATCTATTTTATAATATTTGATGTGTGAATTATTAATATCAAGATTAGCTTTGAAGTTACACATTGTAAAAGATGAAGAGCTTGAAGACTTAAGTCACTTCGAAGCTACATGATACCTTAGAATGAGCTTCATGAGTTTCGAATGTCAATGAGAACATAATTTAAGTTATTTATGATCATTTGCATTAGTTTTACACCACCCCATAATTTAGAAGATAAGAAAAGAGTTTCGAGTTGAAGAATAGTCAAAAGCTTTTAAACTCAAACATTTTACCTTATGTTCAAGGGAAGATAAAACCTTTGGGTCAAAGCTGCAACTAGATCAACTTATTGTTGTAGTTCATTCTAGAAGACAAAAGTGCAGTAGAAAGAATATGAATGTTTGATCTTGAAAGTATGTCCAACTTCGATTAAAACAAAAAATCAAAATTGGATTTCCATTCAACTTTGATTCTACTCAATCTTGTGTAATTGACTTAAGGGATTATAAATATGTTTGCTATGCCTGTTCTGGTGATTTTTGCATCTAGAGAGCCTGTTTCTATTGAGAGTCCTTAGTGTTTTTATTTTCCTCTCTAGTTGGATCATTTTCTTGATGACTACTATAGGGTACAAAAATGTTATGTTATATTTGCCTTTATTCTAATTAATGGTTTGGGGTATTAAGAATTTTTATAAATTTTTTTATGAGGTGGGAACATTCACAGTGTACATTAGTGCTCAACATAAACCACGAAGTTATTACAAAATTTGGTACAATTTCTACTAATTTTTCTTGTTTTGAGAAAGTGGGCCCCACTCTGGGACCCACAACCCTTCTCGTCAATTCCATCAACTTCTTAGGCATCGTCCCTCATTGCTTCCCAAGTGGGCTTGGGCTTAGTCAAGTCCAATTTCAAAGAAATTATGAGAAAAAAATTATTTTTGTTTCTTAAATGGGCCTTTATGGGTCCATTTACCCAAATAGTAAAAATAGCCAAAGTTAAATATTCTCTCTCAATATTAGGGTTTTCTATATATTAGACAATTTGCTCTAGTTTCTCTCTAAGGTGAATAAAAAATATTTTTTCTTCACAGTTCCTTATGTTTTGATTGAAATTAAAGGCCTTTCTTGCATGATCTTAATCCCCACACCTTATTCTATTGAAATCCCTAAAATTCCCTTGTTTTTATTCAAATTGTCACCAATATCTTTATTTTTGATTCAATACCTTGTGATTCATGCTTAAAATTCATTAGACAAAGAAATACATGAAATTGTTTTACTCATGATAGTTTTGAGTCTCAAGTTGGGTAGAAATTATAGTTTATGCTAAGGGCTAATTAAAATCCTGATTTGTGGATTAGGGATTTTTTGATCTAAGAGGAATTGAAGTGATTCTCTGCTATTAAGATAAGGGGTTTTTATTTTTTTTGGTGATTTATTGTGTTAACACCATGGTTGATGTTGTTAATCATATTTTTTTATGATTAATGCTTGTATGGCTTGATTTCTCTAGTGGGTAGATTTTGATGTTGTTTTTGCATACTTAAGCATGAGTTTGATAGGGTTTTTTTTTGTAATTAAGGGTTTGAGAATAATTACATTAAGAATTATGAAGGTTGATGTATGGTCGCAATGATTTTTTTGTTAAAAATTGTAGTTTTACAAAATTTTGTTCGCCCGATCAATTGCCTATATGGGCCTATCAATCTATAAAGTTTTCATCTTTTGATTACTTGTAGATTGGGTGACCGATAGATCGCTCAATGGGCCAATCAATCAGCCAATCTAATAGTTCCTAAATTTTTGTGTCAATAGATCGCCCATGTTTACTATTTGTGTGTTTTGTCATCCGATCAATAAGCTAATGGCCCGATCAATTGGTCCAGTCATTGTTTTTTACTTATGCACACATTTTAAAACCTAATCTTTGTAATTTTGATGGGTCTCTTGCATATATTTAGCCAAGTATTGTCGTCGTATAATAGGGTTACTTTCGCATACATGCAAGTACTGATATTCTTAGAACTTTATATCACATACATCATGTTTTAGCCTCATGAAATTTAAATTGCTAAACCATATTTATCGAGATTAACTACCAACCATGCTTACCATGATTACTCGTGGCTTTGTGAAGTTTTTTGGGTTTTCCATATCGGATTTTGAATGAATCAATTTTCTATCCGAAAAGACAGGGTTTTCTATTCCAAAAGGGCAAGGTATTCTGTTCTGGATGGGAGAGTTTTTCCTCCCCGGGTAAGATGACTGAGCGATGCTCACCCTTATTTATTTTGGGAATCTTTCAGGAATCCTCTGTATGGTTGTGTCACACAATTGCTCAGAATTAGTTATTTTGTGAGCAAGGTGAAAATTAAATTCATGTTAACAGGGATGAAAATTCTTCTAAGGTATAGTATGAGTAAATAAATTTAACTTTGAAACTTTATAGATTCATTAATAGTATTTTCATTTCAATGACAATAGATCTTTATTGTAATCTTAAGGCATTTGATATTCCTTATATCATTACATTCAAGATTCCGTATAAGGATACTTAGCATTATTCATAATAGAAGTAGTTCAATTTCTTTTATATTATCTAAAGTGTTTTTAAACGAAGTGGTGGTTTGGCTATATATTTTATTTTAACTCAAGACTTGGGTTAAAATTTGTCCATGTCATCTAGCCAGTTTGGGTCAAGAGGTGTGACAACTACCCCTTGATTCAAATAACTTCATGTTGATTATTATTATGCTCTGAACCAACCTCAAACTCCAAAGTGTTCCTTATCATTTTATTGCAAGTTTGATGTGAGAATAGCTCATTATATTGTATCTATACCTACTTTTATGTCATTATAGAAAGTTGAATGCTTTGGAGGATTGTGTGATCTTTAATGATATTTTAAGGTTCACATGGATACAACAATTTGTTGAAGATTGAATATTAGACACGTTGGGAGAAAGTCATTGGGAATTTGGCATTGAAGTGAGGTATGAAGATTCACCATTTGTGTAATCATAAAATTGATATACAAAGTAAAGTGTGTTTGTATTTCTAATTTTCATAGTAGATTTAAGACTGAACTAGATCCCATGGCTTTTCTCTGATTGGATTTTTCACATAAAAAATCTCTTATGCACTTTATTTCTGATTGCTTTTCATATTTGTACTTTTTAGGGATTTTTGCCTAGGAAGAAAATTGATGCATTTTGAATTAGTATTAATTGATTAGATTAATTTGTGAAAGATCATAATCTAGATTAATATATGGCAAGAGCACACGATTGAATGCAAAATTAGTTAAAACCACTTTCAATTGCATTCCCTTGTGTTTCAAAAATTACAACATATGTTCTTTGACGTTAAAAATACAATTACTAATTATTTTAAAATGATAAAAATACCCTTATCACTTATCGCAGGGGACCGCGATTGATGGGGAGCTAACAAATGCACCCCTACTTCCACCCATTCTCCCCATTGCACTCCCCATTAGTTATAGTCAGGGATGCCACCTAGTAGGGTTCAAGTTGAGTTTTGTCAAACCCGAACCCAATACCATTTAAGAAATGGTGAACTCGATCCGAATAGTTATTTGGGTTGAATTTTAAAACTAAACCTAACCTATTATACTCAGGTCAAGTTTTATCAAAATATAAAGAAAAATATATAAAAAAAATTATATTTATGATATTAATTGGGCCGATCAAGTTGGAACATTTGGAACCTGACCGAAATATTAAGGTTGAATTTGGAAACCCAAACTTAACCCATTAGGGCAAGGTCAGGTTTTACCATATACCAAACCCGAGTGACATCCTTAGGTATAGCCCCTTAGTGGTTAATTGGGTAAGGGTATATTTCTCATTTAAAAATAAATATGAAAGCATTTTGTCAAGGACATAGTTGTATGTATAATTTTTGAAACATTATAGAGCGTAGGTACAATTGTTGAACATGGAGGGGTGTAGGTTCAATTTTGCCAAAATGCAAAGGCGTTAATGCAATTTACCGCAAGGAAAATAAGGATACTAACTTACACCCCCAAAAAATTTGAGGACCATTTGACGCCTGGCTAATTAAAAGTCACAACTCACAAGTATTACAGTGGCCTTAGTAGCTGCTGCTGATATGTATGGTTTACTCACAAGTATTATAGATCGTGAGATTCCCAGAGCCATAGGAGAAAACTCATGATTATGTACGACTATTCAAAAGGCAATCAGTATAAAAAAAGAAAGCCTCTTTATGCAGCAGTTACTAGGAAAACTTCAAAATATGCTGCAATCTTAGACATTCTCCTCCAACATTATAGGCTTTTTTTATTTACTGGGACTCAAACAAGTTTATTTCACCTTAATCGATCGTTATTACTGTCCCACTCCATTGGTGTGCTCGTCTTCACTTCGGTATTCTGCTACTATACCTAAATGTGCCATTAGTAGCCATACAAGAGTGAGCAGCTCTCCCCCTGAGCTAAGTTGCTGAGCATGGATATACCCACCACAGTGGCCCGCAGCATAAGACAACATCTCCACCCATACATGACTGATTATCTTCCATTCAATTTCAGGCTGGATGTTTTGCAGCTGCGCAGCAAGTTCACCAGCTTTGTACAAGACAGATTTGTTTTTATCCTTCCTAGCATATCTGCGTTTACGAACCAAGATCTCAGACGCACGGGCTTCATTGGTTATCCCCCTTTCCTGGATTAAGAGATCATTGACCTCAACACAAGTATCTCTAAACCTGAGATCGCCAATTCCTGCGACCACCATGTCAGGAAGCTTAACAAGAAGGTATATCATATAGTCTGAAATATACTTACTCAACCCAGATAGAACAGTTTGATGAGGTGATTAACTGATCTCATCATCAGAGGTATAGCCGTTGGGTTTACCAGCATAATAGCACATATCAGTCGCTATATGCCATATTAAGATGCTCTCATCAAATTCTCCCTCTAAGCTCCTATTTAAGACGTCAATGTCCACTCCCATCCGTGGCAATGTGTCAGAGTATCCAAGCTTCTTCAATAGCCACTCCCCTCGCTGGCGGTATAGATGCTTGTATTCCCTTTGTTCACGGCAGTTGATCGCCTTGTCCTTGAGCTCCCCACAAATAAATTCACGGAGAGCAGGTGTGACAGAGATAAACTCAGTGTAGTAGTACTTGTCCCATAATTCCTTGACACTGAAAATTTTAATGATTGATTTCCATGGAGTCTGTGAGTGATCAGCCACGCAAAACCGTATTAGATTGTACTGCCTGATAGAATTTGACCACCGTGCTCTTTTGGGTGAATGAAAGAAGAAGAAGGCTCTCCTGAAAGCTACTAAAAACCAGTCACATTTTCGGTTTATAAGCCAAACCATGGTCAGGTCCGAGAGACTCATCCTGCTAAAGGCATATATCTCTGTTATCAGAGTTCCACCTAACAAAATGTAACTTATGATGATGCCACTGGGATCATAACCATTTTTATCGGTAGAAAATAGAAATAGGAAAAGGGCAAGTAAGATAGAAATGAAAGTAATTAGGGGCAAAATGGAGCCCCATGAAGAATGAAATATTACTGCCTTGGTGTAGAGTACGTCATAGAAAAAGTTGAGCTCTATTCCTATGACTTTGAAAATCTGCTCCGAAGATCTCTTAAAGAAGAACGTCTTGCTCTCGCGCAGCTCGTCAGGCTGAAGATGAGATTGACGATGAGCCGCTGAAATGTTTTGAAGAATCGATAGGCCTCGTCTAACACCTTCTCTTCACTGATATCTTGGTCTTCGGTACGGGACTTATCCTCATCTTTTAGTGGTGGTTGGGACTGCTCCCCATCTTTTAGTGGTAGTTGGGACTTCTCCCCATCTATTAGTGATAGTTGGGCCTCTTTGAAGTGGTCCTTGCTTGCATATCTTAGAGCCCATATTCTTTCCCCATACTTTATCACTCCAGCCAAAAGTACAAGGCAAGCAGAAGCCACAAGCCTAGTTGTGGTAAGGCAACGGATGAAAGAATAAACGGCAAGAAGGAATTGGACTGCAAGAGTGAGCAAATGCCTTCTCCAAAGCTCATTGTCTTCCAAAGAGAATGCAGTAATGGTGTCTGGACCACCAAGGTGTAATAATAGGAAAGGCGACCAAAAGCCAATGAGATCATTGTTTTTCTTCTCACCTTGTGTTTCAGAGATATGGCCTAGGGCAAAGATAGCTATGCTGTCTGATAGCAAGTAAGCCAGCCAGAGAGTGGCTCTCAGTGGATAGCTTCTATAGCGTTTCCTGAAGCTGGCCAAGAGGATGAGAATGATCTGTATGGCGAGGCTGACTAAAATGGCTGACCTCAGCTCAACCTTATTCCATACGTACTTCAGTTTCTCTGGGAACACCTCCATTGTCACCCTCATTTTGATGCTGTAATAATTTGCAGGTTTTTAAGAACAAGTTACTGACCCGGAATATATGCTAAGTTGTTTCATAAAACATCCAGTAGAAAACAAATTTTGAGTTCCCTTCTCGGGTGTTCAACTACGCAAAGAGGAGAAATTAACTGATGAAGTACTAAAATTTCTACCAACATTATGTTCTGCTATTAAGCTTGTCTCTTTGTTTAATATCTGGATATGTGAACTTCAAGTTTTTGTCCCTACAGAATTCCTTATCTTACAAGTGATTTTTTTAATTCTTGAGTTCTCTCTTTGGATGATTAATTACCTAGAATATCTGTTTTCTTATTTCATTTTTTTAAAAGGAAAAACTAAGTAAATGTTTACATATACTCCCTCTGTCCTAAATTAATAGCTCCTTTTGATTTTTCAAAAAAATAAACTAAAATTAGTTTATTTTTTTGAAAAATCAAAAGGAGCTATTAATTTAGGACAGAAAGTATAATTGCTTTAGTCAAAATAACCTAGGAGTACTCCATCTTAATCAAAGTAGATTAAGAAGCAAAAGACATAATTTACGATCTACACAACAGGCGTATTTGTGATCCAGGAATACAACTAAAGTTGTAGCACACATACTTGTCAAATGAGAGGGCACCATTTAGATTGCAATTAAGACAGCTTTTAGAAGAATTACCACAAGATTTGAGAAGTACCTTAATTTTTAGTGGGCAGGGCAGTAGTACATGAGATTCTGCTTCCGATCAGTCCAAGAACAGGCGTCCAGTTTGAAATTTGCTTACCTTCAACGAGTTAGTTTTTTAAGGCTTCCGAACAGGGAATCCCACCGGTATACATGTAACATAGCTGCATCTTATCTGATTCAACGAAACTAGCCCAAGAAAAAAGGTGTTACTTTCACTTGTCGAGCCACATGAAGCAAAATTTCATGAGTTCCGCCCTGAATACCATGTAAAATTAGCAATCACATTAGAGATATCTCAGAGAGAGAGATCTGGGAGAAGTTCTCGGTGATCAGAAGAAAAAAAATCAGTCTTACATGCAACTTTTACTAACTTTGTGAATGCCTAACAGATAAGATCCAAGTCGCAAATTAACCAAAATAATTGAAAAAATTTGCTTTTTTATTGTAATTATAATTATGATCCTCCAACAACTAAAAACTCAAATATATTAATATAAAAAGGATCATAAAGACACTTAAATCAACAAAAACTACACTGAATGAGTAGGAAAAAATGTTGACTAATAATAAAGAAGAAAGATTCGGACTGTCGCTTCCTGTCTTCCGGACAGGTTGCCAAATGCCAAGAGCAAGCAGTAAACCTGTGGATCGCCACTTCCCTCTTGCAGAAGTCGTAAAATTTCAACCATCGAATGTAGAAATTCATACTGCACACCAACATTTTGCGAAAATCCAAGCCGAGAAAGGGAAATCGAGGTGGAAACCACGCTTCCTGGAAAGAGGCATTGATCTTTGACTCCCCTGCCTTGACTTGTTTTTGCCACCGGAACAGAACAGAGATTTTTTTCTCAAATCAAACCCACCTGACCATCAAACAAGAAGAGTGTGTAGCTCTTTTGAAGAGAGTAAGGAGCTTGAAACTAACAACTGCGTTTTGGATAGTACGTCGGTTGAAATGGCAACTCAGTAAGAGAGTAAGAGAAGTGCTGGACAAAGTGGGAAGAGTTTTACACGCTCCGGTGTACCCGGCACGAAGGATACATGCTCCGGTGTACCGAGTATAAAGAATACATGTGAGCTTTTGATACTTTAGTATATTAGTGTATGTTAATATTAATATTAAATTAGTGTAAGTTAGTACTAATATTATTAAGAGACCCATTTATATGAGCCCTGACTCATATATACCTACGTGAGCCCGGGCTCTATGGGCTATTAGGATTTATATCGGGTGGACCATAATACTTATCGGTTTAAATGTCCGTGAATATTATGGGCCACCATATGTAAATCTGATGGCCTATAGAGCCTGGGCTCACGTAGGAGTATATGAGCCCGAGCTCATATAAACTTTTTTCTATTATATTAATGTTAAAAGTGCACTAATATGTGCATAGTCAACCCTATCTTATGAACGGAGGGCTCTTGTACATTTCCTACTAATATGTGCATCATCAACACTATCCTATGAATGGACGGCTCTCGTACATTTCCTAGGCTGAGCTCATTATTAGTATATAACATTATAAATATTTTCAAAAATATAATAAAATTTATGCTAGTGGTAGAAATGACAACAAATAGTGTTATTATATAGAGGTATAATTTGAGTTTTGATTTGCAAAAAAATAACATATATGAACGTACAAAAAGTAGCAAAAAATATTGTTATAAAAATTCAATTAATTGAAATAAATATAAAATTCAAAGCTTATGAGGAGGATGATAGAGGTACACTTATAAATATATATTTTTAAATTCTTATATTAATTTTGTAAAAGTTCCTTTAGGCTGAATTAATATACATTTATAAAATTTGTATCGTCTTGTAAAGGCACTAGAAGCTTCTTGTAATTATGGATGATTGTTTTTGTTTCATTTATATAAATAAAAATTTCTCCTTCACCTATCTCTTTTTTACATTGATTCAAAATAGGGAAATTTATTTAAATAATAATTTTAAAAAAATAAATACCAAATCGACCTAGTTTGGGAAATATTTCCCAAAGTAGTGTTGGTTTTTGCCACGCAGGCACCAGCAAATCAGTTGACGCCTGTGTGGTTTTTTTAAAAAATTTTAAATAATTTCGTTCTTTAGAACGACGAAATCAAGTTTAAGTTGATTTCGTCGTTCTAAAGAACGAAATTATTTTTAAAAAATATTAAGTGATTTATTCTTTTAGAAGGACGAAATCATGTTAAGTTGATTTCGTCCTTCTAAAGTATGAAATCATATTAATTTTTTAAAATAAGTGCATGGAGCTGTCATTGCTCTGTCGGATAGACGTCTGCATGATCTCGTTGGCGTCATCGGGCCAATGAGAGCGAGGATGTTGCAACAAAAGAGCATCTTGACGACGTTGATGCTAGCTTCAGGGGCACCAAAGCTGTGGTCGAAATCCCGACGGAAGATCTCACAGAAGGGCAGTTATAGATGCGGAAGCCACAGTCGGTGGTGCCAGTGGCAAAGTAGTCATGATCCTAGTTGAAGGAGAGGAGGGTGGGGAGAGAAGATGAGTTGGACTCGGAGTCAAGGGTAGAATTTTCGGGGGAATCCTAGAGGGGGTAAGGAGGGGAGGTGCGGATGGGAGGGGGGGTGGAGAAACTCGAAAGCAAGGAACACGAGTCCTCGTCGCTAGAGTCCGGAGTATCGAGCTCTGTCGGGTCGGAGAGGAAGCTGTCTGGGTCTAGGTTGGGGTTGGTGGGATCAGGGCCAGAGAGGGGCGAGGGGGAGGTGGGCATGGAGAGGGAAATGGGCAGAGCTCAACAGTGGCTCACTCTTGAGACCTTCCTGCCACTAGCCAGCTTCCAGAACAGTGAGTCTGCCATGTTTAGAGTCGGGCCTACATTTGGAGGGGTTGCATTCGATAGAGGTGGGCAGGAGGAGGAGGGTCGATATGGAGGATTTAAAAGAATTAAATCTTGTAAGCTGGAGCTAAAATCTTGTAAAACCTTGTAAGTTGGAGCTGAAATCTTGTAAATGCGTCTAAGTTGAACGACGAAATCACCCAAACCCGCAACTCCCAAAAACAACGAAATCATACAGTACGTGCCATAAAAAAGGGGTTAAAGCACCTTTTTAAATTGGTGGATGAGTCGGACAACTGCATGATTTCGTGGATGAGTCATGCATTAGATATCTAGGACAACTGCATTAGATCATAAACTTTTGAAAAAAACTTTCAAATTGGTAGATGAGTTATTGAGAATTTTTAATTTTTAAAATTCACATGCCTTCAAAAGATAAATCCCCTCAATTCACGGGAGGGACGAATTCAGGGAGTGATTTTTTGATGTAATTTCGTCTTTATGTTTTTTTAAATTCATGTAGAAGGACGAAATCAACTTAACATGATTTCATCCTTCTAAAGGACAAAATCACTTAATTTTTTTAAAAATAATTTTATTTTTTAGAACGACAAAATTAACTTAAACTTGATTTCGTCCTTTTAAATTACTAAATCAATTAAATTTAAAAAAACCATGTAGGCGCTAGCTGTTTTGCTGGCGCCTGCGTGGCAAAAACCAACACCACTTTGAGAAATATTTCCCAAAGTGGGTCAATTTGGTAATTATTTTTTAAAATTATTATTTAAATAAATTTCCCTTCAAAATAACAATCCATAATATTAATGAAATTTTTTTTACCAAATCGAACCACTTTGGGAAATATTTCCCAAAGTGGTGTTACTTTTTGCCATACAGGTGTCAGCCAAGCAGCTGGTACCTACGTGGTTTTTTTTTAAAAAAAATTATATGATTTCGTCATTAGGTTTAAGTTAATTTCATCATTCTAAAAGACGAAATCGTATAAAAAAATAAGTGAATTCGTCATTCGAAATGACAAAATCACCTTAAAAGGTGAATTCGTTGTTCATAATGATGAAACCATCTTTTCGACGAATTCACCAAAATTGTAACTAACCAAAACTGAGACCCACTTGGAGGTTGATAACAATGACATCAACAGCCTGATTCCAGCTAGGTTTGGTAGGCTCTCCAAGCTTGTCATGTTCTTCGCTTGGCAAAACAAGCTCACCGGGCACATCCCATAGAGCCTTGCACAGTGCTCCAGCCTCCAGGCCCTGGATCTCTCTTACAACAACCTTTCCGGGCCAATTCCGCTGAGCATCTTCGAGCTGAAAAATCTCACCAAGCTGCTCCTGCTGTCCAATGAGCTCTCGAGCTTCCTGTCACCCGAGATCGAGAGCTGCACTAGCTTGTTCCGGCTGAGGTTGAGCTGGAACATACTCACCGAGATTGTCCCCAGCGAGTTCACATCCAGGTTATGTTCCTCAATCTGCACTCTGCACGTGGTTAGTGACCGGATTGCGAGGAACTGGAGATTGGAGGTGTAAGCAGCCATGGCAATCTCAGCTTGTGGGTCAGGTAGTCGGCAAACTTTGGCTTCCATAACCTGTGAGGTTGAGGTCTAGGCCCTTACCCCCTCCCTCAGCATCGTTAGTGTCTTCAACCTTCACTATTCCTCCACCGTTATAAAAAAAAGCACCCCATATTTCTCTTTATGGACAGGCCCAGCCCCTCCATGCAGAAGGCCGACTCTTTGTAGAGGTCGTGACTGAGGAGGCTCTCCACATCGGCCGTGAAGTTGGCCAGTTCGGCATCAGCTGGACCTCTTCCACGCACCTACCTAGGAGGAGTCCTTTTGCAACTCTAGCGGGTTCTTCTTCACCATCACCTCTTGCTTCAGCTATGCCCCCGTTCTCACGGGCTCCTGGCACGAGACCCCGCCCCTCTTCGGGGCTCAAACATTTCTCGAACCTCTTCCACGAGACCCGCGCTCACCATTTGGTCTACCAGCTCAGACATGAACGAGTGCAGGATGGGCTCATTGACATGCACCCACAGGAAGCAATGCTCGTACTTGGACTAGAACACCCACTTGTCCCCATCCACTAGGGCCTCAATGTTGGAGTTGGATCCGCCAGCAACGATGGGGAGGCTCCCGCGGCTGATGATGGATGTGATGCTTCTCAACAGAAGTCGGAGGCGATGTAGTCTTCATTGGCATCCACCATGTCGAAGAGGTGGTGGTGGACCCCCCAGTGCTCTTCCTCAATCATCTTGTTGGTCACCACGTCCAGGCCCATGTAGACTTGCATCTTGTCAGAGTTGATGATCTCGCCCACAAACTTATCGGCCAGGTGAATGGCCAACTTGGAGCCTCTACAACGCCCCCCGCAGGCCCAGTTTCAACCTCTAGAAGGTTGACAACCAGACCATGGAGTTCAGCCAGATCGCTATCATGCCCCAGGAGCTGCTCCACTGCCTCTTCAAAGGCAATAGGACAAGAAGTTCGCCAGTCTCAAGTACATAGGGCTGGCTGACCTGGTCTACGTCTTCAACGAGGTGCCCCACCTGACATACCCAGCCTGCGTTTGCGAGATTGGGCCGAACGGGCAATGCTGGTCATCGGCTCCATGAGCGTCATCACCATCATCTACTGCATCATGGCGCTGTCACTAAGCATGATGCAGAGCTACACCCAGATGGATGTCAATGAAATGGGCCAAGTACCTGGTGGTGCTAGGAGCACTCAAGGGCATGATGTTCGGCATGCTGGTCGGGGCGCTGGGTCAGGCCAGGTTGGCAAGAACGGCGCCCAAGTTGGCAAGAATGGTAGAAACCTTGCAGTTGGACGTGCACATCGAGATGTCCTACTGTTGCTTTGAAGGCTTCATGGTTTTGGCCAAGAACTACTTGCAGTTGGAACAACACCCTCTGTTTGAGAAGGTGAAGGAGCTGATAGAGATGGAAGGGGTGAAGATAACACCTGCCAATGTGGCCGAGAATCTGATGCCCAAGACCAAGAGCAGCCCCTCCGCCACCGCTGAAGAGAACGCGACCATGTGCCTAGAGAGTCTGATCGAGGCTCTGTCCAACTGCAAGGCCAATGGAGAGGCGGCTGACGATGTACAAGATGATGAAGAAGAGATGAGCAATGATCCGTCTAATGATTCTGACAGCAGCGACCTCAGCAACAACCACTTCGTCGGCCCATTCCCAGAAGTCGTCCTAGGCCTCCCTGCCCTCAAGACCTCCAGTTTAATGACTTTAAGGGTTAACTCCCGCCCAAGATATTCGACAAGGAGCTTGACGCTTTGTTCCGGAACGACAACTAGTTCGAGTCCACCATCCATGAGAACCTCGACAACTCTTCGTATCGGTCATCATCCTCGCCAACAACAAGTTCATTGGCTGTGTTCCCAACAGTATCAGCAAGATGTCTGGCTCGCTGAATGAAATCATCTTCTTGAACAACAAGCAGAGATGCCTCCCTCAGGAGATTGGGCTGTTGGGCAACGTCATCGTCCTCGACGCCAGATCAAACTCCTTCACCGACGTTCTTCCCAAGAGGTTCTCCAGCTTGGACAAAGTTGTGGAGCTAGACCTATCTGGCAACATGCTACTGGCTTTGTGCCTAGAAACTTGTTCCACCGGCAGACGAACCATGTTGCCACCTTGCAAAAGAAGCTTTTGATTTCCCCATGCAAAATGCAGAACTGGGAGATTTCGTCCTTTAGAATAACAAAATCAACTTTAAGTTAGTTTCGTCTTTCTATTGGACGAAATCAAATTTCAATGAAAATTTGATTTCGTCCTTTAGAACGACAAAATCAACTTAAACTTGATTTCGTCATTTTAAAAAACGAAATTAGTTAAATTTTTTTTAAAAAAAAGTCACATAGGCACGAGTGCTTAGCTGACACTTATATAGCAAAAAACAACACTATTTTGAGAAATATTTTCTAAAGTGAGTTGATTTGGTAAATATTTTTTAAAAATTATTATTTAAATAATTTTTTCTATATTTTATATGTGATTTTGAAGGCATCTTTATCTTTTATTTTGGGAAGCAGTTTATCTTTGATTTTTTTAACTTCCATGAATGTAGAACGATCCACTTGTTATGTGCTCTCATTCCTATGAGCATTAACATATTTTACTTAGTTGCCGGTTTTTCCAAACTATTGGATTTGGAATTCCTGCCCAGCTGTGAATGTGTTCCTCTCGTTTCCTCCCAAGGGTAGGAATTCATGTCCACCGGTAGCAGCTCTACCCTGCCTACCCGGTTTGGTCCGCTTAGGCCCGACTTGCTTGGCTATTGCCTGGTATGTACTCCTACCAGCCCACATGGAACATCCACAGTCCTCTTCACTGAATTTACTCTTACTGGTTCTGTTTTGGTTGGAATTGTCGAATGGGCCTTTCACCTAGGTTGGCTCATTCCTGCACTAATAACGCTACTCCTGGTCATTTTTTTGGGACATTGTTGGATCCTGTGCCAGGTTCATTTGTACATTGAGAAGGTCGTTTCACCACTGGGCCAAGCAAGAAGTTGGATTGTATTCTTATGTCATCTCGATGTCGATGTTGTGAAGCCAACTAATGTGGTTTAATGCACTTGGTTTTCTTCTCACATTTTAATTGAAATCCAACACTACCTCGAGGTCAAGGTGACATGGAAGTAATGTAGAATGTTATGACCTAACTTAGGGGCAGGCTTTGGAGTCTCCTACAGGTACGATGGGTTCGACGTTATCTAAATAAGTTTCACACTTAAATTTACTATGTGGAATAAGAATTAAGATAAATAAAGTACTAGGGTCGAAATTACTGGTCATTATAAAATGTCTACAAGAAAACTTTGGAATTCACGACCTCCCACAACTTAGAGCTTTTATACTACATAAAATAACCAAGTTTCCTAACAGATCAAGCTGTTAAGAAAAAAAATTATTTATTTCTTCTATTAACTAACACTTACAAATGTGTTTATCCTCTTTCTTACGCTGGCATCATTAATTCAAGTGTCCACATCGAAATTCAACAAAGTATGTTCATTGAGTACTGCTCGGCCCGCTTGCATCGAAATTCATGAAAGTATGTTCAGTGACTTCTTTGCCCGCTTGTTAACTCTTTGACTGTTTTTCCGAGTCTGTTATGCATAATGTTTTAATACACAAATCTGACTCTGTTGTTGCTATACCTCAAAATTTATGATACAATGATTACTTTTATTATCAAGGTTTGAATTTTGTCCCTCGCCTACTTTGCTTCGCTCTTGATTTATATGCTTTATAACTCTTGATCCATGGGGAGTTGTATTTAGAAGTTACTACTTATATACAGTGACTGCATTTCAATGTAGTGTAACCCTAAACAAGTTTCTTGTGAGTTACATTGGCCTTCTACTCATTACATCGAGCCTTTGATACAGGTAGCATATTATTGGAGGTAGTAGTTACACTTGCGGAGAAACAAAAATTTTTGGCCTGTCTTGATGGAGCCTCCTGTATTATGCCCTATTATTTGGCCTGTCTTGATGAAGCCTCCTGTATTATGCCTATGTGCTAGTTTTATATACTTCGTTTTCTTTGATCATTGTACTCTAGACTGTGGATATGCATTTCCCTGTACTTTCTTAAGCTTTGTTGAACTATTGAGAACATCTTTCGGTGTGCCTGCCTGCCAACTAATCACTACTTCTCTTGCACACTTCAATTGTGTTGTTTGTCTTAAATAATTAAACCTTACCGACTTTCTTTTGATGAATAAGGCTTGTGAGTGTAGTTAGATGCTCCTGTGCTTTAGCTAGAGACTGCAGAAGCTGGAAGTGAAGATTTAAGACAGATAATTGAAGTGGGTTGAGTGGGAAGTTTCTTTACATAATAATGGCAGACACATCCTGGGGTATATGGATCTATTCAGCCAAATCCTTGAAATTTTAGGAGGAATTATTCCAGATGCCTCGCCGAGAGAATCTGTTTACACTACTTCCTTAATAGGCAAACTTTTTAATTCTATATGCAAATTATTTTAAATTGAACAATTCTTAGATAAGTGATTGTACTAGAACTTTCATTTTTTAATTAAAAAGTAGTTTACAAAAATAGTCTTGGAATATACCATATTATAGGGAATGTCGCCAATTTTAATGTAATACTAGAAATAGACCTACGCACGTGTTTACTCCAGCATTTGTGCTAAAAAATAACCCAATTGCCCTCGACTCATCTAAAAAATCAAATAAACACTCTTAGCCTCCACTTATCGTTGTCACGCATTGTCATCAGAGTGACTGTGGCATTTCACAAATTTTCTTGTACTAGAACCCAATATTAATTTAAATTTTTTTATGTTAATTTTTTATCAAAATTTGATTGGGTATTAGTAGGCCCAGCTAGGGCTTTGTTTTGAAAATTCTCGGTGCGTGCAAATTGTCCTTTTCTCATAATTTTTGGAAGTTGAAAAACTTACTTGTAAACAATTGTCTGGCCAAAGGGCCAGACTAACCCACTTTGCTTTCCCTCGCCCCTCCTTTTCTTTAAGAATTTCGGAAGTAATTAATTAGTAATATTAAAAAGATTATTTTTATTATTATCCTATTTAGAATCATTAAGATAAGATTTGGAATTCATTAAATAACTATTAATCAAACCTCTTAACCACTTGGATAACTAATTAAATATTTTTAGGATATTAATTAGGGTGTGAATAACTAAGTGTGTGTGGCACATATAAGAGTTGTCGAATTATCATTGGACATCTCCTTGGGCAAGTGATAAAAACCCACCTGCCACGTAAAAGTACATGATCACACAGCTCATATTAGAAGAATGCATAGTAACAAGGTTCATATATATATATATATATATATGTTTATATGAGCTCATGCGTGTGTGTGTTTATATGAGCTCGGGCTCATATTACATGAGCCTGGGCTCTATGGGCCGGCGGATTTATATCTAACGGCCCATAATACTCATGGGTTTAAATGCCCATGAGTATTATGGGCCGCCGGATATAAATCCGCCAGCGTATAGAGCCCGGGCTTACGTAGGTGTATATAAGCCCGGGCTCATATAAACGGGACTCTCTCTCTATATATATATATAGAGTACCAAAAAAAGGATTTTCTCACTTCTCTACCTATATTCTCTCTCTATAATCTAAACTAACCCCTTCCTATAACCATTTGTCATTGGCTATGACAAGGAAATTATACACCTATGGGTCACAATGAAATTGTACACAAATAGTATAGAGCAGCTCATGGGACTTCGGAGGCACAGGTAATGCGTTCTAGACTAGTATTGAATGCATATGAACAGTCTAAAATGTAGCCCATTAAGCAAAAGGTGTCCGGGTAAAGTGAAAGACCTAACTTATTTAAGTAAACCAAGGTATGTAGTTTACTTGTATATGATTTCGAAGTGGTATTGTCTCATGATTATTTTATTAATAATTTTATTGGTACCCATACTTCCGTTTTTAAAATATAAGTTTGTGAATTGGCGTGTGTGAATAATCTTATATGGTGTAAGCTCACATGTGGTTTTTCTTTTGCATGAATTTTCTACCATGCATACGCATATGCACATGTGTAGGGTATTCCCTAGAAGTTGGCTACTTGTACTCCACAAAAAAAACTCAAGGATCTTGTGCCTTGTGCCTCTGTTATTCTTCGTATAGATGTATTTTTGTTATATTAACCTATTATGTAATTAGTTATTATTTTTTTAAAGAGCTAGAAAATTAGGTTGTGACACCAACACCGTTGCAATTTGAATTGGGGCTGGTATACCTACTAACAGTAGCACCGGCACCAAAGAAGAATGGAGAAAGAGGTAAATTGGGGTAAAGTGAAAGAGGAATTAGGAGGTTTATATGAGAGATTCCAAACAGTTAACCCAGGGTGAACGAGAATGGGGTAGTGAGAGTATTTTGGGGTCCTTATAGCACGTTCTTCTGCTAAAACAGTGTTTCGATCGTAAAAAATTGGCGTATTACGACTTGATAGCTATGTGAAGGATACAATATTGAATACTGCAGTGACTTTGTTTCTTGAGCATGTTAGAAAGTTGTTGAGATTGCACCCTTTGATGTAACAGTTGTAGATTATTGTCAAAGTGCTTTTATTTTTCGGCATCTCTTGTTTATATTTCTCCAAAAAAATAAAGAGGATTCAGGCAAGCTCTCTCATCACCTACATTCAAGCAACAGTAAATATGCTTGGGACACTATGGAGATTACTTCACGTCCAGCTTCAGCAAGTGCCCACCTACGAAATTGTAATGTCCCCAGTTCATCAGATACAGTTAATATAACTAGCTGTTGCCTGCTAATTGATAAATTTAGCAGCAACGCTTTACATGTGACAAATATGTATGTTAATTTTTATTGAGAAAAAATACTATGAATAACAAACTTTTGCTACAAAATGGCAATCCTTTTATTATGGAGTATATGAATGGTACAGGAGATTCCCTAGTTCCTTCATCTGTACAATGTTCATAACTTATGGACAGACCTTTTAACCCATCTCACAACTTGATTGCAGAGCCATTCTCCTCCGCATTCATTTTACAAAATAATGTGTGCTCTCTGTCTTTCCTACGTTCAACACCTTATAGAATAGGGTGAGGGCAATCCTTCACCCATGGAAGCTACAGCCTCAGCGAGCTCTTTATTCAAAATTGCAGATGTATCTCGACTGATAACAACGCAACATACCACCAACAAACACAAGGTCAATAATAATTACAGGAAGTTCATGTTGAATATCTATGACTGCATCCTCTTTCCACCATGTTCATAAAGCTCCTTTGCCTTCTTGATAGAGATGTCTAGTTCAGTACACTTCTTGACTGATGCATCTGCAAGATTATTAAATTGTTCAAAGAAAGCGATTAAGCTTTTCTGCAAACTTTCAAAACCTGAATTCCAATCTAGCTGTGCTTCCTTTCCCATCAGATTTGAAGCAATTGCACCACTTCCTTCATTCTTCCATGACAGAGTTGAGCTCAACTTCTTGTTTTGGGCCTTCTCCTGCCTGGGCAAGTACCGAGTTGTGACCACTTGAAGTCCTCTAATACCATCCTCAACTTCTCTAGTGGGCAACTCGTCGAGCTTCAAAAGCCAGTCACGGCAAGTAACAAAGATAGGTGGGGGCAAATACTTGGTAGGTGAAAACTCTTCATGTCTTCTCCTGGACGATTTTTGCTGGAGAGGAAATACGCATTTGAGAAGCCAACTGTTTATAGCACGCACATAGGATTTTTGGGCGCTAATCCATTTTGTGAAACTCGAAAGCAAAGAGCTCAGCTCATATTCAAGAAGCATGGTAGATTGTTGATGAGATTCAGATTGTAGAGAAAAATTGGAATTTCCATTGTTGTAAGCTATAGAAATTATGTTGAACTGAAGCTTGTGATTCTTGAGCATCATTTCCCACATACGGCTTAACCTGGATATGGTTCACAACTAAAACAGTTAGAAGTTTGCTCTCAAGTAGAATCATACCTTGCAATCAACTTCTCAAGCTTTAACTATATTTGGGCCTTCCAAAAGCATACCCTTCAATCAACTCCTCAAGTTGAGGCTGAAGTTCTTTATCTCTTAGCTCCTCTATTTTCTTTGAAACTGAATCAATTCTATGGATTGCAACTCCAATTCTTGAGTGAAGATCCTTAACAGCAGCTCGAGTTTTATCGATCTTACTGGAGCTTTCACCTTTTGATTCTTGCTGTCTAAGTAACTTACATTTCAGGTCATATTCTCTCCTTATGATCCCACTAACCTGGAAGCAATTAAAATTTTCATTAATTCATCTGCAGTACAATGATTCCCGTGAATTTATCTCCAAGAAACGTGAATTGCCATGTACTATCATATGGCCCACTTTATTATAAGGTCTAAAAGGAGCTTACCATCAGTAACTCTATTTGATTACTATATTAATCATTTTTAACCAACACGGTGAATGCAAGGATATTAAGCTCTTTCTTTCTTCATGTGGATCTCATTGCCATGAAAACATAAAAAAAATTTATACATATGAACTATGCATCCTAAAGCAGAGAGCAGGACGTCAAAATTGAAGGTTGGAACTTGGCATATGAGGAAAACAAACTCAAATTTAACTATTACCTTGACCTCATCATAAAGCTTTCTCTCCCAAGCATAAAGCCTATCCAACGTTGAGGCATGACTGCCAGAATTCATGCAGAAACTTTTGTAAAGGTTACAGCCATCAAAAATTTCATCTTTAGAAGCAGCTCCAAGAGGATTCCTGGATGAAGAAGAACGCAAAGATGCTGACCTATGCCAGGTTAGGTACTTAATTTCACTTGAAGGGGGCTGTACACCTGTCATTCACCAAGTCCAAAAGATTTACAGGTAGAAGAAAGAACATAGTTGGCAATCATAATCCGTAATTGTATGTAGATCGTTCAAATGTTCCTTCAATAAAAAAGGTACTTGACGAAAAATCGGAAGATATACTATTCACGTAGAAAACAGCTTATTACATACAACAGCCAAGAAAATGCACTAAACAGCAAAAAGACTTCTCTCTAAGTAACTGCTTCAACAAACTGTTCTGCCCCATCTAAGCTGCATGTCTACAGTTATTACGTACGGTTATAACAAATTTTAATTGAATCAAGCTTGATTTTCCACATACCTACAGTAGGGGCTGAGGTCCCAGGGACAAATCAAACAAAACTCTCCATCTTTCCACTCCCACAATTCATCCACATTCTGAAGTGCGCAAAAATTTCACATTTACCCATTGGCTTCCTTAGTTACAGATTCAAGAACTTAAGCAGATGCAGATTAAACTTATCAGTTTCGGCCATTATGGACATCCATTAACAGACTAACCATACCAAGTTGCAAATGAGAGCCAGCACGTATTTGCCAATTTAAAAGTGAGATTGAGAGTGCATTAAAAATCAATGATCACCCCATAGAACTTGTATACACTCATCACAGTTCTCAATTTTTAATATAATTTTTATAAAATAATAATCCCTCCATCCTATATGAATAGCTACATTTATAAAAATAGTGGTTTTTACTGAATGGTGAAACTCACCTCTAAAAGAAGGAAAAATAAGCTTATGATACTCTTATTTAAGTACTCAAATCACTTAAATTGAATAAAATGGAGCTATTAATATGGAACAAACTTTTTGGCCAAATGGAGCTATTAATTTAGGACAGAGGAAGTACTTCCTTCATCCCTCAAAAAATTGACATACTTTAATTGCTTCTTCATCCCAATTGTCGAAGACATACAACAAGCACTAAACTTTTATCACTTTCCGAGAATGCCCTTTTCTCCTTTATTTGCTACCCTTTATAAGATAAATTTATGACGCCAATTTGTACCAGTCCTGGAATATGTTTTAATTGTATCGAGAATTAATTGCATTAATTGTTTTTTCTTAAAATGTATCTTCATCAAATATGATAATCAAATCAAGAGGGAGTATCAAATAAAAGAATTTACAGAGCCCATTTCTCTTGAAGGATTTCACAAAAGAAAACGCCATTCTTTCAGGAATTTCATTTAAAATTTATGGGAGGAAAAAGTGCCTGACAGAAAAGGCAAAAGGAACAATGCATACATAAACTCACCTTGAGTGGCTTTCTCTGGGTCTTCAAAGCAAACAAGACAGGCAGAAAAAAACACTGACACTCCTGATTTTCCAACTGCAAATTAGAATGTTCACAATAAGTTACCCAAATTCCTGTGTCACGCCACTATTTGAGCATACAGATTGTTCCAATGCCAAATTTTACTATCATATTCATGTTAAACAAGTTGCAATATTTTTGTATGAAGATCTTTTTTATCAGATTTGTGTCAACATTTTACCTTTTATTTCAGAGAATATTGGCCGATAATGCACTTCATTTGCCTCGAGCATCCTCAACACTTCTTTGCCAGAGTCAGAGGCTTCAACAAATAGATTTTCAATTTCTTTGATGCTTGACAAGAAATCCTTTGGTGCAAGCTTATTTTTAGAACTGGGATCTTTACTCAAACCAATGTTGTCACCATTTGAAAGTAGACTCACGGGAAGCACACCTTTTGATGGCATCAGATTAGGTGTTTCTTTTTCATCAGCTTCATCCATATCATCTTCAACAGTATCTTTTTCCCCATTCAATTGCCTGATTTTTGGGTTTACTTTATTAGTCAATGGGGTTGTTGGAGATTCACTTGGTGAGTACATGTCCAATATATCCGCCCGCCTCTGGTAACTTTGGACTAAAGGAACTGAAGAAGGTTTTTCAAAATCACCTTCAGAATCTGAATACTCTTCTTCATTCTGAGTGATAGTACTTTTTTCACCATCTTCTTCCAAATCAGGAATACCCTCTTCTTCTCTCTGTCTATTAATATCTTCTATATTTTCCCTTCCATCTTGAAAAGAAAATTGGTGATCAAGAGGGTGAAAGATATCAAAATAGTCCCAACGTGGCATGCCAGGTCGGGGTGATGGAGGATCAACAAATTGTGTTTCCCCATCTAAATGATATTTTTGATTTGTTGAATATTCAAATGAAGACTTTACTGCTGCAGTTACTGAAACTGGTGGTTTTTCTTCCACTTTTGTAGAAGGTGTCACCCCCTTTCTCATATAATTTGCACGAGAGTGACCGGAGTAGGGAGGAGAAGGAGTGGTAGACAGCATTTCGATAGGGTCCACACGGTGAGACATAGATGGAGATGAGAATGAGAACTGTGATGTCGATTTTTCAGTTAAAGCCAACGGCTCAGGGGTTGCAGAGGTCGAAGTGAATAAAGAAGATTCAGGAGCAGCATCAGGTTCAACGAACTTTGTTAGTGCAGTACCAATCCTCCTTAGAGATTGGATATAAGCAACATGGGCATCAGCGAGTGAGCATCTTACATCTACAACTTGTCTGACAAAGCGTTTTCTTTCACGGCAGAGAAAGAGGGCCTTGTCATCTTCTAATTTAGATGTTGTAGCTCCCATTCTGAGGATGAACGATGCAACTGAAATTACAAGGAATTTTGTAAAAGATAAATACAGTTTAGAAAAAAAGGAAGATTTAGGAATTTTAGATTTTCCACACAGAAAAAAAGAACCCTAAGCATAATCCCTAGATTAAGCTTTCATGGAAGACATGTCCACTAAACTCGAGATTGTAAACTGAGAAGACAATTAATAAGATGACTTGAAGGCCACAAAGAGAACTACTTTACAAACCCAAGGGGCAACAAAACACACTTCTCAACAAAGATCTAAACCAGTAAATTCACCAATTCTAATCTACGTCGAAAGAAAATAATAACAGGAAAAAATAGTAGCAGACAGCAAAATTCACATAATTTTCCATAGATCAAGTCGATATACTCAGTCGACAAAATTCACAAACTCAATATTATCCCATAGTTGAGCTCAATTCAAGAACTTACTAAGCAGACAACGAAGACCTCAATGAAAATCGTCACAATGACAATCAAAACCCATAAGACTCTAGACCAGACAATTCCCGCATACCAGCAACCAAAATTCCTTAAAAGCTCAAACCCAAGAAAAAAGCCGCAACTGGGTCCATCAAAAAACACGAAATGAACTCACCCAAGTCAAATTTCAATGGCAAAAGACAGAATTCCGCGTCAAAACAAAGCAAAACTAAGAACACGAGAACAAGTGGCAAGTGATTTCACCTACCTGGTAACTGAATCAAACACTACGAGTTTACAGTTGGAACGAAGGCTGCGACTGGAGAAGATGATGGGCTCGGGCGGGGCAGCTCCAGATGAGAAGAATCATGGCGAGGAGGATGAAAATTCAGGCGAATTACCATGACTTTGTGATTTGTGCCGAAAGGCAATGGAGCTGCTGATAGACAAACGACAGAGGAGTGCGGGACCCACACTCCATTCTGATTCAGCAAAGTGAATAAAAATATTACTACAAATAAAGACAAGTTAACTAATGGGATTGAGTCGATTGACGATAGTGGAGAATGAGGTGGTCTCTGCCGTACGAGAGACGACGGCTTGCCCCTCGGGAAACTTTGTTTCCGGGATTTGCCCTTCATTTTTCTATGATGACGAAGATGCCCTGTTGGACGGTGAAAAAAACGTGTAATGAAGAAATGCGAAAGGGAGGAATTTTGGTCAAATGTGTAAGGGAAAATGATATTTTTACTCGTTTTTTTGCACTAAAATTTTACTTCAGCACTTGATTGAATTGAAAAAAGTGGATCTTCTTATTGTAAAGTGAGACCCACCTTTTTTATTTAATCAAAGGTTGAATAAGATTTTGAAGTTGGAAAAGTTAAGTAGGGAAATGTGGACTGAAAATTCTACAAAAAACTAAATGTGGGATGAAAATTTTCATAAAAATACCGAGAATGAATATGCTTTAATTAAGTACTCAGAATGAGTGCAAGATAGCAATCATCAAATCATGTAGACCTTATATGATCTAATGGTTCTCACTACGATACATGTTTAGGGGTATATGGCATATGTGGAAGTAGTTTTTATATTTTATTTTGAGAATGAGCCGAGCGTAAAAAATGCATGTGAAACATTTATTTTCGAGATTGATGACGCATATGTTAGTGTAAGTACTATTTATGTTAATGTTTGTTAGAGTGTGCACCCTTAATCTAAAAAATATACGCTTCATATACATTTCTTACACTCAGCTCATAGTGAGCAAGGAACATGAAAAACGCTTCTGATATCTAAACACTCTGTTTAACATTATTTATATGTTTTTAAAATATTAGCTTTTATGTATTTTTAAGGTAATTTTTTAAATACAATCCTAGTATTATAAAAATATAATTATAATAAATTTAATTCATAATACATGGATAACATATCCTGTAGGCTTATCATTTTTCATTGGCTTTTAGAGCCAATGAAGGTTGTTCCTCCTTTCCGCTTTGAACAAGGGAATCACAGAATTTGGTATAATCCTCCCATCATTCTACATTAATAATTCTATTTAATTTTTTTTAATTAAATTAATTTAAAAAATTAAATAAAATTATTAATATAGTACAAAAAAAGTGATATATACTATAAGTTCCCTTTATTTAGCAAGTTGAATTTTTGCCTCATTTCAACCGCTAACAACTCAAATGCTAGAGAATGTGTCTTCTCCAAAGTTTACTTCACATATCATCTACATCATATTCAACAAAATTTTAGCCAAAAATATCAAATTTGACAAATTTGTGAGAACTGAAGCGAATTTCACACTTGCTATTACTCATGACCAACGGCGTGACTGGCGGCTCCTAGTCCCAGTTTATTATATAATGACAATATGTTTTTGTCACTCACGTATACCTCATGCCGGCCAAATTTGGGACAAAACATTTTAGGGCATTATGCTGTATCAGGAGGGTAATTTAATAATTTTACACAGCATAAAAGAGTAATTGGGGATCAAACGATGGGCAATAGTGAAGCTTGAGCCGAATAATTGAAGGCGGTGGATGCGATCATCATCATGACAAAAGAGAAGGAAAAAGAATTGGCAAATCCCCAACCACGGCTTTCGTCGAACTGCATGCATGCATGACCAACCGACTTTTGCCCCTTCAGTTCTCCAAAAACACGGAACCCCCTCAGCAATATGCCGCACCCTCACAATCTCCATAAAGACGAAATTGTCCTCTCCGAGTTCAGTTGTCCTGGGAAGTATTAGGAAAGCATTAGGGAAATATTTTTGATGTTCCGAGCAATATGCTTAGCGTAAGGAATTTATAAGAATAATTGATATTTAAGATCGACAACACACACGATTAGTATATATCATTATTAATAAAATACAAACATGATGCTATGTTCACTAACATATGCACTATCAACCACATAGAAGAAAGACCTCTATGTATTTCTTACATTGGGCTCACTCTCGGTAAGGAATATTAAAAATTTTAAAAATATTTTTTTATGCTCTTAGTGATAATGTGCTCAATATGAAAAATATATGTGAACCTTTGATATTTGAGATTTATGACACACATATTAGTACATATTTTATACTAATATGTGTATCATCAATCTCATTGACGAAGGGTTCTCATATATTTTTTAGACTGAAAAATATTAAATATGCTTCCATTTAATAGATTGGAACAGTTTGCTTACATGGAAAAGAGGGAGATAGAAAGAAAAGGCTTTAGTCCTTTTGCTTTTTGGCTAAAAGCTATTAGTTCATATTACACGGATTGAATGGGTGGACAACGAGAGACACAAGTATGAAAAAGCACTCACATACCAGCTTTTGTGTGCCAAGGGGACCAAAATAGAATGGTGGTTTCGAGAGAAGCAAAAGTTGGCATTTCCATGACACATCGGATGGATGTAAGCAAAAGCTAATTTAAGCAAAAGAGAAATCCACTGAATATACAATATGGGGCCTTTGCTTCCTACACACACCACCGGAGTATGGAGTTCTTTTTGAGAACCATCTTTTGTTAATAAATTCTTTGTTGCAAAGTATTCCATCTAGATAAGCTCATTTACACAAAAGGAGGATATTGGGTTGGATCCCAATGGTTGGATTAGTGTTAAAAAGCCGCCAACTCCAACTTTAACTTTTAAAAGGAATGGCTTTGAGGTGTTGGAGTTTGGGCTTTCAAAGTGTAGCTGCCACACAATATACTTTTAGTTCTTACTGGTATCTTGTGCAGCTCATCAACACATGGAATGTCCCAAACCTCTACATGCTGGACCAGGTAAATCTGAAGTTGAGGAGAATGTAGGATCATGAATATTCTTGCTAGTTGCTAGTGAGAATGAGTACATGCTTTAAGCAAATTAAATAAGCCCTATTTGCTCTGCCATTATCCAGAAAGATTCCTCATCAAACTGGACATCAAAATTCACACGGGCACTGATTTCAAAATTCGCAAATCCTCACGACATAGAATTACAAATATCTAGACAACTAAGCAAGGAAATTGTGTTAGAATATCTATCCCGGTGCGTATCTCTTCTCGAAAGTTCCAACTCCAATTTCGATTGGGAGGAATCTTGAACAGTTACAAATGTGTCTTGCAGTCTTGGTATACGACGCTGTGTCATTCTAACCACTTTTAGTCCAGAAATTAGAGAGACAGCTAAGAATTGATAGCATCATATGAATGAGGCAACACCACGTGCATATATTGAATCCATTTCACAGGACTTAAAGGAAATAAAACTTGTATTTGCCCATGATGCATCACGCTACTGAGCTATAGTAGTCATTTACAAATATTCCAAAATTTGGCAATTCGCACAATAGACAGTTTTGTTGCCTAACAGGGATAAAAATTGATGTAGTCTGAGTCATGGATAAGGGACATCACATTGAAGGGTGCTAAAGTAAGCTCGTAAATTCGATTCAACTCGCGTTTAATTTGATTTGGCTCATGTTTAAGCTCGAACTTAAAATTAGTCAATCCAAGCTCCATCATACCTATGTTCATTCGGCTTGACTCGAAGCTCGAGAAAAGCTTACATTCATAATATTTATATGTTTTTTTCATATTACCTAACCGAAGAAGTGAATATTCCATATTTCCTAATTTTTTTACAAACATGTCACTGAACTCGAACTTACATGATATTAGATAAATTTTAGATAAAAATACCCCCGGGTTAGGGTTTAGGGTTTTATATTGTGTAAACCCATTACATAGTCGCATTTACACACAAACAACCCATCTGAGCGGTGATTTCCACAATCCAATCATTGTGCATAAATATGTAGTGTGAGTTTTGATTTTCAACCCATCCCACCAGCGATTTCAAAAAACCCACAGTTGATTTCCAAAGTCCGATCAGTGAGAAGCGAAAAAAACTCAGCAACGTCCGAGTACAAATTTTCCTCGACGAAGTGAGTTCTGGCTGTAAAATGAGGTTCCGTCCGAGTACATACTGACGCGCTCCAGTAAAACAGTGAACTTTGGCAAAGATCACCGTCCGATCGAGGGGTTAATCCGGCTCGGATCAATTTCATGGCAATGGCTTTCTCTAGCTCTAAATTGTAGGTTCGTCTGCACGATTGTTCATATATCGTATTATAGAACACATGACATAGTTAGTACGTACTTTCATTCCCTCAATAGGTTGTTGTGTTATCACATATACGATAGTTATTGTATCGTGTTATCAATCATACGATATATGATATGGAGATGTCCTCATATCATGTATGTGTAACATACATAACGTTTTATTAATAACACAATATTCAGCAGACGACATTCAATTGTTGTGTTATCATGTCTGAGAAGACATCCTATCGTGTAACCGATAACATGATATGCATTTAGCCTATATTGTACGTTAGTTACATAATATGAATCCATGTGACTCTTTGATTTTGGTCACAATCCATTGTTGATATACATATGTATAACATCTTTTACAGATGAAGAGCTACAAGAATACAGTTAAATGGTGGATCAATGAAGGTATCAGAAGAGAAGAAGAAGAGAATTTACAAGAGGAGATCGGGTCTGGGAACTAAAAGTTTTTCTGCTCGACTTAAACTGTAAGATCTCTAAACTCTAACCGGTTCATTTTATTTGATTTAGTAATTATTGTGTGGTTTAATGTTAACTTTGATCAGCTTTGACTTATTTTTAAATTTAAAGTGGTTAACAATGGTTTTTCATCAAATTGTCTTCACTTTGATGGTTTTTATGTTCATATAAGCCAATTGGGATTTTTTTGGAATTTTTTACTATTTTTTAAAAAAGTTAGGGGGCGGGACCCACCATGGGCCCCACGTACAAAATTGGGATGATAGGTCCCAAATGACCCTATCAACATCTTAACACAATAATTATATGTTTCAAAATTTTTAGACATCAATTTAAGTTTAAAATAAGTAAGTTTTCTATTTTTAGTGTTAAACTCTATTTGTTAGGTCTACCCCAAAGCCTTCTATAAATAGAAAGGCTCGGCCACTTTCCCAATTGGGAATGGCTAGAATCTGGAACTTAGGAGCCCTGATCACCATTTTCAAAGAAGGAAAAGCAATTAAGGTAAAGATTAGCCTAATTTTTCACTAATTTCTTAGGGTTTCTCCTAAACTTTCTACATTTCCTAACCTCTATTTCAAACCCTTATGAAAGGAATTTCATTTTTGAACTCACTAAACCCTATATCTATAAGTTTTCAAGAGATTTAGGTATTTTAAATCGGATTTATATATGTATTAACAAAAACCCTATTGTGGGTAGGATTTGAAGGTGTTGGATGATCGATTTCAAGTCAAGAAGCTCATTGAAGGTAAGTGATTTCGTCCTAAATAGATCTGTGATTTTATATTTGATGTTTAATGGAGTTCTCTGTGGGTTTCTATGGATTTGAGCTTTAATGTCGGATTTAAAAAACTTAATCTTTCTTGTGATTTCTTGGTATTTTTGGTTGTAAATGACTAGATTTACTGTTTCTTAATTATGGATTTCATTATTATGATGTTTGGGAGTGAGATTTGAACGTTTATGATGTTTATGTGAAGTTTCGGTTTTGGGTTCGAAATGGTGAAGACAAACTAGAAATTCCAGTTCTTAAGATCGAACGGCCATGCAAGCCGATCGAACGGTCAACCGTTTGAACGGCCCTGCAGGCCATTCAAACGCCAACACAATAGATTTTGGGTTTTTTGCTATTTTGCTCATTTTCGAGTTTTTACTCTTAAGTATCATTTCTTATGATTATGATGAGTAATACATGTTATGATAAGCTACTGGAAGGGTGTGAATTTGATGTTGGAGGCTATGATGAATGTTTAAGTGTTAAGTAGAGTTTATGTTATTCGGTTAAGCATGTTATAAATTCTTGTCTTGAATCCATGTTGAATGATTCCTCATATGTTAGGTATTATTCCAGCAAGGTTATAACATGAGAATGAAATTGTATACCTTCATATATTATTATTAAATTATGGGTGAATGATGGTGTCATGTCTAGCTTCAAGTGTGGTATGAATGTGTCTACCTAAGTTTAGCTTGAGGTTGCACTTGATTTGATTTGTGTTTTTCGATGGTTTTCACCCATGTTTTCAATAAGGAGCCATGATTAAATGTTAAAGAGTATGTGTGTAGTATGTTGATGAGTTATTTATAATGCATGTCCATATGCTTAGAATTGAATGTTTTACCATGTACACACACATGTGGGGGGCAATTATGGTGATGGTTGATATTATGGTCAGAAATGATGCATGTAAGGCTGATGGGAGCACGTTTCATGAATTAGGATTCATGTAGGTATTACCCACGTATGTAACATGTTGCATGCATCATGAAATAGATTTACTAATGAGACTTTACTGAGATTAGTCGTGGTTGATCGATTGGATGCAATGGTGTGAAATTGCATGCCAGATTAATCGGTCATTGGCTTATTGGAAATTGGTTGGTCCGAAGGGACGTGATTTCAATTTGAGTTCCTTAGTAGAATATGGATCCTCCCCGGGTTGAGTTGAGTTGAATTGAGATCAGTCGAGTTGACTCGAATGCTATTGAGATTTCCTGAGATAGTCATTTGGACCCTGATAATCCATAGTGGTATGTCTTCGTGCACCGGCTACCACATGTTCTAGGTTCCCTGTGTGGGATTCAGACTTTTCCATCGTAGAGATGTCCAGGGTGAACACACTACTCTAGGTTCCCTTTGTGGGATTCAGATGTTCCTGGCCAAGACTATCCAGGGCAAGCAGAGGGGCTGACTACCCAAACACCCTAGGTTTCCTTCGAGGAAATCGGATCATGTCCAGAGTAGGTGGTATGATTGTATTTCTCTCCATGATGGAGACATTCACCATTGTTGATTATGCATGTGTATGAGATAATATTATTCCCATGTTACTGTAATGCCCGAGATTTTTCACACATTTTCCTCAAAATTCACGGAAAATTTTTGCAATATAACGTCTATAAATCGGAGTAAAAATGACGAAATCAAAACCTGATAAAACAGTTTATACTTTAAAACACTAAACATCCATTTTCCATCTAAATATTTTCATCACACGGTCAAACATCGTACGGCCAAAGCAAATATCATCAGGCGCTACTCGAAAACACACGTACGACTAAATTCGCTATGATCATAGACTTTTAAATACAAATCACTCCCAGGCATCCCTGAGTGCAAGTCCCATAACAGTCCACAGACTAATCCAAATGAAAGTCCAGAATAAACATCTTAATGTCTCGTCTCACCCAATACATCGGATCGTGGCACAAATAAACTCGTAGTGAGTCAAACATATACCTGAGTCAACGGGAATCAATCCACCGCTGAAATGAGCATCCATCTCCAGGAGCTCTCCAACACACACCTGCAAAACCTCCTGTACAACGGAGCTAAAAATGGTAGGGTGAGTATTTTCATACTCAGTAGGAAAATACCCAGTATGGGAAATCCCAAACGGTGAACTCAATAAGTTCATAAAATACATGCGTTCATGCCACTCAAACATGAAGCATTCAAGCAAATAAACATCATGCTCATGCACATACAAACATACCGAATGCACCATCGTGCCAAAAACATACTAAAAGCACCATCGTGCCAAAATCGTACCATCAAATGAAACTTACACAAACACCCTTATCCAGGGTCTTACAAACTTACTTGTACCATCGCACACATACTCATACAACATACGCATACTTGTACGACCTTACTCGTACAATCATATGCTCACTCATACAACTTACACATACCTGTACGACCTTACTCGTACAGCTTACTCTTACTCATGCGACCTTACTCGCACATCTTACACTTACTTGTGCGACCTTACTCGCACATCTTACACTTACAGTCTTACTCAGAAACTTACACTTACAGTCTTGCTCGGATTCATATGCTTACAGTCTTACTCTTACAATCGTACTCATACTCTTACAGTCGTGCTCATACTCATACGGTCGTACTCATACACATACTCTTACAGTCGTGCTCAAACTCATACACTTACAGTCTTACTCTTACCATCGTACTCATACACATACTCTTACAGTCGTGCTCATACTCACAATTGTACATATACGCATACTATCGACCGCTGAAGCTCATTACAACTAATCAGCTCTAGCGTCGAGATGGAAAAGAATGCCACTAGGGCAACACCTTAACCTCCAGGGAGTGACTAGACGCCATGGACTTTTCCAAAGGTAAGGCACACCAGTGCTCATGGGGCACAGGATCAAACAGGTAAGAGTAGGTCCATGATACTACTTACCTGAGCGCGCAAACATACACCCACACATAAGGGGTCATACAATTGCCCACACATAAGGGGTCTTATAGTGCCATACAATTGCCCACCATAATGGGTCTTATAGTGCCAGTGCCACTCTTGGGCAGAAAAACATACAGTGCCACTTGGGCAGAAACATACAATGCCACTCTTGGGCGGAATCATACAACGCTCTCAACAGAGCATCAAACGTCTGGGCTTACACAGCACACAGACCAAATCGGAAACATATGTCGCTCTCAACAGAGCAAAAGACGTCCGGTGCTCTACACAGCACACAGACAACATCCCGCAGGATAACCACCATGGCAAGACATGATAAATGCTTAGCCGACTCATTATCGACTAGCTCAAACACGGAACTTAATCCGTCGAACCCTCAGGTCTCAAACTCACAACGCTATCATTAGCTGTGCTTATAATTCAAGTTTGAATTAAGTACATTATGCGGTATAATTATGCCACACAAACTCACAGTCCTCGACTGATCAAACCGATGCTGAGCCTGATCGAAACCCTAGTTCGTCAGGGCAGCAGACTTCCTTACCTCGTCCATATTATGATCAAACCTCACCGTACAACGAACCCTTACAGTCTTACATCTCTGCCATCTACCTTATGGCCAAAACATCGTACACAAATGTCATCACACTAAGTTCCTCAGAGCCAAACCCAGTTGTCGCCCTCTTACTTAATACCTCACTGATTATGCTTACTTTTCGCTTCATAATGTGTACGTTATGCCTGTACAATTATGAACACTCTTACTATCTGACAATCGCCCAACATACAATCCAACCCAAACCGATCCATTCTAATCCTTGCCCGTCATACTCTTATCCTCTGTCATCTGCCATACGCTTACACAACCGTATCCAAATTCAGACAAAGCCTCTGCAACCTCTTACTGTCCATCGCCCATACCTCTGCCCACATACACTTACACATATCCATACCATAGGCAAAAAGCCATCATACATACGTATGTCTCCCACATACGTATAACATACACATACGGTCATACATACGTAACTTACGAACATGCATGCTAGCCATCACTAGCACATGCATACATCAAACATACACGCTAGTCATCACTAGCACATGCACACACATTCATACATACTTTAAACATGCACGCTAGCCATCACTAGTACATGCAAAACACACGTTAAACATACACGCTAGCCATCACTAGCACATACTCAATCAACGTACGAAACTTACCAACAAACACGCTAGCCATCACTAGCACATACTCACATCCAACGTACTTACAACCAACATGCATGTCATATGCATTTCAACATACCATACAATCGTGCTTACACGTACATCATGCAATCAGATTGTTACATAACATCCAAAGCATGGAATCATACAATCCTAGCATGCTACTACTCATTCAAAGCATGCTATCATGAATTTACGAGTTCAAAGCTCCCCTACCTCGTAATCATGACGTTCGATGGCGAGCACACGACGGTGGCGGCGTCGGTAGCGGAGTTGGCGGTCAAAACCGTTGCTTGGCTGAGAGAGCTGCCGTCCCGAGGATTTTAGGAAGCGCCAGAACTAGTCACGGCCAAACGGGGTGTCAGAATCAATGCGGCAAAACCCGCGATCCACGGCGGCACACTAGGGGCGGCCGGGAGAAATGTCATGCCAACACATGTGGCGGTGCGACCAGAAGTCGAGGGTGTACTCACTGAAGATTGGTCGGTGGCTAAGACGTGCTCAGCCGGCCACAAAACGTCGAAATCGGCTGTGGACAGCACCCAACGGCAACGATTTCGGTCAACAAAGGCCCACATAAGGGCGGAGAGCGTGGGGCAACGCTCGAGGACAGTGGAGAGGTGGAGGAGGACTCTAATGGTCAACTCCACTCGGTGGCAAAGCCAACCTACGGTCAGATGGCACAAATTCGGTGCCTAAACCCTAAACCGCACACGCGGCCAAAGGGGAGGGACAGAGGCGGTCCAAGGCTCACAAGAGGCCGATAGGGCTAAGGCCCTAGTGGTGGCCAAACAAAACGGCGACATCGCCGATCACACCCACAGCCACCACCATGGTGCGGGCAGCTGTGCATCACGCACGACATAGGGCAGGGGGAAGGTTCAGGGTCGAGCAAAGGCCATGAGGCCGTCACTGGCCAAGGCCTGAGCAGGTGAACTCATCCACCTTCGGTCACCATAAGTCCTACTAATTCTTGCCGAAGGCCGTCCGGTACCGACAGCGTAAAAGGGCAAGAAGGGTCAACGGCAAATATGTCGATGAGGCAGAATTAGCTGCGGTTACGGGCCGCAAGGCTGAACAAGACCCAAAGGGGTGGCCCACTGGCATCACCGGGCCAGGTCAGAGTCGGACGAAAGTCCGCTAGGTCATGTCCGGCGTCCAACTGATGGCGGCAGTCACCACGTCCAAAACGGACATAGACCAAAAATAGGGGACACCCGGACTGAGCAAGGGAAAGACGGAGGCTGAACCGGTCCGGGTGGGGCCATCCCTGGCCATCGCCAGGCCGGGGCGGAGCCCACAACAGTTGGGCTGCCCTCACTAGCCAACGGCGGCAGCGGCAACCCACTGGAAATTCGTATGGCAAAACGTACTGGCCGGAGAAGAGGACGGCGGAGGAGATGGAACCGGGCTGGGTAGGGTGGTCCATAGCCTTCGCCGGAGCAAGGCAAGGCTAGAGGGAGGTCAAAACAGCCACGGATCACCGCCGGCGGCTTCCATTTCAACGAAACAGATCGCCGGCGAAAAACAGGGCAGAGGGGGAAAACGGCTGGGGCGGAGGAGCAGAGGCCCCCTGGGGCCGGGAAGAGTGGCCCAACATCGTCACCGGACTAATGTGGGGCTGGACGGAGGTCCGTCGGCCGTGGCTCACCGCCGGCGGCCACCAATTCATCCCAAAAACAGAATCCGGCGAAACAGGGCAGAGAGGGGGAAATGGGACGGGGCAGCAGAGTGGAGGCCCACTGGGCCGGGAGGGGTGGCCTCCCGCCGTCGCCGGCCCAGGGCGAAACCATGGGCGGCCGGCCGGCCCTTGCCGGCCCACGGCGGCGGCGGTACACACAAAACAGAGAGGAGAGAGGGCAAACCGGGGAGGAACGAGGCGGAGGCGGAGCGGCCATGGGCGGCCGGGACGGGGGCCCCCCTGCCGTCGCACGGCCGGGGCGGAGCCTGTGCCAGCATCCTGCGGCCGGCGGCGGCTGGGACAGAGAGAAGCCGGAGCGGGGGGGGGGGGCGGTGTGCACTGTTCCTTCCAGAATTTTCTGGATCGGGCTCGGCCGAGCCCGAGCCCGATCTTCTCCTTTTTATTTTTTTTTCTTTTTTCTTTTTCCATTCGTGCCCCCATCACACGCGTACCACATGGTTACACGTTGTGAGTCTAACATTCGCGCCGAAAGTGCGCAGCAAGGCCAGTGGCCCGCGACTAAGCCCCACACCCGACTCTACGGGTATAAATACGGGGAAAAATATAAATACGAATATGCCGAAGCGTAACATTTTCCTGCCGAAAATGACCAGAAAAATAGCAGGAAAATCACAGAAAATCGTAGAAAATTCTGGGACATTACACCCCTACTTATCCATAGTAAAAGAGTCAGGGCATAAATGATCATGTTATAACTTAGCATCCATCCTGCATAGGTAGTGACCCTTATCCAAATCACAATCAAGCATCATATCACACAAAATTCTCTTGAGAAGTGTCTCTCGCACACTTTCTGATCATGCAATCCATATCACATAAACATGCATAATAGTGTCTCAATCACACAATTTAGATCATGCATTCATGTCACATAAACCTGCATGAGAAGTGTCTATAACACACATAATCACATAATGCAGATTTATATAATTCATCCATAAATCATTCACCCTGCACGATTAGTGTCCCAATCACACTATACTAAATCATGCATAATAAATCATATCCACATGTGTTACATAATCTCAAATATCCCTACACAACCTGCGTAATCTGGGCATAATATTATCTCATACACATGCATTAATAACAAATGGTGAATGCCTCCATCAAGGAGTGAGAATACAAACGTACACCTGCCCTGGATAGTGTCCGATTTCCTACATGGAAACCTAGGGTGTCAACCCGCTCTGAACATCAATTCGATTTCCAAAAAAAAACCTAGGGTGTTAGGGGGTAGTGAGCCTCACTACTCACCCAGGACAATCCACAAGGGAAGTCTAATTTCCTTTCGGAAATCTAGAGCAGGTATGCTCGCCCTGGACAGTCCTGGCCAAGAACGCCTGATTTCCTTTCGGAAACCTAAAGCAGTGTGTTCGCCCTGGACATCTCTGTGGTAGGAGATCCAAATCCCACACGGGAAAACTTGAACAATGGTAGTCGATGCACGAAGGCATACCACTATGGATTCTCAGGGTCCAGGTTTGACTGCCTCAATAGATAAATCTCAACCGCATCAACAATTCAGATCAACTCAACCCGGGGAGTATCCATGTTCCACACAAGAACTCAAATCGAAATCATGTCCTTTTGGACCAACCAAGTTTCGATTAAGCCAGCGATCGATTAATCCTGCAAACAATCTTGCATCATTGCATCCAATCGATCAACCACAACTAAATATCGGTAAAATCTCATTAATGAAGTCTGTTTCATGATGTATGCAACATTATACATACGTGAGCAATCTCTACGTGGATTCCACCACATGGAATGTGCTCCCATAAGTCCCCACATGCATCACATTTGAGTAATAAGCAATTACGATGTCATAATTAATTCCCCACATGTGTGTATGTTCATACATTCCTACGCACATGACCATGCTTTGACAATAGCTCACAAGGCAATACACATATGCTTTGATAACATTTACTCATATTTCCTAACTGAAAACCATGGTGAAATCCATCCGAAACTGCCATTCCAATCATGTGAAATCCAATGCTCAATTCCTACAAGCATATTTAATCCACACATGACACTAGAACATAGCATCACCATTCACCCAAACTTTATTCATACCATAAGAAGACACATTGGTTCATTGTCATACAATAACCTTACTGGAAACATGCTTAAACATAAGAAAATTATCAACCATAGATTCAAGATAAATCATACTAACATGTCTAACCATCAATATGTATTTACACATAACATTTAAACATTCTCCATAATTCCCAACATAAATAGCATATGTTTCCAGTAGCTTATTCTAACTCAGTACACTCCACATGAAAATTAGAAACAACATTTGGAGTAAAAGCATCGAAATAAGCATAGATAATAAAATGCCCAAAATCTGTTGTGTAGCCGATCGATCGGCCTACAAGAACGTTCGATCGGGGGACCTGAAAATCGACTAGCAACTCCATTTGACCGATCGATCAGCCTACAAGGGCGATTGATTGCCATAACGGCAGATCTGGTTCGTCTTCTTCATTTTGAAAACCAAACCAAGACATCATTAATGGAACTTAAAACCTTCAATCAAAGCCTCAAACATCATGAAAATTCAATCAAACATTCCATAATACTAAATCAACCCGTTTCAAATCAAAACTCTTAAGAAATCAAGGCAAAAGATTAACTTTTTTTTAATCTACCATTAAAGCCCTAAACATGAAACCCATTGAAGCAAAACACATGAAAATCGAGATTTTGTAAACATAGTAAGGCGGAGATTAAACCCATTACCTTTCACCTTGTTTTGAGTCGGATTAACTCCTTAATCACCTCCAAAACCTACCCAAAAATATGATTTTTTTGTTAATACCCACCTAAATCCGATTTAAACTTGAAAATCATTTGAAAATTCCTAGATCTAGAGCTTTAGAGACATAAAAATAAAATTTTGAAAGCTAGGGTTTGAAGTAGAGGTGTAAATCAGTGATTTCATGGTTTGAAAACGAATTGAATCAATGGAGAAGGAAGAAGTTAGGAGAAGTTTATGAAAAACCCTAATGATTAATAAAGAATTAAGAAAATCTTACCTCTAATCACTTTCTTTATTGGGCCAAATGTGGATTAGGCTCTAGAATCCCTAGATCATCCCTTTCCAAAATGGGAAAGGGGTAAGTCATTTTCTTTTATAGGAAAGAATGGGTTAGACCTAATTAAAACTTGGGGTGTGAATAGAATTCTTAACTAGAAGTAGATAATTTGGCCAATTAAACCCTAATAAGGACCAAAAAAATTCTAAAAAATTTTCTAATTTGTTTTAATGTCAGAGAAGTTTTGGACCACAAAACCCAAATTCGACCGTAGGGCCCACAGGGGGTCCCGCCAAACCCTAATTTTCAAAAAATTTAAACAAAATTCTAAAAATTCACAAATGCCTTGAATTCACTTAAAAATCATAAATATGAAGTTAGTTTTGATTAAAACCTTTGGAAACCACCTTTATTTTCAAAAATCTTCAAAATCAATCAGAAAAGGCTTAAACCACACGATGATCATTAAATAATAAATAAAATTAAATGTAAACCAGTTTAAGACAAGAGTTCTTACATGTCATGTCATGGATAACACATTTATTAAACTAATCGTGTCATTGATTACACAAAATACTCTCATTGTGTAATTGAAGCTACACAATATAGTCATTTATCGTCTTTTTGATAACACGATATCCTACTAGTGTGCGATCAATAACATGGAAATCAAAATAGGATGTTATCTAAACCACGTCGCTTACACTATCATGTTATTAATAAGATGATATACCTAAACTGTTAATATGTTGTTGTGTTATCAATTCTATGCTCATATAATTAATCAAGTTATTGATAATACAAATTTTACATGTAGCACACAAATGAAGCCCCAGTGAGAATGCCAGTTGTAGCAGAGCACTTATCTTTTCTGCTCCTCATGTTTCGGTGGGCTGATGATATGCCTCGACGCAAAATGTCATGCACAGCTATAGCCCAGTTGTACCTCCCCACAACTACCAGGTCATCGATGAAGTCACACAAAGATGAGAAGATGGATCAGTTTCTCAGTGTGAATAATACAAGGACCCCCCATGTGTGTAATGATCGCAAATTTTTGGTACAATTTTATACCTCTAATAAATCTAATTTTTAAATTTTTAATAATTTTAATTTATTTAGATGTGGTTACTTAGTGTGCATTTTTAAGATTGTGATAGAGCTCTAAAAAACGAGCGTATTGAGCCTTCAACAGCTCAAATCAGACATTGAGGTCGAAAGTTACAACCTCAAGAAGCGTTCTATATACGCGAGACCCACTTAAAAAATACAAGATAACTTAGCTTGAGGGGTTTATTTCATAGGGCTCATTGATACAAGTTCAACAGTACCAAGAACGTGTGAATCGAAATCCGAGGTAGAAAGTTACAAGTATTTGAAGATAGAAACAATGGCAGACCCATGCGTGGTGGGACGGAGCCACATGCTTCAGTACGTGCAAGCTTCACTACACCCCACGCACCCGCAGTTTTAGCAGGCACGCTGACAAAAATGGCGGTGCAACTGTTTTGGTGCGCCATGGCCTATAAAATGGGGTTTTCAAGGTTTTTGCTGATCCAAACTTCATTTTCCCTATTTTTGGTAATTATAAGTCCAATTTAGTCTGTTCAAAAGGTGTTCTTAATTAAATCGAGTGTGTTCTACATAGTGGATATGTTATTTTTAGGATTTGATTATTCTAAATTAAAGAAACCTTATGAGAGATCCCTTGATCCCATATTCGAACTTATTTTACCAAATTCTGAGTATTTTTAAGTCTGAATTGAGTTGTTCAAGAGGAGTTTTTACCAAAATCGAGCATGCTGGACATCGTGGAGAGATTATTTTTTTGGTTAGAGACCTCTGAAGCCCAAAAAATTGGACGTCCAAGTTCATGGAATCCGATTTGTCATCTTCAAACTCGCACGGAGAGTGAGGTAGGGGTTTTTATCCTATCTTATGGCATAAATGTTTATTTTGGTTGTTTTTTTGACTTAATATATGTATGACTCTAACATGCTAAGTATTAGAGTTAGTTTCATGTTATGTTTTATAATTTTTGTGCATATGTGATTTATCGAATGGTTATCCGTTAGAGTAGGATATAGATTATATACTATATGTTTTATGATATGATTTATATATTGTAATTTTATTGATTCCTCATATATTTGTTTTATCGAATGGTTTATCCATTGAATTTGATTATGAATTATAGACGTGGTAGCATGTGAGATAGAGAAAATCTAGCTTCTCCACTGTTTTGATTAGAAATGACTAAGGTATGTTTGAAAAGTGGTTTCAAAGAATCATTCCTTGTAGAAGGATGACTCTAAAAATTATTTTCGAAAATACGTACAAGCATGGTGATCGAGTCACTGGAACGGGATGAAGAAAGGGTAACTATTTTGTTAGACGAGCGACCAACCCTATATTTGTAATCGTTATTAGTGATGCTCCGATGGCTTGTATAGGTCATAATCCGGTTTGGATTTGGATGCACGGTAGACACTATAGCTTGGTTAGTCCCTAATGAAGGGCGGGAACCTCGACTAGGCTCTCACGAAGAATGGAAACCATTAAGAAGGCTACGCGCACTAGGGTAGATAGTATCATGAGAAGACTCTACTCTCTTGATCCCGGCGCCCCATGAGCACATGTGGCTCTTCTCTCCACAAGCACGAGGTGTTTTCACTATGATCTATAGAGGAGTAAGAGGTTGCTGCTTTGTACTCGCAGCAAAGTCGATAAGATGGAATAGGTGTATGGGACACTTGTAGCAAGTCATGAGAACTTGCAAACCCTGGGTGCATCTTCAATACGTATGAAGAAACTCTAGGTGTGGTTTTGGGTGAGAGATACACCTTGTTTTTACGAAAAGTATAATTTATATATGTGCTTTGAAATTGTGATATGTTACTTTATGCCTAATAATATAAATTCTTCTACTTAATATTTTAAAATACTCAATACCCCCAGATATTGTCGGACCTGACGAAGCTTAGTGTGCGAGTAGAAGGGCCTACTTAAGAGTTTTTGAGATGATTTCAAAGTTTTTCAACCGCACTTAAATCCTAGTAAGAAGTTTTATTATTTTTCAGCTTGTGTGTTTGCACATAGATTGTATATTCCTCAAAAAATGTTATTTTATAACATGCTTATGACGAGTATCTCTAGTCGCAGGTTCAAGGGAAACTGATATTTTTATTAAAACATTTACATGTGCTTCCAAATATCTTGGGGCGCGACAATGTATACGATGGCCAACCGTGCTAAGTCTTCATAGGAGATAACACTCCTATTATCTGCCACTTCCTTCAAAATTTCTTCAATAAGATTCTTCTCTTGCCGTTGCGAAGAACCTTTTGAAGAATTGCTCATTGCCTTGGGCAGCCTTCGCGTTGCCATTGTCCAACTCATATAGGTTTTCTTTTGCCCTCAAACTCATAATTAGTGCAACTTCTTCCACCATAAGGGGTAGTATTTGCCCCAAATGTTAAACACCTCTTACGAGTTGTCCTAGCACACCTATTAGAACGTCCAAGAGCGGCCTGGAGATAATAATTGGCTCGCAATAGTATACTAGATAGAACGCGGTCTCCTCAGAAATTGTCTTGCATCCCGGCCTCGATTCAACGAAGTCTTTTAATAGTCAAAGTCCAGCAGGAAAACTGTTAGTTCCTAGACCCGATCTCCTCCAGTAAATTATTTTCTTCTTCTCTTTTGAGGCCTTCACTAACTCCATCATTTGATTGTATTCATGTAGTCTTCGTCTATAGAAGATGTTATACATATGTATATCGATAATGAGTCATGAACAAAATCAAAGAGTCGCGTTGATTCACATTATGTAACTAACGTACAAATACACGCTAAGTTCATATATCGTGTTATCGGTTACACTATATGATGCCTTCTCATAGATGATACCACAACAATTGAATGTCGTCTATCGCATATTGTGCTATTAATAACACATTATGTATGCTACACATACATGATAAGACAACTTCTCAATGTCGTATATTGTATTATCGATAACACAATACAGTCAATATCATATAATTGATAACTTGACAACGTACTAAGTGATTGAAAGTACTAACTATCGTGTGCTCTATAACATGATATATGAACAATCGTGTATACGAACATCTACTTTTTAACTAGAATACACCATTACCACGTAAGTTGATGACTGGTTGATGCTGATGAGCCGAGCCGAATTAACCCCTCGATGGGCCGCTGATCTTTGCTAACGATCACTTCTTTATCGGGAGCACGTGAGTATACACACAGACTGAACCTCACTTCACGGCTGGAACTTGCTTCGCCATGAAAACTTTAAAAATTGCTTATCGGAGAACAAAAACTGGATATCCCATGATGTTTTCACATCTCACTTGTCAATTTTATTTCTGATCTAAGAGGTTGAAAATCAGACCTCCCACTGCGTTTTCGGTTCTCACTTATTGAACTTTAGAAATTGTCGGTTAGATGGGTCATATGTGGGTAAATGCAATGGTATTTTTGTTCAAAAACTAGGGAATATGAAATATTAGCTTCTTAGGCTAGGTAATATGGGTAAAACTCAAAAGAAAAAAACATAAGTCATTCATCTCTAATAAAAAATCAACATGCATCTCCTCTAAGGAACCAAAAAATAGAATATGGACTAAAATATTTGGGCTCGCAAGAGTTCTGACATTAAAACCTGCAATGGCAATGTAACATCTGCGAATTTTCGGTATGATTTCTTACCTCTAATATAACTATTTTATAAGTTTTTAATTATTTTAAATTATTTAGAGGCAAACATTTGAAGAGTTTTTTATTGGGTGTGATAGATCTAGGTGAGACGAGCGTAACGAACCTAAGAACGCACAAAATGAAGGTCGGGAATAAAAGTTATGACCTCAGGAAGCGAACCACATGGGCGGGATCCACTTCGAAAAAGTGAGATAATCTACCCATGTGGGGTCTAGTTTTGAAGGGGTTGTCAATTCGAGTCCATCAGTACTAAGAACGCAAAATTTCAACTTTGGGATAAAAAGATATCCAATTTTTAAATTTTAAAAATGAAAATATATATTAATATATATTTTGCCACGTGGCAGCGTTAGCAGCTGACGCATGTCAAACAGCTAACTCGCGTCTGACACACGTCAGTAATGCGTTAGACACGTGTTTGACATGTGACGTGCGTCTGACACACGTGTTTTTTTATAAATAAGCGTATGCTTTTATTTTGAAATTCATTCTGAAACTTCTTTTATTTATATCCCACTCATTTTAAGTCCGATTCGAGTCGTTTAAAAAGCGTTCTTAGCTAAATCGAGGGTGTTCTACGAAATGGAAGCATCCACTCTTCGAGTTAGTTACCCTATATAGGGAAAGCGTCCCGGGGTAAGGGGAGATTTTGTCCGCCACCTACAGGCGCGTGAGGGGTAAAGTATCTATGGGAAGGGGAGATTCTGTTCTTTGCCTACGGGCACAGAAAGAGAAAAATGTCCTGGGTTAAGGGGAGGTTTTGTCTGTAACCTACGAGCATGGAAAAAGAGCTTTTGGAGTCAATCTGAGTCTGTTTTCTTCCGTTTAAGAGGCGTTCTTACCTAAATCGAGCGTGCCAGATGTCATGGCAGGGTTATTTTCTTGGTTAGAGACCTCTATAACCCCAAAAGTGGCTAACCAATTTTGTGGTGTCCGATTCATTGGCTTCGAACTTGTGCGGAGAGCGAGGTAGGGGCTTTTATCCTTTCTTAAGGCATGATTATAAACTTTGGCTGTGTTTTTAACTTATTATTTATATGACTCTCGCATGATATGTATTAGAGATTATTTTCAAGTTATGATTTATGATTTCTGCACACATATTCGATTTGTCGAATTATTAATCCTTGAGATAGAATATGATTTATATATCGTATGTATATAATATTATTATGTATATTCGATTAGTCGAATGATTTGTTGCTAGAAGTGGATATGTTTTATACTACATGTTTTATGACTGACTCATATATGATAGTTTAATTGAATGTTTATTCGTAGATTTTGATATAAATTATACACGGTGGAGCGTGTGAGATAGAGACAAACTAGCTTCGCCACTATTTTCATTGCGAATGAATACAATATGTTTGAAAGACGATTTTAGAGGACTCGTCCTTGTTGAAAGGAGGATTCTCAATATTATTTTTTAAAAGATGTATAACCATGGTAATCGAATCATTGAAATGGGACAAAGAAGGGGTAACTGTCTAATTGGAATGAGCGACCAACTTTGCCTTTTCTAGTCGTTGATAGTAACACTCCCATGGCATGGTAATCGAATCATTGAAATGGGACAAAGAAGGGGTAACTGTCTAATTGGAATGAGTGACCAACTTTGCCTTTCTAGTCGTTGATAGTAACACTCCCATGACTTGTAGAGGCGGAGTTAGGGTTTTAAAAAAGATAAACATTAAGATAGAATATTTTAAAAAAAAAAACAGCTCTTTTTGGAGTTTGGGAACTCTAAGATATTTTGATGAGTCTAGGACTCAAGATTATGAGTCTGGGACTAATAAGTGTTTTGGTTGTCCGGAGCTATTGTTAGGTGCCCGATAGAGCTTCGTTGACTAGTTAAGGGCACAATTAATCCTGTTCGAAATCGGATGCACAATATTTATTTTATCTTGGTAAACCTTTAACGAATAGTAAGACCCCTAATTCGCCCTTAACAAATGGTAACTATTAAGGCTATGCGCGTTAGGGTAGAAAGTATAATGGGAAGACTCTCTACTCTCTAGATCCCAGCGCACCATGAACGCGGGTGGCTCTTCTACCACAAGTACTAATTATTTTGAAATAATATGTAAAAGAGTAAGAGGTCGTTACTTTGTACCCGCAGCAAATTCTTATTATTAATATATATATCTAAAATATTTATAACGAGCCGTGAGAACTTACAAACCTTAAAAGCATTTTCGATACGTAGGAAAAAACATTGAGGGTAGTTTTGGGTAAAATACACATTGTTTTCATGAAAAATATTATATATAATATGTATTGTGAAACTGCCATATATTTATTAATGTTTGATAATATAAACTCGCCTACTGAGTATTTAAAAATACTCACTACCTCCCAAATTTTGCAAGACTCGATGAAGCTTAGTGTACAAGTAAACAGGCCTACTCCAAAGTTTTATCAATGTAATTTCAAAAATTTTAACTGCACTGAAGTGAATAAGAACTTATCATTTTTCTCTTATGTGTTTATACACAGACAACAATTTTTAAAAATATTATTATTTTATAACTGTCACAAGCCCGAGTAAACTCTGATATTTTTGTAAAAAAAAAAAATTTATATACTTCTAAAATCCCGGGGCGCAACAAACACAAATTTCTAGATCGCATTTGATTATCACCTAAGTCATTAAGAGGCTGATTAGTTTACAGGTTCGACTTAATATTGAGCTGAAAACCCTTGGATCCTGGATACAAACAACGAGAAGGCAAATATCAAACTTCATAATAGTTTTTTACTGCTCTTTTGACTCTTTTAGATCTGGATAAAAACAAAAATCTAGCAAAAAATCTCGCAACCTTGCCGGAGTCACTTATGCAAATCTTCTTCCTTCGTACTTGAATATAAAAACAGTCTTCAATGTGGGCATATCATCCAACTTGTGCAATCAAGTCTTTTTCAATATTAGATATCTTTGCCGAATCAAACAACTCGGTCCAAACTGGAACACAATCCATGTAGAATGATCAACCTGAGTTGGCCCCATGAGGACAGGACAATGAAAACCCAAAACTGTAACTTGCAAACCTGGGTGACGAGTTTTAAAATTTTAGTCAATCAACTACTTTACTTTTTTCAAATTAAACTGCACAACTAGTGAAAAAACAATTAATGAAGAGCAGTTATTGCAATTAAAGCAGCAAGAAACAATGTGTCACATATTTACATCTACGCATCAAGTTTGACAAACCGAACGGTCCAAATACAGGCATTCTGTTTTATTCATGTAGTTTCCTAATTTGAAGCCATGCAAAATATGTTCAAGCTTGAGGCCTATGATCAGGGAAGCTCCATGTGGTTGTTCAAGGCAGTAGTTTATGCATAACTCTAGCTAAATTAAATTTGTTTGTCCCTTCATGAAGGGGGATTGCAGAAATAATGATAAAAAAGGACCTTTTCGGATTCATCATGTACCATAGTGTAATCTAATTTCAATTAAACTCTTCTAAAAACTGAGAACCCCTTGGATTTTTTAATAATAAGTTTTTTTCTTAGAACCTTGCATAATCTTGAGTAGCAATGAAGCTCATCTGCAATTATCAACCAAGCAAATCTAAAAAAATATTTGACTTTCTATAATGTGGCTACTACACAGAAAATTCAACACCCCTACAAAGCTCACCAAAATAATCAGACATAATAATCAAAAGACAAATAACCTTGAGACGAAAAGCTTACACCACCACCAGTTTAAACAAATCAGCATCACTGTGTAGAAAAGCTTACACTACATCCATGAACAGCAATCAATAGAAAAGCCCCAAAAAATGAAGAGAATATAATCAAAAGACAAATAACCTTGAGACGAAAGGTATCGGTAAAATACAGAGAAAGATCAAATACTGAAAGAGCAGATCCGCCGACTTGGGATGCCGCAGCGGCTTCTCCGAGTTTTGAACTTTGATAGCAGCCCAGCAGAGAGTTGAAGCGAAGGACAACCACCGTCACAAGCCACTGGGTGTCGGAGGAGAGGCCAGAGAAATTGTTTACATCCGCTCGTCCATCACAAGACGGTGATCAAAGAGCAGAGATGAAAAATGAAAGATTTGGGAGCACTAAGCAGCGACGGTGAGGAACTCGGGCGAAGGAGTATTAGGAAGATGAGAATGAAAATAAAAAACCTAACATGACTTGTCGGGCCCCTGTGGCAGAACCCAAGCCAGATTCACTTTACCACAGCCCGATAGTAGCCCATCTGCAGTTACTTAAATAGGCTCAGGCAGGGCCGGTCAAACAGGCTCAAGTCCCGTTTGCCAGCCCTAATTACTGCCATACTCACACAGATGCTGTATTGACAAAATGACCACAAATTGGCCATCTGATCTAAAATACTGATATTTTTGTCAAAGTAAAAATAAATTTCCAGTGACTTGAATTTCACACTTGTTCAAATGCAAAAAACAAATGGATTTTAAGCCACTGTATAAACCATTAATATGAAGAATCCATGCTTAAACGTATGATGTAGCTACTTCTAATTTTAACACCTGCAAAGAACTAAAATCCACCGACCTACCTAGTAAAAAAAAGAAGGGGAAGAGAAGAGGGAAAAAATTATCTTTATTTATCATCCTTCACATATCTACTCCGCGCATATATTTCATACCTGCCGCCCTTTTTGCTCTATATATGTGCATTCCAACTTAATTTCACCTCATTTTTTTTCTTATGCCTATTTTTTCTGCATCATTTGCCTCTTCTTTTCCTCATTCTTCATATCGTCCTAGTTAATGTATATTTGTCTTCACTTTACTATGTGTGTGTATGTGCCTCTGTTTACCGTGTGTGTGTATGGTGAGAGAGAGGATGGAATGATTTTGACTACATAACAAGGTTGAGGAGCAACAGCTCCTTATCACAACCTTTCTTAATATCATATTAAGTGTGTTTTACTGGCTCTGAATTCATCTTAGTTTGTAGTTTCAACAAAGCACAAACATTTGTTAACTCTTGCTATAGCTACATGAGGCAATCCACCCACAATTTTCAGTTGTTATGTTGCAACTAAATAGGGAGAGATTTAACACTGAAGCTGGTAAAGCCAGTAATTTAGTGTAAATATAATAAGGGTGGACAAAATACCTAAAACAAAACAGAGCCTCTGTTAAGGGTCCATTTGTTTCGTCTAAATCTAAATCTGAAAAGCCAACTAAAAATTATGAAAAATCTGCTATCTAAATTTCACACTGAATTTGAATTTAAATCAGATCTGAATCTAAATCTGAATCTGAATATGTTCAATTTTTATAAAAATTAAAATAAACAATTTTTTAATTTGTACTAAAAGAATTTATTGTAGTAAAGATCATATGTATAAAAAAAGTTCAAATTAACTATTTTCTTTGAGTCGAATCTACATTACTATGGTGTTCGTAGTTGACACTCGCCGCAAATAAGAATTATTTTTAGTATTTATTTCATTAAATATTTAGCTACTATTTAAACAATCTACACTATTTAACTCTAGCTTTTCTGGGGAACTATATGGCGAAAGGTCCAAAAAGAAAGCTACTAAACTCCATTAAGAAAAACCACATAAATACAAAACCAAGTTTAATTACAAAGCTACCAACCACAATAAGTCTCATACAATATTGATACATTAAAAAACACGTACAAACCACCTACAAATACTCTAGTTGTCTAAAATCCATGTCCCTGCTCACTACCTGTGCCATTGAAATTATACAATAGTATTAAAATACTAATATATATATATATATATACACACACACACACATATATATATATATATGAGCAAAGAGTACTACTTCATAAAATTTAAAATATCTATTCCTTACCATAAGAACATCGGCCTAACTCCTCACGCAATTGGTTCATAAAGTTCTCATCTTCTACATCTTCCCTTATAAAAGTGCGTGTAAAAATAATGTTACAAAAAGAATATCCATAACTCCGGAAGGATTGAATAACCAGTTGAAAACGACTAGTAAAATACCGAAATGTATTATAGATATTAAAAAAACATCCACAACAAAACTTGTAAATTGCAATCTAAAATTTACTTTTTTTATAGGGGTAATCTAAATTTACTTACCATATTCAATAAGAAGGAAGAATAACAGATCAAATTCGAAATTAGATAAAAAACACACCAAATCAGAAATTTAAATAAAAACACCAAACGATGTTACATATACAAGCAATAAGAATATTTCTAACCGACCAAAAAGGAAGAAAATATAGCATACCCAGATGCTAAAATCCCGTCAGAAGGACAAAAATGGATAAAAACCCAGAGATCGGATAAAACAGGAGTCAATGAGCACACAGGGGCAGAACGGTGGTCTGCAGCAATACATGTGCAGGTAATGGGAAATAAGGAAGATACTATGAGTGGTCTAATGTGTCATGTACAAAAAGCACAGATATCATTATCAACACCACCATATTGGCATAAAAAATCAAGTACTCAGCCTAAAGCAACTATCAACAAAGAATAGACGAAGAGACTATGTGCTGTGGCCAATGAGTTGATAAATGAGGAGCACAGACTTAATTATGACGAAGATACAAACTGCAACTAGCACTCCCAATCTGGGCCAAAACAGATCATAGGTATAAATCATCCATCATAAAAAAAAAACTACCTTAAAAAGCAAAGCTTTTCAGAGACTGCTACATCACAACTTATAAATCCACTGGCAAAACCATAAGACTGCATCAAAATACGAAATTACAGCCAAATTGAGTCCAAAAATATTGATAAAAAACGAGGAAATTTTGGAAGAACTGTTTACCAACAATGCTCAAATTCAATCCACCAAAACCGATCGTCATAGGGGAGCTTTGCAATCAGGGTATAATAAAAAAAATCCCAGACCCTTGCTGTAACCAACAAGGCTGAGAGGAGAAGAGAAAAGCAGAGAAGAGAAAAGAATAGTAAGAGAGGAACTGTACAGTTCATTGTAGAACGTTGACCAAGGAGAAATAACTTGTGAAGAACACGAGAAAAAAATATAACAATGAGTAAATATAAAGATAAAGGTACAGACAAATGATTGAAAAACCAAATGAACTCTATTAACAGCTCATATAACGATTGCAGAACCACCACAAACTAACACAAGCCCATTAAAAATTTGATACCGTAGTGACACTATATCAGGTGAAAACCGAAGATCAAATCTATCTAATGCTTCATTAAGATAATAATTCCTTGCGTTTTTTTTGTGGGGATGAGCTTATATTATGAGAAATGCTACACTATCTCTTTTTACAGACAATTCAATCGCTAATAATCTATATTTGAGTTATATAGGAGATTCGACGTTACAATTGAATGATAAAACAATGGCAAGAAAAGTAAGATGTACGCATTCATCATCTAGAAGTAAAACTATGAAGCTTTAGACCCACATAAGATTGAAAGACGAAGAACAAGACAAGTAGCCGCTTGTAAGCCATCGAATCCATAAAAATGCCAGTCAGTAGAGGCATAAAGTACCACAACAGACAATAATGGAGCATGTGGAGCACCATCAAGCGGAAATGGGTAAGTACACAAACTAACAAAAGAGTAGGAAGAAAAAGTCTGAATCAAAATAAACCACAAAAAAGTAGATAAATGATTGATTCACAGCAACCTAAATGTATCTACAAGAGAAGTCAAAAATAGAAATGTAAAATGGACCTACAGTTGAGAGACTAAATTCCGTCTGAGAATGAACAAAGAAAGCAAACCCAGTCCAACCCCAACAACAGAAAGAAACCTCTGCTAGCTGAAGAAAATACAGAACACAAGGTAAATGACATAAAATCTCCCAAAAAGCAGACTCATATACATCTATAACCACTGCAAATGATTAAGAAGCATCAAAGTCAGCACATAAATGTTCTGTTCTACAAGTGACAGCAAAATCCATTATCTTTTCCAAAAGGGTGGCAGGGCAATAGAAAAAGAAAAAGGAATCAACTAAATTCAATACATGCAGAACTCACCAGTTATAAATTTCAGCCAAAAAGCAGCTGCAACACCAAACAATAAAATACTAAACTACACATTTCACTTTGATTCTCGATCGATCAAAAGTCAGCAATGTTCTCAAAAAATTCGGCCAATTTTCTATCTTAACAAAAAAAAACAAGAAAACCCACCAATTATCAACTAAATCACCATTTCTAAGAAAACCCACAAGAACCCAGTTTCCATTCTACCAATCGAACCCAGAAACGCCAAGAGGCATTGAAATTCATGTGGGTTACCACGCCAAGAGGCAGACACTCCATGAATGTCGTGCAAATTACAAGAAAAAATCACAGCACACCTGAGAGCTAGCTGACTGAGCCTGAGACTTGCTGATATCTGCCTAATGGTTGAAATTTATCTCGCTTGGATTCCAAATCCTCCTCGTGGATGTTCCAGAAATCAGGGATTTGGGAGTTGGATAATGATGACTAACCGGACCAGGCAGGGATGGCCGGGGGAGATTTAAAACAGGCTACAGTAGGTCAGAGAAAAAATAAATGCTGTAACCCAACAACAAAAAACACAACAAAAGCACAAAAAATCATTCATACTCGGAAACTAGAAACAGCAAAATCAAAGCCGAAATGGAGGCATTTAGGGTAAAAAATGGCACCATTCGATCCAAGTCGACGAGGGCTTCTTCCACCAATGCTATCTACAGCAGGAAAAACATGTGAAAAATTAGAAATCATATCAATGGAAACATCCCAAACAGAATATCATAAAAACTCAACGACCTCAGAAAATAGATCTAACAAAGAAAACCCATGTCAGAACTTCAACCAAAATCTCACCTTTCAACAACAACGAGCTCAGATTTCAGAGGCCAAGAGAGTCTGCTTTTCCCTTCTTCACTCTTTTGTAGCACAACGCCTTCTGTGATGTCCTTTTCGGCTTGAGAAATCGATGGCAATCAATTTCGGGGAATAGTGAAAACAGTGGGAGGAGAGGGACGAGGGAGATGAAGAGAGGGAAAGCAGATGGGAGGAGTGGAGGCCGACGGGAAGGAGAGGCCAAGGTAGGAGGAGTGAGCACAGGCTGCGGCTGGGATCGGGAGAGGAGATAAGATAAAAGAGGAGAGGAGATGAGATAAAAGAGGAGCGGAGATGGGACGAAGGTCGGGGTCAGGTTTTAGGTTTTCAGAGGCAGTAAGTGGTTGAAACGCATCTGACCGCCAATTTCATTTTATAAACGTACATCTGATTTAAAGACTGATTCAGTAGCTGAATTCAGTCCTAAACAAATACACTAAAAAGCCACTTAAAAGTTGGCTTTTCAGTAGCTTATTCAGTTCGGGTCTGGAATTAGACCAAACAAATAGACCCCAACTCTCAAAGGCAGATACACCCCAACAATAAGTAGGAAAAACGGATTTCTTTCATAAAGCAGGAAATGTGGTTGTTATATAGTACCAACTATAAATTGACCTTTACAGGATTCTGAGATAACAATTTCATTCCAAAAAAAATGAACTCTCTGGACAGAATATATTGTCAAAAATATGTCACAAGGCCATAGGATCCAGTACTATAAATGTAGTCATTGATCATCCGGAGTCAGCAGTTGGTCCATCCACTATGGTGAAATACAATTAAAAAAATATATATTCAGAGAAAAAAAAATGCAAACATTTAACGCACTACTAATGAAGATGAGAACACACGCGGCTGCACTTCAATAAAACCTGAATAATCAGTAGTCTATCACAAGAAACGTCAAAAAAGGCAAACTCATCAGTACAAATATCAATAACAAAACTTAAAGGGGCATGAGTTTTAAGAATTAAATACGTGTGAACTTCAAAAAACATATGCTATATACTACTCGCTCCATCCCACATCTAGTTCATTTTGAAAAATCAAATAGGACACTTAATGTGGACCAGAGAGAATACAACTAACATTATTATAAGAGCATAGAGATCAGATCAATTTTCAAGGGTGTCTAAATGGAAAAATTTTGCAGATTTACTGGTAATTGATGTCTTTCCAAAATGCTGATCAATATTTTTACATCACAAACATTACCTTTTTTTTCTTCTTCAATGCGCTGACCATGTCACTCTTTTTTCGGTTTTTTAGCTTCAGCATACGCTAAGGATCTCTGATGAGATATCTTCAGCTCTGCCTGTCTCTGTCTTCTCCTCTTCCGCCTTGATGGTTGTACATCACCATGCACCTCCTCTAACCGTGGTTTCTCTTGCTCTTTGGAAATTGATTTGGAACTTCTCTTTTTACTTGGCTTTTGATCCTTTGGTACCTTTCCTTGAATAAGCAATTTCTTATTTGTTTTAAGGTGGTACCGCTTTTGCTTTGATACCTTCCAATCATTTTGCCTGTAAGGAGCAAGTTTTTTCACAGAAACATATTGGTTCAAATCCTTGTCATCTAACATTAAGATCTCTTCTGATGTCAATCCATATCTATTTGTTGGAACTGAAGTGTATTTGAACCGAGTTTTCAAGTTTCCAATAGTATCTTCATAGTCCAGCTTGTAGTATTCCTCCAATTCTTTCTCAATGGCAACCTTGTCATGAAGAGATATCTTTCTCCGTCTTTTCCTTTTCCCCTCTTCAGGCACAATTTCCTCCTCTTCTTCAAGCTCATCCAAGGGCTCAGCATCTTTTTTGTCTATTTTATCCTTTAGTATTCTCTCTCTAGTTGCCAAAAAGCCATTGCCTGACTTACAAACATCCCAATCTTTCGGAAGTCCAAGTAATTCATTCTCCTTGTCAAAATCAGGCTTCTCAAAATCCCTTTCATCATCATCAGCATCACTTCCAAAATGAGGATCAACATCATCTGCATCATAATAGTTTTTGCTAAATGTTTCTTTCATCTTTTTATCATACTCCTCAGGATCAAAATCTTCTTCCAAATCATCTTCATTGAGTGCACAAGCCACGTCATTTGTAATGCCTGCTATTGACTTTATCTTTTGGAGCTTCTCCATGATCTCCTTCATCTTCAAATTCTTCAGGTGTTTCACCTCTTCCTTCATCTCCAGCTCCTTTTGAGTCATTCTCTCCTCCTTGTTCTTCCTTTGCAATTGCCTTGCATTGGCCTTCTTCCTCACAGACCCCTGAACAAATCGTGCATGGCCCAAAACCTGGTCACCTGCTCCTTCTTCAAATCGGAAATTATACTCTGCCTCGTACTTATCCTGCTTTTCCAACTCATCTTCTTCCTCGGAGAATTCTTCAAAATATTCCTGGTCAGGCTTTTTGTTCTTGTCCTTATCAAGCCACTTTTTTCCCAGAAGATAATCTTTCAAGAACATCTCATTCTCACTCAAATTTCCGTCTTCACCGAAATACTCATTTAACTTTTTATGTATTTCACCATGATCATCGTCTTCAGGCTCTTCAATAGGCTTCTTCTTCTCAGTAAATATAGATTCATCAGCCCCATTATCAGCCACTTCAAAAGCCTTAAGAACCATCTGCCTATTCTCCTCCTGCTCTTGTGAATAAGTTTTTACATTTGGTTTTAATTCATTTTTCTTGACATCAGACACACTTTCTATCAAATGCTTAGCTAGTACATCTTTTAAATACAAAGGCTTCTCTTTTGCTCCTTTCCCCTTAGCCCCTTGGCTCTCTTCCCCATCTGAATCATCTGAATCGTACAACTTGATATCTTTCTCACCAATTATGGGATCATTCTTTCTAAGTTTAACCAGCGTATTATAAAACTGCAAATCATTTTTACTTAAATCCGCCAAGACTTGCTCGTCATCGTCATCAGATTCCTCGGAACCCTCATCAGAGTATTGAACAAGCCCTTTTTTCTTCAGCTCTTCTAATCTCTGAAGATCCTCCCGCTTTTTGTTGTGCTCGAATCGTTTAGCAAACTCCTTATTAATTTTAATATTTGAAATGTCGTCATTGTCTTCGGTCCCCTCAAACAAATCCTTTCCCATTTTTCTTCACCTGAAAACATAACAATATGAACTCTGAATAACGTTTAATCAAACCAAAAACTAAACAACAATTCCAAAGAGAACCTTGTCCACTATACCACTCAGAATGAACAGTAAAGAGCTGGCAATGACATCTAGAGAGACACAGAATTACCAATCTAGCCAAGGGAAATTTATCCTTAACTGCCAATATATAATGAAACATATATCTTATGATAAACATTCATGTTTCTTTGGATTAAAAAAAACAAAAAGAAAACTTCATAATTCACAATGGCCAACGTATAAAATCGCACTTCCATCTGCTGAAAGAATTCGAAAATATGATTTGCAAGAGTAAAATGAAACCCCAGACATTGCAATTGGGACGGATATCAAACTCCACGCAGGCAAACACTTCATTTGGAACACGAACAATCTACACATTGATCTTCAGGTAAGAAATATCACAAGAGGACAGAGATTCAAAGATTACCAGCAACTAGGGCTGCATCTCGGGTAGGGTGGGGTCGGGTATTGTAGTACCCGACCCTACCCGAGATAGAACCCGAGATTACAGTACCCGCCCCTACCCGAGATAGAACCCGAAATACTAAAACCCTGCCTGACCCGAGATACAACCAGAACCCGTACCAAAAACTCGAATTAAAACCCGAAATACATTAAATGCCTGATAATTTCAATCAAAACAAAAATACCCGTACGTTGATTTTTCAAAGTGAGAATAAACACTAAAATATGAAATAATCAAGTATAATTCTTCACCAAAAATAAATATTTACGCCTTGTCCAAGTTTGTTTGCATCAAAGAAGTTGTTTGTTGCAGCTCTGATTTCTCTGAGGTCATATAATAGCTGTTTGGAGTCTTCAATGTTCTCTTCCAGCAAACTGTCTATAGCAGATAAAGATAAAGACGACTTGTTATCTGTCTTCATTTATTTAAACCTTATTCATCACAATAACTATAACAAAAACTTATTTCTATTTGATATTTTCTGCTGCAGAGGCATGTATAAAACTTACCACTTATTCCTCGTAGACGCTTCTTTCTTGCTACCCACAAGTGGCAAATGATGATGATTACAGCTGATATAACAGCCACAGTTACACCAATTATGATACTTCTCCTCCTATCATTACTGTTTCCTGCATCTGCAATCAAATATGGTTCAATTGTGACCTCCGCAACATATGTCCATGATATGGAAGAAGAAAATTTGCTAAAACCCACCGTCATAACCCACATCAATAGTTTCGTATTTGTGAAGAAGATCAAAAGTGGGATTCTTGAAGAAATTAAATTCGACGGGAGCAAGATAAAAAACTGAAACGTAATTGTAACAATTAATAAAGACTTGAGAAAGATGTACATCAACCTTGTTCACTTGGGGGCAAGCAACTGATTAGGGGGACGAAGGGGGTGAGGAAAGGGAGGTTTTTTTTTGGTACGCAATAGACAGGGATGACACAAAGGGGGGACTAGGGAGGTCGGCCGGTGAAATTAGAATGGGGACTGGGGATGCCGGCAAGCAACTGATTAAGGGGAGGCAAGCAGCTGATTAGGGGAAGCCGGCCAACGACGACGAATCGAGGAAGAAGATGGAGGCCGGCCGGCGACCGGAGTCCGCAGACGTGGAGGAAGAAGATGGAGGCCGGAATGCCACAGATGAGGAGGACGAAGGGGGGAGTCCGGCAAGCTGCAGACGACTGAGATGAGGACGACGAAGGGGGGATGCCGGCAACCTGCAGACCAGGGGGATGAAGGGCGACCGGGGGAGGCCGGCAAGGGTGGGAACTGGGAATGTTGCCGCTGTGTAGATGAGCAGTACCGAACGGGAGAAAGCTCAAATGGTATTAGGGATTTAGGGTTTGGGTAAGGAATTAAAGCATCCGGGTCGAGTTTCGGGGTTTTTTTTGTGTTAAACTCGACCCGACCCGAAACTATACGGGTTTTTTTTATACTCAGGTCGACCTGAACCTAGTTAATTTCTGGGCGGGTTCACCCGGTTCGAGTCGGGTTTGAGTTTTTTGTGCAGCCCTACCTGCAACGCCGGGCAGTGCGGCAACGCGAGCGATTCTACTTCTGTCTGCAACACAAGCAACTTACTGCGTAGCGGCTGCCGACGGGAGTTATGGAGGCGGGTACATTAGTATTTAGCTTACGGGTAATTGGGTAAAGACTAAAGAGTAAGACGCGGACATATACTGTTCCTTAACCGTAGACTCGTTGCTCAGACAGGACTTATTCGTAGGGCTGCATCTCGGGTAGGGTAGTGTCGGGTAATGTAGTACCCGACCCTACCCGAGATAGAACCCGAGATTCCTATACCCGACCCTACTCGAGATAGAACCCGAGATTCCTATACCCGACCCTACTCGAGATAGAACCTGAGATTCCTATACCCGACCCGACCCGAGATAAAACCCGACCCTACCCGAGAACCCAAGATAAAACCCGAGTTAAATTAATTTTCTACTAAACCTAACAATTCAAATAACAAATTTATAATCACATAGCACCATTAAACCTTTTACTTATAAAAAATTAAGAATTACTACTTATAATAAATTATTGTTCCTTAATAACTATTGTATTAGGCATATTAGAAATTTATATAGAGTTAGCCACATCATGACGCCTAATCCAAAGCAATTAGAATAATGAGATTAAGGTTCATGTAGAAATGTTTAATGTCGGGTCAAGTTGAGTTGGGTTCTCAGGTTTTTTTTTGTTAAACCCGACCCGAGATAGTACCCGACCCGCCCTGAACCCGGTCAATTTCGGGTCGGTTCTACCCGGGTCGGGTCGGGTCCAGGTTTTTTGTGCTAATATAGAAAAGTCTCACATAGCATGTAATAGTACTAGTATATGTTTCTTTGGTTTTCTAAAAAATTGCATTTAATGAATCCTGCATTATAGAATTTTTTTGTGGTGTTTATTGGGGCATAGGATTTTTGTGGTATTTGTTGGGGTCACTTGTATTTGGTGGTGCCCTAGGCGAGTGCCTAAGTTGCCTAGGGGTCAAGCCGGCCTTGCTCGACTCAAATTCAAATGAAATTTATAAAAATATTTATATATATATATATATATATATTAATATTTATGTATAAATATGCACAATTATCAATCCTAATTTATATTTATAATATATATATATATAATAAATTTATATATTAATAATGATTATATAATGTCTATATATTGAGTATTAGCTTATATCACACATGATATTTATTTTTGAGAAATAAATATTTAAAGACACATTATACACATATGTCCACATGTAATATGTATTAAAATTTAGATATATTATAGAAATAAGATTTAATAGTATATATATAATACAATTGAGCAAAAAAATGGGATATATTATACTATATATCAAACAATATGTCAATCATTAGACAATATGTTATGGTAATATCATTTTCTATCTCGATATGTCAAATAAATTACTATATGTCTTTTTAAATTTTTTATGGAGACTAATGGTGGAATTCTTAATTATAAATTTGAATTTTACAATTATTTTCTAAATATTTTCTAGCAATGGATCATTGAGTCTTTTTTTTTCATAAAACTAGGGTAAGTTATATTTATTTGGGATGGGTCAAAGACAAAGTTTCATGTTCCTACTATACTAAAACTTGACTCGACCTTACTCCTTAGCACCCCTACACATTACGCATGATATAAATTATTTAGAAGTAAATATTTTAAAGAGACATAATATACATATGTTACATATGTGATATTTACTAAAATTTATATTTATGTATAATAGAAATAAATAATATGCATTCATATATGATATATCATATGCACAAATGTGGTTCCATAAAGGCATTACTTTTTTTCTTTTTAGTGGTTATAAGATGACACTTGAAGTAAGAAGTAAATACAGAGATTTAAGAAATTTAGGTTATTAAATAATAAATATATTTTATACAAGTAAAAGAAGGTTAGAGTATGCAGAAGAGGTTGTGGTGCCACATATATATAGTATATATGTGCTAATAATAATATGTTCATATAAAACTACTAAAAAGTACATACAATACAAATATATGAACACTTTAATGGTATGAAAGGAATACATATGTGCTAGTAACAGTGACATTTATAGAAGACTGCAAAAAGATGCATATATAGTTAAGCATTCAAACACAAGATATAACATAACAACAAATAAAAATATTATAAAAGAAAGCTAATAAATAAGTAAATAATATTATTTATACTTTAGTTGTCTATTTACAAATTTATGAGCTTTTAGTAAATGATGACAATTTTGTATCTATAAATATTTCATTTGTCCTACATTAATGGTTCCATTTAGTTTTTAAAAATAAATTAAAATTAATTCATTGTAAAAAACCAAATGGAGCTATTAATTTAAGAGGGAGGGAGTATTTGATCATATTATTTTTTACCAGGCAATTAATATATATTGGTATAATGACGTAGAAATATTAATTAAGTTTTTGCACTCATTTTTATGCATTAATATATATGATCAATATAAAGAAGTACGAATATTATTTAAAATAACACAGGCCAAGTGTACAACTTTAATGATAAGAGTGATTAAATTATATTTGATAAAAATGTATTTAAATGATGAAAAGCTTATATTTATTTGATGAAATGCATGGGACAAAAGGTGTTGTAGGCAAAGTGGTCACAAAGTTTGTTTTTTGGCAACATCACAAGTTCAAATCCTAGCTCTTGAATCTTTTTGAATTTTTATTGGCTTACTTAGCTAGATTTGATTTGAGCCAAACTTGCACATAGTCATATTTATGTGGTCATTGTATATTGAGTTCGAGCTCAGCACAAGTCGAGTTTCTAGTTTCCTTCTTGAGCCGAGCTCGAGCTCGAGCTGGATGATTGGTAGCTTGATCGAGTTTGAGTCGAGCTCGAGCCAATACCCAAAACTATGAGTTTGAGCCAAGCTAATTCAAAACTCAACTCAGCTCGACTCGTTAGCTCCCCTAACTGTAAGCCACAAAAATTATCCAACGTGCTTGCTATGCTACATATCATGTTTACAACGTGGTGGCTAGAGCAAAATAGGTGGGACTGGGATCTCAAATTCTCAATTCCATGGCTAGTTACTCTTCAACGTGGTATGCAAAGATGAGTCTAGAATCTAGATTAGTGGGAGACAAAGGGGCGAACTATAGAAGCCGGTGGAGAGTTGGCGAGTCAGCGATGATAGGGCAAAGTTGTAGATTTAGTAAAAAGAGGGATTTTTAATGACGGAATTTGGCATAAAATTGTCAAATCCCTCTATTAGGCAGCAAATAGTTCTTGTAGGCACTAATTCGACAAATATTCGCCGACTTTGTGACAGAGTCCCCCACATCCTGTAGGAAGTGTTGTTCCGCTATGACAATGAGCTGAGCGTAAGGAACTCATGTGAAGCATTTATTTTTGAGATCGATGGTGCACACATTAGTGCACATTAGCATAAGTACCCTCAGTGCTAATGTGTGCTAGCGTAGTCATCGTCGATCTAAAAAATAAACATTACATATGTATTCCTTATGCTTGCCTCATGGTGAGTAGGGAACATGAAAAACGTTTTTCATCCTGTGCGAAGAGCTCTGGGAAGTTGAATCGTGTCATAACCCTCATACAACACCGTCGTCGTGTCATACTATTGAATCACCACAACATACTTTTGTGTAGGACTTGAGTCAAATTTGTAGTCACTTGCTCATCTTCCGGGTCGGCGCTTATTCACACCCCTATTTCCTTATCAGGATGCGTTTTAAACTTAGACCCGACTTGACCTGACCTGACCCAACTTGATCTTATGTGACTAAGATTGACTTAAGTCTGATCGGGTCTTATCTTAGGTCAAGCCAAGTCTAAGAAAAAAATATTCACGTAAATTTTAGGTCAGGTCGGGTTTAACATGTGATAAGCCCAAGAATCAACCCGACCTGAGTTTATTAATAACTAACAAAATTATATTAAATCTAAATTAAATAATTTTTATAAATAAAGCTGACCCAATATAGTGTTAGTTTAATTTAAATTATTAAAACTGACCCAAATACCCAACTCAAAATAAAATCTCTGTCCCTATTTTGATTCTTGTGTTTTTTAGTTTTTATATTAGGTTAGGTCAAATTTTAAAAGTTTGGTCAGGTCGAGTCCCATAACCCTACCCAAGATCCACCCCTATTTCCTCATCAGCTCCGTTTACAACTCCATTCAAGTGCACCATCTTAGGGGCCGGGCGATGGCTTTGACAGCAATGGATGCAAGGATGATGAAGGATCACTGATCGACAATAAAATGGTGGAGGCATTTATCATGGCTGGGTGGCTGCCGCCATGACATGCATGGACCTGATCGATGCCTCAGATTACTCGAAGGGAGGGTAAAATTAAAATTTTTAAAAATACAGTGGAAATGAAAGCCATACGCTTTCTCATTTGCTAGCGATATGGAGAGCATATAAAAGTGAGCGGGCATAGCATTTCTCAATAAAAATTGTGAGCTAGAACAAAGATAACGATGAGGGTAAACGCATAATATGGAAACCAATCGTATATGTTAACGGGAAATAGAATAAAAAAGTAAAATCAATGCACCGCATAGCTCAATTAACAAAAAGCTAAAACCTTTTTCATTTGGGACATATATATTGGATATGTCATAAGCAAATTAATCCAATAACTGCAATCTTACCAGGGCAGATGGCCAAGCTGTCTATGAGGAAGAACCAAGTACCAGGGCCCGAGAGATGGCAGGCTCGATCCGACAGATAGTTGCAGCTGTGTCAGGGTTGAGTTAGAAGTGGAGGTAGGGTTGAATTCGTCGACCCTTGAGGAAAGAATGAATTCTTTTGGTAGGATATGAGGAGAGAAGAAATGTGTTTTGTATTTGATGTGTGGTCGAACTCAAACTATTCTGCCTGCCATTGGAGAATAGATTGAGAGTGAGACTTCTCTTTGACGATTAAATTACAGCCAGTTAATCAACTTTTGATGGTATAGCATGTTATTCTATGTAGATTTTAAGGTCCTCTCCACTAAAGGATAAATATCTTAATTAATTTACTAATAGGTTTAGGGTCTTAATTAATTTACTAATAGGTTTTTTGTAAAATTATATTATATATAATAGTATAATTTTACTATTATCCGTTCGTGATGAATTCTCTTATGAAGCCAATCATGAGTTTGAAATAGCCTAAGGACCTCCTAGAACCCTTATACTGATTATAAAGTAATTCTTTTTTTTTTAAATTATAGAAAAAAGAGAGTTTATGCACCGATATTCACTATAAAAGGCCTAAGTTATAATAAATAAAAAGATATACGACTTAGTCTATCTCTAAGACCCATTAGTTATTTATATTTTACTATGGTTATAATTGGATAATAATAAAATTATATTATTATAATAATATAAAATTATATTATTATATATAATATAATTTTGATATGAACCTATTGGTAAATATGGATGACCTCTAGGTTTTAGTAGGAATTATCTCTAGATTTTATACTGAATTTCCAATATATAGATGCTGATTACTTCATTGATTTACATTCAACGTGCTTATGTTGAATGTGATTATGTGAAATGAATTTGGATTGGATGTATTTGGCAGGTTGATTGACGATTCTAGAATCGGTGGCTTTGATTTTACAATTCTGTGAGTCGGGGTGCCGGTGATTTCGTGGGTTTGGACTGCTTTCTGGTTTGGGCTTTTCAAGCGAAGGGTTAGTAGACCCTTTTCTTTACCCAGCTTAATTTTGATTATGGGTACGCTGTTAAAATTGAAGTAAAGAACAATTGATCAAGTAGCCAGCGCGGTTGTCAAAAAGCTAGAGAACTTTATTTGAAGAATTGTTGTTGATTTGCTATTTTGGCTCTGGAATTTAGAGATGATCAGAATGAAAATCATTCTATGTATGTGTTTAGTAAGCTCTGCACAGTCAAACGCCAGTTGCATAACAACAAGCATAGGAAGTGCACTTGGATAGGTTTTTTGAAATCGTAAATCTTCATAGGAGCATTTGTGAAAATTTAATTTGCATTTTTCATTATTTGAGTTTATCTGCGATAAAGTAATAAAATTCTATTAAGCCAGGGCTTTGTCACTGTTTTACTCAAATTTTCATTCTTTTTTTAGTGTTCCTTATTGTTCTTCTTAAACATTTGAAGATGTTTGTTTGTTTCACAGTGGGTCAAGAAAGATTTTTTTTATTTTTTATTTTTGCTGAGAGGAAAAAATTTTAATTGCTACTTGAGAGATAAGTGTAAAGCCCACTAAGTGAATTTCATTTTATAAAATTCATCACTTTGTTAAATGGTCAATTCCAATAATCTGAAAATGAAGTAGTTTGAAATATTATTGTAAATTGGAAATGTATATTATTTTCATGAAGTTTCCATCTGTACAAAAGGTGAGTTGGAGTAGTATTCAACCTTGTGCATTTGGTTGCATTGATATTTTCAGTTAAGTCAGTAGTATCTTTGTTATCATGCTTAGAATTGCTTTAGTTATATATATATATATATATATATATATATATATATATATATATATATATATATATATATATATATATATATATATATATATATATATATATATATATATGAAATGTAACACTTGAACATGAAGTTTCTGCTTGGTATTGTCACGAGTTTACTTTTTACTTAATGTCCAAGACTAAGGATTGACTATCATTGTTTGGCTCGTACTCAATGGAACTTTTTTTATTTAAATAAGTAAGAGCACTCTACTTTGGTCAATTAACCAAAATGTGAGCAACTATCCACTATTTACCAAAGTAGACTTACTCACATGGGAGGTTACAAATGTGTGATATAAATTGACATAACTACCTCTCCTTCATTATATGACAAGTTGACTGGCAAAAAACTCCATACGGCCGGTTGCTAACTCCAGGAAAAAGATGTCTTCTTCTCTTGTAAGACTTCATCTCGGTGGTCTGATCTCTTGTATGGCTTCCTCCTTTTGGGTAGGTTTTTCTTCCTTGTGATTTCATTTGCCCAGTTGCTTCCTCTTCCCTACTTCCTTTCCTTCTCCAATGTCCATCTCCGAATGCAGAGTAGTTTATTTCCCTTCCACCTAGTAGATTGATTCAGATTATTTTAGATTATGGAAAAGGTGTTATTGAATGAATATTGTTATTTTTGGATGGTTATATCTTGGGGATTACGTAGTTTCTACTAGTATGATTTTTTGGGTAGTTGGAAAACTGGAACACTGGGAAATTGGAACACTGAATCACTGAAAAATTGGAAAAGTAGAAAACCGGATTAATGCTATGATAAGAGAATAGCATGGAAAGGGATACACAAGGTTTGTTATGTATTTGGGACGTCCATTGGGATGCAAATGGCGGAAAATATAATTGCGACAATGCAGAAACAAAATTAATTGACGTTTCATGCAAAGTCAATTATGATGTTCTCTTTGATATGTTATATGAAGTTTGTAAATGATGAAATAAATAGTACTCATTCAAGTTAAGTTTTATATATCCTATTGATCTTCCACATGAAATACATGATACTGGAACTCTCCATTGCTTCTTTTGAGAGAATAAGTTGAGATCGAATGGTATTAACCATTGATGATAACTAAATCAAGAAAAGAGAATATTACTCATGGGAATATTAGTATTAATGTGCCGAAGTGGGAGGAGGAGATGGGAAGAAAAAGTGCAAAGTGGGAGGAGAAAATAAGAAGAACATGAGCAATGGTGCCTAGGAAGCAAATAAAGCTAAAGAAAAAGAAGCGGAAAGGTTTAGATGTTGGCCCCATCGCATCCCTACTACCCCAGTGCCTAGGAGGATGAGGTATACGGTGGCTAATTCACCAACTCATGCATCAAAGGGGGAGGAACTAGCCAAGAAGGTGGCCATTGAGGGCGCAATGAAGCCAAGGGGATATAGTAGTTACATTGCCGAGAAGATTGAGAAGACAACTCAGCTGGCAATGGAGGAGCAGAAGGTAAAGTCATCCGTCCCTACCCCATATATTATCCCTACACCAAAGGCATTTTTTGTAAAGTCTCCAACCAGAGGAGAAGTGCACATGTTATAGTGTTTCATACAACACAACTGTCAATCTCATTTGTGATGAAGATAAACTCCAATTAGATAAGTTATTTCATTTAGAAGAGGAGAGGTTAATGAAAAAAATACATACATTCCACATTGACATTGATTCAAAAGTAACACATGATGACCTAGCAAGAGTGTAAGATCGATTCAAGCATTAATGAGTATGTCCCAAACACGATTATAGATGACTTTGAGTTTGACATGTGAAGAGTTGAAGAAGATTGGAGAAATGATTGCGGGTAAAATATTTATTATGCTTCACCATTTGCAAATGAAGACGATTCTATAGAAGGGGTGAACCATGGTGTAGAAGAACATGTTATGAGTTCTCAAAAACCTCAAGATCAACCTTGTCCTAATGATGAAAGGTATAAAAAATGTTGTAAATATAGTTTGTATTTTAATACTATGTATGTAGATGTATGAGACTATTGATAAATATATTGTGTTAGAATATGTAGAACAAATGGAAGCAACTGTAGTCACCCTATGCCTTTAGATGAAAAGTGAAAACCATGGATTGTCCACAAATATTAGTTCCAAATACATCAATTAAAAGGATGTAAGTAATAGAAACATTATAAATTTGTTAGTTTTTCGGTTTGGTAGTTTCTAGTTCAATAATTGACACTTGTAATTTCCAGAAACAATGAAGGTGGTAAGAAAAAGAAATTGAGTCATGATGAAGAACCCACAATTTTGACCCACAAAATGGATATTACTAGGGAGGATCCTTATATAAACAATGACTTTGGGGTGCAATTAGGGAAGGTTTGTGATTGACCAGTGATAGAAATTGGTCAACAGTTCAAGGACAAAGGCATGCTTTAGCTTCACCTTTACAACATGGTCATGTACAAGTTTTAGTTCAAGGTTATATATTCAAATAAATCAAGGTATATAGTCAAATGTATTGTTGAGAACTGGCTGTGGAGATTACATGCCTCAAGAATTATTGGATGTGTCATATTCAAAGTCAAGGAAATGAATTTGGTGCATGCATATTCGAAGGCATTACTTTAGTAAAGATCATTGTCAAGCAAAAAGTGCGATCATCTGTAATGTTGTATATTGTAGTTTGGAGGGATGTGGGTCTTACACACCATCTGATATAAAAAAAAGGATATCAATTTAAAGTATGAAGTTTCTATAAGTTACTGTAAGACTTGGAAGGCCATTGTGGAGAAGTTGAGGGGAACATTAAGAGTCTTATGAAGACCTTCCAGCCTATCTACACCAATTGTAAAGGATAAATTTAGGGACTACTATCGAGATCAAATATGACCTTAGAGACAAATCATTCCAAAGGCATTTTGTATCCTTTGGCATGTGTGTTGAGAATTTCAAGAAGCACATGCACAAAGTCATTGCCATTGATGACACACATTTGAAAGGACTGTACAGAGGCATCTTATTTGTGGCATTAACTTTGGATGGTGACAATCATTTGACCCCATTGCATTGGTGATCGGAGAATCAAAAAATAACGAAGCATGGAATCAAGTACTTACACGTTTGAAGCATGTCCTACACCATATTGAAGGGCTTGTTATCATATCTGATAGAAATTGTTTAATCATTTCACAGGTTCCACAAGTATTTTCGGATTGTGTACATGAGTATTGTGCTTATCATGTGTGGTCCAATATGCATGTAAGATTCAAAGATCCAGGCCTCTCCCCCCACTTCTACGTTACAGCAAAGACAAACCGTGTGCAGGAATTTGACGAACATATGTCCATCATACAATAGATTAATCCAAATGCGCACAAGTGGCTAATCGATGTAATTGTAGCCAAATGGGCATGATACACAGGTACTTGACAACTTAAAAACATGATTCCATAACCTATGTAGCATGTTAGGATAGTCTTAACATGCTACATAGGTATTGGACAACTTGAAAACATGGATCTAATACCTATGTAGTGTGTTAGGATAGTTTTAACATGCTACAAAGGTCTAGAGAATTTGACTTCGGATAAAAATTTAAGTGGTGAAGTATTTGTTAATGTTTGTTTGTATCCGTCGCGAACGGACTTGGATATATGAACTAGGGTGGACATAGATAAGGGGTATGTAAATGGCAGACAAACATAGACAGCCCTTTGTCCGTGAGCACCCCTAACCCCTGTAGTGCGGATGCGACTCGGGAAAATAGTTAATTTGAACTTTTTCTATGCATATTATCTTTGCTACAATAAAGTTTTTTTAGTACAAAATGGAAAAAATCATTTTAAAATTAAAAAGATTGAATGTATTTAGATTTGTGGAATTTGGGTGAGGGGCTCTTTGGGTGTGGAATTTTTTAGAAATGGAAGTAGAATTTGTTGGATTCATCGTTGAATGAGAATTAACATTGATAATGAAAATTTTAAGGATAAAATTGGATATCACGTTAAACCAATTTTTAAAACTTTAAATTAACATAACTCTCTCTCCAAAACTTGGATGTACATGTTCTTAGTAGTGTTGCCCTTGTCTTGATGGGCCCTATCAAACAAGATCATGGGTGGGTAATATTGAACTTTTAAAATAGGCCCCACCTATATGACATGCTTCTGGAGGCTTCAAATTGATATGAGGGATAATATTTGACAAAAAATGGAATCACCTCACAAGGTAATTCAGTGATTTTAGCCGATGTCGGCTGGAAATGTCCTGGAATCAATTTTCGAGCAAAACTTTTTTTTTCCCACCTTCTGCACTCAATCACAATTCCGGTTATTCCGAATGGAATTAAGGCAAAATCGATAAAATTTTACACAAATTTCACACCCAAATGACCCCTAAGATTCAATCTATTCCGCCTTAATTCCATCTGGAATAACCGGAATCGTGGTTGGGTGTAGAAGGTGGGCAAAATTTAAAATTCTACCTAAAAGTTAATTTCAGGTTGTTTCTAGTCGGAATCACCGAAACACCTCACTAGGTGATTCCGGCTTCTAGCCCACCATTTCAGAATTAAAGATTATGTTATTTTTCAATTGTTACCTTTCATATCAATTTTGAGCCTCGAGAAGCATGCTATAAATAGGTGGGGCCTATTTTAAAAGTTCAAAATTAACTCCCAATATGGGATCTTGTTTGATAGGGCTGTCAATACAAGCGCAACAGTTCCAAGAATGTGCATATTCAAGTTCAGGAGAGAGAGTATGTTAATTTAAAGTTTTAGAAATGGGTTTGACACAACATCCGAATTTATTCTAAAAAATTCCATTAGCAACCTTATTAGATGTGAATCAGTGGAATTAATTCCAAAACATTCTACTTATGTTTCTAAAAAATTTCGCACCCAAACAGCCCCATCTGATTCATATTTAGATTCAAAATGAAATTCAGATGATAGCTTTTCAGATATTTCTTATGGTTTTTCATATTCAAATTTAGATGAAACAAATAGACCCTAAGAGATACCATCTTTGAGTGCACAATTGTGCATTCCGGTGACTATTTCTTTAGTAAATAGTGTATGACTTCTTGTTAGACACTTAGCCATTGAATAGGTGAAGGGGTAAGACTACTTTTCAATGGGCAACTTCTCAACATTGGTGTGTGGACAACAAAGGTATGCATGTTTCGGGGCGAGTATGCGAAGTTTCTGCAATGTCGGTGTAAGGACTTTTGTCTTAAACCGGTTTACATTTAATTTCATTTGTTATTTAATCATTATTATGTGGTTTAAGCTTTTCTGATCAATTTTAGTGATTTTTGAAAATAAATGTGGCTTCCAAAGGTTTTAATCAAAACCAACTTCATATTTATGAGTTTTAAGTTAATCCAATCCATTTGTGAATTTTTGGTATTTTCTCAAAAATTAGGGTTTGGCGATGCCCCTTGTGGGCCCCATGGTTGAATTTGGGGGTTTTTTGGTCCAAAACGTCCTAGACATCAAAGGAAGTCACAACAAAAAAATTCAGAATTTTTCTGGTCCTAATGAGAGTTTAAATGGCCAAAATACCTATTTTTAGCTTAAGATTCTATTCTCACCCCAAGTTTTAAGTTTTAATTAGGTATAGCCCATTCCTTCCTATAAAATGAAAGGGGCTGAGCCATTTTCAAATTGGGAATAGGCTGTGCAAGGGTGTTTAGAGCCTAATCCCCAATTATGCCCAAAGAGGAAGTAATTAGAGGTATGTTATTCCCTAATCCATGCTTAATCATTAGGGTTTTTCCTAATCTTCTCCTAATCTTTCTTCTTCCATTGATTCAATCCAATTTCAAACCATTTAATCACTATTTTACTTCTTTATTTCAAACCCTAACCTTCAAAAATTCGTTTTTATGTCTCCTAAGCTCTAGATCTAGGGTTTGCTTTATGATTTTCTAGGTTAAATCGAGTTTAGATGTGTATTAATATAAGAATCATGTTTTTGGAAGGTTTCGGAGGTGATTGAAGGATTAATCCGACTCAAATCAAGTGGAGAGGTAATGGGTTTTCAAATCTCAACCTTGTTATGGTGAAAATCTCGAATTTTATGGGTTTTGGTTGAATTAGTTTTCTTGATTAGGGCTTTAATGGTAGATTTATGAAATGTTAATCTCTTGCCTTGATTTAGTAGGGTTTTACTTTGGAATGGGTTTAATTAGCTTTCTGGAATGTTTGATGGTATATGAGGTTTGGGATGAAGGTTTTATGGTTCTTCAATGGTGTTTCGGTTTTGAATTTCGAAAGGAAGAAGAAGGCTCAAACTGTTTGTTGGCAATCGATCGGGCCAATTAGCCGATCGATCGGGCCGTTCAAACAGCCTGTCAGGCCGATCGATCGGCTATACAACAATTCTGCCATTTTTGGATTTTGATGCTCACTTTGGTGTTTTTACTCCAATTGATGCTTCTAATGTTTATAGAGAGTGTTTTATACTGGAATTAAGCTACTAGAAGGGTGTAGAACTTGTGATGGAAATTTGTGAAGTTTGCTTAAGTACTTGTTATGTGGAATTATATGTTGATAGTTATACATGTTAACATTGAATTATCTTGAATCGATGGATGATGGATTTCTTATGATTGGAGCATGTTTCTGGCAGGGATATTACATGGTAAATTATAAGAAATGTCATCATATAATGAGAATGGAATTGTGGGTGAATGATGTTATCATGTAATAGCTTCATGTGTAGAATAGTCATACTTGTAGGAGTTAAGCATTTGATTTCACATGAACGGATTTATGGTTTATGGTAGATTTCACCCTAGATTTCAATTGGTAATCATGATTTGAATGTGTTTAAGCATGCATGTATTGTCTTATGAGCTTATGTCAAATCATTGGTCATGTGCTTAGGAAATGCATGAACACGCACGTGTGGGGAATTTGCTATGAAATCATGGTTATTTATGATTCGACTATGATGCATGAGGGGACTGATGGGAGCACATTCCATGTATTGGAATTCACGTAGAGATTGCTCACATATGTATCATGTTGCATGCATCATGAAGCGGATTTCATGAATGAGACTTTACTGATATTTAGCTGTGGTTGATCGATTGTATGCAATGTTATGAAATTGCGTGTCAGATTAATCGATCGTTGGCTTAATCGGAACTTGGCTGGTCCAAAAGGACATGATTTCGATTTGAGTTCCTGTGTGAAACATGTATACTCCCTAGGTGAGTCGATCTGAGTTGTTAATGCGGTTGAGATTTATTTATTGAGACAGTCAAACCTAGACCCTGAGAATCTATAGTGGTATGCATCCGTGTACCGGCTATCACGTGTTCTAGTTAATTCGGACTCTTCCACTGCAGAGATGTTCAGAGTGAACACACTACTCTAGTTAATTTAGACGTCCCTAGCCTAGACTGTCCAAAGCGAGCAAACCTACTCTAGTTAATTTAAACTTCTCGTGTGGATAGTCCAGAGTGAGCAAAGGGGCTGACTACCCCTACACCCTAGTTTTCCTTGTGGAATTTAGACCGTGTCCAGAGTGGGCAATGCCCTTGGTTTCCGGTTAGGAAATCAGATTATGTTCAGAGCGGGTGATATGATTGTATTCATGATATGATTGTATTCTTCTCCATGATGAAGACATTCACCATTTGATGATAATGCATGTCTATGAGATAATATTATGCCCATATTACATAGGTTGTGCAAGGATATTTGAGATTATGTGGCACATGTGGTTGAGATTTATTATGCATGATCTTGAAGTAGTGTGGTTTAGACACTTGTCGTGCAGCTGAATGGGATATGGAATGTAAAAGATTTATATGAATGCATGATTTGAATTATGTATTAGATACACTCCTCATGCAAGTTGATATGATATGAATACATGATCTGAAATCGTGTGATTGAGACATTATTATGTAGGTTGATATGATATGAATACATGTTTTGAAATCTTGTGATTGAGACACTATTATGCAGGTTTATGAGATATGAATGCATGATATGAATGGTGTGAATGAGATACTATTATGCAGGTTTATATGATATGGTCGCATGATCAAAAAGTGTGTGAAAGACACTTCTCATGCGGTTTATGGTGTTATTATGCTTGATTTGATTAGATGTGAACTATTACCTATGCAGGATGGATGATGGGTTATAACTTTATCATTTATGCCTTGACTTTGATAGGTGTGTCATATGCATGCTAGCTCTTATGTTTATGGATAAATATGGGTTTAGCAAGATAATGATCAGAAAATGGTATACCATGTCAATTATTGATCTGAATTGCTATATTGCCATGTAGTGATAGTTTTCTGATTATTGTCGCCGTATTTTAAACCTTACTGAGTTTTACTCACCCCACTTTCTGTGTTCTTGTTTTGGGGCTGCATGGTGTGACATGCAGTCGGGCAGGACCCTTTGTATGAGGAACGGTCGGGGAGAGCATGGGATTAGGCATGGATGTCTCTAGACTATGTTATTTTGTTTTGATTTACTCTGTTATAGTAATAGAACATCATGTATTGTGGTTCTGTTTCTAGACTCATGTACATCTTATGTTCTTAGATTTGTTTGAGACTTTATGATTCGAGCCCTGTGTGTTGGCTCAAGACTCTAAGTATGTGGGTATAAGACTTGTTGACTAGTTCAAAGTTAAAGTCCTATTTTGTTCTACTTATTTGTAATTGTCACACCTCAAGATTTTGGAAGCATATAAAAAAAATTCTTTTCACAAAAATATCGGAGTTTACCCGGGCTCGCTACTGGAGCCGCTCGCCTTATGCGATAATAAAATAGTAATATCCCCAAGAACCACGGTCCATGTACAAACATACAAGAGAAAAATAATAAGGAGAGTTCTTACTCGTTTCGGTGTGGTTGAAATCCTTGAAATCATATCGATAAAACTTTAGATTAGGCCCTTCTACCCGCACGCTAAGCTTCGTCGAGTCCTGCATGGGGGGTGGTGAGTATTTTAAAATACTCAGTAGGGGAGTTTATACGATCAGGCATGAAAATAGGGTGTGCCTCTCACCCAAAACCACCCCTAGTGCTTCTTCCTACGTATCGAAGATACTTATAGGGTTTGCAAGCTCTCATGGCTTGCTACAAATGTCCCAGACATATATATTAATAACAGGAATTTGCTGCGGGTACAAAGCAGCGACCTCTTACTCCTCCACATATCATTTCAAAATAATTGGTGCTTGTGGATAGAAGAGCCACCCGTGCTCATGGGGCGCCGTGATCTAGAGAGTAGAGAGTCTTCCCATGATACTCTCTACCCTAGTGCGCGTAGCTTTGAGAGTCTTCAAAGAAACAAGCATAACAAATCGAAGAACGTACGAAACGGAGGTTGAGACTGGAAGTTACGACCTCGAGAAGCGTGGTATATGGGCCAGACCCTCTTGGAAAGAGCACGATATACTACTTTAAGTGGTATCAAAGGGCTTGTCGATATGAGTCCAACAGTACCAAGAACGCATGAATCCGATTCCGAGGTAGAAAGATACGCGCGTTCGAAGATAAAGTTATATAAATAAAAAAAAGGAAAAAGAAAATGGCGTGTGCGACTCGCGGTGAGACGCGCGTTGTGGGGCGGATGCGCATACTACAGTGCACGCGACTGCCATAGCGTGATGCGCGCTTGCGAAACCGTGGGCGAGTCAAAATGATGCACACTGGGAAACCATAGGCACGTAGAAATGACGCGCACCATGATCAGTGGGCGCCGCCGCCGAAATTGGGGGTCTATTTAAACCCCATTTATGCCAGTTTTTCAGCATACCTTCTTCTTCTTAGTTTCTGAGTGTTCTGAGTCCGATTAAGGTCGTTCAAGAGGCATTCTTAAGTAAATCAAGCGTGTTGTATGCAATGGAGGGGTCCTTTCTTTGAGTTGGAGACTGTATAAGGAGGAAATGCCTCAAGAGAAGGAGAGGTCCTGCCTGTTGTCCTCGAGCACTGACAAACTTCTTTTTCTCTGTTTCTGAGCATCCTAACTCCTATTTAGTTTGTTCGAGAGGCATTCTTGACTAAATTGAGCGTGCTCTATACAATGGAGGGGTCATCTCTTCAAGTTGAAGACTATATGAGGAGGAAATGCTCTGATATAAAGAGAGGCCCTACCCGTCATCCTGTTGCACCGGAGAAAGAAAAATGGGTCATAAATAAGACAAGGTTATGTCCGTAGTTGCCGGGTCACAACGAGAGAAGCAATCCAGAGTCAGGGAGGCTCTGTCCTCCTCCACCACCCAGTAAGATAGGCATCCCCGAGCTAAGGGGAGACTCCATCCATAGTTCACAAGCACGGAAGGAGAAAGATGTCTCCTAAAAGAGGGTGTCCTATCCGTCAGCTTCGAGTATGAAAACTAAGGAACGTCTCCAAGATAAGGAATGCTATGGCCGCCTACTTCAAAGGAGATTCTTCCCGCCATATCCGCATCTGAAAGGAGGGCGCTCTGAAGAAACAAACAACTCTAAATGTTGTCGCTTCCCATGTCTTCTATAGGTAAGTATACTTGATCTTCTGTATGAGAATACATATACATCTTAAATAGTTAACTTAGGATGTTAAATTATTTGTACGCTTACACATCTTAATTAGTGATAATAATGTACTAATTAAGATGTATGAATTGTTATGATTAAATATGTTCTGATTTGAATTACTTTGTTATGCTTTATCCAATATGATATGAAGTTTCATGCTATGCTTTGATCCTTTGTATTCTGATATGCTATGCTTTGATGTGACTTGTTATGTTCCATCTCGCTCTAGGGTAGAGTGAGACATGTGGTGTGTGTTGTTCAGTCTCGGCTCAGTGATAGAGCGAGACATGTGTATGTACTAGATCCGCTATGGGGTAGAGCGAGACATGTGGTACTCGACTCTATAATAGAGCGAGATGTGTATTGCCGGTGTTTTATCGGTTTCTGTATAACTCCGATTAAATATTAGTATATACATATTTTAACATATATAATTTTGTGATGTCTTATGTAGTAGCCGTTAGGCAGAACTACGTTTGGATCCGATCGTCTTGGAATAATATTGTGAATATTATCCAATGTATGCGTAGGCAACCAACGACAAAGCAACGTTGGCCCGATCTAAATTAATTATAATTATAAGTTTTATTCTGATTTACACATGACAAACTTTGAAGCTTCGTTGTGTGTAAAGTATCATTACAACCTGAGTCTACGTACAGGGAAGCCTTGAAGCTCCATAGTGCGTAAATGAGACCCAAGTGGCACTGTATGTTTTTGCCCAAGTGGCACTGTATGTTTTTCTGCCCAAGAGTGGCAATGGCACTATAAGACCCATTATGGTGGGCAATTCTATGGCACTATAAGACCCCTTATGTGTGGGCAATTGTATGACCCCTTATGTGTGGGTGTATGTTTGCGCGCTCAGGTAAGTAGTATCATGGACCTACTCTTACCTGTTTGATCCTGTGCCCCATGAGCACTGGTGTGCCTTACCTTCGGAAAAGTTCATGGCGTCTAGTCACTCCCCGGAGGTTAAGGTGATGCCCCTGTGGCATTCTTTTCCATCTCAACGCTAGAGCTGATTAGTTGTAATGAGCCTCAGCGGTCGATAGTATGTGTACGTCTGTACAATTATGAGTGTGAGCATGACTGTATGAGTATGAGTACGACTGTAAGCGTATGAGTTTGAGCACGACCGTAAGAGTATGTGTATGAGTACGACTGTAAGCGTATGAGTTTGAGCACGACTGTAAGAGTATGTGTATGAGTACGACTGTAAGCGTATGAGTTTGAGCACGACTGTAAGAGTATGTGTATGAGTACGACCGTATGAGTATGAGCACGACTGTAAGAGTATGAGTACGATTGTAAGAGTAAGACTGTAAGCGTATGAATCCGAGCAAGACTGTAAGTGTAAGTTTCTGAGTAAGACAGTAAGTGTAAGATGTGCGAGTAAGGTCGCACGAGTAAGTGTAAGATGTGCGAGTAAGGTCGCACGAGTAAGTGTAAGCTGTACAAGTAAGGTCATACAGGTGTGTGTAAGCTGTATGAGTGAGCATATGATTGTACGAGTAAGGTCGTACAAGTATGCGTATGTTATATGAGTATGCGTGCGATGGTATGAGTAAGTTTGTAAGACCCTGGATAAGGGTGTTTGTGTAAGTTTCATTTGATAATACGATTTTAGCACGATAGTGCTTTTAGTATGTCTTTGGCACGATGGTGCATTTGGTATGTTTGTATGTGCATGAGCATGATATTGATATGCCTATCTGCTTCATGTTTGAGTTGCATGAATGCATGTACTTATGAACTTTTGAGTTCACCGTTTGGGATTTCCCCTACTGGGTATTTTCCTACTGAGTATGAAAATACTCACCCTACCATTTTTAGCCCCGTGGTTCGGGAGGCTTTTGCAGGTGTGTGTTGGAGAGCTCCTGGAGATGGACGCTCGTTTCAGCGGTGGATTGATTCCCGTTGACTCAGGTATATGCTTGACTCATTACGAGTTTGTTTGTGCCACGATTCGATGTATTGGGTGAGATGAGACGTTAAGATGTTTATATTCTGGACTTTCATTGGGATTAGTCTGTGGACTGTTATGGGACTTGCACTCAGGGATGCCTGGGAAGGATTTGTATTTAAAGTCTATGATCATAGCGAATTTAGTCGTACGTGTGTTTTCGAGTAGCGCCTGATGATATTTGCTTTGGCCGTATGATGTTTGACCGTGTGATGAAAATATTTAGATGGAAAATGGATGTTTAGTGTTTTGAATTATAAACTGTTTTATCAGGTTTTGATTTCGTCATTTTTACTCCGATTTACAGACGTTATATTGCAAAAATTTTCCGTGAATTTTGAGGAAAATGTGTGAAAAATCTCGGGCGTTACAGAATGAGAGGTAGGATTTGTGAGCACATGTGGGTAGTCATGCCTAGACTCTTGGACAATTGGTTTGCGTAAGACAAATGGATGATGTGCTTGTTGAAGAAGGTTAAATTGGTTGTTGATTTGTTAGGAAAGGCCCCTAGCATGACTTTGAGTGTGCTTGGAGGCTTAAATGTAAGTGGGAAACCCGGTGATATAGTTGCATGTAAGCAGGACTGCTCAAGACTACCAAATCCTAGTAGAACAAAGACTCCACGTGAGAGATGGACGCAGTCTAAGCCTTGATAAGACAAAAGTCATGTGGTTTGAGGACTTCAAGCTAGAGTAGGAGGCACAAAGGATGTTGGATGAGGTAGAACTCTTGAAGGAAGGCACAAGCTATTTCCTAGTTGGGATGGAACTTTGGAAAAGTCTTGGATAGGACTGTGTGAAGGTTTGTTTCCTTAGTGTGGTGGGCAGGGTCACTTAGTGATGATTTTGTAACAGGGACAAAGGAGTTCTAGAAGTACTAAGCTTTCCATACCCTCCTCTATATAAGGGGGAGTGTAGCTAATTGAGAAGGCAGATAGCAAAAAGGAAAAAGTATTCTACGAGGGTTGTAAGTGTTGAAGACGCCTAGGCTAGGGGTCAAGTTTGCTAAAGATGTTATTGTATTGTTGAAGCAGAGTTGTTCTTTGGTTTTAGAAGCAAGGTAGATGACCTTGTTCATTGTAATCTAAAGCATGAGTTGGTGAATAAAATGTTTTTGGGCAGAACCTCTTTTTACTATCTGGTTGTTGTGTTTGGTGTAAGAAAAGTTGGGTGAAAGCAAAATGATAAGGCTGCTGGTTGTGTGGTGCAACCAGGTCATCACATGCAGATTTGCGGATGAGTTTGTATATGTGACACTTATAATAATGTCATAATCAAACATAGTGTTAATGATATTATAACATTATATTTATTGTATGAGGGCTGTTAAGGTGAACCTAGGCTCATGCATGGCTACATGAGCCTACATCTGTCGGCTCATAGTGGCTGAGGCCAGGCTCACCTCAACTTTTGCCTTATTTGCTTATATTTATGAAATATAAATCAGTTATGGGTATCTTTGGTTGGTTCATATTATTTAAATATTATTTTGCTTTAGACTTTGGGTAAGCATTTTGATTGGGACTTAGATTTTCAATTGCTTTATATTTAATTAGGAACTTACATTCTAACTACCTTATTTCTATTTCAAACTTGGGTTTATATTAATAACTTTTGGGATCAAGAGCCCTACGATTTTGTGATGCGGGGGGGGGGGGGACAAGCAAGCAGATGAGATCTCAGTCATGGCAAGTAAAAGATGAAGCCAGACCTAAACCGGGTACCAGAGAACTCCAACGATGACAATGAGGATCCACCATGGACATATGAGCTATTGTATGACCTTCTCGTTGGGACATGCTCCAGCTTCCTAATCTACCAGCCTGTTTGCCGCTTTTGGGCCAAGTAGAGGGCTAGCAAGAGCATGAAAGCCAGTATCGATATGGATGACAATATCAATTACTATGGATATAGGTACGCACCGGTGATATGCTTGGTACACGCCAAAATGTTTGTAAACCCTTTGATACACATACAAAAATATTATAACTAATAATATATTATTAGAATACTTTCATTTAAAATATAATAAGACCATGGAAGGCCATATTAACTGATACGAATGCTAAAAAATTAATTCATTTTAGAACCAAGCACTATTACTTCCTCGGTCCTGTATAAATTATTATTCCATTTGTCCAGTATTAAGTTCTATGAAATTAATTTATTTTGAAACCAAATAAGATATTTAATATGAGTCATATAAATATTATGAAGACATTTATACGTTAGATATTTAAGTAAATGCATAAGTGTAGAACACTATATTTAAAAATAATAATTATGTAAATTATATGGACCCACTTATATTGATCGTATATAATTTTTTTTAAATATTTTAAATATAATAAGAACATTGTCATCGTTAAACTTCGAAGAGGTTGAATTTGAATTGTGTTTTTGTTTTTACACTTTTGTTTTTACAGGACATTCATATAAGGAAAATTATTACATCATTATAAAGCATATCGTGTAAAAATTAGGATGTAGGAATATCACAAAGGATTGTATCTGATACATATCCGATATATCCGATACGCCTCGGGTACGTTCAGTATATATTTCGGATACGCCCTGCCCATAAGATGCCCTAACCCGGAGAAAAGTTTCAGTTCCTCCGATCATCCCCACGAAACTCCAGGGATATTCAACCCGTCCATCTCCTCGTCGTCTGCCCATTGATTTTCGCTGTGAGCTATCTCAGCCGACATTTTCTGCCTGCAGCCCTCTCCCGTTCTCTTCTCGCTTGCCAGATTTTATCCAGCTTCAGCAGTTCATTTCCACGGCTCTGCCCGACCTGCTTACAGCTCAGGACCTCACCCCTGATTATTTGTTTCATCTTGTCTTGGGTAGGGTTTAGGTATTGTTGAATTTGATGCTTCTAAGGCAAAATTGAAGACATTGGAAGTGGCAGACACTGGTGAGTGCCCATCTCCCTTGTCATTTATTCTGATTGTTCATCTATCAAGTCTTCTATAGTAGTTATAGATAAACTGTAAGTTAAGTTGGAGCTTTGGTGGAATTTGGGCACAAAGGTTGATTTTTTACCTCTCCCTGGAAGTTTTGTGCTGGTTCAATACAGTCCTATGGTGATGTTGCCCAGTTGCTCTTATGACATCCATTTTTTCATCTTTTTGTTAAAATTTAATGAGTTTTGTAGCGTAGAAATATCTTCAGTTATGGAATTAAATGGAAGTTCACTTTGCACTAATATTATGTCGGCTTATTTTGTGACTATGCATGCTCAGTGATCTGAGTTATTGCTGTATAACTCACAATGATACTAAAGTTTTTATTTTGTACTTTAAATATAACTTGTGAATGAATTTGCTCCTAGTTAATTTTGTTTAAAAGTTTGATTTCTTATTATTTATTTTTTCACTTAAAACTCTTAAAATATACCAACAAATATATGGAAATTAATTTGTGGCAAAAATCATATTCATTGCATTGCTTGGGCGTTAATAATTTACTTATAAAGGTGAAATGTCTCAACATGACCCAGACTTTCCAAAAAATTAGAAATATATGTGGGAGAGGAGAGGCGCAGCCCTTTGTCTTATTCGCAAGAGATATAGAGAGCGCAGAAAAATGAGAAAATGTAGCACATCTAAATTTTTTTGCTCTGCGAGTTGATATTTTTTTTTCAATACTTCTTCTGTCCGATATTGATTGTCTGGATTAGTTCATTTTGCTTTTCTAATCCAGACAATTAATAAGGGATGGAGGGAGTAAATCGCTAACCTTTTTTTGTGTCATGCATTGCTTCATACAGTAAAAAGTTTCTTCTAGTAGAAGCTTTTTTTTTGCCTTTTTGACCTTTATGTGCCATCAAAAGCTTTAAATTGAGCTTTCTTCTTGTGTTTGTAGCATCTGGTGTTGAATCAGATTCGTTAATATAACTGCTTGGTAATGGCCCAAGAAGAATCAATGGGGATGTTTACTGTACAACAGACGATTGGCAATGTGCTCTGCTGCATGTGCGGCATTGCGATTCAGCCCAATGTGGCGAACATGTGTGTGAAGTGTCTCCGATCCCAAGTGGACATCACTGAGTGTCTTCAGAAGCGCTTGGTCATCTTGCATTGCCCTGAGTGCAACCGGTATCTGCAACCGCCCAAGACTTGGGTGAAAGCGGAGTTGGAATCTAAGGATCTCTTGACCTTCTGTATCAAGAGGTTGAAGAATCTTAACCGGGTTCATTTGGTCCATGCGGAGTTCATTTGGACAGAGCCCCACTCTAAGAGGATCAAAGTGAAACTTAGAGTGCGGAAGGAGGTTCTCAATGGCGCTGTGTTGGAGCAAGCTTATGTAGTTGAGTATGTTCAGCAGGAGCATATGTGTGATATGTGCTCGCGGGTGCAGGCCAACCCGGACCAGTGGGAGGCCTCTGTACAGGTTCGGCAGAATGTTCCACATCGGAGGACATTTTTTTACCTTGAGCAACTTATTCTCAAGCATGATGAAGCAGTTCGGGCTATCAAGATTAAACAGATGGATAATGGGATTGATTTCTTCTTTGGCCACAGGAGCCATGGACAGAAGTTTGTCGAGTTTTTGGGTAGTGTGGTGCCTATTGACAGCCGCCATGACAAGCAGCTTGTTTCCCATGATCCCAAGAGTAACAGATACAATTACAAGTACACTTTTTCGGTGACAATCTACCCAATTTGCCGAGAGGACTTGATTTGTCTTTCCCGTGAGGCAAGAAATGCTTTAGGTAATTTTGGGCCCCTGGTTTTGTGCACAAAAGTGAGTAGTACTGTTGTGCTTTTGGACCCAAACACACTGTGGCAGCGTGTCTTGGATGGAAAGCAGTGTTGGAGATATGGGTTTACTGCACTACTTACAAGTAGGCAGTTAGTTGAATATATCATACTAGATATAGAGGTTGAAGCTACTGTAGTCAATGTTGGTGGTTCAAAATATTCATTAGCTTATGCTCAGGTGGCAAGGGTTTTGGATTTTGGCAAAAATGATACAATGTTTACTGTTAGAACTCATCTTGGACATCTACTAAATCCTGGGGATTATGCTTTGGGTTATGATTTATATGGGGCAAATATCAATAACACAGATGTTGAAAAGCAAAAAGTATATATTCCAGAGGTAATCTTGGTAAAGAAGAGCTATGAGGAGAAGCGGCAAAAGAAACGTGGAAAGCCTCGCAGTTGGAAACTTAAGACCTTGGACATGGAGGTTGATAACTCTACCAAAAACAGAGGTGATGAAGAAAAGAGGAACAAAGAATATGAAGAGTTCTTGAGAGACATTGAGGAAAATCCAGAGTTGAGGTTTAATATATCTCTTTATCAGAATAAAGAGTACCAGCCATCTGAGGTTGCATCTGTAACTGATGGTGAGGATGTACCTACTGTGCCTTTGGATGAGTTGCTTGCTGGTTTGGACCTCAGTGATGAAGAGGATGGCGATGATGAAGGTATGGAAGAATGACAGTCAACCAAAATTCTCAAAGACGGGTGATCAGGTTTGTTTGTTTTGTATTCATTTTTTTGTCTGTGTTTGTTCTGAACTTACATTATAGTCATGGAATTTTTGGGTTTTTGTCCAAAATCTTGCCAAATCATGTTTAGTCATTTCACCTTTATAAGCAATTTATAAACGGCCAAGCTATCCAATTAATATGATTTATGTGGCAACTCTGATAAATTGTAGTAGAAACTCTATCATAATTTGTCTTTCTAAGATAGAACTATCTCCTGGCATCTTTGGTAACCGAATTCATGGTCTCTTCAAAGCTCCGTGTATTTTGGGGGAGATAAATGGCTATGGGATAGTGAAAGTTGTTGAAACGTGAATTTTTGTATTGATATCAAGAAAATCTGATATATTTTAGCCTGCAGCCACATGTCAAAGGCCTAGTGCCCGGAGAATGCATGATGCTTTTAACAACAATTCGCAACTCCTTCGAAGTTTCACTGCTATCTAATCATACATGTGTTAACCAACATGATGTATATGTGTATTACACACGGACATAGTCACATGCACATACTTGGCATGTATGAATTAATTTCTGCAGCCCACAGTTTTTTGCTACCATGAGCTGTGATGACTGCTTAATTTGAACTCTAATAGGCATTTTATAAGCCAATCTTATATTTTACCTGTGTTTTGGGCAGAAAATAGTTGAAGGCCAAACCATGTTGGGACTTACAGCTGATTTTCATTTGATCTCTTGAATTAGAAGTTGATGTTGAAATGCTAAGTTTGCTGTGAGGTTATTCTAGCAGAGAATGAGTTGAACAAATATTGAGTATATAATCGAGTAATCCAATTAAATGATGGCCTATGTTGACAGTTGTTTCATTTTCGTCGGTTTCAATTTTCTATGTCAGAACTTAATTAAAGGAAGATATATTTTTTTATAGAATAAAAGAAAGAATTGAAGCAAGTTTTTTTAGCCAGCAATTTAAGCGAACTGATTTTATTGTAGAAATTAAAACTATTTTTGGCTAAATTTGAAGCAAAGCGTGTCGTGATATACCATCGTGCTTACATTTAGAGGGAGATCGGAGTGCCTTTTATGTTCCTTCATTCTTTAGATGATTAAATTTGCTTGAAATGCGTATTTGCTTAAAACGAAGTATGAAACAGATACGAACTGTTTCTCTCCGCAGTGAGGGAATGAACGAAGCTAATTAGATCATTTCGTCACGCATCATTTGTCTTCTCCCGTAGGGCTTCAGTTTGAAAGCTCTCTGCAGCAAACTCGAATTCAGAGAGAAGGCATAGTTTGATGATACAGCTGAAACTATCTGATTCAAGCAGATGTGTCGCTACTGCACTACTCAAAAGTGGCTTAAGCCCGTTTCCGTTACAATAGATCAAACACTAAAAATCGTGCCACATACAAAATTACATTGAATCAGTTGCAGAGACTGACAATGTTGTGACAAAATTCCGAAATATCTCAATCAGTAAAATGTTCGTATGTACAGTTTGTTGCGATATCATTAAAGCACTTTGTCATGAACCCAAACATATTTTACTGTAAGCTGATATTTATTCTCCATTTTTATATTCTAGACATAAAAAAGTGAATCTTTATGCTGGTGAAGTGTGACTCACATTCTCTCTCTATTTAGAGGTGGGAGTAGGCTTTTGGTATTTTTTTTACCGGTTCTAGTATGGCTTATTACTGTCATTGTAGTATTGTGGTTTATTATAACAGGTTAGGCCCGGTTCCAACTCAGACCTGGTGTAATGGGATTAAAGGACGGGTAGAGCTCAGTCCTCCCCCAGTTGACCCCGTGAGCCTAAGCCCAAAAGGACATAATGGATATGGAGATATGGTGGCAACAAGGGTTCTCCCAATATTTAAGCCTTTAGCGGCCCCACGTCTCCCCATTGTCTTCTCAAACACTGGCCCTTGGCGACCAAGCTCTCAACCACGGTGAGGAGTGAAAAATCCCTCCCCCCTCCCTCCTATTTATAAGAGAGTTTTTCCTTACAAAATATAAAAAACACCCATCATAATTGTCAAAAAGTGACTCTATTAGGAGTATTTTAATAAAGAGTTTTTTCCAAGAAAGGAATATTCTATATTCCTTAAATTTTAAACGGAAATGCTATATGACTTGGAATAACACGATATAAGCTAAAATTTGGACTAAAATACCTTTAACCGGAGGTAGGGTTTTATATCGTGTTAAATCCTCATAAAGTCGTATTTATTGGCAAATGACTTCAGACGCCGGCGATTCCTCCGAGTGAAAAACTCTATTCCGATTAACGACCACTTCCGATTGGAAAGTCCTCTGTTTGAGTAAAGTGTAAGCGGCATGTAAGAAGTTTTTGCACCTATTTGACCAAAACATCGAAGATTAGGGATTTTCTATTCTAGAATGAGTTTGAGTTTGCGAAGAACGAGTTTTGGAACGAGGATTTCTCCTAAGCTGAGTTTGAAACTGTACGCCCCAAAGTTGGTTCTCGCCTGTAGCGTAGTTTGGGTTTGCGGCGATCCCTGAAAAGCAGCGGCCGAATGAGTGTTTAATTCGGCTTAGAGAACAACAGTTTCGTGGTAAGACATTTTGGATATTTAAATGCACGATTTTTGATTTAGCGTGTACTCAAACACACGACATAGGCCGTCGAATCAGACTATCGTTGCGTCAGAAAGATGATACGTCATATATCGTGTTCTCAATAAGACGGTAGAAACACGATATTGAACCATAATGATGTCGTGTATGCAAAGGCCTCTTAGCGTATGTTCGATTACACGATACATATACTTATCGTCTCTATAGAAGTTAGTTAGTAAGTGTGAACCGACGTGGCTATTGATTATGAACACGACCTATTGTTGATTGACATATATATATATATATATATATATATATATCCAATTTCTTAGACGTAAACTTAGAGTATTATATCAAATGGCAAAGTCGGTGAAGGTTTCAGAAGAGAAGAAGAAGAGAATCTACGGGAGAAGACTGGGTCTGGGAACGAATAGTTTCCCCGTTGGATTGCGTCTATCAAAAGAACTTGTAGATTTATGTTCGGGATGTAAGGCAATTTTAGTGAAGTCTAGGTTCTACATAGTATATGATTGTGAGCCCATCATCATCTCCAGGCCGCTGTTGGATGTACTCATTAGTGATTGTTGGGACGACTCACTGGAGGTCTTCAGCATAAGGGGCAAAAGACTACCCCTTACAGTGGCTGAAGTGGCTATGATCACGGGGTTGAGTGGAAAAGGGAACCCGTATAAATTGGAAAACAGCGAGGGGAAGGTTGCCCAAGGCAAGGGGGAATTCTACAAGAAGTTCTTCCAAGGGAAGCGGCCGGAGAAGATAGGACTAGAAGAATTGTTCAAAGAAGTGGTTGCGGAAACAAGGAATGTTTCAGATGTGGACTTAGCACGGTTGGCGATTGTGCACATGGGTGTCCTCGTGTTATTCACTTAGAGCAACAGAGCCGTATCCCCAGCTCTGTGTGATTACTTAGATGACATGTCGATTGTGGGGAACTACAATTGGGAAGGTGCCGTACATAATTTGCTTATAAGAGGCATATCGGCAGCCCATCGGAACATCATGAGCAGATAGGACGAGCATTCTGCCACGACTGGAATTCTCGTAGGGGCTTCATTAATGCTCCAGGTAATGCTCATATGTGTTATAATACGCAAATTCTAATATCATATTTATAATAACACAATATGTTTTAAAGAGATGAATATCGCCTTATCGGTCACACAATACGAACTCTCAATCGTGTTATCGGACATACGCCATGTAACATGCACGTAGACATATCGTGTTCTCAAAAACACGACGATGTATTATATATCGTGGACGTCTCATTAGACGATCGTAATTTATCGTGTTACCGGAAACACGACGTGTCTTGTAGCATGTTATCCGTAACACGACTAATTTGTTATAGTGAAGATACTGAACATTTTAGACTAATGTTTATATTCTTTTGTATTGTTCACCAGGTATGGTTTTATGAGCATACGTCCATATGGGCTCCAAGTGGTCCTCCATGTAGCTCGAGGTGCAAGAGGTTGCCCAGATTTACCCAACTTTTGATCAATGTGGAGAAGGCCGATAAACTTGACCCGGCCGACGAAAAGGGGAGGAAGAAGATTCTAGCTCATCACCGGATGCAGAAGTAGTACAAGGATGTCTTCATAAGGCTTAAGCCAGACTCGCAAATTGTTATGCGCATCACACCAATTGCCGAAGAGGTGCATTTGATAGATGGACAAAGGGCAACCCCGAAAGATAAGAAGCGAGTACGCAGCCTTTCTGAACAATGAGACCTGGCCATGCCCCCCATGGCGAGATGTTGGGTCATGTACATTCCAGCCATGACGTCATTGAATCATTCATCATGCCAGTTGATGTCATGACGGGAATTTGTGAAGTTGTTTTGGAGAAGGTTGTTCTATATGGTGAGAGAGGATGAAACACGAATCGAGTTGCAGCTGCACTCCAACGTGTTAAGGATGATCTAGAGGTGGCAACTAGCCTCATAGAACAGATGCAACCCCCCAAGGAACGAGAGACAAAACAACCGCCTGAACCCAGTCAGCCAGTGGTCGCCCAAGCATCAACCCCTCCTCCGACAATCGAAGGATCGCCTTCAGTTCGTTCAAAGGCAAGAGCTTCAAAATCAAGAGCAGATCACCAACCATCTGCCCCCGAACATCAACCAGTACAAGTCCCTCAGCCGGTGGAAGAGAGATTCATTTTGAGTAAGTACGATAGTTTGGTTAGGGGATATTCGTGTAGTTCAGTACACGATAAGAGATCATATCGTTGAGTAAGAAAGACGATGGTTGGATTGTCATGTCATCAATCACACGATCATTGAAGTAAGAGTTGTGAGAACCATCTCTGCGTGGCCGTGTGATCATGAGCACAATTAGGCCTCCGTTGTGTTTCTACGAATACAATATGAATCTGTATCATGTGTGTAAATGACGACTTATGTGGATATTGTGTAGTTCCTAAGACGATCACTTACTTCTTATATACAGAGAAATGGCAACCGCAAGTTGCCACCAAACCGAAGAAAAAGATTGATCCGAAGTTGCAAAGGACCATAATAACTAGATTTTTGATGAAAATAAATACGAAATTCACGGAACAATAGCGGGAGGTCGTGCATCAACTACGGGGTGTTGTGGATCCACCCCATGAGGTGGAAGAACAACCCTGGGGTGTCGAAGAATAACCACTTGAGTTAGATGAACTGGACCTTCCCCGGGATGTCGACGAACAATCCAGGGAGGTAGAGGAACCAGACCTTCCCCGGGATGTCAAACGAACAACCCAGGGAGGTAGAAGAACCGGACCTTCCACTTGAGGTCATGGCTCAAGTCCGTGATGTGCCGGAACAACCCCGTGAGGGACCCGCAGACCAGCTAGAGATTCCAGAACAACCCTTGAAGGCACCAGAAGCACCCCAGCAAGCGAATAGAGGAGCAGTACCCAAACAAGCAATAAAAATCAGAGTGAAGAGGAAAGTTGCTCCTGGCCCTCCCATTGTACCTCATGAGACGGTTACGGACCGCCAGGTAAATGAAGGTATTGGTGCTTCGGGCATAATGCTTCGGGAATCGGATCATTACGATCATGAAATTGTCGTGGGTTCGAACACATGTTATTACCAATATCGTGTAAGCAACAGACACTATTGACTGCAAAATTAATAATCGATTGATATTATCGTGTAATTAGCAACACATACCCCATATGGGTCGTGTTGTCGATTACATGATATACATATACAGTATACCCTATTTACATCATGTCGTGTTTTCCAATACATGTTAATTACATATTCCGTGTTGTTCATAACATGATGTATATACAAAAAATTTCAGCTGAAGAACGAGGGTGGAAAAGGTAAGCCTGATTGATGCTCTCCTTCCTTACGCCGTTTGCGTGCGCTATTATTTGACCTCCTTCGGCTTGTTGTTGGTACATCTGCCACATTGGGGGACCCTCCATGTGTGCTGGTACATCGTTTGCGGTTGTGACCCAATTGGCCGCATGTTCCACATTTTCGTGGGGCTTTGAGAGGCGGTTGTGACTCTATCCGATTTTTTCGTGGACGTCCCCACTGCTATTGAGGGATAGGTGGGTTGAATGTAGGCATAATTCCAGCCGGTTCCCACTGGTGCCAATCCTTCGTTGGGTGTAAGGGCTCACGATAGGTCACTTTATACATTTCAATAAAGTACCATCTTTCGCAGTACTCAGACACATATAAATGTCTATTAGCGATTGCTGCGATTGCATGCTTACATGGTAGACCCAGATGTTGAAAGCATCCACATGTGCAGGTACGATCAACTAGGTTTACCACATCCTATGAAGAAAATATCGTGAGTAAGAGAGCACGATAAATGAATTTATTGTGGTCTCGTGTACACGACACATCTTACGATCATTACATAAGACGTATCGACTTACACGTTCAAGGACAATACTGTGTGTAACCTAGCACGATATGAAACCCTAATGTATAAACAAGCACGAGCTATGTACATCGCCGTATGAATGCAATGTACCTGGTGATGTAGCGAGTTAACTTGGAATTTATTCAGTGACACAGGCAATACAATCACATTCCTTGCTTCTTCTCGCCTATTTTTGATGTGTTTTCGAGCAAATGGGGTTGACTCTTCCATCATATTATGTCCGTTCGTCCGATGTTTTTCAAATAATGTTGTTGTGTGCACCCTCGTGTGCTCAATTAAACGCGTTATAGGCATCGATCTGGCTTTTTTGAACATTGCATTTGCACTTTCAGACCTATTTGAGCTGAGTGTCCCACATCTTTTCCCTGGAAATGATACATTGACCCAGTGATCCGAACCTATCTTATTTAGCCAAGCATATGCTTCCGGATTATGTTCTTTAATGTTGTTCATTATTTCATCGTACACATTCTGTCTAAACGTTTCGGCTGCAACATGGAGCTGATTCTTTAGGTAGTTGTCCTTGAATCTGTCTAGCATATTTGCTGTCATGTGACGGATGCAATACCCGTGGTGTGTAGATGGGAAAAACTTCATCATAACATTTGTCAATCCCTTCTATCTATTTGAAACGATTGTATCCAACTCGGCTAAAGGATCAAAGAATGGATGATTTCTAAGCAACTTAAGAAACCATCACCAAGTTTTCTCACATTCGTTCTCAACCACGGCAAATGCAATGCACAACATATTATTGTTCCCGTCCAGTGTAGTTGCTATCAATAGCTGTCCAAGATACTTTCCTTTCAAGAATGTTACATCAACCGTTAGTAATGGCCTCAGGGTTGTTCTGAAAGCTCTCACAACGGGGCCAAACTTCCAAAATACTCTTTTGAAATCGTACCCACCCATAAGTCTAAGAATGTCACATGATCTCACTGACACAACTACACTTCCCGGATTTATATATTCTATCTGCCTACCGTAAGAAGGAAGTAAGCAGTAAGATTTGTCTGGGTCACCATCTATTAAATCAGTCAGAGCTTTACCTACACGAACAAAGATAATTTAGTAAATGTTATACGACATCAGCTTACATCATGTTCCCGATCGCACGAGAATTTATGTTTTTGTGTGATCGAAATCCTATACGATGCTTGGTCGTGTTTTTTGTAACACGATATTGAAGTATGTCATGTGAGTGCATATTTCAACTATAGTTTAAGCGTGTAAACGATAACACACTAAACTAACATATCGTGACACTAAATCAACATTTCATTTCTTCTCATGCATTACCTACGCGCCAACATTTCTTGTAGTTCTCAGTTATGCCCCAGTGCTTCGAAATATAACTTGCTATGCTCTTAGGTGTAATGTCCACCGAGTCTTTAAAGAGGCCATAACATTTTCTCGCTATCCAAAGGTGCGATGCTAGGGGATGGTCAATTGACTTCCTTTGGGTTCCACATGAATGAGTCGGCACTAACCTCGTGACAGTCACATGGTCTCCTATATTTGAAGCCCTTATGTACCAGTTACAAGATTCATTGGAGCACTTTGCGGCATATGTATTCAGGTTTTCATCCACAACACGATATGTGAAATTCACCTTTATTGCTAGGTCGATCAAGACCCTCTTCAAATGCAACAGACTTAGAAAATGTGCACCCAATTCGAGGAGCTTCTGGTAATCCTTAGCTTGCAAGCTACCCGTCATTAGTTGGCCTTCATCAATATTTGGTTCCTACATGTTTAAATCATCGATAGTATCCCAATTTGCCTCCGCCTCAACATCGACGTTACTGGGAACCTCGTTGTTTATAAATTCTTCATGGTCGGACATACTTTCCATGTCAACTATATCATTATCGTACAACAAATCCTCACCCCATGTATTTTCAACTTCTTCACCTTCTCCGCCGTCGTAATTACAAGGGTTGTATGGAGGTTCGTAGTTATCAAATGAAGTGCTTGTCCAACCCATAATTGGCGACAATTCCTCTGATCTATTCTGATTGACTTCTATTTTAGGTTTTGTACTCGCTGGATTGGTGAAAGATGATTGGCATGGATTTGTTGAGGGCAAGTTTCCCGGTTCTCCCAATCTGCATTGCACATTATCGTGATAAAAAAAAAGCAACATTACTTGACATCGTGTATTCTATTAACACGCAAACATTTCAACGTGTTATCGAAACCATGACATGAATGCATGTCATGTTATTATAGCTATGATGCAACACATAATTGCTCTATCGCATGTGTATATCGTGTAATTACTAATACGATATATTACCGTTCGTGTTTATGACTTCGCATGATATGATTTACCTTTAACATGATAAGTTCAATATCGTGGTCTTGAGTACAAAAATATACCAATTGCATATAATCTAAAGATTCAATATTGTTACCTGACAGTTTCAAAGGTGAACTGAGTTTCATTGAATCCGGTATAAAATCCGACATTAGAGCTGGGATGAGCCATTACGATGGGTGATTTAGCTCTATTGACTGTCTGGTTCCTTTCAACGGAGGGTGATGGTGATTTATCACCATTGTTGGGCTGTTTTATCTCGACATACAACAATAGCACCTCCTTATTCGCCTTCTTATGAATGAAGAACACTGATTGGAGATCCTCATCATCTTGTAATTCATATATCATGGATGATTGGGGTGATGATATTAAATACTTCAAACTGACATTACCATTGACAGAAAGTCGTGCTTTGACTTGCCCCAACAGCTCGCCGAAGCTCACCGACGGATGAATGCTCATCAACCGTGCCATTCCACCGATATACATGCTGTCATTGCCTACCTCTCCATTATAATAGATGCAAATACCGATCCTATTCATGATCGGTGTGAATGAATGGTTGTTTCTGCGGAATGTAGCTTTAGGAGCACTCAAATAGCGTCTGCGGTCTCAAAAATCACTTTTTTCTTGTTCATCGACTCTCGCTAATGAGTCACCGCCGGTAAGCTCTTGCCGGCAAGTTCTGTTCACCGTCGATGACTCACAGCACACCGGAATGGCACAACACTATTCCGGTGTGCATTTATTACAAGCTGAACATTTAAAACATGATATAGTGAAACCTAAGGATATTTTGGTCTACAACCAGGTCATATGACATTTCCGTTTAAAATCCAGGGAATATGGAATATTTCATTCTTTGGCCAGGCAATATGGAAAAAACTCTTTAATAAATTACCTTAGAGGAGCCCTTGGGGCCTGGTTTGGGTCAAGCCTCTTACGGGCTGTGGGCCACAAAACATAGCCCAACAAGACCCGAGCTACATATGGGCTTAGGCTTGCTTGTGAGTTGGCGTTGTGAGCTGACCTGATCCATTGCCACCTTTACACATTTTTTTATTCTTACTTTACTCCTACTTCTAGTAGTCTCAAAGTTAATGTCTCTTGTGATAATGTGTGTTAGTACTAGCGCCACCTATATAGATCGATGGCAAGAGTAAATCTTGGAGATTACTAAATAGTCTTGTGAGCAAGGCATAAAGTCAAAAGTGGGCCGACAACATAGGTGTCGATGGCTGCAAGCGACCTTTGGGTGCTTAGGAGGTATGGTTGGTCCTTGGCCAAATAGTCGGCATACAAAGCTTGTTCATGTCTGTGTCCGCTAACAATTTGTTCATTGACATTTTGTCTGTGGATAAAGCCTTTTTTTGGGCATACATGGCCAATGTTTATAAATATAGCCTATTAGGCGATTGGATGAGGGTTAAAGTGGTTGGAGAGAACGAGAGAGATGTTGATGTCTTTAACTAAGTAGGGTAGCCAGGGTGAGGATCTCTCGATTAAGTAACATAACATATAATAATAGTTTAAACTTATATATGTCATCTTTTTTATTTGTAGTATTACTATTAGACAAATTAGTTCATTTTGAAAAGCTAAATAGAGCTATTAATGTGGGACAAAAAATATATAATAATTAATTCCCACAAAAAATATATAATAATTAATTTTAAAGAATAAATTAAATATAATATTAACATAATTATATTTAAATTATTAAAGATTTAAGTATAAAAAAATGATGCTTAAGAATAGTTATCGAGAAATAAAAATTGTATTTTATATAAGAATGCATATTGTATTTAAAAGTTAACCGGACATCGGACGAATGGTTGGACATGTTCTTTGTCCATGATCGTGTCCAAAAATTGGTAGACAAAAGAATTTAGTTGAACACGGCCACAGACACTTCGGGCGCAACCTAGCCATCGGACGATGGATGCTACAACCACCCCTATTAGGAGGTAAGACCCAGAATGTGCCAAAAACTGTTATGAGTCACCCAATAAGGACCCATATAGACATACAAGTCTAGATGGATAGGCCTATGTAATTGGTTGGGCTCCAAACTTTGGGCCCTCACCTATTGTCTGATAAGCCGACCAATCTTAAAGGAACCCTAGGCGGCACAAGAGGAAGCCAGAAAGCTGCCCCCACCATATCTCTATATCCATTATGTTCATCATTACTCGGTTGGTTAACAATCTTAACCCTTAACTATTACCACTTTTATACAAATTCATAATTCTACATAATTTATGATTCTTGGACACAACTAATTCTAAAACACACACTAAACAACAAATAATAACCAATAAACTCAAAGAAATTATCATGTATTTAAAAAGATCAATATTGTGACAAAAATTTAGTTTATGTTAAACAACTAGAACATCAATTGCAAAGAAATTGCATTATCCTAAATAGTTAATTAATTTTTAAATTTATTCATTTTCTTCAAAACACTTCCGAAAGAAACAGTTGTCTTCCTGCATATCTAAATTTCATGTCCCCTAACTATAAACTGAGAGTTACTTTTACATATATCTAAATTCAAAAGTTATCATGGTTTCACACATCCAAAATTTCAAGTCACTTAACTTTCAAAATTTTGCTGCATCCAAAGTGAGGAAAGAGGGTTTAAGATGGTATTTATGTAACTCCACTTAGAGTTATATTAGGGCTCAATTAAGACCTCCTCAAAAGAACCTCTAGGATACTAGACTTGGCCCACTAATTGGGCCTAAGGTTAACAATTGCAACATATTAAATAGTAGCCGGTAATGTTTTATTTGGATGAAAGGTGGGTGAGGGTTATACAAAGGAAAATGATATTCCTATGCCCTATTTTTTTTATATTATAGGACTTACATCACCTTTGATTAGATAGGAAGGTGGGTCCTACCTAACAATATGAGCCACCTTTGATTAGATAGGAAGGTAGGTCCTACCTAATAATATGAGAATCACTTTTCCTTTCCAATCACAAGTAGTATAAGGGTTCTTAGTGTAGAGAAATAGGGTGTAGGGATATCACTAACCTTATACAAAATGCAAAAGAAGAAATAAGGTATAGTAATGTGACACCACACAAAAATTTTCCTTTTGACCTCAATTTATTTTTATAAGTTTCTTAAGTTATAAGCACTTATTTCAAGACACATGAATAAAGCTTGGAAGATCATAAATGGGTCTTACTTGCAAAATGGGCCCAAGCCCGTTAAGATTGCACACCATTAAACAAGAGGTTCACCCTCTTGTTTAGCCCATTAGCTCAATATTTTTTTAAAAAAATTGAATGAATGAGGAAGTGGTTTTGCCCATGATTAGAAGTTATCAAATTGGTAATCCCCCCTCCCCGGTTCCCTTGGTCTACCCTCAACTTCCCTTTCCTCTCTTTTTGTCTCATTTCTCCCTTCAAACTCCATTCCCTCTCCTTTTTCTTACTTAACTAGTACTCTAATCTTAGGATTGTTAAAAAAATATTATGTTTCTTTCTTTTTAACCATTATCCATCAAGTTCAAATATATGTTCTTAAAAACCTTCATTCAAGATCTATCTCTCAATCTGTGGGTTGAATTTGGTGAATTTCTATTCTAAAGAATTCTTAGAGGTACGAATCTAACATATATGTACAAATCATCATTTTAAGGTTAAAGTTGAAAAAGATGATTTTGAGCTTTAGAACATCAAATTCAGAGGTAAGGATCTCAAATCTCCATAAGTTGAGTCTAGTTTGGTTCATGTGAACGTGAAGGGCGATGCTCTTAACTTGATTATTTTCTAAATTAAAATGATCTTGTTTAGTATGAAGTTATTTACTTGAGGATTTTTATTTCTATGACTATTACGATGTTAAGTCTGCTTTATCATGCATATGATGCATATGGATGTGAGGTTAGCCATGATATTTTTATTTTTCTATTTACTAAAATTTTAGTAATAATTGTGATTTTTCATATTTTAGCAAATAAAATGAAGAATTTGTGATCTAATTCATCTTTAATGCATAATTATGTAGTCATCATTTTTCTTGTATATTGCTTTGATTGATTTGAAAAGTTACTGATGTATATCAAGTTAGAAATATCATCTTAACTTTGATTTGTTTATTTGACTAATTTCCTTGATTTATTCAATTTTTCCCTGAATTAGTATTTTAAATCCAAGATTGCAGTGCATTTGACAACCTTGATTTGAATTTAGATGTGTCATTATTAAATCATGTCATTGTAAATCATAGGATAAGTGATATTTGTATTTAAGAATTGAATGTTTGGGAACTGTATGATTTTAAGAGTGAGATTTGTATTTTAATCTTAGTTAGGTGGGATTTACAAAAACCACGATTGAGCCTGTGATTTCTATTTACCCCCTTTCTAGTTATAAAACAAATCACGTAATTTAGGGTGTGATTTGGGACAAAATCAAATTCTACCCCAAAGTATGTTACCATTTGGACTTTGGGCTAGATCACACATATTTATAAATCACATGGCCCAAATCCGAGTTACTAAACACACCTTTAATGATTTCATACAACTTTATTCTTCAACCATGATCAAGACCATCATTCAAGTGACCTATATCACTAAGAGTGATATCCATATTTAGTACCTAATTCAAAGTTTCGCATATTCTTAGAAAATTACTATTTTACCAAGGGATTCTCTTAGAATTTGTAGTCCACATGATTGTCTGTGTCTGCATCCTTTTTTTTACAAAGATTGTACATTTTTTTGTGTTCGGGGCAGACATGGATGCAATCACATACCAAGTTTTTGTTCACTCTAATGGGGAGCTACATATGTGGACATACCTTTGTCCGTATCCACTACCCTTACCCAACACTCCCTTAAACATTAGTGTATTATTAGCTACTAGGAAAAAATAATAGAATCTAGTACCTATGTTGTCACGACCTAGATTTGTAAACCACTTTTTAATAAAAAATATTATTTTCAAATGACCTCTATTTCACTTAAAATTTGTTCAGTACCTTAAATTTTCAGTTTTGAACACTCCATGAATTTTTCATAATTTTTGAAATCTTTTACATATTTTCTTTGAAATTTCCCATATAAGGGTATTTTTGTCAATTCCAAAGAAATGATGAAACCTCTTCTTTCCTACTTGGTTTCAAAATGAACCAGCTTGTTTAAAGTTTTGGCAAGGTCGAGATCAATAGATATGCTCATAAGGAAAATACATTATTTACATATCTACATTGTACTTGCTATGTATATATGTATGTATGTGTATATATACATGATGTTTATAATAGACTTAGTAGTAAGTATTGCACATAATTATATATATTATATTTAGAGGACTTTAGGAGGAAGGGTCTACTAAGCATAATACGTGAACAAGATAATAAGTGGAAGTAAGGTTTTGGTGTAACGACCAATGATGAATTTCAAGAAAATGACATGGCTATGTATTAAGGATCCACATATTACCACGAAGATGTTTAAGGATGCACACGTTTATTGTGGATTGTAGAAAGAGTTTTTTCCATATTACCTGGCTGAAGAATACAAAATTCCATATTCCCTAGTTTTTTTTTAAAAATGCCATCATACCCGGAATAACACGATAGAAGCCATTTTTTGGACAAAATACCCTTGGGCAAGGGTTAGGGTTTTATATAGTGTTAAACCCTCACATAGTCGCATTCAGAGGCAAACAACTTCATAGACCGGCAATTCCTCCATGAGAAGCCTTTGTTCTAATCTTCGACCTAGCTCACCGACGATTGCGTCATTTGGAGCAATGAGAAGCGTTCACGTAACGTGAGTGGAAGTTTTTCGACCCATCCGACCGGAGATTGCGAAAAACTCCAGTCGATTTCCTGAAGATTCGGGTTTTTTTTTTCTGGAAGGAGATTGCGAAAATCTCTAGATTAAGTCCCATTTCATCTTGTTTTTGGAAGGTGATTTTGAAAATCTCCGTGCCAAAGCAAGTTCAACTGTGTAGCAAGGTCTTCAACATTAGGGGCCAACAACTATTGTGAGCCCATCATCATCTCCAGGCTGCTCTTGGACATTCTCATTGGTGAGTGCTGGGACAACTCACAAGAGGTCTTCAAAATTAGGGGCAAATTACTACCCCTTACGGTGGATGAAGTGGCAATGATCACAGGTTTTAGTAAACAAAGGGAACCCATGTAAATTGGAAAGTGGCGAGGGGAAGGCTGCCCAAGGCAAGGGGTAATTCTACAAGAAGTTCTTCCAAGGGAGCGGCCGGAGAAAAATATTGAAAGAACTGGCTGCCGAAGCAAGGACGATGTCAGATGAGGATTTAGCACGATTGGTTATCGTGCACATGGGGGTCCTAGTGTTATTGACATAGAGCATCTGATCCGTATCCCTAGCTTTGTGTGATTACATAGATGACCTATCAGTCGTGGGGAGCTACAATTGGGTTGGGGCCGTGCATGATATGTTGATCAGAGGCATATCACCATCCCACCAGAACAACATGAGCAGACATGATGAGTGCTCTGCCAAAACCGAAATTCTCGTCGGGGCTTCATTTGTGCTCCAAGTAACTCTCGTATTATCAATAACATGATGAATTCTATTATCGTAGTTCTAATGACACGATAATTCTACACACATATGTATATCTCCGTTTTGCTCACATGATATCATGTCTATCGTGTTTACGAAAATACAATGTATAACATGCAAGTAGAATTATTGTGTGATTGGTAAGACGACTGAGTGCCATATCGTGTAAATTACATTACACGATAGTGGATAACACGATGAAGTCGTAAAACATGTTTTCTATAACACGACATACTTGTCATTCGTACACTACTTACTAGTTTGTTTTGTCTTGTTCACTAGGTATGGTTTTTTTAGCATACCTCTATATGGGCTCCCAGTGGTCCTCCATGTAGCCCGAGGTGCAAGCAGTGGCCTAGGTTTACCCAACTGTTGAGCAACATGGAGTAGGCTGCTAAACTTAACTTAGCCAACGAAAAGGTGAGGAAGAAGCTCCTTCTCATCACCGGATAAGGAAGTGGTATGAGGAGGTGTTCATGCGTGTGAATCTAGATTCCCAAGTTAATTCTCTGAATTACTCCAATTGCCAAAGAGGCCCACTTGACCGATGGCCAAAGGGCGGCCTTGAAGGGGAAGAAGGTGGGCACGCTGGCAACGATTCATAGGACAATGAAACCCATCCATGTCCACTGTGGCCAGACGTCAGGGCATTTACAGTCCGGCCAAGACATCATTGAATCATTTTGTCATGACAGTAGATGTCATGACATGGATTTGTGATGTTGTTTTAGAGAAGACTGTTATATACGGGGAGCGGGGATGGAACACTGAGAGAGTTGAAGTTGCGCTCCAGCGGGTTAAAAACGATATGGAGGTGGCAACTTGCCTCATAAAATAGATGCAATCCCCATCGGAACCGGAGACAGAGCGACCGTATAAACCCCCTCTACCGGAAGTCCCTCATGCATCAACTCCTCCGCCAAGAACTGAAGGATTGTCGTTGGTTTGGGTCAAGTCTAGAGCTTCCAAATCTCATGAAGAGCAACCAGTACTTGTTCCTCAGTTTATCGACGAGGATTTTATTTTGAGTACGTACGATATTTTCATATATCGTGTTCGTATTTGGATAATCGTGTAATGGATCACACGATAAGTGCAACATTCATTATTTAAGAAAAATGATATTGTTGTGGTCGGGTGAACGATCACACGATCATTGAAGCAGACGTTTGTTAAGAAAATGATCTAGTTGTGGTCGTGTGATCGTTAACACGATTAGGCCCTTTATAGTATTTCAGTCAATACGATAGGGTGATACATCGTGTCATCTAAAACATGATTAATGTGCATATCGGGTATGTACTAATGCAATTGCTTACTTCTTATATGCAGAGAAAAGGCAGCCGAAAACTGCCATCGCAATAAAGAAGAGGAAGGGTCTAAAGGTGGAAAGGATCGTGATAACAAGATTTTTGAAGAAAATTAATGAAAAAGTTGTACAATCCTAGCCCGTCTAGGAAGAAACCCGGGAGATCCAGGAAGAATCCCAGGAGGTCCAAGAACAACCCCAAGAGGACCGAAAGAACCCCTGGAAGGACCGAAACAACACTGGGAAGAAAATAAAGAAAGGAAAGCACAAATAAAGAAGCATTTCCTCAAAAGACAATGAAATTGAGAATAAAGTGGAAAGCTACCCCTCTTGAGGTACACCACCATTGGACCACCTGCTAAACACGAGGAACTAGCCAAGAAGGTGGATGCTCATGGTTCGAAGAAGACAAAGAATTTTAGCAGCTACGTGGAGGAGAAGTTAGCCAAGTTTGGAGCCACATAATGTGTGGAATATAAGGCAAAGCCAGGTGATGAAGTTCCTCTGGCATCTGTCCTTGGCCCATACATTATCCCTCTAGCACACCCAAAGTCTCCCACCTTAGAAGCGGTGGGCTCAAATGCTGCCTCTAGTAGTGGCACTGTATTGGATACACCTCTAGTTGATCAGGAAGTACTAGACAGTATCTGCAATGTGATTGACGTGGAAGTGCATGGTGAGCAGCAAAAGAATAAGGTGGAAGCTTGTTTGGTGCTACACAACTATCTTAACATGAAGGTGGTGTTCCACATGGAGAATCAGCGGACTGAAGATAAGGAAACCATCATGGATACACTCATACAAGCCGTGCCCCATGGTGACACTTCTCTACACTAACTACATCTCTCTACTGAAGCAGGAGTGCATAATGACTGAGGTACTATCGTTTTATTGATCATATGTTTTATGCAATAGCGTGTTATTAATCATACAATATCTGAAAAGACGAAAGTGAACATTTATATATCACTTTATCAATAACACGACATTTGCTCATATCGTTGTTTGAATAATACACTAACTTTCTTCTCAATTTTTGTTGTATGAATACCATGTTGGTGAATACACAATTTGGAAATGCATCGTGTTATCGGTGACACAATATAGTCACTTATCTTATCATGAATGTCATGATCTGTCGATCATTGTGTCATGACTAACACGATTGGTTTGTTGTTAATTGTAGGTAATAGACATCTTCTACCAACTACTTGAGGAACACAATTTGAGACATCCAGGAACCTACCCCAACTGATTTTTTCGCAAGTTCGCCATTTAGCACTATTTTAACATTGGGACGGCCAACGGTCTGGAGGAGAGGCAGGGAAAACTCGCTCGCCTATTGTTGAGGGGGCTGAATGTTAACTCTGAGAACGGTTTCATTCTTTTACTTATTGTCCATTGTAGGGAGAAGAGGTTTAGGTAGTACAACCCACTAAAGGCTGACCATGACCACCACTTTGCAGAGGTGGACAACATAAGGAAACGTGTTGCACAGGCAATGGAGATGACCCTTCGCATAAAGGGTGCAACAAAGTGGCCAATGACTAAGATCAACAAATGCCTGTATCAATAAACAAACAAAAATTGTGATGTGTTCATCATGTGCTACGTAGCGAAGCTGGCAGGGGGCGTCCTTTAGCCTGATTTTACACAAGGGGAGATAATAGGCTTGGTCAGGCCTTAGATTTGTGCTTCAATTCTTTGGGGCTGAATCGACAAGGAATTTAATCCAAAGGTAGATGAATTGTAATTAGGCAATAGACATTTTCTATTTTTTCTGCATACTATACACAAATAGTAAACACTCAAAATTGTTACTGACAATACACAATCAATTGACAACTTTGATTTTTTCAATGCCATATTGTGTAATTCTCCATTGGAATTGAACTACATCTTGTTATCGTGTATGTTTTTTTACACGAAGCCACATTTAGTCGTGTGTTTGAATGCATGACCAATATAGAGATCGTGTTAGTAAGCAGATAGCCATTGATGATGTCGTGTATTCGATCAAACGATATGTACCATTGTCAAGACGCAAAAAATGAAATAACAAACAAAAATTCTTCCAATCGTATTATCGATATCACGATAGTCAATTAGGTCGTGTTATCGTACAAATGTCATCTACTCATTGTCACACAAAATGCTACAAATAAAGAAATAATGTAACAGAACATTCGCAACATTGAAATAACGCCTGATAGTGAATCATGCCCCCATCAGATGCTGGCGACTACCATTTTTCGTAGTAATCAGACAGATAGAAGTGTCTATGATCAATTGTTGTGATTGCATGCTTACAAGGTAGCCCTAGATGTTGAAACTTTCCACATGTGCAGCTACGTTCGACCAGATTCACAACATCTTGTTAAGTACATATTGTGTGAATGAGAGCATGATAAATTACATGTTGTGTCATTAGTTGCACAACCCGTAAGGCTAACCTTACCATCGTGTAAGTTAAACATACCTACTTACACGATAAATGAAAATATCATGTTATTAGTGACACGACCCATAAGGCTAACTGTTACGCCCCGACTTTTTAAATTACTTTAAAAGTTGAAGCGCCGGTAATTCATAATATAAAATATGGGTCAAGATCAACCATGCACAGAAGAGTAACTTTTCATTAATTTAAGTAATTACAAAAACTTTACAAAAAAGGCCTATCATGCCTTGACAAAATCAAAGTCGTGCAAGTCCAAAATTGATACATAATAAAAGAACGTAACAAAGCATAGATCTTTCAAAGTCTATGGGTAATCTTCATTCATATCATCACCTTCGGTTAGACCTGCAGCATCTAGGGGTGGGTGAGTATAATTATACTCAGTAGATATAATTAAATTCTATTAACATGCTAAAACATAAAGCATAAATAAATATGCATAAAATATTCTCATAATAATAATATTCAAAAGTCGACTTTAAAATAATAATATTGACTAACAAAATCCAATACGCTTCTTACACGAAAAGTCAGACAAAATGGTTCTTCGCTGAATCCGGTAAACTTGAATAATTCGTTCATAGCCAAAATCCGATAAATAATCCAAGTAATCAGATAAAACATCATTCATAGAATATCGCTAATACCAAAGCGACATATACCCGTGCTTGTGGGGCAACGGGATTAGAATGAAGAGGATCTTCCCACGATATCCAACTTCATGGGCGTGCCATATGCCATAATAGGAAGTACCTAGGAGTCATAACTCCGATAGCTTTTGGGCTTTATACCAAATAGCTACCCATCAAAATCGATCGTAGTTTTTGGACTTTATACCAAATAACTACCCTTAAAATCCGGTCAAATCATTCGTAAATATATTCCGAATAATAATAATATTTTAATAGACGTATCACAACAAAATCCTACTAAGAGGCGTACACGACGCTATTATTTTAGCGCATGTCCGCCCTTAATCATATCCATTTCAAAATAATAATTTATTTAAAAGACAAATAAATTATAAAATATAATGCCTAGTTGTAGCACGAAATTAGAGTTTAAAACCACCTACATTCGTTAAGCCTACGTTTGCGGCCGGATTAAAAGCAGTGGGCGGTACCTCCCCTTGCGCGAAGATAGTTTCCTCATTTGGCTCAGGTGAGGCGGACAAAACCTCCCCTAGCGCTGGGACAATCTCCTCGTCTGGCTTAGGTGAGGCGGGCAGAACCTCCCCTAATATTGGGACATTTTCTTCGTCTGGCTCGAGTGATGCAGGCAGAACCTCCTCTTACCCCGGGTACTTTCCACCTTTTAGAGAGCCTATCTCGAAAAATGGACCATCTCACGACGTCGGGCACCCTCAATTTAGGTAGGAATGGGTAAAAATGGGCGAGAAATGGAAGACATAATTTTGACAACGGGCAGAGAAGGGAAGAAAAAAATGTGTGAAAGAACCTCTCCCCCCTCATCCTTTTATAGAAGGTCGAAACCGTCGGATGCATGCCACATGGCATACATCCGACTGCTGAAAAGCCCGCATGCATCAGCAATGAGGCACACTAGCGCGTGCGTCATTGCTGACACGTGCGCAGAATGGCTTGCACATTTGCAGGACATGGCTGGCCTGCAGCAGCTGTTGTAGGCTGGCGTCAGCACTGCGGACACCCATTGCATCAGCAGTGTTGACGTAATATTTTTTAAAATTTTAATTTCTTTTTTAAACAAAATTTATAAATTTAAACGAGTGTAACTTCTCACCCCGAATTCGGAATTGTGCGTTCTTGGTACCGTTGGATTCATATCTATGAGCCCTTCGAAACAAGACTACACAAGGGCATGTTTCTCATAAAATTAAAATGGGTCCCGCCTATGACACTCTTCCCAATGTCATAACCTACTATCCCGGTGTCTGTTTAACACGTTCTTGGGCTCGATACATTTGTCTCACCGAGCCCTATCAAATGTCTTAAAGCTTCTCTGAATGAATCAAGCTCAAGATAGTCTAATTTTAGGAAAAACCATTAATGGGCTTTAAAACCCGTTAATGGGCCTAAACGCTTGAATTTCAAAACATTGGAATTCCGGGGCATTACACTAACATACCATCGTGTAAGTAAAACAGACACACTTACACGATATGAACAAGTAACATATAAATGTACACATGATATGGACAACAACGTATAAATGAAATGTACCTTGTGATATGTCGAATTAACCTAGAATTCATACATTGACATAGGCAATACATACACATTCCTTGCTTCTTCAGGCCTGTTTTCGATGTGTTTATGGGCAAATGGGATTAAATCTCCTATCGTATTCTGGCCTTTTGTCCAACGTTTATCAAATAATGTGGTGGTGTGCTCAATTAACCGAGTTATAGGCATCAATCTGGCTTTTTTGAACATTGTATTGTCACTTTCTTACTTGTTTGAGCTTAGGGTTTCATATCTTTTTCCTGAAAATGTGGCATGGGCCCAGTGCTCTGAACCTATCTTATTTAGCCAAGCATATGCTTAAGGATTATGTTCTTTAATGTTGTTCATTGTTTCATTATACACGTTCGGTTTGAAAGTTTTGGCTTTAGGTAGTTGTCCTTGAATCTATCTAGCATATTTGCTGCCATGTGACGAATTTAATATCCGTGGTGTGTTGATGAGAAAAACTGCTTAACAACATTTGTCAATTCCTTCTGTCTATCAGAAACAATTGTATCCAACTCGGATGAAGGATCAGAAAATAAATAATTTCTAAGCAACTAAAAAAACCAGCACCATATTTTCTCGCACTCATTCTCAACAATTGCAAATATGACGCTCAGCATATTATTGTTCCCATCCAGTGTAGTTTCTATCAATAGCTATCGAAGATACTTTCCCTTCAAGAAAGTTGCATATACCGTTAACAACGGCCTTAATGTTCTTCTGAAAGCTCTCGCAATAGGACCAAACATCCAAAATACTCTTTCAAAATTGTACCCACCTACAGGTCGAGTAATATCACATGATCTTACTGGAACAACTATACTTCCTGGATTTATAAATTCTATCTACTTTCTGTAAGCAGGAAGTATGCAGTAGGATTCATCTGGGTCTCCATCTATTAAATCAGTTAGTGCTTTACATGCATGATCAAATATAGTTTAATAAAGGTTATATGACAGGTGCATTCATCGTGCTCCCGATCACACAACATCGGTTGTTGTTGTGAGATCATAAACCATGACTGATTACTCATCGTGTTCATGTTAACACGATATTTACGCAAGTCATGTGAAAACAAAATGTGAGTGTATTATTAGCATGTAGTCGATAACACAATATGCTAACAGGTCGTGTTACTAAATGAATGCTTCAATTAGTCTCATAACTTGCATTACTTGCACGCCAGCATTTCTTGTAGTTCGCAGTTATGCCCCAGTGTTTTGAAATATAAATTGCTATGCTCTTAGGTGTAATATCTACTGAGTATTTAAACAAGCCATAACATTTTCTTGCAATCCAAAGGTGCGATACTAGGGGATGGTTAGTTGACTTCCTTTGGGTTCCATATGAATGGTTTGACACTAACCTCGGGACAATCACATACTCTCCTATATTTGAAGCAATTATGTACCAGTTACAAGAATGATTGGAGCACTTTGCGGTGTACGTATTCCTATTTTCATCCACAACATGGTAAGTGAAATTCACCTTTATTGCTAAGTCGATCAAGACCCACTTGAAATGCAACAGGCTTAGAAAATGTGCACCCAATATGAGGAGCTTTTGGTAATCCTTTGCTTGCAAACTGCCTGTCATTAGCTAGCCTTCACCAATATTCAATTCCAACAGGGTTAGATCATCAACTGTTTCCCACTCTACCTCAGCCTCAACGTCAAAATTACTGGGGATCTCATTGTTTCTGAATTCTTCGTGGTCAGACATACTTTCCATGTCAACTATATCATTATCGTTCCATTGATCATCACCCAACATTTCTTTAAATCCTTCACCATCGAAATTACAAGGGTTGTATGGAGGTTCATAGTTATCAAAAGAAGTCCTTGTCGCACCCATCATGGCGACAATTCCTCTAATCTATTCTGATTGACTTCTATCCTAGGTTCTATAGTCATTGAATTGGTGAAAGCAGATTGACAAGGATTTGTTGAGGGCAAGTTTCCCGGTTCTCCCAATCTGCATTGGACACTATCATATTAATAAAAAGGTGACATGACTCAAAGTCGTGTTTTCATTTACACGCTTACAATTCATAACATGTTACCGAAACCATGATATGAATGCATGTTGTTTATTACATCTACGTTGAAAATCATTATTGATATATCACATGTGTATATCGTATCATTACTAATGCTATATGTAATAAATTGTGTTTCTTTATTCACACAATCTGATTTTAACATAACACGATATGTCCTATATCATGTTCTCGAGTACACGATAAGGATCAATCTCGCGTAATCTAAAGTTTCATTGTTACCTGATAGTTTCAAATGTGAACTGTGTTTCATTGACTCTAGTCTGAAATCCGACATTAGAGCTAGGCTGAGCGATCACGACCGGTGATTTAGCTCTATTGACTGTCTAGTTCCTTTCAACGGATGGTGATTTGTCACAGTTGTCGGGCTCTTTCATCTCAGCATACAATGATAACACCTCCTTAGTTGCCTTCTTATAAATGGAGAACACTGATTGCAGGTCATCATCATCTTCTAATTCATATAACATAGATGATTGAGAAGATGAAATTAAATATTTCAAAGCGACAATACCATTGACGACAAGTCATGCTTTCACTTGACGTAGCAGCTCCCCGAACTTCACTGACAGATCAATGTTCATTAACTGCGTATTTCCACCTACATACGCGCAATCATTGCCTACCTCTCGGTCATAATGTATGCAAGTACCGATCCTATCCATAATGGGTGGTGTAAGTGTAAAAGGGTGATCAAATCCGCGAAATGCAACCTTTGGAGCCCTCAAACAACATCTAGGGTGTTAAAAAACTCTTTTTTAATGCTGAACAAATTTCGACGGGGGGTCACCGCCGATCACCTCCCGTTGGCTGGCGATGAACCCAACATACTAGAATGGCGCAACACTGTTCAATTGTTAATTTATTATAAGAAGTGGGATAGTGAGAAACCTAAAGACATTTTTATCCATGTATAGGGAATATGACATTTTTGTTTAAAAACAAGGGAATATGACATTTTTGTTTAAAAACAAGGGAATATGAAATTTTATACTCTTCGGCCAGGCAATATAGAAAAAACTCTTGTAGAAAACTTGAAATGAGAAGGACATAAGGCCCTCTAACCATTTTATCACTTTATGGGTCCAACACTTGACTACTACAGACACTCTCAGTGTCACCATGTTGGTGAATATGTTAATGAAATGGATTATCTATCATATGTTTTAATATGATAATGTCATATGTTCCCCAAATGTAAAACTACAATACGTTATATTTATGATAAGTCGTTTTCTTGTCATTCATGTTATGAACTATTTATTATGTTTTCATGTTCACATGTTTGGATACGAATGATGCTTTATATATATGTGTATTTGATTTGAAAGTGTTATGCTCACCCTTCGGGGAATACCCCTTATTTTTCTATGTATCTAATACGCAAGTGTGTTAGATGCCATCTAGGAGTCAGTGATGCGTGAAGTGTGTTAACTGGAGCACAATAATGTCAAACCATCAACATGGAGTAGTTTAAAAGCAACGATTTTAGGATACTTATTTAGGACTTATGTTATTATGAACTTTTAATATATTTTAATTTTAGACAATGATGTCTTTTAATAATAGAGAGATTTGGCTCTAGTTAATTACATGTTGTTTCATAATATTTAATTATATATTCTCGCAATGCCACGGGTTCACCTAATGATGAACAATAACTTGTCACAACTTAGATCTAGGTGGCACACCCATGTTTTTCAAGGTCGGGCTGTGACAAGTATATTTATTTTGTACCCCAAATGGGTATGGAAGGACTTTTTTCTATAATTGTTATATTTAGAACATGGTTTACTAAAATTATCTATTTATTTACCCATTGAATAAATTTAACTTCTTAGTGGTAAGGTAGAGCAATGGAACAGGTACCATTGACAAGCTTCGCTACATTAGTGTTAAGTTCTATACATGATGAAGCTATGTCATCATCAAGAACCCTTAATTGTGTGGGGCCTATTTTCTAAAACACGGTTGTGATGGCAATATGTACCCTATAACATATGGAACTTAATGATGAACAAGCAATTTTCCAAGTTTAAATATTCACATCCACATATAGATATGGCTATATATAGTTGTAGATTTAAATGAATCCAAGTGCTAGGTGGGAGAAAGCTATAATCTCCAACAACACCATATAACTGAGTGTGAGAAATAAGATGCAACTTTACCTTTCATAATAACCACTTTGAAAATGATGATTAATTAGGAAAATTTTATATTAAATATTGTGTATGACTAACTATTAATATTGTTTTCATGATTTGTGTGATTGTGAGAATAAAACCTATCTGATTATCTAATGGATGAGAGGTCTCTCATCCCTTAGATAATTAGTAATTAGTTAGTTTTAGTCTATCTAGTTAGTTAGTTCTCTTTATGTAGCCTGATGGGCTAGGTCAGCCTAATTATGGCTGGATCGTTGTAATTAGAAATTAAGAAATGATTAGCCTAATTTCCTCCTACCTTCTCTCGACTCCTCTTCCCTAAACTCGATCTCTCTCCCTTCCCAGCGAGATCGCACTTGCAATCAGCAAGTACTACTCTTTCTCTCATCCCAATTCTCCTCTCATTCTATCTCTCACCTCTCAAATCCTTATTCCTTTTTTCTAAAATCCTGAAAATCCATAACATTTAGCTACCGCACCCCCCATTAACAGTCAGTAGATATCTATTGTCTATGTATATGTGGGGTAGGCAAGCCAAAGCAAGGGGTGGTAGACTCCTCATCCTTACCTAATAAGGTCAAATCCACTAGTGTTTTTGAAAGTGACCTAGCCACCGACCCAGATTGGTGGTGGGGCCTATCCAAGAAGGTTCAATTGGTGGGTCAGCTTAGGCTAGCCCGTTACAATTAGAGGCTAGAGGTTATCCAAGTTATTCAACATATATTACTTAATGATAATGATAACATAGAAAATAAGGTAGTACAATTGGTTAGCATATCCTAGTCCCAATCCCCGGTCTTGAATTAGAATGACTTATTTTTTAGATTTCAAAACCTCGCCTATGAATGGCTTGCCCAACCCAATATATTCAGACTACCTTGGGTCAACATGATGGGTTGCTGTGGACTGGCTGGCTGGGTCAAGCGGACCTAATAAACCAGATGGTCTGACCCAAAAAATCCACAGGTCTGATTGAACCCTATTAGACCGGTCGGGCTGGGTCAATTTTTAAGACAATAAAATCCGAAGATGAGGCCTATTATCTCATCAAAGAAGATGAAGCTTCAAAGCAACATTTTCTAGAAAAAAGAGAAATGGACTTGCAGGAAAATAAATTGAATGAAAGCATTATTCGTACAAACAAGAAAAAAACTAATGAATCAAATGCATAATAATTTGAATTAACAAACCAATATGTTTGACAAAAGGAACAAGCTAAAAAATTTGCACCATTAGAGCCTGGCCAGTCCCAAGTAAATGTGCAGGCAAGGGGGGAGGTGGTGGAGCGAGAATGGTTGCAAGGGAGGCGGCAGACTCGAAAATAATGGCAAGGAGGGAGGTGATCGCAAGGAGAGCGACCATTGGCGAGGGAGGTGGGTAGACAAGAGGGCACGGGTAGAGTGATAAGGAGGCAGGTGTCTGAGAATGCCACAACCCAGTTCTCAAAAAGATTGAAAAATATAATTTATAATTTTGCATAAAATAATCCAACTAACACTGTCTTTTGAGGAGCCGAAGTAGCGAGTTAAAGACACAAAATTGCTGAGTCAGAGTCGAGTCTGTGCAACTATCTTCTATCCAATCATCTTGTACTTGTGCATACAAAATACGTGTGGTAGAAAACTACCCATGAGCCAAAGCTCAATATGCTTTCTCTAAATCTACACTAGTCTACAATACACATGCAGATTATACATAACTTAAAAAGACACCACATGCAACCACATGTGTCATATATAGCTGAATGCACAATTTAATTATCTCCTTAAATTAAGTTGGCATACAAAATGTGATGTCATGCCATGCATAAGCTAACTCATTTCATAAATAATACAAACATAAAATCATAAACCAATAACATTATGTTCCAATAACCATACTACATAAAGTATTATATCATCCACTTGAAACAATAGTCAATGTTTCAACATATTTCCACAAGTTCAACATAAGAAGCATCTATACTCCAAGAGAGTTAACATTGAACACATACCCTTAAAATCAATAGAGAAGTTTCAGTCTTTTTCTCTAAGTTTTTTAAATCTTCCTCTATCACTATCCCACATTTTTAGACCCCTATATCGATCCCTAAGTCGGCTAAGAAAGTTCAACTAAAATAGGAATCTAATTCTACTCAAAATAACCTATATTAGTAAGCTACACATTGAAGTCATTAATCTTTCCACAGGGTAATCGATTGCTCCTTATTTTATTTGAATGCAAATGTGCAATTGAATGATACTTCTTTCAAATGATTTATCGATTGAGTTATTGGAATCTGTCTGATTTGAGTGCGATCGATCCATTCAACTAGCAATCAACTGTTCATGTTAAAATACGATTGATCTTTTCACACTATGATCGATCATTTAAATTATTTAGAGAACCTTACGAACAATATTCGAGGTCAATCAATCGATGGATCATGTGCGATCGATAACACAATTTTTGTTTAAAATGTCACCAATACTCTCCTACACTTTAAAATAAAGTTCTCATAATCCTCAAGTATGAGTGCGATATATGTGCGTATTTTTACTTATAGAAACCCTTCTTGAGTTTGTTGTTTTACTTCATCTTCAAAATGTGATATTCAAAAATATTGTAATTCAAAATTTACACACATTTGACATTATTTTGATCACCACAATAAGTCAATACATTGCATATGGCGACATATGTTCTTACAAATCTTTCTATTAATTATCTTTGGAACTTCACCAAAGAAACTAGAGTCTTAGACCAACCATATGCATTTGACACTGGCCCTAAAAGCTATACATATTGCATCTTCAAAATTTGTGCTCAAAGAAATACCGGGTAGCAATGGGAAACACCATGTTGATTTCCATTTTATACCCTTACCCAATCCCTGATATGTTATCGCATACTGTCTATATTCATTATCTTGTCTTCAAATACAAATCATTTCCTCTTATAATCTTGTTTACACGTTAGGATATATCTTATACCCAACATATTCATTGTGTAACCAATCTCATTAACAAGTAATTGTATTGAATCAATAGAGTTAGCATTGCGACCTAACTGACTCAGCTAAACTAATTCTGCCAAATAATACATAGGGGAAACATCAACCTGACAATCCCTACCAGTACCTATATCCCATACCATTGCCCTAATGGTTCTACGAAGAAATGCTTCCGCATATAGGTAAGTACCACCTATATTCTAACAACCCATACTTGATGTCTTCAATACATACTGTTATGTATCTTGGAAATTAGGTTATTTGCAATTGAATAAAGGAGGGATAAAGGGGGTGAGGTCTCAACTGGTTCAAGTTGAACCAGTGAAGGGATGAAAGGAATAGAGAGGAGACGACGGGGAAAAAGAAGAGTAATTAGGGTTAATGCTTCTCATTAATTCCAAATCAAGGCGCTAAGCCTATTACATAGCTCTGCCCGTAATGGGCCTGAGCTTATTTGTTTAATCTTATTTATCTAACTAACTATGCAAAGACCTACAATAGCCTTATGGGCTTATGAAAGAAAAAGACCTACAATAGCCTTATGGGCTTATAGAAATAAATAAATACTACTAGAAACCCATTAACAATTCATAATACATACATATCATATCCTTACATGACTCAAACACATCATCAATGCATGACACCTTTAATGCCACAACACATATTGTACAATATCACATGATTTTAAAATGCTTAGTCATATACATAGGGTTGTCCAACTATACAATTCCATGCAGTTAGCACATATATGGCACATCTATATTTTCAACAAATATTCTAATCCATGCTATAATATTCCCATCATAGTATTTAGAAAATAACATTTACTCATGTAACCCTCATGTATAGACCCATTATCTTTGTTCATGAATATACTACCCCTCATGTAAATACCTATAAACCATGGTTTGACAAATGGATCAAACTACTTGTTGATGCTTTATATTGCAAAACCTTAATTTTGACTTAGTTGCAAATACTACTTTTTGGGGGAAATGCTTATGAACATCCAACGACCACTTAAATTTGACCACAATCAAATGCATGGGCCTAGGTCATAAAATCTAGGGGTTGATCTGACAATTAATAATTATTTCATAATTTTAGAACTTATTTCATAGTACAAAAAATCTTGTGCAGTTGAGATTCAAAAAGTCATAACTCGGTCCAAGCTACTCCAAATTAACTCATGTCTTTTCACTTGGATAAAAAATGCATGGAACACAATCCAAAAAAATTTGGGGATCAAACTAGCTCGGTTTGGTAATAAAAAAACACATCAAACATATGACTCATAAAACTATAAATCTGGACCTATACAGATTTTGAAACATCTGATAAATCAATATTAATCAGGAAAATCCCAAAAATTAGGATATGGAACTAGACACGTTTTTAAGTCTCTAGTAATTTTCTTAAGAAAAAACTTCAAAGCAACATTCCCGAAACTTGGCAAAATCAAGATTTTAGAAAAATGCAAACGGTTGACCAATAAAAATTTGGAGAAAAAGCTTAAAACTTTTACCAGACCTAAGCAGATGAGTCATGAAGATCTCCATAGAAAATTGGGGTCTAAAAGCTAACTAAAAGGTCCTAAATGAATCCAAACATTCTGAGTATGCAAACAAAGCCAAGGCAAAACTCATGAGGAACACTTGAATCAAAGGCTAATGAATTTTTCATTCAAAATAGACAATTAAAACAGAAAAAAACATGCCTCTAAACATTAGAACACATCATTATTTATCACCAAAATCACGAGAAACTTACATTCAACCATCACATGATCATATTCCATAAGTGCATGCATAAAAAAATTATGGCTTTAGCAAGCAAATCAAAACCTTAATATCATGCTTTCTAGAACAACATTCAAACACTCATCATTCAGCCATTAGCACAAATAGATGAAACTTCTAGCACTCCTATGACGATATTGATTCAATATCTCGGACTTCAAGGTTCTCCGATGGTGGCTTAGTGGAGGAGGACAAGAGAGAGAGAGAGAGAGAGAGAGAGAGAGAGAGAGAGAGAGAGAGAGAGAGAGAGAGAGAGAGAGAGAGAGAGAATTCCATATAGAGGCTAGTTTCCCTCCTAGTTTGGATCATACCAAATCTTCTCTTTAGCCAAACAACAAATATCATTTCTAAATTTGAATTAATCCTTCCTCAATTAAAAGATTTTGAGTCATCTCCTAACTTAGCATTAAAGCTAGCTAGGTGGGGCCAGCAGACCAATTCGGTGCAAGCCTTGCCCGTCCAAGGCCTATTTACCCGTTAACTATTCATCCCAAATCTCACATTCAAAAACTAGTTTTTTCATCCTACTTTCTCTTAATTGACAACCCCTTCAATTAAGGGTTATCGAGTAAGTCCTGGGCAAATCTCGTATGCCCATGGTACACGCTCGCACTCAGGTCACTCCTACTAGGTCATGTAACTAACCTAAAGTGAACCTTTTGGTAAAGTTATATTCCAATTTCCCCTTACCAAATTTTCGGTCAAGGTACTATGTTTTTGCATAGCTGAGCTGACTGCCCAATCCTGTACACCCAAATAAAATAAGACAATTTTCCCTCTTGGCCTTAATGGTCACAAGGTAAAATTTATGTTCTTGAGTTTTCAACTCAACTCAAAGGCTAAATTTGACACCCAAAATTAAATTATCAAAAGAAAAATCACCCAAAATTTTGAAATATTACATGGAGAGTGGGGAAAGAGAGTATGAGCAAAAGGGAGAGGGATGCGGTCCGGGTTAGGGTTCCTTTGGGATCCATAATATCCCAACTGACGGACCACATAACCTGATAGTTTTTATTATTTTGCTTTTAAGTGCTTTTGTATTGTTGGCTTCTTCTGATAGTTTGCTATATAGTGCATTCATATATGTGAAGTTGATCAGTCTATTCGTCATTTATATATACGATCAAGCATAAGATTTGCCCGACATTGGCCCCTTCAATTTTCATAGTATGTAATCATAGATGGGCATATGGGCCCTCGGACTAAATCTTGAATGAATCACATAAGAACCAAATTTAATTTACCACGGAACATATCTTTCTTTCTCCTACGTATCTGAATAAACTTTTCTCGAAAAGATGAACACCTTTAATTTCCTAACAAATTGCAAAGCCCTAATTCACAAAAAAACATATTTCATTTTTTAGTAGCCAGTTCTAAATTGGAATCAAAGAGCTTTACTTTCCTTTTCTTCCTATAGGTAAGAACACACGCACTCTTCACTCCCTACACCACAGGTTGACTCCAAAATCCTTCCCTCTACAACAGGAGATCCAACAAGCACTACATAGGCTGGATCATCTTGGTAAGAAACGAATTCTCAAATTGGTGAGTAAGTACATTGTAACTTTATCCCCAATCAAAACATTTACTTCATGATTTACAGCACAATTTTTTTTTATCGTCCACATTTTTCAGATAGTCGATGACATCTCGTCAAATGTTTATGACGGTAGTTTCTCACAGTTTTAGGTGTGACAACATACAACTTGAACAAGATTGTTCAGAAAAAAAATGAACAAGATATACATCAACTTGAAAGACAAGGTTTTTGCTAGAGCAGGTCACATCAAGGGCACTCGGTTTCTTCACTATTCTTCCTCCAAAAGAACCCCAAAATGTAGGGCTATGAACTATAATTGCCAATAAAGGGTACACAACTTCTGCGTTTCCACCCTAATTTTCCAAAAATTCAGTCTAAATGCATTCCCAAGAGCTGTTGAAAACTATAACACATGCTGTGACTAACCAAAAGTAGCTGAGAAGTGATAACACATTCTTCCTCTATTCAGAAAAATCTTCATTCAACTACCAAATGCGGCATGTGCTATATAAAAAATGACATCTCTGGCGAAGGGATAAATGAGAAAATACCTTCCCCAAACAGTTCAAAGAGAGACGCCAAGAGGTGACCAGTGTCAAATTCATCCTTCCAAGCTTGCATAAGTAGCCGTGACGTTTTCTGGCCTTCTTGTCTATTACCTCTGTCTCTTCCACTTCCACTAGGAACACTGTCATTTGGAACGGAAATCTGTCCTGATGAGGATGATGGCCGCATGCGCACTCCTACAGCATTAGAAAATGAATCTCCACCTCCCTGCTGCAAATCACCGGAAACAATACCTACTGCACCATCAGCTGCCTGCTTCTTTAGTGGGGGCTGTTGTGAGGAACCATCATCAGTTGCTTTACGTTTATCTGCCAACCAAGGAATTTAACACACCATCATCAGCATATTAACTAAAGACAGAAAGCAACATTACTAAATAAGGATTGATATAGATTTCCACATTTACACAATTCACTAGGATTTTTGAAGTCTAAACACAGATTTTATAAAAGAAATACTCTGCTGAGACAAAGATGGACAGTCAAGAACGTAGAGGTAGGATGGGCAGTTGGTCAGATCTAGTATAAGTCTTACTTATATATAAATGCCTAGATGAGTCTAATTCATATCTAAATGTAAACATGGGGACGTCACTTATTAATGACTAACGAATGATCCTTTGATTCAGAATAGAAGCCACAGGTTCAGATCTTGTTTCCGCAACATCTTTGTTTTTTTTTTTTTCGTAGAATTCTTTTCATTGGGTCTGAAATCTTCAGCACCTGCACCTGCCTGACCCACACTACTGCTTCCTCTTATATCCAGGTCTTGTGGGTCCAACAGGTCTCACACTTGTTTATGGCCCTTTTCCAGTTTCTTGCTAACCAACAACCTCTTTGGCTGTAGCCCCCCTAGCTGCCACTCCCCAGCCTTGGCCACAACCTCAATAGCAGTTGCCCGGAGTTAGAGGTGGCCATCGTGAGCGCCGCAACCAGTGCCAATTTTTTGTGTTGGGGGGTGGTTAGCCCCCCTTTTTTTTAAAAAAAAAAAGATTTGAAATGGGGGGGATTATAAAATTAACACCCTTTTCAAAAAACAATTTTAACCCAGTAACAGTAAAATAAGTCATTTTCAAGGGTAAAAAAGGTAATTATTACATTTAAAAATCTATAAATAAGGGGGAGTTTAACCTTCTCTTTACCCTTTCTTCTACTTTCTAAGACTCTCTTTCTCCTCTCCTCCTATACTCTCAAGCTCTTAATTATTTTAATTTTTATTTTTAATTAAAATTTAAAATTAAGCTTTCACATTCTCAAACTCAAAATTCAAGAACAAAGTTCTCACTTATCAAGGTTCATCAAATGGGCAATTCAAGTCTCAAGCATTAGGGTCCAAGGTAAGTAAATTTGATTTAATAATTTAATTTGTCTTTTTTTATCTTCGTAACTATTTTTCAGAATATAACATCCCACTCCCACTCAAACTGCTTGCCTCCTCCTTGGTCACCCTAACTGTGAATTTTCCCAAAGTAGGAATTCTGAAAATAGACAAAGTCAAGTACAAAGGAATTCTATTAATGTCTTTTACAGGCAAGGAGAAAAAAAAGGGTAACCCTCCATGGTGTCAAACCATATAATGAAAATTACGGTGGGCTACACGTTTCTCCTAAAAGCCAAATATAACTATTGTCAAAAAATTCTAAACGTGAGAACCGGGGAGGGGGCACCGGATATCTTTTCTGACATGTTAGATCATGTTTCGCTAAGCATAAACCAAAAGACCCCAAACAAGCATAGTTAAGTACCTTGAACTCCTCTTCTACCTCTCTTAGTACTTAAAATTTTAATCCAGAAACAAATCTAGGGGAGCTTGTAAAATAAGTTGTGCGAACTGAGCAACCCTTTTCCTTCATTGATGACTCCTAGTTTGAGACATATGTGAGGCAAGTTCTCAACTCAACCTTTAACAAAATCTTATACAACACTTTGAAGAGATATTTTCGAGCTACGCAAGGAGTACAAGGTAGAGCTTATAAACACCCTATAGATAATTCTAAGATTTCTTTAACTTTCGATATTTAGACTCATAACCAAAATATGAGCTACGTATGTGTTACCGCTCATTTTATCGATAAAGCATGAAGATTAAATAAGAGAATAATATATTTTAATATGATAGAATATCCTCATTCCACATCAATTATTGAAAAATCACGAATTTCTATTTTAAATAAATACTTAATTAAAGTTAAAATTATGTCTATTACTTTAGATAATACCTCTAATAATAATGTAGAGGTAGAACCTTTTGAATCTCATTATAATCACATTGGTTTAATAGAATTAAGTATGTATTGTATTAGATATGCATGTCACATAATTTATTTGTTGAAGATGATTTAAATGTAATTAAACCTCATTTTTAATTAATTAAAAAAACTTTGTTACATATTATCTTTTCACCCTCTAGAATACAAAATTTAAAGATTTATGTAGATTGCATGGCATGAAATAAAAAAAATTTCAATTAGATGTTCGTCATATGTGCGAAGGATTAAAAAGTTTAATTATATATTGGGCTAGAGAAAAGTTACCTCATCTAGGACTTAATGAAAGTCATTTTTCCATATCTATTTGTTTGATGTATTTTCTATCTATTTTTTTAATATTACTAAAGATTTATCTAGAGTTTACTAACCTACTTGTTTAATTCTAAACAAGTTGTATTACATAACTTATGTATTTAAACATTATAAAGATAATGAAACATTTACACATCTTATAAAGGAAGGGAAATAAAATTTAATAAATATTGGTCTCCTATCCCTATAATTTATTGTTTAGGGGCTATAATAGATTATAGGGTTAGATTAGAAGGTCTACAAATTCTAATGGATGATATACGTGACAAAATAAGTCCTTATGTTGATGAAATGATATTTTATATAAGACTATAAAAACTAATGTGTTCTTTATATAATAATGCATATGAAATATCCTAATAACCTATGAGCCAAGACGAAATCAATCAACTTCTTCTCTTACTCCTATGCCTCTTCTATATAAAACTAAGTCTTTGATGTAAAAAAATAAACAAAAATTTTGTTATAATACTAATGAATTAGCTAACTTTTTACAAATTGATTTTTCACTCCTTTTTACCAAATAACTAAATAATATGAATGTTTTAACTTGGTGACAGACATATGGAAAAAACTATCTTGTATTGTCTGTCTTAGCTCGTGATTTACTAACATCCCCTCCCCCTCAATGTCCATAGTAGCATCGGAATCTGCTTAGGAGGTAGGTTGACAATATGCGAAATCAACTAATGCCTAATAGTGTAGAAGCTTACATTTGCTTAAAAGATTGGTTGGAAAAAGTTATGTTGACAGGCACCAACACGTCGGTGAACCTCCCAATGAAACTGAAATTTCATTGTCAGTAAGTTTTGAAGTGTTGGTAAAATCAACAATGAGGTTTAAAAAATGTTGTCGGCAACCTTCGACACATCGATTATTATAGAGCAATCTTATCAATGGGTTTGGAACTGTACTTAAAAATTGGTTTCCAACGGTTTCATGTAATGGTTATGAATCAAAATTTGGTTATTTAATTCGCATATAAATACCTTCAACAAACATTGAACCAAACCCTACAAATTCTCTGACTTTGGCAGGAAATGGTAAACTAGAAGAAAAATTAAATTCGTAAAAACCGATTTTATTGGTAGAAAAGAGGTCAGATTGCTAACCTTGTCAATGTGATTTAACATAAAATATAGATGCATGATTTTAATTACGAAATCATTAATATGAAAGCATGAAAGTATAAATTTCTGGTGATGTTCCTGTTACAATGAAGATGATCATTATCATGAGTTTTATGTTAATTAAGTATTTAACTACGTAAAATCACTTTATAGCAATGTTAAGGGATAATATAAGTGATGAAATATGTTACAACATGCTTATAGTAGAACTTTAAGTAAGTTGTGACAGCTTTTGCTAATTTCCTTACCATTGGCATGTCTACCGACACGTCCGTAATGTTGTCGATGTAATGGAGGTGATAGTAGGGGCATTGATGTACATCGATATGTTAGTGTGCTATCAATGGGTCATCGAGACAGTGAGGTCAACACGTTGGTGAGGCGTTGATGAGGAAGACTTTCTTTGTCATCCCACTGTCAACAAAGGTTCAACGCGTCAATGGCTTACCAACGGGCACTCAATGAGTCTACTGATAATAAGTTGGCTTTGGGTAATTTTTAGCAATGAATGTTATGTATTAGGCTATTATTATAATACATAATAATAAAATATTAAATGCATAAAATGTAATTACATGTGATGTTATGAAAGATGATGTTTGAGTATATATGCCCTTGTGTGTGGGGTAATAAATTGTACTTGGATAAAGGCACTAAAGAACAAAAGATCCTTATCTCAAAATGGCTCAAGTAAATCTTTAGTAATGTAATGAAAAATTTTTAGTATAAAATAAGACTAAGGTCATCTGGCTCTCTAAAGATATGAGTTATGTGAAACCGCTTCCATAGCCCAAGAGATGAGTTCGAAAGGCTACAACATTAAAAGATGATTGATCTCGCGTTGTGCGATATAGGAGGTTGTGATCATGAAAGTTAAAATCTCAAGCACTTCAATCCATGGGCCCCTATGGGCCTTAGCTTAATGGCGTGGATGGAGTAAGCAGGCCTTAAAGTACTTAAGGTCCGATTATGAGTAATTCATAGTCTAGTGAGGCGAAGATGTATTCCTAAGCATGACTACCGTGTCATAGTGAACATTTTGACTTATACTTATAGAGCGAGACTCTTAAGTGAGGTCACATTATGAATTTGAAATCATGTGAAAGTATTTGCGAATGTCATGCTTATTCCATTTATATATGTTGTGATGTTTACTATTGAATATCAATATTTAGTATCTTCATAATGTAAGTTTGCTGAAAGAGTAGCCGGGTTAGTGTCATTGCGCAACGGAATGATGTCAAAGTTTTTAGAAGTAATATAGGATTTCTTATCATTGACATCAAACTTTTAGTCCGGTGTATAATTTGAACATAGGCATGTGATTGCCAATTACTTATGGTTGTATGTAATGAATCTTAGCATGCACTCGAGCAGGACCCTGTGATTTGTGTAATTTAACTTTGTCATATATATTGATACGATAGTTTAAATACTCTTATGTTCGCAAACAAAAGGAAGAAACCTGCACTTTTGCCGCCTTTGACAAGTTTGGAAGCTGAGGAATTGTGGACATGACAATGCTTGCAAAGGACATCAAACAAGAGCCTTATGATCCAGATTTTCCACCAGAACCAGCTTTGGGGAACTACGACAAATGGAGCCCCGAAGTAACGCTGGACGATGTTGCTTGGAACAGCACCTAGCCAAAGAGTATTGGAAAATTGGAAATGCGTTTACAACTCCTTGAGCCTCTAACAGCCACAGTGAACAGCCTCAACGAGAGGCTGTCTCTTTTGGAGGAATGCTCTTCGGAATGTGCCTCCCAACCTTCCTAGCATGTGGAGGTAGCGCAAGAGAGAACCGCTCTAAGGAAAGAGGTAAGCCATTTGACGACCTTTACTACAAAAAAAAATGAGGAGCTTTCCAAAGAGCTTTTAGTGCTCAAGAAGTTGACGTGCAACGCTGAACAAAAGAAGCCACTCCTTGAGAAGCCGAAGTTGTAGATTGGAAGACCCCCAAAGGCTTTGGTCATTTTCAAGAGAGCTTTGATGGCTGCCAATGGGAAGGTAGTCAAATCTACTGAGCGGATGCAAGGGTTGAAGTTGACTATTGCAATGGACCTGAACAAGAAATGGAAGGGGTACTTTATCTACGATGGCGACCATTTTGTGAGGGATTGTTCCTTCAAGAAGAAACGCATGGGGGAGGAGCTGCTCGATTTAACCAGCGACACTGAGGATGATGGTTGGGCCCAAAGGTGGGCCATTGTGTTCTCTAAGAAGGGAGAGTTGGGTGTGGGGGACCACCCTAAAACTCTACCCCACCTTAGAAGGCTGAGGCAGGCGGCTGTTCAGCGACCACAAGTGCATGGGATCAGTGTTCAAGTCAGCACCTAGATAAGAGGGATGTCGGTCAGCTTCCTACTATGAGGGCGAAGTGACGTGGTTGTGGCATGGTGGTGCGATCAAAGGGGCAAGAGTTGCCTCTAAAACCAGCTCTTGTTTAGCAGAACAGGGGCCACATTCCTTGCTGTAATTCACCAAGCAAAGTTCTCCAAAAGCCAAGCCGGACAGGGAGGACCACCAACAATGGCATCGGCAAATTCAACTGGGGAGAGGGGGGGGGGGGCGTTATCATACCCTCAATCATGCAACTCGGGATAGACCAATATAGCAAACGTGTGAAAATTCTTTGGACTTGTGCAAGGCCTAAAATTGGGAGGTCCGTAGCTGCCAAGGTTCGCGTCAAGCAAACGAAGGGGCACGGATGCGCTCCAAGGGAAGCAAGGCAGCACCGCCACGACATGCAATACAAGGAACCAGATCAAGCGGCAGGCCTTTGGCTAGGTCACAAAAAACTTGTCACAAGCGGCAAAAATGCAAGTATTTCAGCGACCCAGAACACTTTTGTCCATGACCAGCCTGCTCACCTCAGTGCAAGCAGCAACCTTCCTCTCAAGCTGAGTTCATCTTAGAGCAAGGGAGAAATAGAAAGGAAGTTTACACCAAACTTAAGCTTAGACCAGTACATTCAACTTTACAACTATCAGACCCCTTTACAACTTTAACCCGACCTCGTACTACCGCCCATACAGCAGCCCATCACAACTCTTGTTTCATCGTAGGGACACACACCTCCTTACACAATTCGGCTGACAGGGACAACTCAAGAGTGTTGTCCGATGTCTGCCTCCTTTCTGTCCACTTGCTGGCTGATGCCAGCTTGTGTGCTTGCGGGTGTTTGCCTTGTGCGTCCTTCTTGAGTCGTCTTCTTAGCAACTTGTTCTGGTCATTGCTTCAATCACCCAACTCTCAGTCAGGCACAGGCCATCAGCATCCACGTTGTCCTGCCATTTTCTTTCGAAGTCTAGCTACACAGCATGGTTCCTTGCTTGCGTTCTTTCTTACCTTCTGCCTCTTCCCTCTTTCGTATCATGCTCACCCCAGCCTTTGGTGCAGGGTTTAAGTAGGGAGGGGGAGTGGTTTGGCCTCAGCCCACTCCCTCCCTCACTTCTCACCGTGGACAGAAACTACCCACTTCCTCTCATGCACGTCAAAGGCTCAGCACTTGGCCAAGTAGACACCCCACCACTTCCCTAACTGCTGGACGTGTCTCCACTTCCTGTAACTGCCTTAGTGGCTACTGCCACACCAGACCATATCTCAGCAACTGCTACATTATGCGCCCACTCCTTGGCAGCCACCCATAGAGGCCTTGTCCCACTCCAAACATGTGCCTGTCTTGTTTGTAACCGACCAAGGCTCAGCCATTGCCTTATAGTTGTGGGGTCTTGGTTCCTAGGCCATCACCATCATGTTGCTCTTCGGTCCAACCCAGAGTTCCGTCCGCTCTTAGGTAATGTGAGTTGCTACCCACACACATGCCTACTTATGCACCTTGGCTTCAGGTGCAGCCAAATCCCCACACCTCCACCTAAGTTGATAGTCATGCATGCCTTTAGCTTTTAAAGTGTCTACCCTGCTTCCGTCGTGCCACCATGTGCCCATGCATCAGCATCCAAGGCCGCCTATGTGTGTGTGTCCGTACTGCCCCATCCTTGGAGTTGTGCCCACACTGCACCTAATTGTGCCCAAGGCAATGTGACATAGCCGAAGGCCTGCCACTTGATCCAGTTCGTTGTGTTGCATGGCGCCGCTGCCTTGCTTCCCTTGGAGGGCATCCGTCTGCCCCTTTGCTTGCTTGATGCAAACCTTGGCAGTTGCCTTGAGACCTCCCGGTCCAAGGCCTTGCACAAGTCCGGAGTAGCATGTTGATGGTCTGCTTAGCTGGTCCATCCCGAGTTGCATGTTTGAGGGTGTGACAGCCGCCATGGCTAGAGCGGCCATGGCCAAAGCCTGGTTGTGGCCCATGCCATGGGCAGAGAGGCCAGGGACCGGGTCAGGGCTGGGAGGCCGTGGACGGAGAAGGGGGCCGATGTTGGAGAGGCGCATAGGCAGAGTGGTAGCCAGCAGCACAGGTGGAGGAGGAAGAAGGGAGTGGGATAGAGGGTAAAATCGCTTGAATATAGAAATTTCATAAGTCAAATATGGGTTACATGCCTAATTTTCACAAGTCATATGGGTTAAGCGCCTATTTCATAAGTCATGGGGGTTAAGTGTTATTTCACCATAATTCATAAGGGTCAAGTGCAATCTATCTGAAATTTGATAAATTTGCTAAAAGATAATAAACTCAGATTATAAAAATTTAGGGCAATGTTCATAATTTTTTTCTTTTAGGATGGACAAAAGATTTGTTAAAACTTCAGGTTTTTTCTTTTAGCAAAGAGCCTGAGACTATAAAACTAGACAAGCTTTTGCCTCCAAATGCTCACCTAGAAAAGAATATTGCAAACTAACACAACATTATGGTTGGTCTTTTAGATCAAAAAAGTGATAAGAACGAAGGATGAAAGACAAATTAAGTAAAGAAAAGGATTACTTGGCATAGTAGTTATAACCCTCCCATTAACCCTCCAGACAGAACGCATAGGAGGGGTCAGCAAACCTGGAAACAACTTGACAGGCTCATACAGGCACAGACCTGCAGCATGCTGGAAAATTCAACAAATTTAAGACATCAGATGTTACAAACAGAGGCTTTCAAAAATTTTGGAGGTAAAAAAAAAAATGTCCAAAGAATTTAGTGCAGGTATGGAGAAAAAAGGAAAGAAACACACCAACAATGCTCCATAGATGCGCCATGCTTCATGCCTCTTCATCTCATTTTTTTGTTTTTCAAGAAGCATTTCTGGCTCCAAAAGCTTCAGATAAGGCTCAAGATTAGGTAGGACCAGAAGGCGTACCTATAAATTTGTAATAACCAACTAAGTAATATCTAGAAAGATAAAAAAACATTGAAAAATCACAAGTTTTTGACAATGATAAAAATGGTAGACATCCAAGCATGAGCAGAGGATATACCACATTGGAGCCTAAAGCAGCAAGGCCCTGAATCGCTCCATAATGCTGAGTCATCGCTTTGTTGGGATCCAAAAATGCATTCAGTAAAGTTCTTGTCACACGGGGTTGGAGATTGTGATATGTATGTCTGAATCTGTGTATTCCACATCACTTGAATCAAATTACAAATAATGATTATATAATATTAGAATATAGCAAAACTTGAATAGGTTATCAGATGAAAAAAATGTAAAAACATGAAATAGAAAAGCAATTCATAACACTACTTGTACCTTTTACATATAAAAGCCCCAAGAATTGCTGTAAAATTCCTGAGTTCCCAGTGATTATCAACAATTTTTTTTCCCAACTTCTTTGCAACAAGGCAAGTAATAACGGATGGCATCAACTGATGCAACTGAAAAGAAAGGTAGTTCATGAGAATCCAACACACATATTGGGGAAAACTCTATGGCAGATATAATAAGTAGCAGAAACAAAAAAAAAAGACATGAAAATTTTACATGACAGTTTTCGCAATATACACTATGCAAATGTACTCACGTGTGAGCCCCACTTACCCTAGGGTTGAAAGCATTGAGCATATGAGAGTGATTATACCAATAGTTCATAAAACTTGGATATGTCCTTTGTAATCTCTATGAATCATCAGTCTCATTTCCACTTCAATGGCTTAAATAGCAATAGGCCAGATATAGGGGCCAACAAGCAGGCATGCCCTCCTTTAGTGCCTAGCCATCGTGGATGTCACATGTAGAGCTCAACTAGAAATATTAATGTATGCAAACACAGAAGATGATCCATTTTTTGAAGAAGATAAGGTCCATGAATCATTTCTCCTTTACACACATCATAATATTCAAAACTTCCTAAATATACATGTTTGTTACATGATGGTAAAAATGTTACAGGCAATAGAAAAAGTAAATTTTGCCCTTACATACTAAAGGGCACGCTTTAAATCATACTTCAATATAAAGTGCCAAGGGTGACAATAGAATTTTGCCAAGTTTCCTACATTACCCTCACATTTTCTATAATACCCCTAGATATAAGTTTGAATTGGAATAAGATTTCGGTCTATTTTAGTAAGACCCTTTACTTAGACTTGTGTAGGATGCCCATTTCAATGAGATTCTTTTGGAAGGCCATCACATGTTAGCCTAATACTAATTGCTGATACAACATGACCCTTTTTTTATAATTTGATATTTCAAATTTTGTAAGGTTATATTTTGCACTTCTGAACTTAGATTCACATGTTCTTAGCACCGTTGAAAAGCTCTTGGCGGGCTGTCTCAATGAGACCTTACATGAGTATGTTCTCAAAACTTTTTTATAGGTCCCACACATACAACACATTTCATAATAAATTTGTACATTTTTTCCTATATTACACATGTTTAGATTCACGCATTCTTGGCACCATTGGAAAACTTTTGATGAGCTCTATCAAATGAGACCCACCGCCAAGTTGGTCCTAAATATGAAGGGCGAGCTTCACGATGCGGTCCTTAGACACCATTGTCCTCTCCAACCTATGACCTAATATTAAGCCTATGAGATTTGGACTTAGCAGTTGCCTACTACAAGTGTATTTGGATTGGTATAGTGCCAAAATCTATCACCACCCTTGGAGCTTAAATAAAGTAGTATGATTTGTTTTATTTTTTCTTAACTAAATTGTATCTGCACGCACAATGCGCACGCATACTTGCTAATAGTAACTAGTAAGGTTCAATGTAAAAAAAAGATCATATATAAAAAAAATTACCTTAGGCACTTACATAAGGTTCAATGTGTATGTGTTGGTTATGGAGAAGGCTGCGGACAACGCGCATAAGAGCAAACAGAAGGGGGATATTATTCAAATTGCGAGTAACCTGACATTTACAGATTGTAAATTAGCAAAATTTCAGATTAATAAAATATCTACTTTGTGACCCTGTTTAAATTTGGCTAATTACAAGATACTGAACACAATACCTCATCCGCAATAAAATAAGTGAAATAAGGAACAAGGGGATGAAGTCCAGAATCTGTTGCTAAGCTTATTAGCGCCTTTTTAAAGAGATCCGAATCTGATTTGCCGACAATAAGTTCAGTAATCTTATCAAAGTAAAGCTGCAAATACAACAACTTAAATGAGATACCATCACAACTGAATATATTATAATTGCGATGCAAAATGCCCGTATAACATACCTGGAGTTCTCTGGATAAGACATGCTTAACAGGAAGTTTAATGTCAAGAGGAGGTCCATCATCTTTCACATGTTCAGACTTTTTTGTTTCTGAAGGAGCTACAAGTGCTAAATAATAATGACAAAAAAAAAATCACAAAGGAGATAAAACAGAAATAGAAGGCTAATTGAAAAAACAAAACTACAATACAACATAACATCATTTGGCAAGACATCACAGATCTCCTAAAACCAAATAGCACTGTCCCTAATTTTGGTTTTTTTATTAGCTATTCAACCAAAGCTTTAAAAGTAATCAGTAATAGTACAATGGTCCGAACTATCAACACTAAAATGAAGGAATTGACATGTTCATTCATGATTCTGCCACATAGGCACTCTTCAATAGATAATTTGGACTTACATACTTTAAAATAGTGACCATCATGATCACTTTCGTCCAACTATGTTCAGCCCATTTGCTCTTATAGTTTAAGATACTAATGCTGACAAGTCTCATCCTAGTGTATGTGCGGCTTTCTACTCATTTCAGTTATATTCTCAAGATGCTGCATATAATCAACAAAAACAGCAACCAATCCTCATTGTATGGCTTCAGCAACATAGATTCAACTCCACGGTTCAGCTGTTTTACACCCAATTCCTAAAAATCATACATTTCCAAGTTTCTCTCAGTAGCTCCTTGTTAAATTTTCCTTCACCTTCATCTTCCTTCTGCGAGGCCTCTACCTCTTTCACTCTCTTCTTACCACTACCTCACTCTATTCCTCTTCAACTTCTTCTCCTCTTTTTCCTCAAATCTAACCCTATTTTCCCTTGATTTTGACAATTTCCTAACCCTTTAAGGTGCACCAAAGAGCTAGAGCTGAAAATCCTAGAAATAGAAGGTACGACAGCTTTTTTTTTTTAGTTTCAATGATGAGTAGGATCTGTCATAAAACATACCTTCTACTGGAGCATTCTCTGGTATTGCTGGTTGCACGCCTTCAATTGCAAGCCAATGGACAACTACTGCAGTATCAAGTGGTGCTTTTGGTAGAGGAGCTTCAATAACCTAACAGTCAATGCAGACAAAAAGATAGTAAGCTGCAGCTATAAGAAAGAATATTCTATGCACAATTAAAACTTACATCTTTAAACTCAATATCTTTGTCATCGATGTAGAACAAATCCTTGTGCCCAACTGCTCTTTTAAAGCGCAATGGATCACCTGAAGCAAAGCCATAAATTGGCTGAGGCAAGAAGTTTAAACATAAATTAGTGAAGACAAAGTGAACAAAAAATGTCATGATTCACTACATAGTAGGAATTAAAGATAAAACAACTTGTCAAGTCTGTTCACCAGTGTAAGACATTGTTTATATAATGATTTTAATTAACCCAAAGAAAAAACATTGTCCGGATGATAAACACTGCCACAATCAGAAAGAAACCAGACAGAACAAATCTACCTCTACATTCCTTAGACTGAGTGCACTGTCTACATCATCTGCTGTTAAAATTGTTCTCCTTGAGTGGCGCATGCATTTGATAGCCTCCTGCAATCCAGATAAACACATATATCTAAAATTCTAGAACAACAAAAACATAGCAGTTGTGAAATTACATCAATTTGACAATCACTATAATTGCTAGGAAAACATTTCCAACAATGTTGTTCCATAGAGAATAAGAAAACTAAAAATAGACAACTTCAACGACAAAAATAAAGAAAGTAAACAGACCCCACAAATTGTTACAAGGTTTCATTGTTATTACAAAATATGACTTTAAAAAATCATACATGACAACCACTAATGAAAATAGCAAAGATTGACTTAAAAATGATACCTGCATTATCTCACGGACCCGGTACTCGACATCAGGAGCAAGAGCAAGAGCCACATCTGGAGATAAATTGTTTATGCCAATACTCTGTGCAATAACCTCAATGGTCTCCTTAGGCACAATACTCATTTTCCCTCACTGAACAATAACTGAATTTTCATCATATAAATCAGCTCCAGTTTCTACTAATTTAATAAGCAGTGACTCCATCTAAAAGACATCTGCATATAAAAAGAAGTATGGTATGCCATTACTGACAAATAGTCCATAAATTGATCCAGGTGAACTCTATATGATGATATCATGTCTTTGGCCCAGCTATTTGGAAACCAGAGTCACATATTCTATGATATGATCTACTCAATTCTACTTAAAAGGACAATCTGAAGTACAAGCAAAATAAATTAGCAAGAATATCACAAAATGCCTTCATAATGCAACCTTCTTGGAAAAATACTTCAGGTAAAACATAATTGCAAGAGCAGGGCGTTACAAAACTGGAATACTAAGAAATTGCAGAACGATTACAGATCCATATTGAAAATGCCAAGTCACGAACATAATGCAAGAGTTTGTCTTTTATAATTCAATTAATACACCCCATGACTCAGGCTCAAAACCTTTCTTCAATTGTTAGAAAGGAACAAAACAAATTAAAGCATCAAATAACAGGCCCAATGCAACGGGCTGCAAACCGACAAACATGAACAACCAAAATATCATAAGATGGTAGCAAATTAACTAGTATTATAAATGAAAGGTAGGTTTGACATGTTTGGACGAGTATTAGGCAAATTAAAAACGAGGGCATCTTGATCTTCCTAACAACTGTCGGAGACCCCGTATCTGTACAACCTGAACCGAGCCCAAGCAATAAATTTCTTTATTAATCGCCCGAACTCCTTGCAACCCTAATTATATAAACCCCTCCGCCATGGCAGTCCAGAATTCTCAAGTGAACAAACTCAGACAAAGCTACCTAATTGCCCCAAATCCGAAAACCCAGTTGCCCACAGCCTCACATACATTGCTATCATTATTCTAAAAATCACTGCAACATTCAACACTCATTTGTTGCCGGCCTCATCTTGCATGCGTTCCCATCTCGTGAGTTGTGTTCAAATGAGCGAAAATTGAAAGGGTAGGTATGCTTACCTCCTCGGGTGAGTTTGGGGCCGTCGTAATAGCCCAAGCCAACACACATCTCATTCACTTCCTGCAGGTAAGACAGCACGTAGAAACAGCTACGGGGACAGGAAGATTCATGCAGTGAGCTATCAAAGCAAGACAGGAACGGGAAAAAAACCTGGGTTACAAAGCAAAACCTGGAAGTTAGAAGAGAAAAAGGAGGGGAGATTCGTAGTTGAAGGCTGCTGGTGGAGAGGAGAGAAGGGCGAGGGCACTGGCGACTTGCTGCCTGGCACGGCAAATCTATGTACCTAGCAAGGTGGGCTTTTAGGGCTGGGTCGGGTCGGGTTCGCCTTCACCCGTATCATGAACCAACCTTATCTATTAAACCGGAAAAAATAGTAAACCCTAATTATATTTAGGTTGGGTCGGGTGCCATTAACTCTATTTTTTTATTAATTTAATATTTTATATCTTATCTCTGCATGAGATAAACATAGTAAGACTTAATAAATAAATGTGAAACACTTTCTAAGAGAGTGAGACTTGAAAAGAGAACATTGCGGCATTATAAAATATACGTCTTAAAACTATAAGAATCCTATAAAAATTATTAATTAATTATTAAATAAAATAAAAAATTAAGAAAAAAATACAATTTTAAGAAAATCTTTGTAATCTCTTCACCTTGGATCATGACATCATTAAATAATATAGTAGAAGTAGGTTTGTGCGGGTTATGTAGGTCAATCTTAACCCAACTCTTTTTTAAATTAGGTAAAATTCTAAAACCCTAATTCTGACTCTATTTTTAGTCGGGTCGGGTCAGATGCAAATTAGGTGGGTAAAGTTCGGGTCAAGTATGCGGATTGGGTTGAATTTTTTCGGTCCTAGTGGGCCCTACAAGCAACAATGAGAGACCGAGAATTATAAATAGAGTAATGCTAACTTAACGCTAAGTTTCATATGTCAAAAGCGTATTTCATTATTATTTCAAGACCATTGATGAGTAGGGCCTAAAAAAATAAACCCCACTCATCAATAGTCTTGATTACAATGAAGTAAGCTTTTGACAAATGAAACTTAAGTTACATAAGCATTTTTCTTATAAATAACATCGTATATGCAACGGCTATAGGCATCTATCTTCACATGAAATGGAGCGACCTACCAAATAGGAGAGAGTAGGGGTGGAAATGGTATTCGGTCAATCGCGTCTGAGTCCGCGTCTGTGCTGTCAGAGACCACTTGACCATGATGAAATGTACCAACTATTTCGGTCACTATCATGGTCAAAATAAGCGGTCGACTGTGTGACCGCATGATCGGTTGGTATTAAAATCTTGCTCCAGACCCCTTTGCCCTAAATTTTAGTTCTCCTAGTGCCTTCTTCTCCCAAATCCCCTCTACCTTCTTCCCTGTCGACATCTCATAGCTCCAACGAGCCCTAGCCCCAGAGGAGACGGAGATAGCGACCACCAACCTTAACAGAGACTTGGATTTAGAAGCTTGGATTGTTCACCTTTTCTGTCTGTCAAAGGTTTTTTCGGCGATATCAACGCGGTCTCCAGGGAAAGATATGAGCTTCATCTTTTGCAAGAGAAAGACTCATGCAAGTATTTCTTCTTCTTCTTCTTCTTCTTCTTCTTCTTCTTCTTCTTCTTCTTCTTCTTCTTCTTCTTCTTCTTCTTCTTCTTCTCTATACTAAGATTGTGACAAGTGATTGCTTATTTCTTCTCGATTTTGTTCCGACAAACAATTGCATTGAAACTCTATGTAAGTTTTTTTTCCGATTTGCAATTACCTTTTCCTGGATATAATACAAATTGTCCATTGTGTGAATTTGATTCGCGTTCAAGTCGATCCCTTTGAGGCTATCGGACTGGTGCAATCGAGTCAATTTTGGACCCATTTTTTCGTAGAGTTTATGGACATTTTTATGCATCTAGTGACTCAACTAGTTTGTAAGAATGAATTAGATAAAATTAACTGGTTGGTCATGCATCCATCATTTCCTTGCATTTTTTCTCTGGATAGGGTTCTTCGGGTGTTTAGCTAAATATGGTGGTTCTGAATGGCCTAGGGCATTGACTATGATATATATTTTGCCTGCTCTTTTAATCTCTTTGCAGGATTGTTCTTTTTATTTTTTGCCTAACTTTGTAGTGAGTTCCGAATTCTTTTTTTCCTTATTGATCGTTGATGTTGTTGCCATCTCTTTCGTTGAGAATCGCAGCTTTAGTCCTCACCATCACAAACTATTGGTTTGCCCCAGATAGCAGTTTGCTCATCCTTTCGTGACTCTCAACTTAGACTGTTGGTTTTTTCGTTTGAACCTTACTTTGAGAACTTCGTATTCTTGTTATTGTCATATGAAGGTGTTTCCTTTGGGCTTGTAGCATCTATGTTTATATTTTTAGTATTTTGTCCACCTTTTTGAAAAAAAATTGATTATTAAGATATGGGCTAAAGCATAACGATTACTTAGTTTTGGTTTAAACAGTTGAACTTAGGGTTACATCTTGGGTCGGGTTAGGTCAGGTTTTACAGGATCCGACCTAACCCGAGATAGGTACCGAGTTCCTTGGACCCGACCCGAGATAAGAACCTAAATTTTCGGACCCGACTCGACCCGAAAAACCCGAGACCCGAAATAATAACCGAGATTGTATCTTGGGTCGGGTTGGTTCCAATAATTTAAACTAATTTGACATTATATTGATTTAATTTTATCTATAAAAAATTATATAATCAAAGTTAAATATGATTTTATAAGTTAATTAGGAACTTGATTTAATTTTATAAGTTGATTTTGCGAGCTGCTTATATTTTCCTCATTTAATGATTTGTATAATGTATATGCAGTGTGTATAAATATTCCTTGCCTTATTTATAAGCATCACTATTGCAGTTAAAGTGTTTTGAAATGGTGTTCTTTTTCCTTTCTTATTCTACCTTGTTCAAGTGTTTTGTGGAACATGTACGCTTATGATGCATTACCTACTTTTCTACTTTGGAAAGGGGGAAGGAGTGGGATTTATTGCATATTTATATAAGAAGTTACTACTGCATAATTATTTTTTCATCATGCTTCCTTTAAAATCTTTTATGTATTATTTTGTAGTTATGATGGTGCAATAGTCAAGTTACTTTTTGCCATTTGATGTGATTTCTTACAGAATGTGCCTAAGTCTATGGCCTATTGTAACGCCCCAGAATTTCAAATTTGAGAAAGAGATGAGAAATTCTAGATCTTTAGAAGATAAACTTGTATTTGCTAATGCTAATGAAGAAGTTAATGCCTTCAAATATAAGAAAAGTAATATTCTAGATAAGATAAAATTATTAGAGAATAAAGTTCATCATAGAGTAGAGACAAATAAGTCTTCTTTGAAGAAGATTCAAGATCCAGAGAATAATTTAAAATTTTCTAAAAAAAAATTAAAATATTTCAATTTAGGGCAAGAGAAGTTGGATAAAATTGTGTGCGTGGGACAAAATAATTATGATAAACAAGGACTAGGGTTTAGGGAGTCAAATTCTACTCGTTCGAAGGGTGTCACTAAATTTGTCAAAGGTAAAGAACCCGTGCACACTAGGAAGGTTGTTTCACAAATTGACAATGTGTCAAAACCTAAGTATCTTTCTAGGAATCAAAGTCCGAAGTCTAACCGTAGGAAGGGACATCAAAAGAGTGATAATCATAAGTCCTTAGTAATTAGACAAATTAAAGCTATGGAATACATCATAAATTACCTTAGTCAATATGTCATGAACAATTACAAAACAAAGAAAAGTTATGGTGGGTCATACTTGAATAATTTGCCTAAGAAGAGGAAAGAAATTACTTCACATCACAAGAAACTTCAAGACAAAAGCACATAAATTTTAAAGTACATACCAAACTCCACACCAAAAAAGGTTACTCAAAACAATAAAAAGAAAATTTTACAAATTTGGATTAGAAAATATATCTTAGAAAACTTTAGATCTCAAGTTGATGATATAAGGAAGTTTAGCTTAGGTTGCCTTCGGATTGGATGGCTAGGTAAGGCTAAGGAGTCTTACATATCTAAGTAATAGATTTTAATGGTGTCTATGATTTAATTCTTTCTATCATCTGGACATTCATTTTTATTAGTTTTATCATATTTTACTTTGTTTTTACGTAGTTTTAATTCATTGAATTTTAACAAAAAAATAATATGATTAAAAACACACAAAAATTAGTATAGCTTTTATTCGGTTTTGCAAGTGGCTTTTTTTTGTTTTTGATAAGTTCAACTCTTGAGATATATTGAAATTAGCTTTCTATTAAGCTAAAAAACAACATATTTAGTGGTCAAAATACCTTAAGTAAGAGAAAGATACACCAAGTAGAGTGAAAATTAATTTGATTTTCTTTTACTTAATGTTGCAAATGTAAGGATTCTCATTTTGAACTGGTCTTCTTTTTATTTTAATTATCGGTTATCGTGTGGTTAACGCATTTTCTGATTAATTCGGTGGCATCGAAAATAAATGGCGTTTCTTATGGTTTTAATCAAAATCAACTTTACAAGTATTGGTTTTAAGTGTTTTTGGGTCAAACCTGAATTTTTGGGATTTTTATGATGTTTCACTAATTTTTTGAAAATTAGGGTTTGGCGGGACCCCCTATGGGCCCCACCAGCAAAATTGAGGTTTTTAGACCAAATCAACCCAGACATCAACACAAGCTTTTATAAAAAAAATTCATAATTTTTTCAGGTTTAATGAGTGCTCAAATGATCAAAATACCCATTTTTAACCCAAATTTCTATTCATACCCCACTTGTTAATTATGTACACCCCAAGCCCTACTATAAATAAAAAGGCCTGAGCCATTTCCATTTTGGGAATAGGCTGGGAGAAGGAGATTAAGGCCTAGTTCCCCAATTAGGCCCGAATTAGAAGGAGATTAAGGTATGTTCTCTTTAATCAAACCTAAACCCTAGGTTTTCTTCTAATCCATTCTTAATCCATCATTTCCCCTTTGATTTGATTTGATTTTAAGCATCAAAATCACTTATTTACTCCCTTACTTCAAACCCTACTTCTCAAAATTCGATTTTTAATGTTAAACCAATTTTTAATGCTTAACAAACCCTAGATCTAAGATTTCTTTAAGGTTTTCAATGTTAAACTGATTTTTAATGGAGTTTAACTTAGACACTATGTTTTTGGAAGGTTTCCAAGAAGGGTGAAGGTCAAATCCGAACTTAATCAAGTGACAAGGTAATGGGTCTTCGAAATCTCAGTTTTCCTATGGTAAAATCTCGATTTTTATGGTTTATTTGGAATGGGTTTACTTGATTTAGTGCTCTAATGGTGGGATTAGTATATGTTAATTTTTTGTCCTGATTTCTTAGGGTTTTGTCTTAAGATGGTGTAGATTAGCATTCTGGAAAGTTTGATGGAGTTTTAATGGTGTTTGGGTCAATAGATGAAGGTTTTAAGTTGCTTTAATGGAGTCTCAGACTTGAAATTCGAAATGAAGAAGAAGGTAAAAACTGTTTTGTTGGCGTTCGAACGGCCTACCAAGGGCGTTCGAACGGCAACACTATAGTTTTGGCATTTTTTTTGTTTAGCCGATCGAATGACCCTCCAAGGAGTTCGAACGGCTACACTGCAAAATTTACCAATTGTATGTATGTTGCTTATTTCGATGTCTCTACTCTGAAATATCATTTTTATGTTTATATGGAGTGTTTTGAGCCATATTAAGCTACTGGAAGAGCATATTATTGATGTTTAGAAGTTGTGGTATATATTTAAAGTTTATGTGAAATGGCTTGTAGTTGGATATATATGCTATAATCGCTATCTTGAAGATATGAGTGGTTGATTCTCTATGGTTTAAGCATGTTTTCAGTAGAACTACAACATGCTAATGGACTGATATGTCATTATAGGATGTGGTTAAATGATGGGTGAATGTTAGTGTTATGCCTAGACTCAAGTATAAGGTGAATGTGCTTACATATGTTTAGCATGTGGTTATGTTTTGACTTGATTTATGGTTTTAATGGTTTTTCACCTATGAGTTCCGCTGAAATCCATGATTAGATGTTAATGTGCATGTGTAGTGTGATGGTGAGTTAATTACAAAGCATGTTGATATACATTGAATGAGGTGTTTCTACCATGTACACACACACATGTGGGGTTAATGACTATGATGATGCTTGGTATTATGATTATGAATGATGCATGAGGGGTTGATGAGAGCACTTATCATGAATTAGGATTCATGTATGCCTTGCCCACGTATGTACCATGTTTCATGCATCATGAAAACGGATTTTCGATTGAGACTTTATCGAGATTAGCCGAGTTTGATAGATTAGATGCAATGTGGTGAAATTGCGTGTCGGATTAATCGGTCGTTGGCTTGAATCGAAACTTGATTGGTCCGAAAGGACATGTTTTCAATTTGAGTTCCTATGTGGAACATGTGCACTCCTCGGGTTGAGTCTAGTTAAATGGAATTATTTGGGGACGAGTTATGTACTTGTCTTGCAGATTGAGATTATTATGATTGTCTTCTGGACCCTGAGAATCCAGAGTGGTACGCTTTGTGCACCGGCTACCACGTGTTCTAGGGTTCCCTAACTCGAGCTCTCCCCCGCCGCAGGAGATGTCCCTGGGCGAACACCCCTGCTCTAGGTTCTCTATGTGAGAATGTGACATCCTTGGCCAGGATCGTCGAGGGCGAGCAGCTTTAGGGGCTGACAACCCCGACCCTCTTACATTCTTGTGTAGAATTTGGACTATGACACGCCTTTGTGGCCTTGTCTGTGTCCCGTTTATGTGACACTATTTGTATTTACTCCTTGATGGAGGCATTCACCATTTATGTTGATGCATGTATATGATGTATGCTATGCATGTTTGTGTAACATGTGATTTAACACGTTTGTCGTGCAGAATGGATGAGATGTGTTATGAATGCCTGATTAGAAAATTCTGATTGAGACAATATATGTAGGGTTACGTGATCTGAAAGTGTGGTTTTAGACACTATTATGTCGGTTTAGGTGATGTGTATGTGTGATCAAAAAATGATATATCTTGTCAATTATTAATCTGAATTGTTATATTACTATACCGTCGTATTTTTGATGATTATAGTTATAGTAAAAACCATTATTGAGTTTGTTATACTCACCCCTCTTTCTTGTGCTTTGCTTTGGGGCTGTGTGGTGTGACACGTAGACGAATAGGACCCTCTGTTTGAGGAAAGGTCAGAGATGACTTGGGAGTAGACGTGGAGATTTCTTATGTTGCATGTCTCTTTGATTTTTGTTATGATGTTAGAACCCATGTGGAGTAGTCTCGTTTTGGATTTGTGTTACATTATACCTTTAGATTGTTTGAGAGTTAGTTTTGGAGCCTAGTGCGGGCTATGGATTAATTAGTATATGGGTTGGAGATTTATGGTTTAATTTAGAGTTAAAGTAACTCTTTTGGTTCTACCTATTTGCTCTTGCTCAAAGTAGTGCGTTTACTTTGTAAATTTTAGATCGCATGTGATTAGGATATAAGTCTTCCGCTAATCATTTTCAATCTCCTTGTCGCCCCAGTGCGCTTGACCGGCCCTTGGACCGGGTTCGGCTCAAGTCGGGCAGTGCCGAGGCATGACAGCAAATCTCTTTTTTTTAAAACTTGTACACATTATGTTGAGACTAAAGTCCCTTTATATATAAACATCAAGAGAGAATTCTTAAACATAAGTTTACTTAGGTGTTTGGATTTAGTGGAGTCTAGGTGATCAGATTAAATGATCTTTGGCTAGATTTTTATTTAGAATTCAAAAGAAAAAAAATTTAATGTAATGTACTTCAATGTATATGAGTCTGATGTACTTTAATATCTCCTTAGATAATGGAATTGTCCTTATAAAGATGATAGGGAAGGGCTACTACTTAGGTAAAACTCTCATCCACTTGACATCAAGAAAAATGAATAAAAAAAAGAAAAAAGAAAAAATATTATCATGCAAGTAGAGATGATTTACAAAAAAGTCAAACCCTAGAAAAATGAATTAGGGAAAAAATATCTTAACTCAAAAAAAGGCCTGGGCATATTGATTATGAGCTTTTTGAAAAAAGAATTTATCTTCTTAGGAAAATCATGTGCATAGATTCTAGCTAAAAAGAGTTAAAAATTGTGAACTTAGTCTTTACTAGTGTCTTAACAAATTTGTCTAAAGTTTGGTTAAGAGTAATAATGGTATATTCAAGATTAAAAGAGACAAGAGTTGACTACATTGGTGGTTTTCTTTGAAATTAATATAAGAGGATTAATGTGTCAAAAATAAGAGAAAAAAATTGACAATCACATACCAATGGGGTTAACCGATCTAAGTCAAGGTATTAATGAACATAATCTATAGATGCACTTAGATTAAAAGAGAAATTATTACAAAATCGTCAAAAAGAGCCCAATGTTTCTATTTTCAGTATTTAATTTTTAATTTGATTTCTTGATCTGGAATTGAAATTCTTTCAAAGGATTTCAATGTTTTTAAGCATTAGAATTTATCATGATTTGTTTTTTGAATGTTTTGAAAACAAAAAAATTATTGCTGAAAGTTTTTAAAGCACATTTGTGAAAAGGAGTATTTCAAAGTTTAAACAATAATTAACTAGATTTGTAAACATAATTTTGATTGATTTCTTGTCTAAAAGTCAATTTGACATGATTCTTCTTAATCTAAAATTCTGATGTAGTTCTTTGAATGGTTGAATATTTAAATTCTATGTTTACTTGTTTCTTAGAACAATATTATACAGGTATATTCTTGTTTGTGTATATTATACCACCTTATATATGAATGTAATAGATTATGGGGGATAGTTAGTGTCAAAAGATAATGGACACGTGATCTCTTATGATGATTTAGGTTTCATGTCTTGATGATTCTATACTTGACTAATATACTTAATTAACATTTTTCATTATTTGTTTACTTTTAACATTTTATTTCACAAAGGAGGAGGAGTGATTAATAAAAATTAAAGTGCTTATCTTTATAATTGATTGAATAGTCCTATGTAAATCAATTTGATTTTAAGTGTGCAAGATAAGTACATGGTTTATAAAAGGTTTTTCAAGCTTAATTCTAAATAAATGAGTTTAAGTTAATTGAGTTTATATTGAGTCTTTGCAGTGTTGTTATATTTTGTATAATTTGAAAGTCAATGCACTATGTCAAGTGTTGTAATTTTATTTTGATTTTCAAATGTGTATTGTTTTGACAAGAAATAGCCAAAGGGGGAGATTATAAGAACATATAAGTCATCATATGTCAGGTTTATTGGCTGATTTCTTTGTCAAAATTATGTATAGAAACCTTCTGTAAGTATTAAGTCTTAGAATCTTATTTGAAGTTGTTGTGGTTGAGTTAGATTTAGAATTAATAGACTTAAAAAATAGGAGCAGATGTGTTCCTATGGATCAAGACTGAAGAATATTGAAGATTTTTAAAGCTTTTTCATATCACATTCGTATACAAAAATCATTTAGAGAAGTTTAATAAGTAATTTCATAGGGTTCATAAGGTTTTAGGGTATAATAGTAAAATGATAAATAGAATGATCGATCGCTGCAAAACAAGAAGAATCAAGCGATCAATCGTTGTGTTCATGTGTGGATTGAATGATGATGGTTAATTGATTGATATAAAATGAGTGAGGTTGAGAAAACATTTGTTTGATTCTGCTACATATAAAAATTATGCGCAAAGAGGCTAGAACTCATAGTCTTTATCTTCATAGATAATCGGACTAAGGGCGATTTAGTGATCTTCTATACTATTCTAAATGGATATTAAATTCACAAATCTTCCCATGATACTCTCTACCCTAGCAATAGTAGCCTTCTTATGGGTTCCTTCTATTCGTTAGGGGCTCACAAGGATAAAATAAGTACCGTTCATCTGATTCTAAACTGGATTATAACTTTGTCATCTTTTAATCCACGGAGCTCTATCGGGACGTTCACCAACCAAAGTTTAGAGCAATTTTCCTTTCAAATATTCTATCCTAATGTTTATCATTTCAAAAACCCTAGACCTACCTCTACAAACCATGGGACTATCAATAATAATGACTACAAATATAGGGTTGGTTACTTGTTCTAACAAGACAGTTACTATTTCTTTATCCCATTCGAGTAACTAGATCGCCATATTTGCATGTATTTTAAAAGTTTTTTTGAGAATCATCCTTTTGACAAGAAATAATTCTCTAAAACTCTTTCAAACATATTTACTCATTCAACATTAAAACAGTGGCAAAGCTAGATTTTCTCTATCTCACACGAATCCACGTATATAATTCATAATCAAATTAAAAGGATAATTATTCAATAGAACAAATATATAAGGCAATAATAAAAATCACAATATATACTTCATATCCTACTTCAAAGTATAATTATTCTATGAATTAGATATATGAGCCAATCATAAAATATATAGTATATAATTCATATCCTACTCTTAATGGATAATCATTCAATAAATCAAATATATGTGTAGAAATCTTAAAACATAACTTGAAACTAACTTCCACGCATAGGATACTAGAGTCTTATAAATATTAAGTTAAAAAGTAACCTATGTAAACATTTATGTCTTATAAAAGCATAAAAACCCCTACCTAACTCTTTGCGTGAGTTTGAAGGTGACCAATAGAACTCTCCACACTTGGACGTCCATTTTTTGGGCTTTAGTCTCCAACTAAGAAAACAACCCTCCCACGACGTCCAAAATACTTGTTTATGTAAAATTGCTTCATAAAAGACCCAAATTAGACTTAAAATAACTTAGAAACTATGAAATGAAGTTTGAGAAGTATGAGAGTGAAAAATTGGAAACAAACACCCGCAATGACTATTTATAGCCTGCGCATTGCCAATAACATCCCTGTAGTTGTCATGCAGCGTGTGACGAAATGTCTACCGCACATCGCCACTGGCTGCATGGGGCTGACCCGCCGTGTGGCACTAACTCGCCACATATGCTTTTAATTTTTTTTAATTTTTTTTCTTTTCCAAAAATACTCAAAATTTCAAAATGTTGTAACTTTTTACCCGGAAGTCCGATTTGAGCATTCTTAGTACTGTTGAGTTCGTATCGATGAGTCCTACAAAATTAGACCCATAGGTACATTATCCCACACTTTTTAAGTGGGTCATGCCCATATAACTTGCTTCTCAAGGCCATAACTTACAACCTCAATGTCCGATTTGCACAATTCTAGACCCATTACGCATATTTTTTAGAGCTCTTCATATATCCCTAAGAAAACTCTATGAGTAATAACCTATAAATAATTAAAAATTATTAAAAACTATAATATTAACTTTATTTGAGGTAAGCAAATTGTAAAAAAAATTCACGGTCATTACATACATGGTCTTATGTACTTGGTGAATTGTACAAGACCGGACATAACCTACTTAGTGAGCTAACTGAGTAGAGTTAGTAATAATCATTGGGTAAACCAATGGAAGGAAATAGTGTCATGCCCCGGCACACGCTATCCCCCGAGCTGAACCCGGTCTAAGGAGGAAGCGGCACACAGTGCGACGAAGTATCGTTGGATTGCGGAAGACTTAACCCATCCTTGGGTGAAACACTACGGAGTTGCGCACATACCCTTTGTACAAAAGGAAAATGAGCCATAAAAGACTATTAATTAAACATTAGTCCACACACATATCTACAAACTTAGTCATAAACAGCCCACACATTGCTAAAATATAAGTCTAAGCCCACAATGGCTAATAAGAGTCTAAGCCAACATTGGCTACATAGAAGTGTGAAGTATAGTCAAGTATATATAGGTCTCAATATAACATGGTATCAAAGCAATCATAAAACCCATAATCTCTATGCAACCCCTCCTAAGGATCATCGCCAACCACATGCTCCACATGGAGCCTATCAGAACAACCTGTATGGCATGACTTGCAGCCCCAAAACAAAACACAAACAAAGATGGGTGAGCCACAAGCTCAACAAGGGTTTTAATACGGAAAGTAAATTCAAACTGACAACACAAGCATAATCACATAATACTCATTATATAATCAACCACAATACCCATTCTTCATGAGATAACCACCTAAACCTGTGCATTCATATCATAATTTACAATCCATAAGCATCTACTTATGCCACATGCATGTCATGATATCTATAACATATCTCATCAACACATCCTCATGCCACTTGCATATCATGCTATGTGTAATATATATTATCAACACATTTTCATGCTACCTACATATCATGCTATAACTCATATTATCTCATCGTTACATACTCATGCCTCCTGCGCATCATGGGTTCCATCATAGCTCATCACACATAAACCTCATGTGTAAACATGTGAAATTCATTTTCATAATCACATAGTGCATGAATCACTTCTCAACAAAAACATATCATGCATATTTATATCTCAATGAAAACATTTACCCTGCAAATCAAGTGTCTCAAACACACTATCCTATATATCATGCAAATTCAACCATAACCACATGTGTAACATAAGCTTCATTATTCCTACACAACATGTGTCAATGAGCATAATCTTCCATACACATGCAATAATAAATAGTGAATGTCTCACAAATTGAGAGAAATAAACTTGCTCATTAGGCTCAAAAACCTCGAGCACAATTACTCATCAAGGCCCAAGCCCTGAGCACAACTGCTCATCAAGACCGGAGTCCCGAACACTATACAGGATAATCCGGTGCACTTGGATATATCATCCTGGATTCTCAAGGTCTAGATAACTTATCAAATAACACATATATAGCATTCCACTCTTCTCAACTCGGGGAGGAAATCTGTCCTTTTGGACATAAATCTAATTAGATAAGCCTCTAATCAATTAATTTGATAACCAATGACATCCAATTTATCCAATTGATCAAACATAGCTAATCACGATTAATCTCATTTATAAATTATTTTCATGATGCATGTAACACGGTACATACATGGGCAATGTTACATGAGTCTAAATACAAGAGATCACATGCTCAAATCAGTCCACATGTGCATCAAACATAGTCCATTGGTGTCAATTAACATCACAAATGTCTACACAAGTGTGTACATAAGTGGTAATGTTCGAGTCTAAGCTAAGACATGTAAAACATGAATAAGCCATAATCAATGTTATATATACATGCATCCATAATTTCATCGTAGTTCTACCCTAATGAAATCATGAAGCAAGTGTGATGAAACATTGAAATATGAGCTCAAGACAAGTACAATCATCATGCTAGACTTAGACAAGGATAAACATCAACATACTTAAGCTATAACATGGGAACATGATTCACCAATAATTGCTATAACATGTACAATCATATATGTACATCCTCATGGTTAAACCTACTGAAATCATCAAGAAATCATGAAATAGTCATCAAACATGAATTTAAGACAAGTAAAATTTCATGCTAAAATTAAACAATTCTAGCCTAAATCATGCTTGGGCTAAATCATAAATTTCAATATGGTCATCATGCAATAACAATAGCATTTATATGCAATAATAACTCATTTTAATCATAAGGAAGTGAATTTATGGAAAGAGAATAAGAAATGGCCAAAATATACAAAAATGGCAAAAACTGATGTTTGGTCGTTTGAACGCTATACTTTTTGATTGGCCAGACAGGCCATTTGAACACCTATTGGGCCGTTCAAATGCACTTATCACTTTATGCCTGCTTCTGGTTCGACTTTGAGCTCTCAAAAATCAGATTGAAAATACCCAAAAATTCTAGAAAAAATCTAAAATTACCCTAAAACTTTATGATATCAAAATACAAACCTAAAACATGGTAGATCTAACCATTCTTAAGCTTACTCATAAGAAAATCAACATAAATGACATACTTTTAATAATCCACCATTAAAACACATAAATAAGCAAGAACCTACTTTAATATTTTAGACATGCAATCTAATGCATAAAACCACATGAGATGAAATCCCCTTACCTCAAAGAAGCCATTGGATCGAAAATGAAGCTTTACTCCTCAAGAAACCCTACCCAAAATTAGGGTTTTAGTTAAAACTTAATTAAAAATGACTATTAAGCTTAAATAATCTTGAAAACAAGTAGATATATGATTTCCTTTGATTAAAAATGAAAATCACCCATTTAGGGTTTGAATTCAAAATTAAAAATAATATTTTTAATTAAAGAAATCAAGAATCCATTTGGGGGAAAGTGAAGGTAAGAGAGATTAAGAGTAAAACCAGAAGATTAGGGATGATTAGAGCTAAAAAGTCACCTAAATTAGATTTTCCTCTTTGGGCAATGGGGTTAGGGCACCACCTTTGTAAGATCCATAAACTCTAACCGGCTTAGTTAATCTTATTTAGTGATTATTGTGTGGTTTAATGTTAGATTTGATCAGTTTTGACTATTTTTAAAATTAAGGTGGTTAACTAAGGTTTAATCAAATTGTCTTCACTTTGATAGTTTTTATGTTAATATAAGTCAATTAGAAATTTTCTAGAAATTTTGGATTTTTTGACTATTTTCCCTAAAAGTTAGGGGGCAGGACCCGTCGTGGGCCCTACATTCAAAATTTGGATGATGAGTCCCACATGACCCTAAAAACATCTTATGACAATAATTTAATGTCTCAAAATTTTTAGACATCAATTTCGGCTTAAAATAACCAACTTTTCTATTTTTAGTGTTAAATTCTATTTATACCCCACCTATTTATTAGGTTTACCCCAAAGCCTATTATAAATAGAAAGACACAACCACTTTCCCATTTGGGAAGGGCTGCAATCTGGAGCTTAGGAGGCCCTAATCCCTAGGTAAAGATTAGCTTAATCTTCTACTAATTTCCTAGGGTTTCTCCTAAACTTTCTAAATCTCTTCTTTTACCAAAGTTTAATCTTGATTTCTACCCATAAAGCTACTTATTTCAATCTCTATTTCAAACCTTTATGAAAGGAATTTTGTTTTTGAACTCAATAAACCCTAGATCTACAAGTTTTCAAGAGATTTAGGTATTTTTAAATGGATTTATGCAAGTATTAACAAAGCCCTATTGTGGGTAGGATTTGAAGGTGTTGGAGCTTCGATTTCAAGTTAAGAAGCTCACTGAATGTAAGGGTTTTTGTCCTAAATAAGTTTGTGATTTCATATTTGAAATACGGTGGAGTTTTATGTGGGTTTACATGGAGTTGAGCTTTAATGGCGGATTTAGTAAAGCTTAATCTTTCTTGCAATTTCTTGGTGGTTTTAGTTGTAAATGACTAGATTTACTATTTCCTAATCTTGGAATTCATTATTATGATATTTGGGAGTGAGATTTGAAGGTTTGTGATGTTTATGTGCACTTTCAGTTTTGGGTTCGAAAGGAAGAAGACGAACAAGAACTTTTGCTCTGGCGATCTAACAGCCATGTAGGCCGATCGAATGGCCAAGCATTCGAACGGCCATGCATGGCTTTCGAATAGCAACACAACAAATTGGTGATTTTCGTTATTTTGCTCATTTTCGTGCTTTTCCTCTTAAATACTATTTTTTATGACTATGATGAGTAATTTATGCTAGATTAAGCTATTGGAAGGGCATGAATTTGATGTTGGAAGCTATGATGAATGTTTAAATATTATGTGAATTTCATGTTATTCAGTTAAACATGCTATGATTTCTTATCTTGAATCTATGTTGAGTGATTCCTCATTGTAAGTATGATTTCAGCAAAGGTTATAGTATGAGAATGAATTTGTATGCCTTTATATATTATGATTAAATTATGGGTGAATGATGGTGTCATGTCTAGCTTTAAGTGCAGTAATGATTATGCTTACATAGGCCTAGCATGAGGTTGCACTTAATTCGATTTGTGTTTTTCGATGATTTTCTCTCATGATTTAAGTAAGAAGCCATGATTAAATGCTAAAGAGCATGTGTATATTAAGTTGATGGGTTATTTATAATGCATGTCCATATGCTTAGAATTGAATGTTTCTACCTTGTACACACACATGTAGGGGGAATCATGATAATTATTGATACTTATGATTAGATATGATGCATGTGTGGCTGATGGGAGCACGTTCCATGAATTAGGATTCATGTAGAGATTGCTCACATATGTACCATGTTGCATGCATCATGAAATATATTTTATGAATTAGACTTTATCAAGATTAGCCGTTGTTGATCGATTGGATGCAATTGTGTGATATTGCTTGCCAAGTTAATCGACAGAGGCTTATTGATTTGATTTTACATCCGAAAGGATGGGGTTTTACGTCCCTCGAGGTTGGGTTTTCTCCCTTGGTTGAGAAGACCGATAATGCTATAAGGAGAATAAAACTATTGAGACCATCTAGAACCTGAGAATCCAGGCTAGCCGAGTGTACCTGCTTACAAGGGGGTAGTCTTCCCCATTAGGGAATTTACCCAAACTGCGTAATTCCTTTAGACTTTCTAATTGGGGATCGTTTAGAGTGAGCAAGGACTACTTAAGCTTTGGCCGATTAAGCAAGGTTGTTTTATCGATTGCATGGTTGTGATAGTGTGTTAGAGACGCATTACATGTAGGTTGATTTGTTATGGATATGCATGATGTGTTTGTGTGTTGGAGACGCGTGTCATGCAGGTTGATTGTTATGAAGAAGAATGAGTATGCATAGATATGTATAGTATGTTTGAGATTATTGCATGCAGGGTAATTGCTTATGAGTAAGTATGTTTATGGTAAGGAAAGTAATAAGAAATGAGATACTGTATGATATGTAGATATGATATACCATGTTGATATGTCATGGTTGTTTTCTGATTTACCGTTTCCATATTCAAAACCTTACTGAGTTTATACTCACCCCACTTTCTCGTGTTTTGTTTTGGGGCTGCATGGTGCAACATGTAGTTGAGCAGGATCCTCTTTATGAGGAACAATTGGGAAGTGTTTTGTTATGTTTTCTGATTTATTCTGCTATAATGTTAGAACATTATGTACGGTTGATTTTGTTTCAGACTCTTGTAACTCTTGTGGTTTTAGACCTGCTTATGACTTTTTGCTTTGGACCATGTTTGTCGGCTCAGTATTCTAAATTGTGGGTTGAGACATTGATGACTGTTTTTTATTTAAAGTCCTTTATACTTTTACTTATATATCTTGCACAAAGATTTAAAGGTGCGCTACTCCATATGTGTAATCTACCCGCTAGAGTGGTCAATTCTTCCGTAGCTTATTAATTTGTCGCCCCCGTGCACTTCGACCATCCCTTAAACCAGGTTTGACTCAGGTCTGGTGGACGCCAGGGCGTGACAACCTTGCCTCCTAGCACAACCCTTTCCCAATTGAGAAATGGGCTAGTTCCTTATATAGCAAGCTATTAGGTTTTGTATACAAATTGTTGGGTTGTAAAGATGAATCATAATGCTCTTAAGTGGCTAATTAGGGTCATTTTAGGTCTAAAAATGAGTTTAATCAGTCCAAAACTCATTAATATAAAATGATCAAAGTTCAGGGTCATGTGGGACACATCCCATTCAATCGTGGACGTGGGGCCCACAATGGGGTCCACACCCTTAATTAATGAAAATTTTTCATAAAATCCCAAAAAATTCCCTAAAAATAGGATAAATTAAGTTTGACATCAAAACTTATAAAAATAGAATTAAACCTTGTTAAAACTATAATTACTAACCCTTAACCCCAAAATTAAGTTAAACCGATAATTTCAACAAAACCACAATATCTCATAATTAAATTGAAATTAAACTGGGATAAGGTTAGATATCTTACAAATAGTCAGGGTCCTTAGATATCTAAGACAATTTCTAAACTATGGGCTACATTATACTCGATATCCAATAGTTCTAGAGGGATGATGTGATGCGAATTGGATATCTAAACACAAAAGACTCCAAATCCACAAGTGGACATGTCTTTACTATTGGAGGTACAATAGTGTGTTAGAAACCCTCAAAGCAAACATGCATAGCTAGATCTATAATGGAATCTGAATTCATTGTCTTAGATCTTGCAGGTGAAAAAGCAGAGTAACTTCATCATTTCTTAGAGGATATTCTGAAGTGGGGGAAACATGTGTCACCTATCTGCATACATTGTGTAGCAAATATGCTATAGGTAGGGCACATAATAGTTTGTGTAATGGTAAGTCTCGACATATTTGTTGACGACACGTTACCATTAAACACCTTCTTTTACATGAAATTATTTTATTTGTCGATGACACAATACCATTAAACATTTTCTTTTACATGAAATCATTTTCATCGTGTATATAAGGTCAACAGAGAATATTGTGGATCCATTTATTAAAGGTTTGACCGGAGAGCAAATAAAGGTTTCATAAAGGGGAATGAGTTTAAAGCATATCAATTAAGAGTCGTCATAATGACAACCCAACCTATGTAGACTAGAGATCCCAGGAACTAGGTTCAAAGGGACCACCGAATTGAGGGGGACCGAGAGATCACTAAGGAGATTTCATCTCCAACCCTACCCACTCCTATGATTAAAGTGAAAAAGTGATATCTATAGCAATCACTACAACAAAATGTACTATTAATGACGCAAATACAAGGGTCGCTAAAACCAACTAATGGCAACGCATAAAAAAACATCGCAAAAAAGTTAACTATTAGCGAGGCTTTTTATTAAGCGTTGCTACTAGTCATATATTAGCGACGCATAATACTGTGTCGCTAATATTAAACATATTAGCGACACTCTATAATAAAAGTCACTAATAATTATGATATAGCGACGCTTTAAACAAGCGTCGCTAAAAAATTTATATTTTAAATAAAAAAATGTAACTAAAAAATGTCGCTAATAGTTTCCACAATAGCGATGCTTATAATAAACGCAGCTACTAGTTACTCTTTCAGCAACGCTTAATAAAAACATCACTAATAGCTATAAATTCAAAAATAAAAAATTTAGAATTATTAGCGATGCTTTTCTACAAGCGTCGCTAATATTTATATTAGTAGTGATGCATGTAATTAAGCGTCTCTAATAGCTTTATTAATTAATATTAATTAATAAATTATTATATAATAAATAAATATTTAAATTTTTTAAAATAAATTTCTTAAATATAATATATTTTATTTAATATTTATTATTTGTATATATAATAAATAAATATTAAATTTTCAATAAAAGGTAGTCGCAATAATAGATTAAACTTTCACTATTTATATATAATATATTTTATTTCTGAAATTTTCTTATTAATTTTAAAATATAATTTATAATAAAAGAGAGAGAGTGAAGAGAGCAAGAGAGAGGTGAGAGAGGGCAGCTAGAGAGAGGGTGAAGAGAGAGAGTGTGAGAGGGGAGAGAAGAGAGAGAAAGAGGGTGTGAGAGAGAGAGGAGAGAGAGCTAGAGGGTAGAGAGAGAGTGAGGAGAGAGAGGGTAGGGAGTCCGAGGGTGAGGGGAGAAAGAGGAGAGAGAGGAAGAGAGAGAGAGAGAAGGGGTGAGGGGAGAGAGAGCTAGAGGGTAGAGAGAGAGAGTGAGGAGAGAGAGGGTAGAAGGTCCGAGGGTGAGGGTGAGGGGAGAAAGAGGAGAAAGAGGAAGAGAGAGAAAGAAGAGAGAGAGAGAGGGTGAGGGGAGAGGAGAAAAATTTTAAATTATGAATTATTTTAAAAACATTTAAAAATAAAAAAATTTATCAAGAGAAAGAGAGAAGGTAGAGAGAGAACAAAAGAGAGAGGAAGAGAGAGAAAGAGGAGAGAGGGAGTGAGGAGAGAGAGGGTAGAGAGAGGGTGAAGAGAGAGAGAGGAGAGAGAGGGGAGAGAGGGGAGAGAGAGGAAGAGAGAAAATTAAAATTGTTATAATAAATTATTTTTAAAATTTAAAAAAAATAAAAAAAGTCCTATTAGCGACGCATATATGTATGTGTCGCTACTATCATAGTGTAGTAGCGACATATGTGTCGTTACTACCCTAAGTTAGTGCAACGCATATGTTGCATTGCTAATAGAAAATTTTTTATTGTAAAAAAATTAAATTAGAAGAGAGAGAGAGTGAGGAGATAGGAGGGAGAAAGGGGAGAGAGAGAGGAAGAGAGAGAGAGAGAGGAGGGAGGAGAGAGGAGAGAGGAAGGGAGAGAGAGGATGAGAGAGAAAGAGAGAGAGAGGAGAGAGAGAGAATTAAAATTGTTACTATAAATTATTTTTAAAAAATAATTTATTCCTACTAACTAGTGTAATAGCGACACATATAACTATGTGTCGCTACTACAAATTTTTATTTTAAAAAATTTTAAATAAAAGAGAGAAAAGGGAGAGAGAGGAGAGAGAGGGTGAGGAGAGGGGGTAGAGACAGATTGAGTCCGCCTTTGCCGTGCTCCTACAGTCTCTCCTCCTCTCTTTCTCTACCCGCTCTCTCTCCTCCTCCTCTCTCTCCTCTCTCCCCTCCCTCTCTCTCTTTTCTGCTTCTTGCGAAGCTTCCACTAGAAGTGTTGCAAAAAATGGCGCGGGCAAATATCGCCTGTGCAGGGAAATTTTACGCTGGCGAAAATTCCCCTCACGAGCAAATTTTGCCCGCGCCATTCTTTTTAAACCACCCATTGTACATCTTCCCCCCCACTAACGAACTGCCCCCGACAACCGCCCCCCACCCCGGCGACAGCTCCCCGGTGACCTCCTCCACCCCGACAATCGGCCTCCACATCGCTTCAGCTCCCCGCTCTCTCCCCGATTCCCCCCTCCCCACTCCTCCCTCCCACTCTCCCCTCTCCCTGCCGGATTCCGTCTCCCCCTCCACCCCTCCCCTCTCTCCCTAGCGCTCCCCCTTCCCCTCTCTGTTTTCTCCCCCTACTCCCGGTTTCCCCTCCTCTAGTTGATAGACCGGAGGAAGGGGCTTTGGGGGCCGTAATCCAGCTCCCCCTACACCCCTTTCCACTCCAGCCCCCTCCTCTCTCTCCACGGTGCTCCCACCTCCCCCTCTCTATTTTCTTCCCACCCCCTCTACTCCTTGTTTCCCCCTCCTCCGGTCGACAGGCCGGAGGAAGGGGCTTTGGGGCCGGAATCCGGCTCCCCACCGCATTCGGGGCCCCCTCCACCCCTCTCCCTAGCACTCCCCCTCCTCCTCGATCTGTTTTCTTCCTGCCCCCTACTCCTGGTTTCCCCCTCCTCCATTCGATAGACTGGAGAAAGGGGCTCTAGGGGCCAGAATCCGGCTCTCACTCCACCCCCTCTCCCTAGTGCTCCCCCTACACCCGGTTCCCCCTCCTCCGCTTGATAGACCAGATCAGGGGGCTTTGGGGGCCGGAATCTGGCTCCCCACCGGATTCCGGCACCACCTCCACCCTCTTGCTGGTCACCCCCCACCTCAGTATCCCCCGCAGGCGCCCTCCTGCCGCGGGCGGGCTATTTTTTAATATAATTTTTTAAGTAATTAGCGATGCTTTTGGAAAGCATCACTAAAGACTTTCAGTATTTTGTTTGCATATTAGCGATGTTTTAAAAAGCGTTGCTAATATAAAAATAAAAAATTTTAATCCATTTTTTTATTAGCAACGCTTCATAGAAGCATTGCTATAGAGTATTTTTTTCATTATTTTATTCAAAATTTTAATTTTTTTAAAATATTTTTATTATTAGGGATGCATATACAAGCGCTGCTAATAATTTTTTTAGATTTCTCTTAATATTATTTAATATTAGCGACATATAAAGAGGCCGCTAATACGTAACTATTAGCGATGCTTAATTATAAGCGTTGCTAATAGTCAAATATTAGCGACGTATAATTATGCACCGGAAAAAATATAATATTTAAGGACACTTATCTAAATGTCGCTAATATTAAAATATTAGAGACACTAACTGATAAGCATCGTTAATAAGCAGCAGCGACTGTAGTTTTATCAATGCATTTAGCGACGCTTACAAGCGTCGCTAATACTGCTATTTGTTGTAGTGAATTTAGAGTAAGTTTTGCTTTTAATGATTCTTATGACCCGAAATCTCGAGTAAGGTATAACATTATACTCTTAATAAGAATAACGTGTATAGCGTGAAGTAGGCCGCTTCTATGTGGAGATGGACGTCTATGAATCTTAAAGCACCGGTGGGGAGGACGAATCTATCTTAAGCAGATACCCTTAATAGACTCAATCTCTTTCTACTTTCCCTACTTCGTTTGTAGCGCACACGTGAAACCAAAGAATCATCACAAAGCAGCTATGGTGAACAAGACTTTCCAACAAGGACGACCCTAATGAAACAAAACATGAGTCATCCTGTTTCTTGTCAGCTAGAGGTTTTCGTCGGCAATGGCAGTTGAAAAAGAATAGAGAGAGATGTGGGGAGGGGAGTAGAGGGGAGGGATGTGAAAATGGGCTATGGTCTGACAACTCTTTGGCCATTTATGGAGCTTCGGGGTGGAAGTGGAAAAGCATCCGGATGGTGTGAGTCAAGTTTTGGGTTCAGAATCAATCAGATGGGAAAGTTCATCTGACCCGCCCACCTCACTTATACAGGTGGATATGATTTTCCATTTGATTCAGCCAATGAATAAGTGTCAATCAAATGATCTAACAAGCCTAGATTTTGGCAGCTTTTTAAGGGCTGATTCAGATCATATCTAAATCATAATAAAAAAGTAAACTTATACAGGTGGATATGATTTTCCATTTGATTCAGCTAATGAATAAGTGTCAATCAAATGATCTAACAAGCCTAAATTTTGGCAGCTTTTCAAGGGCTTATTCAGATCATATCTGAATTAACAAAAAATTAAACCGTAAGTCTTCTTTACTTTCCTCATCAGTGACTAAAAATTAAAAGTGAGTGAAGTGACTAGGCATGTATAGTTTTACGGTGACCCTTCCCATCAAAATAGTATAAATAAATAACCTCACACACCCCTTAAAAACCAACCAAATTAATTTTTAATTTCAGTTTTACTTAATCAAGATGATTTTTCTTTTTCAAGTAACTTTTTATGGTGTTTCATAACTTTTGAGTTTCCAATAGGGTCCCATATGGGTAGACACTAACAACTACATCTCCCATTTATCTTTCTTACACATACACTCTCATAGTAGTTAAATGTGGCAAGCCAACTTATCCTGAGTTCCGTTTGCTGGAAATAAATAAGCAATCTATCAAATATTGAATACAATTACCTACTTCAAAAATATATTAAGCATATATGCCAATCTAGCTGTAGAAAGTGGTAGTGCAAGTGCTATTATATGCCTGTGTGTGGTGTCTCCTGTCGTATGTATTCTTGAGCACAATGATGCAGTCAACATGGTGTCGGAACCTTGGCCGGATCAGGTTCCACACCACTCGGATGCTTGACTGTAGCCTTATGTGGATGAGCAACGGTAGACCCTTTCCTGACTGGAGCATGTCTTCCATTACCCGCCCTGCCCCGTACATGGCCTTGTTCTTGGTCCATACGTTCAGCAGGAATGTCATTGAGTCAAACTCTGGAACGTATAGTTTCTTCCCCTGTGCAATCACGTTGCAAAATTGCAAGAAAATAAACATAAGTTTGTAATGTCTTTCTTGTTTTTATTCCAAACTCCATCGCCCATGCTACATGGGGTATCTAACATGGTATATAGCGACGATCACAGCCATGTGGCATAGTCAGAGGTGCTGATCATGTAACCTAGACAAGTTAGAGGTGTACTTCTCTCTCAAGTGGAAGAGGTTCAGCCAGCACAACTTATGAGAAATAATGTCCTAGTATATTAAGGCTTCAAATTAATTTTATAAACCTATATTTTATAAGATGAAAGTATAAATTTATACTATTTACCAATACATAAAAGGCTAAATTGTTAAAAACATTACCATTTAACTGTTGGATATGCAAAAAGTTTCCTACGATTGAGCCTACCATGTAACATGGTTATGGGCCTTATTGGGTTAATGTGATTGAGACTAGGCCTATTGTGATAGTGAATGGGAAGAGTCTAAGTTGTAAAGAAAGAGAAGGTAAATAAGTCCCACGTCGAAGTTACACGGGCATATATTTTTTTATCTATGTTGATCCTTCCATCCTCACCCCAACTATTTGTCATTTACCCAAATGCATGAGCTCACTCGGCGTGATTATTATTTCTGTTCCATTGCAATAGAAGTAGAGTCATTTTCTTACTTGAGTGGTTGCAATAGTCAGATGTCCAAAAGCTATTTCCATGACCGGTGGTCGGATGTGAAGCCCAAAGAACTTGGACCTGTTGTCGACCTCAAGATCTATCGAACAGTTGCAAGCCAGGATGTTGGTAGTCACTCCGGATGCATCTACTCCTTCACCTAGCACAAATTCTCGTATCCCTGCCTGTGCATCAACAAGCAGCAATATTATTTTCTTGGTAGTAATGTTTAGTAATATGCAACCATGGAAATAGACTAACACAAATTTAACTCCATATGGATAAAATTAGCTTTCCTTATTTATACGAAGAGGCTCATTTATAAGAGTCTAGGCTCACAAATGAGTCTGGGCTCAAGACGTGTGAGCCCAGGCTCTTAGGGCGGTTGTCTATGTTAATGGCTGATTGCATGAGCCTAGGCTCTTATAGCTTTTGCCTTATATGAATATACAGTCAAATGCTGCATCTCCAATTCCAGTGGAAACATTAAAAACTGTGTGCAGTTCTGCGCAAACCTCATGGTACAAGAAAATTTGGGCGTACATGGATTAGGAATGTACTTTAACGGTTCAACTTTATTCAGGATTGGAAACACTGACAGAGCGGGCAACAAAGCTTCAACCTAATTTTTTTTTGTCTTGGGCTCCACTAAAATAGCTAGTAATCTACTGGTTACACATGACAAGTGATCAACTACTTATACACCAGCGCATTAGCCACACATGCGGAGTATAATTTTACATCCAGTTCGCACATTGATCTCCCGGTGAAGCCCCTCCTCTAGAGTTCATATTTAGAGCTACTTTACGGGGAAGAGGTTTTCATGTCAGCATGAGCCCAACGTAAAGTGCCTAAGAATTATTTATTTTTAAGATCTACGGCTTATACACTAGCATATGTAAGCATAAATAATATTAACATTAATATATGCTAGCATGTACACAGTCAACTTCTATGATGAAAGGCCCTCATGTGTTTCTTATGCTGGCCTTATAGTGAGGAAGGAATTTTTTATGTTTCCTTCTAATAATGAGCTTAGTGTAAGTTATAAATGAAAACCGTTGATATTTAAGATCAAATATAATACATGCTACTATATATTAACGTAAGTAATACTAATGCTATATACACTAATGTGTGCTCTCTCGATTTCATAAATGGACGGCTCTCATACATAGCTTATATTGGGCTTATTGTTACAAGAAAACATAAAAAACTTTTCCATTCACTCGCCCTTAATTATATATCCTCTCACAGTAACAGTAAATGTGTCAAAAGTAGTGCACATGCCACATGCCCATCTTACAAGTCTATGCAATTTTTTGCTATGCACATATGCAATCTCCTATAGGTCTATAGTATAATGATTTAGCGGTAATAAAGTGTGACAAAATCATTTCCTTTGTCAACCTCCATGCGGAGGGGACAGTGGGATTAGTTCCATCGAATCTCCCAATTTCTAAGCCAGTACATCTTAGCTCAATTTACTACATAAAAAGTTAACATCAGCCCGAACTTAAACACTAATACTAGTGCACATTAAAAGAGGGAGAGGGTGGGTGATTTAAACATGCCTGCCCTCAATAATCTACACCGTCCAATCAAAATTCGATGGCATATTGTTGTACACGAGTCCGCTTGTGTGCTTGTCTAGTATAAACATGTTAATTTGTAAGCACAGTAGAATAACACAACAAACTTTGACCAATCGGTTATAATAAAAAAATAAAAAAACACAAACCTTAATGAACATCTTGGGCGGAGGCGGCCTCGTGAGAAGAAAGAACACAAGTAAACCTATGATCAAACTGACAACAAATCTCCACAAGATCTGAAAACTGATGCAGTACCAAGCAGAGGAATAGCCAAAGGACAGCACCCCAAGCCCGCTTATCCGTCGTCCCCCAATCCTGTCATCATTATCCTCTTCCTCTGAGCCTTTGCCTATGGCCTTCATTAGGAGACCATGCTCTTCGATGCACTCCGTCCTAGTAGTGTCATGGCTCCGGAGGTCGTAGGCAATCTTCTTGTCATGGAGGAACGAGTTGTTGGACCCCCGGGAGGAGGAACAGTTGGATAGGACGAAGCAGGAGGTTGCCGGGCACGGGTTGGCCGTGACGGCGGCCGGAGGCGTGAAGGACTCTAAGGCGAACGGGGAGAGGAAAGCGGGGGAGTGGTTGCAGCAGTCGGGGCTGTTAGCGTGGCAGGTGGTTGTGGGGCTCTGAACATAGTAGTCTGGACATGGGAAGTCATGGAACAAAGCTTCATGGTCTTCAGCCATGGAGGACTAGTTGGGGTGGAGGTGAGGCGTGGGGAGGAGCAAGAGTGCAAGGCCTTTTCAAGGGTGTAAAGGTTGGTTCGCTGGTTTTAAAATTGGGAGAGAGAGAAAGAGAGTGTTACTTTTTCGCTTAGATCTCTGGTGGGGCAATGTTTTAGGTTTGCAGTATACGAAATGTGATAGCAGCTGTGAAAATTATGAAATTTGAAACCCATTCTGATTTTTTTTCATAAGAAGTAAATCTGTTACTCGATTAATTTTCAGGATCAAATACTTCCATCTATTTCATTAATTGTCCAATATGGGCAAATTTTAATGTAGTGCCCCTAAATCCTCATAGATGCCACAATATAAGACTAGTGCATGTCACACACATATATAGTCATGCCCTGTTCATCGAAAAATCATTCTCTTATTAATTTAGATAAGGTTAACATGCGCTCCCTCTGATGTTTTGAATATGTGCCATTGTATGTTGCGTGCCATGAGATCAAGATGTGACGACGATCATAATAAAGGTTGGAGGTGGTTGATGAAAAAAACCGCCTGTGCCTGAATTGACAGCTTCATGAACAAAATTGTGCTGCCCAATGGTGCCTGTTACATGCCCGTGGATGTTCGCCTGGTGCATACAACTGCACCTTACTAATTTTGCTATCTGCAAAACATCTTGGATCTTATTTTTCCTTATCAGTCTTTCAATAAAGGAATCAAAGTTGTTCATATATAGGAAATTTTTAATAGTAGGTTTAGTAAATTTGATTTAAATGAACAATAGGTGTGGATTTTATGAGTGCGAGATTTGCGGTAGCTTTGTCTTAGCATTGCTTTAGACCCAAAATTGTCTACCTTTACATAGCGGGAGGAATGATGGCAAAGTGCACATGCTTTCTCTTACTTTATACCAAAGAAAAATTTCTCCTACCAGCGCCCTACTTTTCATTGCAAGCCACCATTCAGTTCTGGCTAAAAAATAAGATAAAGAAGTCCAATTTTACAATAAACAAGTCCAATTTTAATCAAATTGATTGCAATTTGAAGAGAAAAAAGTGAATATCATGTACACGTAAGTCACAATCACAATTTTTTTATAGAAAATATTTTATGTGTGATAGAGAAAGAATGAATAAAATAGAACAAAAATTGCAAAATTGTTCTTAAGTGATCGACTGTAATTTATTAATGATTGATCGAGTTTAAATAAGGTTTGAGATTTTGTCTAGAACATTAAATGATTAACTGTTCTATTGAATACATTGATAGAGAGAAATTTCATCATATCCAAAAATAGTGAATGAGCATTCGCACTATTGAAATGAGCAATCAAATTGCTAGGGTTTTGGAACAACACAAGAAACGATCGATCACCCTAAGTATTGATCGATGGGATTATAGCGTGGTTGCTAAAAATAGGTCATTTCAGGAATAATTTCTTTTCTATTAAAAGACAAAGATATAAACCAACTTAGACCACTATATAAAGAACTAAAGAGGATGAATTTGAGAGAATGAAGAATATATTGAGAGGAAAAAATTAAGAGCATTATGCTTAATTCCTTCTTATACCTTTTAGAGAGTTAGAGTGAAAATCAATAGAAAGTTGAGTGATTGATTCATAGACTATTTATGAATTAATTTTGTGAGTTGTGAGGGTCACAAACAAATCACACACAGAAAGGAGATTGCTGAAGTTAATCATGAAAGACTTTGATTGGTGCTTCGAGAAGAAAATGTGTCGTGCACTAGACGAAATGGAGCTCGCAAGAATTAAGGACATTGGTAGCCAAGAATTCAAGAGATGGACTACTTGAAGAGGGGAATGGTAACTTAGAGTCATGTAATTCTAAGTTGTCAAACTTTATTAGTTAATCGACCTAAAGATGTTGCATAGTTTTTTTTCCGATTGGGTTTATATGTAAAAATTTCTTGTATGAATTTTGTGTGTTTGTCCTTAATTTCCTCTTTAGTAGCAATTTTAATTGCACAAGAGGCCACATCCTATAGCTCTCTACCTTGTGGTTTGTGTTAGAGGCATTGTGGTGATGCGAAAGTACTAAAGGGTATTAAACTCACTAATATGGCTACCCCCTTGACATTGACCGGTTAAGAGACGCGTTGACAAATGCTTGCTTTTCAATATTTTTAACTTCTCAATAGATTTCTACAAAATTTGAAAAGTGATTTTGGGTTTTTATTGAACATTTTTTAGTGTTACAACTAATTAATAAACACACTTGTTAGACATTAAGTGTAGTATTTCTAATTCTCCTATCAATTGGAAACTTTCTAGTATATTTCTTCGCATACGTAGAACAAATAAGGAAATCAAAATAAAAAAGTATAAAATATTTTTGACTATTTGCAACTTGAAAAATGTGACTAGTCAGTTTTTTTTGTCTTTTCATGAGTCCATTGTTCTTCTCACCTTTGCCAAAAATATTGACACTTTTTACTCAAAAATTTACAAAAATAGACCTGTTAATATGTCGAAATACAAAAATTGATGGGGAAGTCTAGAATTGCAAAATTAGACTCGTGTACATATTAGAGGGCACTAAAAAGATGACTATTCCCATAGAGACTTTTCAACTAAAAGTGGGCAACAATGTTTTTTAAGAGCGTCTTAATTTAATGTTGAAACATTAAGCAGGAGTTGGAGCCCCATGTCAATCTCCGCATATAAAATAATACAATTCCTATAGACTTCACACAGGCTTCGTCATTTGATATATGATTACAAAAACGATGTAGAATTTATAAGTACCCATCATAGTATTGTTGTTAAATAATATGATATGGTATAGTTGATTACATGATAGAAATTACTAAATAATATCGCGTAGTCAATTACACAAATAGAAATAGTATTGTATAATTGACTATACGATAATAAATACTATTGTGTAATCGACTACACGATAGGAAACGTACAGTTAGTAGTTGCCCACTTTCAGTTGGAAGGTCTCTAAGGGCATAGTTGTTTTTTAGTGCTATCACATACAGCGCAAGTCTATTTTTGCAAATTAAGAAATTCCCCATGGATTTTTATATTTCGGCCTATTGTCAAGTTTATTTTTGTAAAATTTTTCTTTTCACATAGAGGACACTTAATACGGAACAAATGAAGTATTAATCAGCAAAGCTTTGGGACAACTATGTTGGATGTAGTTAGGGCGCGCACCAAAACCCTATACAAGCCTGGTTCTCTCATCGGCTTGTGGTTTAATTGGCGATGTCACCCATTAGTAGAAAGTAAGCCACTTTTTTATTTCCGCATGCTAAAAAGGAATGATTGTCTTAGATATTCAAACTCCTGATGAACAATAATACGAGATTTTTGTTTTTCTATATCCGCTGTCCAGTTATAAAAGTTTTATACTTGCAAAGTGCAATAGACTTTGAGTGCCAATTGAGCTAACTCGAATTTATGATGATTTAGGTGGACCATCACCCATCTCCTATTGGCCTTCCTAAGAACTCTTACAAATCATTCACGTCAAAATAATGAAGTACAATTACTAAAGCCATCGAAGCCCTCTCTCTCTCTCTCATACCAGTTGCTTACTTTGAAATCTATATCATGGTGATGTGGTTGTAGAAAATAATGTATATTTGAGAGCAATCAATAATTCCAATCGAGCGCAATGATGAAGATAGAACGAAGATGGGCCAAAAGAATAGCTGTTGGTAGAATGATCCTACTGCCATATGCAACTTCACTTAAAAGATCTCTGACCAGAAAGAACTTTTAGCTAGCTGCGAAATGGACTATGTTGGCGTGATTGGGATGTTATAGGCGTTGTTCTCTTCAAAAGATTGCTACTGGAGTGAGAACTGACCAATATCTACAGAAACTTGGCCAGGTTACTGAATCACCACCCGATGTTGCTCATTGAATATCAGTCCAAAGATGCTCCTGGTCTTTTAACTATTGTGTATGATTTGTTCTGACACCCACAAAATTCTTAAAGCCGACATGATTTGTTCTGGCTGCGAAATGCACTTGGTGGCTTCTTTAACGCTAAAATTTTGGGAAAACGTACGTAGCCTGTTGTGTATTTGACCGCAATGTGTCTGCGCTACACTCAGATAAGCTCGTTAGTGTACTGGTACCGCAATGCTGGTTGCTTTACCACGTAGTGGGCTCTTTGCTACTCATTCAGTCGAAGGTGCAACGCGGGCCTATCTGATTGTGATTTGATGACCACACAGTTGTAACACAAAAAACCCGGCTCCGGTGTAGCGTAGGCTATGTGCCCTCTTTGTCTAGTAACAATCAAATATACTTAAATACTCCGTCTCTCTGATATTAATATTTATATTTTAAAAAATTAATATTTTTTATTGAATGGTAAAACACAAATCTAAGAGAAGGGAAAATAAGTTTACGATACTCTTTTTCAAGTACTTATCTGTTGGGCTTGTTTTTAAACTTAAAGTGACCCAAATATCTCAATTGACAAGGGTTTTGGGCTTTTAAAACTGTCTAGGTAATAAGGCTGAGTCAGAATACCCATTAAGTTGTAGTTTTAGTGGCTAATCTGGACCGTTGGCTAACCTCTAGATGGAGAATTAGGATTCTAAGATTCTTAACAGTGGTGTCCTGATTTAATTATAAATACACCATTAGCCATCCTAATATAATGCCTTAAGCGAGAATTACACTTAGTAAGGTTCTAAATAAGAAACATTTTTTGAGGATTTGTAGAAGATTAGTAGAGGAAAAGCTTCATCAAGGGCGATCAAGCTTTGTTCATGCTCTAATGGCTACAGGTAAGCCTAATCCTATTATGTTTTATTCCATCAATTGGTATCGAGGCTAGGATAACTGCGATGGCAACCAGGACACTAGACTGCATGTTGGAGCAGACCTAATGGCCAGAGTCGTCGCCGCAGGGTGTGGGGCTCTCGCCAGTGCCACTGATATGTCGACAGCCGCTAGACGGCTGGCAAGAGCCACCACTGTCTAGTAGCGCAAAAAATTTGTGCCTAGGAAAACCGTCCAATAGCATCTTAAAGTTCTATTTTTTTACTGTTTCGTTTCTCTGTCGTCGGCACATTCTTTAGGATTTTTTCGGCGCTGGCTGGGGCAGCTGTCTCACTGCATTTTGGATCTGGGTGTTGCAGCCGCTATCATTAGTCGCCGGGTCGTTTGAATCTAGCATCAAAATCAGTTTTTCCTTACATTTCGCACGCCATTTTTCGTTTTCACCAGCCATTGCAGGCTTGCTGTCGTCGAACCGGCCCTAAACCTATCCGGCACGAGCCAGCACTGCCTCCTTGTGGTGTTTGAGCACTGGCAACACCGCCACTGCACACTGAGCTCCTTCCCTCACCAAACTGTCCTTGTCCACTCTTTGGTCCGGTTTTGAAATTACTATCGTCGACCAGAAATTTCTATGACAATCAGGCTACTGGCGGGCCTTGCCGACTCTTAACTTAAAGAGACCTCTCATTCATTTGTTATGCTCGTAATTATGAATCAAATGCACAAAGTGATACCGCAATTAGTCCACTCTTGCTTAACTTAAGTCCTATCATTTGTTTAACTATTTTTAGAATAAAGCACCAAAGCTTGTCACGAATATGTACTTCAAAGTTTGAAATAAATATATACTCATTTACAAAGTTTGTAAGCATGAATCAAACACACTAAACAACGAACCAATTGAACCACTTTTTTGTAAAGTAATATCATTTTATTTGATTAATAAGTTAAGGAACAAATCATCGAAGCTCGTTAAAAATGTGTACAAATCTTTGTATGATTTAAAGTTTAAAGAGGCATCTCATTCATTTGTCATACTCATAATAATGAATCAAATTCACAAAGAGATACCACAATTGAACTGCTTTTACTTAAGTCTTTTCATTCGATTAACTAGTTTTCACACAAAGCACCTAAGCTTGTCACAAATGTATACTTCAATGTTTTAAAGAAATACTCACTCAACTGCTAAGTTCTTAAACATGAATCAGACACTTTAAATGATGAACCAATTGGACCACTTTTGGTCAAATTATATTCTTTTATTTGATTAAAACATGAGCAATGAACAATCGGATCTCTTTTTATTAAGTGATATCCTTGTATTAGATCAACAAGTAAAGAAACAAAGTAAAGGAGTTCGTTAAGAATGTGCACAAATCTTTGTATCGTTTAAACTTTAAAGAGACATCTCATTCATTTGTTACGTTTGTAATCATGAATCAAATTCATAAAGTGATATCGCAATTTGACCACTCTTAGTTAACTTATGTCCTCTCATTCATTTAAATAGTTTTAGAACAAAACACCCATATTTGTCACAAATGTGTACTTCATAGTTTTTAATAAATAAGCACTCTTTCGCAAAGTTCGTAAGAATGAATAAAATGTACTAAACAATGAACCAATCAGACCACTTTCAGCCTTATTGTGGTATCACTTTGTGCATTTCATTCATGATTATGAACTAAAAAATGAAAGGGAGGTCTGTTTAAACTTTAAGTAATAAAAGATTTGTGCACAATCTTAACGAGCTCCGATTTTAATTGAATAATAGGATATAACTTGACCAAAAGCAGTCTTATTAGTTCGTCATTTAGTGTATTCGATTCTTGCTTACAAACTTTGCAAATGAGTTTTTATTTATTTAAAACTTTGATATACAATTGCGGTATCACTTTGTACATTTGATTCATGGCTATAAACGTAATATATGAATGAGAGGTCTCTTCAAATTTTAAACATAACAAAGATTTGTACACATTCTTAATGAACTCCGTTGCTTTGTTCCTTAATTTGTTAATCGAATAAAAGGTTATAACATGAACAAAAGAGGTCTGATTAGTTTGTCATTTAGTAAGTTTGATTTATGCGTACGAACTTAAGGAATGAGTGTGTATTTATTTAAAACTTTGAAGTACATATTTGTGACAATCTTGGGTGCTATGTTCTAAAACTAGTTTGAGTAATGAAATGAGTTTTGTTAAGCAAGTGTAGTCCAATTGCAGTATCATTTTTTTTCATTTGACTCATGATTACAAAAGTAACAAATGAATGGGAGGACTCTTTAAACTTTGAATGATACAAAAATTTGTGCACATTCTTCATGAGCTCTGGTTCTTTGTTCCATAACTTTTTAACAGAAAAAAAGACATAACTAGACAAAAAGATGCCCAATCGGTTCATCATTTTGCACATTTGATTCATGTTTACAAACTTAGCAAATGAGTGTGTATTTATTTAAAACTTTAAAGTACACATAAATGAGTGTGGGCTCTTTTTTATAAAATCAGTTAAAGGAATGAAAAGACTTAAAACTTATTCTAAATAGGTCAAATTGAAGTTTCACTTTGTTTATTTAATTCATTATTACAAACATAACTAAAGAATGGGTGGTCTATTGAAACATTAAATGATATAATGATTTGCGCACATTCTTAACGACCTCCAATTTTCATCGAATGAAAAGATATAAGTTGACCAAAAGTGGTCCGATTGATTCGTCATTTAGTTAATTTGATCCCTACTTACAAACACAACAATTGAGTGCGTATTTATTTAAAATCTTAAAGTAGACATTCATAATGAGCTTGGGTACATTGTTCTACAACTATTTAAATATATAAAAAGACTTAAGTTAAGCAAGAGAGGCCCAATTGCAGAATAACTCTGTGCATTTTATTCATGATTACGAATGTGACAAATGAAAGGGAGATCTCTTTAAACTTTAAATGATAAAATAATTTATGCACACTCTTCATGAGCTCTGATTTTAATTGATAAAGGGATATAACTTGACAAAAAGTTGCCCGATTGGTTCATCATTTAATGCCTTTGATTGCAACTTACGAACTTAGCGATTAAGTGTGTATTTATTTTAAACATAAAGTATACATACCTGACGAGATTGGGTGCTTTGTTCTAAAACAAGTTGAACGAAAGAAAGGATTTAAGTTAAGCAAGAGTGGTCCAATTGTGGTATCTCTTTGTACATGTGATTCATAATTACGAGCATAACAAATGAATGAGAGGTCTATTTAAACTTTAAACGTAACAATGATTTGTGCACATTTTTAACAAACTCTGATTTTAATCAAATAAAAGGGTATTTAGGAATAAAAGAACTTTATTCAAGAAAGAAAGGTCCAATTGTAGTATCGTTTTGTGCATTTGATTCATTATTACTAACAAAACAAATGAATGAGAGGTCTCTTTAATTTTAAACAATATAATAATTTGTTCACATTCTTAATAAGCTCTGATTTTAATCGAATAAAAGGATATAACTTAACAAAAAGAGATAATATTGGTTCTTCATTTAGTGCTATTAGTTCCTGCTTACAAAGTTAACAAATGAGTACATGTTTACTTAAAACTTCGATCTACACATTCGTAACGAGTGTGCGATGGTTTGTTCAAAAACTAGTTAAATGAATGGAAGGACTTAAGTTAGGCAAGATCTGTCCAATTGCGGTATCACTTTATACATTTTATAAATGATTACCAACATAAAAAATGAAAAGGAGGTTTCTTTAAACTTCAAGCTATAAAAAGATTTGTGCAAATTCTTAACAAGCTCCAATTTTAAATTAATGATTGGATATAACTTGACCAAAAGTAGTCTGATTAGCTCGACTTTTAGTATGTTCAATTCCTGCTTACAAACTTGATAAATAAGTTTGTATTTATTTAAAACTTTGAAGTACATATTCATGATGAGCTTGGGTTCTTTGTTCTAAACCTAGTTAAACGAATAAAAGTACTTGACTTAAGCAACAGCGGTCCAATTGCGGTATCACTTTGTGCATTTGATTAATTATTATAAATGTAACAAATGAATAGGAGGTATCTTCAAACTTTAAATGTAACAAATATTTATTCACACTCTTAACGAGCTCCGCTGCTTTATTCCTTAATTTGTTAATTGAATAAAAGGTTATAACATGACCAAAAGAGGTCTGATTGGTTTTATTTAGTATGTTTGATTCATGCATATGAACTTTACAAATGAGTGCATATTTGTAATGTCCCTGATTTTTTGACTATTTTTTGGGATTTTCTTGCTATTTTTCCGATCATTTTCAGCAGGAAAATGTGACGCTTCGGCATATGTGTATTTGTGTATTTCTCCCATATTTATACCTGTAGAGTCGGGTGTGGGGCTTAGTCGCAGGCCGCGGGCCTCGCTGCGCGCTTAAGGCGCGAATTTTGGAGGTTCGACGCGTAACCAGTGAGTTAACGCGTGTTGGGGAGGTGATTGGAAAAAAAAAGAGAAACATAAATCAGAAAGGGCTTGGGGTCGGGCTCGACCGAGCCCGATCCAGAACTGTCTGGAAGATAGCCACCCCGCCCCATTCGTTGTCTCTTCTCCGATGACTGGTGGCCCACCACTGCCGGTTCCGCCCCAACGGTGCGATGCCAAAGGGCCACCGCCCTGGCTGCCTCCTCCCAAGTTTGCCCTCTCTCCTCTCTGTTTCGTTTGTACCACCGCCGCCATTAGCCGGTGAGGGCTGGCCGGCCAACCACGGCTCCGCCATGGGCCGGCGACGATGGGAGGACACCTCTCCCGGCCCCACTTGGCCTCCTCCGCCGTCCCACTCCATTTTCCCTCTCTGGAGCCCTGTTTTCCACCCCTTAGAGTTTAGCTTTTGCCGCCGCCGGTGGTTGACTATGGCTGGTTGGACTTCGTCCGGCTCACCTCGAAACGGCGATGGTGAGGAGCCACCCCACTCAGCCCAGCTCCGCCTCCTTCCTTTATTTTTCTTGTAGGTCAGTTCGACCCATTTCCACTGCCCTGTTTTTCCGCCAGTGCACTGTTTTGATTAAACAGTGGCCGCCGGCAGCGAACCACGGTCGACTTGACCTCGCTCCAGCCTCGCCTTGGTCCGGTGAAGGCTATGGACCACTCCACCCAGCCCAGTTCCATCTCCTCCGACATCCGCTACTCCGCCCAGTCCTATTTACACCTTACTGTGCGTTGATTTTCCAATGAGTTGTCACCGCCATTGTTGGCAGGTGAGGGTGACTTGGCCACCATGGGCTCCGCCCTGGCCCGGGGATAGCCCCACCCAGACCGGTTCAGCCTCTATCCCCTCCGTCTCTCCTCTGTTCAGTCCAGTGTCCCCTATTTTCGGTCTATGCCATTTTGGGACGTTGGGACTGCCATCATTAATCGGACGCCAGACTTGACCTAGAGGACCTTCGTCCGGCTCCGCCCAGGTGATGCTAGTGGGCCACCCCTCTGGGCCTTGTTCAGCCTTTGCTTTGGAACCATGTATGGAATGATGCAATTCCCGATCGATTTGAGCGAGAAGCTCTATTTTGGCTGCCACCATGTCGTCGGTGAGTGGCTGGGGTTGGTCAGCCTTTGTTCTACTCTGCCCCGGCATGGTGATGATGGCAAGGGCCACCCTAGCTTGGCCCCACCCAAACCGGTGTGATCGCCTCTGACCCGTGCTCTTCCTTGCGGTCCGTAGCCGCAACTAGTTTTGCCTCACCGGCATATTTGCCCATTGACCCTTCTTGCCCATTTTATGCCGTCGGTACCAGACGGCCTTTGGCAAGAATTTGTATGACTCACCTTGACTGAAGGTGGATGAGTTCACCTGCACAGGCCTTGGCCAGTGACGGCCTCATGGCCTTTGCTCGACCCTGAACCTTCCCTCTGCCCTCTGTCGTGCGAGATGCACAACTACCCGCACCATTAGTTTTGGTTGTAGGTAGTGATTGGCGATATTGCCGCTTTGATTGACCACCACTAGGGCCTTAGCCCTGTCGGCCTTTTGTGGGCCTTGAGTCATCTCCGTTCATCCCTCTTCCCCTCCCCTTTGGGCCGCGTGAGGTTGTAGCCGCGTGTGCGGTTTAGGGCTTAGGCGCCGCCTGACCATCGACTGGCTTTGCCACTGATTGTGGAGTTGACACATAGTCCTCCACCTCTCCTCTGTCCTCGAGTGTTGCCCCATGCCCTCCGCCCTTATGTGGGCCTTTGTTGACACGAAATCGCAGCCGTTGGGTGTTGTCCATAGCCAATTCCAATGTCTTGCGGCCGGCCAAGTACTTCTCTTTCGCCGGCTGACCTTTAGTGAGTACACCCTCGACTTATGGTCGCACTGCCACTTATGTTGGCACGACGTTTCTCCCATCCACCCTTAGTGTGCCGCCATGGATTGCGGATTTTGGAGCATCGACTTCTAACACCCCATTTGGCCGTGATTGTTTCCGACACTTCCTAAAATCCTCGGGATGACAGCTCTCTCAGTTAGGCGATGCTTTTGGCTGCCAACTCCGTCATTGACACCGCCACCGTCATGTGCTCGCCATCGAACGTCATGATTACGAGGTAGGGGAACTTTGAACTCGTAATTTCATGATAGCATGCTTTGAATGAATAACAGCATGCTAGGATTGTATGATTCTATGTTTTGGATATTAAATCATGATCTATTTGCATGATGTAAGAGAATGACTTATGCCTCATTGAAATTCAAATGAGATGTATGTGAGTTGTAAGTATGTTGTACGTATGATGTATGCGCTAGTGATGGCTAGTGAATATGTTAGTGTGCTACGTATGTGTATGATGTATGTGCTAGTAATGGCTAGCGTGTTTGTTGGTAAGCTTCGTATGTTGTTTGTGTATGCGCTAGTGATAGCTAGCGAGTATGATAGTAAGCTATATATAAAAGTTTGTATATGTTATACATATGTGTGATAGGCATACGTATGTATGATGGCTAATGGCCTATGCTATGGATCTGTGTAAGAGTATGTGGGTAGAGGTATGGGCGATGGATAGTAAGAGGTGACAGATGTTTCATCTGGATTTGTTATGGATGTGTAAGCGTATGACGGATGACAGAGGATATGAGTATGACGGGCAAGGGTTGGAGCGGTTTGTTTGGTTTGTATCAGAGCGTATGTTGGGGGACTGTCAGATAGTAAGAGTGTACATAATTGTACAAGCATAATGTACAAATTATGAAGTGAAAAGTAAGCTCAATAAGTAAGGTATTAGTAAGAGGGTGATAACTGGGTTTGACTCTAAGGAGCTTCATTTGATGATGTCAGTGTAAGATGATTTGGCCATGAGGTGGATGGCGAAGTATGTAAGACTGTAAGATTTTGGTGTATGATGAGTTTGATCATGATATGGACGGGTTAAGCGAAGTCTACTGCCCTAACGAACTAGGCTTTCGATCGGGCTCAGCTTCAGTTTGATCAGTCGAGGACTGTGAATTTGTTTGGCATAATTGTACTACATAATTTACTTAATTCAAACTTGAATTATAAGCATAGCTGATGATAGCGTTGTGAGTTTGAGACCTGAGGGTTCGATGGATTGAGTTCCGTGTTTGAGCTAGCCGAAATGAGTTGGCTAAGCGTTTCTCATGTCTTGCCATGGTGTTTATCCTATGGGATGTTGTCTGTGTGCTGTATAGAGTACTAAACGTTTGATGCTCTATTGAGAGCGCTGTATGATTTCCGCCCAAGAGTGGCACTGTATGTTTCTGCCCAAGTGGCATTGTATGATTCTGCCCAAGAGTGGCATTGGCACTATAAGACCCATTATGGTGGGCAATTCTATGGCACTATAAGACCCATTATGGTGGACAATTGTATGACCCCTTATGTGTGGGAGTTTATGTTTGCGCGCTCAGGTAAGCAGTATCATGGACCTACTCTTACCTGTTTGATCCTGTGTCGACGCTGGAGCTTATTAGTTGTAATGAGCTTTAGTGGTCGATAGTATGTGTACAACTATAAGAGTATGAGTATGAGAATGAGCACGATTGTAAGAGTATGAGTATGAGTACGATTGTAAGAGTAAGACTATGAGCATGACTGTAAGATTATGATTATGAGCAAAACTATAAGCGTAAGTTTCTGAGTATGACTGTAAGTGTAAGACTGTACGAGTAAGGTCGTACGAGTAAGTGTATGATTGTATGAGTAAGGTCATATAAGTATGTGTAAGTTGTATGAGTATGCGTATAATGGTACGAGTAAGTTTGTAAGACCCTAGATAAGGGTGTTTGTGTAAGTTTAATTTGATAATATGATTTTGGCACAATGGTGCATTTGATATGAGTTTTGGCACGATGGTGCATTTGGTATGAATGTATGCGTATGAGCATGGTATTTATATGCTTGAGTGCTTCATGTTTGAGTTGCATGAACGTCTATGTATGGATTTACTGAGTTCACTGTTTAGAATTCCCCTATTGGGTATTTTCTTATTGAGTATGAAAATACTCATTACCCTATTTTTTAGCCCCATTGTTCGGGAGGCTTTTGCAGGTTGTGTTGGAGAGCTCCTAGAGATGGATGCTCATTTCAACGATGGATTGATTCCCGTTGACTCAGGTATATGCTTGACTCACTGCGAGTTTATTTTGTGCCACGATCTCATGTATTAAGTGAGACGAGAATTAAGATGTTTATTCTTTCTGGACTTTAGTTTGGATTAGACTGTGGACTGTTATGGAACTTGCACTCAGGGATGCCTGGGAGGGATTTGTATTTAAAGTTATGATCATAGCAATATATTCGTACGGTTTTTTTCGAGTAGCGCCTGAGGATATTTTCTTTAGCCATACGATGGTTAATCGAATAAGTAAAACTTTGGATGAGAAAAACTGATGTGTTATGTTTTGAATTATAAAACTGTTTTATCAGGTTTTGTGTTCGTCATTTTCTCCGATTTATAGCAGTTATATTGCAAAAAAAATTTTGTGAATTTTGAGGAAAATGTATGAAAAATCTCGGGCGTTACAATATTTATTTAAAACTTTGAAGTACACATTCATGACGAGCTTAGGTGTTTTCTTTTAGAACTAGTTCAAGTAATAAAATGACTTATGTTAAGCAAGAGCGGTCCAATTATTGTATCACTTTGTAAATTTGATTCATGATTATGTAAGTAACAAATGAATGGGAGGACTCTTTAACCTTTGAATGATACAAAAAATTGTGCACATTCTTTACGAGCTCCGGTGCTTTGTTCTGTAACTTTTAAATAGAATAAAAGGGTATAACTGGACCAAAAGTGGCTTGATTGGTTCGTTGATTTGTACATTTGATTTATGTTTATTAACCTAGCAAATGAGTGCATATTCATTTAAAACTTTGGAGTACACATTCGTAATGAGGGTGGGCACTTTTAAATAAAACAAATTAAACGAATGAAAAGACTTAACTTATTGAAGTGATGTCCAATTGTAGTTTTACTTTGTTTATTTCATTGTTTATTACGAATGTAACAAATAAATGAGTTGTCTATTTATACTTTAAATGATATAATGACATGTGTGCACATTCTTAACGAGCTATCATTTAATCGAATAAAAGGACATAAGTTGACCAAAAGTGGTCTAATTAGTTCATCATTTAGTGCGTTTGATTCTTGCTTACAAACATAGTGAATGAGTGTGTATTTATTGAAAATCTGGAAGTACACATTCGTGAGAGCTTGGGTGCATTGTTCTAAAACTATTTAAATGAATTGCATATGTTAAAAGTATGTGTGATGGAAATATGTATGTATGATGGCTATATGCCTGTGTGATAGAAATGTGTATGTGTGTGTGGACAGAAGTATGGGCAATGGATGGTAAGAGGTGTAACGCCCGAGATTTTCATACATTTTTCATAAAATTCATGGAAATTTTTTTATTTTTAAATCGGAGTAAAATTGACGAAATCAAAACCCGTATAAACAGTTTATAATTTAAAACATCATACAGTTAAACATCGTACAACTAAATCAAATATCCTCAGGCATCACTCGAAAACAAATGTACGATTAAATCACCATGATCATGGATTTTCAAATACAAATAACTCCCAGGCGTCCCCGAGTACAAGTCCTATAAACAGTCAAATCTCAGACCAAGCTAAAAGTCCAGAAGGTATAAACATTTAAATCTCATCTCACCCAATACATCAGATCGTGGCATCAAAAACTCTCGTTGAGTCAAATACACCCGAGTCAAAGGCAGAACGATCCACCGCAGAATCGAGCATACATCTCCAGGAGCTCTCCAACACAACCTGCAAAAGCCTCCCGAACCACGGGGCTAAAAATAGTAGGGTGAGTATTTTCATACTCAGTAGGAAAATACCCAGTAGGGGAAATCCCAAAAATGGTGAACTTGATAAGTTCATAAAAACATGCGTCATGCAACACAAACATGAAGCAGTCTGCAAATATAACAATCATATATATGCATATAAAAACGCATAGCACACCAAATGGAAGCAAACTTACACAAACACCCTCAATCAGGGTCTTACAACGTACTCGTACCATCGTACGCATACTCAAATCCTTACGATACTTGTACGACCTTATTCGTACAATCTTACACTTACAGTCCTTGTCAGAACATATACTTACAATCGTGCTCAGAATCGTACACTTACGGTCTTACTCAGAAACTTACTTACATTCTTACTCAAAATCATCATCTTACAATCATATTCATACTCACACAACCTACACATACTTGTACGACCTTAATCGTACAATCATACGCTTACACATAAACATATTCTTACGTCTTCCTTAGGAGCTTACAATTACACATACTCTGAATCTTACACGTACAACTTACTCAGAATCTGAAGCATACAACATACTCTCACTATCGAACACATACTACCGACGACTGAAGCTCATTACAATTAACAAGCTCCAATGTCAGAAAAGAAGGGAATGCCACAAGGGCATCACCTTAACCTTTGGGGAGCAACTAGACGCCATAGACTTTTCCGAAGGCAATGCACACCTATGCCCATGGGGCACAGGATCAAATAGGTAAGAGCAGGTCCATGATACTGCTTACCTGAGCGCGCAAATGCCCACTCTTTGGGGCCATACATTGCCAACAAGGGCCATACAGTGCCAACTAAGGGCAGAAAACATACAGTGCCACTCTTGGGCAAGAATCTTACAGTGCCATCTATAGGCAGAAACATACAGAGCCCACGAAGGGCGGAAACTTATAGCGCTCTTAATAGAGCATCAAATGTCTGGGCTTAATACAGCACACAGACCAAAACAAAGCATACATCGCTCTCAACAGAGCATCAGACGTCCGGTGCTCTATATAGCACACAGACAAAATCCAGCAGGATAACTACCATGGCAAGACACAGAAGTGCTCAGCCGACTCATTATCGGCTAGCTCAAACACGGAACTTAATCCGTCGAACCCTCAGGTCTCAAACTCACAACGATATCATTAGCTTTCTTATAATTCAAGTTTGAATTAAGTATATTATGCGGTACAATTATGCTACACAAACTCAGTCCTTGACTGATCAAACTGAAGCTGAGCCCGATCGAAACCCTAGTTCGTCGGGGCAGCAGACTTCACTTACCCGTCCATATCGTGATCAAGCTCACCGTACATCAAATCCTTACATACTCATACAGTCTCTGACATCCACCTTACCGTCAAAACATCTTACTTACACCGTCAAACCAAGCTCCTCAAGGTAAATCCCCGTTATCACCCTCTTACTTAGTACCTCACTTATTATACTTACTTTGCACTTCATAAATGGTACGTTATGCTTGTACAATTATGCACGCTCTTACTGTCTAATAAACCCCCACCTCAGGCTTCAAGCCTAAGTTCTCTTACTTACAGAAACCAACCCCTGACTTTGTTCCACGCCAAACCGATCCAATCCGTTCCATTCTTCGTCTGTCATACTTACGTTTGTCATCTTCCATCACACGCTTACCCGTCCCCATCCAACTCCATACGAAAAACCTTACCACTTTTTACCGTCCATCGCCCATCAAACTTACCTTCTCTGTCTTTCGTCGTACGCTTGCACGTCCAAATCCACGTCCAACTTCGTACCAAACCCTTACCACTTCTTACCGTCCATTGTACATACCTCTGCCCACATGCACATACACATACATAAAGCATACGTACAACTCATACATAACAATCATACTCACAGCTCATATGCATGCCATACGTATCTAAAACATACCATATAATCATGCTTATATGCACATCATGTAATTCCTAGCATGCTACTACTCATTCAAGCATGCTATCATGAAATTGCGAGTTCAAGCTCCCCTACCTCGTAATCATGATGTTTGATGGCGAGCACACGACGGTGGCGGCATCGGTGGCGGAGTTGGCGGTCAAAACCATTGCCCAGCTGAGAGAGTTGTTGTCCCGAGGGTGTAAGAAACGCCGGAAGCACTCACGGCCAAATAGGGGTGACACTGATCAACGCGGAAAAATCTGTGATCCACGGCGGCACACTACGGGCGGCCGAGAGGAAGGTCGTGCCAATGAGTGGCAGGTGCGACCGAAGATCTAGGCGTACACTAAAATTCGACCGGTGGTTGAACCAAACACAACCGATCACAAGACATCGAAATCGGCCGTGGACAGCACCCAACGGCGTCGATTTCGTGTTTACTAGGGCCCACATAAGGGCGGAGGGTGTGGGCGTCACTCAAGGACGGAGGAGACTGGTGGAGGACTCCGATGTCAACTCCAGATGATGGCAGAGCCATCTGATGGTCGGGCGGCGCCAAAGCGGCACCAAAACCTTAACCCGCACGCGCGGCTACTAGCACACGCGGCCAAAGGGAGGGGGAGAGTGCTAGACGGTGTCAGCCCAAGACTCGGAAAGGCGGTAGGGCCATGCCCAAGGGCGGAGACCAACAATACGGCCTTTGCCGTTTCCGTGCCGAAGCAGGCCGACTAGAGGCCAATCGGCGTTCGGTGAGAGTAAGACGGTGGCGCTCTGAATGGCGCAGTCAAACACATAACTGACAGAGGGGATGTGTGGCTCATATCGGAAAAAGAGGAGCGGTGCCGCACTAGGGCGGCCAGCCATCTCTAGGCTGAGACCCGTCAAACTACAAGGTCCAAAGAAGACACTACGGTGGCCCAAAGCGGGTGGAAAACCCTAGGGCCACAAGGAGGAGCTAGGGTCAGATGAGGTCGAACTGGCCCAGGTGGAACCGTCACTAAAAGAAGGTTGGCCAAATATGGCCCACAGCTATAGCGGAACAGTCCTCCTTCGACCGATTCATGCTGCACACACTAAAAATGGCATACGGGAAAACGGCCAATTCCGGGCGACGACTAAGATGGGGGCAGATTGGGCAGCGGTCTAGGCCGGACAATAGTCGATGTAGTGGGGCTGGGTTGAGGCCACAACAGGGCCATCACCCGCCCAAGGCTAGCCAACCGGAGGCAAGCCGGAGGTTGGTTCTCGTCGGCGTAACCTCCAGATCAATCACGACTAAAAACATGGAAGGTGGAAGGGTCTGGCCGGAGGAGGTGGGAGTGTACTAAGGCCGGTGAACCTGAGCTAAGACAGTGGCTCGGTCATTCGCCAAGCCGGATCAAAGCTGGACGGAGGCCAGTTGGCCAAGTTCGGCGTTCGGCGGCCGGCAACAATCACTCCATCCAAAACGGACGGAGACCAAAAAATAGAGGATCGGAAGGTCTGATCGGAGGGTGGAGGCAGAACTGGGCAGGGAGGGGTGGCCCAAAGCCTTCGCCGCACTCAAGCAGGGCCGGGTGGAGGTCCGATGGGGGTCGATCGGGCGTAGCTCGCCGCCAGCGGCTACTGTTGAACAAAAACAGTTCGTCGGCGAAAACAGGGCAGAGGGGGAAAAGTATGGGGCGGCGGAACGGAGGCCCACTGGGCCAGGAGGGTTGGCCTCCCGCGGTCACCGGCCCAGGGCGGAGCCGTGGATGGCCGGCCGGCCCTTGGCGGCCCACGACGGCGGCTCAAAACGGGTCACAATGAGAGAGGGAGAGAGACTGCTTACCGGGGAAAACCAAGGGGAGGAGCCGGCGGGACTGGGCAGGGAAGTGGCCCTGACGTCGCCGGCCTGAGACTGGCCGGACGGAAGCCGGGCGAAGCCCACCGGCCATTGCCGGTGCCGTCACAGTACAATCAGAGAGAAAACAGAGTGATCGGTGGAATAGGGAGAGGCGGAACGGAGGCCGGGCGGCGGAGCGGAGGCCCACCGGGCCGGGAGGAGTGGCCTCCTGCCGTCGCCGACCCACGGCGGAGTCATAGCCGGCCGGCCAGGCCTTGCCGGCTCGTGGCGGCGGCGGAACAACACAAAATAGAGAGGGAGAGGGCTCACCGGGGGAGGAGGCGGCTCGGCCGTAGGCGGCCGGGGCGGTGGCCCCTTGGCATCGCACTGCCGGGGCGGAACTGATGGTGGTGGCCCAGCGGCCCGCTGGTGGCCGCCGATCGCCGGAGAGAAGAGTGCAGAATGGGGGGGGTCCTTGCTGCTTCCAGAAGTGTTTGGAACGGGCTCGGTCGAGCCCGAGCCCGAGCCATTTCTTTTATTTATTTATTTTTTCCACTTAACCCTTCTGCACATCCGATCTTCAACGATTTTTCGCGCCAGAAGCGCGCGTCGAGGCCCGTGGCCCACTACTGACCCGAGACCTGGCTCTACGGGTACGAATACTGAAGTCGCATACACCGAAGTATCATATTTTTCTGCCAAAAAATAATAAAAAAATCACAAAAAATCGTAGAAAATTCCGGGACATTACAAGAGGTGACAAAGGGTTTTGTATGGATTTGTTGTGGATGTGTGGTCGTATGACGGAAGACGGAGGACGTAAACTTGTTGGGCGAGCATTTGAATGAATTGGTTTGGACCAAAGCATATGTTGGGGAATTGTCAGACAGTAAGGGTGTTGCATAATTGTACAATTATAACGTACAGATTATGACGTAAAAAGTAAGCATAATACATGAGGTATAAGTAAGAGGGTGATAATTGGGGTTGGCTCTGAGGAGCTTAGTTTGATGACGTCTATGTAAGATGATTTGACCATAAGGTAGATGGCGGAGATTGTATAAATACATAAGGATTTATGGTACGGTGAGTTTTGATATGAGTTGGAAGGGTTAAGTGAAGTCTGCTGCCCTGGCGAACAAGGGTTTCGGAATGGGCTCAGCTTCAGTTTGGTCTGTGAAAGACTGTAAGACAGAAGAATGGTGTGGCAGAATTGTACTTGCCTAAATTATGTAATTTAAACTTGAATTATAAGAAAAATTAATATGTTATCATTATGAGTTTGAGACCTGAGGATTTGACAGATTGAGTTCCAAGTTTGAACTAGCCGATAATGAGTCGGCTAAGCATTTATCATGTCTTTCCATAGTGTTTATCATGTGGGATGTTGTTTGTGTGTTGTATTTAAGCCCAAATGTTTGATGCTCTATTGAAAGCGATGTATATTTTCGATTTGGTTTGTGTGTTGTTTTAAGCCTGGACGTTTGATGCTCTTTTGATAGTGTTGTATGATTTTACCCAAAAGTGGCACTGTATGATTTCTACCCAAGAGTGGTACTATAAGATTCTGGCCCAAGAGTGGCACTGTATGATTCCGTCCTGAGTTAGTATTATAAGACCCCTAAAGTGTGGGTGTTTATGTTTGTGCACTCAGGTAAGTAGTATCATGGAATTGCTCTAACCTGTTTAATCTTATGCCCCATGAGCACTGGTGTGTCTTGCCTTCAGAAAAGTCTATGACATCTAGTCACTCCCCGGAGGTTAAGGTGATGCCTCAGTGACATTCTTTCCATTTCGACGTTGGAGCTTATTAATTATAATAAGCTTTAGTGGTTGATAATATGTGTACAACTATATAAGTGAGTATGTATGTTTCCGAGTATGTGTAAGTTTTATGAGTAAAAGTATGATTGTACGAGTAAGATCGTACAAGTATGTGTAAGACTGGTTTGATGGTATGTATTTGGCATGATTGTATGCATATGTGCATTTTTACTATATGCTTGTATGCTTCATGTTTGAGTTGCATGAACGCATCTATATATGGACTTACTGAGTTCATTGTTTAGAACTCCCCCTACTGGGCATTTTCCTATTAAGTATGAAAATACTCATTTACCACATTTTTTAGCCCCAATGGTCAGGAGGCTTTTGCAGGTTTGTGATGGAGAGCTCCTGAAAATGGACACTTGTTCCCTTGAGTGGATTGATTGCTTTTGACTCAGGTATATCCTTGACTCACTATGAGTAATATTTTGTGCCACAATATCATGTATTGGGTGAGATAAGAATTTAGGTGTTTATGCTTTATAGACTTGTGATTTGGATTAGATTGAGGACTATTTATTTGACTTGCACTCAGGGATGCCAGGGATAGATTTGTATTTAAAGTCTATGATCATGGCAATTTATTTCGTACGTTTGTTTTTGAGTAGTGCCTAAGGATGTTTGGTTTGACCATATGATATTGAATGAGCAAAATAATATATGGGAAAAATTGATGTGTGATGTTTTAAATTATAAAACTTCTTTAACAGTTTTTGTATTCGTCATTTTTCCCGATTCACAGCCGTTATGTTGCAAAAAAATTTCCAAACACAGACATTACAAATGGTAGCCACCTTGATTTTAAATTTTGAGGGTAAGGACCTTAACAAATTTCTCACAACAAGGTATTTAGGTATAGGCTCTCCTAGTTGATCATGTGTTGACTATGTCTGAAATTTTAGCATAATATTTAAAAATTGTCTATTATTCACTCATTATGATGTTCTCAAACTATAAAGTCACTATTTGTAAACTAGACACCTTTATAGCCCTTAGTTCCCTCATTATGCTTTATCAATTTTTCCTAAGCAACTTTGGCAGAAACATAATTAGAGATTAACCTATATTGTGATTTTCTTACGGCATTGAATAATGCACTAAGGGCTTTATTGTTTTAATTATCAAGTCTAATATCATTCTCATCCTATTTAGTTTCATCTCTTAGAATTGAGTTCCCTTCCTTGTCTTTGGTCATTTGAGGGCTCTAGCCTTTAACAACCACTTTCCAGGCATTCCCATCAAGTGCTTGCGTAAATGCTCTCCTCCTATTTTCCAATATGAGAAATTTTGTTCATCAAATACATGAGGCTTGTTCATTGGATTTCATAAGTCCCCATGGTCATTCATTGAGTTATTCAAACCAGTCATTGAATTGAAGTTATAAAAAATAACCCAAACACCACAAATTAAGCACTTAAATCAAGGGAAATTATAAGATAAACAACTAGCAATCTATGTCACATAAATAAGCAAGTCTAATAGAGTATTTCTAAGAGAAAAACAAGTAAATTTAAGCAAAAAACAAAATCCAAACCCGAGCACAAGAAATCTAGTACAAGAAATCAAACTATTTGAAATTTAAGCAAGGTTATCAAGCACTAACATGGCAAATCCGATTGATATCATGTAACAAAATCAAAATTTCAATAATTAAACCTTAACTACCACTTGTGATTTTAATATCCATCTAATAACTTAGCTGACCACTAGATTGCGCCTAGTCTAATTATCAACAAGGATAAAGACTACGAGTTATAGCCTCTTTGCGCAGAATTTTTATACATAGCAAAATCAAATAAATATTCTCTCAAATCTTACGATATATCAATCAATCAACCACTATCATTCAATCTTCATCATTTAATCCACACATGAACACAACAATTTAACGTGAAAAACCCAAACATGGGTAAAAAACCACGATAATTACAAAGGAACCAAATCAATTCACTAGAAACTAAAACTTTACATTGATGTAAGCAAACCACAAACTTGTTTAGACTCTAATGCAAGCTCCTCTTATTTAGATCAACGTTGCTGGCCTTCAAGTCTTCTCCCTTAAGCACTTGAAACTTCTTCCTCCTTGCCTTGTCTCTGTCTTCTTTAAGCCTTCAACAAGCACATCTTACTATATTAACTTCGGCCTTGTGGAATCTTCAAACTCCCATTGAAGATTTGACGAAACTCCTTTAGTTGTGTATTAGCCTCTTCTATTCACCATCGATCTTCAACTCAAAGCTTTATATGAATTTTCTTTGGAAAACAATGTGCAAATGTATAAACCATTTTTCTCTAATATCCTATAGATTTTTCTCTCTCAAATTTTATGATTTCTTAACCCATATATAGCTCTTTAAGTTGGTTTAGGTATTGTACTTGAATAAGGAAAGAAATTGAATTCGGAATAGCTTAATTAGGGTAAACTATCTTTGAAGTGATCGATCATTCCAAACAATAATCAATTGTTCATTGTTTGTTTTGTTCACGATACTTCAAGCGATTGATCAATTCACGAGAGCAATTGATTGATAACTCTCAGCTTTGTTTTGCACAAGGAGAAATCAAGGACCTGATCAATCGTTTGATTCTTCATTATGTGCAACCATCGATCATTTTGCCTATAATTTACCACTTTACCCCAAAATATTCTGAAACATTTGAAATAACTTTTGAAACTTCTCCAAGTGAGTTTTGCATGCTAATGTGATTTGAACAAACTTTAAAGACCTTTAACATTCTTCAGTTTTATGTCTTGATCAATAAGAATACGTCTGCTCCTATTTTTCAAGTATATCAATTCCAAATCTAACTCAACTACAACAACCTCAAATCAGATTCTATAACTCAATACATACACAAGGTTTCTTGGCATAATTTTTATAAGAGAACTAGCCAATAAACTTAACATATGACTCATATGCTCTTACAGTTGATAGTATGTATATTCCATTTCATGAAACCTAAATACTTGCCCACATCCTCATATTCTTATTGTAGATGTTTTTGGCTAAATGGTACATATCTCATAATCCCCTTAATTATTTTAGGTCCACATCACCATGAAAAAAATAAAGCTTTTCATTGAAGCCCCACTATTATAAGTCATTGCCCGAGGAGTAAATGTCATGCCCCTGCACACGCCACCCCTGACCCGAACCCAGTCCAAGGAGTAAGCGGTACGCAGCGCGATGAAGTAAAATTGAAATGCAGAAGACTTAACCCATCCTTGGGTGAACACACAATGGAGTAAGTGAATAAGCCTTTTGTGCAAAAGCAAATAGAGAATTATAAAGGACTACATAACAATCTTAGTCCACTCATACCCATATCATCTAGTTATCACATAAAAATAACAAGTCTCAAGGCTAAACATGTCTAAACTGACAATAGCTAAACATAGAGTGAAGTAGAGTCAAATGTATAAGTTCATCGTAACATAGATCCAAACTAACATAAAACAAAGCATCTATAACCCCTCTCAATGAACGTGGCCATCCTCATGCTTAACATAGAGCCCATCCGAAGCACTTGCATTGCACAACATGCAGCCCAAAACAAAATCACAAACAAAAAGGGGTGAGCTTAGTTCAACAAGGGTTTTTAATACGGAATGTAAACTCATGAAAACATAGCATGCATTTTCAAACGGAACATGCATCATATATTCATACTCTAAACCTATATATCATGAGATAATTCACATTCTATACACACATAATCATGCCAACTGTACATCATGACATAACTTATCCCATAAACATATAATCATGTCACCTACATATCATGATGTATAACACATTTCATAAGCACATAGTCATGCCGCTTGTTCATCATGGGTTCATCAATAGTTCATAAAACATATACACATCTCATGTAATCATATGAATCTCATTATAACAATCACATCCTGCATTAATCAATTCTCAATATTCATATCATGTATAATCATATCTCAATATACACATTCACCCAAAAAATTAAGTGTATCCAACACATACCATCTTGCATGTTTATGCAAATCCATTCCATAATCACATGTGTAACATAAGCACTAATTTTCCTACACAAACTGTGTCAATGAGCATTATATATCATACACATGCAACAATAATTAGGTGAATGTCTCACAATTAAGAAAAACCAATCAAACCTTCTCGCCCAGGACAATCCTTTGTAGGGAAGGTTTGAATTCCTAAAAAAGGAAAACTAGAGCGGTTTGGATAAGTTCCTTAATTGGGTAGGTACCACCTGCTCACCTAGGACAATCCTTGCAGGAAAGTCCGAAATCCTAGAAAGGAAAACTAGAGCAGTTTGCTCGCCGAGAACAAACTTTGCAGGGAAAGTCCAAATTTCTTAAAAGGAAAACTAGAGTAGCCTAGTAAGCCGGTGCACACAAACAACCATCCTAAATTCTCAAGGTCCAGATACCTCATCAATTTAACTCATATAGCAATCTGCTCTTCTCAACTCGGGGAGGCAACATGTCCCCAAAGGAACATAAAACAATAACCATGTCCTTTCAGATGTAAAACTGATTTGATAAGCCTTTGAGTGACTAATCCCATAGCCAATTGCATCCAATCAATCAATCACGGCTAATCATGATTAACCTTTTTATAAATCATTTTTATTATAGGTGCAACATTATATATACGTGAGCAAATGATAAATGAGTACAAGTATAGATAAACATGCTCGAATCAGTCCATATGTGTATGAAACATGGTCTATTTATGTCAAATAAAATCATATAAGTCTATGAAAGAGTTTACAAATGTAATAGTGTTCATACTGTAACGCCCGAGATTTTTCATACATTTTTCTTAAAATTCACCGAAATTTTTTTCAACTATACAACCATAAATCGGAGGGAAAATGCCGAAATCAAAACCTGTATAAACAGTTTATAATTTAAAACATCATACGGTTAAACATCGTACCGCCAAATCAAATATCCTCAAGCGCTACTCGAAAACAAATATACGACTAAATTACCATGATCATGGATTTTTAAAATACAAATAACTCCCAGACGTCCCCGAGTACAAGTCCCATAAACAGTCTACTATTTGATCCAAATTAAAAGTCCAGAAGATACAAACACTTAAATCTCATCTCACCTAATATATCAGATCGTGGCACCAAATATACTCTCATTGAGTCAAATATACCTGAGTCAAGGGGGAAACAATCCACCGCAGAAACGAGCATCCATCTCCAGGAGCTCACCAACACATACCTGCAAAAGCCTCCCGAACCACGGGGCTAAAAATAGTAGGGTGAGTATTTTCATACTCAGTAGGAAAATACCCAGTAGGGGAAATCCCAAACGGTGAACTCAATAAGTTCATAAATATATGCGTCATGCAACTCAACATGAAACAGATAACATATAACAATTGTATACATAGGCATATAATCACGCATAGCACACCATCCAACCAAACTTACACAAACACCTTTAATCAGGGTCTAACAAATGTACTCGTATCATCGTACACTAACTTATACAACTTACACGTACTTGTATGATCTTACTTATACAATCTTACACTTACTCGTATGACCTTACTCGTACAGTCATATGCTTACTGTCTTGCTCAAAACCCTACTCTTATAGTCTTGCTCAAACATACACTTACAGTCTTACTCATATCATCATCTTACAGTCGTGCTCATACTCTTACAATCGTACTCATACTCATACTCTTACTCAGAAACACACATACTCATACTCATACTCTTATGATCGTACTCATACTATCGACCACTGAAGCTCATTACAACTAATAAGCTCCAGCGTCGAAAAGGAAAAGAATACCACTGGGGCATCACCTTAACCTCCGGGGAGTGACTAGACGCCATGGACTTTTCCAAAGGTAAGGTACACCTATGCTCATGGGGCACAGGATCAAACAGGTAAGAGTAGATCCATGACTACTTCCCTGAGCGCGCAAACATACACCCACACAAGGGGTCATACAATTGCCCACACATAAGGGGTCTTATAGTGCCATACAATTGCCCACCATAATGGGTCTTATAGTGCCAGTGCCACTCTTGGGTAGAAACATACAGTGCCTCTTGGGCAGAATCATACTATGCCACTATTGGGCATGAACATACAGTGTCACTCTTGGGCAGAATCATACAATGCTCTCAATAGAGCATCAAACGTCTGGACTTAATACAACACACAGACCAAATCGAAAACATACATACAATTGCTCTCAACAGAGTATCAGACGTCTGGTGCTCTATATAGCACACAGACAACATCCCACAGAATAGACACCATGGCAAGACATGATATATGCTCAGCCGACTCATTATCGGCTAGCTCAAACACAAAACTTAATCCATCGAACCCTCAGGTCTCAAACTCACAACGCTATCATTAGCTTTCTTATAATTCAAGTTTGAATTAAGTAAATTATGCAGTATAATTATGCCACACAAACTCACAGTCCTTGACTGATCAAACCGAAGCTGAGCCCGATCGAAACCCTAGTTCGTCGGGGCAGCAGACTTCACTTACCCATCCAAGTCACACATAGGTCACCGTACACAAATCCTTACGTAATCATACAGCCTCTGCCATCCACCTTACAGTCAAAACATCTTACTTACATCGTCAAACTGAGCTCCTCATAGCAAGACCCCGTTATCACCCTCTTACTTAATACCTCACTTATTATGCTTACTTTTCACTTCATAACATGTACGTTATGCTTGTACAATTATGCACGCTCTTACTTCCTAACAAACCCCCATAAGGCTCCAAGCCTAAGTCTTCTTACTTACCGAACCCCTGACGTATGCTCCAAACCGATCCACTCCATTCCTCACCTGTCACACTTACGTCCACCATCTTTTGTCACACGCTTACACATCCAAATCCACATCCAACTTTGTACCAAACCCTTACCACTCTTACCATCCATCACCCATAACTCTGCCCACACAGCCCACATACGTAACTTACTCACAATTGCTAGCTGTCACTAGCACATACATCATACACATACGGAGCACATTAACATATTCGCTAGCCATCACTAGCGCATACAAATTCTACATACATAAAACATGCTTACAACTCACATACATACATACATGTATCTCAATGTGGCATAATTCACTATCTTACATCATGCAAACATTTCATGATTTAATATCCAAAACATGGAATAATACAAGCCTAGCATATTGCTGCTCATTCAAAGCATGCTGTCATGAAATTACGAGTTCAAAGCTCCCCTACCTCGTAATCATGACGTTTGATGGCGAGCACATGATGGTGGTGGTGTCAGTGGCAGAATTGGCAGCCAAAAGCCTTTCCTAGCCGAGAGAGTTGCTGTCCCGAGGTTTTAGGAAGCGCCGGAACTACTCACGGCCAAATAGGGGTGACACTGATCAATGCGGCAAAATCAGCGATCCATGGTGGCACACTTCAGGCGGCCGGGAGGAAGGTCGTGCCAACAAGTGACAGGTACGACCGAAGGTCCAAGTTTACGCACTAAAATTCGACCGGTGGCTGAACCATACTCAACCGGTTACAAGACATCGAAATCGGCTATGGACAGCACCCAACGGCGTCGATTTTGTGTTTACCAAGGCCCACATAAGGGCGGAGGGTGTGGGCGACACTCAAGGACGAAGGAGAGGTGATGGAGAACTCCGATGTCAACTCCAGATGATGGCAGAGACATCCGACGGTCAGGCGGCACCAATACCCTAACCCGCAACGTGGCTACTTGCACACACGACCAAAGGGAGGGGGAGAGGGCTAGACGGTGTCGGCCCAAAGCTCGGAAGGGTGGTAGGGCCATGCCCAAGGGTAGTAACCAACAAAGATGGCCTTTGCCGTTGCCATGCCGAGGCAGGCCGACTAGAGGCCAATCGGCGTCTGGCGAGGTAAAATAGTGGCGCTCTGAATGGCGCGGTCAAACACATATCATCGACAGAGGGGGAACCTGCTTCATGCCAAAAAAAAGAGGGGCGGTACCGCACTAGGGTGGCCAGCCATCTCTAGGCTGAGACCCGCCAAACTACAAGGTCCAAAGGTGTTCGGCATCCAACAATGCTCGGTGGCCCAAAACGGGTGAAAAACCCTGGGGGCACGAAGGAGCAGGGTTTACTGGAGGCTCTGGCCGACTCCATCGTGGCCCTAGCAGCCAGGAGGAGCTCTCTCCGGCCAAAGGTGACATCCAAAGTCAACGGCAACACGCTGGACAATTAGCACAGTGAGGAGCAAAGGCTCGGTTTCTGTGGACGAGCACATCAACCGGCGGGCGACAAATCTCGTTCCAGCGGAACGGAGGGGATGAAGGCTAAACCGGGCTGGGTGGAAGCATCCACCATCGTTGCCCGGCCGGAGAGAAGCCGAACAGAGGTCTGGTGGGTCAAGTCCGGTGTCCGGCGTCCAGCTGACGGTGGAAGCCAGTGATCTCATACACGGCAAAAACAGGGGAGATGAGGGAGAGGCGGACCAGAATAGTGCTAGGGCCGGCGAACCTGAGCTGGGACGGCGGCTCAGCCATCGTCACGCTAGGGCGGAGTAGGATGGAGGTCCATCAGCCAAGGCTCACCGCCGGCGGCCTCTGTTTCACAAAACAGAGCACTGGTGGATAGGGCAGAGGGGAGAAAATGGGAGGAGAGGATGGGGCCGCAAGGAGGCCAACTGGGGCCGGGAGGAGTGGTTCATCGCCTTCGCTGGACCAAGGCGAGGCTAGAGGGAGATCCGGTCGGTGGTGGCTCGCCGTCGGCAGCCACTGTTTCACCAAAACAGTGAGGCGGCGAAAACAGAGCAGAGAGGGGGAAACGAGTGGGGTGGCGAAGGGGAGGCCCATGGGGCCTAGAGGAGTGTCCTCCCGTCGTCACCGGCCCAAGGCGGAGCCATGTGCAGTCGACTGGCCCACAGCGGTGGTGGTACAAACGAGACAGAGAGAGTCCGAGGGGAAATATCGGCGAGACAGGGTGGATCAAATCGGGCAGGGGCGGCGCCGGGGAGGTGGCCTGGCCGTCGCCATGCCGAGGTCGGCCGGCGGTGCTCCTCCAGCTCAGCCAGAAAGAAGGGGAGGGGGGGAGGGGGGGGCGTCCAGACACTTCTGGATTGGGCACGGCTGAGCCCAAGCACTTTATTCCTTTTTTTTCTTTTTTCTTTTCCTTTCCTCTCCCTTATCTCTGCACTTCCATTTTTCATCAATTTTTCGCGCTGGAACGCGTGTCCAGGCCTACGACCTATAATGAACCCAACACCCGACTCTACAGGTACGAATACAGAGGCTAAATATGCCGAAGCGTCACATTTTCTTGTTGAAAATGACTAGAAAAATAACAGGAAAATCGTAGAAAAATCAGGGGCATTACACATACCCAGGTTAAAACATGTGAAACATGAATAACCTATAATCAATGTTATATATGTAAGCATCCATAATTTTATCATAGTCATATCCTACTGGAATCATGGAGTAAATGCGAAAAAATCATCTAAATATGGATTCAAGACAAGTATAACATCATGCTAAACCTAGACAAGTATAGTTATACCCATGTTTGAGCTAAATCATAATTCAAAGAGGGTTCACATGTAATTATATTGACATTTATAGGTAATTATATTTCATCATAGTCATAAAGAATTATATTTATTTGAAGAGAACAAGAAATAGCCAAAAAATCTACAAAAATAGGCCAAAATCACAAAACTATAGTGTTGTTGTTCGAACGCCCTGACAAGTCATTCGAATGCCTAGATGTTTGAATAGCAAGACAACCCGTTTGTCGTTCAAACAACTACTAGCATGTTCAATTGGCTAGAATAGTTCACTTTTCTAGTTCGTCTTCAACCTTCTAAAATTCAAACCGAAAATATTACAAAATTCTTTATAAATTCAAAAATCACTATAGAACATCATGTAATCAAAATCTAACCCTAGAACATGATAGATCTAATCATTTTCATGCTTAATCATAAGAAAATAATAATAAATTATATACTCTTAACAAATCACCATTAAACCTTAAAATGAAGAAATAGCTCAACTAATCCCCAATCATGCATTCCAATGAATAAAACCACATAAGCTAAAACTCCCGTACCTCTATGAAACCTTAGGAAATCCTACCCAAAATTAGAGTTTTTGTTAAAACCTAATTAAAATTAGCTAATAGAATCAAATCAACTTGAATATAGATAAATTTAAGATATCCTTAGGTTAAAAACAAAAATTACCTAATTAGGGTTCTAAATCAAAAATAAAAATAAGATTTTTAATAGAAGAAAAATCAAATTTAAGATGGGGGAAATGAAGATAGGAATGATTAAGATCAAAATCGAAATATTAGGGGTGATTAGGGTAAGAAAACACACTTTAATCCAAGTTTCTCCTTTGGGAAACGGGGGTAGAGTATTTCCTTTCTTCTAATACTTCCCTTCCTTATTTTGCAAATAGGTTAGGGTTTTCCTTAAACAGTAAGAGTTTTGGGCTGGGTAAACAAACTGTTGGGCTAGACAATAGGTCAAAATGCCCTAAGTGGCTAATTAGGGTTATTTTTGGCTTAAAAATAAATTTAATTGCACCCAAACCCACTAAAATAAAGTAATAAAAGATTAAATGGTCAAATGGGTCGCATGCCATCCAACATGGACGTGGGACCCACAGCAGGGTCCACGCCCATAATTAAGAAAAATTAGAATAAAATGTTGTAAAATTGATAAAAATTAGATAAATTAAGTTTGACACTAATACTTATAAAAATGAAATTAAACCTTATTAAAGTTATACTTACTAACCCATAACCCCAAAATCAAATCAAACCGGAAAACCAACAAAATCACACAAATTCATATAATTAAAAGAAAATTAAATAAATAAAACTAGATATCTTACAGTAAATAACTTTAAGTAGTTAGTATGTTGTTTATAAAATTCCAGTTTTTTCAATAGTTTTTAGTTTTTCAGCTTTTTCCAGTTCCAATTTGCTAATTTTCTAATTTTCAAAATTTTCACTTTTTGTAAGAGAGAGTAAGGGAAAGGAGAGCAAGAGGTGGAAAAGGATGACGAGGCACTTGAAAAAGGAGAGGAGGATGAAGGAGGAGGTAGAGTTTTGCAGTTTTACAGTTTTTCTCTTTTGCAGTTTCAGTTCTATAGTTTTGCAATTTAAATTTTACAGGTTTTTTTCATTTTTCCACTGTGGAGGTAGAGGTGACAAAGAGGAGGAGATTGTTCCAAAGATTTTTCTAGTGACAGTCGATGGATAAAACTCCGCCTAATTTTCCCACTAGAAGATTAAGGTGAAGAGGGTAGTGGGAGTTTCGTCCTTTCATGTTACATGCTTGGAAGTTTCCACGCACATGAATCTAATTGGGTAAATAGTGGAAAGTAGGTTATATAGTGAGTATATCACTAAACTAGGAATCAACTCTGAACAATTCCTCAAAATTAAAAGAAAAAATAAAAATATATTTTTTCGTAAATGCACATTCTGGAGATGAATGTCGGAATTGACTGGATAGAGAGGAGGGAATGGCAGAGCTGGTCAGAGGGAGGGAAGGGAATGACAAAGTTGGCCGGAGGGAGGGGAGCGCATGGTGGAGATGGCCAATGGGAGGGGAGAGAATGGTGGACTACGAAGTGGTAGGTAATGGGCTTGGAAGGGGAGGGGAGAGGAGTATATAGGGAACAAGAGATCAAGAGTGATATGGGTAAGGTTGGCCCTTAGGTAAATAGCTAACAAACAAGTCTTATGTGTTTGTGTCTACCAACAATTTGTCCATCAATGTTTTGTCTTCGGACAAAGCCCCTAATATGTCGGACATGACTATTAGCTTTGGACATAACCTCTTAAGCAATTAGATGAGGGTTAAGGTAGTTGGAAAGAATGAGGCATTGACGATTATGACTAAGTGGGGCAACTCTTGTAGAGATCTTTAGATTAAGTACCTCAGTATATAATAACATTTTAGACTTGTATATATCATCTTATTTATTTGTAGTATCATTACTATTGAACTTGCTTTGCATATTTAGTAATTAATGATATCAAGGAACTCAAATGTAATATTAATATAATTATATTTAAATTTTAAAAAAATTAAGTATAAGAAAATGATGCTCAAGAAGAAATAAAAAATAAATTTTATATAAAAAATATATTTAAAAATTTACCTAATATTGGATAAATAGCCAGATGAGGTATTCATCTATAGTCATTTTTAAAAAATAGTGGATAAATTTTTTTAACCAAATACGAACACCTTAGACACAGTCCGCACATCAAACTAACATCCACGTTTAGTCCTATATAAGGGAGAGGGTTCATTTTTTCAATTAATTATACTAGCAAGAATGCACATGCAAAGTGCATGTGCTATTGGATTTTTAAAGTATTATTTAATTATTTAAAAAAACATTGAGAATATACATCACATAACATAAGTTTATATATAACCTTATCAATATATTCTTTATATATCTATATATATTAGAATTATATTTGTTAGTCTAATTATTGTTCTAGCTATAGTTTAACAAGGTTTATTATTTATTCTTCTACTACTTTTGGATCAATTTTAGTAGTTACACACTCAAACATGTGGTATAACACATTATAAAGCCATGATTTGAAAGGTGAGGGAGAGGCAGCTCGTTATTGATTGCTTCATGCTTTTGCAAACATTGTTGGAGACAAAAAAACATATGGAAGAAGATTGTCTAAACATGGTGTAAAGAAAGAAAATGAGTGAATAGGGCACACTTTAAATATGGTTACTACAAGTAAAGAAAAACATGTGCATCTTTTTTTTATAAATAATGCATATCGCTATATATTGAGGATAAGTCAGTGATTATCACGATATTTTTGTTTTACCATTAATTCTATAATAAAGTCCTACCATTCATATAGATACATAGTCATTCCATATTATCAACTTGGTTGTGGGCTTGTTCTTTTATCAACTCATCCCATATAGAGTTCATCAGCCTAGAATGACTAATGTTGAAATGCTTAAAATTAATATTATTTTCTTCAAAATTTAGATAGAGAATTCAAGAATTATTATGTTGGTAGATCCTATAAATTTAATTATTTCTACATAAATGTTGAAAACAACTAATCTTGTAGTTATATGACCCGTTTATGCGCACCCAACACATGCAAACTCATGACCTGTAATACTCAAGGATGGGCGAAACATGAGCCATAAGGTCATGTTCTGACGGTTCGCATCGTGTTGAGCACATTTTTTCAATATACAACTTGATACATGTTAAGTTTTTCTTTATAAATTTAACTTGATAATAAGAATTCATAATTATTAAGGTTAGTAAGAGAATTAGGGATTAATTATTATGGAGGTAGACCTACTCATCTAATTACGTCTACTACTCAAGAAAGTAAAGTTGTAAATTTGTAATTATTGAACTGCTATAAAAAGTTATTCTAATAAATAATTCCAACATGCCCAAGATCATAAGAAATAAAAATCGAGAATGATTCTTATACATATGACACATAAATGGGGGTTTACTATAAAAGTATAAAATAACAACATCATAGTACCACTCATTTGATAGAGCTTTGCTAGGCAAATTCAACACCATTAACATTACGCGAATCCGAGTTTAGAAATGTAAGATATAACCTTAAAAAGTCTCAAATAATAGGTAAATTTGAATAAAAATAAAAGAATATAGGTAACAAAGGATGAAATGTAAAAAACTATGAACATTATAATAACAAATCTATTGTACCCACTCGACGCTTTTTATATTAGTATTATATCAACATAATTTCATTGACTCATGGTCATTGGTTAAACCGGCATCGGCCCAAAAATCCACACTGGTCTAATTTTTAAAGCATGGACGACATATTTTTCTTAATTTTCAACATAAATAATTTTTTAAAATTATGTCATAGAATTTGGACATAATTCTATTACCGGGTATGGTCACAAGTTGATGCAAATAATGGGCCTTCATGGAGCCCACACTTTAGCGTTACTGTCCTTTGTAAAGAGCTTCATGAAATTGAATTAGTTTTTCAAGGGCGGCAATTAGCCCAGCATATAGTATGTGTATACATATGAACTATTAATATTTTACATTGATAAAATATATGTTAATATATTAATGTAAGTAATATTAATGTTAATATACACTAACATATGTATCATCGATCTCATAGATTAAGAGCTCTATACGTAACTTAAGCTCGTTGTGTGAGAGAAAAAAAACCACTTTTATCAAATCATAGTGATATGGTTAGTTTGCTGCGATTAGGGGTGCTCACGGATAGAAATAGATACATACATAGGGTTGTTTATGTCAGTTCACCATTTACATACTATTTATCCGTGTCTATCTATATCTGGCCTAGTCTGTATCATATTTTATCTAAATCCGTCTGCTACAGATACAAACTAACACGAACAGACTTAAATACCACCTAAATTTTATCTAAATTCAAATTATGTATTAACTATGTAGCAAGTTAGTATTGTCCTAACATGCTATATAAATATTAATTTTATATTTATAAGTTGTCTAATACTTATGTAGCATGTTAAGATTATCTTAACATATTATATAAATTTTAAATTTATATTTTTTCAAATTATCTAAATATTTATGTAATATGTTAAGACTATCTTAACACACTATATTCATACATTTTAAGTTATTAAATACTTATATAACAATAGTTCTTATTATATTACATAAGTACTAAATTCTATTTTTTTAATATTTAATTATATACTAATATTTATAAAAGGCTTAAGGTAAGAGTCCGTCTATATCCGAGCAATGGTTATGGCGCCGGGAGACATGATCTATATCAACTCCATTTATTTCCAAGTCCATAATATCCGTCTTGGACAAATCTATTTTATATAAAAATAGACACGAATACCGAATACGGACAGACATCCGGATCACTTCCGTAAACAACCCTAACTGCGATCGCCGAACGCGAGCATGCAGGCAATATAACGTGGCCATCCCCTTACTACTGCATGCTTGCCACCCCGACCTGGCCGCCTCTGCCATGCCCAAAAGCATTTTGCTGCTTTCGCCTGTCTCCTCGCCAGTCCTCCAAACCTGACTGATTCTGGCGAAAGCAATAGTCTTTTTATCCATGCCTGTGTGACAGTTGTAAAAAGAGCTCCAAAGTGACCAAAAAACATATCATTTCCATTGACCCAGATGGGATTTAGCTCTGAAAAGCTAGTTTCGTGAGGTATTGAAATGAGAGATGCACCCGGCTCCTCTGCATGGTGTTTACGTTTTATTTGCTGTGGACATTTGCTCTTAATAATCATTAGCTGGCCTTGTTTGTATGCTTGGCTCTGTTTCTGGCGGGGAAGGTTGTGGGGATGCATTGCGTGCATTTTCTTTAAATGTTCTTCTGGGTATTGTGGTGTTTCTTCTTGTGTTATTTTCGTTAAACGTTCTTCTGGGTATTGTGGTTTTTCTTCCAGTGTTATTTTCTTTAAATGTTCTGCGGCTGATCAGCTATATTTCCTCTCTTCCTAAGCTAGAGATTTGGAACATGGAATTTCGTCGAGGTTCTTTTTAGACCAAATGAGGGCGTGACTTCTTTTAAAGGAAGTTTTTTTAACCTTCTCCCTTCTCGACTGTCGAGTTTTGGTAAATTTCCTTGAATAATTTGTGTTCATTTTTTATACCAAACAAGAAGTATTCTTTATATCTTGGCAACATTGGGTGCTGTATTTGCTGTTTTTCTTAAATGGCTCATTTGGGCTTTCATTTTTCTTAAATGGTGCCTTTGGGATTCTATTCCTAAGCTCTACAAGGAAAGATAAATTCCTTCATCTTTGCCTGCTCTCTCAATATCACGAGGTAAACCTTATCCTTGCATTACATGTGGGGTTGAAATTCCTTTGCCATGTTTTTATTTGATATCCGGAGCTACAAATTGTTCATTATTCTCTAAGTTTCTTGCCTTTCTTTATTGTGGTGTTGCATTATTTGTCCTATTCTAGAGTAGTATTCTCGTAGAACATGCTCTGATTATGTTGTTTTATGTGAAAACCACCCTGCGTCAATTTCCAGAATATTCCTGGTGCACACAATGTAGTGTTTTGAGTGGTTGTCTGGTTGAGGTTATCCTTTGTTCCTTTGTCAATTAAAAATATTCTTTTTTGTTTGTATTCCATGCAGTGACCATTCTTCTCATATGCAAACGCAAATGAAACTCAGTGGCTTATCTGTATTAATGTAGCTGTGTATCTGTTGCTTCAGATTGGGAGCTGAGTTCTGCATGCGATGGGGCTTCTTAAGGGGTCTTCGCCTTTATGCCCCAGAAGTCAGAATTGCTCGGAATGGGCTCGTGTTCATATGAATTACTGTCTCTGCAATGTGAAGGACGGAGCGTCTTTAACTCTTGGTTTGATTAGTATTCTAAGTTGGGCTGTTGCGGAGGTTCCTCAAATCCTCACAACGTTTCAGGACAAATCCTCTGAGGGTCTTTCTATGGCTTTTTTGATGACTTGGATAATCGGGTAGTAATTTCATTTCCTGCTTGGTGTTCCGAGTTTGCTGAACTGATCTAATTTTCTCATAGTTTTGCTTCTTAAAAATAATTGTACACTTTTTATCTTGTATTCATTAGTATCTTTTTAGTTTCTTTTTTTTTCCTGATAACGCAAACCCCGCGTTTGTCAATTTTTCTTGACCGCCTATACTTCAACTTCAGCTTGGTTCTCAGTGATATAGTGTTCCGAAGGTGGTATTCACCTGTTTAACAGGATATGTCTAACCATCTGGTTTGGTTCTATATTGCAGAGACTTCTTCAACGTTTTTGGCTGTATGCTGGAACCAGCAACTGTAGGTTTTCTTTCTTTCTTTTATTTTTTGTATATATTTTCTTTACAAGATGTGTTTGTAATCAACCACGCGTGGTAAATAATACCTGTGAACACGTGTATTTGGAGCTTCAGATATCATACTACATTACTAGTCATCTGGGTCTGAAGAGCAATTTTTTGTTTGGTCTAATTCTGCATTGCAGGCTAAAAGTTAGAATTATAGTGCGTATCTATACATGCTGCATATGGCTTTATGATCGCAGAACCAAGTGCTTGTTTCAGTATGTATGCTATTAGAGAAATCTGAGATGCAGAGTTTCTGCAAGTTGGGATCCAAAATGCCTGCTTTGTGAGGGCATTGAACACCAGCCCTCCCTCGAAGCAACTTTGGTCTCCAACATTGCTACCAGTCAAAGCTTTCTGGATGATTATTTTTCCTTTGCTTTACATTTTATTGATTTATGACATTTTCATTACCAATTATGCAATTGTTGCATTAACTTATAAACTTTTTATGTTTTTTTGGTTAACATACTAACCTTTTTATGTTACACTCGTTTTTTTTTTGTTGCAGCTCCCTACACAGTTTTACATGGCACTGGTAAGTTATTTCAGTCGTGATGATGTTTTATGTTTCTTTGTATGCATTAAAACATTTTTTCATGGTTATATTTTTATAATTAAATGCATTCTATGTTAACTCTGGTCATTACAGTTCTATACGGCAACTACTCTGATTTTAACTGCACAAACGATCTACTACCGTCACATCTATCAACATAAAGTCAGTAAAATGGATTTAAATTATAAGGTTGGTAGTGCTTATTGAGGTCCTATTTATCTTCCTCTTTCACCTTACATTTGCTCCTGCTGTGATCTGCTCAGTTCCTATCTGATGAAGGTTAACCAATGCATGACCAAAAATATGGACAGGTGGAGAAAGTAGCACATACTAAGAAGAATGATGCATTAGTGTATAAGAAAGAGAGAGAATGCTCCGTTAATAACGATCAATATGTGTGTTCTACTGTGGAGGAGGCAAGTCCATTGCAGAGCTCGCCAATTCCTGTTAGGTCTACAGCAGTCCCCAGTAATAGGTCACCTGGAAGAGATTTTTATTATTTGTAAGTCTGATGTTCTACTGTATTTAATTTTTTGTAGGTTGTTTCTTAGATCATGCTAAAACGAGCTACTTATTTCAAATGAGATTTGTCCTGCTCAAAAAAGGAGGTTACGGATGATATTTTCTGGAAAGACCTTTCCCATAAGCCTTAACATGTATGCAATTGTGAGCTTGTGACCTGCCACCTGGATGTGTGAAACTATGAAATGCAAGCATTTCTGATTACATAATATGATATCACGACTTATTTACTTCGTTATAATCAATTGAAAATCTCAACATCAAGCTTTAAGACAGTGAAATTAAATTCCTTCAAAAAACCCAATTATAAAATTGATACTGGTGTGTAAGTCTTAAATTCCATGTAGCTCTGTCATCGAATCTAATTCGCAACATAAAAATTATGTGTTTTTGTTAATCCAATCGACGGTGTTTAAGAAACTGGTCATCTTCAAGTCAATAACTGGGTAGTTTACAATCACCAGCTGGCGTGGCTTTCTTTATTGACACTTTGCTGAGCTTTGCATTGATTTTGCACGTTACTAGTGAAGTCCAAGTTTTATAATATCAGATTTTTTGGTTTGCCATGTAATTGTTGTTTTTCTATGTACGAAAAATGACCTGCTGAAACTTGTTTTAAAATAAAATAAGATTTTTTCGGTGATTATGGCGAGTTCAGTAGTACAGGGAATTAGATAATATTTAATCTCGTATTGTATCTTATCAAACTGATGCTTTTGAAAAAAATGTAAGTTTTATCCCTGTAATCAAACAAGGACCTATAACGATGCCAAAGAAGCATGATTCTGTCATTTGGTAGGCTCTTTTAGGTGTCTAAACTACAAACTGTTTTCTTTATTATCTTATTTTTGCTATCCGTATCTCCTTTGTCTTAGATCTTGTGTTGTCTGTACCTCCCTCTATCTTGTGTCTTCTGTGGGTGAGAAAGTTTGCGGTATGAACTCCATAAAAATTGAAAATGATTGCACAGGTCAGCGAGATCACTATCAAAAAGCCATACGCCTCCAGCTAAATCATATTTTTTGCACTCTCGGGATGCAGAGAGATCACATCCTGGTTCCATTCCCAAACAAGATGCTATAGAGGAGCCTTTGCTTGGAAGGCTTGGCACAATGCATTCTGAACCACCGTCAAATACAAAGACTCTCTTTTGTGTGGTGAGCTTGGTGAAAAATATGAAATTAGTATGTTCTGGAATTTTACATTTGACATCATGAAATTTTTTCATGGCTTAAACAGGTCTCTGGTCTAACTTTCTTCCTCGTGAACATTGGACTCACTCCCACAAATGAGAAACACTATGCTGTTTCAGGAAAATCAGCCACAGGAATTGTCATTCAAGTGGGACGGAAGCTTTTACAGGTAATGTTCTGTCACTTCAGGGGGTTCATCAGGACATGTAGAATCATGAAGGCTGAAACCTTCGTAAATGGTGTTTAGTGCTGTGCATATGCATAAGTGCTGTGTTGTATGCAATCAAGGGCATAGTGGAAACACGGTATATCTAGTATTATTGTAGTGACATAGTTACTAAAACGTTCATCACCTTCTATTTATAACTTATCAGGTCACAGTGAGTTCATCATTGGGGCAAGAAGAAAATGGGAGTCTTCCAATTGGGAGTTACCTTGGTTGGGCAATGGCCGCTATATACATGGGTGGTCGCCTTCCTCAAATCTGCTTAAATGTGAGATTTTAGTTTTCTCAATTAATGCCATGTGTGAAAGTAATAAAATTTATACGAGTTATTTCTAGTGACTTTGATGGATTATCTGGTTAAAATTTTAATTCATGACATTTTTTAAGTGGTCTCTTAGTTGAAATTTTCTTGACATTGATGTTTTTGCACATTTTGAACTTATAAAATTTTAATTATTCATGCCACTAATATATTATAATTTTAATAATTGTGCAGATTAGAAGAGGCAATGTCGAGGTAACTCTAATTTATGTTGTGGTTTACTTATATCTAGCATTCCGGCAATCTATGTCAGGGTTGTTCATTTGAAATTTAAATTTGTTGTGTGTAACTCAAATTTAAACGAGTTACTTTGATAGGAGAAAGTGTTTACTGTTTCCTCTGATACTAAGTGTTGTTTCTAACTGCTATCAGGGACTGAATCCTATGATGTTCATTTTTGCATTGGTTGGAAATTTGACATATGTGGCTAGGTAATTGTTAATTCCTTCACGTGCTCTCTTATAAGTGTCAGTCTTGGGGGTAAATGATCAACTAAAATGCTCTAAACTCCATCTGTATTATTACATGAACTGTATTTAACTGCCGTTTTGTTTCGTCTTTTATAGCATATTATTGAAGAGCTTGGAGTGGCCAAAGATTCAACCAAATCTACCTTGGCTTGTGGATGCAGGAGGATGTGTAATTCTTGATTTTTGTGTATCCTTTGATCTCTTGCTAATGGCTTCTCCCTTGCGTGACACAAGGATATCTTGGTTCACAGTTATCATTGACCTTACAATTGTTTGCTTGTTGTTTTGATGTTTTCACAAATGATATGGAGTTTGAGTATAAATGGCCGAATTTGGTTCTTCTGTCCCATTTTTACCGTCTGTGGGAGTATATAGGTGCTATTAAAAGATTTTTGTACTCTGATTCTTCCAGCTTTTATGTATTCTTCTTTGTTGGCATTTCAACCTGCATTAAAAGGAGAAAGCAATCATTGTTAGATTTCACTTGGGTTGTTTCCCTGGACTGGTTCCCTTCAGATCCAAATCTGACAAGCTCTGCATCTCATTTTTGTTCTTCAAAAAAAAATTCAGTTTTCCTGGACTGGTTCCCTTCAGTTCCGAATCTGAAAAGCTTTGCATCCCATTTTGGTTCTCAGAAAGAAATCCGGGATAAAATCATACCATTATTAAGTTTGCATTATTTGGATGCATAAAAATGGCCGGGTTTGCTCAACCGTGGAATTTATTGTGTGCCAATATTAGTTTGTCATAGATTTCACGTTTGCAGAAAATATTTTTTATTGATTGAATCGCCTATTATTTTTTAATCCATCTCGTGTTCCAAAAAGCTCTATTTCGCTTTTGTATTATACAAATATTGGAAATCACCATTTCTTTGGGTCCTGAACGAAGACATTGATTTGACTGTTTTTGTATTTTATTAGTCACAGAAAGAATTTCCGTAATCTCCAATAATTAAGGTCAAATCTTTCTGATTAAAAAAATTTCGATTTCTCATCTTCGTATCCAATGTATAAGAAATTCCTATTCAGTCTGGGTCCTGAAAAAACCCGTCAAGAATTATCTTTGTTGACAAATAAAAATAGTGATTTTTACTTATTAAATCACAATTTAATATCATATTTGAATATTTTTGTATATCTTTTGGTTCTTGGCTGTAAAGTACTTGACAGTATCTCAGATACTTCTACAGTTCATTTACTTTAACTACAAAAAATCCAACAAGTTGGATTGTGACGATGGAAAAAAATAAAAAAATTCAAGTGACTACTTTGGCACTAATATTCTGGAGGTATCTTTGTTCCTCTCCTACCTTGATATTTAGGGTTCAGTCACTTCAGTGTGGTTTGAGACTTTGAGTACATGATAGCAGCTGGCAATTATGTAGCTCGACCTTTGACATATTCATGTGAGTTTAAAAAGCCTGAAATGTAAAAGGATAGAAAGAGAACAGAATTACTATGTAGGAATCTGTTTCTTCCAGCTGTTCCTTAATATGAGGAAGCCTGGCAAGTTATTCGGATGATTTTGCTTGTTCATGGTATTTGTTGTGGGTTACTAGGTGCCATGAATTGGATATTTACTCATTTGGCTATATCCATATGATATAGCTCAGTGAACGCAGCAATCTGTTGTATCTAGTACAACCTGGAGCAATATGATTGTATATCATATCCACAGTCGGTGTTAAGGTCGGGTGGGCTGCCTCAACAGGGGGTGGCATATAGTTATAGTTAGTTTACTATGTATGCTACCTGAAATGTGTATTTGCATGTTATTTTGCAGGGCATCTTGACTATCATCAGATAAAAGCAAGCTGGCTTTTCTTCTTTCATTCATGCTGTTATCATGAATTCTGACATGATGGTTTCTGCAACAATCGGAGCAAAATCAAAATAGTGAATCAAACGTGACCCAACACATGATCAACCCTTAAACTACAAAGATTTTTGACAAAATGTTGGTTATTTGTGGACTCTGTCCACTGAAGTTTTTTTTGGTAGGTACCTTCTTTCCTTCTTTTTAATTCATCTTGATTGGAATTCTCACTGTTAATTTGTTGGTAAAATCTTTTACAATAAAATCATTTACGAGAAAGAAAAATCTCTTCATTTTCGAAACACAATCATTGGCTTGGTCCTACTACAATAGAAAAGCCACTTGACTTGCAGAAGTCATGCAAATTTCGCCAAGCGTACAGTCAGTGATTTGGGCGGTCATGGTATTTTCAGCAGGTGTATGTTGATGAATTTACACGTTACCTGGATTTGTTTTAACCAAAATAAATCCTCAAATCCCTAATGTTATAAAAAAAATCCTAAGCCGAATTCGCCCCTCCTTCTCTGGCTATAATTGCAGGTGATCTTCTTTTCTCCAATCTTTTCAACTTATTATCTCTTCAAGTGATTACTAATTTTTGGCCATACTTCATTTTTAGACTTACCCCCTCTCTCGCCTTAGCATTTATATGTCCATTTCTCCACCTATGGAGAGTTGCCAACGAATTAAAAAAGATTTGGGGAGTTAACAATGGAATGAAGCAAGTTTGGAGACTTTCTTTCTTTCTTTCTTCACTTGCTTCCCAAAGAAGATTGGTGTAAATCTCCAAAAAATAAAGATTAGTCTAGGTTAAAGGGACTATTTACAAATCACCCAGACGAAGATTGCATATATTTGGGTTTTTTGCATTTATTATATATTACCCATGTATAGACCAAAATATCTTTATTAAGTGATTTTCATCCTTTTAATAAAAAATCCATTCTTCCTCTTTTCCTTCTTACTTCTTACTATGTACAGTCCTTCGTCTTTTCCTTCTTACTTCTTATTATGTACAATGACGATAGTGGGTACTGCATCCTGTCTTCTTCTGCTCATTTTTTCTTCTGTTTTTTTTCCTTCGTACTTCATCTTTCCTCTCAACCTAGAAGGGTCTAACTCTAGGAGTTCACATGGTGCAGTTTGACTTAAAAAGCTGATCTAATCATATTGAGTTTGACCCAAAAAAAAGTGGTGACATAATATTTTTTAGGAGTTTCTATTTTTGTAAAAAAAATTAGCAATATTACTAAAATATGTTAGCTATATTTTGAAAGTTTAATTTAGTAGCAATATTCCTGTTTCCCCTCTCACTGCTCATCCCTCTTTGGTAGCGCCTCCCACCTCTACTCTCTTCGGTAGTGCCTTTGATTCATTTTAACAATATTTATTAAAATATTTTAGTAATATTATTGAAACATAACAAACGTTATAGTAATAATATTATTAAAAAGTTTATAATATATATGTTGAAAAGTTTTAGCAAATATTGTTAAAACCTTTTAGCAATGTTACTAAAATGAATCAACAATAATGTTAAAATAAATCAGAGGCGGTGCCGGCGGGAGGCTTTGGAGGAGGGAAGCATTTTCTATGCTTCACTCTCACCATGTGCCGAGCATAAGGAACACATGGGATCCGTTGGATTTCAAGATGGGTGGCACACACGTTAGTGTACGTTAGTGTAAGTAAATACTTACACTAACGTACACTAGCGTGTGCACCACCCATCTTAAAATCCAACGGTTTTCTGATGTTTTTTACACTCGGCGCATATTGAATAGGGAGCATAAAAAATGCTTCCTGGGAGGAGAGAGACAAAAGTATTTGAACAATAAGGTTAAAACAATGCGAAGGAGCTTTGGAGGAGAGGGACAAAAGGGTTTGAGCATTAAGGTTAAAACAATACGAAGGAGGACTTAGTGATATTGGATATAAATATGAAATAGTGGTAATATGACAATGTGCAATCTTTGTCTTAGTAATATATAAATCGCCTATAAAAAATAAGAATGTTTGGAAGGTTGTTGACAGTGGGTTGTGTTTGGAAGGCCGTAGACACGAGATATGTAGTACTCCCGGACATTAGTAGGTCCATTTAATTTTGTAAAACAAACTAATTTTGATTTACTTTAAAAAAATTAAATAAAATTATTAATATGAAAAAAAAATAATATTTTAAGGAAATTTTGATTTAATATTACTGTCAAATCAATTTAGGTCTTAACATTCTCCTTCTCAACCCTTTTGAATTCATATCAGCCACCAACTAAGAAGTAATGATAACTTGTGTCACCATATCATTAAATTGTTTTAACAAAACATTGATAATAGTTGAGAAAACGAGTATTGCCAGTCACATATATGCACAAAAAAGGGAGGAACATATCCTTAAATCGAATTTTTTTCTTTAAAACGTGCATGAAAAAGAGGGATGGTTTGAAAATGTCAATTAGTAAAATAGGGCGAGGGCGGGGGCACCAGCCTTGATATGTCAGCTCTTCGTCCACGCTGACAGGGAGGGATCCACAAGTTTGAATCCTATCTATTGATGTGTAATTTGTAGCGGTGTTGATTTGCTACAATGACATCAATATCGTCCATACTGCATGGGAGGTCTATGTTGGGCGTATGGGTGGGTCCACATAGTCCACCATATTTCCAATTTGGGTGAGTTAGTCCGGGCCATTGGGTCAAGGTCCGTGGGGGTAGTCGCGCCAATGCCATGAACCGCTTAGATACATATTTATTATGGGATCCACATTCGAGACAACACACACACACACGGTACATGGCTAGGCTGTATATATTTTCTTTGTAGGGCCCTAACCTTGAACGTGTGTCAGTAGTAGGACTCGTTGGTTAGTGAGGGGTCAACCTTATTGTGAGCATTGTCATGTGCAGGGACTCAGGCCTTCATGGGCTCCATGAGACCAAGCCCACACCCGTTGTAACTGACCTCGATTAATCCGTGTAGAATTAAGTTGTAGGCATGTGTTTCAAAGCCCATATTAGAGAGGAGTATGTAAGAGGTAAAATTAGGGGAGAGCCCTAATCTAATTCAACCTCCCCCTCTCCTCTCCCAAGCACCCCCTTTCCTCCCTTGGCCGTGAAACAAGAAAAGAAGAGGGATTGTTTTCCCCTCTCTTCCTCTTCTTTGCTTGGATCTTGCCTCGGGAAGCATGTCTGTAACGCACTGTCTCATGTGCATGTGATGTGTATCTTTTATATTACACACAAAATTCATAATTCAATCTCATAATTTTCATCGACAATTAAAAGGTTCACACATGATTTACATCTTAAGAAACCTTACCTCCAATTAGGTCCACTTCCATTGTCAATAGGTGCAGATGACCTATGACTTTCATTTAATGTTATAGACATGGATAAATTTTCCTCTGCATTGTCATCCACTAGTATATGCGTGTGTCTTTCACTACTCATATTTCTTTGAGAGCTCCTGTGTGAGCTCCTACTTACACTGCGCCTTTCACTAAGCACTTGAGCCTCTTTTTTTTAAAAATAGCTCAAACATAAATATTTAAGATAAATGGTGAAATATTTGTCTAAATGAAGCATCATCCTTAACACGTAGTAGAGTTGATCTCCATCCAAATATCGGAAGATGACACTTTATAATAATTTTTCATTTCCTTCAAACCACCCAACTTTACTAGTTACTTGCATATCAAGTTTATCACAAGTAGAAGGTCTCTTGATGAATAATCCCTCTTATACCCCTTCATGGTGAAGCATAAAACTAACCATTTCTCCTAACTTAATTCATAACCAATAAATAAATATTAGATACATCACAATATGCCATCAATAACTATTCACTTATATACCTAAATTTTAGATTATTGAAAAGAAACTACATATTAGAAAAGACACTAGCTCTTGTCTTTTCAGAATTCTTGGTTACTTCTAACATTAGAGGTAAAAGTACTTGCCAATTTCTTACACATGTGCTTGGACAATGTATAAATATTGTTCCTTAAATTAAACTCGGTTGATTTTCAACACGAAATACTTTTTTAGTGTTTGTCAATAATGATAAGCAAATAAATAACAAAAATAATAGATTAAATAATTAATCAAAATAACTACTTTACTTATATTAGTACATATAAAATCACAAACAAAATTTCTTGATATCAATACAATAAAAATTACATAAAAGAGTCAACACCCAAAAGCTCATGTCAGTGTCAATGGACACAATTGGCATTAATAACCTGAACTTATATCTAGATTATGCGGTCAAATAATAAATTTCTCCCATTCATCATAGTAACTATTCTATACAATGCTATAAGATACAGGTATGTGCAATGAAGCAAGACAAGTCATTTTATGCAGAACACCCGATGACTCAACTCATTGTATATTATTTCATAATTCATGTCACCATATTCAACAACAGATAGCTTGTGCCACAGTATTAATAAAAAAAATAGACTAGATGGCCACAAAACTTATTGTAGCTCGTGTCATCCAATTGAATTCACTGGATGTCACAAATCCATTTAAACCCTAAACCCTTTGCTCATCTCACTGTATATACTCCTAAATCCAAATCAAAATTAACAACAAACATGACAAAGATTTCTAGGCAGAAGAAATAGGGTATATAGAAGAAAACAAAGGGTGGGGAGTAACTGCTTTGAAGACTATCAATCTTTGGGGCAAGGAGTACCTCAACGTTTTGAAGACTTTCAATCCTTTGGGGCTGGTCCTTCTCACCAAGGGCCAAGCAGAGGTGCGGGCGGAGTTGGGCTTTCTCACATAGACGGCAGAGCTGTGCTTTCTCAAAGAAGATGGCAGAGGTGTAGTTGGAGTTGGGGACTAGAGAAGATGAGGGCAAACGACGGAGAAATAAACTACCGAGCGTGTAAGTAGCAGGCCTTCAGATTTGTAATATAAAGGTATGTTTTAAGGGATTTTGTTCTTCAGAAGAACAAAATTAACTTATAATTAGATTTCGTCCTTTTGAAGGATAAAATTATAATTTTTTTTTTTAAATAGCTACGCAGGCGCCAATGTTTCACTGATGCCTACATGGCGAAAACAAACACAATTTTAGTAATTATTTTTCTCTTCACTATTTTGATAATATATTTTTAAATATTATTTATATAATTTTACCTTCTGAAATCAATTTCACATTCCGGCCTTAATCCTATGCCTGACCGAAACCAGAAATCTGCTAAAAAGAGAATGCTATTTTTGTCTTAAAATGCCCAAAATCAAAGTGATATTATAATTCCTGCCAAAAAGTTAGGTAATTTGTAAATATTTCAACATTGACCAATCATATGAAAATTTGAACCATAGAATCAAAATGTGTGATGTACAATTTACCACTTCCAATCATGCTTTGTTTTGTGTCGCTGGTATTTTTCCTTAATATACTCTCTCCAAATTTTTAATTTTTTTTTTGTCTTCTAATCCAGACTATGAAAGTCGGGGAAGAATCATGTGATAGCCAAAAAGATGTTAGAGAAATTATTTAAAAAAATGTTGATACTCCTACTTAGGCTTGGACCTCATGCTCTAGGCCCATGCCCACACTTAAAATTTCATAATTTTTTTTTAAAAACGTGATGCTGTGTTTCTATGCTACCATTTCATGCCAGTATCACTTAAAATTTCTCGTTGGTAGAAACGAATCTTGGATTTTTTTTTTTGCACTGATAGTATGTACCTCCACAATAGTAAAATCGTTTAGTTGATTCTAAAATTTTCTCTTCCTTAATATAAAGAGCCCTGTATATGAGCCCGGGACCTTTTCCAATATTAAATGTACAGAAGGTTTCTCAACATTAAATGCACAAGAGTCTTTCCACACAACGTTCCTTATTTTTGGAGACGTCGCCTTCTCTACTCTTCCAAATATTACGATTGTTATAATTTTCTCAGTATACTGCAAATATGATGGAAATCTTTCATACAAACCATTAACCTCATCAAAAGAAAAATCTCTTTAATTTTTTTTAGCAAATTTCGCTGATTGTACCATAGTGATTTGGGTAGCGAGGCTAGCATTTTTAAATTTTCAGCTACAAGAATGTCATTCAAAATAAATGAATCAATATATGCATGATCTAAAATTTAGCACCTCCAATTGTGCCTGTTATGTCTGTTGGGTCATTCTTTACTACTCCCTCCATCCCATATTAATTGCCCACATTTGTAAAAGTATTATATTTAAGAAAGCCAATTTATTAACCTTTTAACTCTATCCACTAATTATCATGAAAAATATAACATAACTTAGGACACTTAATATGGTACAAAATTTTCTTCAAATTCAAACAATTAGTATGGAAGATTTTTGATGATTCTCTTTCAACTATATTGGCTTGAAAACACACGCTCATTGCGCACATGCTGCTACACTGGTCCCCAAGCCAACAGACGGGCTGTTCGCCTTCAGCATGGAGTACATGATTGGATTAGCTGGAATACTCTGTACACAGATTAGCCAAAATTTTCAGGAAGCAACGTTAGAAAATGGCCACGACCAATCAGTGCAGAGACTAGAAGATGGCAAGTGGTTGACTCAATGTTCATTAAATGGTTTGTTTTAATATGCTGGAAGGAATCAGAATGTGTAGAAGCTCAATGCTGATACACGGAACTAGATTGTGCAGGAAGCAACGTTAAAAAATGACCACTAACAATCTGTGCAGAGACTTCTTACTAGAAAGATGGTAGGTGGTTGACTCAATGCTCATTAAAAGGTTCTTTTGCATTATGCTGGAAGGAATCAGATTGTGTCAGACATTCTTTTAGCTCCTGATTCTAAGATGTTTCTTCTCTGCCCTAAACTTTTTCCTGAATGTTCTAAATTGATGCAGATGCCCTGGGTCCCTATGGAGTTTATCTCATGCAAGTGTCACTTAGTATCAAAATGTTGAAACATGTACAAAATGCAATGGGTAAAATTTATCCATCCACTTTTTCGAATAGAACCCACCTGCACTCTTTGACAGGATACTTATCTACCTGGACGGAGTATTGCAACTAAAGCATAGTGACAGATAATCTCTCTTTCAGGACGATGATAATCTTGTTCTTTTAGACCTGCGGACTGTCCTTGTCGATTGACTGTTTGGTTGTGAAGTCTGCAGTTCAAATTTAATGTCAACTTCAATTTTGCAGCTGTTGCGCTTCTTTCTTCTAGCTCTTTCAGCAGAATTGGTGGCCTTAGGCGCCTGAGTAACTTCATTTTCCACTTCTTCCATGTTTAAATCTGGACAGCTCCACTGTGCACTACAGCCAGGACACACTCTTTCAACCTGTGGTGGGATAAAAAGCTTCATTTGGTCATCGCTCATATGAAATGAAGAGACAAAACATGCATATTGCTCAGAAAGTGCCACTTACGTTCTTCTGAGCAAATTTTTTCTTTAGACAGTAATCGTGAATCCTGATTGGGCAATCCAAACGGCTGCAAAGACTGGCCTGAAACCAAGTAATTATGTTCTATTATATCCCTTGTTAAATTATCGACTCCAAAACAATTGCTCAGTTTTGAGAAAAATAGAGAAAAAGATTTCTTTTTGAACGGAAGGAAACTAGGAAATCCATATAAAGGATGGGTAAACTGTGGGGGGTCTCACCCTAAAGCATGTCCACAATCGCCATTGGCCAATATATTACAGGACAAATTCCATTAAAAAGATAGGATCGTAGGACAAATTCCAGCAAAAATTAGATTGCAGGACAAAGGAAAATTGTTGGTGGTAGTATCTTATGCTTTCTGCGACCAACATTAGCCAGAATATAGAATTATAATTAAATAACTTGTGCACCTTTACTCCAGCTTCATTGCAAATTTCACACTTTGGGATGTTATTACTGTGAAACCAACTCCGGAGATCAAGAAAGGATCGCACTCCCAGGCCAACAATTCCATTTGAAGTAAAGCATAGCCACTTGTCATGCACAAGATCTTGGACAGTTTTCTCCCTTTGAGATATGGAAAAGTTTTTTATTGCTGCCGGAACCTGGGACGAACCACCTTGTGATCCTGGTTCAATCTGAACATAAGAGTAGAAATGCAAGGATAAGGCTGCTTTACTCATCGGGAAACAATGCAAAACTTGCTAATATATGGAAGGATTAAGGACATAGTAAACAACTAGTATTCCATAAATATATCCATCGTGGGTGGATTCTAATCCAGCCATACTTCCATAAAACCTAAAGAGGGTTCCATTAGAGACAAGTATTGTGAGTCCCTCGTGCAGACAAACTTCCTCTAAATGCTGGCCCAGAAATGACAGTATATCTCATTTGAGTGTGATTGGATAAAAAATTTACTATCCATAAAAATTCAGCCATTCGTTGTTTGGACTACTTATTTCTCTGCTATATCGAAATTTTAATTTATTCACAAATTTAATGCTGCAATAGATGTTGCTACAGCATGCATTCTCTATGAGTATTTTTAAGAACTTTACTGAGGTAAAATGGGAGCCAAACACATGCCTGAATCTGGAGATTAACATTCAGAGCTTCGATGCTAGATATGGTTCCCTGAGCAGAAGGATCTTGCACAATTGAATCCACCTGCAACACAAGAGTCCATTTTAAAATGTTAAACACAATGAAATCATAGATTTGGTAATAACTGTCAGCCATGGTGTAAAGTGCACACAGCTGGTTTTTGAGCATGCAATGTACAACCCACAGTTATACCCAAGGATTCTCAGAGCTGAAAGTTGGAACATGCCTTTCTTTCTACAGCCTATCTACTTAGTGAAAAATTTTTCTATTCACATACCAAATACAAGTAAATGTTACATTTGAGGCTCGTCAGGCAGGAACAAATATCATAATTATAAACAAGTAGCGCCTTTTCCCAACAATTTGGGGTCAGCGACATGAATCTTACGCCTCCATTTTAACCTGTTTTGTGCCAACTCTTTCATAAGAGAAACAAATATACAAAAAGCAAAAAAGAAATATTAGACATAAATTTTTGCCCGGAAGAGCTGCCATAGAGACAATTTATTTTCTCTGATTATAATTAAAGTCACTGTTCATACAATTAATGTGCAGAAACAAACATTGAACTATCTAATAATCTAATCAATGGATATATACCTAACAATGAGAGTAACCCATATAATTTCAACAGAACAAGCAAAAATGCTAAATCTAGCCATAAAGATGTATATAACATAACTTTTCTTATATGTAATCAGCCCATGCTTCAAAATGCAACTCACAGATTTTGATTATAGAATAGGTACCAACCATAACTGCACTAGATGACAAGGAACATCTACCAGAATTCGTCTGATGAAGAATGCTGGCTTTTTTTAATCTAAACATGTTCACAATGTCATTTATCTAAAGAAATCAGTCTACAAATAACGCATTTTGTTGCAGTGTGAACTGTACAAACACATTTGTGGAGAGGTTCTACTCTACCTAATCCAATCTACCAAGTATCACATTATGCTACTGCATTTTTTCCATGTACGGCTAGCAAACATAGGACACGTGCTGCAAGTAGTCACTAATTTTTTTGTTTTTTCTAAAAAACTAGGCTTAAAACCATGCCTATCTCTCCATTCTCCCACAACCTCTTTCCCCCTCCGCTCAAAATGAGGAAAAAGAAAGTAATTCTGAAGTCATTTATATTTCACCAGATGGTCAATAATGAAACTTGATAGCAAGATAATGGTCCAAGATTTCACTAATAGCCACTACTTACAATAGATTTATAGAGTGCAATTTGGGTGGCAGAATACTTTGTGCCAAGTTTAGACTGCTCGTCAGCCACATTGTTCACCACACCATAATAGACATTGCCGTTGTATTGATTTCTGCAGCCTCTCAACTCAAGTTGTACATAAGCGAGCTCCTTATTTAAGTTAAGGAGATAATCATTGAATGACTTCTGATCCCTCCCTGCAACAAACCAAAGATGGAAAGTCACATTTGATAGCATATCAAGAATTGCAGTCCACAAGATGATTAAACAGAAATCAAATAAATTGACAGTTCATCGTGAGCTGACTCTACATTCTACAACAACAAATGGCCTATGAAGCCCTCCTCTGCAACCAACAATAGTCCTCTGACGAGTTGAACCTTTACACAGAGTTTCCATGGAGGATGCACAGAAAGCATGTCACATTATCACAAAATCCAGTAACGAGTCAAGCCACCATTGTCTCTCCCACATAGGCTTTAGTTTAGCCATCAGATCATGGCCCCTGGTCATGACCTGACGCCATAGGGCTAGCAGGCCCGGAAGCTGCAGTGCTGGTTAGATTTCACCAAAACAAAAAAATTGTTCCTTAAACATCATGACCCAGAAAAACCAAAGTTCTTTGGCTGAACAATATTATATGAGAAACGAAAAACCAAATTCAGATCCCAAAAGCTAATCCAACTAGGCAAATGCTGAAAACAAAAAAACAAAAAAACAAAAAAAAATTGTCGCATCCACATCAACACCCAGATTTTTGGCAGAACGAAAATCCACGAGATATAAAAATCCAAATCCATGCCCAAAAAAACTCTCTTTCCAGAACCTAAACCACCAGACACGGCTCTAGCAAAGAAAATAATTTAACTAGACAAGAATTAAAAAGCAAAGGCAATCTCGAGATCAAGTAAAAAAACAAAAAATAAATTTGACCCCATAATATCAACACTCAGATACCAAAGTTCTTTGGCTGAGCAAAATTCCACGAGATATAAAATTCCAAATTCAGGCCCCAAAATACTCACTTTCCAAGCCTAAGCTACCGGATACGAATTAAAAAGAAAAGGCAACTTCGATATCAAGTCAAAACCAAAAACAATACAATGTCCCATTAACATCAACACTCAAATACCAAAGCATTTTGGCTGGACAAAATTCCAGAAGAAATAAAAAAATCCAAATCCATGCCCAAAAAAACTCCCTCTCCAACACCTAAACTGCCAGATACAAACTTAATTAAATCAAGGAAACGCCTTGCGAGGAGCAGAATAACACAATTAACCTTCAACTTACAACAAAAAACGATAAAAAAAATACATTACATACCTGGGTTTTTACCAGTAACGCCGGCAAAGATGGCATGGAAGTCGTTCTCCAGCAAAGGCCCACGGGACAAGAGCGCTTGGATGAGTGTATGATGCCTCCAATTCAACTCGCCCATCTCCCCTCCCCACCCTCCTGCAGACCGTCCAAAAACCCTAAAAACAAAATCGCAGACGAATTGGAGGAGGCCAAAACCCACATGAAAGCTCCTCCACTCAAACTAACAAATTTTGTTCACAAATCATTTCTCGATCTCCATGGTGGGGATTTGGGAGTACGGGAAGCAGAGGACGAGGACTGCCAGAAGAGGAAGACGAGATTTCCCGCCGCGGGGATCTCGAAATGGCGGGAGAGGTTGGATATTTATGCAAGGAGGATGGGCCCCACAACTTCACTCGTGGGCCCCCACCGTTCCATTAAAGATGCAATTACGTGACTACCCTTCTCGATGGGAGGTTCTCACTCCGGGGCCCCTGCTCGTCACCGACATCAATGGCGATTCCTTCGTCTCTCCTCCGTTACCCGCAACGCCACCCCCTCCCTAGGCGCTCTGCCCCCGCCCCGGTTGCGGCACCTCATCTGGCTCTTCGGGGGCCTCTCCGCGGGTCCAAGCGCGAGAGCTCGGTGCATGGGCTCTTCTCATACAGGTGGCGCTCCGGCGGGGGCGGCGAGTTCTCCGACGAGTTGGTCGAGGAAGCCGGGATCGAAGGAGTAGGAGGGGGAGGTTTTGATGAAGCGGTTCGGCTCTTCAACAGAAGGGAGTTCTATGAGTGCCACGACGTGCTGGAAGCGATCTGGGTACGGGCCTCGGACCCGAAGCGGACGCTGGTTCACGGGATCCTCCAGTGCGCCGTCGGGTTCCACCACCTCCTCGGTCAGGTACTGCTCCAATTTACTCTAATCTTTCAAGGTGAAAGATTTGAACTTTTGACTGCCAAGTTAGCATATATTTATAAACACTAAAATATCTCGAAAAAGCAATATTTAGCTAGAACCTGCATGTTATTCTTGTTATGCAAACATTTTCGAAAAGTAAATACAAGATTTTGGTTTCAGCATAATTCTTGAATGTATACATGTGGCAGAGGACTCTTCCTTGTAGCATCAGGATGAATCTGATGCAGTTTTTACTTTCAATTTGTTTGAGATTATATTAGGGTTTTTGACATTCAATTTGATTGGTTCTAGAACCACCGGGGAGCGATGATTGAGTTGGGGGAGGGCATCTGTAAGCTTCGAAAGATCAATTTAACGAGTGGACCCTTCCATCAATTTGAGCAGGAGATCTCTGCCGTGCTGGATTTTATTTACCAGACTCAGCTGGAGTTGGCTGCCTGTAAGATAGATATATCTTAGTACTGATTTGGCTTATTTATTGGTCATCTAGTTTCACTATACTCAAAATTCTTTTCATCCAGGCATATAAAATGTGAAAATTATAAGAAACTTTTTTGTGATGGGATACTCTCCATTCTTGTTTAAGGTGTCCTTTAGAAAATCTAATCTTCCAGCACCTTTGGTAAAAGGAAATTACAAAAACATGGTAATATTGCGTTTTCAAGTGCATCCATGGAAGTTAATGCAGTGGGAACTGGGTGATCACATAGTAGAGCATGGTGCAATGTATATTATGTTATAGGCAGCCATTATGAGGTAGAAGCTGGGTCAGGTATGAATTTAATGTTTTTATTTAGGATGATCTTGGTTGTAGAAAAAAGTGGTGCCATTTGCTATACAGGTTAGGTTAGGCCAGTCTATATATTAGTGTGGGTGAGTTTCTAGTGTGTTGGGATCTTACATGAAACAACTAAGAACTAGTAAAAAGATAACAGAAATGAATAAAAAGCATTATATGCTGGCAATTGTCCATAAAAACTATATAATTAATTCATGAGAATGAGTAGAAGTAATTTTATAGACATCTTTTATCCTAATTGCCACAAATTGGCAAATCAACCAAAGAGCTTTGAACGAAGGAAGAATTATACTCTAAAAAATGGCATATGAAACCTAGTGGTGGTCTGGTGGAGGTGTTACAGGTTGTTTGCTGGAGGCAGAGGACTTAATGGTGATCTTACAGTCTTAGGTGAATGATGGTGGGAAAAGGGGCAAAGGATCTAATGGTGTAGATAGAAGATGACAACTCTGCCATGGATGGCTAGAATGAGGATGGTGAACTATCCTTTCAGGTGGAGGAGGACCAAATTGAGGGCAGTTAATTCTGGGGGTTCCTCAACGGCCAGATTCCGGCCCTTAACCTTGACCCATTTGAATTTGACTGACATTTTCAGCCAATATCTACCCATTCTAGGTATGAAGTTTGAGTTGGTTCCATTGGTCAGTTCAGACTTTGCCAATCCTAAAGATAGTTGCGGATATCCTAGTTTGACATAGTGGAATGTGTTTGTCTTGAATTCGTTCTAGATTCATGAAATCATAATGTAAGACTAACATGTTAAGCCATGGGCTATTAGCCTAGTAGATAACCATGCTGTTTGGCTTAGCGAAAGTGAAGACTTTATATTGAAACAAATTGCTTTGTCAACGCAATGACCACCTCCTGTTTATCACAGAAGTTATTTCAATATATAAATATAATAATTTTTTCTATAAGAGTATGACACAAATAGTACCACCTAACAAAAAGTATTGACGATCTCGAAAATGGTTAGAGACCATAAAGCTCTCGTTTGACATTATACAATATTGCCAGCTGTGCAGCCTCAGTATCTATGACCACCCACAGTTAGTTCCTGTGTGAAGCTTGAATGTTATTTGACTGCATTCTATTAGTTTGAACTTTGATGTCATTGGCTCTGGGATTGGAATCAAGTTTCATGACGTTTTTTGTGTGTCAACAGGTACAGATGATTTCTGTCTTGCCATGGACGGATCAGAGAGATCGTACCAACTGTTGGGTAGTTTTGCTGCAGGAAGACGTGTATATAGAATAGAGAAGGATACAGATGACATTATGTACATATTTTTCTATCCCGATGAACTCAAAGTGGATAAACCTCTAAAAGTCAAGGTTCCTACTCTTCATGGGACGGAAGAGCATCTAAGAAACCTGTGATCTGATTAGAAATGTAAAATATTTGTTGTAGATAGGACATTGTCATGTAAAATTGAATATTGCTATCTGCGACTCCCCCGACATGATGTAGGCGTGGAGTTGTCTTTGGGCTTGGTACCCGTGCATTTGGTGCAGTGCGACGCCCCTTCCTGTGCGAGCCTTACATAACATTGTTCGATGTAAAGTTTATATAATTGATTGTATAATTTGCGAGTCCTAAATTTATAGCTCCATTTAGTAAAAAGTCTTGTTCCATATTAATAGTTCCATTTGGTTAAACTTAATTGGTTACTACTTAAAAAAGAGTATAATAAGTTTATTTTCTCGATATAAGTTTTATTATTTAATAAAAATTATTATTTTCTCAAATGTAGCTATCAATATAGCACAGAGAGAGTACACGATATAAGGAATATAGTATTCTCACAAAAATGAGTTTGGCACAGGTTTTTGAATCTCAATTGCAGCTTGAATCTCCATTAAGAATTTCGCCATAGGAAGCTGCGCATTATGCAAAAATTCAGTTTTTCTTCTTAGTCGGATGTGTAGTGAATGAGAATTGGAGGACACTAGCTCTGTTTTGTGCATCTATTTTGTATGCCAATAACAGTATGATTTGGTGTGTTATCCATATTATGAAAGGCTTTTTTAGTAGCCAGTGAGATCTTTATCCCATGATTTTCTATCCTTTTGTACAGTCTACACAATATAATGTCTTTATCATTTTATTATACATACATCTGACAGCCTATGCACCGCAAATTTTTCTGTAGCAAGTCCAACATTTAGTTATAGTGCATTGATCTTTGTTGTGCCCTTCAAGTATCAACATGGTGCACAATCTTCCAATATGTGATTTTATGGTTTGTTTCTGGTAGGCAATGTTGATCTTACTACAGCTTGCGGGAAAATTTTCAGGGTTTGTTGTCTGAGCATTGTAGATCCAGGTAAGATATTTACAGGTAGCCATATTTATGTGAAAATTTGCCCTAGAGTAGCCATTAATTAATTTTTTCTTCTATCTCTAAAGGTGATTCGGATATTATTAAGAGCATACCTGGAGATCAGCGAGGGAAAGCTAAGAGTATGTAGTGACAGTAGGTTATCATGTGACGTCCTGCTATGGCTGTAGGTCTTCGTATGTTGTTTTGTTCCAGGCTCCATAGGGTTAAAATTTTGTTTCAAATTTTGCAAGATGTTTTAAGCCTTCGGGTGAGGAGACAATTGTTGATCAATTATATTAGGAATAGTTCCGTCCTTATACTCATATTGTACCAGTAGTTTCGTCTTTTATTAACTAATACGTTGTTTCATCCAAATTTGATCCTTAGTATTGACATTGTCGAGATCCGCCTTCGATGTTTTGGAATCTGGGTGGGCCTTTCGGACTCCAATGTCGACAGGAACAAGTGGGAGTGCGTCCTGCAAAGTTAAATTATAGCATATGATCCTTGTCCGTCCTATATAGGGGTGGCCACGAGCCTACCTATCGCCTAGAGATGGAAGAGGACCGGGCCTTGGGGGGTCAAGGGTAGGCTCGAGCCTGGCCTAAATATGAATGACAAATTAAAGGTCCGATTTGGCCTAACCTCCCAAATAAAAAATTGGCTTTACCCCGATATGTGGGCTAAGCCGGGCCACAAGCTTTCTTCACTGACACTGCTAACGGGAGAAGAAGTGGTTGTCAAATGTAAAAATCAATCTTGTTCTTTCTTGTTGACCACTCAATTTTGTCATCTACTTTACTTTGAACATCATAATTGACAACTTTGGTGTCTATCACAAATTGGAAGTATTAGACGATGAATTGGCCAATGGAGTTAATTTTCTCCTCCTCTTTGTCAGAGTCAATAATGAAACAAGATAAAGCAAGATGGCAAGAATCCCTGTATGCCAAAACAACAACGCAAGTCTAGCATTAACAAACATGCCTCTTTTCATAGATTTTCAAATTATCTTGGGCTAATCTCTTGGAGGTGAATAATTCAATTTTTTGATGTCAATGATCGAAATTGTGCCGCAATGATAGAGCATACTAATCAAAATTATCTCAATTGAAGACAATTGATGGAGACAAAAATTAAATTAAGAGATACACAAAGGAAGGAAAATACTTTTTTTTTATTGAAACAAACTATTACAAACACTCGAGAGATTACAAAAAAAGGGAATAACTCTCAAGAGGAAACTAGGGAAGAAGCTATGGAAGACTTATCTCTTTCTCCGATGTCCCTCAAATGTGAAATGAGTTACCTATTTATAGAAATGGATGGGAGGTGCCTTGGTGGAGTTGGTAGTTGGCTTCATCACCACGTGTTAGGTAGAGAAGAGTTAAGTAGGGGTCTACCTAACTGATGGAATCAACCTTTCCCCATTCTTCACGTGCTTTATTTTGAACATCGTACACATGAACGAGTAGTAGGGATTAGGATCCTATGAATCCCAGTCATGGGTTGGAGTGAAGCTGTATGTGTTGACAAAAGCATCCAATCCTCACAAATGAAGGTCTCGATTAACACTGGCAAATGGATACACCAAGATATATGATGGGATGTCTGTGTTGTGCACTCCATTCAAACTAGCCATGTACATCTTGAATTCATAGAAGTCATTTGGAACAAATTAGTATTTGTCTATTGGAGGACTCTGATTGGTTCTCTGATGTATGGGATAAAGAAATTAGCATTGAGAGTGGTAACAAAATCTCGTGGCTGATAGAGGCTGATTTGAACAAAGGCACTATCAACCTCAGTTAACAAGGTTTGCCACTACTGAATAGGGAAGAACCATTCCAATAGTATTTTCATGCTGAAAATATGATCGGAAAGGTTCTGGCAAACCTGGATCTGAAATATTTAAGCCAATAGGCGTCCGACATTAAATAAGAAGGAGATACACCATTTTTCAATGATGTAACATAAGAAACAAAGGGCTTCCTTAGGGAAATAGTAATAATTTCTAAAACTTAAAGGGTAGAGATAGGCATTCTGGGGATGAGGGATTTGAAAAAAAAAAGTGTATATTGGACTAGGTGATTCTTAAGGTAGGCAGTGATGGAGGTGATAGTCCGTAGGGAAAAAGTGAAAGTAGCGAGTAATTCGAGAATTTATAGGAGGTTTTTACATTCCTAGAGAGGGAGAAGGTTGAGGAATAGATTTTGTGGTGAAGGAGGCGGTGGTTGAGAAGTCCTTAGGTGGGAGAGAAAATCAGCAACGATATTATCCTTTCATTTAATCTTCTTCACTTGGAACTTCCATTGGGAAAACCAATCATGCCATCATAGAAGTTGTGCATTAGGCAGCTACTTTTGCTTGAAGTGCAACATTTGAGGGAAATCACTTATGTCCATCTCCACGGTAAACTCATGGGCCATTAAAAAGAACTGAAACATTGTAATTGCCATTTTTATAGCAAGATTCTCTTTGTATGTGCTATGGTAGTGCTGCTCAGATGGTTCAAAAGATTCGCTCTTGTAGTCATCGATATGGCATCAAATTATTGTCAAGGATAAATAATGTTGCTCCCCAGGAGTAATCACTAGCATCAGTTTGCAGGATATGATGCTGATATGGGGGTAAATTTTTCCGGAGGAGTTCGTATAAGGTTGCTTTGTGCTTCGCTATGTGAGGAATAAATTCCGAAATAGGATTCAGAACACGAAGGAATGTTTGGACTTGTTTTTGAGACAGTGTTTCTTTGGGAAAATCCTTGAGCTTCTCTACAATATGGTGCAAAGGAATATATTTGCCATAGCGGATTTTCATTCCAAGGAAATCAGTATCTAGTGTGCACAAGATGATTTTCTTTTTAGAGAGCAAGGCCATGGCTATGGCAGATATAATAAAACTCATGTACTAGAAAATAAGAGGATATCATCAATATAAAAAAGGGCTAAGTGGAGTAGATGACGGAAAATTTTCACTATAATTTTTTTGAAAATGGAGGGTGCCATCTTTAGTATGAATGGAAGGACTATCCACTAGTAGTGAGCATTAGGAATGATGAAGGCTATCTTTTCTCGATCATTAGGATGGATGCCAATTTGTCAAACCCAGCTTTTAGATCAAACTTAGAGAAAATTTTAGCATATGCAATCTGTTCAAAGAGGCACATTTGTTGAGGTAATGGAAACTTTTCATCAGCTAGGTATCTGTTAAGAGGCTAAAAGTTTATGACAAGTCTAGCTTTTCCACTTGGCTTGCTCAACACATTTGTTGACATAAAAGGCTTGTCATGCCCATGGTGGGGACGTTTCTTCAATAATTCTCTACTTGAGAAGCTGTGAAAGTTCTTCTTGTGCTTGTAGCAGGTGGTCAAGATTCATGCTAGAGTGGTTGGCTGGTGTGGTAATTGATGTGGGGGTTGTAGGCTTGAAAGGAAGGCAGACAAAGAACTCGGGTCTAGTCCATAGTGGTGAATTATGTCGTGTTTGAAACTCTTTGTGTGATGATGCACAACTATCCTATACGAGGTGAAGCCTGATAGCTTCATGAGGGTCCTACAAGACAAGAAGATTGTTAATAATAGACCATGGAGAAATTTTGTCCATATAGGATAATCCAAGGGGCTTCTACTTTGAGGTGAGGCAGTTTGTGGAGGATATCAAAACTAATAATGACATCTTTTCCAATGAGAGGGGATCTAATAAAAGGTTGGGTGATTTATGAAGAGGGGAATAAAGAGATGGTCAACTTCTTGCTAATCTTGTCAATATGGAAAGCATTTCCACTAGCAATTTTGAAATATTGCATGTGGAGCTGCCAATAGCTGGGTTTGATGATGGAAGGCTTAAGAATTGAGTGAGATGCTCTAGTATAAAAAAAATTAGGGGTCTGGTACATGAACCAAGGTGAAAAGTAATGGGAGGGAGAGGAGAAGGTTGCATAGAAAATAATTTAGGAAAACTATCAATTCCAAAAATTTCAAACTGGTCATCTGAGTCGTCATCAGAACTATTTCCAAAACTAGAGTATTTTAGCTAAAGAACAATATTTAAATTATACTCATCATCGGTCAAGAGTTCCAATTCAAGAACATGGAACTCCTAGTAAGTGATCATCATTGCCTACTGTATGAATTGAGCTTTGTGAGGCTTATTTTTGGTTGGGCATTGGCAGGCAAAGTGTCCTATTTTTCCACAATGAAAGCATTTGCTATATTTCTTGTGCTTTGGTCCTTTTTTTGCAAAAAAGTCTCCTTTTTTTTTCTTGGGCCTTGAAAATCTATTTTTTTGTGAGAATCTTGTTTTGTGGAAATGGAAATTCTTTTTGGTAGAACAAGTGCAACCATTGTCACCATTCCATTTGATTTGTAAGTTTGGTTGATGGCATGCTTTTCCAAGTTTCTATCCTATTTCTTGGAGACGTTTAATGAACTTGGATTGGTTCATGTCGACAACAATAAGACTTAACTAGTAAATTTGTCCGAGGGTGAAATTACCTATGATATCTCCTTTGAGTTCAATAATGTGTCTGGTTTCATCGCCCAATTGCTCTAGTAAGGACGGGAGAAATACTTACTTCAAGTTGACATCATTGATGCAGTTAATAACATGGAAATGAGCTGACATATGCATGTAGTGTTTTTCAAGGTCCTTTTTATTGAAAGAGCAAACTTTAGCTTTTAGGAATTCTTCTCGTGCAGTTTCTTGTCAAAGCACTGGGTGTCCAAGGAATTCATTATAGAGGTAGGCAGTAAATTTAGAAATGTCTTTGAACTGGAGAATCTGAAGCTGTCTGTGCTATCTACCGTTCATGTAGATGTCCACTGAATCTAGAAGAATTCTTGGTAAGAACATCTTTGAGGTTGACATTTGCAATAGTCATTTCAGCAGTCCCCCAATCAAATATTTCCATGAAACAATCATGCCATTTGGAGGGGAGAATATCGTCAATAGTGAAAGGTTTATTGTTGTCAGTATTCTATGGAAAAGGTCGAGGAAAACTGGGACCAAAATTTGGCTCATGTATCATGTCTCCAAACTGCTCAGAGTTAGGGTTTGCTCAACTGTAGGGTGACCATGCATAAAGAGTTCAGGGAAACTTGAGTCAAGCTCAAAAGTGGTAGAATCATCTGAAGATGCAAGGTAGTTTTCTTGTGTGGTGTTTTGTAAGCAAGATGCTTGGAGAAAGGAAGCAATAGGATTGGGTTATTCAATAGGGAAGTAATGAGAAGGTTGTTGGGAGGATGCTTCAATATTAGGGGAGAAGATGGGGCCCTTTTCCATTTGGTTTAGAAGGTCAAGCAAGAGGAGGTATTTGGCTGGAGAGAGATCGTGTAGGGTGTAGGTTTGTGGTGGAGACTGGAGTGGGGAGGAGGTATAAGTGGTTGGAGATGATGGTTCAAAATGTAAGAAGAGGGGTTTCTGAATAGTGTGGAAAAAGTTGGGTAGTTTGGAATGGGGAGTGATTTTGGGACGTGGAGGCTTTGAGACTTCTGAGCTGTGCTTTAAGGTGTCTTTTTTTTTTGCATCCTTCTAAGAAATGAGTCTACAGGCAGTGAAAAATCTTTACATTTGAGAGCAATTTGAAGAAATTCTTGGTGGAGGCCGTCAATCTTGGCTCTTCGTTCAAGAAAAATGCTAAAATTTGGAGTAACTAGTGTTGGGAGCTTTTGTTGTTCGGTGAGGAGCTTCAAAAGGGCCTTGTTCTGGGCAACTGCATTTGCGGCCTACCAGTTTAGGGCAGCTTCTATAGTAGAGATTCATCTAGGCCATCCGTTAGAGGTCTTGCCTACTGGTGTTGGGATTTTCCATATATTCTTGATGTGTTTGTTAAGATGTTCATAATCTTCTGGAGAAGGGAACTCTGGTTCAAATATGAAAACCCAAGGGGCAATATTTTCAATGGAAATATGTGTTTGAGCATCAGGTAGACGTGGATCTTCATCATCAAGGGCATTCAATGCTCGGGTGTAGTAGCCACAAAAACTATTGAGCTATTTTCTTCTGGGGTACTGGACATAATAGTCAAATTTCTGAGAGGTTCTCCTAAGAGATCAATCTCGAGATCTCCTGCTTCATAGTGCCTTTGTAGCTGTTGTTGTGAGGAAGTTTTTTTTTTCGAGGCTTCTCATTGGGATCAAAATGTTGCATGTTGAATTGGTAGTCCAGGCAGTGGTTGCAATTGCAAATGTCCCACTAGATGTAAGATGTTGGTTGTGCAACTGTTTCAATGGTGTTGACTTCTAGTAAGGGTGTGGAGAAGACCACATTTTTTAAATTCTGGGTTAGGAACTGAGTTTCAATAGTGCCATTAGTTTTTCTGATGATGATGGGAGAAGTAACAGTATGAGACTTGGTGGTCTGCAGAAAATCTTGTATGCTATGATCCATTTGGCTGGGAGTATCCGTCGGAGTTGCTCATTGGAGAGCTACTTTGGAATGTAGGTGCAATGAACACCTTGGGGGCCAATCTTCATCATGAGAGCATTAGCTAACGGGTGAAGATATGTGATTGGAAGGTTTATGGCAGAGTTTTGTAGACGAAAAGCAATCTGGTAGTGGAGTGTGGCTGTGATGACTCCAGGTCTCATATTTAGGACAAAGAATTGGACCTAGGCAAAAAGAGAATTAAACAAGAATGGATCTTGCAGAGAAATGTTGTAGTGAGGATACAACGTAAGGAAAACAATACCAGCATTTAAGGTGACATGAACGGTGGCTAAGGCACTCTAGTTGTATGTGAGGAACTAGGTGTAACGACTCGCTTTTCGATTACGTCTAACCTCAAGGGTTAGGCCTAATTGGATAATTTTGTGATGAATTTTAGAGGATTTCAGAGGATGAAACCTCTGTATATAAGTTGAGCTCAAAGAAACGAGCGTAACGATTCGAAGAACGAGCGAAACGGAGGTCGGGACCGGAAGTTATGACCTCGACAAGCGTAGAAAATAGGCGGGACCCACTTAAAAATAGTGTGATTTGCTACTTTAAGTGGGTTTGTATTGAAGGGCTCGTCGATACGAGTCCAACGGTACCTAGAACACGCGAATCTGATTCCGGGGTGGGGAGATACGCGCGTTTGAAGTAGATAAGTATTTAAAAAAATATATATATATAAGAAAATGGAAAATGGGTGAGCCGGCGCGGGCGGCGCGCGACTGGCGCACGCCGCAGCGCGAGCCGGCGCGGCGCGGCGCGATGCGCGCCCGCGTTACCGCGCGCGCCGCGGTTCCGCGCGGACCGCGGTTCCACGCGCGGTCGCGACCTGTGGAACGCGCGGGCGCGAGCCACGCGCGTTTTCCACGGGCGCCGCCGCCGAAACAGCGGCGCGCCGATTTTTGTGGCACGGCGCCGCAGTTTCAGCGGCTCGGGGGCTATATATACCCCATTTCGTTCCAATTTTCAGTCAGAACTTCTTCTGCCCCGTTTCTGACCGTTCTGAGGCCGATTAAAGCCGTTCAAGACCCGTTTCCTACTAAATCGAGTGTTCTCTACGCGATGGAATGGTCCTTTCTTCGATTCGGAGTCCGTATAAGGAAGAAATGTCTCGAGATAAGGAGAGGTTCTGCCCGAGCATCGACAAACTTCTTTCTCCCCGTTCTTAAGCATCCTAACTCCGATTTAGTCCATCCAAGAGGCGTTCTTGACTAAATCGAGTATGTTCTACACGATAGAAAGGTCCGTTCTTTAATTTGGCAATCGTATAAGGAGGAAATGCCTCAAGACAAGGAGAGGTTCCGCCCGTTATCCTCGAGCACCGAACAAGAAGTAAGGGCCCAGAGCAAGACAGGGTTCTGTCCAAAGTTGTCGGGCTACATCAAGAGAAGTAATCCAGAGTATGGGAGGTTCTGTCCACCGCTCACAGCACAGAAAACGAGAAGAGTCTCCGGCAAGGAAGACGTTATACGTAATCTTTCGACACAAGACGAAGAACGTATGGAGACTAGAGGAAGCTTCTTTTATATCTTCGGATCTGAAGGGGAGGATGCTCATACGAGCAACTCCGAATTCTACTACCTCGCAAGACATGAGGGGAGTAAGCATTTCTGATCTCCCGTCTTAATTATGCCATGATGTGTGTCATGCCATGATGCGTGCTATGCCGTGTTACGTGTTTATATGCCATGATGTGTGTTATATCATGATGTGTGTCATGCCATGATGCGTGCTATGCCATGTTACATGTTTATATACCATGATGTGTGCTATGCCATGATGTGAGCTTATATGCTATGATGTACGCTTATAGGCTGTGAAGTGTGATGTCTTGCTCTAGGGTAGAGCAAGATGTGTGTGTGTGTGTGTCCGGTCTCGGCTCAGTGATAGAGCGAGCTGGTTGTTGTGCTCAGTCTCGATTCAGTAATGGAGCAAGATATGTGTATGTGATTTTAATCCCGCTCTATGGTAGAGCGAGACGTATGATTCCGTTAATTTATTAACTTCTGCTTGACTCCGATTTATACTTCCGATTAAATATTCGGAAATACGTATGTTATACGATTTTGTGATGCTTGTTGTGTGTAGTAGCCATTAGGCAGAACTACGTTCGGATCCGATCGTATTGGAATAATATCCAATACGTACGTAGGCAACCAACGGCAAGGCAACGTTGGCCCGATCCAAATTATTATATATAATATGTTTTATTCTGTTTTACACACGACGAACTATGAAGCTTCGTTGTGTGTATGTGATCGTTACAACCTAAGCCTACGTACGGGGAAGCCATAAAGCTCCGTAGTGCGTAGACGAACGTTGTACCTCTCGCACACAGACGATGATTCCTGGCTTAAGGAAAATTTCAAATTCCTATCAGTGATTTTGTGGGCCCGGCTCGGGTCGGGTCGTTACACTAGGTGTCCAGGAGAGCAAGATTGCATACAATTTCCATACCTGGTCCGCCATGGAGGGTGAGGGCAACTTTGATGGTTCCGAAATGGAGGTGTGTATAACCTTCTGTTTGCCACTGTTGGTGGAGGCTGCTAGGTAGATTGATGGCAGGAAGGACTCCTTTGGACTGACTAGAATTTGATACTGAGAGAAGGAGGAGGCTTGAGCATACTCTTTAAACATAGAAGGAGTTTTAGAACCAAAAATCTTTTTTAAGCTTTTTACGGTACATGACTCTTTACTTAACTTGAAAACTTGGTAAGGATTTACAACAGGAAACCGAGTGGTGGGAACTTGGGAAGGGGCATACTCAACTTCATACTAAAAATCTTGACTGGAAGCAGAGGATGAACGATAGGTGGTTGAGGGTGATGTTAGATTAATTGTGGCCATTGGGCTCCGATACCACAAGATAGCAAGAATCCCCGTAAAACTAATACATGGTCTCGAAGCTGGTGGAGAGCTCAAAAGATAACTGATTGTTAAGGGCATCCTTCACGCCCTTAACTGTGAGGCAGGTGGTGATAGGGATGACACCACATGGCCTAGATGCTCGGGTGATGTGCAAATCCTTAAACTAGAGGACCTTCCCCTACTTTAACATGAAGTACTAGTAGCTCCACGTCTTGATGTACTCCCCCAGCCACCTGTGGAGCCACAACTTGAGCCAGTGAAATGGGAGTTTGAGACAAGAGAGAGCACACAATGGTAGAATGACTGAATGAATGAGGGGGAGGATGCGGAGTTAGGGTTTTTCCCTTTTTATATAGGAGTTGGGACTCGATATGAGATTTGAGAGAGGGGCGTTGAGTTAGAAAATGGGGTGGGCTAGGTAACGACCAACACAATGAGCCTCACCCATTGCAGGCCTTGTCGGGCTTTTACATTTTTTTGCCCAAGCTCGGGTCTGACTTGAAAATTTACAAGCTTTTATATTTAAGGATCGACTTGGCCCACAACTTATTTTTTAAGGCCCAAGCCCATTAATTTCTGGGCCGAGCTTGTGGGCTAACCAGATTTATTTGTAACCATATTGTCTTTCATATTGTGCAGGTTGGGCTGGCCCAAGTTGGGCCCATTGGGTCCCCCTCACGGGGTGGGCTTGCGTACTAGGCCCACTCCTCCTATTCCTTTGTATTTTTTAATTTTATTTAAATTTAATAATAAATTATATAATATATTTATTAAAAAATTATAAATTTAAATAATAGAATTATAACTTATAAAGTGAAGATTAGAGTTGCATCACTATAAAGTTAGTACATCCTAGTTAAGTTCACACCTATTCACCTATTTATTATTTATAATTATAATTAAAACTTCAAATATAAAAATAAATAAAAATTATATTATCAACTAATTATTGATTGTCAAGTTTTTAAAATATTATTCTATTTCTTCTGCAAAATTAGGAGCTTGTCTCCTTTCTTCTGCGTCCAACCAATTCTTTAAGTGAGTGCATGCCTCCACAGCATCAGATGTTAATTGACTTCAACCTTCCGTTCAACACTCTACCTCCTGCAATAAAAGCATATATTGATGCTACTATGGACATCAGGAAGTTAGTAAATCAAAAGTTAAAATAGATAACACGTGAAAGTTCTTTCCACATGTCTATTACCAAGTTAAAACATTTATATTAATAAGTTGTTCATTGGAATTCATTAATATTAGAAATAATTTTTTGTTTTTAAAATAACATCAAAAACTTAGTTTTACGTATATGAGACATAGAAAAAATTGATTGATTTCATCTCGACTTGTGAGTTATTTTATAGATATTATATTAGTTTGTGTAGAGTATCATTTTGATCCACATATGGACTTATTTTCTCCTATATATTATCTAATAAAATTTTTATACCTTGTAATCTAACCCTAGGATCCATTATAGCTATTAAACAATAAATTAAATGGATAAAGACTAATAAATTAAATGGATAAAGACTAATATTTATTTCTTTTACAAGATATGCAAATGTTTTATGCAAATGCATCACTTATGTCACACAAGCGGTTTAAGATTTAACATGAAGTAGGATAATAAACTCTAGGTAAATCTTTATTAATATTGTAAAAAATAAATATAAAAAGTATCAAAAAAATATAAATGGTAAAATAACATTCATTAAGTCCCAGATGAGGTAATATTTTTGTAACCCAACGTATAATTAAACTTTCTAATCCTTTACAAGATGTTAACATTAAATATGTGATATTCCACCTATGACAAATATTTAATTAAATTTTTTTATATTTCTTACCATTCAATCTATAAAAGTCTTTAAATTATTATATTATAGAGGGTGAAGATTAGGTGATATGTAAAAAATATTTTTAATTAATTATATATAAAGTTTAATTACATTTAAACCATCTTGAGAAAATGAATTAATTATGTGACATACACATGTAATACGCAATATACTTGATTATATTGCATCAATATGATCACAATAAGATTTATAAAAGCTTTGTCACTAAATTATTATTAGAGGCATTATCTAAAGTAATATATATATATATATATATATATATATATATATATAATTTTATTTTAATTTAGTATTCATTTAAAACATATATTCATGATTTGTCAATAATTTTAATGGAATAAGGAGATTCTATCATGTTAAAATATATTATTCTCTTATTTAATTTTTATGACTCATCAATAAAATCAGCAGTAATACATGCATATCCGATATTTTAGATACTAGTCCAAATATCGGAAGTGAAAGCAATCTTACCTAGAATTATTTGTAGGATTTTCATAAGTTCTACCTAGTACTCCTTGTGTAACTTGAAAATATCTCTCCTCAAAGTATTGCTCAAGATTTTGTTGAAGGCTAGGTTGAGAGCTTCCCTCACATACGTCTCAAACTTGAAGTTATTGGAGAAGGAGAATGGTTGCTTAATGTCTACAACGTACTTCATAAACTTCCTCCAATTTTTATCTCGATTAAAAGTACTAAAAGAGGTAGAAGATGCACTCGTAGCACTTAACTGTGCTTATTTGGGGTCCTTCAGTCTATGCATGGCGGAGCATTATCTAACTTGTCGAAAAAGATGTCAAGTACCCCCTCTTCCCTTGGTGCCCACACTTTTACTTTTACAATAGCTGTATTTGGCTTTTAAGAAAAACTTGTTGGGGTTGTTAAGGTCATTCATCCTAATTTTCTTCATATAGTTTTACACCATGGAGGGTTTCCATTTATTTTTCTCCCTAATAATAGAAGGCATTGGTAGAATTCCTTTGTGGTCGACTTTATTTACTCAGGAATTTCTCCAGAAAAATTGGCTGTTAGACTTAGGGAGGCGACCGAGGAGGAAGAGGCACCATAGGTTGATTGGGATGTCATATTTTTTAAAATAAAAAAATAAATTTACTAGAAAAAAAAGAGGCAAATTAAACTAAAAATTAAATTATTAAATCAAATTTATATTACCTTGATGTTTGAGAGTTGAGACTTGAGTTGTCGGTTTCCCACTTGATTGGAAGATAATGCTTGATATTTGAGAATTTGACTTTTGAATCATGAATCTTGAGTCTTGTGAGTGCAAGAGTTTAATTTTAAATTTTAAAAATAAAAATTAAAGTGAATAAGAACTTGAGATTTGATAGTAGGGGAGGAGAGAAGAATAAAACTCTTAAATTGTAGATAAAATGATGAAGAAAAGGTTAAACTCCTTCTATTATAAATTTTTCAAATATGATAATTATTTCTCATACCCTTATAAATGACTCATTGTTATTAACTTAGAATTGTCTTTATTTTTAAAATTATCTTTATTTCTCATACCCTTATAAATGACTTATTGTTATAAACATAGAATTATCTTTATGTGTGTTGGTGGTGGCAATTTTATAAAATTGTCCTTTTAAATTTATTTTTAAAAAATGAATTTAATATTGGGGGGACCCCAACGGCTCTAAGAACCATTGGGGTTCATAGCGACTAGGCCACCCACGCTACCATTATTGTCCATGTGGCTGGTACAGGACTGCACTTTGCCCACCCCTTGTTCTATGTGGTTGTTTTGATGTTCAACAGTTATTATTGAAGCTTTTCACGTAAAGGAAAAATTCAGCCTTGCCAACAAAAAAATGCATGCATCCGTCGTTATCAACTAAGATAAAAGCCATTGATCTTCTAGTGGTTTCACAAGTTAAAGTTGCTGAGTCTTATAAGTGCTGCGGTTAGTTCCTTATGGTTCTTGGCTGCAACTGACTCCATGACCATTTTACCTGCCAGTACTTAACGTAATAGGAAATCATTGAATAACCCACCACCTTCTTTCCAAACAAAAGATGTTGTTATGCCAATAAGTGAATTTGACCATTATAAACGAAATAAAAATTTGAGATAATTCTTGCTAAGACCTAGAGGTCGCCCCTATTTTATCAATAGGTTTACAATAAATTATATTGTACATAATGATATAATTCTACAATTGGCCGCTTACGACAATAGTAAATATAAATAACCAGTGAGTCTTAACAAGAGATTGAGTTGTAAAACTTCTCATTTATTATAATTTAGGCTTTTTATGATAGATATAAGTACAATTTTTTTTTATATTTTTCAAAAGAAAGAATTACTTTATGATCGGTCTGGGGGTTCTACGAGATCCTTGGGCTATCTTACTAGTTACAATTAGCCTCATAAGAAAATTCATTGTAAGCGGGCAATAGTAAAATTATTTATAACATAATTTTATAGTGGACCTATTGGTAAATTAATTGGGCTATTTATCCTTATTGGGTTGTGCTTATGAATAGGCTTCAAAAGTAATTTATGTGTAAAGGCCGTGCTTCATTTTTAAAATTAATGACCACCTTTTCAAAAATCTAAATTTGTTTTATAATTTTTTTACAAAATCACCTACACCTATAACAAAATATTCCTAACACCTATCCATTAATGTAATGCTATTTTAGAGCCATTTACTAAATGTGTTGTATGAGTATTTATGGAGGGGGCTGCCTGGCCCCAAAGTCTAGGGAAGGGGTTGATTCGGTTGAAAAGCTAACAAACCATAGTAGTCATTTCAATCTAAATTTGGTAATCTTAACCGCAGCTCAACATATCATGCATCTTAACTTAGCCGTAATAGGAAATCATTGAATAACCCACCGCCTTCTTTCCAAACTGAAGATGTTATTATGCCAATAAGTGAATTCGACCATATAAATGAAATAAAATTTTGGCTCTTATTGTCCTTATTAATAGTCTTCAAAAGTAATTTGTGTGTAAAGGTCGTGTTTCCTTTATAAAAATAATGTCTACCTTTAAAAAAACTGAATTTTTTCTTTTTTCTTTTTGCGAAATCACATGTAATAAAACATTCCTAACATCAATCCAATAATGTAATTCTACTTTAGAGTCATTTACTAATTGTGTTTTGTGAGGATTCATGGAAGGGGCTGCCTGGCCCAAAGTCTAGGGAAGGGAATCAAGAGATTGAAGAGTTAACGAACCATAGTAGTCATTTCAATCTAAATTTGGTAATCTTATCTTAGCCGCATCTCAACATATCATGCATTTTTTTATAACTAAAAAATTCCAAAAGCAAGGCAAATTTGCACATACGTCGGCATGCATCTCATGCGTCATGCACCATTGAATTGAGATTCGATGATACATATTGATCACCGGGTAGGTGGGAAGATCAAAACCCACATGCCCCATGAATTATCCACCACACAATCTAAATCTTTTGACTGAAATTAGTTCTGAGCATGATGTGGATGTCTTGATCTCACTTGTCGTCGCTTGGAGAATCTGCAACAAATCAAACTAAACAACTACCACAACCACAATGAAGCACCTTCGCCTTTAGGAGAAGAGCTTTCAAAGGACAAAATGCTTTATTATTTTTCGGATCGGGCTAACATCACCCAATGTTAGTAGCCTACGTACTCATCAGACAACATCTCCAATGTTTCCAACAAGATTAGATCCAAACATAGTTCTACCTAAAAACTACTCTATCCTAAAAAGCATAGCATCACACATGCAATGCTTAGATATTTTCAACCTACATTTTAGTAAGTCCTTCAACCGTTCAACTTGTCTAATTAACAAGCAACAACAAATAATGTTATTAATTATCTCACAACTCTTGTTCGACAATTAATACTACCAAATCTGTAACTCAGAGATGACTCCAAACAAAGTACTCCAACCTTGGAGTAGACTGTTTAACAGCAGCTTGACCCAAATCCCCAAGGCTCTCAATAGCCTGCCACGAATATGGAGAAGAGGATCCCAACTGTGCTCATGGACACAGATTTGCGAGAAGTACAAGCCTTCCATGATGCTCATACAACTCCGCTTTTCATACATATTAAATAGTCCTGGGAAGACCTGCGGGAGACCTATGGTAAAGACCCTATGGTCAATACCCAAACTGTCGTGGCAATGAAGAAGCATATCACAATCTTTAGCATTATCTATAGAAGTGTCGCGCCCGAGGTTTTTCTTTATATTTAGTTAAAAATCCTACAAATATTTTATTTTTAAAATATATACATAAATTAAATAAACCGACAAAATATCATGCGTGACCTAATACAAAAACATACTAATAAAATCTACCATGTCCATGGGTTTCGAAAACAGAAACCTCCCAGGCATCTATGAGTACAAGTTCTTTCACAGTATTAAAATCATTCGTAGATACATACACAAGTCCAATACATACTACATTTCTCTCACCTTAATTAATACATGAAATCGTAGCACTATAATCCACAGCCTCATTGCAATCTTGTTGCACTCCAAGTCGAGGGAGAATTGTCCACCACGGGGAAAAATTTAGTCTCAACAGCTAACGATCGACCTGCAAAAGCCTCCAGTCTAAGGGGCTAAAAAGTTAGGGTGAGTATTTTCATACTTAGTAGGAAAATACCCAGTAGGGGAAAAATATAAATCAATGAACTCCGTAAGTTCATATACAGATGCTTCCATGCAATTACACATGAAGCAAAAAGAATAAGAAGTATAAATATGGTCACACATACAAATCATCGTACAAATCAAACTTACACTTACTCATATATCATGCTCTTACACTTACACTCTCAATCAGTCTTATCAGCTTACTCGTACAAACATACGCTTACACTTACAACATACACATACTCGTACGACCTTATTCGTACTCTTACACATAAATGTACTCTTACATCTCCCATAGAAGCTTACACTTACGCTTATGCTTACACTTACACTTACTGTCTGAATCAAAGTCTCACAAACTTACTCGTACAACTTACTTAGACTCATAAACTTACTTAGAATCTGAAACATACTAACTCTTACTATCGAACACATACTACCAACAACTGAAGCTCATTACCATTAATAAGCTCCAGCGTCGGAAAGGAGAGGAATGCCACTGGGGTGTCACCTTAACCTTCGGGGAGCAACTAGACGCCATGGACTTTTCCGAAGGCAAGACACACCTATGCTCATGGGGCACAGGATCAAACAAGTAAGAGCAGGTCCATGATGTCGCTTACCTGAGCGCGCAAATGCCCATTCTTTGGGGCCATACATTACCAACAAGGGCCATACAGTGCCAACTAAGGGCGGAAAACATACAGTGCCACTATTGGGCAGGAATCTTACAGTGCCACTTTTGGGCAGAACATACAGTGCCATCTATAGGCCGAAAACATACAGAGCCCACGAAGGGCGGAAACTTACAGCGCTCTCAACAGAGCATCAAATGTCTGGGCAGAAATACGACACCAAGACTAAATAAAAAACATACATACGATTGCTCTCAACAGAGCATCAAACGTCTGGTGCTTTATATAGCACATAGACAACATCCTGCAGGATAACACCATGACTAGACAGGAAGGACACTCAGTTGATTACTTATCGACTGCCTCAAAATGGAACTTAATCCGTCGAAACCCTCAGTCTCAAACTTACAACGTTATCAAATTAGGGTTAATTACTATTCAAGTTTATATTACATAACTTATGCATGTACAATTATGTTCGAAATGACTACTATCTTACATTCTTCAGCCAACGAAGCAAGAACTGTGCACGTTCTGAAGCTCTAATCCACAAAAGTAACATTCTTTACTTAGCTCATCCCCCACCTTACACTTACAATCTTACGAATCTCAACATAGCCTTACTTATCAAACTCAAATTCCATACTCATACTCTTACCATCAAATACTTACGGTCTTACATCTTACCCATCTGCCTCAAAACCGAATCATCTTACTCGAACTCCTCAAATCAAACATTATAAACCCAAATTAAGTCATCAAACCCTTACTCATTGTTCTTCCGTTACAATTCATATTACGTACATTATGTGTGTACAATTATGCTATTAACGCTCCCTAACTCACAACCCCCAAGATGCTCTGAACCGCTCTGAACCTTAAGTCTTCTAAATCCTTGCATCTCCGAAGCCTTCAGCTCGTTGCTCTAATATCTCATCAGCTCAATCCAAACCAATCCCCCAATCTCATCAAATCCAACCTTCGCCCGTCCATTTTTCGTCTTTCCTCGCTCGACATACCGTCACTATTTCCATATTGTAGACTATGATGTATCCCTTACCAAACTTACAATCAAACACTCCCACTTGGGTCCATCGATCACATACTACCAGCCCCCAACAAAGATCACATGCTTTGGTCACATACACACGATTCGTAGCAACTTATTACGTGCCCTTAGTCTTCACTAACATACACATACAAATCATATACATATAACATGCTTTTATAAGCAACATAATCATGCAACATTAAATTATAAACTCCTAGCATGCTACTACACAATCAAAGCATGCTATAATAAAATTACGAGTTCAAGGTCCCCTACCTCGTAATCCATAGGAGTTTGATGACGAGCAAACCACGGTGGCAGCGTCGATAGCGGAATAGGCGACCAAAAGTATCGCACCGAGAGAGTTGTGTCCCGAGGATTTTAAAGATGCTGGAATTAATCTCAATAACGTTAGATTAATTTCGCTCGAAACCAAAGGTTTGGGACGCACTAAGGCGGACAGACATAAGGTCGTGCCACTCGAAATGATAGTGACCACAGAATGGGGGTTGACTGATTAGAGGTCGGCCAACGGTTTAAAACACTTTGTTGGCCACAAAACATTAAAATGGACCACAGACTACATCTTGCGGTAACAATTCCGCATTGTCAAAGCCTCACAAGATGGCAGAGGGCTTTAACGACAATATTGCTTAGTGGTGGAGACATTCCCTAAACATACATCGAGGCATGAAGGCCTAGCGTAGGTGGCCAATAAGGGTGGCATCATTTCTAAACGCTACCCACAACCAATTCATTGTACAGACGATCGTGCATGAAGCACAACTTATGGTGGAGGGTATGGCCACGACATCGGTCGAGCCTGCGATGGGCTGAGTCTAATGGCTTACAAGAATACTTCCCCTAAGGAGAATCAGAATTCGGGAACTTTTCCCCATAGGTTTTTGGGTCATGCGTAACAAAAGTGGGGTGTAGAGCTAGAATTAGGTCGAAGTTATCGGCCCTTGATGTCACTGGGCCGGGGCAAACCCCATGTCGATCGAACATACTGCCCAAGTCCACGCAACGTTAGGTGGGACACAAGGTTGGCCTTAGGCTAGGGTGGCCACTTGACACCGGTCAGAGGTGTACCCCAAAGCTTAGGGACATCTAGTGTGTGCAGAAGATGTGTAAAGGAGGTCGGAAGCGGCGACCCCTTTCCGTTATTGAGTCAAGCTGACACTTGCAGTTGTTTGCAGTAGAACAGCCGATCAAAAAATTGAAGAGACCCAAGACCCGATTTAGTTGGGGCGACAGTGCGCCGAATTGGGGTAGCAGACACACCACGCTAAGCTGTGAACGACAAGACATGGCTGGAGCTAGACTTGGGAGAAAATGGAACCCGGCAGTCGCCGAATAGCAGCAAGTCAAGTGGACGTTGGCCTAATATCATCCAACGTCCGACAACGGAGGATGGAGGCGGCTCGCGAAAAAGTGCAACTTTTGCTCTAATGCGGTCAACCAATTGCATGAATCAGGACCAATTGATGCAAGAGGCTAGACCTCGGCACCTTGCCGTTGTCGGCTCGAGGCGGCAAACCGAAGGCCGCAAAGTGGGTGGCGGCAAGCAATAACAACTAACGACAAAAATCAACGAAATGGGGGAAATTCTGCCCTGATCGAAATGGGGCAAAGGAAGGGCCGGGGAAGGCAATGATTTGGGCCGAGGGAGGCCTTGTCGTTGTTGGTCTGAAGGAGGCCGCTGACAGGGAAATCGATTGATAGGAGAAAAATTTACGGACGGAAGAAAATTATGTCTGGATTGGTATAGGACAGAGGAGGCTAAGGGAGACGACGGCCAAGGCGGTAGCCGGGGTGGCAGACTTGTCGGCGCTAGGCTGGGGGAAGGCCAAAGGCCGATCAATGGTGGCTGGTCACCGTCGGCACAGCCGACAGCCACAACACAAAGAGCAGAAACAGAACAACAAGTAAATGGAAAAACTGTTATGTCCGGACTGGAAAATAGGAGGGGTCACGGTCCGGGAAGGCCGTGGTCCAGGCCACGGGGTGGTGGCCTTGTCATCATCAGGCCGGAAGAGAGCCAGAGGCTTGGTAGCAGTGGCCGGCGACCAGCGGCACAACCGCAAGTCATAACGAACAGAAAACAGAAATAAAAGGGGCAAAATGGATTTTTACCTCACGCCGGCGATGGAGGGACGGGGAGGCCGGGACGCTGGTGGCCGGAGGTCATAGTGGTCAGGGCGGAGCCGTGGCGGCAGTATGGAAACCATGCAACGGCAAAAGTGGCGGATCGGGTAAAAACGACAGTCCACGGACTAAAATGGGGCGGAAGCAAAAGTGCGGCGGCGGATGGCGGGGAGGCCGGGAAGGTGGTGGCTAGAGGTTGCTATGGCCGGGGTGGAATTGTGGCGGCGAGTTGGCGGCCATGCAGGCGGGGACGACGGCGGATCCGGTGAAAACATCTCAAAAATGGTCACTGGGCTGAAAACGGGAAAGAGGGAGAGGGGCGGCGGTTGCTGGCGGGGCTAGGCCAGGGAGGTTGCATCGGCGTCGCCAAGCCGAGGCTGGCCAGGCGGAAGTTGGCAGCCATCGGTGGCGGCGCCTCCGGCCTCAAACAGTGAATGGTTGCCCCCCATTCACTGTAGACTTCGCGTTATGCATTTATCATTTTTTTTCCATCCATTCATTTCTTCCCGTTTCTGTTCTCTTGCATCTCGTCCGAATTTCGTGCCGAAAAAAAAATTCTGGGATGTGTCAAGGCCCATGACCTACAACTAAACACCACTTTCGACTCTTACGGTCACGAGTTTTACAAATACGGATACGCCGAAGCATAAATTTCTTTATTGAAAATACGAGAAAAAAAATGCCGAATATTGCAAAAATTGCAGAAAGTAGCAGAAAAATGCAAAAAAAATTATAGAAAAATCGGGGATGTTACAAGAAGCCTCTGGTCTTTATGACCATTGACTCTACTAAACATCTAAACTTAGACTAGATTATTTTCATCCAGTTAAGTATCCACTCAACCATTTGGGTCCTCTTCACTTTGTGAATCGGCCAAATAAATAGCTCATCCACTGAGCTATGACTTAAAGAACATCCCATAACCATCCTCGGTTCATTAACCAAGGTAAAATTCTATGTCAAGGCCCCGTTCAATCCATGAACCGGTCCCAAACCCTATTGAGGGTATTTTAGTCTTTATCTTGATTAGATGTTCTCCCTCCAAACCAACAACAACCCATGTCTCTTGATTAATCTTCATTAATCTTAAGTTACTGATATAACTGAAAACATTAATAATAAAAGCATACATCAACATAATCCACATAAATAACATGCATTCACCAATTCATAAATAATGAATAAGGGCCCGTTGCACTCATTTGTAGGGCTCAGCGAATTCAAACCCAAAAGTGTAAACAACTCTAACACATCCCGCGAGTTACATATAAAACACTCTAGTCGATCGGTGCACTCGGTTGTAGATACGTGAAATACGTTGCTTTAAACCTGAGAATTAGGGTTCTACCCCTTATTTCCTGTGACACTGTGACCCGACAAGGTCTTCGTGTCACTTACAGGTCATACTCCTTCCTTTTGAAGTCATTTATAGGGTACCCTAACTCTTGATTCACTAGGTCATCCGTTTCAGCAGAAACAGAATATATTGCCCCTAAGGGCATTAGGATAATTTTCCCACCTAGGGTATGATACCCTCCCTTGGTTCATTCTAGTTATTATACTGCCCCTCTATTGATTTAAGTCATTGACCTCTCACAAGGCTCCACTCTCAGACCAACTCACGCTTCCTTTCACACGAATGTGGGCGAGTCCACTCTAAGGGGTATTTCTGTCATTTAGTAATGACATCTAATGAGTCATTCAACTCAAGAGTACTACTGGCCTTTATGGACTCTGTGTAATTTTCCTAGTGTGCGATGGGGCTGTGAACCCCTTGAACCGACCCAGGTTGACTTAACGGTTTACGATTAACCCTAGGGTCAAAACAGTCAATTACCCACTCATTGGGATTTTTACTCACCAAAAGGTTTGTCCTATAATTAGTTTACCCATTAAACTCTCACTGAGAATTTTCCCAATTTTTTTAGATCCACTCATAGTCCCCTGAACTAGAACCTCGAACTCGGGTAAGTTAATATTATACGATAATTAATTAATAGGGGTAAAAAGGTCATTTCATAATCTCTGGGATTTTTGCCCAAGATGAAACTTGGCCAGAATACTCCCACGCTTCTCAAAGGTAAATATTAATTTTCTATAATTTTTTTGACATTTTTAGCACTGTGAACCGGACCCGGTTCACTAGTTTTGTATTTTTTTTAAACCTAGGCCGAACGGGTCGGGTCACCCAGTCCGGCCCGGCCCGAAACGAAGCCCGACGACCTGCTCGGTCATCTTCTTCGCAGTTGGTCAGAGGCCGACTTGCCTCTTCCGGTGCCGCCCCAGGCCGCTTGGTGGCGATTCCGACCAACCCAGCCCCGCCACTGTCCGGCCGGCACAGAAAGGGCTTTTCCCTTTTTTTTTATTAAAAGCACTGATCAGCGTGGCGGCCAGCCTCCACAGCCTGGTAACGTTCCAGAACCGACCGGATTGCCAGGATCCGGCGATTCTGGAGGTCCAGGGCTGCCACCCGTCGCCGGCCGTCTCCGCCCTGCTGAGAGCCGGAAACCCTTTTTTTTTTTATTATTGTGCAGTAGTAGCAGAAGCCGCTGCCGCCGCCAAGCATCCCCGGCCGGCGCAGCCAAGGCCAGGACCGGTGCGCCGATCCAACCATGAGTCCAGCCACTAGCGGTCGGCCGGTGGCCGGCCAGCAGTTGAACAATAAATAAATAACTGTTTTTTTTTAAAACTGCATGAACAGTAATTGCAGAAAGTATTGTTCATGCCGATTACATATATAGTTTATTTTCTAATTTACAAATCTATGTTAATCTCTATTTGAAATCCAACCTCAATGGCCGAGTTGTCATCGATCCACCGCCGCAAACGCTTCACCGGAGTCTCGCCGAAAAATTCCTTCATGTCTTTCACCATCAAAAGCTCTCCCTCAAAAAGCCCTAATTAATTCTTTTTATAGGGATGGGATTAGGGTTCCTAATCCCAAGAGAAATTTGGCCCCAAAAACCCAATTTCGGAATGCTAAATAATCGAGCCCGCAAAACGACTTAAACGGCCCAGTTGCACGTTTAATTAGGGGTAAACAGGCCCTATACGATATGTTCAACTTCAAACGATCGTATCTCCCTCATCCGAACTCTATTTCACGCATTCTTGGTGGCGTTTCGAAACTCTTTCCATCTATTTTCCATCCATATATGATTCAGTCACCACTTCCATTGATCATCAAGTTATTCTCACAGGAAGATGAAGGGGTCCTACACCCTAATTTCCCCGTGTACGACTTCGGAAATTTAGAAAATTCCTGGACATTACATTCTTCCCCCCTAAAAAGGAATTGCGTCCCCTCAATTCTCCAAAGCCAATACTAAACAAGTTTGGCCCTGAAAGGCACCCTTGCCCCTTTTAGGGTTTCACATTAATCCCACTCGAGCGTGAGATTCCGTTGCGTACTCAAGTTAAAAGAATCACAACTAGGTAACATAACTTGGAGTGTGCACGTAAAAATACACCTATGTTGACCCTAGTACTCACGTCCCATACCATGAGTATTCACGACGCCATAGAAGCAAATTTAACTAAGCACTAGCACAACGAACCTTAGAGCTATCCATCGACATGTTGCGTCCCATACCGCAAGTGTCTAATGGTTTCTCCTCAACTGTTCCATAGCTCTTCTGCCATGAACACCTAGAGGTGCTTCTTACCCAAAATCCATCCACCTCAACTAGATCATAAATTTTCAGACAGCTTCAAACTTGCAGTTAGATAAATGGCTCCGATACCAACTATCACGGCCTGGGTTTTATAAACTTGTTTGATCCTATTGAGTATAGGTGGGTATACTCATGCATCTTCGTGATGCAGGTACCTCAGAGGAGGAGGAGTAGAGTAGCTGGATTCGTGGAGCGGGAACTCACTGCTTCAGAGAAGGATTTGCTTTATTTCAGTAGATTGTAATAAGGCACGAGAGTTTCCATTACATCCTTTATTTGTAATAAGGCTCTTTATTTAATGAATTCTATCGACTATTATAATTATTCATGGTTTGATATTACCAATATATTGAAAAATAGCGGTAATGGATTGAGATTTATTTTAGTCGATGGTTTGCATGACTTGACTTGAAGAAAAAAAAATATTACTCAAAATTTCCACTGCATTTACTTTGAAAATGTTATTTAGAAAACCCCGACCGTGACAATAGACGCCCATAGAGTACCTCAAAAGGTGTCATCTTAATGCTCACCTAATAACTGTTATTATAAGCAAATTATACCAAAGGTAGGTGCTGCTCCCAACTGCCTTTTTGCTCAAGTATATGGTCTTCTCGAATTTACCATTGGCCTGAGGATGGTAGGTTGAGCTAAGATGCAATAATGTACCAAAGACTTTATGAAAACTTTGCCAAAATCGGAGGTGAAGCGAGGATTGCAGTCAGAACAATAAACACCATAACAACAAATACATTTAAGGAAGTAGTCATCCTTATCGCAAGAAAAGGCACAGACTTGGTGAGTTGATCAATGATGACCCACACTGCATCGCTACCGCTTGGTGATCTAGGGAGTCTGGAAACAAAGTCCATAGCCACATTCTCCCACTTCCACTTCAGGATAGGAAGGGGTTGTAACAAACTACCCAGATGATGATGCTCCGCCTTAACTTGCTGACAAATAAGGCACTTGGAGACAAAAAAAGTAATGTCCCTCTTAATATTACTCTACCAAAAAATCCTCTTTATACTATAATACATCTTGGTTCCCCCTAGGTGGATGGAGAACCTAGAGTGGTGTACCTTCGATTAGACATGCTCCTTCAACTCAAAGGAGTTTGGCACACACAACTGGTCTCTATAAGTTAAGCTTCCATCAAATCTCTCCTGGAAGTCCAACACTACCTTCTCCCTCAACTTAGCCTTAAAGGCTTGAGTCTCTATATCCCTCCTTTGAGCTTCAACCACATCATCAACCAAGCAAAAGCTTATGAAAAGGTTGACGAACTAACTAAATGTAGCCTCTATAACTAACTCCGGCTTAAGCTCAATGACTTTCTCATACAAAAGCCATTCTTGGATATATACACAAGCTATTGAAGTGGCTGATTTTCTACTCAAGGCATCCACCACCATGTTAGCTTTACCGGGATGATAAGAGATAGAGAAGTCATAGTCCATAAGGATCTCCAACTATCTCCTTTGCCTCATATTCAAGTCCCTTTGGGTGAATAGATACGTCAAGCTCTTGTGATCAGTGAACACCTCAAACTTCTCACCATAGAGATAGTGTTGTCAAATCTTTGATGAAAATACCACGACCGCTAACTCCAAGTCATGAGTGGGGTAGTTTTGTTCGTACACTCTAAGTTAAAGTGTATTTAATAATATTTAATACTAAAAGCATATTAGTATGTGTGGCACTTTATGTATGTTGGATTTATATATATTATTTTTATTTTTTTAGTTCAAGCTCAGTTCGAGCGTAGGCACGTGATTCACTTATTGCAATTTGAGCTTGAGCTCGAGCCAAATTTTGAATTTTCAATTAGAGCCAAGCTCAAATCGAGCTTCAAAAGTTCGATTTTAAGCTGAACAAACCCAATACTTGGCTAAGCTTAGCTTGTTAACACCTCTATTTAGCTTGATCATCGGTCACTCCTCTCCATCTTCACTTGCAACTCCAGCAAACACATGACTCCATCTCCCAGTTCGACTACAACTCTTCATTGACTTCAACCTGACTCTTCTTCTCTCACTCTCCATTGGACTTCAGCTTCCTCCTTTCACAGCATAACAAAAAACACCATTTATGATACTATGATGAGAAGTCTTTCTCAGAGAACGTCTCATACAATTCTGCTGCTAATAGTTTAAATATATCTCTGTTTTCAAGTCTACAATGAGCTGTATTACTAGGGATTTGATAGGGCTCCTTTTTTCGTCTTCACAGTTCCATCGATCTCCAATTTTCATCATGATCTTCAACTCTAATTTTAACCTTTCCTGGACTTTGTAATCTCTGTAACTTCAGCAATCTCCATTAATGGCGGACTAATTTTCTTCTCTTTTGTTTTTTCTTCCTCTTGCCAACTCAAATATAAGGTTTAGAACAAATATAAATAGATTTGATCATAAAATCAACATACACCATGAAGTTGGACCAAATCCAAGAAGTTGATTCACGAATTTCCTCTTTGAAAATTTCTAGTTCGAATTTAATAATGGAAACCACAAAAATCTCTTCTTTTCAATCAAAATCAGCTCCCATTCTTCAATTTTAAACTTTAAACATGTTCTTCATTAACTTAATTAAAATGTGTTTTGAAATGCATGATAATTACTTAGGAGTTAGTAAGGGTATGGTAAGGAAATTAATCAGAAATGGGATATTATATGATATGTAGATTTGAATTACAATGTTGATGTGTTGTGGTTATTTTTCTAATTTATGTTACCATATTTCAAACTTTACTTAGTTTCGTACTCACCCTTCTTTTTTGTGTTTTGTTTTGGGGCTACATAGAGCGACATGCAGTTGATTAGGATCCTCTGTATGAGAAACATTTGGGGAGTACTCTAGAGTAGGCACGGATGCCTCGAGATTATGTTATATTTTCTAATTTATGCTACTTTGATATTAGAACATCATGTTAGGTTGGTTTTATTTCATACTCTGTAACCCTTGTGGTTTTAGACATATTCATGACTTTTTGATTCAAGCCACGTGTTGGCTCAATATGCTATGTATGTGGGTTGAGATTGAGGATTTATTTTCAAAGATGTTATCTTCTTTTATTTTTCTTTATTTCTCTTGCACAAAGGTTTAAAGGTGTGTGACTTCGAGTTTGTAATTCACCTGCTAGAGGGGTTAAGACTTCCGTAATACATGTTAAACCAATCTTGTCACCCCCGTGTGCTTCGACGGGCCCTTGGACCAAGTTCGGTTCGGGTCGGGTAGGTGCTAGAGCGTGACAAAAGCTCTCCTTCTTGATCTTTTGTGGTTTTAATACATAAACTCTTGACGAAACAATTCTTTTTTATCCTTTATCTATCCAAAGTATTTCTTATCTTTATTTTTAATGTTCATATCTTCCAGTTAGATAGAATCTTCATTCAATTCTAACTAAGATAATACGACACATGAAGAACATCACTAGATGTTACAATGACCTTTAATGCCTTAGTGTTTTATCATATTGATTTATTAACTCTTTATTGTCTTAATACTCTTTTACTTTTTCTTTCTTAATTTTTCTTTACTCCTCTTATTTTGTAATCATTGTGATAGTCACACAAATGCAATTTTTGTAGATTCAACCTTACAAGACTATGTCCAGTTGTGCACTTACAAGTAATATAACCCTAAGCTTTGGCTCAATTTAATAAATTAATAGTTTAGTTGTAGCAACCCTCCGTCATATATTTATAGCTCTATTTGATTTTTCAATTGAACTAATTTTAATTCATCTTTAAAAACCATATAGAGTTATTAATTTGGGACAAAATGAGTATATTAATGTTTGTTTCACCAATATTTTTATTTTTAAAAAATATATCATACATAAAAATTATATATCCATTACATTAACGAGGATATATATCATGATAAATTTTTATCTAAGTTTTGGCTCACATACGTCAGCATGAGCCAAGACATCAAAGGCATATCGAGATCCGAGGGCGTAAGGGGACATAAACCAAACTGCCTCCTAAGTTATGTGTATTGTTGGATCAAAATCTAAGGGCATGCGATATCAAGGCTCACACAGTCGTGAGTGAACCATGGCTCATATAAATGGTTTTCATATATCATGTATGATACATTGTATTGATACATATATATGATTATATGTCATTTTTACATATTATCTACCCTAGATTAATAACTCCATTTGATTTTTTCAAAATGAACTAATCAAATGGATCTATTAATCTAGGATAGAGAGAGTATGTCCCATATATATATATATATATATTTAAAATTATATTTGGGTTCGAGTTTGAGCTCGAGTCGAGTTTTAATTAAGCCAAGCCAAATCGAGTAGGGGTCTTCGAACTCGACTCGAGCCTATTTGAATTCAAATTAAGTTTGAGCTAAGCCCAATTCTAGTTGACCCCTAATGCCAAACATAGAAGTGTGGACTCATCCACCTGTAGCCAATTAAATTAGAAGTAGGATGTGAAGATAACACAAAAAATGCAATTTCTAATTCAATGTAGACTACCGAATTAAATTCAATATACAAGGCAGATTGAAAAAAAAGGAGAAACTGGAGAAGGCTTCATGATAGGCTATTAGGCTAAGAAGAAATTTTCTAGAATTCATTTTTTTAACACTTAAGTGAAGGGAGCAATCCAAGTTGTTTTTTTTAATACCTGTAAGTTTATTTAATTTTCAATAGAGATTATGCTAATTAGTGGTTATTTTTCTTTATTAAGGTTAAGATGAACCTCTTATTAATTTTGTAGAGTTTTCTAATCTATGTGATTTGGTTAATTTTAAAAAGGGTTTTAATGTAATTTTTCTTATCTCAATTTGATTAGTGAATTAATTTGAATATGATTCTAGTCATGCTTTTCTCATGATATGAATTAGTTTTCATTGAATGCATGGTTTTGATTGCTAATTGGTAAAATTGGGTATAAGTTGTGATTTATTTATATGGATACAACTTAAGACTTGGTTTTATTCTATTGAAGTAGTAAGTTTATTCAAATTTCAATAGATATTATGCTAATTAGTGGCTATTTTTCTTTACTAAGGTTAAGATGAATTTCTTAATAATTTTGTTGAGTTTTTTTTCTATGTGATTTGGTTAATTTTAACAAGGGTTTCAATGTCAATTTTTCTTATCTCAATTTGATTAATGGATTAATTTGAATATGAGTCTAGTCATGCTTTTCTCATGATTGGAATTAGTTTTCATTAATTGAATGCATGGTTTAGATTGTTAATTGGTAAAATTGGGTAAAAGTTGTGATTTATTTATATGGATACAACTTAGGACTTGGTTTTATTTTGTTGAAGTAACGTAGAATATAACTTTAGTATTTTTAATGATGGTTTAAAAGATAAAATTTTCCATGATAAATAGAATTGAATTCTAATTTATTGTGAGTTTTATATGGGAAATAAATTAATGGATATAGACATGATAGGTTACATGTTAATAAGAGGGGATCCTAAAACCTTGGTAAATTTTTATTTAATATTTTTAACACTTTTAATTGTTTTCTTAGATAAAATTAATTTTTGCTTTTATCTTTTATTTGAATTTTTCTTTATTTTGTGATCTAAACTAAGTTTACCCTTCTACTATTTTTAGCTTAAAATCTAAATAAGTTTACCCTTCTACTAGTTTTAGCATAAAATTTCAAAAAAAAGAAGAGAGAAAGAGGTGAAAATAAGTAGCATTAGCATATGACCATGTGGCTATGTGATTAAACACACCATGTTGACGTGCATGACCCCAATTTCACATAAATGAAACTGAAGAAATTAATTTATTTTTTTAGATCCAATAGCAAACGGGAGTATGCAACCTGCATGTTCCTTGAGATATGTGCTTCGTCGAATTGAAATTCAACTACCCATAAGGTCGGGGCTCACGTTGACGTGTTTTAGCCTAGTATCACTCAAAATGGGTTAAAAAAATTAATTATTTTTTGTAATTATTTATTTTTATTTATTTATTAAATAATATATTTTGAAATTTAAATCACTTATTTTAAATAAAAAATATTTTATTTGCTTTGCCTACGAATAAATGCCACAAATAATATAGGTTATTTGCGATGTTTATGTATATACATCTCAAATAATCATATTTTCTATTTTATTATATTTTATTTAATATAATTATTTAAATCAAAGAATATGTATATTTAATATATAAATACATGATATATAATCACAAAAGAATTAGTTAATTTCTTTAGTCCCGTTTGAGTGAACCCAAGCTTTGAGAGCTGTCAGGTCGAGATTGGACAGTACAAGGGGCATACAACTTGCTTGCCCCCCTAAGATATGTGTTTGCTGGAACAAAATTCGATGCTCTATAGGGTTGGGGCTTAACCTGACATGCATATTCTCAGTCTTACTCAGTTGGAAGTAAAGAAATTTATTTATTTTTTGTAATATTTATTATATTTTTATATATTAAATAATCTTCCATCATAGGGTTACACATCCAAATCCATACTAAACCTTCTATCACCTCTTACCATCCATCACGCATAATTTTGCCCGCACAAATATATACATATCCATCATACAGGTGTATAGTCATCATACATATGTATGTCCAACACACATACTTATAACATACACATACTTCCATAGCTTACCAACATATTCACTAGTCATCACTACTACATACATAATCCACATATGTAGCTTACCAATGTACTCATTAGCCATCACTAGTACACACATATTCCACATACATAACTTACCAACACTCGTTGGCCATCACTAGCAGACACATGGTCCACTTCCATCAAACATACTTTTAAATCACATGTATGCCATATGCATTACAACATGGCATAATTTGCCCTCTTACATCATGCAAACAAATCATGATTTATCATCCAATCATCAATCTCAATCATCCTAGCATGCTTCTACACATTCATAGTATACTATGATGAAATTACAAGTTCAAAGTTTCCCTACCTCGTAATCCATGACATTTGATGACGAGTACATGACGGTGGCAATATCAATGATGAAGTTGGCAGCCAAAAGCATTTCCAAGTTGAAAGAACTGTTGTCCCGAGGGTTTAGGAAGCACCAGAAGTACTCACAGCCAAACATACAAAAAACTTGTGATCCACTGTGCACACTAAGGGCGGCCAAGAGAGGTCATGCCAATGAGTGGCAAGTATGACCATAAGTTGAGGTGTACTCAGTAAAAATCTGTTGGTGGCTGAGAAGTACTCGATTGGCTGCAAAACATTGAAATCGTCCATGGATAACAACCAATGATGTCAATTTCGTGTCTACAAAGGTCTACATAAGGGTGGAGGGCATGGGGCAGCGCTCAAGGATGGAGGAGAGGTGGAGTAGGGCTCTAGTGGTCAACTCAAATCGTGATAGAGCCATCCATTGATTAGGCAGTCCAAATCCAATGCCTAAACCCTAAATCGAATGTGCGGCTGCATGCACAAGTGGCCCCTTGAACATATGGCAAAAAGGGCCACTCAAGGGAGAGAGGGCTAGACAATGGCAAATCAAGGCCCACAAAAGGGCAACAAAGCTAGGGCAAGGAAGTGGTGCCCGATCAAAGCGGTGACATCACCAATCACTACCCACAACCGAAATAATTAGTGTGGGCAAATGTGCATCTCGCACGTTAAAGGGCGGAGGGTGTTTGCATCACCAAACATGGTTCGACAACATGACATCTGGGTGGGCGAATGCCCTACCATCACCCACCCGAGACTAGCCAGAAGCTAGTAGCCACAACACTACACCCGTAAAGGACCAAGAATAGGGTTTTTTTCCCTCTAGGTTCTAGGTCGAGGGGGGCGTGCGAGAATATGGGGGAGGCATAGTCAGGGTAAGTAGAGCTGGCCCTTTTTGTCATTGACCAGGGCAGAGCCTATGATGGCCAAATGACTCATGGCTAACCGGTGGCAGCGACCAGAGATGCAGCCAAAGCATCTGGCCACATAAAATGGAAAAACATATCCTAGGAAAAGTGGAACAGTGAGGCAGAGGTGGAACTAGGCATAGGAGAGGAGCGAAGGGGTCATAGGAGATCGGTCTGGGCCAGGAGGGGTGTCCACCGCTACTGCTGACCCAATACGGACTGAGTATAGCTAATCTGAAGGCAAGATGATGACCAAAAGATACCGGTGGCAAAAAATGGAACTAAATAGTGATAAAGAAAAACTAATGAAAATACCAGTAGCTCATGGAGGAGCAAGAAGAGCATGGCGGCAGCTCTGGCCAGCGCCTTTGGGGTATTGGCGGCTGGACAAAGCTATGTCTAGTGGAGGGCAAGAGCAAACAGCATAAAAATAGCCCTCTGGCGGCCCAAAAACTAATTTCAACTATGAGAGAAATCACAGAAAGGACCGGTACCTCATGGAGGAGTGAGGAGAGGGTGGTGGTGGTCCTAGCCAGTACCAACTGACTCGTTGCGTCAAGGTGAAGTGGATTCCAACAAGAAGCGGTGGAATTTGGCGAAAGAGGAGGCATGATGGAGTTATTGGAAACACTCTTGGGTTTCCTCTTATTCTTTCTGGACATTCTAGATGTCTCAAAGTTTCTTGAACACGCCGCCGGGTTCCAGATATTTATACTTTTTCTCTTTTATGTCCTTAACCTCCTAGTTACACATCATATATCCAAAATTTACACCAAAAGTGCATGTCAAGGCCCGCAGACTAACACTAACCCCACACCCGACTCTACGGGTATAATATTGAGGTCAAATATGCATATACAAAAATTCCAAAGCATCAAATTTTCCCTAAAAAAATGATAAAAAAATAGCAAGAAAATTGTAGAAAAATCAAGGACATTACACATAGTGTCCAAGATTCCTTGTCATGACTCGAATTTTTAAAACCATTTTTAAATAGCATGAATGATCAGTCATGAGAAAATTTGTTTTCTTTCTTAAGTGTAAAACAAACTATTCGATTAAATATCCAGGTCAAGATAGATGGGGTTCACAAATACGAATATAAATACATATGATATTATTACATGTCCCAAAAATCCTTAAAGGGTAGGCTATCCATCTAAGTAAGAGTATATCATTATTCTAAAAAATAAATAACCAAGTTTGCTCTCATGCCAAAGATACAATTACTTACTAGAATTGTAGAATCAAGGAACTACATCCCAAGCTTACCAGTCCTATTACTAGTCCTCACCAGAAGAATCTACAACCAACTAAACCAAACAACCAAGGAACCTCTCCACCATCAGGAGAAGAGTTTTCAAAAGAATAAAATAATTAATTAATCTTTTTTTTATTGGTCCAACATCATCGACTGTTAGTTGCCTACATACTTATTGGACAACGTCTCTAATGCTATTCCAATAAGATCAGAACAAGACACAGTTCTACCAAGCAACTATAGTATTTCAAGAAGCATAACATCAAACATGTAAGTTGTTACACCCAGGATTTTAAATTATTTTCATCAAATTTCATGAAAAGTTTTAAAATATAACAACTGTAACTTAGTGAAATTGATGAAAATTTAGAACCTGTGAAAACATTTTTATAATTCTTATATCCACATCAAATTTATGCCAACACATTCACTTCAAATCCACACAAACACATAACACCAATAGACTAGTTAAAACCCATTGTTTAATCATCCTATGTGTGAATCAACAAATGCATAAATCATAAGTGGCATGACAATGGGCTTAACATAAAATTTCCATAGGCATAGCTGAGTACAAGTTCCATAATAGTCCAAATATAAGTAAACAATCTTTGTACAAGTCCAAAATAATATATGTAAAAGCTCTCAACTCATTTAATACATGCATTCATGAAAATGTTACAACATGTCTGTGGCATAAAATAAACAAAAGAATCATAGGATAAAAAATGGACCTAAAAACAATTTGCGCATCCTCAAAATACTAGATCACGCCAATAAAGCTCTCGAACTAGGACCCGAAGAAGCCGCTAGAGTATCTGGAGATTAGGGGAAGGGAAATGAGTGTTTTCATACCGAGTAGGATAATTCAAATAAGTGAACCTCGAAAATCCTCACAAAAGTTGTTTCACAAGATAGTAGCATATATTAAATCCAAGAGAACATAAAAACATAGCATCAGGACAAACCTTACACTTCCCCTAAACCTTATAGACTAACCAATTTAATTATTATCTTACTCTACCATACACAACCCCATACCATCATACTCTTACTATCACACACTTACTACTTACCTTTACAGTCTTACACTTACTACCTTATACCTACAATTGACAACTAAAGCCAATTACACATTAATCTGCTCTAATGTTGTAAGGAATACATTCCACTAGGGCATCACCTTAACCTTCAGTGTATGCCAGAATAATTTCGAAGGCAAAGTACATTGGTACTCATTGGGCATAGGATCAAATAGGTCATATCCATGATACTACTTGCCTGAGCACGCAAATGCCCACTCTTTGTGGTTATACAATGCCAACTATGGGCCATATAGTGCCAACTAAGGGCAGATGTATTACAATGCCACTCTTGGCAGAAAACTTACAGTGCCACTCTTTGAATATAAAACATAAGGTGTCACACTTAGCCAGAAAACTACAGTGCTCTCAACAGAGCGACAAAAGTCTAAGCATGAACATAGCTCCAAGATAACTGTTGTTACGTCTAAACCAAGACTGTGAAGTAGTCTAATTCAAAAATGTTTTACTTGTCAACTATAGTAGACAAGGTCAATCCATAGGGAAAACCTTGTACGACAAAGAAAATGATTACGAAAAAAAATAGAACAGAGAATGAAGGTAAAAGAGAGAATAAGAGATAATCAAAGAGAAAGTGCTAAGGCATCGGAAATCTACTTGTAATAAATCTCTAATGTATATTTGATTCAAACGATAACTCAATTAAGATCGAATAAAAATTCATCTTAATCAAAAAATTTAACTCTTAAAGAACTTTAAAATAGAACAATAGTAATTAATTATTTACTATGTGAAAGCATTAAGTATATAATCAAATGGAATTATAAGCATTCGGCGTGCCTTTCGTCAACGTCGAATCAAGCAAAACTTTTTCAATTATATTTTTTCCAATTATACATGATATGGTTGGACAACTAGGATCTTTATATTTGAGTGGGGTGTTTTGTTGCAAAATTGCACTTACTTATTCTGTCAAAAATGCATTCTTTTGTACATTTAGCTTATGCTTAATTGTACAAAGGTTTTTCAATTTTTTTGCATAAGATGGAATTTGTTTAATGACAACTAAGAGAGGAATGTTAATCTTCACTTGTTTAAAAATTTTAAGAATGTCACCATTTTGAATCAATTTAGAAGAAGATTGTAATTTTTGAGGAAAAGAAGGAGGAATAGATGAAACACAATTGGAGTTATCAAGTTTATCACCATGTTTAGAATTCAAAGACTCCTTAGGTTTAACAATCTTCATTAGAATGTCTTTATTAATAACTTTTCCACTTCTCAAAGTGGTGATGGTCTTAGCATGCTCTTCTTGTGAACTTGAAGAATTTAAATTCTCAATTATAAATTGACCTTTAGGATTTGGTTGAGGTTAAGAAGGAAACTTCTCTTTTTCTTGAGTGCACAAAGTTGTGGTCAATTAAATTATAGAAGTCTTCAAGTCATTGATGGCTTTCATTGTTTGATTGTTGATTGTTGTTTGACTTTGCACGAATGTTTGTAATGTGTCTTCAAAAATATTATTGTGTGGTGGAACATAATTTAAAGAAGGGGGTACCTGCACATTAGACTCATTTCTCCAACTAAAGTTAGGATGATTTCTCCAATTAGGAGTATAAGTTTCAAAATAAGGAGAAAAAAAAGGCATTTTGTAAGTATTCATAGCATTTACTTGAGTATGCAACACCTCTTGAAAAACAGGGATTGTTGGACAATCCTATGTTTAGTGTCCATCACTCTCACATATATTACAAATATTTTGTACTTTTTGAGAAGCTTTAGACATGTTTTCCTTATTAATTTATATAGCCTCAACTTTTCTAGTTAAACTTATAATTTTTGCTTTTACCTCATCCTCTTCTTTAAGAATGTACATGCCCCCCCTTAGTTGTCACATTAGATTTTGTCTTATTACTACTTTCAAATTCATTAGAATCTTCCCATGATTGAGCATTTTCAGCCAACACATCTAAATAGTCTCATGCTTCCTCAGGTTCTTTATTAAAAAATTCTCTATTACACATCATTTTAAGAAATTACCTCATTTGAGAAGTCAAGCTATTATAAAAGAAACTAATTGTACGTCATGTTTCATATCCATAATGTAGGCACAACGCCAAAAGTTCTTTAAATCTTTCCCAGCATTGAAAAAAAGTCTCATTTTCTTTTTGTGAAAAATTCATGATATTCTTTCTAAGTGTATTAGTTCTATGGGTGGGAAAAACTTTTCTGAAATTCTCTATGCATTTATTGTCATGTTCCAATGGATCTTGGCTTCAAAGAATTTAACGAATTTTTTGTTTTTTCCTTTAAATAAAATGGAAAGAGTTTTAATCTAATAACATCATTTGAAACATTTTGCTTTGGCAAAGTTGCACAAACCTCTTCAAACTCTTTTAAATGCAAATATGGACTTTCCGAATCTAAGCCATGAAATTTGGGTAGTAATTGAATTACACCCGGCTTAAGTTCAAAACCACCCACATTAGTTGGAAAAATCATGCAAGAAGGAGAACTTGATCTAGTTGGTTGCAAATAATCATGCAAGGTTTTAACTTAGAACATTTTGTGCATTATTATCCCCATTATAACTTCTTACTTCCTCATTAATTCTTAGATCCTCCATTGTATTAAAAGAAAGAGAATTTTTAAAAGATTTGTCCACTCTTCTCAATCGTACTGAATTATTGCTCACCCATGTGAACATGCAATAACAAAATTTTTTTTGTGAAAAATGAAAGTAAAAGTGTAGAATTTAAATGAAAAAATAAAAAAAGTTAGAGAGATAGAAGTTAATAAACAGAATTTAAATTAAAAAATAACGTCAAAAGCACTATCGAGGTACACGTTTGATCCCGAAATTATTTTATGTGGAAACGTGGGTAGTGCCTCCGGTATCAAAAAGAAAAATTGCAGAATTTAAATACTAAAAGTAAATGACTGAATTTAAAGAGATAGTGTAAAAAAATAAAAAGTTAAGAGAATTAGTAAAGTTAGAGTGAGTTTATTTTTCGTAATGGATTTTTGTCACATGTTGCAATCCTCGGCAACGGTGCCAATTTGTTGTTACGTCCAAACCAAGACTATGAAGTAGTCTAATTCAGATTTTTTTTTACTTGGCAACTATAGTAGACAAGGTCAATCCATAGGGAAAGCCTTGTGTGACAAAGAAAATGATAAAAAAAAATAGAATAGAGAATGAAGGTAAATGAGAGAATAAAAGACAATCAAAGAGAAAGTGCTAAGGCATCGGAAATCCACTTGTCATAAATCTTTAATGTATATTTGATTCAAATGATAACTCAATTAAGATCAAATGAAAATTCTTCTCAATTATAAAATTTAACTTTTAAAGAACTTTGGAATAGAATAATAGTAATTGATTGTTTACTATATGAAAGCATTAAGTATATAATCAAAGGGAATTATAAGCATTCGGCGTGCCTTTCGTTAATGTCGAATCAAATAATTATATAGATTATAAACTCCTTAAATATAAAATATCAATTTAAAATGATAAAGAACTTACTTGAATCAAAATAACCATTAAACATCAAGTACAAGCTTCATCACTAGCCTTAACCAAGAGCTTGGAAATCCATTACACAAAACTAAAAATAAAAGTACAAAAGAAGAGAAGAAAAATAAGAGAAGAGAGCTCTAAAGAGGAGGGGATGATGCCTCTACCACGTCTACCCCTCTATTTATAGGAGTAGAAGGGGTTGTTTCAAAGGGGAAAGTCCAATCATATCCCTTGATTACATCCTGATTGATTGGTTGCTTCTTTGGCAAAGATTAGATTCTAAATCAATCAAATAAATCAGTGATTTATTTAGAAAATAAGTGTCTTTGAGTCTTCCTTTTGTTATCCAATCAGCCTCATTTTCTTTCCTTATGTGTATTAATCACAAACGATAAAAAGATTCTCTATGTGTTGGCCTCGAGTTAGTTAACTAGATGTCCCTTTGCATGCCAGATTTGACCCATATATCTTTGGAATTATGAATTTTATCCTAAAATAGCAATTGTAGCCACAAAGGCTTCTTTCCAATTCCACCAGAATCATATCAATCCGAACTATACATAGAAAGATATGGTCGAAATACTAAGGCTGTGTCAATATGTCCAAATTAGTTTCTTCCCGAATTTAGTTCTCTTGATGCAAATCTGAAATCCAACGAGTCCAAAAGGTTATGTTCGACCATTCTATGCATGTTTAGACTATTAGGAGCTCATTCTTGATTTTTAAATAACTTTGGGTAGTTGGGCTTCACTTCTTCTTCTACTTGGATCCTATTGAAGCCCGTTTAAACATGTAAACACAACTAAGGTCCAACTAACTTATTTAAAACATAAATAGCTCAAATAAGCAACGAATTAACACAAAATAGGATCGCAATTCAAAATTTAAAAATATTTAATTGAACATTATTTTAAGCTCCTAAACATCAGGGCTAAAAAGATGAAAAATAAATATTTTCATACTCAATAGGAGAGTTCTAATAAGTAAACTCTGTAAATCCATACATAAATATGCTTATGTAATTTTCACAAGAAGCATTTATAACAAAACATATTATTACAAAACATAATATTTATGTTTATACACATATCATCTTACTAACCATCTTATACACATTGTCTTACTCTTATTATCGTACTCAAATTCTAACACTTACAATCTTGCTCAGATCTCTTACTCTAAAACTTACACTTATAGTATTGCTAAAAAATATACACTTACAATCTTACTCAAAATCTTTCAAACTTACTCTTACTCTGAATCTCTCTATCCACTCTCTCCTCTCCCCCCACTTCTCTATCTCTTTGCGCTCTCCTCTATCTCTCGTCTCTTTTCTCTCTTTCCTCTCTCTTCTCTCTCAGCCCTCTCTCCCCTCACACTCTCTCTTCGATCTCTCCTCTCTCTTTTTCTCTCTCATCTCTTTCTCTCTCCTCTCTCCTCTCCCTAGTCTATCTCTCTAAGTTCTCTCCTTTATCTCTCTTCTCTTTCTCTTTCTTACTCCTTCCCTCTCTCCCCTCTATCTCTCTTCTCGATCTCTCTTTGCTCTCTCATCTATCTCTCTTCTCTCTCCCATCTCTTGTCTCCTCTCTTTCTCTCTCTCCTTTCTCTCCCTCATCTTTCTCCTATCTTTCCACTCTCACTCTTCATCTCTCCTCTCTATCCTTCTCTCATCTATATCCTCTCTCTGCTCTCTCTTCTCATTCTCTTTCTCTTTCTTTTTCCCTTTCTTTCTCTCCGCTCTCTATCTCATTTCTCATCTCTATCCTCCCTTCTCTCTCTTCTCTTTCTCTCTCCCCTCTCTCCCTTCACTCTCCTCTCTCCCCTCTATTCTCTCTTGTCTCTCCTCTCCTCTATCCCTATTATATTTTGGATATCTTCTCTCAATCTCTCTCTTCTCACTCTATCTCCTCTCTCTCTACTATATCTCTCCTCTCTCTCTTCTCTTTCTCTCTCCTCTCTTTCTCTTTCTCTCTCCTCTCCCTCTCTTGTTGCGCTCTCCTCTATATCTCTTCTCTCTCGACCCTCTCTCGTCTATCTCCCCTCTCTTTCTCTCTCCTCTCTCCTCTCTTCCTCTCTCTCCTCTCCTCTCTCTAGTCTATCTCTCTACGCTCTCCCCTCCATCTATCTTCTCTTTCTCTTTCTTTTACTTTTTCCCTCTCTTCTCCCTCTCCACTCCTCTCTTCCCTCTCTCTCTCTCTCCTCTCATCTCTCTCTTTGCCTCTATTACCAGGGGATATCTTCCTTGTTAGGGATTTTATCCATAGTGCTTGGTTCTTCAGACTTTCCAATTAAGGATTGTCTAGAGTAAGCAGGGATTGCTTATTCTTTGACCGATTAAGCAAGGTTATTTTCTCTATGCATGAGGCATTCATTATATATTGTGATTGCATGTGTATGTGATGTGTTGCTTGATTACACGGTTGTGTATAGATGTGAGAGCTATATTGCACATGTGGGTAGGAACTTAATTGTATGTTATGTAGGATGAATGCTTATGAATGAGAATAATTATGCATGATATGGTTAGTGTGTTAGAGACACTTTTTTTGCAGGATGAATGCTTATGAATGAGAATAATTGTGCATGATATGGTTAGTATGTTAGAGACACTTTCATGCAGGGTGAATGTTTATGGACGAGAATAATTGTACATGATATGGTTAGTGTGTTAGAAACACTTCTTATGCAGGATAAATGCTTATGATTTAGTATGGTTATGCATGACTAAGGATAGTGTATTTGGGGCACTCTTTTGTGGCATGAATGAAAGCAGTGGGAATGAGTGATTAGAAATGAGATGATATGATGTTATGTTGTGATGATTGCGTGTGAAATACCTATGACGAGTTTAGATTTATCATCTTGAAGTATAAAACCTTGCTGAGTGTTTTACTCACCCCTCTTTCCCATGTGCTTTCTGTTTGGGGGCTGCATGGTACGACATGCAGATGACTAGGACCCTCTTTATGAGGAGCGATTGGCGGGTGGTCTGAAGTAGGCGAGGGTGCCAAGAGGCCCTACACTCTTTTCTTGTTTATGCAGCTGTCTGTTTAGAGTTTTATGTTTTGATGGCTTTATCATATACTTTGTTTGTCGTGTTGGCCTTAGACTAATTTTGACATTATGACTTAAGCCGCATGTGAGGGCTTAGTAACTTTTGGATGTGGGTATTGGTTGAAGACTTATTCTGATTATGTTGTCCTTCATGTTTCCTTATTTTCTCTTGTACAAAGTAAATGTTGTATGTTACTCCGTGTTATTTAACCCATTTAAAGGGTTAAGTCTTCGGCATAAGTCAATCTCCCATCGCCCCCGTGTGCACTGACCTTCCCTTAGACCGGGTTTTGCTCGGGTTGGCGGGTGTTGGGGCATGACATTTTCTTCCTTGCCTCATTCACCATTTCATCTAACCTCGGACTCTCATCATTAAATTGGGACCATTTCGTCTAATTGACAGCTCTAGCCTTACGTACTTCTCCAAGCATCATCTTATTCTTACCTACTTTTTCCTCCAATGTTCAGTTCCCCATATCAACCATTTTTGTTGACCTACAAGCTTCTGCCACATATTTAGGTGAGCTAATAACATCCCCCCTTCCTCTTGAGATTTCTCGATTCCCCATATAATAATAAATTAAATATTATATAATTAATTTATTTATAATAATATATTATTTAAAATACGCATACAATATATATAGAGTGCGTAAAAATTTTAAATTAATTTGTCTAGTTTCATTTGTGTGAGACCAGGCTTTGAGAGCAATAGGGCTAAGGCTCATGCTAACACGCGTGAGCCTAGTTTCATCGAAATGGGACTAAAAAAATTAATTTTTTATAATTATTTATTATATGTTAAATAATATATTTCATAATTAAAATTACTTATATTAAATAAAAATCATGTTATTTGTGATGAATAATAATATATGTCACAAACAATAAGTATATTTGCAACATTTATGGATAAATGTCATCAATAATATGTTATTTGCTACATTTAATCATATATGCTACTGATATGCATAATTTTTATACATTTTATATATCATTTTACCTTATTTGCTAGTATATGATTAGGTTAATTAGGATTTATATGCATTAAAATAGATATTAGTAGTATAGTTTTATTATTAATTAATTAATTAGGGAGGTGTTATTTGTTTAGGTATTTATTTGAATAAGTCAGTATTTTATTTATATTTTACATGCCAAAAATATGATTGTTTATGTTTTATAACTAATGCATGCTTCTCGAGACACATGGATGATGTTTGGAAAATTTTATAATACTCTTGACACTTATGAGTGATTTGGATAACCTTCTGGAGGCACGAACACATTGAAAATATATATGGACGTGAATAGAGAAGCAATGAACATAGAATAAATTGAATAAAAAAATGGATTGTCTAGTTAACAGAGGTCATCTTTATAAACTGGCAGTTCTTGAGATTTAAAACATTCTAAAACTTATTTTCTTCATTTTTTAGTCATTTTAAGTCTGTTTCAAGTCATTTAAAAGACATTCTTAGCTAATTCATAGGTGTTCTATTCAATAGAAGTATTAATTCCTCAAGTTGGCAACTCTATAAAAGGAAAACACCCCAGAATAAGAGGAGACTTTGCCTATCACCCTCAAATACTAAGAGAGGAGTTTCTAGAGTTGTTCTGAGTCCGTTTTCTTCCGTTCAAAATGCGTTCTTAGCTAATTTAAGGGTGTTGTACGCAATGGAAACATCTATTCCTTAAGTTAGCTACTCCATAAGGGGGAACATCCCGGGACAAGAGGAGACTATGTCAGTCGCCTATTGAAGCATAGAGAGCAAAGTGTCTTCAGGTAAGGGGAAGGTCCATCTGTTGTATACATACATGTAAAGGGAAAAGTGTCTGGTAAGGGGAAGGTCTTACGTCATCTACGGATGCTTAGAGAGAAAAGTTCCTTCGGGTAAGGGGAAGGTTTGTCTGTCGTCTACAGACGTGTAGAGGAAAAAGTGTCTCCGGGTAAGGGGAGGTTACGTTAGTCGCCTTCAATGAGAAAATATCCCAGTTTTAAGGAAGTGTCTGTCGGTCGTCTTCAAAAAAAATGGGAAGATGTGCTGGAGCCAGAGAAGGTTCTGTCTGCTATCTCTAGACCAGAAAAGAAGGACATCCTAAGGAAACGAGTACATTTGAATGTTGCTACCTTTGAAACTGCAAGGGAGTAAGCATTTCTGACTCTTTCATTTTAATATATTTTATATGCATGCACTTCTTGCTTGCTATTACTAATATACTAATTAAGATATGTGATTTCCTCTGATATGATATATTGTGATATGTTCCGATTGAATATGTTTTGATCTATTCTGTTGTGATCTGATATGTTCTGAAATGCTCTGTTGTGATCTAATCTAATATGATCGATACGGTCGTATGAAATATGATAGGCTCTAATATGATCCCATTTACTCTATGATGTGTTCTGCTCTGCTTGTGATAGAGTGAGGGGTGCGATTTCGCTTTATTGACTTCCGTTTGACTCCAATGATTTATAAGATTTCCATTTGATTTCGAATGATTTATTCGGATATAAGGATATATGTAATTTTAACGTATATGATTTTGTGATGTGTGATGCATGTATTAACCACTAGGCAAAACTACGTTTAGATCTAATTGTATTAGAATAATATCATGGATGTTATCCAATATATACGAAATCAACCAATGGCAAAGTGACGTTGGTCCAATCCAAATTAGTTACGAAATTAGGTTTGTTCTGATTTACACACAAGGGAATGTTAAAGCTCCGTAGTGTGTGGAAGAACATTATCACTTTCGCACATAGAGTTTGCCACTCATAGTCGGTCTTGTTTTAGTTTTTCTGATATTTTGATATTTTGTTTTTTGAATAACCCTGGTCTGAGTCGACTTATCCGGGTCAGGGTGTTACACACTGGCGATGACCGTGTCCATCTATCCTCGCTATTTTAGTTACTAAATGTGTCCATCTATCCAATGGACATGGACTGTCCAGTTGTTAGTTTCTTTGTTTACAATTTATACAATCTTACTCATAATGTTCCTGAGTAACCTATGTAACCTTGTATTTCAATATATATAATCTTACTCATCAAAAATATATATAAAAAAATATAGTATTGGCCTCTCTTGACTTGCTTGGGATGTACACATTAAAACCTTGCCCGAACTTACCTCCTAGATAAACTATGCATGTATTTAACTAGTCATACAACTAGAACACCTACTCTGGTTGTATGCCCAATAAAAATTACGTCTTTCATTATTGGCCGGCACAACTGAAACAATATGTTCCATTCCGTCATTTATGGGACCCACTCATCTCCCATGCGGTATGTTGTTTTTCCTAAGAATATGACTAGAGTAGGGTACTCTACTATGTTCATACAACCAGGCAACCAATCATCTAGGGAAGCCTAAGTCTTGGAATTTAATTGCAAGCATGAGGAGCCTCGGAACATAGGCAAGTCCCTATCTGTATATAATTGCCCTCTTATATACCAAGTTCAAGGGCTCTGGTCAGGTGACCATTGTTCTTTCTTAGTGATTTTAACTAGTGCCACTACTATCAATTACTAATTCTACAAATTAATTAGGGTAAAGTTACTATGAGCCCTAGCCTCTATAATGTATAAGCACTCAAGGTGAAGAATAGTCGTATGATAAAATCGACGCTTCAAACTCATCACACTTAAACAGAGCTACACCCACAAGTCGGACAGAAATGGCCAACAAAAATTTTTTCCCACCTCTCCTGCCCTCTCTACACTATCTCACTCTGTGTTGTCCAGGGAGGGGATAGATGAGGCACTTCGGCAGCCGATTGCCAAGGCAAATTTGAGTTTCTTACTTCCCCCTTCAAGCTCCTTTCTCCGACATGCCCTCTGCTAGAGTTCCTCCCATACTATGCATCGTTGAGGGTAGGGTGCATCGGTGGTGGATCAGTGGAGAAATCAAACTCCTTGTTTTGCCACCCAGCACCTCAAGCTCCTTCCTTCCAAGGCCATCCCCATGAACCCCTTACTTTCCCACAGGCAAAACCATGCTCAGAACAAACTTGAAAGCAAGTTGCTTGCGGTTGTTCAATGTTTAACTCTATGTTCTTAATACAGTACTTAGTTAAATGCATGTTATTTTTTTGTAGCAAAAAAATGGCAATTAAATGTCGATGGGTCTTAAGGTGTTCATCTACTTATTTGGATCAATGAGTCTTGACACATGTTTCTATGATTTTGTTACTTTTCTTTTCTTTGTGAGTTTTGTTACACATGTGACTGGACTTTTTTATTTTCTTTCTATTGGTAATGTGTTTTTTCACTTTTTTATTGGTATGGGCTTGCATAAATGGATTAGCTTCTACATATGTCTCAACCCATTTTTTTAGAATTTGCTCTAATCTTCTTCATAAGCTTACTTTAATGAATGTTTTTGTTAAACCTTCTCTATACTGGGTGTTCAAAATCTGTCTAGCAACTTAGAGTCTCCCTTAGACTCTAGATGTCTTATGGGTGTTTTAAGATTTTTGGATAAGATGACAGAAGTCGTGTATGATTTTTATAATGTATAGATGCTTATGAAGAGGCATCTAGAGACATGCACATGTCCTTGTAGTTGAAGAGGCAACTAGAGACGTGTTGTCTGTTCTCAATGATATATCTTTGAAAGTTTGTGAACTTAGTACTCATATTTACTTCTTCTTATAGAATTATGATATAAAAAATATGGTTTTATTGTTTTCCACAATTACTTTAAATTAGATTCTAAGACTTATTAAATATATATGATTTCTTAGCATAATTTTGACAAAGAAATTAGCTAATAAATTAGAAATATGACTCGTATATTCATAAAGGATTAAGCCTTCCTTTCTTGAGATGGGGTAGAGCTCTCCAAAGCCTTAAAATTTTTTAGCCTACTCCAAATGAGAGAAATGATTAATGTAAGTATTTATACTAAGGGTAAGTAAGTGGCTTGAAATAGGCTCAACAAAGAAATAAGTGAACCCACTTTTTGAAATAGAATAAAATGAATGCAATAAGGCCTAAACCTATAAAAATGTTAAGTGAAGGTCGGTGGCTTAAGAAGTTGGAACAACAATGTAGATGGATGTGAGTCCTAAAGTAGGGCCCACGTCTATAACTCAAAGATTAGATAAAAAAATTATGACAATTAGTGTGGTAACAAGGTCGTTTATACTAAACACTAATTTTTCTCACAAAATATAAATTATGATCAATAAAATTTATAATTAAACCAAACCATCACATAATCAAAGTAACCATTAAATAATAAATAGTAAAACTTTACAATTCTCACATCCCAACCCATGCTTTTGTATTCGTTGTTTGTGAAACCCTCACCTCGCTAATGGTTTTCTATGGAAAAATGGTTTAAACCAATAATTGCATATTGCACAACTTCTTAGAAATAAAAAGAATAAAAAATGCAATACTCTCCAAGAGAAAAAAGTGCTTACAAAAGCCAATGAAAACATGTATTTATTGGCATAATACATGGACTTATATAGGCTTTCAAAACTCATGCTCTCAGAAAAAGCAAAAAATATGGAACTTTTAGAAATGTCTTCGTATGAATTTAAGTACAATCTATTGACCAAGTATATCTTATGTATTGGTTATTTTATGTATGATAAAAATAACTACATTTTCTTTGAAGTATTCAAAGTATAAGAATAAACTACACATTTACCCCTTTAATAACTCTATTTTAGTCCCCTTAGAAAGCCGTAGCTACTCACATGACTATTGTAAATTTAAAAACTCTGTGTGTCCTATTTATACTAGGATTTCAATAAACTCTATGTAACCTATTTATACTAGAATTTTAAATTAAATTCTTCCCCTCACTAGCTCAACATAAATGATTCCATTTACACATTTCATGCTTGTAGGCTTGTAGCTTAGCTTACTCTGGTCATTATGTACTTTAGGCATCACAAAATTTAGAAAACACAATAAACTTTTAAAATTAAACACAAAAAATGTAAAAAAATTCTTTGTCCCTTAATAAATCTTATTTAGTCTTATGAGATAACATAAAAAATTTCTAAACTCATTTACCATGTTATGTACAACTTCCACATTTAAAACTGATTATTCAATATAAATGATTTAGTATACCTAATTTATGCTTGGAGACTTTGATCTTTGAAGACTATAGGCCAATAGAACCTAAAAAGAGAAACAATTATCATAATAAAGAAAATGAAAGGGAAAAAGTGAATACATGACAAGAAGATGAAGTCCCAAATCAAATCTTATGCATGAACTATCTCATAAATAGCAAGAAAATAGAGGATAAAAAATAAAATTTTGGTTTTGAGGAGACAACCAAAAATTCGTAAGGGGTGAAAGGTTGGGTTGAAAATCTATTACATATCTCATATATTTGATCGATTGGTGTGAACAAAACTAAATCGAATTGAGGTCTTAATCTAAGAAGAATTTTTTCATACTCCTCACTAATAATAAGTATAGCGTAAGCCACACACAGGAGTCGTTAATATTTAAGATCGACAATATATAGATTAGTGTTAGTATAAGTAATATTAATACTAATATATACTAAAATATTTACTATTAATCTTGTGAATGAAGGGCTCCTATACATAATTTGGGTCAGACTCATTATAAATAAAGAGTATGAAAAACTATTCATTCCTTCGATCTCTAATTTCGTGGATAATCAGCTCCGACGACCAGTTACCCAGTATCATCTCAGGTAATGTAAGGTGTTCACCTTAAAGGGAATAAAAAAATAAGAACAAAATAAAATAAGGTTTGGACTTTGGAGTATGCCTTTCCATATTTTGGGTTGGAAATTTCCCGTCCTAAACTTTAATAAAGCCAATCAAAATCAAAATTAGGAAAGTATTAAAATAAAGAGACTTCTTCAAATCAAAACTAAGAAATAAATCAGGCGACTTCTTGAAGGTAACGCTTTTAAATAGAGTGGAGGGTTTCTTCTTCGAATCCTGCGACGCTGATGGAAGGAAGGGTAGAGGGTTTCTTTGTTCCCCTTGCGCAGCCATGGCGAGGGCGGCCGGCTTCCCCATCCGATTCGAGATCCGCTTCTTCATCACCGTCCTGCTCGTCTTCCGGCTCCGATTCTCCCTTCCGCTCAAGTCCGACTCTCGTAGCAGCAGCCCTCTCCCGTCCAAGAAAAGGTTTGTGCTTTCTTTGCTCTTCTTTCCTCTACTGTTTTCTTTAGGGTTTGAGCTTCTCTTCCTTTCTCTGCTCCTTTTTAATCTTACCAAACCGAGCTCAGAAACGGAAAAGATTTCAATTTTTGTATTCACTCCGTATGAGCTGATCGAGCCACTACACTTGGAACTCTCTCTCACTGTCTGAATTTAGTTTGCCCGGTTGATGGGTCGAGTTCTTTTGGTTGTGTCGGTATGTATTACGCAGCTGCTGTGCGAGTTTCCAAAATATTTGATATACACAATTTTTTTCATAATTAGTGAACGTCTTGATCATGTTTTACTTAGTACCAGTAATTAGTACCAGTAATGAGTCAAGCTTGAGTTTGATCTTTAAGCTCATATGATGATGTGCGTGTCGTTGTCTAGTTTTGTATTTGAGACAGTGGCTTTCAGTTTGTTGTGGGAGGTGCTTTTGTTTTGCAGTTTTAGTTTGTTTTTCCTTTTCCAAGTTGTAAAATAGTTTTCTTTCAATTAGTGGACTATTTAGCTTCGGTCAGGCTTTCTATACTATCTTGAAACAATTCAACAAGTAATTGAACAATGGATGCGGTTTTACTTTGTGTTTTCTGTTCTGTCTGTAAGCCTTTTTATCAAAGAGATTATGTAAGGTATGGCTTGTTTTTTATAAGGAAAATATGATTTTTGATTTTTTTTTGTGCGTTCAATACGAACTAAAGAGTATTTCTTTTACAAGTTGTCTCTAGACATATATGCAGTTTCTGACCTCAAAATTTTTCTGTCCCTCCTTCTACCTAATGATCTTCTCCCTTCTTCTGACCGAACTTCAACGAGCATAGACCCGTCATATATTACACATATTCAGTATTATATACTCTAAATGACCGTTTTCCTATTATCTAATGAATATCAGCTTAGATCGTCTTATACTTTTAATTCAAAGGAATTGGCTTGGTGGAGAACCTTAGTAAACTATTGCAGAGTGCTTTGCTTGTGCGGAATAGCTACGAATGCAGCCTTCATGGATTTCAGTGTTTATCAGGTCGCTCTTAGCACTTGTGTGTGATGACAACAATGTTGGAAGTGGTTTTAAGTTTTTAGAACTCAGCTTTTGGATCACGTAATGACTGAAGCTGGTTGAGTTGGCCATGCCATTGATCATGTCTTAAGATTTTTTTGTCATAAATAAGGTAGTACTGATTCATTTTGTGGGTGTTTTTGTCATCTTGGTCTGATGTAAGATACAGTTTTTTTAAATATTGGATGCGTTTTTTATTTATGCACTTATTTTATTATGCATTCTTAAACTGTTACAAAAAGGCTTCTCCCGTTCCTGAGTCCTTGGTCCTTTATGTTGAGCAATTGACAAGAAATGTAAATGAAGCCCATCTGATAGAAATATTTAGTGAGTGTCTTGAGTTTTTTTTGTTTGTTATTTGGTATGCTAATTTTCTTTGTAAATTTATGTATTTTGTGGTAGTTTTATTTAAGTAAATTTATTCATTTTCATGTTAATCTTCCAAAGAGGTTATAGATGTGTGTTGAGTTCAAAACAAGAGCAGATTCTATATGTCTAATGATAGGCTATGTATACATGATTTGATACATATTTATTCTGTTCCTTACAGGCTCAAATTGATGGGAATGTTACCATGAAGCTCAAATTGATGGGAATGTTAGCCGGAAGCCTGAGGAACCTGATGCCTGAGGAAGCATGAAGAGCCTGAAGCCTGAGGAAGCATGAGGAGCCTCTGATGCCTGAGGAAGCATGAAGAGCATGTCTAATGATAGGCTATGTATACATGATTTGATACATATTTATTCTGTTCCTTACAGACTCAAATTGATGGGAATGTTACCATGAAGCTCAAATTGATGGGAATGTTAGCCGGAAGCCTGAGGAACCTGATGCCTGGGGAAGCATGAAGAGCCTGAAGCCTGAGGAAGCATGAGGAGCCCGAAGCATGAGGAGCCTGAAGCCTGAGGAAGCCTGAGGAAGCCTGAGGAAGCCTGAAGCCTGAGGCCTGAAGCCTGAAGCCTGAAGCCTGAAGCCTGAGCCTGAAGCCTGAAGCCTGAAGCCTGAAGCCTGAAGCCTGAGCCTGAGCCTGAGCCTGAGCCTGAGCCTGAGCCTGAGCCTGAGCCTGAGCCTGAGCCTGAGCCTGAGCCTGAGCCTGAGCCTGAGCCTGAGCCTGAGCCTGAGCCTGAGCCTGAGCCTGAGCCTGAGCCTGAGCCTGAGCCTGAGCCTGAGCCTGAGCCTGAGCCTGAGCCTGAGCCTGAGCCTGAGCCTGAGCCTGAGCCTGAGCCTGAGCCTGAGCCTGAGCCTGAGCCTGAGCCTGAGCCTGAGCCTGAGCCTGAGCCTGAGCCTGAGCCTGAGCCTGAGCCTGAGCCTGAGCCTGAGCCTGAGCCTGAGCCTGAGCCTGAGCCTGAGCCTGAGCCTGAGCCTGAGCCTGAGCCTGAGCCTGAGCCTGAGCCTGAGCCTGAGCCTGAGCCTGAGCCTGAAAAATGAGCTGAGAAAAAAAGAAAAAGGCAAAAATGAGCCAAAGGAAAAAAGAAAAGGGCAAAAATGAGCCTGAGAAAAAAAAAAAGACAAAAATAAGCCTGAGAAAAAAAAAAGGCAAAAATGAGCCAAAGGAGAAAAGGGCAAAAATGAGCCTGAGTAAAAAAAAGAAAAAGGCAAAAATGAGCCTGAGAAAAAAAAAGGCAAAAAAAGCTGAGCCTAAGAAAAAAAAAGAAAAAGGCAAAAAAGTTGAGCCTGAAAAAAAAAAGAAAAGGGCAAAAAAGTTTCCTTGTGTCAAAAAGAATAAGGCAAAAAAAATGTAAAGGTTCCTGGTTATATTTTCAAAGAAAAAAGTGTAAAACTTCTTTTAGTACATGGTTGATGTTATATTTTGTAGTTCATTCAAGTCCGACTATGCACAATTATGCCTTTGTTCCTTAAGATTTTATGGTACATTCAAAATGTAACTAAATAATAAAATATTACTAATAAATAAATATTAATAGATCAAAATTAGTTATGCCCCCTACCTCTTTATTAAGTACAAATGTTAGGTTTGGTTTATGTGTATTATTTTATTTTATGGTCTATTTTGTTTGGTCAGCACTCATTGAAAATTTGTGGTTCTATTATTTGAGAAGAGGGGTGATGAAGTAAGGAAATAAAAATTATAGTTAGCACATATATATTTCAGATATGTAGCTTACCAATATATTCGTTAGATATCATTAGTACACACATAATCTATAAATATAGGTTACGAACATACTTGTTAGTCATCACTAGTATACATATAATACACATAAGCCAGTTATTAACATATTCATTAGCCATCATTAGCATACACATAACCCACATACACAGATTATTAACATCCTCGCTAGCTATCACTAGCACACATATGACCCACATATGCAGGTTACTAACATCCTCTTTAGCCATCACACATGCTTCAAACATACTTATAGCTTTCATTAATGTCATATGCATTTTAACATAGCATAATTTATCCTTTTACATCAAGTAAATAAATCATAATTTAGCATCTAAAGCATTAAATCATACAATCCTAGCATGCTGCTACACATTTAAAGCATGTTATTATGAAATTACAAGTTCAAAGCTTCCTTACCTCGTAATCCATGACGTTTGATGGCAAACACACAATGGTGGTGGCATCGGTGGTTGAGTTAGTAGCATAAAGCATTACTAAGTTGAGAGAACTGTTGTCCTGAGGGTTTAGGAAACTCCAGAAGTGCTCACCACCAAACAGGGTGACACAAATCAAAGCGACAAAATCCGTGATCCACAGCTGCACATTAAGGGTGTTCAGGAGAAAGGTTGTGCCAACGAGTGGCAGGTATGATTGGAAGTCCAAGTATACTCACTAAAGGTTGGTTGGTGGCTGAGAAGTACTCGACTAGTAGCAAGACGTCAAAATCAGCATTGCATAGCATCCAACTGTGACGATTTTGCGTCATCAAGGGCTCACAAAAGAGTGGAGGGCATGGGGCGATGTTCGAGGATGGAGGAGGGCTCTGGTGTAAAATCCGTTTGGTGGCAAAGCCATCTGATGGTTAGGCAGCGCAAAAGCAGCACCTAAACCCTAAAATGCACATGTGGCCACTAGCACATACGGCAAAAGGGGAGGGAGAGAGGGCTAGACTGTGGCAGCTCAATGCCCAAAAAAGGCAACTGGGCAAAGGCCCTGGTGGTGGCCAGTGGAAATGACAACATTGTCAATCCCCATCTACAACCAAAACCAAAGGTGCGGGCGGTTTTGCATCTAGCATGGTATAAAGCAAGGGGAAGGCGACCCATTTCGGGCAAAGGCGTAATCGGGCCAAGTGGGACTGGCCCTCGCTATCATTGAGCTGGGGTAGAGCCCACAATGGCAAAATGGCTAGTAGCTCGCCAGTGGCAATAACTAGAGATGGACCCAATGGGTCTGACCGACAGGGAAAAAAGAGGAACAGTGTGGTGGAGGTGTAGCCAGGTGGAGGAGATGAGCGGCAGGGGCATAGGATGTCGATCCTACTAGACATGGGATGGAGGGGTTCTGGCTGATCGGAAATGACCACATAGATGACGAAACAATCATCCGACGTCCAAACACAAGCTAACACAATAAACAAAAATGAGAGGGGAATCGCTCACCAAAAAACTAGCCGATGGGGGTGGAGCTGGGCTGGGAGGCATGGCCCACTATTGTCGTCGGCCCAAGATAGACCAAGTAGAGCTGGTATAGAGACTAGACGATAGCCGGTGGCGTACACATGGCTCAAAAATGTGATACACAGTGAGAAAGAAAAAATGGGGAAAAGTACCGGCAGCTCGAAGAGGAACGAACAAACGAGGAGAGCATGGTGTCGGCCATGGCTAGTGCCGATGGGATCCTGGCTACTGGATGTAGATAAGTCCAGTAGAGGGCGGTAGCAAATGGTGGAAAACAATGGCAAAATAGTCCTCCAGCTGTCCAAAAATGAATTTTGATGGTGAGAAACCCAAAGAAAAGACTGGTACCTCATGGAGAAGCAAGGAGTACACGGCGGTGGTCCTAGTCGATACCAACAGACTCGTGTCAACAAGGCGGAGTGGAACCTAATAAGAACCGGCGAAATCCGATGATAGAGGAGGCACAACAAAGCGACCAACAACTATCTTGGGTTTCTCTCCATGTTTCTGGATGTACTAAATGTCTCAAAGTTTATGACCTTTTTTGGAATGCATCAACTAATTCTAGATTTATATACATTTTTTCCCCTTTTACGTCCCCAACATGTACTAACCTCCTGTTTATGCGTCATATATCCAAAATTCGCACCGACAGCTTGTGTTGGGGCCCTCTGCCCACGACTAAGCCCCACACTTGACTCTATGGGTATAATATTGAGGTCAAATACATAAATAGAAATACACCAAAGCATCACATTTTCATGTCGAAAATGATTAGGAAAATCACAAAAAATTGTAGAAAAATCAGGGATATTACATGTTTGCCACCTTTGGACGCAATAAGAAAAATGTTCCAGAGCTAGAGAAGGTACTGCCTACCATCTCTGGACCTGAAAGAGAGGACGCTCTAAAGAAATGATCAACTCGCGTTGAGGAACATTACAACTCTTGCACACTTAGTCCACCATTCGTGGTTGGTCTCATTTGGTTTTTATGAAAAATTAATTTACTCCGATTTTATTTTTCTGAACCCCCGGTCTGGGTCAGTTTCTGAGTCGAGGTGCTACAAAATTAACCCTAGTTTGTCAAATACGTGCCCATTAATCCATACATGCAAACACCCACAATTCCATGCCAAAATCCATGCATAACAAATTTGACATAACTCATAGTTTATGAAACATACATATAGCATACTCATAATTCATTGTGTAAACATACAAACAATCTGTCCAAATAACATACAAATAATTCCCCCTACAAACATAAGCACAGTCATTGAATTATTAGAAATGTAATTTGATTAGCATTCATATAATTTAGTATCATAATACTGCATGCAATATCATTAGCATCATGCAACATTAAGCACATAATTAAATTGGCCTTAACATGCATTCTTAATATACAAGATATGTTATTACGAAATTACAAGTTCAAAGTCCTCTACCTTACTGCCCGAGCAAGTTCGATGGCGGGGCATACGAGGGTGACAACATTGGCAATGAATCCAGCAGATTAAGGCATCACCTTTGCTGATATGGGACTGCCCCGGTGTGGCAAGACATCAAAGGTCATGTCTGAGGTTAGGCTGAGTATGATCCGATCCCAATGAGATACATGTCATTCCAAAAGCTTCTAATGATGCGCAAAAGTGATGATCGGGATCTAGAATGCTCCCAAAAGGGGATGTGTGGCAGAAGAGGTTCAAAGGTTGCAGGGGCTTTGGGGTTTGTCAGCCAACTAGTGAGATGTTGAGGCAAACTGCCTAAAGCTATAACCACCCCGAACGGAGGTAGACTACGGTGGTTCCAAAGGCTGATGCCCTAACGTGGATACCAACAAGGAAGTGAGAAAGAGGGGAACTAAGGTCGTGGTGGCCGAATTTGATTGTCAATGGGGCAGATTGGCCAGACAATACAAAAATGTGTTATCCCAGCTCATTTTGACAAAAGAAGGGAGGGGGAAAGCTGAAAAAGGAGCCAAATAGGGGACAAGAAGGTGTGGGGAGGGAGGCTTGGGCGGGAGATAGGGTGGAGGGGCAATAGCTGGATGTTAGCGGCCGATTGAAGTGGCCAAATAACATGGCCAAATCACTTTCCAAAAAGGGGAAATGTGAAGGGAAGGGCAAAATAGTGCAAAAGAGGAGAAAGCTGGTTGTGGGGAGGGAGGTCCATGCAGATGATGGAGTGAAGGAGTGGTGGTCGGCCTGAAATGGCTCACAGCGGCAGCAAAAACGCCCTCTATCTACCATATAGCACAAAAAAAAGGGACAACAAGGCTAAGGATAGGCAAGGGGGTTTGGTGGCACCCTGGCCGAAGTATCATTGGTCATAGCAACCGGGTGGAGCTAGGTCCAGTGGAAGGCAGCATTGGTGCACTACACAGGATGCCAGAGGTCCATGGGAGAAGGGAATTGTTCATTCCCAATTGCGGCTCGAAGCCATGATTAAGGTCTTCCTTTATTATTATTATAATTATAATTATAATTATAATTATAATTATAATTATAATTATTATTATTATTATTATTATTATTATTATTATTATTATTATTATTATTATTATTATTATTATTATTATTATTCCACTTGGCCCCCTTTTATGCACCGTAACACCAATTCTTGCGCCAAAGCCCCCTCAAACCTGTTAAAGCCCTCTTTTAGGCCATGCAGCCCTCTTCAAGCGATGAAGCCTTATTTTGTGAGTTGAAGCCCTTTATTATGCACCAAGCCCCTATTTTGACATGCTGAACCCTCTTTTACATGTTGAACCCGTTTGTCGTTGAACCCTCTTTTACATGTGGAACCCTCCCCTATTTTGATATGTTGAACCCTCTTTTACATGTTGAACCCTTTTGTCGTTGAACCCTCTTTTACATGTGGAATGGAACCCTCCTGCCCACAACTAGGCTCCAAACACAACACATAGTACATAAATATCAAGGAAAAATGTATGATAATTATGATAAAATAATTAATTTCTCTTGAAAAAGGTAAATAAAAAACCAGGTTATTGTGCAGCATCCTTTGGATGTTGCCTTGAAGAAAAGAGTAAGAGTCAGCATATAAGAGATGATTAATGGGCATGCACTTTTGACCATTCTTAACGCCACGCAGTGATTTAATCTTGTTGAACAAGGAGGAAAGGAAATGGGGATAATAGGTACCCTTGTGTGAGACCCTTTTGTCGGTGGAAAAAATCAATTGGGTTGCCAACAAGTATAAAGTGACTGCGCTCACACAAAACATGATCTTCTGAACCTACTTTTTAGCAAACCCAAATTTTAAGAGAACTTGTTTGAGAAAACACTACTTTTTAGCAAACCTAAATTTTAAGTGAACTTGTTTGAGAAAACACCTCTTCATAGTCATAAGCTTTCGCAAAGTCAAATTGCGACAAGACCATCCTCCTTTTTAAGTTCTTGCCGCTTACTTTGTATTGTGTAAAATATCTCTTTAGTAAATAAAATATTATAATCTACACAATGGGTTGAAACATGTTTACAAAAATTCAAGCAATAATCTTCTAAGAAAAGTTGCAAAGGTTTATGGGACTAAGAACATCTCCAATAGCAAATGCTAAATTCATGTAGCATCTTTCGTGAACAAAATTAGAGTCCTTGAAGACTCCAACCCATATGTTGTTTCTTACGTAGAAGAGATTTTTCTATATTGCCCGGCCGAAGAGTGGAAAATTCCATATTCCCTTTAAACAGAAATACCATAAAACTTGTTTATAGACAAAAATGTCCTTAGGTTTCCACTATATAATATGTTATAGAGTACAGAGTAATAAATGAACACCGGAACAGTACTACGTTGTTCCGGTGTGCTGGGAGCCAACGGAAGTCGCCGGCAGGAAGTGACCAGTAGTGACTCCCTGGCAAGCGTAGATGAACATGAAAAAACCTTTTTTTGACACCGCAGACACTATGTGAGTGCTCCAAATGCTACATTTCGTAGAATTAATCCTTTTTTTATGCCGATTATAGATAGGATTGGTATTTGCATCTATTATAACGGAGAGGTAGGCAATGATGACGTGTATATTGGTGGAATGACAAGGTTGATGAACATTGATCCGTCGGTGAGCTTCGACGAGTTGCTGGTTCAAGTCAAAGTACGACTTTTCATCAATGGTAATGTCAGTTTGAAATATTAAATTTCATCATCCCAATCATCCTTGATATATAAATTACAAGACGATGAGGACCTCCTATCACTATTTTCCATTCATAAAAAGGCGAATAAGGAGGTGTTATCATTGTATGCCGAGATGAAAGAGCTCGACAACGATGATAAATCACCATCATCACCCGTAGAAAGGAACTAGATAGTCAATAGAGCTGAATCACCGATCGTAATGGCTCAGGCCAGCTCTAATGTCGGATTTCATGCCGGATTCAATGAAAAATAGTTCACATTTGAAATTATCAGGTAACAATGAATCTTTAGATTATATGCAAGTGAATTTTGTCGTGTACTCAAAACCACGATATCAACCATATCGTGTTAAGTGAAAATCATATCGTGTGAAGAAAGAAACATGATGTGTAATATATCACATTAGTAATTAAACGACATACACATGTGATATATGAAGCATGAATTGCAGTGTAGATATAATAACATGACATGCTTTCATGTTGTGGTTTCTATAACACATTTTGAATTGTAAGCGTGTTAACTGGATACATGATGTCGAGTAATGTCGCATTTTTTTAACACGATAATGTGCAATACAAATTGGGAGATCAGGGAAACTTGCCCTCACATGTCAATCTTCTTTCACCAATCCAATGAATATAGAACCTGAAATAAAAGTCAATTAGAATAGATCAGAGGAATTGGCGCTAATGATGGATGGAACAAGGACTTCATTTGATAACTACGAACCTCCATACAACCCTTTTAATTACGATGATAAAGAAGGTGAAAATATGTGGGGGTGAGGATCAGTGGTATGATAGTGATATAGTTGACATGGAATGTATGTCTGACCACGAAGAATTCAGAAACAACGAGGTCCCCAGTAACGCCGACGTTGAGGCAGAGGTAGATTGGGATATAGTCGATGATTTAAACATGTTGGAATCGAATATTGGTGAAGGGTAGATAATGATGGGTAGTTTGCAAGCTAGGGATTACCAGAAGCTCCTAGAATTGGGTGCACATTTTCTTAGCCTGTTGCATTTCAAGAGGGTCTTTATCGAGCTAGCAATAAAGGCGAATAAAAAAATATTAATAAAACCTTTTGTTCTTTTGGAAACTCTTCTCTCCTGAGGGTAGAGAGGTTTTGTTGTTGTTGTTTGGTTGTTTGGCTTGGTTGATTGTAAGTTCTCCAGGCAACGACAACTGAGACCAAGATTGACAAGTACGAGATGTAGTTCTTCATTTCTCTAATTTTGGTAAGTGTATCTTTAGCATGAGAGTCAACTTAGTTATTTATTTTTAGACGGATGACAGACTTATACTTAGATGGATAGGCTATTCTTTATGGATTTTTGATACATGTAATGATAGCATATGATTTGATATTTGTATTTATAAACCTCAGTTATCATGACTTGGATATTTAATCGAATGGTTTATTTTGTACTTAAGAAAAAAAAAATTATCATGACTTACCATTCATGCTATTTAAAAAGGCTTTAGTCATACAGAGGAACAACTAAGGGTCTAGTGCAACCTAGTTTGAGGCTTTGAGCTAATTTGCTTTGAGCATATATTAATTTTTATTTGTAACTTTTTATATAATTTTAAAGAAAAAAGTTCTTATAAGCCAACATAGATACTTGGTGCATGCCAATGATGTATTAATTATAGGAAGGGCAATATGATACAACCCTCATGTTGCATGATTAAAAGCACAACACTTTCAAAATTGTATGTCAATGATGTATTAATTACAAGTGCTCGTTATACATTCTAGATGCATACTAAGGGGACTCAATTTAAAGTAAACATGTTTTTTAATTAAATTAGCATAATAATGATAAATATAGCAATTTTTTAAATAAGCTCCATATCGCATGCTCATTAGCATGCATTAGACATAATTGAAATTGTGTGGCCTCAGAGTACTTATGTAATGCCCTAACCCGAGCCGGGATCTAAAAAATCTCAAATAAATTTTTTTCTTTCCTTAAGCCAAGAATCATCATCTGTGTGTGAGAGGTACAACGTTTATTTATGTACAACGAAGCTTTAAAGCTTTCCAGTGCGTAGACTCAAGTTGTAATGTTCATATATACACAACGAAGCTTCATAGTTCATTAAATGTAAATCAAAATAAAGCTAATAATTATAATAATTTGGATCGGGCCAACGTTGTCTTATTGGTTAACTATGTACGTATTGGATAACATTTATAATATTATTCCAATACGATCGGATCTGAACGTAGTTCTGCCAACTACTATTAAATACATCAGGCATCACAAAATTATATACCTTAAAATACATATATACTGATATTCAATCGGAATCATACAGAAACTTGTAATCTATCGGAGTCAAGCAGAAGTTAATAAATCAATGAAACCGCACATCTCGCTTTACCACAGAGCGGGATCCATCATATTCACACGTCTCGCTCTACCCCAGAGCAAGACCAAACACATCACACATCTCGTTCCATCCCAGAGTGAGACAAGTCACATTTAGTTATATCTAAACACAACATATTAGAAGACAATAGATCAAAGCATAGGACACTTCAGATTATATCGGATAAAACATAACAAAGCAATTCAAATCCGAACATATCAGAATATATTAGGTAATAGCAAATCATGCATCTTAATTAGTATATTATTATCACTAATTAAGATGTGCAAGCATATAAGTCATTTAACATCATAAGTTAACTACTTAGGATGCACATATATTCTTAACCCATATTAAAATAGAAGATCAGAAATACTTACTCATATGAGACACCGGAAGTGGCAGACATAGCATCCCTTCACCTGGAGATGCTCTGTACTCTCCATGCGCAGAGGCGATGGGCAGAATATCCCATTTCCGGAGATGTTTTCTTCCTTCTGTGCTTATGAACTGTGAACGGAACCTCTCTCACTGGGTGGCTCTTTGGTGGAGTACAGAGCCTCCCCTACACTGGATCGCTTCTCAAATTGTGGCCCGGCGACTGTGAGCATAATCACCTCTTGTTCCAAGCCTCTTTTTCTTTCTCTGATGCTCGAGGATGACGAGCAGGACCTCTTCCTACTTCAAGGCATTTCTTTCTTATACGGTAATGAACTCATAGCATGGACCCCTCCATTGTGTAGAACATACTCAATTTAGTCCAGAAAGACTCTTGAACGGACTAAATCGAAGTTAGGATGATCAAAAAATGGAGAAAAAGAAGTTCTCTGGTGCTCGAGGATAATGTGTAGAGTCTCCTCTTATCATGGGGTGTTTCCTCCTTATACAGTCTCCAACTAGAATAAAGGCCCCTCCATTGCATAGAACACACTCGATTTAGTCAAGAACACCTCTTGAACGGACTAAATTGGAGTCAGGATGATCAGAAATAGAGATAAAGAAGTTCCTTGGTGCTTGAGGACAACAGGCAAGACCTCTCCTTTTCATGGGGCATTTCCTCTTCATATGGTCTCCAACTTGAATAAAGGACCCCTCCATTGCATAGAGCATGCTCAATTTAGTCAAGAACGCCTCTTGAACGGACTCAATTGGACTCAGAACGCTCAAAAACAGAGAAAATGAATTTCGTTAGTGCTCAAGGACAATAGATAGGACCTCCCTTCTTTTGGGGAATTTCCTCCTTATATGGACTCTAACTCAAAGAAAGGACCCCTCCATTGCATAGAGCATACTCGATTTACTTAAGAACGCCTCTTAAACGGCCTTAATCGGACTCAGAACGCTTAGAAACGAAGAAAATGAAGTTCGTCAGTGCTCAAGGACAATGGACATGATCTCTCATTCTCTTGGGGCATTTCCTCCTTATACGGACTCCAACTTGAAGAAAGGACCCCTTCATTACATAGAGCATGCTCGAGTTCCTTAAGAACGCCTCTTAAACGGCCTTAATCGGATACAGAATGCTCAGAAACGGAGAAAATGAAGTTCATCGGTGCTCAAGGACAACAGAGAGGACCTCTCTTTCTCTTGGGGCCTTTTCTCCTTATATAGACTCCAACTCGAAGAAAGGACCCCTCCATTTTATAGAGCATGCTCAATTTACTTAAGAACGCCTCTTAAACGGCCTTAATCGGACTCAGAACGCTCAGAAACGGAGAAAATGATGTTCGTGTCTCAAAATGGACCAGAATGGGGTATTTATAGCCCCCTGAGCCGCCAAAATAAAACCGTGGCTCCGCCAAAAATGGAGGTGCCCGCCATTTTATGCGCCATACACACTCTTTGCGACTGCGTATTATATGCACCGCGGTTGCGCATACCGCGTGCGTCTGTCGCGCGTGGCACCCTTTTTCTTTTCTTTTTTATATTTATCTTCAAATGCACGTAACTTCCTACCCTGAATTCTGATTTGCACGTTCTTGGTACCTTTGGGCTCGTATCAACAAGTCCTTCCATTCTAGCTCACTTAAATCACTTTATTCCACTCTTTTCAAGTGAGTCATGCTTAAATCATACACTTCACGAGGTGGTAACTTTCAGTCCCGACCTCCGTTTCACGCGTTCTTCGATTTGTTACACTCATTATTTCGAGATCTATCCATGTACCAAGGTTTTAATATATGAAAACCTCTAAAATTTATTTAAAAATTATTTAATTACCTCTAACCCCTTAGGTTAGACGTAATCAAAAGAACGAGTTATTACAACTTAGTACACAGATACTAGTACACGTGGCTACTTATAAATAAGACTCTAATGAGCAAAATTGATTTTATTTTTATATACAGATTGAGTTCAATTTGAGGTGCACTTGTCATTGTAATATAATGAGTTCAAGCTCGAGTTTGAGTTCAAGCTCATGTTTTTGGTTCGAGTTGAGTTCAAGCTAGTAACTAGTGCTCATTTGAGCTAAGGATTTTAAGTTTGAGTTGCATGAGGCAAAAAATTGACTTGATCCACATTGTTTCTTTGGATTTTGATTTTTGTCACTTAGCCATTCTTATATTTAGTGGCTAAATATTCAGACTTTTGAAGGCTAATCTTAATGTGAGTACAAACCTCCATTTAGCCAATTTGATTTTTAGTGGCTAAGTTGAATGTGAGGCTTTTAACCTTTTCTTTTTACAGATGTTTATGTTTTTCCCTATGTGTGTGATCAAACTTAAGTTTTTTTCTTTTTTCATTTTATGTTAGAGCTAGTCATACTCTATGCATCTTCAATCATTTTCTTTATTTGAACTATGTTCACATTTGAGTTAGTAATATTCCAACACTTTTATTTGATTTGTTCATGTTGTAATTAGTCATACCCCAATAATTTTTTTATTTAGATTTTGTTTAGGTTGGAGCTAATTATACGCGAACACTTTTTATTTGGATTTGGATAGTGATATTCACACAATGAAAACACCCATAAAAAAACTCATGCCACATGAGTTTTGGTTGGAATTAAGAAGTTGGCCTCACATAAAGTTCACTTGAGATTCACTTATTTAGTCTAATCAAAACTCATGTGAGAGTTTTTGTTGTGTAAATATCATATTTCTTTGGATTTTGTCTATGTTGGAGCTAATCATACTCTAACATTTAGACATTTTCTTATTCAAAAATTTGTATCAACAATATTAATGAAAATTACCCAACAACTCTATCCTACACAACCTCCCTACCTTGGTTTTTGTTCCAACAATAGGCCTAAATGAGCTTTGTGTGAAGCTTATATGTTCTATCTAACCCAAACCTAGTTAGGGAGATTTGTTAGGCAAATTTGCTGGGTGTATACTCGAGTCACTAATTGATTTGGCCAAGTTGGATGGTGAACCATGTCAACTCACTTGCTTGTGGGATGAATAATGTCTTCCTTTTGAAGGTTTTACTAAAGTTTTATGTCAATTGTGTTAAGAATTCTAAATTTTTTAGTTTCTTTCTCAGTAATTCCTATTTATCAACTTTGTATCTTTTTTAAACCTTTTTACCCTCACTCTCACATCTCCCTTCATCTAATACCTTTACTCTCATAGTGTCTTCTGTAAAGCTCTCAAGGAACTCTTTAGTTGTTCTCCAGCCTTCTCTGTAGAAGAAGAGACCTCCACCTCCCTAGTGCTAGTGCTTTAGCACTCCACCCCCCTCCGCCTCCTCTTATATGGTTGTCTTCTCAATAGACCACTCCCCTTCTCTAGCCCCTGTCAATCTTTATTACAAAATCTTCCACTCTTTCTCCCTAATACTTTGTGCAAGGTGATTCATCTCCAATACTAATAGCCCCATCTCCTTCAACGTCTCCAACTCCATTGATGATAACGACAAAAAGCTCGATGACCCATTAAAACTCCCCTTGCCATATGATCCCTTCAGTAAGAGGCATATCTTCTAGAGATGATGGGTGCCCTATGTGGGAATGTACATGGCATTGTTTGAGGTATATGTGAATGGGGAGAAGGCAAAGGAAAGGAAGGAGCTGCTAGAGGAGATGAAGGGTAGGGGTTAGAGGGAAAATTTTTGTTTTGGTCTTTGTTTATAAAAGTTGTGATAGATTTGTTAAAAAAATTTGAACTTTTTTTAAAATTGGTTAAAGAGTAGGGTTAAATAGTGTTGATGCTTCTAGTCAAAGTTATTTTTTTAAAATTGATCACAAGATTTAAACTTATGAGACAAAACATCATCATGTAAAACTTTTGATTTTGATGTCATTATCAAAATATTTGAACAATATGATTAAAATATTTTGATTATTTAGCTAAAAGGTTTTCTTTTAAAAATATTGATCACAAAAGTATATGAGATAGAATCTCTTTGCCTACACTTTTTTATTTTGACACTTCTATCAAAACAACTCAAGAAATAATAGTGTTAAAACATTTTGACAAAGGTGTTAAGTAATTTTAACCATTGTATTTAAATATTTTAATAACAATATTAAATTTTTTGGCAATGATGTTTGAGGTGTATGTAAAAGAAATAATATAAAGGAGGGAAATGAGCTACTAGAGGAGATGAAGGGCATGGGCTTTGACAAAATTGTTTAAAGTAATTAACACCGTGTTATTTTTTGGGTTATTTTGATATAAGTATTAAAGTTAAAAAGTTCGAATAGAGAAGTTTTATCACAGGGTACTAAATCTTATAATCAATTTTTTGAAAAGAACTTCGACAACAATGTTAATTCATTTTAACACTAGTGTTAAACATTTTAGAAAACGCCCTAAAATTTGAATTTTGGTAAATCGATCTTTCCTTTCTCGGCCGAGAGCCCGTACTGAATTCTAACTGGGCCGCCCGTGAGATATGTAAAATGCGGCCATTGCAGAACCATTGGTAATACTGTGGCCCATTACTCAGCTGAGCAGCCGAAGCCCAAAGCTCCTCTCCTCTAGAGCGAGTCAGGGATTCTCATTTGAAGGCCTCTAGTTTAGGGTTTTCCGCGGTCGCAAAAGAGGGAGAGGGAGAGGGAGAGCGGCGCAGCCATGGTGGCCGGCAAGAAGACGGTGAGCCCTTCCTCCTACTTCAATGCCTCTAGATGGATTTCAAACACCCTAGTTTTATGCTGTTCTGATTTCGTTTTTTGGAAGAATTGTGGCTTGTTTCTGATTCATTGGTTACAGAATTTGATTTTGGGAAGTAATCGTGTGCCGAATGCCAGATTTGAGTTGATGTGTGATTGCTTTAATTTTTGCGGTTGTGCAGAAGAAGACCCATGACAACATCAACAGCAGGCTTGCTCTCGTTATGAAGAGCGGAAAATACACTCTTGGTTACAAAACCGTTCTGAAAACTCTAAGGAGCTCCAAAGGTATTGCCTTTGCGTTTGTTAATCGCCTTCTCATATCCGCTTGTTTTTTCGATTGTCTTTTTTCGAATGATAGGTGCCCTGTGCTTTTCGCCGTTTTAAAATTTTGTAAACATCGGGCAAATGGACAGAAAGAATAAATTTTTTGTGATGCATTATTTGATCTGATCTTATAAAATGAATTTGTTCAGCCTGTTGTGTCTAGCAACTTTAAGTTGTCATGTTTTTAATGGAATTTAGTCCCATGAATGTCATCCCTTAGCTAATGCGCTGATTATCTGTGAATAAAAATTCTTATACGATATGTATTTTGCAGGGAAGCTGATAATTTTAGCCAACAACTGCCCGCCGCTGAGGAAATCTGAGATAGAGTATTATGCTATGTTGGCTAAAGTTGGAGTTCATCACTTCAATGGAAGTAAGTATTAATTCTACCTTTACCGTTACCGTCTGGTTGTTTGTCTGTTACGTGGGTTGCATTTCTTTTCTTAAATGCCGGCTGCATTTTACACCATGTTGTAAATTGCGGAATTGCCTTGCAATTTACGTGCTGCAATGAGTCTCCTATGAAAAATGGCGTTTATAGTGAGGGAAAGAATGTTGTATGTTATATAATGCTTTAATGCAAAAGTTCAGTTTCTCTTCTTAGTTGGATGTGAAGTAAATCAGGATTGGTGGACACTAGCACTGTTTTATGTACCTGCTCTGTACGTCAATGACAGTATGATTTGGTGTGTTATACATATTGTGAAAGGTTATTTGAGTAGTCGGTGAGATCTTTATCTCATGATTTTCTATCCTTTTGTGTAGTATCTACACATGTTGATGCTTATCATTTTGTTATACTATATATATCTGATACTACCTACGCACTGCAAATTTTGCTGTAGCAAGTCCAACATTTAGTTTTAGTGTATTGATCTTAATTTGTGCCTTTCAAACATCAACATGGTGTTCAATATTCTAATATACGATTTTATGGTTTGTTTTTGTTAGGCAATGTTGATCTTGGTACTGCTTGCGGGAAATATTACAGGGTTTGTTGTCTGAGCATCATAGATCCAGGTAAGACATTTATAGATAGCCATGTTTATATGAAAATTTGCCCTTGAGTAGCCAATAATTATTTTTCTGTTCTCTCTCTTAAGGTGATTCGGATATTATTAAGAGCATGCCAGGAGATCAGTGACGGAAGCAGAGAGTCTATAGTGACAGTAGGTTATCATGTGATGTCGTGCAATAGTTTTGGAGTTTGGTATGTTGTTTTGTTCTATGTGGCACCATAGTGTTAAAATTTTGTTTCATGTTCTGTAAAGATTGGTCAAGTCTTAAGAGAGGCGACATTTGTTGATCAATTGTATTACGAATAGTTCCTTACTTAACTCTTGAACTTTTGGAGTAGTTTCGTTTTTTGGTTGTTGCGATGTTTTTCAGCATCATTTGCTGGTCAGTTTTCGAGCTAGTGTCTACATAAAGTAGTCTGCAGTTGATGCATCCAAATTTGATACCGAAAAAAGTTTTAGTGATGTTAATTTTTATGTCAAGAACCTATTACTTCATCTAAACACCGTTGATGAATATGGCCAATTTTTTGGACAGCACTAATCAACGGTGTTTGAATGTAGGTTCTTAACGTATAAAACTTAACGTCAGTGTGTATTTGATACCCGGGTCCCGGTGGTGTAGCATTACTCTTTGATACCCGGTAGTGTAGCATTAGTCTTCGATACCTGGTAGCGGAACTGTCTAGATTTGCCATGACATTTAGAGCTTGGGGGGTGGCCTTTGACAAGAACAAGTGGGACTGCGTCCTGCTGAATGGCATTTGGGAGTTACTCAATGGCTTACCTTATATTTTTCCGCATTAGACCGATCGGATTTTGCCGGGCTCTTGGATGAAGCTATAGTCTCATAGAAACCAAGAAGTTGAAATTAACTGTCCTTGCCCATTCCCAGCCTACTTCCCTTGTAGTCACATTCTAGTCAATGTTTCAAAAAACATAAATTAAAAAACACTGATTATAACTTGCTAGAATCTATTTCGAAGAGAGACAAAGTTTGCTTCCTGTTTTATGGGGGTGGACGTGTCGCATACGTACAAACAATGCTAATGCTTTGGCTGCTGCTTCATCTTCCTTAGCTAGTGGGCAGCGATGCAAGCAGGTCTTGTTCGAGCTAAAGGCAGGAGACAAGTGTTAAAACTGTTGGCCACTATATTCATCGACTTAGATGGTGGCAGTTTTTATTCAACGGGCTTTACAAAAGGATGCCCTGTCCTTAGCAGATAATAGGCGAGTAAAAAAGTCCCAACGTTGCTTTACTAATCAAAATAACAAATGAAAAACCTAGTTTGGAAAGAAAACTTCTCATGCTGATCTTGTCATATTTATACAAGTTAATGCAAACAAGATTGCTGTATGCATTGGTGGTCATACAAGGGCGTGGTAAGCGCCAAAAGATTGTCTGATAGGAGTACCCAATCCCTCTCAGACAATACGCGAGTAATGGCTCGAGCAGACTTTTTTCACATGAAATAAAAATACAAAACAAGGGCCTGATAAGCAGTAAAAGAAGCTAATCGGATTATACATTATTATACAGCAGATAGATAACATATTCAGCAAAACCACAATCAGTCGAAAAGAGACCAGCCTGGGAAACAAAGGCCCACGAATGGCCCAAGTAAGCTGAACTTATGTTTTCTTACACAAATTTTTACCTTTATTAGTAAGGTAGAGCCACTCAAATAAGATAAACAGCTTCACATTAGATGGAATTTGCTATAAGAATGAACATTTTCTTAGGTGCAAATGAAGACTACAAATCCTCCAAGAGGTGACCCACGTCAGCCCCTACCCTGTAAAATAAACAGGGTGAAAGCGATAATACTCCATTTATCTTAAATTAATAACTTTATTTTATTTTTAAAATAAATTAACTTTTTAAAAATAAATTTAATTTAATTCATTTTAAAAAATCAAATGAAACTATTAATAGGAAAAAGTTTATATGAGCCCGGGCTCATATATGCCTGGATGAGCCCAGGCTCTATGGGCCGTTAGAATTACATTCGGCGGCCCATAATACTCATGGGCATTTAAACTCATAAGTATTATGGGCCGCCAGATGTAAATCCGACAGCCCATAGAGCCCGGGCTTATGTAGGCGTATATGAGCCCGGGCTCATATAAACGGAACTCCTATTAATATGGGAATGAGGGAATATGTAATTAGCTTTTGAATGAATGTGTTCTCTATAAACAAAAAAAATGACAAGTTTTTTATTACTCAATCTTGTGAGTTTTATTGTTCTATTCTCTTTCATTGAAGGGCCCCGCAAAAATTTTCTTCGAGGTGTTTTTGTCCTCCTAACACTTGATTAGATTAGAAGGGGTTGGGGAACGAGCCTCTGAAATCATCATATCAAAATATAAACCTGACCTCGGCCTCCGAAGACATGGTTTTGCCATCCATCAAGACTCCATTGGTTAAAGCACAAGCAATTTTTTCCTTATTTTCGTTTGTCTTTAGGAAAGTGCTTTTCAGGCCTAGGTGTAAAAATAAAATTCACGGTGACTCACCCCCTTTAGAAAAATATAAATGATAAATTAAAATGCAAAGAATAAGCATGTAATATAAAATGAAATAAAGGAAGGCTAAAAAAATAGTTTAGTTTAATTACTTCGAGTTCTCACCCATATTACCAAAAAAGCTAAAAAAGGTTATGGCCAAAATAAGAAACAAGAAGTCTAACCAATGCTCTCGCTTTAGCTAGAGCTTGCTAGTTCCTTAGTTGCCTTGCTATGGGAAGAGTTTTTCATGTTCCCCTCTAACAATGAGCCTAACGTAAGAAACTCATGTGTAAGATCTCTTAATTTCTTTTCTTTAATTGTGTGAATTGTGTAAATTTATTCTTTTGCCAGTTTAATTTGATTTTGGGGTTATAAGATAGTTATATAAATTTCTTAAAGTTTAATTTTATTTTTAAGAGTTTTAGTGTCAAACTTGATTTGCCCAATTTTTTTACCTATCTAATGGCATTTTCTCATAATTTTCTTTATTTAGGGGAGGAGGTCCCACTATGGGACTTGCATCTATGTGGGTGGACGTGCGACCCATTTGACCCTCTAACCTTCTAGTATTTTGTTTAAGTAGGTTTGGGTATGATTTTTTTATTTTAAAGTAAAAAATACTCTTAATTAGCCATGACACTTTCCTTATTTTTTAGCCCAATAATTCATATTTCTAGCCCAAAACCCTTATATAAGGAAAAACCCTAACCATTGGCCAAATGAGGAAGGGTTGTGTTAAAGAGGGAGGAATTGTTTTACCCCTATTTTCCAAAGGAGAAACCTTGATTAAGTTGAGTTTTTTCCCCTTAATTACCCCTAATCTTTCAATTTTGGTCTTAATTTCCTCTATCTTAATTTTTCCTATCTTGATTCTTGATTTTCTTCCATCAAAATCATGTTTTTGATTTCGATTTAGAACCCTAATTAGGTAATTTTCATTTCAACCTAAATATAACCTAAATTTATATTCTTTCAAGTTGATTTGAGCTATTAGTTTGTTTTAATTAGGTTTTACTAAAAGCCATAATTTTTTGGTAGGATTTCTTGAGGTTGAGGATCATTTAGGGGATTCAAAGGCTTGTTAGAGGTAAGGGGTTTTTGCCCTAAGTAGCTTTTCTTCGTTTGAATGCATGATTATCGGTTTATTTGAGTTCTTACTTCATTTTGATGTATAGTGGTGATTTGTTAAAAGTATGAGATTTATGGTTATTTTGGTAGGATTAAGCATGAGAATGATTAGATTCATCATGTTCTAGGTTTAAATTTTGATTATATAATGTTCTATTATGATTTTTGAATTTATATAGAATTTTAAAATGCTTTCGGTTTGAATTTTAAGAGGTTGAAGACGGACAAGAAAAGTGAGTTGTTACGTACATTTGAACGAGCTAACAAGCGTTTGAATGGCTAGACGTTCAAATGATCTGCCAGGCCGATCAAACATCCAGGCATTTGAACGGCTTGTCAGGTCGATCAAATGGCCATACGGTAGTTTGGTGAATTTGTTTTTTTTTTTGGATTTTTGGCCATTTCTTGTTCAATGACTATGATGAGTTATGATTACTTATAAATGTCACTTAATTGCATGTGAAGTTTCTTTGGATTATGATTTAGCTTAAGCATGATGATGACTATACTTGTCTAGGTTTGACATGATATTTTACTTATTTTAAATCTATATTTTGATGATTTCTTTTCAGTTACTTCATGATTCTAATAGGTTATGACCATGATGAATTATGAATACTAGTACATGTCATGTTGATTATAGGTGATTCATGTTCTACATGCTTAGTTTAAAGTATGAACACTACCAAGTAGGTATATTTTTGCTTATACTTATATAATTTTATTTATCACAAATGGACCATGTTGCATGCACATGTGGACTCGTTAGAGTATGTTTATTCATGCTTACATTAGTCAAACTTTGCTCATGTATGTATAATGTCGCATGCCTCATAAAAATGCTTTATAAATGATGATTTCTCTTATTTAGCATTAATTAATCGATTGGATGCAGTTGGATGTCATTGGTTGCCGGATTAGCCGCTAAGAGGTTTATTAAATCGGTTTTACATTCGAAAGGATGGAGTTTTGTGTCAAATGGACATTGTTTTACATTCCTTTGAGGATGGGTTGCCTCCCCGGGTTGAGAAGAGCGGATTTGCTATATAATTTAAAACTGATGTATTTTTTAGACCCTGAAAATCCAGACTGGTATGTCTGTGTGCACCGGCTTACTAGGGGGTATTTCCCAATTACAGGCTTACCCAAACTACTCTAGTTTCATTTTTAGGAATTCGGACCTTCCCCACAAGGGATTATCCCAGGTGAGCAGGAGGTACTTTCCCAATTAGGGAACTTACCCAAACTGCTCTAGTTTTCTTTTTTAAGAATTCAGATCTTCTCTGCAAAGGATTGTTCCGAGTGAGCAGGACTGTTTGTGCTTCAACCAGATTAAGTAGAATTGTTTTCTCAATTGTGTGACATTCACCTAGTAATTGATACATGTATATGGAATATAATGTTCATTGACACAGGATTGTGTAGGGATAATGATGCTTATGCTATACATGGTGCAAATGACATGTTTATACAAACATGCAAAATGGAATGTGATTTGATATAATTGATTATGCAGGGTGAATGTATATATTGAGACATGATTGTTGATTATGTAGGGTGAATGTGTATATTGATACATGATTATGCAGGATGTGAATATTGATACTTGATTCATACAGGATGCAAATGTTATAATGAAACTCATATGATTACAAGTGATGTGCATATGTGTTATGAATTATAAATGAACTTATCATGCGCATGTGACATGAATGTATTTATAGAATGTGATTTACATCATGATATACAGGTGATATGAATATGTATATGTATATGGAATGTGATTTATCTCATTATGCATAAGTCTAGAGAATGATGTGTGATGCATGTTTAGATTGAGAATCCATGTGGTGCTTTTTATGAGTTTACTTATTCCATTTCAAAACCCTTACTGAGCTAAGCTCACCCCTCTTTGTTTGTGGTTTTTATTTTTGGGTTTTACGTTGTGTCATGCAAGTGCTTTGGATGGGCTTTATGTGGATCATGATGATGGTAATGCACCATGCGTAGAATACACTCGATTTAGTCAAGAACGCCTCTTGAACGGACTAAATCGGAGTTAGGACGATTAGAAAAGGAGAAGAAGAAGTTCTTTGTACTTGAGGATGACGGGAAGAACCTCTCCTTGTCTTGGGGCACTTTCTCCTGATATGGTCTCCAACTCAAAGAAAGGTCCCCTCCATTACGTAGAGCATTCTCGATTTACTTAAGACCGCCTCTTGAACGGCCTTAATCGGACTCAAAATGCTCAGAAATGAAGAAAATGAAGTTCGTGTCTCAAAATGGACGAGAATGGGGTATTTATAGCCCCTTGAGCTGCCAAAATAAAACTGTGGCGCTGCGCCAAACTATGCGCTGCCAGAAACTACAGTTCCCACCGTAGTACCCACTGTGCACATGGCAAGTCGGCCGCGTGTAACATGCACGTTGACCATGCATTACACGCACCATAGTCGCGCATACCGCACGCGTCAGTCGTGCGCACCCTTTTTTGTTTAATATATACACCAATCTTCAAATGCGTGTAACTTCCCACCCCGGACTCGGTTTCACCCGTTCTTAGTACCATTGGACTCGTAATGACAAACCCGTCGATTCTAACCCACTTAAATCACTTTATCTCACTCTTTTTAAGTGAGTCCTGCCTAAATTATTCACTTCCTGAGGTTGTAACTTTCAGTCCTGACCTCCATTTCATGTGTTCTTCGATTCTCGTTATTTCGAGCTCTACCCATGTACGGAGATTTTAACATCTAAAAATCTCTAAAATTTATTCAAAAGTTATCTTATTACCTCTAACCCTTCAGGTTAGACGTAATCGAAAAATGACTCATTACAATTACTTAGTGACTTAGTATTATTTTTTTTTATATTTTTTAATGTATATCATATATATCACATATTACACAAATGAATAAATTTTTTATATTATTATATATGAGATATAATAGTGTAAAATAGGTATATAGTGAATATATTTATATACATATCTTATGTTTATGCAAAAAGTAATTTAAAATTATTCGAGTCAACCTCAAGTCTGATCCAAACTATTTTTGAATCGAATCGATTCGAACCGCTACCTTCTCGAGTTTGGATTGACCAAGCTCGAGCTGAGCCAACTTCAAACCGAGCCACTTTCGAACCGAGACTTGCCGAATAGGTGTAGCTCGCCTGAACTAGCTCGACTCATTAGCACCCCTAGGACCCATGTAGAACTTATGCTATTATGTGGCCTATTGCTTAACATTCTGACCACTTTCTTAATTTTAAAGTTCTCTATTTAGAATTATAATCACCATTATAGCTTCAATGTTGGCTAGTGAGCTAGAGCTCACTGACCATCACTTATCAGAAGGAAAGCATTTTTAATGTTCTACTCTAACAATGAGCCCAACGTAAGGAACACATGGGAGCTCTTCATCCATGAGATCGACATATTCACATACTAGCGCACATTAGCTTTAGTGATATTGGCGCTAACGTACTCTAGCATAAATGCCAACGATCTCAAATATCAAGAGCTCACATGTTGTCTCGCCCTGCCACACGCCACCCTTGACCTGAACATGGTCCAAGGAGGAGAGGGCACATGGCGCAATGAAGTGAAGTGGAAATGTAGAAGACTTAACCCAACCTTTGGTCAAACACATATTGAAGTGAGCACCTGTGCCCTTTGTGCAAAAGCAAAGAGAGGAATATAAATGAGACTAATTAATAATCTTAGTTCATACATACCCACATCTTCAAAATAAGAACATAATAGGTAGCCTCAAGGGATACACGAGTCTAAAGCCAACTACAGATAGACATAGTGTGAAGTAAAGTCAAAGTATAAGTTCAACATGTCATAAGATAAATCTAACATAACCCAAACAACTCTAGCCCCTATGTAGTTTGGTTTTTAGCCATTTCAATTCAGCTAAGCCATCCGGTAAGGAGCTTTAGATATAGGAATAGTGCATGGAAGAAAATCAATATTGAACTTGATCTCTCTATTAGGAAGTAACCCTCACAAGTCATCTGGAAAACATATCAGTAAATTCAGACAACACAGGAATGAATTCAATAGGACTTAATGTTGCACCCTTCGACTAAATGCCTGCTTGAAAAGCCTTGCACCCGCTATTGATCTATGTTCTTGACTTGGATGAAAGCACTAAGAACATGTTGCTGATCCATCACATGCCCAGGAAAGTTAAAGGCTTGATGTTTAGTATAGCAAACACAACTCTCTTGACTCAACAATTAACGTGTCCTTGGTAGACCGACATATGTCCATGCCCAAAATCACATAAAAAATAATCATGGGGAAAATAATTAAATCAATGGTTAACTAATGTCTTCAATCACCATGGGAACCTTCTCAAGATACTCCTCCGCCCGAAGAGAAAATGAAGGGGTATACACACCCAAAAGTGTCAACAATAATTTTGGCTTAATACTGATCTCTAGAGCAAAAAGATGTGATATGAAAGAATCCGAAGAACTAGTGGCAAACAACACTATAGCATAGCGGGAGGCAATTTTAAGCATACCTTTTTTGCTAGTCCTTGAGCAGAACAAAAATAAAATAAAATAACTAATTTAAAAAAATAAATAAAAGCCACTTTCGTAGGGAATCACGATTGCATTTAGCGTATACAACAAGCCTTTAAACCCCTAGGTGTCCCTAGTTGGACGAGTTGTGTCTCGTGAAGGTTTGCAATAATGATACCCACAAACATCTAAACCTAAAAAAACAAATAAAATAAAACAAGAAAAAAAAAATTCTAAAAATAATCTTATCTTAAAAACACAACTATTTTTTTTTAAAAAACCAACCACAAATACTTTACACAAGTAAATAATATCGATCTGATCACTTTCAAGTAAGGAATCATCCATTCTATAACCTCATCATAGAACTAATTGTGCACTATATATATACATTTCAAAAACATAAAGTGTAGAAACTTTGTAGTCATACAATTTCACTCTCTATTAACAAGCATATCTTATGTGACCCATTAACCAGCTAATTAAAGTTCACTAACTCAAAAATATAACAATGACAATCTTTCATCTTTAACATCTCATAATAAAACCTCATGTAATAGCTATCAAATTTAAATTAAATTCAGGGAATAAGAACATAATATACCTCAAAATATGACTTGTGCAATACTTAATTCTATTAAGCTTTCTAAATAGTCAATGTAGCAAGCGTTAGGCCAGTGTCTTTAATCCAATTGGCTCAAGGCACTAGGTGTTGAAACACCCGTCAGGCTTAATAACTCAAACTATAAAGGCTACAGAACCAAGTAAGTCAAAAAAGAATTTATCTCAACTTTTTACCTTTTGACGCGATCCCTTATACTTGCCTAGGCACAAGGTCCCGTTACTCAGTGAAAAGAGAAACAAACCTTTACTCTTTCTTTTTCATCATTTTTTTTTCAATCAATCTATTTTGTTTTCAGCTTTTTTTCCTTTTTTTTATTTTTTTCATAAATTTTTTTTCATTCTTTTTTTCATTACACACTTATCCCTTTTTTTTTTATAAATAATAGCCAAGCATAAAGATCTATCATAAAACATTAAAAATTACTCAATTGTCAAGTTTTCAAAAATATCCTTAGTTAAAGATATCCCACTAAGATTACAAGTAATAAATCATAAAATTATATTCCTACAAGTTTCAAGTGTGTAAAATGTGATTTAAAAATATATGCACAATTATCCAATATAAAGAAAATAAAATAGAAATTACTCATTCAATCGCTTTCATCACTTAATTAATTACTTGAACTTTCTTCATGAAATTGATCTCTTTAAAAATAGACATATGCTTTTAAAAGAAAATAAACAATAAAACCGTATAAAAGAAAATAAAAACAAAAGAAAATAGAAAAAAAAACTCCAAAACATCCTAAAAGAAAAATAAGAAAGAAAAATATCTTTCTATGTACTACAATGACAAGAATAAGTAAGAGAGGGAAAGAAAGATATCACCTGAATGCAGAACTAATCCACTAATTTGAAAATGAAGTACATAGGGTTGAGAAAACAAGAGAAACATACATATAAAGAGCAATTTCCCAAATCTAAAATACCAAGCTCCCAGAAAAGAGATAACAACAAAAACTATAATGAGAAAAGAAAATAAAAGCTGAGAAAAATAAGTAAATAAAACCTAAATAAAGCAAAGAAAATAAATAAAATGAAGGAAAAGAAATATATCAAAAACATGAGTTGCCTCCCAAGAAGCGCTAAGTTTATTGTCTTCAACCAGACAATGCCAACATTCTCAACTATATCAAGGTGGGTGGTAGATATTGGCATTGGCTCTTCTCTTAAGTCTCCAAAATGATGGTTCAAAACAATTAGAAGGCACAACTTGATTACGAGTTGATGCTACAAAAGATGGACCTGTATCATAAGCATCAAATTTAAAATTGTCTACCATGAAACATTCAGCATTAGAGATTGCAGGTAAATTGTTAGACACATCAAAAATATTTAGGTGCACTTTCATATTCCCAAAGGTCATCTCCATTACCCCCGTCCTATAATTTATGCATGCATTAGTTGTGGCAAGGAAATGACGACCTAAAATGATAGGAATCTGATGTGTGGAGTTGGCACCAGTTTCCATATCTAATATAATAAAATCAACAAGGAAAAAGAATCAGTCAACTTTCACTAAGACATCCTCAATTACTCCCCGAGGTTTACGCACAGAATGGTCAGCTAGCTGCAAGATAACTGATGTAGGCTGCAATTCACCTAACCCTAATTGTTCATACACCGAGTAAGGGAGTAGATTGACACTCGCACCAAGGTCAAGGAGGGCTCTATGAATGGAGTGATCGCCTATGACAAAGAAATAGTGGGCACTCCAGGGTCCTTATACTTAGGTGGGGTGTCAAACTTCAAAAGAAAGCTAACTTGCTCGGTGAGAAAGACCTTCTTAGACACGGGTCTTGGATTTACGCTTTTGAGTGCATAGGTCATTAAGGAATTTAGCATAAGCATGGACTTGCTTAATGACTTCTAAGAGGGGGAGATTAATTTTGACTTATTTGAAAGTCTCAAGAATCTCATTAGTCCTAGTTGTGCTCTTTCTAAATGGTGGGGCCATGTCAAGACACTGAGGAAAAGGTGCCTTAGGGATGTAAGATCTATCGGAAGTGGTCTTAGACTGTGGCTTTAAGGAAGGGGAAGGAGAGACTGACTCTTTTTCATGTGGTGCACTAACTTCTACTTGAGGCTCATTAGGGGTTGCCCTCTCTAACTCCTCATTCTTATCATCTATCATTGGTGTCCCCCTAACACTCTTATTAACAATCTTCCCACTCCTAAGGGTCATTATGGAATTAACTTGTTCATTAGAGGAAGAAGTTCCCTCTACCTGAAATTGACCTTTAGGGTTTTGTATAGGTTGACTTGGCAATGTCCATATCTCTCTCTTATTGATAGCATTGGCTAGTTGTCCAATTTGGGCTTCTAACTTTGCTATAGATTGTGAGTGAGAGTGAAGGAGTTGGGATTGAGATTTAATGCCTTGCAGGGCACTCAAGACCTTTTCTTCAAAACTTGGACTCCTATTTGGTTGGACATATGGATGTTGGACTTGATATTGGTGGATATGGGCTGGTGGGACTTGGAATGGTTGCCTATGAACTTGGTTACGTATAACTTCTTGGTTTTGTGTCCGCCAAGAAAAGTTAGGATGATTCCTCCACCCAGGGTTATATGTGTGTGAAAATGGATTATTCTCAACCTTAGGGAAGGATTGGGTAGCATTTACATGGTCTTGGACAAGCTCAGGAAAGTAAGAGGCAGAGGGGCACTCTATGATAGTATAGGCTGGGGTAAGACATATTGTGCATGCATCTTGAGTGAAGGGAGTGAGCTGATGTGTTGAAGTCATAAGGAGGTCCAGCTTCCTACTTAAAGTATCAACTTTAGAGGAGATGTCTAATGGGTTTTTGACTTCATAGAAGCCACCCCTAGAGGGGCATTGTTTAAGGTAGATAGTCCACTCTCATTTCTATTCAACGCAGCATGTTTAAGAGAATTTTCACTCAAGTCATCAAAAAAGTTTCCATGCCTCATTTTCATTTTTTAGCAAAAAGGTACCCCCACAACTTCCATCAACAAGATGACGGTTTGGCTAGTAAGATCCTTATAAAAACGTTGCACTAATTGCCACTTAGGGACAACATGATGAGGACACCTCCTAAGAAGGTCCTTAAGTCTATCCCAACTCTCATGGAACTGTTCAATGGGAAGTTGGGTAAAAGTGGTTATGGCCTTTCTCATTTGGTTGGTCTTACCTATGGGGAAGTACTTTTTGAGGAATTCTTGCTGCATTTGGGCCCAAGTTATGATGGTGTCTGGCTCTAAAGAGTGAAGCCATTCCTTAGCCTTATCTTTCAATGTGAAAGGAAAAAGGCAAAGTTTAACAGCTTCATCGGTTAAATTTGAGAGCTTAAAAGTTGTGCATATTTCTAAGAAGTCATCTAGGTGCCTATAAGGGTTTTCATTATTAAGTCCATAAAAAGATGGAAGCATTTGAATAATATTAGGCTTAATTTCATAATTTTGAGCAGCAACTGCTGACAACCTAATGAATAAAGGGGAGGTGTACTCATTGGGAGTGTAATACTCCCTTAAAGCTTTGAGTGATGCATCTACTAACTGATGTTCAGCTTTGATAAGGGTAGAGGTAGTGTGGGTGGAGGAATTAGTGAGAGAGTTTGGGGGTGTAGGGATGTAGGTCGAGGGCAACTCAGATCTCCTAGATGTCCGCTTAGGCTCAGGGTCAAACGGTACTAATCGGGGGAGTAAGGAGCGACGACCACGTATACACCACAAACACACCACACAATTTTAAGTGTAAAAAGGGAAAGAGGAAGCAAAAATAACTAAAGAAAAATAATAAAAAGGGAAAAGGATCTTGCAAACTGAAGAGAAGCACTATGCTTGCCAATTTCCACTTGTGGCCACAAGTGTAGAAAGCACCTTCAACTCAACCTACAAGATTAAATTAAAAGAAGGTAAGAAACTAAAAATTAACCTAAAAAATTAAGTAAACTGAACTAAATTATCTAAAATTATCCTAAAGCTAATTTAGTAACAAATCAACACCGTCTCCGGCAAAGGCGCCAAAAACTTAATCGTTTATAATTAAACCCTTTGCAAGTGTACAAGGTAATTGTACTAGGATGAGTATTTAAGGGTTATCGAACCTCAGGGATGGATGAATTATTACTAAATATAAAAAAGAATTTACTGATTGAAAACTAAAAAGAACATAAACTTTAATTAAGTAAAAGAAAGAATAAACTATATCAAAAGTAAGAGACTAATATGATAGATTTTACTTAGGAAATTGAATTCACTATAGAACCATAACAATTTCTTAACTTTTAATCTAAATCTAATGTGAATATGAACAAGTATTCTCAGATACAAGCTAGAATTACTTCAGAAAGAATCATTAATTAATTTCCATGGCATGAACTATCTTCGACAATAGCACGAATCATCTACACTAAACTAGCTATAGGCATGACCCATCTAATCTTAGTATAACTCATCTAAGTCATTAATTATCTGAACATTAAAACTATTGCATGACCATCTCATATAAATCACAGAAATTAGAATTGATGCAAATATCAGAACCACATCAATTTATCATCTACAAGACAATAAATCAACATAGAATTGAATAAACATGAAAAGCTCTTCCATTAAAGAGGAAATCCTTATCATACAATTGTCATCATTCACAACTGAGATCTAAATTGAAAAGAAAATAAACTGAAACTTATCTATAGCTTCATCAACTCCTAAGTAAAAGAAAAGTCTAGCCTTCCATTGTAGAAGAAAGCACTTGAATCTCCATTGAAAGCTTTGAGTTCTCTTCCATCTTTTTCTTCCTTCTTCTCTTCAAAAAATTTACTTGTTAACCTCTAATTTCGTGCCAAATATGTCTTTATATAGGCATAAGATCCGTAAGAAAGAGTCCAATATGAAAAAGACTCAAAATTGACTGAAATAAGGAAACTGCGCGTTATCCCGTTCAAACGCCCTGCATGCCCGTTTGAACGCCTATACTGCATTGTTCATCAAAATCACGTTATCCAGTTCGAACGCCCTGCATGCCCATTCGAACGGATACACTGTTTCTGCAATCTGGACAGTTTTTCTGGACAGTCCATTTTCTGTTCATTAAGCACTTTCTTTCATGTCCATATTAATTTCTAACTTATTTATAACTCTGAAAAGTTATCCAAATCACTTTAATGCATGTCAAGACTATTTTTAATTATTTCAAACATCGTCCAAGTACTTCGATAAGCTCATTTTACCTACAAAACATTAAAACATCACATTTTAGACATGTAGAATATAACTAAAATTCCAACTTGATTCAAATATATATCTAAACTACTAATAACTACAAAATTATTAATAATTAAACTAAAATACTAATATCTATCTTAATCTAAATAAATCATAACTAACTCTAAATTAACCTAATCTATACTAGCAAATAAGGTAAAAAAGCATATAAAATAGATATATATTTCATACTGATAAACCTTGCACAACTACAAATGTATTAGTTGCCTCATGAGCTGTGATAAAAAAGACTTTCTCTTGATTTATTGACTTCTTTTACTGACCACCTTGTTGCCCTGGTCCTTGATTCTGAGGAGCTTTAGGCATTCTAGGGCTACACCTTGAGTGTTCTAAGGCCAATCTTCCTAAAGTGTCATTACTTCCCACACTTGAAACAAGTCAAGTTTTCATGGGTGTTCTAACGATCTTGTTGAACCTTGTTGTTCTTGTTCCGACCAAAGTTGTTTCCACGGGGCTTCTGATTATGTTATCCTTGAGAGTCACCTTGCCTATTGTGTTTAGGCTGCACCTAGTTTAATATATATCTAGATGAGGATAACAAATTACTTTATTGTCCCTAGTCCGATTATCTAACAAAGATAAAAACTATGCGTTCTAGCCTCAATGTGCAAAAATTTGTTTTGAAGTGGAATAAATAAATTTAATTACTATGCACCAATCATGATCAATCTAATCACCAAAATAAGCATGCACACTAATCACACAAGGATTTTTATGTGGAAAACCTCAACTAGGGTAAAAAACCATAGAAGCCTCAACCAAGTCTAATTCAATGCACTAGTAAGATATAAAACTTACAATACACAAAACAACTAGCCAACCTCTAGAATTAATACAAACTTCTTTGTTCAATATTCTTCATTGTTAATGTTGGCCTTCAATTCTTCCTCTTTGAATATTTAAAGCTTATCCTTTTTGTGTTCTGTTTTTCATATTCTTCTGCTAGCAACTCAAGAAAAGACACCTTCTTTGTTTGTTGATTTATCCCTTAAGATTCTTCAACTCCCTTGAAGAATTTATTAACTCTCCTCTTATATTTCCAGCGTGAAAATCTTCTCACTTCAGTTGTCCATCACCATGAATCCTTCATGAATAATCTCTTTAACCTTTATATGGACTCTCTAGGAAAACAACAAGTAAATGACTCTCGTTTCATCTCCAATATTTTTTAGGTTTTCCTCTATTCAAATTTATCATAACTTAGCCTTTATATAAGTCTCAAAGTCGATTTAAGTCATTGACTTGAACTTTGAATGGAAATTCTTCTGGAAAAGCTTTTTTAAGGAAACTAAAATTGTTAGCAATCGATCAATCCAAACAACGATCAATCATTCACTATTTCAATAGGGGATGAATCTTTATTGATTGATCTAACAACAAAGCGATAGATTGGTAATTGTCAGCTTCGTATTACAATGGGATAATTTAGGTGCCCATCGATCTATTTCTAGTGCGATCAATTGATGTATCTCTTTCGTGCAACAATTCATAAGCGATCAATTTTTCTAGTGTCTGTTCCAGGTATCAATCGATGACACTGTTTAATTGTAGTTTTACCCTTTCGCCTAAAATCCATTTGAAACCTTCAAAATTACAACTGAAAATTTTTTAAGTGACTTTTATATGAGAATGTATACTTAATAAACTTCTGTTTTCATCAAAATTATTTAGTCTTCAATCTTGACCGATAAGAACACAAATTCTCTTTATTTTCAATCTTGACCGATAAGAAAGAATTCTCCCCTTATACAGACTCAGCCTGAGTCTGATTACAACAAGCAGTTCCAAGTCCCACCCATACAAGATATCTCCTACCTCTCCAACTTTGCCCCCTAAGGTAACTCATCCCAGCATAAACTAGGAATGCTACATACTCCTTGTCCAGCTTGAAGTTTGTGTGTCAATGCCTCCAAGCATCTTGCTACTTAAGGGGAGTTGTTGCCCTATCTCCTACTCAAACTAGGAGACTGTCGAATCCGAATGGACGAGTCCCGGGCAACATAGGAGTCCATTCCCATGTGGTTGTGGTCCCTAGCCCGCCACCTAAGTCCTGGCCATGTTTGGATTTCTATTAGCATGCTCCACTATACTATGCAATACACCAAGTGATTCTCTAATGAATTTGACGCTACTGCCCAGTGCTCAAGTGTACAAGGGTGTCCCTGGCTATCCACTGCCAAGGGGACTTGGCTATCCATTCCCTTCGTGTATGTATCTGGTTGAGGGGCTAACAGTTGGAGTATAGCATAGAAAAAGAGGTTCCATTTTGCTTGCATTGCTATCTTCTAAGAATAGACATTAGAGATCAAGTAGATGGGGATTCATTTATAGTGACAGGATGTTACACCCCGACCCAAAAATTGACCTGGACCAAAGGTTCGGAACATAAAGTTTGAGTCATTTAATTTATGACTCGATAAACCACAAGCGACAAAGTCTGAGTGTGTGATCCGTAACATTCCTCTATTCAGTATTGAGATTAAGTGCGTAGGTAAGAAAAAACTCAATTTTAATCTTATTTTGGATCGGGCCAATGTTGTCATACTATTGGTTGCCTACATACATATTGGATAATATCTATGATGTTATTCTAATATGATCAAATATGAATGTAGTTCTGCCCAACGGCTAATACATGCATCTGACAGTACAAAATCACATACGTTAAAATACTAATACCCTTATATCCAAATAAATCACGAGGAATCAAACAGAAATTTCATAAATCATAGGAGTTTAAAGAAAGCTAACAAACCAGCAAAAACACACATCTCACTCTATCTAATAGCATAGAAAAATACATCAGAGTAGATTTTATCATATCAGATCGCATCCGACCATATGAGATCATATCAAATTAGATCGCATCATATCAAATCTAAACAAAGCACATCAGAGCTTATCATTTCATATTATAAAAAAGCATAGAAGAAGATATCGGATCGGAGTGTAGCATATATCTTACATAGCACATGAATTCATATAATTGTATATTAAATAAAAAATATTTTACTCCCTCGTAGTACCAGAAATAGCAGCATTCAGAGTTGCTCCTTCCTTCAGGGCATCCTCCCCTTCAAGTCAATAGACAGTAGAAGGAGCCTCCTCTTGTTCTAGAACGTTTCTCTCATTGTGCCAGAAGGCAACAGACATATACCCCTCTTTTATCAGGGCTTTCCTCCCTCTTTTTGTTCTAAGGCAACAAACAGAACCTCCCTTTACCTGAGGGTGCTACTCAGTTTCTGTGCCAATAGGAGTGGACAGAACCTTCCCTTACCCAGGGACACTTCTCACTTTTTGCTCCAGTAGGCGGTGGACATAACCTCCCTTACCTGGGGTGCTCCTCACTTTCTGTGCCCGTAGGTGATGGGCAAAACCTTCCCTTACCTGGCAATATTTCTTTCACTGCGTGATCCATTAGTGAAGGACATAACCTCCCCTTACTCTAGGCCACTTACGTTTCTCTTTCGGCCCGAGAGCATAAAAAAGAACCTCCTCAAGCCCAGGTCATGTCCCATCTCTAATATCATCAACATGAGAAATGGACATAGAACACCTTCAAATTAGCTAAGAACGCCTCTTAAATGGGCTAAAATTGACTTAGAATGGGCTAGAAAATTCCTCCAAAAAATCACACAATTTCCTATTTATAGTGGAAAACCCGTGAGCTGATGGAGTTAAGCACGCATATGCAAGCGCCACCCGTCGAGCATTCTTGATGAGGAGGCATGATGCATGCCTGTCCGGTGCGTAGTATTGTTGTGCAAACAACCACGTTTGCTTTTTCTCCACACCTGCGATGTGGCATGGTTCACATGACGCAACTCATGCAATGGCTCGCACGGCGCGACTCGAGCCACTAGCATCATCATGATGCTAGCAATTTTGTCTTTTCTTATTTTAATATTATTATTTTATTTAAATATTATTCCAACTTCAAAACGTGTTATCTTCTTACCCCAAAGTTGGAATCGCGCTTGTTTAGTTCCAATGGACTCGTTTCAACGAGCCCTTCAAAAGTAGACTACACATGGGTAAGTTATCCACCACTTTTCAAGTGGGTCACACCCATGTGGTATGTTCTTCAATTTGTTACACTCGTTACTTCGAGCTCTACTCATATATAAGGATTTTGTCCCTTAAAACACCCTAAATCATATATAAAATTCTATAATTATCCCTAACCCCTTAGGTTAGACGTAATCGAAAATGGGGCATTAAGGATTTTCAAATCGGAAGAAGAAAGAAACACTTGAAAAAAATGTGGGCCACCATGATAGTGAACATGATCAAGCTTTGATGAAGTGTAAAATTTTGTTGAATCAAAAGCAACACATTCATACAACTATTGTGAGACAAATACTACGTGCCAAAACTGAATACAAGGTTTGGTCAAATGCAATAATTGATTGTGTTTTATTTCTCCTTCGACAAGGTTTGAGATTTTGTGGTCATGATGAATTGGAATTCAAGTAACCCTAAAAATTTTCTTGAACTTTTTAAGTTTCTTGTTGATCATAATGAAGGAATAAAAAATAATGTACTGCAAAATGCTCCACATAATGATAAATCAACTTCTCCCGATATCAAGAAGGACATTGTGAAAGGTGTTGCCTTTGAAACTACTAATATGATTATCCAAGATCTTGGAGATGTGCTATTTTCAATTTTGATAAAAAGTCTCATGATATATCAGTTAATAACAAATGCATGTGGCAATACACTAAATAAATAAGTGTGGATGTGTTATCGAGAGGTTTTTGGCCATTGATCATGTTCCAAAGACTTTTGGAGTATCATTAAAAGCAACAATAGAAACAGTTTTTTCTAAACATGGATTGAGTCCAGCAAGATTACGTGGTCAAGGTTTTGATGGGGCTAGTAATATGCAAGATGAGTTTAATGGCCTCAAAATATTGATTATGAAGGATAATCAATTTGGATTTTATAACCATTGTTTTTCTCACCAACTTCAATTGACATTAGTTGTTGTGGCAAAAAATCATATTCAAATTGTTTTACTTTTTTATCTTGTAAGAAACGTGGTGAATATTGTGGGAGCCTCAAGTGTCGTGACATTCTTCGAGATATAAATGTTAGCATAATTGTTGATGCATTAAGTACCAGAGAACTTTAAAGTATTATAGACAATTAAATGTTATATGTGATTAGCTTAATTATAGAAATGACTATGCATGTTTAAGCATAATATGATGCCCTACTTGTCTTAAAGCCCTATTTCGATCATTTTTTCATGTATACTCCATAACTCTAGTAGATTAAAACCATAGGGGAGTATGAATGTTTGCACATGTCACATTAATTACATATGAACAATGCTTTAGTATGACTATGAACATGACCATGTATATATATATTTTTACTCATGTTTACATGACATTAATTGCCACATGTATCTTGTTTCATGTGTAATAAGATTAGAGTATGTTTACTTATGCTTGTTTACATTAAATATTATTCACATTTGTTTCATGTTGCATACATGAGGAAAATAATTTGTTAAGGTATAATTAGGTGTCGTGATTTTTTTGAATTACTCATATCGGAGATTTAATTGTCGGTTTTACATTCCTTGAGGGCGGGTCTTTCTATCCATTGTACAAGTTTTGTGGCTCCTTAAGGGCAAGTTTCCTCCTCGAGTGAGATGAGAGGATTTGATATTATGAGACACCATTGTGACCTTTTGGACTTAAGAATTTAGACTGGTATGTTCATGTGCACTAACTTATGATGGGGTAATCTCTAATTGGGACTTACTCCAACTGCTCTAGTCTTTCTTTATAGAAATTCAAACTTCCTTTTACGATTTTTAGAGTGAGCAAGTCTGCTCTGGCTTTGGCCAGGGTGAGTGGGTTGATTTCTTAACAAGAAATACTTAGAGTGGTATGTGCACATATGGTATATGGATTATATGCTTATATTTGCACTGTTGTGTAAATGATGATTCTTGAACATGTAAGATGAATGCGGATTGTTATACTTGGATATGTTGGATGAATGTGAATTATATTACTTGTTCATGAAACATGTAAATATATTATGAGATTTGAATAAATGTACAGGTTGTGCATTTGTGATTATTAAATATGATAAAGATCATAATGCACAAGTGTTATATGGTATGTGTTTCATGAATGAGATGATCTTCACAGGTTGGATATTTATGGTGAATATTGTGGGAGCCTCAAGTATCGTGATACTCCTCGAGATATAAATGTTAGCATAATTGTTGAGGCAATAAGTACAAGAGAAGTTACTCTCAAAGGAGCAAGTGATACACGTTGGAGTTCGCACTATGGAACATTGATGAGTTTTATATTAATGTTCTTTTTTGTTATTCTTGTATTTGAGATTATTTTGGAGGATGGTTCAAGTTCAAATCAAAAGGCTAAAGATAGTAAGTTGTTAGATGCAATACAATACTTGTATTTTGCATTTAGCTTACATTTGATGAAATACATCTTTGGATAAGTACAACAAAAAAGACTATTAGCGACACTTTTAAACATCACTAATGACTACGTGGGGAGCTAGAATCTGCCCCCCCCCCCCCCCCCCCCCAAATTAATGCACACAAGTTAATTTTTTTTATTGAAACATAGCATGACGAAAGTTTACTTCAACAAAAGGTTGTTCACAATACTAACAACATCATCTCACATAAATAGTGCTTTACAGGCTAATAAATAGGACTTTAACTTAAACTTAGAAATCTTTTAAAGAAATGGCTACAACTAAGCCAATATCTTTAGAAAATCCCCTCATGGAAGGTACATCAATATGCTTTTCACATGCAGTTTAAGGTCGTCATTTGTTCTTATTTACATCTATTATATAGAAACACAATGAACCTCACCCGCCGAGGCACTTTTTAAGCATTTAAAAAAAAACACACAACTTAAGGGAAACAATAAATAATATTCAAATGTAAGATATTAATCAAAGAATATCACCCTTAAAGGCAAAGAGAAAGTGTTAAATTTATCATTTATAGATTTACAGTTTCAAAACTTAAACAATCTTATTTATAGATAATTCAATCCAAATATTTATAAATTACTATATGTCCAGATATAATTATATTTAGAACAAATTTTAAGACTAAAAATCAACTTTTTTAGTAGTCAACATTGAACAAATAATGCCCTTTTATATAATTTATCAAATATAGTTCTTAATCCAATTCATTGTGAACATTGCTTGGATATAATAAAATACAGTTTAGGCTACATTACTTTTGAATATTCTGTGAATTAATTCTACAAATTATTTAAATGATTTTTTTTGTATAAATAAGTATGTAAAGTAGTAAGATTTTAAATCACTTTTTTTTCCACACATATGATTCAGAAAAGAGCCGAACAAGGTTCATATTGCTATCAGCCACACTTAAAAAGGTTGTTCAGTTTAGTATTAAATGTAAATATTAAACAAAACCTCCATCAACCAGTCCAATATAATAGCTCTTATGAGCTAGTTGAACATATCTTGAGTTCTTAACTTCATCAAATTAAGCTTGGCATAAATACCAGAAACCCCACCCCATCATAGTATAGTCAATTCAATCACTACCAGAGGAAAAGGATCATCGAGCTTAGTGAACTGACGTAAGCGAGACAACCTCATCAAATTAAGCTTGGCAACCATCATTTCATGGTACAAACACTTCTAAAACTGAGTTTCCACAATATAGGCACGACACAAACTAGGAAGTTTCCCTGATTGGAAACAACCGCCTTTTCCCAAGTGAACCGAAGTAGAGGAGGCAACTCAACTGCAGTAGAAGTAGGTGGGTTGTCTATATAAGGGAGGGTCTGGGCAGATAAGAGGTAGAACTACGTGGGGGTCTGATCCCTTAGGGGTACGTAGGCAACTAATAGATCCCTGCGAGGGATTTGTTAGCCCGACCAAATTGGTGGATGTCCCAGAGAACTCTCCGTCCACTTCCACCTCCATAGCCTCTGTTCCTCATCCAGCAGCGTCCTCCAATGTGGCTCTCGTATATGCTTTTGCACCCTCGTCAGACAACTAGCTGCAAGTCGCGTCCCACACCCCTCTACCCCAACGATAGTTTCACCAGCCAAACAACTACCTAGAATTCCTTTTTCTTCCATTATATCAAATGATCATAAAGACTGATCTAGGGCTTGGCGGCACCATTGCCGTCGTAAGGCCTCCTTGCCGGCTGCAGAAGCAACCAAGAAGTGCAAGAAACCACGTGACTCGTCAACTGCACCAGAGAAGACCCTGCCTCTTGCACTAGTAGATCTGTTGGGCAGCAAACCACGCAGGGAACTTCTTCTCTACTTTGCACCAGAGAAGACCCTACCTCCAGAGGATCTGCTGCGCAGTAACCATGCACCACACAGGGAAGAAGAACTGACTAGAGAAGACCTTGCCTCTTGCACTAGAAGAACTGTTGCGCAGGAAACTGCTCCTAACTTACCAGAGGAGACTACACGCAAAGAACTGACAAGAACTAACGCACAGAAGGCCAAACAGGGCCCTGCTGGTTCATATCCACGCAGTACTGCTACGGCCGGCTGATGGCATCCTTGGTTGCCGGGGCCTTCTTCTTGTACAGTTGGTTTAATTGTTAATGAGCAACTAACTACAGATGGTCATGTGCCCTTGAGAGCGAGTAAAAACTAGACAGGCTCATTAAGAGATGGAAATATTTTGGCAACCAGTATCGACAGAGGATGACAACGCTCAAGAACGGGTCTGTGCTATTCTTGAACGTCCGAATTTAAATTTTGTTGAGATAGTTGCTTTGATTATTGAACGCTAACAGCATTCTCCTCGTATTGTTGCCTATAATCCCATATGGAGGAACACATACATTATGCACATATGCTCTCACTAATCACTCTTTTTATGATCTGGATTTGCATACAGCAAGAGCTGCTAAAGCTAAAAAATCAGTTCGATGATGTTGACAAGGATTTGAATTTGGATACTAAATCCTTGCATGATATAATGGAGCTTAATTGTTTGGATGAAGTAGAAATTATTGTTTGGATGTTACTTTTCTCTCTTGTACTGATTAGTATAATTGTTTCATTATTAATGGCTTTTTATTATCGGTGTTGTATGCTAAATGTTCCCACGGGGAAAGATGTCAGCTTTAGGCCAATCTTATCAATATAATTGGTGGTGACTTTATTGTCATGTCTTATTCATCTAAAAAAGTTGGTGTAATGTGTCGGATGATTGTGTTACAACTGAATTTCAATGGATTTATAAATTTTGGTGGCTTTGGATGCTGATTTCTCTATAGGTCGAAGTTTTTTTGGACTAATAAGTAAAGTGGTTCCCGATTGATTTTCTGAAGGTGGGACATAGTTTTATGCATCAACCATTGGTTGGATAAGATCAAATTTATATGTTGTATATGGAGGAGATTTCAAACAATTTTGTTACTAAAAGTTGGCAGGTTCCATGTCATAATGACCTTCTACCAGTATTTAGTAATAAGCTAATAAGGCTTAAAATTACTCTCAAGGCCTAGAAAAAGAATGTGTTGGGCAATATTGAGCAGCATGTTCATGGCGTCCCAAAGGAGAATCCACCGTCTTATATATGATGTTTATCTCAACACATTTATGCAACTAAAACAAATCTAGAAGATTAAAGGTTTGAGGATTTATCCTTTTACTATCCTAAAGGCCCCTAAAGTTGAAAAATTAGCTAGCTTGGAAGTATAAAGTTTTCCTCATGATGTGAATGGACACTAAAATACATAGTTATCAACTAGAATACTTAGTTTTCCTGGGACAATCAATTGTTGGGAAAACATAATTTAAAAGCAAAATCAATATTTCCAATTTAACATAATACAATGCAATTTGTCCATCTAAAAAATGTATATTGGCTATGAAAAAATGTTGCTCTCCCATTACGAATATAGTCCAACCGCTAGCTCAACACAAAGGCTATGTAATACAAATCACTTCAAATTTGATATTGTATCTATGAAGTGTAGTTACTACACCAAATAGTAATGTTAGCAACACTTTTAAGTGTTGCTGCTAGTACTCTAAGCGTCACTAATGACTATCAGTGACGCTTTCAAAGCATCGCTATATGCGTCGATAAAACTTCGTCGCTATTGCTCATTAGCAACACTTAAGACAAAGCGACACTAGTAGTATATCATTAGCGGTATTTATTTTTGCATCAATAATTATTTTACTTTTGCGACGCATAATAAAGCGTCGCTAATAATAAATTGTTAGCAACACATAATTCTAAGTGTCGCTAATAATTGGTTATTAGCGACGCTTTATTAAGAGTCATTTATATAAAAATTATTTAACAAAAAAATAAAAAACATCTTATTAGCGATACTTGTATATGCGCTGCTAATAATAACAATATTAAAGAAATTATTATCAACGACTATGTAATCGCCACTAATAAAAAAATTTAAAAATTATAAAAAATATTCTTTACCGATGCTTCTACAAAACACCACTAATGAAAAAATCGTATTTAAAAAATTATTTTTTTCATATTAGCGACACTTTGTAATGTGTTGCTAATACGTCAAAAAAATAAAAAAATTAAGAAAAAGCCTTTAGTTACGCTTTTGGAAGCGTCGGTAAAAGCTTTAAAATTTTTTTAAAAAAATCCCCCACGAAGGTGGGATGACTAGAGCGGATCCTTTAATTATTGAACGCCAACAACATTCTCCTCATATTGTTGCTTATAATCCCATATGGAGGAAAATGCTGGACTTTTAAGGGATACATTATGCACACATGCTCTCACTAATTACTCTTTTTATGATCTGGATTTGCATACAGCAAGAGCTACTAAAGTTAAATAATCAGTTCGATGATATTCACAAGGATTTGAATTTGGATACTAAATCCTTGCATGATATCATTGAGCTTAATTGTTTGAATGAAGCAAAAATTATGGTTGATCTGTCAAATACTCCTCATGAGCATATGATATGATCAAAGAGAATAATACGAGTATTGTGACATAATCAAGGGGCAAATAAAAACAAAATTGTCAATCATGTTCCTTGTCAGATTCGTATGCTTACCAAAATCACTCCCTTAGTATAGTTTCTAATATGAAACCTTTTATTTTTCAAAGTAAAGTTCCTAATTTTTTAAGAGGTCTTGGATTCACCAAAACATTTTCCAACGAAGCTCAAGGAAATAAAATTTGGTACTTCTTTATGGAGGATTTAGATGTCACTTTTCTCTCTTCTATTGATTAGAATGTTTGTTTCAGTGTTAATAGCTATTTATTATCGGTGTTGTATGCTAAATGTTCCCAGGTAGAAAGACGTCAGCTGTGGGCCAATCTTATCCATATTAATAATTCTCATGTATATATTCCTTAGTTAATTGGTGGTGACTTTATTGTCATATCTATTCCATCCGAACAAATTGTTGTTATGTGTAGGATGATTGTGTTACATCTAAATTTTGATGGATTTATAAATTGTTGTGGCTTTGGATGCTGATTTCTTTAGGTCAAAGTTTACTTGGACTAATAAGCAAAGTGGTTCCCATTGTATTTAATAAAGGTGGGACATAGTCCTACGCATAAAACATTAGTTCGATAAATTTTATAAATTAACAATTTCTAATTTAGCAAGAACTTTTTCAAAATTCTCCTTAGTTAATTCAAGTAGATAATTATTATATCTATAAGCCTTCTTCTTTTAAGTTCAAGGATATGTGGTTATATGGAGGAAATTTCAAATAATTTGATCCTAAAAGTTGGCAGGATCCATCACATAGTAACCCTCTACCAGTATTTAGTAATAAGCTAATAAGGCTTAAAATTACTCTCAAGGCTTGGAACAAGAATGTGTTTGCCAATATTGAGCAACATGTTCTTGATGTCCTAAAGGAGAATCCACCTTCTTATGTAAACAAGAGGTTTTTTCTATTTTGCCTCGATGAAGAAGCCAATATTATATATTCCCTGGTTTTCAAAGAAAAATGCCACATTAACTATTTTAGGATGAAACTGCCCTTAGGTTTTAAATAAACCCACTACCCATATTCTAGTAAATTAACACCGAAATAGTGCAGTGCCGTTCTGGTGGGGAGGATTGATCAGCAGCTATCAAAAATTGCCGGTGGGAGGTGACAAGCAGTGACTTACCATCTAGTTTCGGTGTTAAGTAAAAATCCATATTTGACATGCTAGAAGCTATTCAAGGAGAAAATGGCTTCATTTCGGCAGATCCGATTACCCTTTAAGCCCCATAATGGATAATATTGGTATTTGCATACATTACAACGAAGAGGTAGGCAATGATGGAGTGTATATAGGTGGAAAGGCACACTTGATGAACATTGATCCGTTAATGAGGTTTAGCAAGTTGTTGCTTCAAGTCAAAGAAAGACTTGTCATCAATGGTAATGTGACTTTGAAGTATTTCATTTCATATTCGTAATCATCCATTATATATAAATTAGAAGATAATGAGGATTTGTAATCAGTGTTTTCCATTCATAAGAAGGTAAATAAAGAAATGTTATCATTGTATGCCGAGTTGAAAAAGCACAAAAACGGTGACAAATTACCATAAATAGAAAGAAATCACACATTCAATAGAGCTAAATCACTGGCAGTATCAACTCACCCCAGCTCTAACTGAGGGTTGCAAGCGGGAGTCAGTGATAGACACTTTTGAAATTTGTAGGTAACAATTAATTTTAGATTACTTGATATTGTACTTTATCGTGTACTCTAGCACAAGATATATAACCTATAGTGTTCAGTACAAAGTATATCATGTTAAGACAAAACACGATATTTATCATATCGCATAACTAATTATGTGAAATACAAAACACTAATTCTTTTTAGCGTGGATGTAATAACACAACCTGTATAAATAGCGTGTTAGCGATAAGACGATATGATTTGTAAGAGTGTAACTAAATATACGATGTCGAGTTATATCATATATTGATTAACACATTAATATTCATTGCAGAGTGGGAGAATTGGAAAATTTGAACTCTACAAAGCCATGCCATTCTTCATACAACAATTCAATGCCTACAAAACCTGTGATAGAAGTCAATCAGACTGGATTAGAATAAATGTCGCCAACCATGGGTGCGTTAAGGACTTCATTTGATAACTATGAACCCCCATATAGCCCTGGTAATTACGGTGGCCAAGAATTTAAAGAAGTGTGAGGTTATGATCAATGGAACAAGAATGATATAATTGAAATGGAAAGTATGTCTGACCACAAAGAACTCGGACACAGTGAGGTAGCCAGTAGTTTTGACATTAAGGCTTGAGGTAGGGTGGGAGATAAACGATGATCTCAACCTATTGGAATTGAATATTGGTGAGGGTGAGCTAATGACTAGAAGTTTGCAAGCAAAGAACTACAAGAATCTACTCCAAATGAGGACACATTTCCTAAGCCTATTACATTTTAAGAGGGTATTAATTAACCTTACAATAAAGGCAAATTTTACATATCGTGTTGTGGATAAGAATAGGAATATGTATACCGCAAAGTGCTTTGATCAGTCACGTAATTGGTACATAAGGACTTTAAATATAAGAGATTATACGACTATGACGAGGTTAGTGCCCAACCATTCGTGTGGAACACAAAAGAAGTCAAGTGACCATCCTGTAGCATCGTACCTTTGGATTATGAAAAATATTTATGGGCTATTTAAAGATTTGATAGGAAAAGCATAACAAGTTATATTTCGAAGCACTGGGGTATAACTGTGTACTACAGGAAATGTTGGCGTGCAGGTAAAGTGAACTTATGATATTCCTTGAATTTTGTTTTCAGAAACACGACATTTCAATATGTAGTGTTATCTGGAACGCGAGGCATTACGGTTGCATTTTCTTACAACACAACCTATTTATCTATCGTATTAACATAAACATGATGATTACACAGTTCAGGCTTATGAAAACACGACTATGAATCGTGTCGTGTTATCGAGAACACGACATATTAACTTGTCATATTATCTATATTGGAATGTGAACAACTTAATATTCGGTCATGTCGGTAAGTCACTAAGGGATTTAATAGATGGGGACCCAAACGAATCCGATCACATACTTGCTACATACGGAATTCGGATATAAAGGATCAATATAGGAAGTGCAATAGTTTCATTCAGATCATGTGATATTCTCGAACCTAGCTATAGGGGGATACAATTTTATAATAGTCTTTTGGATGTTTGGGCAAGTTCCCGGATCCTTCGGAACAATGTTGAGGCCATTGCTAATGGTAAATGTGACTTTCTTTAAAGGAAAGTGTAACACCTCGTGTTCCAATTACGCCTAAATCGATGGGTTAGGGGCAATTACATAATTTTATGTTAAATATTAAGGGGTTTTAAGGGATGTAATCCCCATATATGAATAGAGCTCAAAGTAATTAGCGTAACAAATCGAAGAACACGTAAAACGGAGGTCGAGAACAAAAGTTACAACCTCGAGAAGTGTGCCACATGGGCGGGACCCACTTAAAAAGTGTGAGATAACCTACCCATGTTGGGTTTAGATTCAAAGGGCTCGTCGATACGAGTCCATCGGTACTAAGAACGCGCTATTCCGACTTCAAGGTAGGAAGATATTGTATTTTAAAGTTATGAAAAAGAAAGAAATAAAAAAATTGTTAAATGAGTCACCACGTGGCAGCATGTGGCGACGTGTCAGAAAAACTGATGCACGTTAGTCATGCTTAAAAATATTCTGAAACTTCTTTTTTTCCTTTCTCACTCGTTTTAAGACCGATTCAAGTCGTTCAAAATGCGCTCTTAGCTAATTCGAGGGTGTTTTATATAATAGAAGCGTATATTCCTCAAGATTGCGACTCTATGAGATGGAAACACCCCGGAGTAAGAGGAAACATGTTTGTCACCCTTGGATACTAAGAGAGAGTTTTTGGAGTTGTTCTGAGTCCATTTTCTTCCGTTCAAAAGACGTTCTTAGCTAATTCAAGAGTGTTCTATGCAATAGAAGTGTTTATTCCTCAAGTTAGTGTCTCCAAAATGGGGAAATGCCCCAGGGTAAGAGGAGACTCTGCCCGTCGCCCTCTAGCCCCGAGGAAAGAGAAGTGACCCGAAGTAAGGGGAGGTTTCGTCTTCCATCATCGGGCCACAACATGGGAAGTGGCCCTGAGTAGGGGAGGCTCTGTCCTCTACCGAAGGACCACACTGTTAAAGAAGTATCCCCGAGTCAAGGGGAGGTTCTGTCCTTAGCCTACGGGCACAAAAAGAGAAAAGTGTCCCAGGTTAAGGGGAGGTTCTATCTGTAGTCTTCATGCACAGAAAGAGAAAAGTGTCCTGGATTAAGGGGATTCTTTCTATAGCCTACTGGCACAGAAAGAGAAAAGTATCTTCAGACCTAATGAGTGGACACCCTAAGGAAATGAGTAATGAGAAAGATATTTCTCTTTTAGGCGTCATGAGAAAGATATTTCAGAGTTAGAGGAGGTTCTGCCTGCCATCTCCAGACCTGAAAGAGTGGACACCCTAAGGAAATGAGTAATTTCGAATGTAGCTACTTCCGGAACCGCAGGGAGTAAGTGTGTTTTATCCTTCAATTTAATATTATTTATATGCATGTACATCTTACTTAGTATTATTAATATACTAATTATGATTCGTGATTTGTTATGACATGAAATATGCTAATATATTCCAACTCGATCTGCTTTGATATAATCTGTTTTGATCTTATCTGCTCTAAAATGTTCTATGGTAATCTGATATGATCCAATCTATTATGTTGTGTATTCTGCTTCACTCTATAATAGAGTGGAATATGTGATTCTTCTAGGGTTTTGATTCTATTGATTTACTGGCTTCCGTTTGACTCCGATGATTTATAAGATTTCTGTTTGATTCCGAATGATTTATTCGGATATAAGGATATACGTATTTTAATGTATATGATTTTTGTGATGCCTAATGCATGTATTAGCCGATTGACAGAACTAAGTTTGGATCTGATCGTATTGGAATAATGTTAGAGATAGAATCCAATACGTGCGTAGGCAACCAACGGTACGATAACATTGGCCCAATCCAAATTAGTTATAAAATTCGGTCTATTCTGATCTACGCACAATAGAACGCTATAGCTCTGTAGTGCATAGAAGAACGTTATGACTCTCGCACTTAGAGTCCGCCGCTCCTGGTTAATCTCATTATAATTTTTTTGTTAAATTTAATTAACTCCGATCTTGTTTTCCGAATAATCCCCGGTCTGAGTAGGGTTTTCCGGGTCAGGGTGTTACAGAAAGTATCATGGTTAGCTATTGATAGTAACTGCACTAGACGGGAACAATAATATGCTATGCATCACATTTGCAGTGGTTGAGAATGAGTGTGAGAAAACATGAAGTTGGATTCTTAAATTGCTTAGAAATAATCTATTTTTTTATCCTCCAGTTGAGTTGGATACAATTGTTTCTGATAAAATGACGGGCTTGGCAAATACTGTTAAGCAGTATTTTCTCTCTACACACCATGGATATTACATCTATCACATGGCAGCAAATATGTTGGGCAGATTCAAAGACAGCTACATAAAGAACCAACTCCATGTGGTAGCTAAAACTTTCTGACAGAACCTGTGTGATGAAATAGTGAACAACATTAAATAACATACTCCTAAAGCATTTGCTTGGATAAATAAGATAGGTGTAGAGCATTGGGCTAATGTTGCATTTTCATGCAAAAGATATGGAACACTTAGCTCAAACAGGTCTGAAAGTGATAATATAATATTAAAAAAAGCAAGGTCGATGCCTATTACTCAGTTAATTGAGCATACAAGGCAACACACAACCGCACTATTTGAGAAACATTGGAAAGATGGACAAAATATGATTGAAGCATTAACCCCATTTGCTTAAGCACATTGAAAGCATAAGCAAACAAGCAAGGAATGTGCATTTATTGTGGGTACCAATATATGAATTCCAAGTTAGCTCGCTATATCACCAGGTAAAATACAATTAATATCGTGTGTATGTTCATACGTTATCATAAATATCATTTAAGTTTATCTGTTAAAATAATCCGATAATTGTGAGCATAAGGGTAGTGTGGATAGCCATGTTTTCGATAATACTATAATATCACTTATCATGTTCTCATTCAAACGATATTCATCTGACAAGATGTAGTGAGTATGGTCAAACGTAGCTGCACATGCAAAAAGTTTCAGCATCTGGGGGTAACGTGTAAACATGCAATTGCAATAGTTGATCACAAATGTTTCTATGTGCCTGACTACTACAAAAAATGATATTCCATAAAAACATATAAATGGCACATTAAGAACCTTTATATCTAACGACACATATGCACTAGTGGGCACAAATTGGAGTTCTGCCTACATTCAACCCACCTACCCCACAAAAGCAATGGGGGCATCCATAAAAAAACCGAATACTCATAACCCAAGGTTAAAGCCCCACGCAAATGTGGAGCATGCGGGCAGTTGGATCACAACCACAAATGTTGTACTAGTTCACAAGAGGACCCTTCGAATGTGGCTACTGGTTAAAGTACAAGCCGAAGGAGGGTGAATAAAAGAGTAGGAAAATGATGTAAGGAAGGTGAACATCGATTGGGGTTGCCTTTTCCACCCCATTTCATTAGCTGATTGGATGAAATGCCAATGTATAGTCGTGTTCTTAGAAACACAAATTTTGGAAATTGTCATTTTACACTCAACGATTTTGTATATGCATCGTGTTATCGATAACACAACTTAGTTAAATATCGTGATTTCTATAACACAATATTTTGATTTTCTATTTTTAATATTCTATATTGTATACATCATTGTAATCAGTAGCACGCCCAAAGGGTTTGCGTGTTACCAATTACACGTTAAGAAAAAATTTACAATGGATATTACAATTTTTTTGGCACTACGGTCATCAATTACACGATATTGTTTACATTGTGTTATCGATAAAATAACAATAGCATTAATTAAACATTCAATTTCTGAAGAGTCACTCCAATGTTTGGTGTCACCATTTACCAAAGAGTCAATCCAATTTTCGGCGTAGCAAACATAAATATGAATCACCAATTCGTGAAAAGTCATCACCAATTTCAGACGCATCTGGTTCCGAGTCAGCATTTATAAATCCGCTCCTCCTATTAGATGAAGTAACCATTTGGTACCCACTATTGGGATGGATCAAACATCATCCGTCTCCATGAGAACAACATGTGAGCCATCTCGGCAAAATACGGGAGCCATCGGGACATCGAAATAATGCCCAATTATGAATCACCACCCTTTGAAGCGGATGAGTAGACTAGTGTGGTCCTCATCTACCTCTGAGGAGGACGAGTCATGATCTAGCATTATTTCAATGTTCCGAATGTCTACTTGCATTTTACCTAATGGCTCACCAGGCTATTATCATAGAGACATATGGTGTACAATCTTAAGTTAAACAACAATTTATGTTATTAAACAATATGGTCTGAAGATAAATTCAACTTTCATTGTCTGTCGTATTAACTTTGTTTAAAACTTCACTTGTAGTTGGAGGTGGAGCAACACCTGCAAACCCTCGAGGAGATGCTAAAACTTTCATACATGACATGTATGAAGAGACACATGGTGTACGATCTTCTATTTTTCAAATTGTGATTAGTGAATGGATGGTGGTCTACTGATGTATTTTTTTTATGTTCTGTAATGAATGTATCATCGCCAAATACTAAGGTCGTTTTGTTTATGTAATGGATTTATCAAGTAATATTAATAAAAAAAAAGTGTTTTTGCCTACAATGTTTCGTTCTACTCCCCTATTTTGCAAACATTGAATGTAACACTTTATCGGTGGCACGATCTCATTAGGGTGATCGTCTTTATGCTAACACAATATGTAACATATTTTACACAACCTGTGTTTAACTTGTTTTATCGGTGACATGATCAACATATTATCGTGTTCTTGGTGACATGATCAACGTATTGTCATGTTCTCGGTGACACTATCATCACACTAATATGGCACAACCTAAAAATACTTCATGTGACCGGTTACATGACCAACTAGATGATTGTCTTTTTCCTAAAACGATCTAACAAACAGTCGTATGATCGATGACACGACATACATCTTGGTGTGTTGTTGCTTACATAAGTTGTAACCTATCTTAGATGACTTAACATGTGCGTGTTATTAGCACTACAACAAAATGTACTATTAGTGGCACTCTTATTAGCAACACAATTAAAAGCTTCGCTAAAAACCACTACTTCCGACGCTAATAGTTGATAACTATTAAGCGACACTTTTTATTAGCGACGCTTAATACAAAACATCGCTAATATGATAACTATTAGCAACATTTTATAATAAGCGTCGCTAATAGTTGTGTTATTAGCGACACTTTAAAAAGTGTCACTAAATGTTAAATATTTCAAATAAAACTATTAAAACATTATAACTATTAGCGAAGCTTTTTTAAAAGTGTCACTAATAGGTTTAACAATAGCGACACTTTTTTAAAAGTGTCACTAATAGTTCCCTATTAGCGACACTTAACCAAAAGCATCACTAATAGTTATAATTTTTTTTATTTAAAATATATAACTTTTAGTAATGTTTTTTAAAATGTCACTAATAACACAACTATTAACGACGTTTATTATATAGTGTCGTTAATAGTTATCATATTAGCGACGCTTTTTAGAAAGCATCGCTAATAAAATAAATTATTTTTTTCAAAAACTACTAAACTTATTAGCGACTATTTGTTAAAAGTGTCGTCACTAATACAACTATTAACGACTCTTTTATTATAGTCGCTAATAGCTTTATTAATTAATTTTATTTAATAAATAAATTTATAATAAAAAAACATTTAAAATTAAAAATAAAATTCACAAATATAATATATTTTATTTAATATTTATTTTTTATATATATAATAAATAAATTCACATACTTTATCCCCACTCCTCCTCAGAGTCGGGGCTCACGTTTATGCGTGTAAGTGCATGAGAGATAGAAAGAGAGAATGAAGAGAGAGAGATGAGGAGCTAGAGGGAGAAGAAAGAGAGGAGAGAGAGAGAAGAGAGAGTGAAAGGAGAGAGAGTGAGGAGATAGAGAAGAGAGTGTGTAGAGACAAAGAGAGAAGAGAGAGTGTGTAAGGAGAGAGAAGACAATGTAGAGAGAGAGAGGAGAGAGAGAGAGAAGAGGGAGAGAGAGATAGGAGAGAGAAAGAAAATTTTGATTATGAATTATTTAAAAAAAAATTAAAATAAAAAATTTATAGTAGCGATGCATATTAGTTTATGTCGCTACTACCCAAGGCTAGTAGCGACGCATAGATATATGCGTCTCTACTACCATAACATAGTAGCAACACTTAAGGTTATGTGTCGCTACTAATGTAGGGTAGTTGCAAGGCATATACTTATGCATCGTTACTACTTGGAGTAGTAGCGATGCATATGGTTATGCGTCGCTACTATTTTTTATTTAAAAAAATTAAAATAAAAGAGATAAAGTTAGAAGGGGAAGAGAGAGGGAGAGGGGAGAGAGAAAGAGAGAGGAGAGAGAGGAAGGAGAGAGAGTGAGCACAGAGAGAAGAGAGAGTGTGTGAGAGGAGAAAGAGAAAAATGAGAGAGTGAGGGGAGAGAGAATAGAGAGACAAGAGAGAGAGGAGAAAGAGAGAGGGGAAGGAGAGAGAGTGAGGAGAGAAAGGAGAGCGAGAGAAGAGAGAGAGAGAGAGAGAGAGAGAGAGAGAGAGAGAGAGAGAGAGAGGAAAGGAGATGGAGATGGAGAAAGAAATTTTTTATTGTAAATTATTTTTAAAAAATTTAAATAAATAAACAAATTTATAGTACACATATTGTTATTCATCACTACTAGTTTTTTTCTTTAAAAAAATAAAATAAAAGAGATATTAGGGGAGAGAGAGAGAGATTGAAGGGGAAGAGAGAGGGAGAGGGGAGAAAGAAAAAGAGAGAGGGAAGAGAAAGAGAGATAGGGAGAGAGAGTTATATAGAGGAGAGAGAGGGTAGAATGTAGAGAGAGTGAAGAGAGAGAGGAGAGAGAGAGTGAAGAGAAAGAGAAAGAGAAAGAGAAGAGAGTGAGTGAAGAGAAAGAGAGAGAGAAGAGAGGAGAGGAGAGGAGAGAGAGGGTGTGTAAAGTGGGAGAGGAGAGTTAGAGGGTAGAGAGAGATGAGAGAGAGAGTGCATATATAAAGAGAGGAGAGAAAATGAGAGAGATGAGAGAGAGGGCAGAAAGAGAGTGTATAGAGAGAGAGGAGATATGACAGAGAGAGGGTAGATAGAGAGAAGAGGGAGGGGTAGAGCGAGGAGAGGAGAAAATATTTTTTATAAAAATATTATGTTATGAATTTTTTAAAAAAAATTGAGGAAGAATGCTCGGAAGGGAGTGTCGCTAATAGTATATGTAATTGTGATGCAAATTATTAAAGGTAGAAAATACTTATGCTATTACCCACGCTCGCTTCTGAGCGTCGCCAATAGCCTTATTTTTTAAAAAAATATAATTATTTTCCCTCTTTCTGATGGACAAAGGATACATTAGGTCTAGTGCATCTCTTCGGGGTGCACCTATTCTCTTTGTTAGGAAGAATGACGGTTCCCTTAGGCTTTGTATTGATTACAAGTTGTTGAATCATGTCACAATCAAGAACAAGTATCTTTTGTTGTGTATTGATGATTTGTTTGACTACTTACAACAGGCTCAAGTGTTCTCCAAGATTTATTTGAGGTCGGGATGCCATCAAAGATTGCTTTTATGACACATTATGGGCATTATGAGTTCTTGATTATGCCCTTTTGGGCTTTCCAATGTACTAGTATCTTTTATGGACTTGATGATCTATTCTCCGAGTTGACGACCGTATAAGAAAGAAACGTCTCAAAACAAGAAGAGGTCATGTTTGTCATCCTCGAGCACCGGAGAAAGAAAAATAGGCTAGGAACAAGAGGGGATTCCGTCCTCTGCCACTTGGCCGAATCAAGAAAAGTGGTATGAAGTAGGGGAGGCTCTACCCTTTACCGAAGGGCCATGATGTGTGAGGAACATCCCCGAGTAGGGGAGGTTTTGTCAACTGCCCACGGGCGCAGAAAATGAGAAGAGTCTTCGGGAAGGGGAGCGTTTGTGCGTCGTCTTTTAGTGCAAGGTGAGGAACGTATGGAGGCTAGAGGGGGCTCCGTCTATTGCCTCCGAATCCGAAGGGGAGGATGCCCAGAAGGAAAGAGCAACCCCGAATGCCACTACCTTTCGAGACATCAGGGGAGTAAACGTTTCTAACCTCTCGTTTAAATTATAGAGCTGCATGTGCTAAATTAGGATGTGTGCTATGCCATGATCCTTTATATTTTGATCTACTATGCTTTGATGTGACCTGTTTATGTTCCGTCTCGCTCTAGGGTAGAGCGAGATGTGTGGTGTGTGTGTGTGTATGTCCGGTCTTGACTCAGTGATAGAGCGAGACAGCCAATGTGCTCAGTCTCGGCTCAGTGATAGAGCAAAATTAACGTATGTTGTGTTCGGCCTTGGCTCAGTGATAGAGCAAGATGTGTGAATGTGATTGATCCCTCTCTGTGGTAAAGCGAGATGTACGATTTCATTGATTTATTAACTTCTGCTCGACTTCAATATATTACAAATTTCAGTATGATTTTGATTGAATATAAGTATATACATATTTTAATGCATATGATTTTGTGATGCTTGATGTATGTAATAGCCGTTTGGCAGAACTACGTTTGGATCCTATCGTATTGGAATAATATTGTAAATGTTATCCAATACGCACGTAAGCAACCAACGACAAGGGAACGTTGGCCCGATCCAAATTATTTATAATTATAAGTTTTATTCTAATTTACAAGCGACGAACTATGAAGCTTCGTCATGTGTATGTAACTGTTACAACTGAGTCTCTAAGCACAGGAAAGCTTTGAAGCTCCGTAGTGCGTAGATGAACGTTGTACCTCTCGCACACAGATGATGATTCCTGGCTTAAGGAAAGAAAATTTTTATTTGAGATTTTTTGGACCCCGGCTCGGGGGCATTACAGTAACTCATCTCGTTAGTGCCCAACTTATAAATATTATATATAGTATAAAAATATGCAATAATATATTGGGGATTTAAGCGCTAACTACAAAAAAAATTGTTGATCTGATATTAACTCTAAAATTAGTATTTAGACAAAAATACCCTTTTATCCGAGGAAGTAAGAGGAAGACCAGCTCAACCCCGGCTCCTGGCACTCCATTGTCAAGCTAGAGTTCCCGTTCAACTCTTTGTCTTCCTCTTTCTCCACCTCTGCCTCCGACTTCATATCAGCTGCCAAGTCACTCTACTTACCCGACATCCACAAGATGATCTTTGTCATTGTCTCCTCTGTCCAAGATCCATGGAGGAAACTGCCTTTGAGATCGAGGCTGCTGCCCAGGTCGGCCACCTTCATGCCTAGTTGTCCCTTACCTTCCTAAATCGGTCCGAGACTACGAGGAAGCCCAACCATGCGAAGTTGTTGTTATACCACTATTTTGCCATCGAAGGCGGCAATATGTAGTTCAAGATGACCCTAGCCTACACCTATCTTTGTCAAGAGGTACAAAGAATGTTGGCTTCTTATAAAATCCTTATTTTTTTATCTATAATCAAACTGCTCAAATTCTCTAACACTCGGAATATGAAGGAAATGATAGTAGAAACTGTAAATATTTACTCACTTTGTTATATACAAAAAGAGTAATTTACTCTCTATATTATATACAAAGAGAGTAAATATTTACTATCTTTATTAGAAAGGAGGCATGTTGTGGACAGAGCAGGAGATCGAGGAGAAGGAGGCATGGAGCATGGAGTAAAGATGCCAAAGAAAGGGAGCAATGATTTGGATGAAGGAAGAAGTGATCTGGACAGAAGAAGAAAAAGAAACAAAGGAGGGCACGGTGGACGGAGAGAGAGACGGAGAAGGAAATGGAGATGGAGGAGAAAGAGGCATGGAGTAAAGATCTGCTATGGACGAAGAGGGAAACAGAGAGGGAGAAGGAGGAGTGGAGTAAAGATTTGGAAGAAGGAAGAAAGAGAGCAGCAATTTGGACGGATAAAGAAGAGATTTGGACAAAGGAATGAAAAAAAAAGATGAAAAAATAAAGGGAGGAGGCCGGGCCTAATGGAAGGGGCACGCCATGGAGGAGGTGTCGGAGCTACTGTAGATGGAGAGGGAGACAGAGGAGTAGGCACAGAACATGGAGTTAAGATTTGAATGAAGGAAAAAAGAGAGTAGTGATTTAGATAGAGAAGAAGTGATCTTGACAGTGGAAGAAAAAGAAAGAAGAAATGGAGATCTCGACGGAAGAAGAAATGGAGAAGAAAAGGATAGGGGGGTAAATTTGTCAAAAAATATAAATTATTAGCCTTTACGGATAATTCACACACTTGTCAAATCTCCGGTCAAATAAAGCCTGCTCACAGGAGCACGCATAAGTTGTTTCTAATATATTTTGTATACATTTTAGGGATCATCAGATACAAATCATACTATGTAGACTTAGCTCTACAATACATCAGTCATTGGTTATTATGACTTTTCTACACATGTATACATCTACTTGAAAATTTGAATTATACTTAAAAACTTCATTCTAACTTCAAAACCTCCATAAATTAACTGTAGTCATTGTTTTTTTTTTAGTGAGACTCCTTGATAACTCAAAATTAATATGAATTTGTGATTGACTCCATTGGCTTTTAAGTGAAACTCTAAAACCTCAGTCCAATTCATCAGCTAAGTGACAGTTTTATGACAAAAATTAGCTAAGTAGCTTATGTAGTTGTCTATTTTTTGTGTGTAATATATTTTAACTTTTATGTGTGAGTTGTGACTCCACTAAGGCTCAGTTAAATAGTTACGGAGCTGAATCTAAGTCTTTAAGTTTTGGATAATTGAAAATTGACTTCAATATCATGAGTTAGTTATATATAAATAAGTTGGATTTATTTAAAAAAAATTGAATGCATATTAACTATATACACATGAAAAATATTAGGGGTACAATGCATATGTAATCAAAAGTTGTACCAATTTGATAATTTTTATATTAAAAAAGTTTGTATGAGCTTGGGTGAATAAGATATGAGACTTATATCTTTGGTGACAGGTGAAGTTTTTGTTGCTCATTAGATGTAATAATCATGATTAGTAGAGTTTTTGTGGCAACATTTGTTAATGTATTTATTTTATGTCAGCTCTTGGATATTAAAGTGATGTTTAAATATTATTATGAAATTATAGTTATTACTTGCTACAATCTTTTAATTTTATAAAATTATATATTTTTAAAATTTATAATGGTGGATTTTAATTTAGAGGAATTGATATATGTAGTGCTTAATCCAATGTTTCATCTAGGTTTTAGATTAGCACTATATAAGAAATCTTGTGAAATTTAGTAAAAAATAATTAAATGAGAATCGAGTTGGGATTGAGCTAGTATCCAACCTCCCTAAGTTATGTATTTGAACCCGAATTAAATTCGAGCTTCGAACTTCCCGAATCAATAACAAACCGAACTCTTAGATGCTCCATGGAACTCGAGCCAAACCTCAAAAATGGGTCCCATGCTAGGAGCCCCACCATGATATGGAAACAAGCTCCACCGTCGTGAGTCGACTCCGCGGAATCTTTCACGGTATACATAAAATGACAATAAAGCCCCTGACAGCCAACGCTTTAAACAATTCCCTCCTTCCGCTACCAGGCAGATGGGGGGCTCTGCTCTTGGCGGGAACTCCATGAACGAAGCTTCCAGGGAGGAATAGAAGACAAGGTCAAACGTCAGGGCGGGTTGGTGGAGCTTCAGCAAGAATCTTATATATGCCCATCTCCATCTGGGTCGGTTGACTCTTCTCTTTGTCTCCATTTCCTCGTCACCTAGTTTCACTATAATGATTCCTGCAGTGTTTTTTAATTGTGATTTGTTTATATTATCATCCAACCATTTCTCCATATCGTGTCAATGCAATTCAATGGAAACCAGCTCATGGGTCAGCATCAAACCTTGTCTTCCTCCTCAAATTACTGTTTCGAATCGGCTCTGCTCAACTTCTCTCTGCCAAGACTTTTTTTTTTGCCTCTTTCTTTCCTATTGAATTGAAGTGTTCGATAAATTACTTGTGTTTCAATTGGTAAAAATGGTCTCGGATATGGGTCTTGTTCGTTTCTGAGTGTTCTTTAGTCTGTCGTCGTTTGCACCAAATGGCCATAGAATTTTGGGATGTATGCAGTGATGCCGGATTGCCTATTTCCTAGGTTTTCAGCTCTTACGAAATATCCTCTTGATCTTGATCGTTGAATATTTTTCTTTATCCTAACTGATGATCTTCTTTGACATATGACAGTTTCAGAGCCAAGAGGAAGGGCAAAGTAAGTTTTGGGATTTGAAGGTAGGATATCAAGAAGTGTATGTTTTTCTTGTTACAGTCATCGATAATTCTCTTCTGAAAGCAATGTTTTTATGCTGTACTTGGGGTTTTCATTTCTGCTGCAACTTCTTATTTAAAATTAGTTGAAGATTGAAACTTATTCCTATTTCCAATGGGCAGGCTACGGACTCAAGATTCTCAGTTTCTTCCTTATAAAGGTCTTACAAGCATGATGCGGCAAGCAAGCAGAAAATTGTCCGAAGATTATGAAGTGGACAATATTCTTGGTCAAGGTGGATTTTCAGTTGTGAGAAAGGGAGTAAGCAAGTTAGGCGGTGACAAAACTCAAGTGGCCATTAAGACTTTGAAGAGAATTGGGTACTCATCCCCAGGGATGCCAAGAAGTCGGATGGGGTTGCCAACTTGGAAACAAGTTACCATCTCTGATGCCTTACTAACAAATGAGATTCTGGTCATGAAGAAGATAGTTGAAGATGTTTCACCTCACGATAATGTTATACATCTCCATGATGTGTATGAAGATCCGAACGGGGTTCACCTTGTCTTAGAACTTTGTTCGGGGGGAGAGCTGTTTGATAGAATTGTTAACCAAGAGAGATACAATGAAGCTGACGCAGCGGCAGTTGTAAGGCAAATTGCTGAAGGGTTGAAGGCTCTCCATCGAGCCAACATTGTTCATCGGGACTTGAAGCCTGAAAATTGTCTCTTTCTCAATAGCAGTGAGGATTCTCCTTTGAAGATCATGGACTTTGGGCTGAGTTCTGTTGAAGATTTCACAGACCCAATTGTGGGGCTGTTTGGTTCAATAGATTATGTTTCACCTGAAGCTTTGTCCCAATGTAAAGTCACTTCAGCAAGTGATATGTGGTCTCTTGGCGTGATCCTATATATCCTTCTATCTGGGTGCGTTAACCTTTATGATTGTCTTGTACATTTGTTTAAAAACCTACTTTTCTAAAATCTGAATTCATGATTTTCTGGTGCCTTTCAACTTTCATAGGTATCCACCTTTCTACGTCTCATCGAACCAGGAAAAGCAAAAAATGATACTCACTGTAAGAGCATCTTGCTGAGTAAATTCATTGCAGTTCTTAGGAAATGCTTTGGTCTCCTGTTTCTTCAAGGAACAATTAACTTATACGTACACTCTTTGGAATTGTTCCTCTCTAGGGAAATTTTAGTTTTGATGAGCGTACTTGGAAAAGCATCTCTTCATCTGCAAAGCAATTGATATCTAGCCTCCTGAGTGTTGATCCTAATCGAAGACCCACTGCTCAAGAGGTAATAAATCATGAAGGCTGACATTGTTTGCATATTCGGGAAGGTATTACTACTGGCTCAGGTTTAGGACCTAAAGTTAGATTTCTGCTGTTTAGAAATACCAATTGAATGTTCAATTACATGATTAAGTACAGAATATTAACGTCAATGATCAGAGGGCTAAGCAGATGAAAAATAACACTGCTTTTTCAGGAACTGAATCAAGTACTCTAAGAAAATCAGGGCTATATCCTTCTTTAATAAAACATTTGCGTCTTATATGAAGACGCTTGCGAGGTATCTATTCTGGACGCCTCCCAGTAAGAGGAAATAGATTTTAAAAGGTCAACTTTGATTGTAGAGGCTTGATATATATTTTTTATTTGATTGATTAATCCAGAGGATAAATAACTATATTTTTTAAATGTTGATTGATATTTTGGGGTTAAATTATTGTAATTGCATGAATTATCTAAGCAAGCTGTCTTTTGAAGAAACTGTTAAAAGAAAGTGTTTATCATAATCATAATCAAGGAGTGTCTTGTCCCAACAATTTGATATCGGCAACGTGAATCTTACATCTCCACTTCAGCCTATTTGATATAAATTCTTTTGTAAGAGATAGCATAACTATATTTTTTCTTTTGAGTGTTTATTAGATACTTTAAACCCCCAATTTCTATAGAGTTACATGTCTTAGGATTCACACACACACACTATCTCTCTCTCTCTCTCTATATATATATTATTTTATTTTATTTTATTTTGGGGGGGGGAGGGGGGGTGGGGTGGGAGCGTATAGCTCTTATACTTGAAGTGAGTTAGTGTCTACTCAAAAGTTGGTTTCTTTGTAACCCATTATATAAGTTTATAATATACTTTCCTCAAATAAGCTGATGTATTCAAGCAAGGCTGTGGTCAAGGAGAGATTAAAATAATTTCAGTAATGAGATTTAGGCTTAATATAACAAGGTGTTATTTTAACCTTTGAAGCTTTTATCTAGTTGTCTCACAAGTAGTCCACTATACTTCCCGCATCTTGTCAATATTTATATTTATACTACTATTAAAGTGAGAAGGGGGGCGGAGAAGAAACTCTTAATTAATTTCAAACTCAAGAGATATGAAATAATTGTAATAAGTTTTCCAATTCGTTTTACTTTGTGGCTACAAACTCTTAATTAATTTAGAACTCAAGAGACCTAAAATATTACAATAAGTTCTCAAATACGTTTTACATTGAAGCCACATAAAAAATATAGATTTCATGGTCTAATTAGTTTAGAACTTGTCAAACCTCATTTGTATACTATATTAACCCTACAGCCATATAAAAAAATATTGAATTCAAAGTCCTAATTAATTTAAAACTTGTGAAACTTCACAAGAAAATATAAGTATTTAAATATACAATAGACAAGTAGAGGTGGCAACGGGCCGTGCTAGGCCTAACCAAGGCTCGTGATACGGACAGACTAGCCCATACCTGCAAAAAAGCAAGTCGAGCAAAATCCATGGGTATGATGTGTAGGGCGTCGTGCAGGTGCAAGATCATATATTAAAAAAACATTTTTAAAAAATTATAATTTTTTATATTGATATGATATATATTTATATTGATATGAATACCTATAATGATATAGAATATTTATTTATATTGATATAAAATCTATATTTCTATTAATATAAAAATATGTTTATATTGATATAAAATATATTCATTCCGTCTTAATTTAATAGCTCCATTTGGTTAAAAAGTTTATTCCATATTAATACTTCTATTTTGTTCAATTTAAGTTGTTAGGTACTTAAAAAAAAGTATCATAAGCTTATTTTCTCTTCTCTTAGATGTGGGTTTTACCATTCAATAAAACTACTATTTTTCCAAATGTAGCTCTTAATATAGGATGGAGGGAGTATCGTTATATTAGTATATTGACTGGCCCAAGGCTGTTGTAGGCCTAGGCTGCAAAATGCAGCCTAAAACAAATTATGTAATAACCTTTGTATATGAATAACTGGAGATATGGTTTCAGAACTTATAATAGGATATAATGTAGTGGGTGGTAGAGAGGATATTAAAAAATGTACAAGCTACATGGAAATAAAATTAGATTTTTCAAGATTATCTTACACTTCTTCCTGGATCTTTCTTCAACTAATCTCCTATGATGCTCTAAAAGTTTTTAATTAGCTTATACTCAATGATGAACTGATTCATTTAACTACTTGTGAAGCGGGAAGTTACAAATGCTAACTCTATCGTTCACCATGTGCACTTGTACGTGCACTTGCATGTGCACTTTGACTATATGGAAAAGTGGATGGTATGATGAAAATTTGTCTGGCATACAGCTTCTGCTGCACCCTTGGGTTAAAGGTGACTTGGCAAAACAAGAACTTATGGACTCCGAGGTTGTTTCTCGACTTCAAAGTTTCAATGCTCGACGCAAGTTTCGTGTTGCAGCCATGGCTAGTGTGGTGAGCAGTAGGTTTTCTTTGAGAATGAAGAAACTAAAGACTCTTTTAGGATCACATGATCTCACTCCTGATGAACTCGAGAAGCTCCGTATGCATTTTAGGAATATGTAAGGTTACTTTGTGTATTCCTTATTTTTCAAGCATTTCATGGTTTACTTAATTGTGAATATCGGCTGAATGTTAGTGGTAACTACTCTGCAAACTTATTCAACAATTACACTTTCTCAAATTCTTCAGCTTTTTTATAATGCAGATGTGCAAAGGGAGATAATGCCTCCCTCCCTGAGTTTGAACAAGTTCTTAAAGCGATGAACATGACCTCAATGCTTTCTCTTGCCCCGCGTGTCTTTGATCTTTTTGATAACAACCGTGATGGTACTGTAGATATGCGAGAGATCCTATGTGGATTCTCAAGTCTTCGAAATTCTCATGGAGATGATGCTCTCCAGCTCTGCTTTCAGGTTATTAACTGGCAACAAACGTATACAAATTTTTGTTAGACAGAATCTGTTTCAAATGTAATATGCTATTGAACGTCCAGTAGTCTTAATACATATGTCAACTTTGTATCAGATGTACGATGCAGACAGATCAGGATGTATCACGAAGGAAGAACTGGCTTCCATGCTCAGAGTATCTATCTTTTCTGCTTTTTTCTTTCATCAGTGATTGTCTTATAGTAATGGTGATTATGCTTCTAAGAGGTACTTAACTTGTACAGGCCTTGCCAGAGGAATACCTCCCAGCAGATATAACTGAACCCGGAAAACTAGATGAGATCTTTGACATGATGGACGCAAATAGTGATGGAAAGGTGACCTTTGATGAGTTCAAAGCTGCAATGCAGAGAGATAGCTCACTCCAAGATGTAGTCCTCTCTTCTTTGAGACCTCACTAAACATTACCTTCCAGTATTTTGTTATTTTAAATCATCTTTTGCGGCAAAATTCGAAGGAAATATTTGTTGTTCTTCCCCTCATTTTCCTGCTTGTACTATCAAGATTTTTGGTGATAAAACTAACAATAGAGGTCTTCAATTTCGAGCTAACGTATTTGTACAATCAAGATTTTTGGTGATAAAACTAACAATTGAAGAGTAAGCAAGATTTTTGGTGATAAAACTAACAATAGAGGTCTTCAATTTCGACCGAACGTATTTAGACTTATTTGGGTTTGGGTGGATGTGTTTACTATGTTTCTACAAATATGCAAAATCTTATTTGTAGAGGTGGCAAAGGGCCGGCCCGACCTGGCCCACTACTAACCGGTCGGGCTTGCTGGGCCTCGAATTAAGGCCCATGACCCTTGAAGGGCCTGACATGATCTAGGTTCGGGCTAGAACAGGGCTAGGTTAAGGCCCGTCGAGTCCGGCCCATCCCAACCGGAGACATTAAGCCTATGGGCTGTGTCGAACCTCCATTTTGGAAGTCTGGGCCCGGGTTAGGGCCGACATGTTTCTACCTCTACCTGTTTGGCAAAGAAATTAACATTTTAATTGGGATAAATTGTACTTATACCTTACGAAATTTGGTGAAGTCTTATCAAAATATGCACATACCCTATTACTTAACCTCTTAAAATAACTTTGTTAGAGGTTTTTTTAATTCCTCTATTACCCTTTTTTTCCTTCCATCATCAGTCACTTTCTCTTTACTCTAAGGGGCTGTTTGATCAGCTTGAATTTAACTTCGTTTCCATCCAATTTTACCCTATTCAGTTGGTTCTGTCTTTGTGTAGCAAATTACTATGAAATTAATAAAATATTAGATTCTATTAAGCATTTGCCTTCTTTTCGAGTGTTTGGATACAAAATTATTTTAAAATAAAAATAAAATTTTAATTTATATCAATTCTATGCAGAATAAAGGTTAGTAATGAAATTTTTTAGAATAAATTAGGATATAATTTCTAACTCATTTCCCAAACTTTTAATAATTATAATTTTCTCTTCTAAATTCAAATTTATGCATTTTTTATACCGTTGTGTTCATATCGATAAGCCTTATCAAAGAAGACCTTACATGGGTTGGTTATCTTGAATTTTTTAATTAGGGCTCAATTACATAATACACTTCTTAAGGCTGAAATTAATATAAAAATTAATAACTAAAAAATAATAGAATATATAATTATGCAATAGGGGGTTGGGAGCAAAAATTAGCAGAATCACCTCTTGAGGAGATTGGTTGATTCCATTTGGCCCTCAGTCAAAAGTTTTAATTCCATACAACATCTCCATCCAACCCTAATTCCAATGAAACAAGATGGAATTGCACATGCAAAGAAGCAAATTTTGTGGATTCTTTTTTTGTTTGTACCATAGGCACCATTGTTAACTTTTATCCACATGAGCGTGAGATTCTATTCTATTCCATTCCATAGAATCATGCAATTCTACTAGTAAACCTTGTGAGATTCTCTTCTATTCTACGAAATCATGCAATTCTACTAGTAAACCTCATTTTAATTCTATAACTTTTAGGCGAAATTAATTCTAATAATTCAATATTTAAACAACCCCTTAATGCTCAACAGTATGTATTGCATTCAAGCTTGTTGATGAAATTCCTATGATATATATATCTTGATGCCTGACATACTAATAGACGGCTATTCTTCCTGATTCTCCCAGTAACCATGATGTCCAGGTGTACCAATTTGTTCATTCATGTGACTGATTTGTCTGTATATTGGAAGAATAACAATTGCTCGTGTGGGACTAAAGTGAAAGTTGTCCGGATGAAATTTCTCTATGCTTGCAGCTCAAGATGTTGCTCAGCTTGTGAGATTCTTTTTTCTCGAATAGGGTTTTGTTTTCCACACAAAATTTCAGTACTCCTAAAAAACAAAGGGTAGTGAAAATTTTTGGGGTTCTTCCAAGTAAAAATAAATAGCCTAATTAATTTACTAATAGGTCTATAATAAAATTATATTATATAAAGTCATATAATTTTACTATTGTCCACTTGTGATAAATTCTCTTGTAAAGTCAATCATGATTAATAAGACAGCCCATGACCTCGTATAATCCAAACTAATCATAAAGTAATTCCTTCTCTTTAAAAATATAAAAAAAAATAAGTTTATGCATCAATATCTATCATAAAAGGCTAAGCTATAATAAATGAGAAGTTTTACGACTCAGTCTCTCGTTAAGACCGATTAAATATCCATATTTTATTATTGTCACACGCATACAATAGTTAAATTGTACTATTATGTATAATATAATTTTAGTTTTAACCAATTAGTAAATATAGATAACCTCTATATCTTAATTCCAAAAAATTTCCTACTAAAATCCATTTTCCCACTCAAATCAAAGTTTACGATTAACTGAAGTAAACTTGATAGTCCACAAAACTCTAAATTGAGGAAAAAAAGTACTCCAAGCTAGGCCAAGCTCTGTCCGATTTATATATACATAATTCATACACCGTGATAAACATTGCAAACATCATTTATTTCCATTCGATAGACACACCACACCTCCAAATTCCAAATAAGAACCAAAATATCAAGTGCCAAGCATATATATGCAGACTATGCAGAATAGAATTACTCAATGTCACGAGAGGTTTGCATTCTCGTCCTTGATGATCTCATGCAGGGCCTCCATGGCCGGATCGCAGGCATCCCCCACCAAATTGTAGACCGCAAAAAGAAGTGCTTGTTTGATCAGGAACACCAGGGACTTCCTGGCGAATTTCCTCCAGCGCTGGGCCCTGCTGCTGCACTCCCTCTTGAGGTTGATAGCGTAGCGAAACGCCTCCAATACGCACGAGACGTGCATGTGGAGCCCGCTCGTCTCGAACCGATAGGACCACCCACGCCCGAGGCCGGCCCCGCAGATGCTGCATCGCGTGCCGGCCGGCGCGGCAGGCCCGGCGAAGAGCCTCATCTTGAGGCCGTCTTCTTCGACCAGCATGGGCAGCCGGGCGCAGCAGGGGTGGAAGAAGCAGCGGCTCCGTATATTGTAGTAGAGTGACCCGCAGATGTCCCTTCTGCAAGCTTCGCATGGGCGTAGAGCCAGTCGTTCATGTGGGGGACCCTCGGAGAAGTGAAGGGGGCAGAGCTCCTGGCACAGTGGGTGCGGCACCAAGGCGGGGGCGGTGGCGCAGTCACAGTGGAAGTCCTGGTTGCAGGGCCAGCACCGGTATCTGACGCCGGTTCCTTGTTCCTTGCAGACATGGCACCGGTAGGGCCTCCCCTCCTGCTTGGCCAATTTGAGCTCGTGAGCAGGGTGGACATGCCCCTTCACTGCCTTCCTGTAGCTCATCTTGCTGTGTATATAATGACTTACGTATTTTCTCCTGAACGAACAAATCAAATATGTCATGCTTTTTTTTTAGTACCAAGATGACTCCATTAACCCCTCAACTAGAGCTAGTAACAGAATAGCATGAACAATGATCAACTGCTACGCTAGGGAAAATTCCCCAAAAGCTTGAACTATTAGGAAAAGTAAATCTTATATACTTCTTCTAAATGTGAACATCTGTTTTTGCCTGCTAAATATTCTCAAGCACGGCGTGGAACACAATTTTAGATATAAATGTCTCTAACAAGACTTTAATAGAGGACCCTAATAGAACCTAAAGCTTTAAGATAACTAAGTTTTTAAAAAACTCAAGCTTTTAGGAAGGACAAATCTTATTTGTATCGTTTATATTATAGCATGTTTGTTCGATACATGATCCTCTGAAAATTTTGAGCTAAAAATCCGCTGGTGTCCTGGGATGACGGTGCACATAGAAACATTTACAATTTGCAATGTGTTTTTTGTCAATTGAGATGTGCGCGTGTGCCGTCAATCCGAGGCCATCCACGGCTGATGAAACTTCACAGAGCTAATTACTTGAGTAACAAAGATTATGATCCTGTACTCTTGCAGAAGAAAACAAGGCAGTCAACTGCTCGGAGTAGACCATTGAGACTAGAGGAAGTTGCATAAAATTAACGGTTAAAGCAAAAAAGAACCTCAACTTAAATAGAAATAACGGAAAGGAAAGTTACTTACATGGGGATGGAGTAAATAGTAATCAGAGCAAGCTCTTCATCATTTAATTAATGTTAAAGCTTTTAGAAAGGAATGTGAAGGTGGCACATATTTTTATCTTAAATTTTCACAAGTGAGGTACAAAAAACCACTGATGATAATTTCAAGTGTGCCAAAAACTACTTTCCCTGGACAAATGATTTAAATCAATGGTCTCTCAAGTGTTGGACCTGTTGGAAAAACATGGCCGGGCATGTACCAAAATGTACGAACAAAAACTCTGCAAAGTAAAAGAAATGAGCCCAAAAGTCAAAGAAAAGTTCTATCAACTCTTAAGATACATTCAGATGTTGGATTTGTTTAGCTACAAATGATAAACATGCACCAGCAATTTTTAGAACATTGGAGATGAAAACAGATGAAGTTAAAAACATTCTAATAGTGGGAAAGTTTTTTCGTGTTCTCCTCTCACAATGAGCCCAGCGTATGGTCGCTCTTATGCATTCTTAACGCTGGGCTTATTGTCCCAGGAGCATTAAAATACTTCCCTGATAGTAGGCATAGTCAGCTAGCTGGAGAAAAAGTGGCACTGGCCTCTGAGCATGACCTGATCAGTTACGTTGTGGAACAACTCTTTCCTCCCTTAACCAATCCCTAGAGCAATTTAGCAAGATTAAGAGGCATGACTTTGTTTATAAAGAGCTAGCTAGCGGGGACTTAAACAGATATTTTTTAGAAGTTCGTTGCCCAGACTTTGGAAATTGAACATAAATTGATGGGTATGAAGATGCAATTAACGCTGATAAAATAATTGAAGGGACCCAGTAATAATAATTAAACTGGTTCATCTTCTAGAATGAGTTTGTATTATTTTCCTCCCCTATATGCCCATGATTGTCAAACTAATCTTGGAGGCCAAGCTTAATCTGGCCGGCCATAATCATATTTTATGACCAAATGAGATGGCGTTTGGAAGGTTATTAACTGCTTAAGACCTACTTTTACTGTTCGATAAGGGCGGCAAGATGACATTCCCTACTAGCCTGAGGCAAACGGAAGGATAAGGGAAACAGCAACGAGATATGATACAAGAAACAGGACAAGATGAGGCAGATTGCCGTTGTATACCTTGAAAAACCTGAATATCTTTTCACATTTGCAAGGAATGAGCTCATGTAACAAATGTTTCAGTAATATTCTAGAAAAAATGAGGCGTATAGGTCTAGCTCTAATGGCAAATAACTGCATGCCAACAAGCATAACTCCAACTTCAGAAGTTTCATCTGAAATATGGCGAGTATGACACAGAACACTTTCTTTTCATTAAAACTCCTATATAATAAAGAAGTAGACATCTTTCATAAACTGTCTGAAAGCAACTTGCTTCAAAATTGCTGTGTTCACCAGAGAATCATGCCCGTGCATTGCACGAAAACTGAATAAAATAGGGACTCGTATGCAATTAAACAGAGTGGAAGGAAGTTCTCATTCATTCCACATCATTGCTCATGATTCCAGATAAATTTTGTCTTCGCCTTACAGAAAATGCTTGCAACAAAGATGCGAAGACTTTTGCTCAATGCAGACAAGCATTTTCTGTAAACTAAAAAATTATATTAAGCTGAAACACAGAAGACTACAGAAACATGAAACAAAGAATACAACCCTCCCATGCCCAGCAGACGAAAGGCTCCTTTTGTCTCATATTAATAGTTATATTTAAAAAAATAATAATTTTTATTAAATGATAAAACTTACTTCTGATAGAAGAAAAAATAAGTTTATTATACTCTTTTTAAGGACTCATTTACGTAAATTAGACAAAAGTAAAACTATTAATATGAAACAAACTTTTTTACTAAATAAAAATATTAGGCAAAAAGCTGGAGGCCGTGATTCTCACAAGGTTTTATAACAAGCTGGATTTGAAATATCAGGTGAAATAGGTATTAATTTTTTATTTATTGCAAACGCAGATATTACATCTGCATGCAGAATCACTGATGGTTGCTATAGAGTGCATATTCAACTCCGATATTCTCGTGGGGAGAAATAAGAAGCGCTGGCTTAGCACATTCTTAACTAGCATTAAAGTGCCATGTAGGGTTTGTCCCAGTGGAAAGTAATTTTTATGTTTCCTATTGATAATGTGCCAACTCTAAAATATAGAGGGGAGCTGTAAATATTTGAAATCAAGGGTGCATATATTAACCCATATTAGCATATACGTCATCAATTTCAAGAATAAATGGCTCTTATACATTTCTTACCCTGGTCATTTTGTCAAATCAGGGACTTAAAAAATCCTTGCAACTGATACTCAAATCATTCCCATCTATTGATGGTCATCATTCCGATGAAAAGTTCATTGGGACACTCTCTTCGTAATCCGCCATTGTTAGTCGAGTTGGCATCTAAAAGCTCCAACTTTATACATGAAGAAAGAGCATAAAGGGGGATCGTAGACAGAGACGTCCATGCAACTTCACATTAAATATATTGCAGGTAGGGGTGTAAACGGGCCGGGCCCTTACGGGTAGGGTCCGGTTTAAAAGAAAATAATAACTTTTCAGGCCTGGCTCGAGCGTGAAGTTAATTCTAAAATTTTAGCCCAGCCTAAAATTTAAGACTGGTTTGGGCTGGGCCACGGGCTTTCGGGCTTACCTGTTTCATTCAGTACCACCTTCCCACTAATTCGAGCTCAAGCCCCAACCCAACTCGGAGCACTTCAAAGCTAAACGGCGAAGTCGGACGGTTGCAACCTATACACTCCCCAGCCAACCATCCAGTGCCTTCACGCTAGAGCCATCTCGACAGCAAAGAAGATGGTTAGGTCCTCCCAGGCGCTCTTTTTGGAAGATTAGATGACGGCCAGCACCTCCCCGTCCCCCCCACCGCGACCAGCTCTACCACCGGGCCCTAAGTCGATCCTGGTCCAACCTCCGCAACGTCCTCCACTCCCCCTCCTTCTGACCGCATCACCTCCAGTCCCTCCACACCCTCGCCCTCTCCTCATCCCACTCCTCCCTCCACGTCGCCAACCCGCAAGCCAAGCTCCTCCTCTCCCTCCTCCCTCACACCCCTCCCCATACTCCCCCCTCGTCTTCTGCCTCCTGTATGTCTGGGCCCGCAAGTCCTCCAACCCTTCCCGACCCTTGTCGATTCCTCGGTCGCAGCTTTCTCCGCCGTCTTCTCTAATTGGCTATGGCCCGGTGATGTCGATCAGCAGTTTGTTGGTTACCGTAGTTGTAACTGAACATTACGGACTGGACCGAGCTTATAAAATTTTCGCCTAGGCCAAAGCCCGGCCCTAAACTTAATGGGTTACAGAATTTTAGGTCCAGCCTGGCCCGTAGTTTATATTTCAAAGCCCAAGCCCGCAAATTTACGGGCCGGGCCGAATTCTTGCAGCCCTAATTGCGGGCTCACCCCGTGAGCTGCACGAGCTTAAATTTATGAAGCAAAAATGAACATAAGCTTTAAATTTGAAGGATATTTGGGCCAATCAAAATCTACGTCTATCCTACCGTACCATGCCAAACTTGGGTTATTTAAGGTAGAAATATTTCTCAACGCTTAAGTAAACAAAAACATAAAGTTTGCCCCCTCCCAAAAAAGGGATCTCTATTTAAATGTACGGTACTAATGTCTTAGAGTCATATCAAGTAGGAACTGTTAAAAATGCCAAATTTGAGATAATAGCAGCATAAGATCACAGAGTTCTTTGAATAGGTTTACAGGCTCCAGCTTAGAAAAAAAGCTTACAGACATGAAATGCTATGCTTACAGGCCTCAGCTTATACAAGAAACTTCCTTCGACCGACAGACAAGAGACGTAAGCGATACAAGTATTAAACTATAACGTGCAACAAACATAATACCCCTGTGCAACCAAGCTCTCTTCCTATCAGACCCAAACCAACGTGCAACTACCGTTAGAACTCTCATGTTGAAATATTAAAATGAGATATTTGAAGAACCATCTTCTCTCATTCGTGGCTCAAGCTGCAACAGTCTTTGGTTTGACTCCTATCTTCCTCCACGAAACATTTGGCATGATCTGATTTTTGTCAACCCGATCCTTGAACTTGATGGCAAAGTTGAGTAGAGAATCAAGAAGTGAACCTGACAGAAGATGAGGCTTGAGGCCCAATTCGACTAATTTGGTGTGCTTGGCATTGTAGTAGTGTTCTTCAGCTTCCACACGTGGGTTGGGCACCGATGTGGTCTGTACCTCCAGCCCAAGCTTCTCACCAGCTTCAGTCACAAGCCGAGCTAGGTCGTTCACAGAGAACTGTTCCGTAAATTGGTTGAATACTCGAAATTCACCACGTTTGGCTGGACTGGAAATCGCAAGTTCAACACATTGGACTGTGTCTCTGATGTCAAGGTAACCCCTCGTCTGGATTACAAGTAAAAGAAAGAGATTCAAAAACTGAAAAAGTCAAGTCGATACGAATGGTGGAATGAGATATGAATCATAGTCCACTCAGTAGACTGTATGGCTTGCCAGATCCGGCTTGTAAGCTATATTCGGTCATATTCCACAAACTCATTAAGTTTGTAGTAACTGATCCAGGGAAATATCCAGTTTCAGACAGTTGAAATCTCTATCCTCGAATCAATCCGCAAGTAGTTGTTTAATAAAGGAAAAACAAATTTACCTGCCCTCCTTTGCCATACACCGTGAGCGGGTGTCCAACAGCTGCCTGAACACAGAATCTATTCAAAGCAGTCCCAAAAACACCATCATAATCAAATCTGTTGCAAAGCTTTTCATGCATCTCAGTCTCATCAGTCCGGACCCCATAAACGACTCCTTGATTTAGATCCGTGGCTCTGATTCCCCAAGCCTTACAAGTAAATGCAATATTATTTGAATCATGCACCTTACTAAGGTGATAAAACGAGCTTGCCTGCTTGGGATAAGGCAAGGTATCTGTTCTACCATTGTGAGTTATTGTTATGTACCCTTCCTCAATGTCAATATTTGGAGTTCCATACTCCCCCATTGTCCCAAGCTTCACCAAATGGCACTCCTCCCTGAATTCTTTAATCGCAAACAGAACATTCAAAGTTCCAATCACATTGTTATGCTGTGTAAATACAGCTCTTGAACGATCAATCATGGAATAAGGGGCAGATCTTTGCTCCCCAAAATGGACAACAGAATCAGGCTCAAAAGCCTTAAAAGCCTCAGACAAAAACTCAAAATCACAAATATCACCTATGAAGAGCTGAAGGGACTTGCCAGTAAGAGATTTCCATAGTCGGATTCGATCATGGATGGATACAATGGGGGTAAGGGATTCAAGGCCGAGTTGATGATCAAAATGTCGGCGGATGAGGCTGTCCACAATGGCAACCTCATAGCCTTTGTTGGAGAGGTGAAGAGCTGTCGCCCAGCCACAGTAACCATCCCCACCAATTATCATGACCCGTTTGGCCTTAGACCCTTCATCTGGGGTTTGGCTGGACCCTGTCACTGATTTTATTTGTGCTTCTTTGCTTGTGCGCAAAATGGCAGCACACCGAACATGGGATCTCAAGGCTCTACTCTTCCTATGTGAAGTGAGGGCATGTAACGAAGATCTTGAAGCTTGGAAATGAATTGGAGGAAGATATGTTGTTGAATGTCGGTTATCTGGTTTTGCATATAACTTGGTGCCCAATGAAGGTTTTACGACACAATAGGATGGTAGTAAAAGAGCCATCGTTTTGAAACGTGAAAAGCCCTTTCTATTTGGTATGGATTATAAAGGACATCTGCAATTAAATTATGACCATTATTAGCACTGAGAGCAATTTCAATCAAGTTTTACTGAACTGATGGAAAAACATGAAATTACTGCTTATCTGATGACAAATGATGTGAAAGAGGGCAATAATTAACTGACTGTAACCATGTTGACGTTTACTCACAAATATCCAAAACACCGGAAAAGGGGGCGAGCAATTAAAAGCTGAAGAGTTTCAACATAGGAAAGAACCATTTATACACTCAAAATAAATAAGTTACGCTTTTCTCTTAGCAGAAATTGAACTACTTAATTTCTACTAACACATTAAAGATCAAATATATTGACATAAACCAGTCCGGCTAATTGCCAAGAACATACAAATTACAGACAGCAATGCAATTTTAAGATAACTCTGCCAAATTAGTTTTGCTAAATCACAGTGAAAGTTCATCGAACCCCAATCACTGTTCCTAACAGATGTCAGCAAGAACTCCATTGGTCACAGGAATGCGCTGTAAAGACAGAAATACACAAGCACAAGAACATTCATCGTTATGCGTAGAGGACGATCGCAAAATGGGAAATGGCAGGTGAGCTAAGCTCCATATGTTAAGCCGTTTATTTTCATCAAATCGAGAGACCGTACTGCTGGTCATGAGCCTAGCTTTTATCA